>CM062804.1:1332864139-1334173939 GCA_031772625.1 Pinus tabuliformis | reverse complement strand
AATGAATGTGGCCTCTGTGCTAGAGTTTACCTTGGCGGGCATGTGTGCCAAAAATCAATAAGATCTAATGGGGGGTTTTGTTATATGGTATTTTTCCATATTCCACTCTAATGTTTAGATATATATCAAACATTTTTTGCTCGCCTTCATACACACTTAGTGGGTCTACAAAGTGTATTTTTTATTCTTTGATTATCATAATAAAAATTACAGTTTTTTTTTTTTTTTTTTTTTTTTTTTTATGGAAAAAATATATATATATATATATCTATATCTATAATTTAATTACACAATTCACATTAAAAAATCATCTTAGACTTATCTAAAATTTGCATCTACCAAGCTTCGAAAGGGATTGAGTTTGAAATTAATACAAATTTACGTTGTTACTCTTGCATTCCATAATGAGAAAAACCATAAGGTGCCAAACTTGGAGCCCAAAAACTCCTAATTGTAAGTGATTAATTTTATTATTTTATTTTATTTTATTTTTATTTGATTTGATTTTTATTATATTTCTATTTGACCAAGTCAAAAATTTTATGTTTACATTACAATATCTATTCCATACGCCACTATGTCGTGACATCCCCTGGTTAATGGTTGGAGGCAGATGGAGGCTCTGTTGCAACTCCTAGGGTTTTGTACTAAAGGGATTGGTGGAGAATGTGATGGTTGGAGTGTGCCAAGATGATTGGAGACTATGAAAGGGTTCAATCCTATAGTTGGTTCATGTTTCTTGACTCTTCCTCTCTATTGTAGTTTCTATTTTCTTTTCATGCAGACATTTTCACACTGTTCAATGAGAGGTTAGGGTTTCCTGACTTGTGGTTTTTTAGAGGTTGGAGATTAAAGGGTAATTTTTATAGTGGTAAAAATGGTAATATGAAGGAATATGTCAAGCCAGATCCAGAACCTGAGGACATCTTAACAGTTTGGGGCCTTCATCCCACTCATCAAAATATAGCTAAGGTAAAGCCTCCAGCTAGATCCCCACATCTCTTGACGATTGTTTCTAAGATGGATCTGGAACATGGCGATTTATCTATTGGGTCTAAGGTCAAAAATTATTTTCTCGAATAATTAGAGTCGTTGAAATTATTTAGGCCTCAGGTGGAAGATTTGGAGTTTTCAGTAGTAGTAATAGTGTGGAATAGACTTCCAAAAAGAAACAATAATATTAGCTCGACCATCTGAGTTGGTTGTCCTTGTTTCACAATATAGTGATTTCACAGGGGGCCTTGAGGACATCATGAGAAGCAACAGGCTTTGGGCCGGTGAGGGCATCAAACAGTGCATTATTGGGGTTTTTGGTTTGTATTTCATTGGGCCTAAGGTTTTGGAGTTTGTTTCTTTCAAGACGAAGGACACCCTACCCTTGATTTCAAATATCTTTGGGGTGTAAAGGGGGGTAACCAAATGGTTAGTTCAGGAGAATTTGGCTTGCTTCAGGAAAGAAGTCATGGGAGGAAAGAAGGGCGTGAACAAAATGTTGGTTGTGGGGGTACAAGAGAAGAGACTATTAGCGGAATCCCAGTGGAAGTTGATCTAGGAACTAATGGTGTAGATGAAAATGAAAATGTTAGTATTCATGATTTGGAAGTCTTAGGGTCTTCTACATAGGGGATCCCTCCAAAGGACCTAGGTATACAAGGTGGAGAAGGGTACCAATTGGAGTTGATGGTGAAGGAAGGGCACCAAAGGGAAGACAATGTTAGAGAGGGATATATTTTGGAAGTAGCTATGAATTCTCACTAGCAGGGTCGATGTGTGAATCAGTGGATATCAAAAGTCGAGAAAGGAGACTCTCGAGAATGAGGTTCAAGAGAAAAAAAGGGAAATGCAACAAGCCAAAATTTGAAGATTACAAGTTATTATTTGGACATGGGATCCATCTTAATATATCCATGGGAATGTTTGAGCACATATTAGTTGGGAGGTCGAAAGGAAAATAATTCACCGCAAACATCATAACCGATTGAATCTCAAAATTGTGGAGGGACCCTCCTCAGTGAGAAGTTGAAGTAACAGTTCTGGTGCGAGGATGGATTATGTTGTGCTTCAAAAATAAAAAATATTTATAGTGGGTTCTTGGTTGGAATAGGTGTATTGGTCCATCCTTGATCCTATTTAAGAGATGGATCTTGTTTAAGAGATGGTCCAATATGGGTAAGATTACCATGTTTACTTCCCTAGTTGTGGAAAAAGGATTATTTCAAGGCCATAGGTAATAAGGTTGGAAAGAACTTAGAAGCTGATAGTTCCTTCATATCAACAAGACCAGGAAAGTTACTAGAATTCTAGTTAAACTGGACCCTAGGGAAGGCCTTTTGAGAATATAGAATTGAGATTTTAAGGACACAATCATATTTATATGCTTGATTATGAAGAGCTTCCTTTCCATTATCTTCGTTATCACAAGAAATGCCATCTCACATGAGATTAGCTAATGGGTTTTAGAAGGAAAAAGAGAAAATACTCTATTGTGATGGAGAATAGGGACCATGGGGGCTCTAAGGAAGCTAACCCTCCAATCCATCGTATGGGTGAAAAACAGATCCAAAGTCCTATCTAGTTCGATGTACAAATGGGGAAAAACATGCAAGGGATTCAAAAGGAGATGGAGGAAATAGTGACATAGGACCCGCCAGCTACATAGGAAGATCAATCTGGTTTTGGCCATCGCTCTCTCCTTTTGGGTACTGGATATTCTTCACCCTCCTATATTATATCTCTTATTTCTTCATTTTTATCATAAGATACAGGGTCTAATCCTTCCACGTGGTTTTATTCTATGAGTGCTATTGTGAATTGTCGATTTGACGCTCTGGATAGGATTGTAACCTCCATCCCCCCACCTAAACATACTATTGAGTCTGTGCATAACCATGTCTTAACACCTTTGTTTCATGCTCACTATAAATTGCATCATAAATTGACTAAGGGTGGTTCTCTGGACTAGGTATGGGACCAAAGGAAGGATCATGTAGTTGGAAGCATCAAAACAAAAAATCTTGTTAGACAACGAGTAATAATGGATAATGAAGAGCAGAGAAATCTCACTAGCAAGTGGAAATGAAAATTGATAATTATTTAAAAAATATTCAAAGGGTTAGAAAAACATAAACACTATATGGGAAATGTACAGAGCGGATGGAAAGAAAGCCAACTCTTTCGAGGAAATAACAACTTTGGGAAAGGATTTTTTCAAAAATGTATATAAATCTCCAGTGGAACTGATAATTATTGAAGTAATCTAGGTTGATCAATTATTGCCAATATTTAAGGAGGAAGATGAAAATCAAAATGTAATAGCCCTGGTCAAAAGGCGAAGTGGAAGAAGTCCTTAAAGTAATGCAAAAGGAAAAAAGTCTAGGCCTAGATGGCTGTATAGTGGAATTCCACAAGGGATTTTTCAAATAGATTTGAGATGATTTTCTTCATGTGGTGGAAGATTCGTGTCTAATGGGGCTGATATATGAACCTTTAAACTCAACCTTCTTGGCTCTGTTCCCAAATGTCAACGATCTTCAGTCTTTTGAAGAGTACAAACCAATTTCCCTTTGTAATTGCATCTATAGGATCATTACCAAAATTATATATATTCACCTCCAGCCCATTCTATCCAAAAATATTTCTAAAGAGCAGTTTGGTTTTCTAAATGGATGCCAAATTCATGAAGCCATTTGGGTTTCCCAAGAAGGTAATTACAAATATTGATTTGTCTAAATTTTACAACAGAATTAGCTGGAGATATCTGCACATGATTCTCACTCCTTTAGGATTTGAAATTCCTTTTATCAACTTGGTTATGGGATGTCTCACCAATGTATCCTTTGCAATATTGATAAATCGGGCTTCCTCTCCTTTCTTCCACATGCAAGGAGGTCTAAGGTAGGGATGCACTCTAACACCCCTCTTGTTCTTGCTAGTAGTGAAAGGTCTAAATAGGCTACTTTTGGAAGCCAAGCAGAGGGGTGACGTTAAGGGTACCAAGGTAAAAAAAAATTAAATTATAACACATTTACCATTTTTTAGTGATATCCCTTTGTTTAGAAATGGGCCCACGCATGATCTGTAGTGCTTAAAATATGTATTATCCCTCTTTCAAAAGGAAACAAATATGATCATTAATACTCATAAATCTTGTTTGGTTTATAACGAACTTACATTGCCGAAAATTTTCAGGGCTCAATCCTACTTGCGTTTTGAAGCAAAACTAATCGAGGAAGGTCTCAAATATCTAGTGTTTCATTTAAATCCTAATTGTTACAAGAAGGATGACTAGAACTGGCTCCTAGTAAATGTGGAGAAGCATATTAGGAACTAGAGCTTTAATTGGCTCTTGAGGGTAGTAACACTGGTCCTGATTAAGTTGGTGCTGGAGGCAATACAGGTGTATTGGATTGCACTAACATGGGTCCTAAATGATATCTTACAAATCATCAGGAAGTTGTGCGGGAGTTTCATTTGGGTATGGTCGAAGGAGGAGGACGTTCTGCCATGGGTTACATGAGAGAAGATTTCCTTTCCTAAATCATGGGGAGGGTGGGGGCTCAAATATGTCCCAACCTTTGCACGAGTATTTTCAGTCAAATGAGGATGGAGGCTCCTATTTGTAGAAAATACTTGGATGATAGTGGTGGTCTATAAATACATCTTCCCTCTTGTTATAGATGAATGGGTGATAAAGCCGAAAAAAGAGTCCCAAAATTTTTAGCCATCTGGAAAGTGACAGTGGAATCACTCAAAGTTGTAGGAGCAGGGTTTATTGGCATGTTTGTAATGAACAAAAACTCAAAATTGGCATTGACCCTTGGGTGGAGTACACAGTTCATTATAGACTTCCTCCAAAGATGGTGGCTTCTCTAAAAGAGCAAGGAATAACATTCCTAATTCAGGTGACAAATAAAGGAAGGTCTTATTTCTGGTCACAAGGGTGGAAAAATGTTGAAAATTTTCTTTGAAATGGCGACTTCATAGGGTTAAGGCAAGAATATTGGAGGTCTCCAAAAATCACATATTCAAATCAAAGAGCCTGGAGATTCCCTTAGATGGGTATTTTCTCCAATAGGTACAACTACAAAATTGTGACGCGGCTACAAAATACTCACTTGGTGGTGGAAATAAATTTTAAAGTTAGAGTGCTCAACAAAATCTAGGCTTTTTCTCTCGTGTTTACCCTAAAAATAAAATCCCGAATCGATATAATGTCCAAAAAATACAGAAACAAGGTCTTGGATGGTGCATTTTATATATAAATTAGGAAGAATTTTTCATCCACTTCTTTTTATTTTGTCCCTTCACGATTAACACTTTAGAGGCCACCAAATGACTATTGGGCTGCAATTTAGAATGGAGAAGAGAAAGTTTTGGGGAAGCATGGAAAATATGGCGAAATCGGGCACTTGTTGAAAATATCAAGAACATTCCCCCCTTACTCTGTTAAGGTGTATGATTAGCAACGAATAAGGCTATATTTAGTGACCAAGATTTAGCACGAGACCTAAGGGTAAAATTGTGAATTTGGGTTACAATTTTGTGAGGATCGGTCCCTGAAAATTTATAATTGTATTTTTTCAGCTGAACTATTTAATATTTCTTAGTTGAATTTTTTTTTTTTTTGGCCGAACAACTAAATTAAAATTTGGCCGGTGGGGAAAAATCAGTGACTATATTTTTTTGGCCAAAAAAACTTTTTTGGGCGAACTTTTTATATATATATATGTTGACTGTGAGTCTTGTTTAGACTTTTCGATGGTTGTTTGGTAGTTCATTTGTAGTGGTTTTTTCAGTTTTTCGACAATTTGTTGGGAGTTGTTTTGGTAGTTTCTGCGTTGGAGGAATTTCTAAGGGTATAGGAATTTCATTTTCATGTTTTGTTGATTTTTTTATATTTATTTTTTTGTGATTTTTGTTTGCATTTTTCACGACTGTTGGCCACTGGAGGTGGTCGTGCGACTAGTCTGCGGTGGTGGAAATTTATGTCTCTCGTCTGACCGCTCGGTTGGTCTGTGTTGGAGGAAGTTTCTGGTTAGTTGGAATTGTTTGCACTTGGTACTAAGTTTTTCATGATATATTTGTGTATGAGTAGTGATGATGGGATTGTGGGGCCTTTTGTGTTATGAGCCTAGTTTTAAATTTGACTTGCAAAACCAAACTTTAATACATGCACAAATATGGAACTTGGAAAGTAACGTGAAATCTGAAATTAAATGGAGGCTTCCACCCACATACTTGATTAGACACTAAGACATACATACATACTTAGACAAACAAGTTAAATTCTTGTGGAACCTTCCCTTTCTTGGTGAAAGACTCTTCATTTTGCGTGTTTCGACTTCTTTCCTTTCCAAGACTGACTCCATACTTTCTATAACCATCCTGGTTATATTTGTAGGAAGATTCCTGTGCGGATGCCAATGTGTCAAGGAAACTCGTTGCCTACTAGCATAGTCATAATTCACTATTTTGATGGAATCCCAATTCTAAAATGTGTTTCATTTATCTTTGGGATTGAAGTCATGATTGGGATGGAGTATATAAATGTCTTGATTTTATCTTTGGAAAGCCTCTTTGTGCTGTCACTAGGTCATTAATTTGATGGAATCCAAATTATTAAAATTTGTTGCTTTTATCTCTCGGTTTGAAGCCATGATTGGAAATACAAAGCAAAAACTTATTTGCTAAACTTGAAATGATCCATCTCAGACTTGATTGTGTTGCATATGGATGTACTCCAGCCAAATTTATAGTATCCATGAATGCTTGTTTCAAGTTTTTCTATGTATTTTAATAATCATTCTCCAACTATGAAACATGTGGCCTAAAAGAGCTAATATCTAATATTGTGGATTTCCTCATATACTAAAGGTTTTCCATGCCCAACTCTATCTTTGGAGACTCACTTAGTGTGATTCTTAACAGTGGATGGGAAGAAACTGAATTATATTTCCTTTGAGTAAGGCCTATAAACTGATAATTATGTTCTTGTAATGTAAAACTTGCTATATGTAGGTCATTTTTTGGTGGAAATGAGTCAAACTACAATGTTAGTAGTACCTCTATTTATATTTGGATAGTTTTCTGCTTTGATAGTTCTCATCACTCTTCCAGACAAAGTGAACCTAATGAATTGAAAATTAATGTCTTTGTTTCCCTTGCAACCTCTATGTTAGGTATTATATATGCTTCTCTTGACCGATGTTTAGGCTTTAATTAAGATTATAAAATATCCCTTTTCTAAACCAAAATGTGTTAGGAACCTTGAGGATTGATCACTGAAGCACATGTGTCACATACTTTGATGATTTGGAGTATAAAAATATCACTTTTCTACACCAAAATGTGTCAAGGAACCCTGACAATTGAGCAGACATACACATGTCACATGTCATGAATACCAGGTTGTTCTTTGAAATTTGATAATAAACAATTTTTTTTGTTGAAAGTGTTAATAGGCCAATAATTTAGTAACAGGTATTGTTGTTGAGAGTTCTTCAAATTTGAATTTTAGGTTGTACTAGATCTTTTAAGGTGAACATCTAATCTGATGCTCACTAGGGGGTCTATGTCAAGCATATCATTATCCAAAATCCATGTAGAAAGTTTGATATTTTGCACTTGATTGTATCAAAATCAAGGTGTGTCCTTGCGTATGTACTACTAGATCTTTTAAGGTGAACATTTGATCTGATGCACTTTAGGGGGTCTATTTCAAGCATATTATTACCAAAAATTAATGTAGAAAGTTTGATGTTCTGCTTCTGATTGTATCAAAATAACAAGTATATTCTCACTTATGTGTTGTATCTATTGACTCTCGAAAACAATGCATTTTCTGGGAGAACTATCCTGAAGGTACAGGTTTTCAACATCTTTGCTATCAGGTTTGATCTTCTTTATAATGTTGAATATTTTTGGAAAATTTTCTTCAAAAGATTCTCTATTTTATGATTTCCCATCTAATGAGGACTAGAATGTTGCCTCTCTTCTTATAGCTTCCCTTGTTTCTCCCACCTTGGCTAAGAAAATGGGCTATGGTACCCACTGTTATAAGCCTAACTTTAAATATGTTTTTTAATTAAATAGAACTACAAAAAATGGAATTTGGAAACTAATGTGAGATCTGAAAATAGTAAGTAGTTAACAACAATAAATTTAGCACTAGCAACAATAGTTCATTGACAACAACAGAAATCTCAACAAATATTATGTGGTGCATTCTATAGTTGATTTTAGAGCACTAACAAATAATAAATCCAACAGTAGTTATTAGTAACAACACCTTAATGTTCAAAACCCACAATACATAAACACTTAAAATTTCCTAACAAGGTATGGTTGCTAACCCTTCCAATAACACGCTTCCAAAATATCCCTACTCACTTGTTATGGCCAATTTATATACTAAAGGAATCCAAGGAAAGGGGAGTTGATAAACACTAAATAAAATGTGAAGTTACAACAATTTCATGAACAAGAGGCAACACTATTATATATTGTAATGATCTCTATAAGATGTAACCATAGGTTTATATTATAATTGCATCTCACATATCTTGAAGTTTAGCATTTGTGCTAGTGTTGAGTGTCTGTTGGTTTCACTTGAGTATGTCTCTTCAAATCATATGCTTGTTTAGTAGCTAAAAAGAACCTATGGCCTTAATTATTCAAAGGATTGGGATTGGCTTGACAATTGTCTAGTTCTCCTTAGCTTAGCAGGAAACTGATTTTCTCTATCAATAGATTCTATTACAACACCTATAAGAATCATATCTTGTACTCTGTCAACTTGCATAATGATAAAATGGATAACATATCACACGAAAAAACCATCTTCAATATTGTAATGAATGATTTCCAATTTTCCATTATAATGTAGACTTGAATCTTCTGCCTATTTTTCCTGTATATGTACTTTAACCTGCTCCAATGCAAGTTTAATCATGTGTCAGTGTGGTTCCCTTTATAACCTGTATGCATTTTAATGTTATTCTTCTGCAAACTATTTTTTTATTTGGGAATAAATTTTGGGTATTAATTAAAACTGGACTTATTTTCTCCACCATCTATAATCAAGTTGATTTTGACTCTTTATGGTTGTAGTTTTTAACCCCGTACAGAAATTACCTACATACGAATTCTGAAAACACAGAAAATAAACAATGCAAGAGCATAACACATAAAACACATATACACAGAGATTTTCCCATGGATCCCAAAACTGGGACAACCAGCTTCATTTTTCATTATGTTCCTTTCAATGTTACAATACATATTTATACATGCCGAAGCATCCAATACCATGGACTGAAAACCATCACGTCCAAAACCATGGACCAAAAACCATCACGTCCGAAATCATATGCGAAAAATCATGCACAAAACCATAGGTAGGTCTGCTCAACCTAATATAGGGTCCAAAAACAAAATTTTCCAGGGCACTGTCCTGGACCCCATAGAGTGGGGTTACCTGCACCCCTCAAACCCCTGTGACTCCCCCCTTTACGTGATCTGCGGAATGAAGGGGGGGCTTCGCCCCCCTTCTAACCACCCGGTTAACTACGTGGGCTAGTCGTGGAAAGAATATAACACAACCCAACATTCTCCCACTTGTTGTTTTCTTTCCATAGCAGACCATAAGAGAGCTTAGTCATTTATCCAGCCCTGCAAAGCCCATTGTTTCTCTACACTAAGAGAACTTCTCAGAGCTCACAGATTTTGTCAATGCATCTACAGTATTCTTCAAAGTGTCCACCTTTACCAGCAACACCTTTTTGTCTTCTATCATATCCCTCGCACAGTGATACCGAACATCAATGTGCTTTGTCTTTGAATGATATGCATGGTTATTTGCCAAGAAAATCACACTTTGGCTATCATAGTCTATCCTTATAGCTCCCTGTACTAACCCCATACTTGAACACAATCTCTGCAACCAAACTGCTTCCTTGCTTGCATGAGTGGCTTCCATGTATTCTGCCTCTGCAGTTGATAGTGCCACTACAGATTGTTGCTTACTCATCCAACTGACTGCACCTCCAAATAGGTTAAACACATACCCACTTGTAGATCTTCTTTGATCCAGATCTCCAGCCCAGTCTGCATCAACAAAGCCACGAATATCCAACACTCTGTCCAATCCTGGTCTTCCTTAGTAACACGAACCATAATCATTAGTGCCATGCAAATACCTGAAATCTCTCTTCACTACTATCCAGTGCCCCTTCCCTGGTTTTGACATAAACCTGCTCAATACTCCCATTGCATGTGCAATGTCTAGTCTAGTACAAACCATCGCATACATTGGGCTACTAACTGCACTTGCATATGGAACACGGGACATGTCATCTTCCACTTCTTGTGTCTTGGGACACTGTTCAACAGATAACTTTACACATACAGGAATAGGAAACTTCACCAGTTTACTATCTTGCATATTAAACCTCCGCAGTATTGTCTCAACATACTTCCTTTGGTTTAACCAAAGCTTCCTCTTTGTCTGATCTCTTTTAATTTCCATGCCCAAAATATAGTTTGCAGCACCAAGATCTTTCATGACGAATTTGGAGGACAATTGGGTCTTCAAATCCTAGATAATGTCTTTGTCATTTCCTACTAGCAGCATATCATCCACATACAAGACTAGATAAATAACACGGTCACCAATTAATTTAAAATACACACAGTGATCTGCTTTGCTTCTGGTGAAGCCAAGCCCCCGTATAAATGTATCAAATTTTTGATACCACATCCTTGGTGACTTTTTTAACCCATACAGAGACTTCTTTAACTTGCATACCAATTATTTCTTACCCTTCATCGCAAAACCTTCTGGTTGCTTCATGTAGATCTCCTCTTCCAGATCCTCGTGAAGAAATGTTATCTTCACATCCATCTGTTCTACCTCAAAATCAAAAGCAGCAACAAGAGATAGAAGTAATGTAATAGAAGCTACCTTGGCAACAGGAGAAAAAATATCACCAAAATCAATTCCTGGCACTTGGGAATAACCTTTTGCTACCAACTGAGCTTTGTATATCTCCACCTTTCCTTCTGCATTTGTCTTCTTCTTGAACGCCCATTTGCTGCCAATGGGTTTCCTTCCAGCTGACAACTCCACCAGATCCCATGCCTCATTTTTTTGCAAATATGCCATTTCATATATCATCGTCTCTTTCCAGAGTTTGCCATCCTTTGAATCTATTGCTTCCTTCACAGTTTTGGATCATCATCAGTAATAGATAAAGCAAAATTTGAACAGAAAGCAGATGGACTATACCTTTTTGGCTTCCTTATTTCTCGAACTGATTTCTCACACCCGGAGTTTGTGGCTCTTCATCTTCTAATTCCTCCTCTACTGTAGAGTTTGAATCTTCCCCCTTAAGCTCAAACTCTATCTTCTTAGGTTCCTTTGGTTGGACTTCACATTTAATAACATCTTTCACCTCTCTTGATCCAGGTGGATATTGGTGGCCACCCGCTAATTCTATTTGGATCCCTTCTAATGCTTCTTACAGTTTTTTTCAGTTTCCTTAATTATAGCACAGCTTACTATTTTTAGCAGTTTTTCGGGTCCTAAACTTCCGGAGCCGTTTTGAGGCCCTAAACGACGTTTTTTGGGAAATCCACCGCTAGCGATTTTTTTGATAATAATCGCCTTTCCCATCGTAGTCCTCTGAAAGATCTTTCCAACGGGCTATCATGCACGTCAAACGGAGATAGTACGACCAATTCACAACCCCGGGAAGTTGATGTACCAACTTACCCAAAAACGGGGCCCACAATTTGGCGTTTCATCTTCTAGGGTTAGGTTTTGGAATGTGAAGGGTTTTCCATTGTTTCTCAACAATAAATAAGCCTTCGAGCCTCATTGTAAGATAGTTCGAAACAGTTCAGAGGCATGTAGCCGACACATCTCTTCTCAGAGATAAGCTACCATCGCCCTAGCTGGGTTATTTCTATTTGTAAGCATATTTCATTATTCTCCATTAATGAAATGAAGTATTATTTCCGCTGCATCTCTGTTTTTATGGTTATCGCATCTCTGTATTTATGGTTATCTCTGTAATCTATTTCGTTGACTTGCTTAAATCCAGATCAGTGGTATTAGAGCGGTCTGATTTTTCTCTGTTTTTCTTTGAATGTCACCACCGAGGTCGGGATATAAGGAGTTAGGGCTTGAATTGGTCGAACCTTTGCAAGACTAGCCTCGCAAATCTCGACGACCTCCCATGGCGGATGAGAAGAAAGACGAGGGGGCAGGAGATCCTATCAGAATCTTGCTCGAAGAAGCCCTCGAGCGGCAAAGGAACGCGATGATGGATAGCTTTGCGCAGATCCTTCAGCGGCTACCCAGAGGCGACGCATCGGCTTCCAACAGCTACTCTGGAAATGCCACACCGTTTAAGGTACAAGTTAATTTTGAAATCCCCATCTTCGAGGGTCAAATAGACGCAGATGCCGTAGATAAATGGTTAAATATGCTAGATGGGTATTTTTCTGTTCATGAATTTTCAAGTCGGGAAAAGATTGTTTTCGCTCTTCTCAAAGCAGCCCCCCACGTCAAGGACTAGTGGGAAACATACTGCGAGTAGAAGGGTGAAAGTACAGGCTCACTGTTTTCAGCCGCCCCCACTTGGAATGACTTTCGGGATGCCATCAAGGAGCAGTACTACCCTGTCAAAAGCTATGAGGACAAATACATCAAATGGACCACACTGCGGCAGGGAGGAGACCAAGATGTACCAGAGTTCACAAATATTTTTCATACCCTTCGCACACAGTTGGGTATCAAAGATTCTGAGCTGCATCTGGTACTCAAATACCGTGGCTGCCTACACAGATACATCCAGGAAGAGATGGAGTTCTTGAACATCTCCTCACTCAGCACAGCATACCGATATGCTGTCAAAATCGAGCAAAAGTTCAAACAGAAGAAGCGAGACTTTGGATCTGCAAATCCGAAGCCCAAAGGACAAAGCCAAGGCGGGGTGACCCAAGACAACCCCTCTACACTGCAAGAAAATAACAACACCATGAAGCTGAAGAAGGACACAGGAAAGTGGTGTGAGTTCCACAAGAGTCCCACTCATAACACAAGTGAGTGTCGGACCAAGCAGTCGTTGGTGGCCGAGTTGAAGGCTTCCGAATCAGATGCATGTTCCGACTCTGAGTCAGAACCCGACAAGGGGAATGACAAAGGGAAGCAGATCATTGATGCGGATCCCAGCGCCACTGTTGCTACTACCAAGATCCAGAAAAATGAGCCCGAAGATCCAGAGGAGGGGAACGTCTTTTCCACTCACAGATGTGGGTGAAGGGTTCGCCGCTGCAATTCATTGTCGACAGTGGCAGCCAAAAGAACCTCATTTCAGCAGAGGTCGTGAAGCGGTTGGGCCTACCAACTACACCACACCCACAGCCGTACAGTATCGGTTGGCTTCACGAAGGACGAGATCTCAAAGTTCGCCAGCAGTGCCGCCTTCCCTACAGCATCAAGCCCTTCACAGACGAGGTATTGTGTGATGTTACACCTCTGGATGTTTGTGATGTACTATTAGGCCAGCCATACTTGTGGAGGCGACATGCTGTGTATGAGTCAAGGCCTCGCGCTGTCATCATTTCTTTGGATAATTCATTATACAGGATACCGGAGGTAGCCCCACCTACCGCCACCTCTTTGATCACTGCTAAGAAAGGCAGCAAGCTCATCTCACAGACTAGGAAATTTATTTTCTGTCTGGTTCGCTCCCAAAGTAAGGGGAAGTTGCTACATCCATGACCCCCACGAAGGGTTCCTCCACACAGCAGCAGCAACAGAGGGATACAGTCGTGATAGAACACAGGAAGAACTTCTCCTTACCCGGAGGGGTACCACACAAGTTTCAGGTGGGCGACAAAGTTTGGTTACATTTGCAGAGGGAGCGCCTTACCAGAACCCATTAGAAACTCAAACCACTTCGACATGGTCCTTACACTAGTAAGAAGGCTACAGGAAACAATGCTTTGAAGCACAACATTCCTCCATTCCTTCGCTTGCACCGAGTTTTCAATGTGGACCGTCGCCGACCATGCTCCCCACCATTTTTGGACACATCAGAGATTGTAGAACAGCTCACCAGGGACCAAGTGCAGCAGAAGTTCCCTCATCTCATGGAGGAACTCAACGCAATGGGGACCATTGCTTCCTAAGGGGGGAGGAATGATCCAGGTGGATATTGGTGGCCACCCGCTAATTCCATTTGGATCCCTTCTAATGCTTCTTACAGTTTTTTTCAGTTTCCTTAATTATAGCACAGTTTACTATTTTTAGCAGTTTTTCGGGTCCTAAACTTTCGGAGCCGTTTTGAGGCCCTAAACGACGTTTTTTGGGAAATCCACCGCCAGCGATTTTTCTAATAAAAATCGCCTTTTCCATCGTAGTCCTCGAAAGATCTTTCCAACGGGCTATCATGCACGTCAAACGGAGATAGTACGACCAATTCGCGACCCCGGGAAGTTGATGTACCAACTTACCCAAAAACAGGGCCCAGAATTTGGCGTTTCATCTTCTAGGGTTAGGTTTTGGAATGTGAAGGGTTTTCCATTGTTTCTCAACAATAAATAGGCCTTCGAGCCTCATTGTAAGACAGTTCGAAACAGTTCAGAGGCATGTAGCTGACACATCTCTTCTCAGAGATAAGCTACCATCGCCCTAGCTGGGTTATTTCTATTTATAAGCATATTTCAGTATTCTCCATCAATGAAATGAAGTATTATTTCCGCTGCATCTCTGTTTTTATGGTTATCGCATCTCTGTATTTATGGTTATCTCTGTAATCTATTGTGTTCTTGCTTAAATCCAGATCATCTCTGAACACCACATCTTGGTTGTACA
Source organism: Pinus tabuliformis (assembly GCA_031772625.1). Taxonomy (NCBI): domain Eukaryota; kingdom Viridiplantae; phylum Streptophyta; class Pinopsida; order Pinales; family Pinaceae; genus Pinus; species Pinus tabuliformis. The sequence goes on along the minus strand of CM062804.1, from coordinate 1,334,159,058 downwards.
CAACCTTCCTTGTTACTAGTTTCCAAAGCTTATAACCCTTTAAACCATCCTTACAGCCAATAAAGATGCACTTTTCAGATTTACTATCCAACTTTTTTCTTTTCTCCTTTGGAACATGTACATATGCATCACATCCAAATACCCTCAGATGTGAAAGAGAGGGTTTCTTACCAGTCCATACCTCTTGTGGAGTCTTATCCTCCAATGCTGATGAAGGTGATCTATTGACCAGGTAACATGCAGTCTCCACCACCTCTGCCCAGAATTCTTGTCCTAACCTGGCACCACTGAGCATGCTTCTTTCCCTTTCCATCAACGTCTTGTTCATTCTTTCTGCAATTCCATTTTGCTGAGGTGTATATGGAGTAGTTTTCTATCGTGCTATACCACACTTCTTACATAATTCTTCAAATTCCTTACTGCAAAACTCTCCATTGTTATCTATTCTCAGCACCTTTATCTTCTTCTTTGTCTGGTTTTCCACTAGAGCCTTAAATTCTTTAAACCTGTCAAAGACTTCCGATTCTTTCTTAAGGAAATATATCCATGTATTCCTTGAGAAGTCATCTATAAATGATACATAGTATACCAGACTTACCCAGTGATGGAACCTTCACAGGTCCAAACACATCACTGTGCACAAGCTCTAATATCTGTTTCGCCCTCTTACCACCAGAGGGGAAACTCACCCGATTCTGCTTCCCATATACACAATTTTCACAGAAATCAAAATCCAGAGATCTATCACTCATACCTTCTACCATACCTTTACCATGAAGTATTCGAAGGCCCTTCTCTCCAATATGTCCAAGCCTTTGATGCCACAACATCGTCTTCTCTCTAGAGACCACAAGATTTTCTACTCCACTTTCAGGAACCACGGAACTGTTGCACCCATCAACAACAATGCTACCTTGAAGCTTGTACAGAGTTCTAATCCAAACTCCCTGCATCAATACCAGTGCTCCCCGAACCATCTTGTAGGTATCCTTCTCGAACACTGTTTTTACACATGCATCATCTAGCTTGATTATAGAAATCAGATTTATGGCCAATGCAGGAATATGGAGAACACCCAGAAGTGTTCTAACCCTTCCAACTTGCAACTTCAATTTTACTTTTCCATGACCAATGATTTTGGCTTTCCTATCATCCCCTAAGAAGACATCGCAACCATCATATTTCTCATACTCGCAAAACCACTCTCTATGGGGAGTGAAGTGAAAGGATGCACCTGAGTCAATCAACCATGCCTCATGATCTACATGTGTACTTGAAGAAGCCAAGTACACATCCCCACCTTCATCTGAGGTGGTTTTCGCCTCTGCAGAAGGAGCATGATCAGATCCCTTTCCTTTATCAAGAACTTTAGATTTACAGTCCCTTTTGTAGTGTGCTTCCTTTCCACATTTCCAGCACACCACCTTTATAGGTTTTCCTGGAGATTTAGATCTCCCTCTAGATTTAGATCTCCCACTCAATGACTTACTTTTTTATTTGTTCTACGACCGTCCTCATATAGACAAGGCATCACTATTCTGGCTCTCCATATTTTTCCATCTCATCTCCTTCGTCAGCAAGGATGAGACTATTTCATGAAACTGCAAGGCATTTGTATTGCTACCTATTGCAATAACTAGACTATCCCACGAATCTGGTAGAGAACAGAACAAATTGATGCACTTATCTTCATCTGAAATTTTAATATCAACATATAATAACTGACTTATCACAGTATTAAATGTGTTCAGATGCTCTATCACTGAGTCTCCATCTTTCATGCTCAGGTTATACAACTTTTTCTATAGGAATAGTTTATTCACTAGAGACTTAGATTGGTACAAAGTCCCTAACTTGTCCCACAAAGCCTTAGTCATAGCTTCCCTTGATACATTCATCAATATTGAATTTGAGACAGACAATCGTATTGTGCTCTTTGCCTTCCAATCTAACTTCTTCCATTCTTCATCGGACACTCCCGTTGGTTTAGTACTTGGATCTACTGTGATCCACTGATCTTTATCCACCAACAGATCCCCGATCTTGAGTTTCCATAACTCAAAACTCTGACCATTAAATTTTTCGATCTCTATCTTTCCATTGATCGCCATCTTCTTTCACCACTAGAATTGATCTTGCAGATCTCCCACTGAACAGGGTCTACCACAGGCCCGGGCGAAACCCCTCATCAACAAAGGCATCCCCTTGAAGCCAAAAACTCCTCTGATACCAAATGTAGGTTTTAACACCGTACATAAATTACCTGCATACGAATTCTAAAAACACAGAAAATAAACAATGCGAGAGCATAACACATAAAACACATATACATAGAGATTTTCCCCTGGATCCCAAAACCAGCACTACCAGCTTGATTTTTTATTATGTTCCTTTCAATGTTACAACACATATTTATACATGCTGAAGTATCCAATACCATGGACCGAGAACCATCATGTCCAAAACCATGTGTGAAAAATCATGCACAAAACCATAGGTAGGTTCACCCAACCTAATATAGGGTCCAAAAACAAAATTTTATGGGGCACTACCCTGGAACCCATAGAGTGGGGTTACCTACACCCCTCAATCCCTCTGTGACTCCCCCCTCTATGTAATCCAGGCAACGAAGGGGGGGCTCTGCCCCCCTTCTAACCACCCAGTTAACTGCGTGGGATAGTTGTTGAAAGAATATAACACAACCCAACAATGGCTTTATTATATTTATTTGATTGTAACTAGTATATGTAGATTGCATCATGCTACTCCAAATTATTATAAATCATAATAATCATTTCTTACTGATTTCAACTCTATAATCAGTATGATTTCGACTCCTTATGATATCATTATATCTATTTTATCATACCTATTATATGTCCCTTGCAACATTATGTTAGACTAAATTATTATAAATGATATGTAATTTCTTACTGATCTCAAATCTATAGGGGAAGGAACTGTGAAAGTATTAGTCAAACAATATGACTTATTAATGATGACATAAATTAAACGTTCCAATAGGTTTGTTGGAAATATTAATGTTCAACTGATGGTTTTAATAAATCTAATATTGGTGTGCAATATATTTGATAAACCATAAATTGATTTCTTTTTTGTATAATATCAAATTCTAGGCCGGATCTCTCCTATTTAATTCTTATATATCTTGTTGCTGCAAAAACTCTTGGTGAAGGGAAAGTTGTTTCTATAGGACAGAGCCAATGGACAACTACTAGACAAGCCACCCACTATCATTTTGTAGATAAATAAGATGTAATGGACCTAAGGTGGGAATCCCCATAACATATATCTAAAGAAAATAAAATCACTAAATATTAATTTCGTAGATACCAAAGGTAGCATGATGATAAAAATATTCATGATGAAAAATTATTCAAACCTAAATCACAATGAATCAAAGAAAAAGAGATAGGCTTGTAGTCAAGAGAGAATTTTGTCTCTTTTTTTGTTTTATATTTTCTATTTGGTTTTGTTCTTTTATGTAGTGATCAGGAATCCTATTAAAAAGTACCTAATCTATCCCTTGCATAATACTAGTAATCATAACTTTCCCTTACATAATATCAGTAATTGCAAAGAAGCAAAGATTGCACTCAAAATAACTCAAACAACATATTTATTATTATTTTATCATTGCAAATGAGGAGAATCCCATATTATATAAAATTGATACCTCATTACTTATAATGAGTTACAATTAGTGGGCTCAAAACGCTGAGTACTTACAATCACTTACACAAACTATGAAGAATATTTCAATAATGACAATATTTCCCTCAAAATGCTCATGAAAGGAATTTTTTTACAATATAATAATAAATTCCTCTCAAAAGGGTTGACATTGGAATCCTGGGTGCATTAAGAGCATATTCTTCCTCAAATCACAAATAGATATTTATTTTCCATCATTCAATCACAATAGATACTTACTTTTTCATCATCCCCCATAATCTAAGGCATTTGCAATAAATAAATCTATTATTCATTTTATTTAATTTGTTTTCTAAAATGATAAAAAAAACCCATTAAGCATGGTTAAAAAATGGACATTGTGCATAGACGTTTCTTATTATCCCAATCGAGGACAAGAAGTGGTTACTTATGTGCTATACAATATTGCAATGAACAAAGTCATCGAAAGGAAAAGGAATGTACCTGGAAGGACAAAAAATAAAAAATCATATTATATTGCATTGATAGAAGCCTTAGGAACAACTAGTGAGTATGGATCCAATGGAATTGTAGTCTTCACCAATTTTAAACTTGTATGAAACTAGAAGAATGGAGTGTACCAAGTCAAAAAGGAGAAGTTAAAACCACTCAATAGAGAAGAAAAAATTATTTCTAGTCAATTTCAATCATTTAGCATAAGTCATTGTGCATATGTTAATAGGATGTCTAGTGATTTATTATATGGGGCAATGCCAATTCCATATTTGTGTGTGAAAGATTAATTGGTGTCAAGAAGCACTCCATCAAAATTCATTGATGCACATTGTAAGATATCTCTGATATGTGTCTGTGTTTAGTTATAAATGTGGTTTATTTAATGACCATGTGTTTCTTTCAATACTATACTACGTGTTCCCTCACTATGTAATCACAACTTGCTGAATTATTATGTCAATTATCGACACCTAACATGTTTCAAAAAATTTTGTATTTAATTCTCAAGATGTGCACTTTAGTGTTTCTATTTGTAGTCTTGAGTGTATTTGAAATGAAGAATTTACACCTTGAAATAATTTTGAAAAAACCCTTATATAGTTGCATCTATTTGTCGTATTAAATTTTTTAATTCTTGATCCTTTTAAATAGTAATTTTAAAGATTTTTAAATGCATGAGGTGACTTAGGTTTTTCTATATATATATATATATGGATCGAGGGTCTGGATCATCACATGAGAAGTCACCATGTGATTGTTGGAGGCATAAATGAGATAACATATACTAAGTCTCGAGCATCAATCAGAGGGTGACTTTCCATTCATGCTGATGAGATTGGTTGTGGATTGAGGAGAGTATCAAAAGAATCAAGGGAGGGCCATCATTCAGTACATCATGATCATGGTACATATATGTTTATGTGCATTTACTTAAACAATTTTTGTACAATCATATGTACACACATATTGGATATATTTTTGTCAATTTAGTTTTATTGATTTATAATAAATTCTTTATTTTTAGGAACATCTATCACTATGTCAATGAGAGTATCAAATCAACCACTGGCAGAGCATCGTTCACATCATTGTGGTATGGTATATATATTTATGCGTGTGTGTGTGTGCGTGTGTGTGTGTGAATTTACTTAAACGATAAATTGGTAGAATCATATGTACATACATATTGAATAGATTTTTTCCAATTTAACTTAATTAATTTATAATTTTTCGATTTTGTTTAGAAGCATCTCTCACTAGGTCATCACGTGAGGGTGGTCCTAAATCTCAATCACATCATCATGATCCTCATTTTCATAAATTATATAATTTATTTATTTTTATGTAAAAGAATTGTATGTTATATACATGTACATCTATTTTTCATGTGTATAAATACATTAACATGTTTTAATATTTATGTAATTATATTGAAGCGGGGGGTGAAAACGTTGACCAAAGTCAACAGAGGTGAAGGAGGGTGATTCAAGAAGATTACCATACACCAATTGCCACATATCCATCCGATATTCATGATGAGATTTCTTGGGAAACAAACGTCCAATAGTGTATGTTACAAAGGTGCACAACACATTATACAAAATTGCAGAATGATCTTGGAAGGTTGGAGCTCCCTGTAAAGAGTCGAAAAAGATTAGAAATAATTTTGCACTCTCTAAGTTCATTTTTTGATATGTACAAGAACGTTGGGCCAAAAAATAATGGATTTATAGATATGATGAGGCATATAAAGGAGGAAGTGATGGGCCCTAATAAATCAGTTGAGGTAATTAGGAGGGTTACAAAAGCACTTGCCAAATATATGTTTAATTTCAAAGAAGGGCTGAAAAAAAAGATGTTGAAGGTGCAATATTTCAAGCACCATGAAATAGACCACCATTTGTATGAAAGGTTCCTTGCAGTGTATGGTAAGATGCTATGGAATGACGAGGTTCCACATTATTTTATGCAAAAACAAATTTGTGTATGAAACCCAATTATACCGACCTTGCATCAAAATATTATGGTACTGGAAAAGATCAGACATATGATCATAAGGGTGCATATAGGGATATTTAGTTTCCTTATCCTCCATCTCCTTTGGCACCTCAACCTCCACATTTGGTGACTTTGCTATCGGATATGGATGCCACTTCTCAGGTTGTTCGAGAAGCAACAGATGCAATTATAGATAATATACAAACTGCATTGACTGGAATTGGTTTTGGTCTAAATCAACAAAGAGAACAAGATGGTGCACATGTTAATTTTGTAGTTAAATCAGATGTGGATATAGATAATATGGATATTGAAAAGGTTAAAGTGTATGCAGAGGCTTGTTGTGATGGTTGGAAAGACCTGATTGATCACGAGAAATAGGGCATGGGATCGACATGTGTTAATGTTTAAGGTTGATATTGTAATGTAATGTAATGTATGTTTTAATGTTGATTCACATACATTTTGTAAATATTTTCAGATATAATCTAACACGAATGTATCATATGTTCACCATTTGTAGTTAAGTCATTTGTTGAATGAAAATTTTGATAATATAACGTTGTCGAGTTCGGGTTCAAATGAATATATGTTGAGAGATGTTAGTTTTTTTTAAGGACATGTTGATATTGTTAATTTACTTTTATTATATTGGTATTGTGAAGACATATTTGTAAAAAATAATTACATAATTAAATGTTAACATATTTCAATTCCATCTGGCATTTTCGACATAGTGTGATTCTCTTCGTCCCAATTAGAAGATGTTCTAGATATTTGCTTGTCACAAGTATTTCAAATATTTCAATTTTTTTTTTGTTATAAATTTAAGCAAGTTTTTTTTGAAATGAGATATTTATCTTACAATTTTCAAATTTTCAAATTTTAGGTTCGTGGATACAATTTCCTTTCCCTAGGGACATTAGTGATCGAGTTAGCTACAAATATAGGATCGTTTAGACAATTTGAAAAAGTGGGTACAATTTTATTAATATTGTGAATTTATGCATTTTCATGTGCAATTTTAAATTTTTAATATATACATGTACATATGTTATATAGGGCTTTAATGAGGGCACAATGCAGGGGGAGCACCACGAGGTATTGCATGGCATTTGAAACCTTTCTTAAATAAATGTTTTGATGATAAAATTTTCATTTAATTTTAATCCATTAGAATTTAATTTAAAATTACATAATCTTATGTATATATGCATATTACACATGTAACTGTGAAGGTGATCCAGATTTAAACAGGAACACAATAAATTACAAATATAACCATAAATACAAAGATGCAACAGAAATAGAACTTCATTTCATTAACATCAAATACTGAAATATGCTTACAAACATAATGGACAATGGTAGCTTATCTCTGAGAAGATATGTGGCGGCTACATGCCTCTGAACTATGTTACAATGAGGCTCAAAGGCCTATTTATTATTGAGAAACAATGGAAAACCCTAAACATCCAAAAACCTAACCCTAGGAGATGAAGCACCATACTATGGGCCTCGTTTGGGTAAATTGGTACATAAACATCCTGGGGTCATAATTCCGGCATACGATCTCTGTTTGAAGCGCATAATACCTCGTTAGAAAGATCTATGCGAGGAATACAAAGTTTGAGTGTCCAAGATAGGAAAAAGCCCCGTTTTGGCCACAATTTTAGTAAAAATATCGTTTAGGGCCTCAAAACAGCTCCAGAAGTTCAGGTCTCGAAAAGCTGCCAAAAATAGTAAATTATGCTACAAATAAGGAAACTAAAAAATTGAAAGAAACAATGGTGGGGATCCAAGTGGAATAGGGAGCTGACCAAAAATATCCACCTGGATGACTCCTCCCCCCTTAGGAAGCAATGGTCTCCATTGCATTGAGTTGCTCCATGAGATGAAAAAACTTCTGCTGAGCTTGGTCCCTGATGAGCCACATGCCCTAGTGAAGGAGTTGGCCTGCTTTGAAAACTGGATATAGTTGGATCCTTTGTTGGTGGGTGTTCTTGATGTGTGTGTCCATGATCCAATTAGTTGTGGCATGTTCCATGCAGTCTGGATTTAACTCGGTAGGTGTGATTTTTTTTGCAATGTCTGATGTGTCCACCAATGGTGGGAAGCATGGTTGAAGGCAGTCCACATTGAACAGTGGGTGTAGGCCAAGGAATGGGAGAATTTTGAGCTCAAATTCATTGTCTCCCATAGCTTTGGTAATGGCGTAAGGACCATATCAGAGTGGTATGAGTTTACGATAGGCTCAGGTAAGGCGTTCCTTCTATAAATACACTAGATTTTGTCACCCACCTAAAACTTGTGTGGCACCTGATGATGATCATGTCGCTACTTGTAATTTGCATTTGATTTCTCCATAATGTCATGGAACTACTGGAAGATGTGTTGGATGTACTCAATGAATTTGTTTAACTTATTGGGTTCGGACTGTACATGAGACGAATCTACTTGAGTAGCTGCAAATGGTATGGCCACATCAATGGGACATAGTGGCTAGAACCCCAAGCCCTCCTAAAAAGGGTTGTGGCTAGTTGAGCTATGGAGAACCCCGTTATGGTTGTGATGGACATAGGGGAGGCTCTCATCCCATGTGCATGGATTCTTTGAGTTGTACATGTTGTTGGGTGATTTAATGGTATGTTAAATCCCTTGTTATTTTAATATGTCAACCCAGGGGTTTCGTAAACTTAGAAGAAAACCAAAATATATGGGACCTCAGATGCAATTTTTTTAGAAGGTTTGTTTAGGATGGAAAGAAAGAGAGGAAATTCATATTACAAATAAATTATAAAACTAAAAAGTTTCTAGTTCAAGATGCAGCAAGCAAGAGAAGAGGCTCCTAACTTAGGAGGTCTTGGTTGTCCTTCCTCACAGTACTATCCCCAAGAAAAGAAAATAAAGTGCAACGGTTGATGATGTGTAGATATCAAGATAAGAGGCTCCTAACTTAGGAGATCCAGGTTGTCATTTCTTACAATTCTATTGCATCATTGTTACCATTACATTAAAACTAAAGATTCAGAAATAACTTAAACAAGGAAAAGAGGATGAATTTCAGTTATTGCTCATGATCGGATAGAAGGAGAAATTATCTTAAACCCTTGTTTGTCCCTTCATATGCAGATTAGAATTAAACCAAGAATCATCTAGCAAGCATAAGAAATATTCACACATCTAACTTAACACATGGCCATAAAATGAATTCATATTAAAGATATTTACAAATATTTACAACACATGAATATAATAAACATGAAGAACTAAACTAGCATATGCACAAATATAAACATCATACAACAAAGTGTACTTGAGTTGGTATGGGAGCTCTCCATTCCTCAAAGAGCACACTTGAACAACTATCACATCTTAAGAATCAAACAACATTCATAATTCATGAATTGGAGAAAATGATATTATTCATGCTCAATGAACAATCATAAATCTAATGCTAATGATTTTTTGACAACTGATAGCTTCCTTTGAAGGATGATCCTACTATTTATACATGAATTAGGGGTATCTACTTAATAAATGTAAATCCCTTAACTATCTACTAGATCCATACTTGTCTCAACTTATCCCTAAATGCTAGATACAAATCCTATGACACATCAATATCTTCAAGATCCTTCTCCTTGGAATATGGTCCACCTCTTGAGCTGAAATTCGAATTTGACCTTGAGAGGCCATGTAAGACCCTTATAGAACCTTAAAATAAGCCTACACATGTCACAAAACTCAAACTCATATATCTATATCTATATCTATATATATATATATATATATATATATATATATATATATATATATATATATATATATATATATATATATATATATATATATATATATATATATATATATATATATATATATATATATATATATATATATATATGAAACCATGTTAATTTCCTAGTTTTTAATCAGAAATTCACTTTAAATACATAAAATAAATAACTTTGGAAAACAAGGATCCTAACCCATATAATCATGAAGATGGTCACTTGATGTAGGGTTTTAGGCTAGATAGTTATGAAATGAGGGCTAAATAGTTATGAAATGATGGAAATATGGATGATAATTTTGAGAATTAACACATGCACAGAATGTGTATGATCATCCTATTGACGACCTCTGTTTGAACATCAATTTGGGGATGGAAAGCTATGGACTTAGTGAGCTTGGTGTCTAGCATTGACTAGAGACTAGACAAAAATGTACTGAGGAACCTGTTGTCCCAATCTGAGATTATATACTGTGGGATCCCAAAGTGTACCCACACTCATTCAAAGAAGATTTTAGTAGTGGCTTTTGTTGTGATATTCTTCTTGCAAGCTACCATAATGGCCATCTTCAAGAATCTATCGACGAACAAAAAAACACAGTCATTGCCATGTTTAGTAAAAGGAAAGCCCGACATGTAAACCATGGAGATGGATTCCCAAGGTCAACAATGGGTAGGCAACAAAGTATAGAGGCCTTGCTTCTTGATGGTCGGTTTGGCAATCGCACAAGTAGTGCAGGATTTGATGTACTTCCCAACATCCTGTCGAAGATTCTGCCAATAGAAATAATTCTGTAGTATTGCCAACATTTTCTTGACCTCAAAATGCCCAGTGGCCTGAATATAGTGAACTTCCCAAATCATCTTGGAATGCTCGCTTGAAGCAACACAGGGCATCTTGGAGGTGAAAATCTGGAACTTGCTGACCCTCCAAGAGCGTCTGGTATGTGTGGTCAAATTCTGGGTCTCCTTTGTTGAGAAGTGGCCAATCAGAAGTCTCATGCCCACAAGAGTTGAGCACGGTGGCTAATGGCATGATCAGTGGTTGGCTAAGGCAGTATAAAAAATTATCGGTATTGCCCTTCTAGTACTTGATATTCAAATGGAACTGTTGTAGGTATGTGGACCAGTCCTGATGGTGATCATTCTGCAACTTCCCTTGCATCTATATGAACTATAGGGGTGGGTGCTCTGTGTGGATGGTCGTTTACTTCTCAAAAATGTAACGCTTCCATTGTCGACAGGCCTACATAATGGAATACATATCTTTGTCATAAGTGGGATACTTCTAAATTCTATCTGAAAGTGTCTCACTGTGGTATGCCACTGGATTCTCCTTTTGAGTAAGGATTGCCCCAATAGCAGAGTCAGAGGCATCTGTCTCGATCTCAAATGGTTGTTGCAAGTATGGTAATATGAGAACTTGTGTAGAGCAGAGGCGATGTTTCAACTCTACAAATATCTCCTGTTAAGATTTAGACCAAACAAAATTTTCTTTTTCTCCTTCCTTGGTGACTTGACTCAAGGTCCAAGTGATATGAGAGAACCCCAACATGAACCTGCGGTAGAAATTGGCAAGACCCAAAACGCTACAAAGCTATGTCAGAGTAGTAGAGGCTGGAAAAGCCCGAATAATTTGGATCTTAGCTGGAACCACATGCACCCCTCATTCATCAATAATGTATCCCAGATACTGAACCTGGGTCATGCTAAAAGTGCATTTCTCCAAATTGGCACACAGCTTGTGTTACTGCAGTGTTTGGAGAACTTGTTGGATGTGGTGGAGGTGCTCTTCCCAACTCTGGCTAAAGATCAGGATGTCATCCAAGTATACCACTACAAATGAGTTGTTGAATGGTCGCAAGATGTCATACATTAGCCTCATGAAGGTTGTAGGGGCATACATCAACCTGAAAGGCATAACCAACCATTTGAAAAGGCCCTCCTTGGCTTTGAAGGTAGCCTTCCACACATTAGAGGGTTCAATTAGTACCTGGTGATATCCAAACTTCAGGTCAATTTTGCTGAAATATTTTTCCACCTTGAGTTTATCTATAAGGTCATAAATTCGTGAGATCAGGTACCTATTCTAAATAGTGATCTTGTTAAGCACCTGATAATCAATACAGAGTCTCCAGGTCCCATCCTTTTTCTATATCAACATGATTGGGCTCCCACAGGGTGATGAACTCGGTCGGATGTGACCTTTCTATAGCAACTCCTGAATCTTCCTCTTGATTTCATCAATCTATAGAATGAAGCATTGATAGATTAGTCCATTGGGAAACAAAAAACTTGGGGTTAGATCAATGGAGTGCTTAACCTGACAGTGCAGAGGCACCCTTATGGGGGAGGTGAATATTTCCTCGTATTCCTCCATGACCTTGTCCATCTATTGTTTTCATGTGGAGGGGCTATGTCTGGATGTCATGGCCACCATCTTCTTCTTTACCTAAGGGCGTATCATCAGGAAAAAAAATTTCCAAGTTTTGGAAATGAGCTTACTGGTGGGCGCCAGTATTGCAGCAATAATGTTGTAACTCTTGGGACTCCCTTCTTTACTTTTATCAACTCGGTAGTTCGTAACAAACTTGGAAGCAACGGTGCTATATGCACAAGTACTAGCTCTTGCCGCTGCTGTCACTTGATCAGCTAGCACAAGTTCGCTAGGAGCTCAAGCCAACATCTATGAGTTCTTAGAAGAAGCTTTTAATCATGATGGAAGAAAGCTAATCTAAAAAGGGCTATTCTACTTGCAGAAAGAAGATGAAAGTTGAAAGGAAATGCAAACCCTGGCAAACCCTAGTTTTACTCACTAACCCTATTGGTGCAAGAAAAGGGATGAAAGCTACAGAAATGGATGCCATTGACTCTTGGAAAGGTAAAGTGCATGTGACTAAGTTACTTCTTAAATGAAATCTAAAAAGGAACATCTTTTTGTGTTTTGGAGTAATCTTGTAGAATTATTATGCATGTGGTTTAACTGTTTTTTACTGTGCAGAGGTTGATTGGCGAAAGGAAGTGGGGTAGGTAATTGCAGGAGGTTGGGAAGGTGAAAAGAGGGCCTAAGGGGTCCCTAGCACCCTTCCAGAGAATTTCACAGTGATCAGATCTCGAAAAACTGCCCACGTGAGTTTCTACAGGAAGTCTGCAGGGGTTCTATAGGATGTTCTACAGGAACAGGCCGAAAGTGATTTTTGAAGGTTTGGAGGAGGAAAAATGGTGGGAAAAATGAAATGAAGGTCAGATGAGGGTGTTAGAGGGTCTAGGACTCTGTTAATGAGGATCAAACATGAAGGTGATGGCTGGACTGGTTCAAAAGATAAGAAAGCGATTTTTCACAAGAACGTAGAAATTAGGGTTAGTTGGGAAAGTGTGGCAAATGGAGGGAAGAAATCTTGAGTGAGGGGTTGGAATATGTTTCATGATGGAGGAAGGGTAGGTAGGGATGTGTTATAGGTGTTCTTCACATTACTTTCCAAAACTGACCAAACAAAGACTATGCAAACCAAAGATCTAGCTATTTTGACCTAATTTGACCTAGAAACCAGCAAACACGATGAATAGAAATTTATTGGTAGAAAATCATGTAAGATAACTATGAAAACTAAGCAAGAATGGATCTAAGCATGTAATCACAACTGGTACCAACTTTTGCAACTAAGAATCTAACACTAGCAATTGCATGAAGAAGCAAGAACAGTGTTTTTGTGGCAGCAAGGACACCTTGGTCTCAACTCATGGTCCCAAGGAGGGAGAGGTGAGATCAAGGGTTGCTTGATGGCCTTTTTTGAAGATATTTTCTATTACCAACCTATCAAATCAATCTGAGACATGAAAATCTATTTCAATCATCAAAAATGACCTAAGTAACAAAGCAAAATTTTAATCTAAATAGCATAAATTATTCTATGAATGCAGCAAAGACACATAAAAGTACACAAAGGAGGCATTAGCACTTGATTTGGACCCAAACCCAAGAGCTACAGCCTCCTAAGAAAGATTAGAGCTGGTGCAACACTGGATTCATCTTTATTGATAAAAAAATATTAGTTACATCCCAAAAACTGTCTACAAGAAAAGCTCGAAAATGTGCTGAAATGCAGAGCTAACCTACTAAATAAGATCTAACTAACATCTGACTAACTCTTGACTAAAAAATTACTAAAAAATGACTAACTGAAATGAGGCCATAAGCCTTCTTATTTATACAAATTGAGGACCCCAACAGCCCTCCTAAACTTTAGGAACTCGGCTGCCAAAACTTGCAGTTAATAGCAGTCCTACTTGACTTGCTTGGCTGCCCCTTGTGCTCTGAGTTTTTGATGGAGAATTAGAGGTAAGGGCTCATAAATGAAGGGGACACCTTCCTACAAATCCTCTCCCTTGTTCTTCTAGGAATTTGGCTGCCAAGTGCTCATTAAACCTTTGATTTTGTCTCAAAATTGACCAAAAATCTGCATAAAGCACACATTAGACTTTTTGGCATAATGACTAACCCAATTCACTCTATTAGCATAAATATAATTAAAAACATGCAATAAACTAATGAGAATGGTGGATTAAGTTGAATTAGGAGGTTGAATGAGCCCATATAATTACCCATTTCTGGGGCTTATCACTTACTGCATTGTTTTGCAATAACCAAAGAGATGGCGGTAGGTGGTGCTACCTCTAGTATCCTGTATAACATTTTTTCCAAGGTAACAATAACAGCAAGAGGCCTTGACACATACACATCATGTCATTTCCACTAGTATGGTTGGCCTGATAATACATCACAAACATCAAGGGGAGCAATGTCACATAATACCTCATCTGTGAAGGGCTTGATGTTGTATGGAAGGCAGCAATGTTGGCTCACGTGAAGATGTCGTCTTTGGTGAAGCCAACTGATGGTGTTTGGTTTTGGGTGTGTGGTGGTCAGTAAGCCCAGCCGCTTCATGACCTCTATGAGAATGTGTTTCTTTTGGCTCCCATTGTTAATAATGACCCGTAGCTAGGAACCCTTCACCCACATCTGGGAGTGGAAGAGGCACTCCTCCTCCTCTATATCTTCGGGTTCCTCCTTCTGGATCTTTATGGTGGAAATAGTGGCGTTGGCCTCTGCATCGATAATCTGCTTCCCTTTATCATTCCCTTTATCGGGTTCTGACTTAGAGTCAGAACTTGCATCTTATTCTGAACCCTTCAGCTCGGCCACCATTGCCTACTTGGCCCGACACTCACTTGTGTTGTGAGTCGAGCTCTTATGGAACTCACACCAATTTCCTATCTCCTTCTTCGGCTTCATGGTGTTCTTCTTTGCTTGCACCTCTGGCAAGCTGTCCTGGGTTGCCTTGCCTTGCCTTTGTCCTTTGTTTTGTGGTTTGGGGGCACCTTTTCCTTGCTTCAGATTCGCAGATCCAAAGTATTACTTCTTATGTTTTAACTTCTTCTCAATATTGATGGCATATCGGTACTCCATGTCGAGCAATGATATGTCCATGAACTCCATCTCATCTTGGATGTACTTGTGTAGGGAGTCGCGGTAATTGAGTACCAAATGTTTCTTAGAATCCTTGATACCCAACTTTGTGCGAAGGGTATGAAAAACATTGGAAAACTTTGGCACATCTTGGTCCCTTCCCTGTTGCAGTGTGGTACACTTTATGTATTTATTATCATAGCTCCCAACAGGGTATTACTGCTCCTTGATGACATCCCAGAACAAATTCCAAGTGGGTGCGGTTGAAAATAGTGAGGTCGTACTTTCATCCGTCTTCTCACAGTAGGTTTCCCACTAGTCCTTGACATGGGGGGTGACTTTGAGAAGAGAAAAAGTAATCTTTTCCTAGACGGAAAAATCATGAATAGAAAAATATCCTTCTAGCATATTTAACCATTTATCTACTGCATTTGCATCTATTTTCCCCTCAAATATGGGAATGCCAAAGTTTACTTGTACCTTAAAAGAAGTGGAGCCTCCATAGTGGCTGTTGGATGTAGATGTGCCATTGGTGGGAAATCGTTGAAGGATCTCAATAAAGTTATCCATCATCACGTTTCTTTGTTTCTAGAGGGCCTCCTCGAGAAATATTTTGATAGGATCTCCTGCTCCCTCATCTTTTTTTTCTTCCCCCATGGGCGGTCATCGGTAGGGAAAATTTTAGGGGCTAATATTCGTAGGTTGGATAATTTTCCATGCTTTTTCCAAAAAAAGGATTCACCAATTTCCATTTTTTCTAAAATCTATTCGCTCAAATTTTATACTATAAAATTATTTTACCTTATAAATCATAAACAATTTATAGATACTTTATAAAAGCATTATAAATTTGAATATTTTTACAAAATATCCCCAAACATTTTACAGTTTGGATACTAGGGATTAGTAATATTCGCCAAAGTTTCTAAAATTTAAGATAACTTTTCATCCTTAAAGTTTTCACTGGTCGTCGGGGTTTGTGAGGCTGATATTGCAAAGGTTCAACCAGATCGACCCCTAACTCCTTATATCCCGACCTCGTTGGGGACATGCAAAGAAAAACAGAGAAAGAGTGGACCCTTTTGATACCACTAATCCAAATTTAAATAGGAACGCAATAAATTACAAATATAACCATAAATATAGAGATCAACAGAAATAACACTTCATTTCATCAACATCAAATATTGAAATATGCTTACAAACAGAATGGAAATAAGACTAGCTTGGGCGATGGTAGCTTATCTGTGAGAAGAGATGTGGCGGCTACATGCCTATGAAATGTGTTGTTAGTGTCAGTCTTTCCAGCCTTCCTCCAGTGATCAAATATGCTCTTACAAAGTGGTCTCAGAGTGTCAAGGTCAAATTTTGTCATTTCAGAGAGTCTTCAAGCAAAATTTGGTCACTAGGCTTTAGGTCTAGGGTTTGCTTTCACTCCTTCTAAAGTTGTCCAAATGTCAGTCCATGTCATCATTCAGATGAGTCTATCATCATTCATAGGGTTTTCCTCATCATGTCAGGTTCCATTGGGTCATTTTACACCTTGTTCATGCTTCAGTTGCGCCTAGGCAAGGTTCATTTCCCTCTCCTAGGGTTTTGGAGGTAAATTCTCTTGGAGGGTCAAATCATTGGAAAAACTTGTATTCTGATGTTCATACACCTTCCCCTATCCTTAAAGTACCTTATCAAATGCTTCCCATCACTGAGATCCCCCAAATTCCTCATTTTCGCACAAACCCTAGTTTCTTGCTACAACTTGGCAATTTTCTAGGTTGGGCCTGTGTTTTGCCCTTTTGGACCCCTTCCCCTCACTCGATCTCCACAATTCCACTTTCCCCTGCTTCCTAACATCCCTCCCTACTTCCAAAAATTTCCCCAAGAATTTAGAAGCCTCTTATCCCCTTCATTTCGCTTCATTTCGACAAAATCCCTTGTTTCACACATCGGGATAGTTTTTACTCACATGATGTTTCTGAGCCATCAAAGATGAATTTGGGAAAACTGAGAGAGGTTTTTTTCCAAAAGATTCCAAGGAAGAAAAACCTCCTTCACTTTTTACACAGGTGTCATGGTTTTAGAGAAATGTCAAAAATACAATCGCTAGATCCAAGGAGGTTGAGCAAAGCACTAAAACGGCGAAAGAGGCTAGATCCACTTCGAGTTTTGGCCAAGGCTTCTCTGTCTGAGCATGGTACTTGATTGGGGACCCCCAGCCCAAATTTCAACAAGTTTGGAGAAAAATTTGTCAATTGTGAAATTTTTGGTTAAAAAACAGGTTTTTTGGCTCAACGCGTAGCGCGCCGCGCGCGACCCATAAGATTGGGAGGTCCAAATCACAAATGGTTTGCATTTTTGGATTTTTCATGATGAAATACACATGCTCAGCTATTTCTAAGGCATTTCATCAAGGTTTGGGTCCCCAAAAGGTTCAAAAACATGCAAAAAATGACCTCACTGCCCCTTTTTGGATACACAGGAAGCAGTCTTGGGCGAATGAACTTTTGGAGGGGAAAATGGACACCAAATTGAAAAATTATACTTGGTTGGAAAGTAGATATCCAGACCTTTCTAACGAGCTATCGGGAGCTCAATTTGGATGCCAGGAAGTGCCCCAAAATCAGGTGGAACGGCGCGCTACGCATAGGGCTCAGGCGCGCTACGCATCAGGATTTTTTGCAAAGTTTTCATCTTCAGCTCAGGAAACGAAGCTAGTTTGACCAGTTTTGACTTGTGATGGGATTTTTCACCCTCCTTGATGTAATTAATGGAACTTTATGTTGACTTGACATTTATTTACTGATTCTAGATGATTCATTCATAAAATAGCAAAAATTTAATGAATGAATTGGTTTCCTAGCTTATAGAGGCAAGTTGTTTTGACTGCCTAGATTGTAGTGCTTTGTTTAGAATTGGTTGAAACAGCTCCTAGGATGACGAGCTTGACCCCTAGAGGCAAGGGAATATGTTAGCTTGCCTATATTATGTATTTTCTTAGTCATTTTCATGGTTGGACTCTTGGGAATAGCTTGATACACTATTGTACATATTTTATCTGCAATTTTGGCAAAGGATAGACCAGGGTTTTGCAGCACTATTTGGGATTCATGTGGCCTTATGTGTTGATGGTGTGTTTCTCTTAGTACTTGTAAGTTGTGTATGTGTACCACTTTCCTTATTTAATCTTCTGCAATTAAACAAATGAAGTGTTAAGGTAGAATCCATAAATTTGCTATGCTCTGCCTTTAAATTTGTTTAATTTTCCATGTTTTCTTCAGTTTAAGGAAAATCCTTGAGACTTCCTTGCTCTCCTTAGCTCCTCACCTGTCAGGTTTATTCATTCAATCACTTTAAAGGGATCAAAACAATCGCCTATCTTGCCCCAAGTAGACCTCTGCAAAAGCTGTGCCTCATCCCCGCACCCAAAATTGCCTTTCCCTTGAATTCAACAAAACTTCAAAAAATCAATTCCATAGTCCTTGTACTTCATACCTAGCCTAAAATTAGTCATCAATTCAGTCATCTTGAGCCTCTTTGATTACCTTTTGCCGAGATTGACCGGAGAGAGCCCTCTCCTGTCCTCGTAGGGCTAGCTACGAGGCTGAGCTTGGTTTGATGTTGCCTTGAGTTTTGCCTTCCTCAACCTGAGGCAAATTCGAGCGCTAACATGTGTTACAATGAGGCTCAAAGACCTATTTATTATTGAGAAACAATGGAAAACCCTAAACATCCAAAAACCTAAGCCTAGGAGATGAAGCGCCAAACTATGGGCCATGTTTGTGTAAATTGGTACATCAACTTCCTTGGGTCGTAACTTTGGAATACGATCTCTATTTGAAGCGCAAAATACCTCGTTAGAAATATCTATCTGAGGACTACAACTTTTGAATGGCCAACATCATTTGATGACCCATGTTGGCTCCAGTTCTCCCAAAAAATGTCCTTTAGGGCCTCAAAATAGATCCGGATGTCGAGGACCCAAAAAACTACCAAAAATAGTAAATTATGCTACAAATAAGGAAACTGAAAAACTGAAATAAACAATGGGTGGGGGTCCAAGTGGAATAGGCAGGTGGCCAACAATATCCACCTAGATCATCAGGGCACCCATGAGGATGATGATGATGATGATGATAACATGAGGATACTGATAGAGCATACATTTCAACGAGAATCACTTTGAAGGCATATTTTTAATTCGATATTATTTTTATTATATTTACTTTTATCATGATATATAAATTTTGAACATATTTTAACCAAAACTCTTTATTATGAATTGATATTTAATATGCGAATTTTATAGTTATAGTTTCTCCATACCAATTTTTCAAGTGATGTATGTTTCAATTTAAATAATAAGTAGAATGCATCAAGTGATAAGTATAATGCATGATTTATGGTAGCAACGTATATATGAGATATGTGTTTTGTACAAAAGGAAATTCCATTAAGATTGTTAATACATACAAATTGTAAAGTTAAAGTGCCTTCTTTGACTTATTTGTCTCATACTAAATTGTATTTTTCATGGAATTTGACAAAGCTTAGAGATTGAGAATTGAAAATTGCAAAGTTGAATCTACAAAAGTTGCAAATTAATCTCAATGCGGGCCTAACTTAATTGCCTTAAAGTAAATGAAAAATTCAAATATTAAATACTATAATGTGTGGAGTATGCATTGTTATTTTTTAAGTATAGTTTCCCCATTTAGGTGATATATGTTTCAAGTTAAATGATAAGTAGAATGTAACAAGTGATAAACTTAGAATGCATATAAGAAGAATGCATGATTCATGGCAGTAACATATATATGAGATATGTGTTTTGTACAAAAGCACATTCCATTACGCTTTTTTAATGCATACATTTTAAATTCAAAGTAGGTCTTCTTTGTCTTATTTAGTCTCTTACTAAATTTTGTTTTTCATGAAATTTGACAAATCTTAGAGATTGAGAGTTAAAAATTACAATGTTGAATCAACTGAAGTTGCAAATTAATCTCAATGTGGCCCTAAATCTTGTATTAAAGTAAATGAAAATTTCAAATATTAAATAAAATGTGTTGAACATGCATTATTAGTTTTTTAGTAGCTATAGTTTCCCCGTTCAAGTGATGTATGTTTTAAGTTAAATCATAAGTAGAAGGCATGGTCCATGGTAGTAACATATATATGATATATGTGTTTTGTACAAAAGGACATTCCTTTTCATTTGTTTAATACATACATTGTAAAGTTAGAGTACCTTATTTGCCTTATTTATTCTCTTAATAAATTGTATTTTTCATGAAATTTGACAAAGATTAGAGATTGAGAATTAAAAATTGCAATGTTGAATCAACTGAAGTTGCAAATTAATCTCAATGTGGGCCTAACTTTTGTATTAAAGTAAGTGAAATTTTCTAATATTAAATACAATGTGTGGAACATGCACTATTAATTTTTTAATAGTTACATTTTCCCCATTCAAGTGATGTATATTTCAATTTAAATGATAAGTAGAATGCATGATTGATGGTAGTAGCATATATATGAGATATGCATTTTTTGCAAAAGGAAATTCCATTAAGCTTATTTATTACATACAAATTGTAAAGTTAAAGTACCTTCTTTGTCTTATTTAGTCTCTTATTAAGTTGTATTTTTTATGAAATTTGGCAAAGCTTAGAGATTGAGACTTACAAATTTCAATGTTGAATCAACTAAAGATGAAAATTAATCTTAATGTGGGCCTAACTTAATTGTCTTAAAGTAAATGAATTTTTCAAATATTAAATACAATGTGTATCCAAAATGCATGGTTAGTTTTTTAAGAGTTACAGTTTCCCCATTCAAGTGATGTATGTTTCAAATTAAGTGATAGGTAGAATGAATCAAGTGATAAACTTAGAATGCATATAAGAAAAATGCATGATTTATGGTAGTATCATATATAGATATGTGTTTTGTACAAAAGTAGAATGCATGATTTATGGTAGTATATATATATATATATATATATATATATATTATATAGATATGAGGTATGCATTTTTTTGAGCTATCGAGATGCACAATAAATATTTCAAACATTCTAAATTGACGGTAATGCAATTTATGTAATATATGTAAAGTAAATAATGTTACTTTAAGATAGTACTAAAAATATATGAAAAGATGAAAGGATGACAAAAAATAAATTTAGGCATTGCAAAAATGATATATGTATAATAAACAACAAACACTAATATTGTGATGCTACATCCGTATATTATAGTAATATTAGGAATCTTTGAATTTCTCTTAACCTAACGACATCAGAACCATATTAACGTAAACAATTATGTAATACTAGTAGCTAGAATGGACAACTTAAGAGTGCATAAAAATAAAGGCTAACAATCTACTTGAACACTTTATCAAATATGAATACAAGGATTATTTATTGTTGGCCAACTTAATTAAAAAAATTCTAATGGAATTCCATCCTCAATGTGTAGGTTTTAACCTCGTACAGAAATTACCTACATACGAATTCTAAAACACAGAAAATAAACAATGTGAGAGCATAACACATCAAACACATATACACAGAGATTTTCCCCTGGATCCCAAAACTGGGACTACCAGCTTGATTTTTCATTATGTTCCTTTCAATGTTATAATACATATTTATACATGCCGAAGCATCCAATAGCATGGACCGAAAAACCATCGCGTCCAATACCATGGACCGAAAACCATTGCGTCCAAAAAACATGTGCGAAAATCATGCACAAAACCATAGGTGGGTCCGCCCAACCTAACATAGGGTCCAAAACAAAAATTTTCCGGGGCATTGCCCCGGACCCCATAAAGTGGGGTTACAGGTACACCTCAAACTCCCTGTGACCCCCCCCAACTACATAATCGACGCAACGAAGGGGGGCTCTAGCCCCCCTCTAACCCCTTGGTTAACTACATGGGCTAGTCATGGAAAGAATATAACACAACCCAACATTCTCCCACTTGTTGTTTTCTTTCCATAGGGGACCACAATAGAGCTTAGTCATTTTTCCAGCCCTAAAACACCCGTTGTCTCTCTACACCAAGAGAACTTCTCAGAGCTCACAGATTTTGTCAATGCATCTGCAATATTCTTCAAAGTGTCCACCTTTACCAGCAACACCTTTTTGTCTTCTATCATATCCCTCACAAAGTGATACTGAACATCAATGTGCTTTGTCTTTGAATGATATGTGGGGTTCTTTGCCAAGAAAATTGCACTTTGGCTGTCATAGTCTATCGTTATAGCTCCTTGTACTAACCCCATACTTGAACATAATCTCTCCAACCAAACTGCTTCCTTGCTTGCATGAGTGGCTGCCATGTATTCTACCTCTATAGTTGATAGTGCCACTAGAGATTGTTTCTTACTCATCCAACTGATTGCACCTCCAAATAGGTTAAACACATACCCACTTGTAGATCTTCTCTGATCCAGACTTCCAGCGCAGTCTGCATCAACAAAACCACAAATATCCAACATTTTGTCCAATCTTGATCTTCCTTGGTAGCACAAACCATAATCACGAGTGCCATGCAAATACCTGAAAACCCACTTCACTGTTGTCTAGTGCTCCTTCCCTGGTTTTGACATAAACCTACTCAATACTCCCATTGCATGTGCAATGTCTGGTCTAGTATAGACCATTTCATACATCAGGCTACCGACTGCACTTGCATATGGAACACAGGACATGTCCTCTTCCTCTTCTTGTGTCTTGGGACACTTTTCAACAGATAACCTCACAGCTACAGGAATAGGAACCTTCACCAGTTTACTATCTTGCATATTAAACCTCTGTAGTATTGTCTTGACATACTTCCTATGGTTTAACCAGAGCTTCCTCTTTGCCCAATCTCTTTTAATTTCCATGCCCAAAAGATAGTTTGTAGCACCAAGATCTTTCTTCTCGAATTTGGAGGACAATTGGGTCTTCAAATCCTGGATAATTTCTTTGTCATTTCCAACCAGAAACATATCATCCACATACAAGACCAGATAAATAAAAAGGTCACCAATTAATTTAAAATACACACAGTGATCTGCTTTGCTTCTAGTGAAACCAAGTCCCCATATAAATGTATCAAACTTCTGATACCACATCCTTGGTGACTGTTTTAACCCATACAAAGACTTCTTTAACTTGCATACCAGTTCTTTCTTACCCTTCACCACAAAGCCTTCAGGTTGCTTCATGTATATTTCCTCTTCCAAATCCCCATGAAGAAATGTTGTCTTCACATCCATCTGTTCTACCTCAAAATCAAAAGCAGCAACAATAAATAAAAGTAATCTAATAGAAGTTACCTTGGCAATAGGAGAAAAAACATCACCGAAATCAATTCCTGGCACCTGGGAATAACCTTTTGCTACCAACCAAGCTTTGTATTTCTCCACCTTTCCTTCTGCATTTGCCTTCTTCTTGAATACCCATTTGCTGCCAATAGGTTTCCTTCCTGCCAGCAACTCCACCAGATCCCAAGCCTCATTTTTGTGCAAAGGTTGCATTTCATCAACCATGGCCTCTTTTCAGAGTTTGCCATCCTCTGAATCTACTTCTTCCTTCACAATTCTGGGATCATCTTCAGTAATAGATAAAGCAAAATTTGAACAGAAATTAGATGGACTATACCTTTCTGGTTGCCTTCTTTCTCAAACTGGTCTTCTCATACCCGAAGTTTGTGGCTCTTCATCTTCTGATTCCTCCTCTGCTGTAGAGTCTGATTCTTCCTCCTTAAGCTCAAACTCTATCTCCTTGGGTTCCTTTGGTTGGACTTCATGTTTAATAACATCTTTTACCTCTCTGAACACCACATCTCGGTTGTACACAACCTTTCGTGTGACTGGGTTCCAAAGCTTATAACCCTTTAAACCATCCTTATACCTAATAAAGATGCACTTTTCAGATTTACTATCCAACTTGGTTCATTTCTCCTTTGGAACATGTACATATGCATCACATCCATATACCCTCAGATGTGAAAGAGAGGGTTTCTTACCAGTCCATACCTCTTGTGGAGTCTTATCCTCCAACGTTGATGAAGGTGACCTATTGACTAGGTAACATGCAGTATCCACCGCCTCTGCCTAGAATTCCTATCCTAACCCGGCACCACTAAGCATGCTTCTTGCCCTTTCCGTCAACGTCTTATTCATTCTTTCCGCAACTCCATTTTGCTGAGGTGTATATGGAGTAGTCTTCTGTCGTGCTATACCACACTTCTTATAGAATTCTTCAAATTCCTTGCTGCAAAACTCTCCACCATTATTTGTCCTCAGTACCTTTATCTTCTTCTCTGTCTGATTTTCCACGAGAGCCTTAAATTCTTTAAACTTGTCAAAAACTTCAGATTTCTTCTTAAGGAAATATATCCATGTATTCCTTGAGAAGTCATCTATAAATGATGCATAGTACATAAACTTACCTAGTGATGGAACCTTCACAGGTCCAAACACATCACTGTGCACAACCTTTAATATCTGTTTTTCCCTCTTACTACCAAAGGGGAAACTCACCCGATTCTGCTTCCCATATACACAATTTTCACAGAAATCAAAATCCAGAGAGCTATTTCTCATACCTTCTGCCATACCTTTACCATGAAGTATTTGAAGGCCCTACTTTCCAATATGTCCAAGCCTTTGATGCCACAACATGGTCTTCTCTCTAGAGACCACTAGATTTTTTGATCCACTTTCAAGAACCACAAAACTGTTGCACCCATCAATAATAGTGCTACCTTGCCACTTGTACAGAGCTCCAATTCAAACTCCCGTCATCAATACCAGTGCTCTCCAAACCATTTTGCAGGTATCCTTCTCGAACACTATTTTTACACCTGCATCATCTAGCTTGCTTACAGAAATCAGATTTCTGGCCAATGCAGGAATATGCAGAACACCCGGAAGTGTTCTAACCCTTCCACCTTGCAACTTCAACTTTACTTTTCCACGACCAATTATTCTAGCCTTCCTATCATCCCCTAAGAAGACATCACCACCATCGTATTTCTCATACTCACAGAACCACTCTCTATGGGGAGTGAAGTGAGAGGATGCACTTGAGTCAATTAACCATGCCTCATGATCTACATGTGTACTTGAAGAAGCCGAGTACACATCCCCATCTTCATCTGAGGTGGTTTTCGCCTCTGCAGGAGGAGCATCATCAAATCCCTTTCCTTTATCAGGAGCTTTAAATTTATAGTCCCTTTTGTAGTGCCCTCCCTTTCTGCATTTCCAGCACACCACCTTTACAGGTTTTCCTGGAGATTTAGATCTCCCACTCGATGACTTATTTTTGTTTCTGTTCTGGGACCGTCCTCGTATAGACAAGGCATCACCATTCTGGCTCTCCATATTTTTCTATCTTATCTCCTCTGTCAGCAACACTAAGACTATTTCATCAAACTGCAAGGCAATTGCATTGCTACCTATTGCAATGACCAGACTATCCCACGAATCTGGTAGAGAACATAACAAACTAATGCACTTATCTTCATTTGAAATTTTAATATCAATAGATGCTAACGGACTTACCACAGTATTAAATGCATTCAGATGCTCTGTCACCGAGTCTCCATCTTTCATCCTCAGGTTATATAGCTTTTTCTGCAGGAATAGTTTATTCACCAGAGACTTAGATTGGTACAAAGTCCCTAACTTGTCCCACAAAGCCTTCACCGTAGCTTCCCCTGATACATTCAGCAATACTAAATCTGAGACACACAATTGCATTGTTCTCTTTGCCTTCCGATCCAACTTCTTTCATTCTTCATCGGACACTCTCGTTGGTTTAGTACCTAGATCTACCATGATCCATTGATTTTTATCCACCAATAGATCCTCCATCTTTAGTTTCCACAACTCAAAACTCTGACCATTAAATTTCTCAATCTCTATCTTTCCACTGATCGCCATCTTCTTTCACCACCAGAATTGATGTCACAGATCTCCCATAGGCCCAAGCGAAACTCCTCAACAACAAAGGCGTCCCCTTGAAGCCAAAACTGCTCTAATACCAAATGTAGGTTTTAACCCGATATAGTAATTACCTGCATACGAATTCTAAAACACAGAAAATAAACAATGCGAGAGCATAACACATAAAACACATATACACAGAGATTTTCCCTTGGATCTGAAAACCAGAACTACCAGCTTGATTTTTCATTATGTTCCTTTCAATGTTATAATACATATTTATACATGCCGAAGCATCCAATACCATGGACTGAAAAACCATCGCATCCAATGCCATGGACCGAAAAACCATCACATCCAATACCATGGACCAAAAACCATTGCGTCCAAAAAACATGTGCGAAAATCATGCACAAAACCATAGGTGGGTCCGCCCAACCTAACATAGCTTCCAAAACAAAAATTTCCTAGGGCACTGCCTCGAACCCCATAAAGTGGGGTTACGAGTACACCTCAAACCCCCTGTGACCCCCCCCCCCACTACACAATTGGCGCAACGAAGGGGGGCTCTTCCCCCCCTCTAACCCCCTGGTTAACTACGTGGGCTGGTCATGGAAAGAATATAACACAACCCAACATAGTGATCTGTTCATGATCAACTTTCGATACTCTTCATTTTTTAACTTTTGATTTTTTCCTTCATTTAACTTGTACCAACTTTACGCGCATTATACACACTAAGTGACTATATTGACAATGTATGACATCAGGTTGATAGTCTTGAAAGTAAACATGACTCTGTGTTTTATGAGTTTCTTGGAAAAAATATCATTTAAATATAATAGACCCTCTTTCATATATAAAATTGTTATCATCATAGTACTCCAATAACTTCATTTTTTGTTTAATGCACCACATCAAAAAATAACTGACGTCTTCTATGTTGTTAATGGGTGCAACTACACAAAAAAAATCCTACATAGTAAAAGAAAAAGTGCATATATTAATAGCATAATTAACAAGAAATTAGCTAAATCAACATGTACTTGATTTTATTAGATTTAGATCTATATTTTAACTATTATCTATACTTATACACAATGATTTTAAAAACATAAAACATATATCAAAAGAAATTGAAATTTTACCTTCTCTAACAAGATCAGAAACTCTATCACCTCCATATCTTCAAATCTGGCAATCGACATTTCCCCTGTGTATTAAGTTTTGTATGTTTCCAAGATTTCACATACATATTATTGCCAAAAACATCATTGAATTGTGTGACCTCTATGCAAACAGGACAAAAACAAGATTATTTTTTTCTATCAAATGCAAACACATTTTGGTAATCTTTGTTTTAAATGAATGCAATTTTCGAGTCCCTTTTACTCTTTCAACTTCATATGGAATCGATCTATATACACCTTGGTCTCCAATATGCCAAAAAAACATGTAGTAAATTGAATCAAGAATGTAAAAATGTTATTTAAAATATAGTTTATATATCAAAGATAATTATTGATCAATTATTTAAACTATAATTTTTAAAATTTAAAAACTAATAAAAACCATCGTATATTAAAAATATATTATACAAGTTAATGTACATTTACATACCTGTGTACCTCCCTTGATGGGTTAGTCTCATGGATTAGTGCATCAATGCACCATTGAAAAAATTGTTCAGTTGAGACAAGTTAGTTTGCAGAGTGGTCCATTTGATATATTCGAAGTGCTTGTTTTATACATGCCCCTAAAAGATCATGTTATCCTTTTCCATGACTAGTCTCAAAGAAATTCCAACAATGTTTAATGTTATTTTTCATATGAAGATGACAAAACCAAAAGAATGATCGTGAATATTTCAATTGACCTGCATAACCATCTTAGCATATCTAATGTTCATTGAATTTTATTCCACAACCTATCAATGAATCATATACCTTATCAAAGAAATGTTGTACAAAATGTGTATCATGTGTACGATCATCGTTGATATAAAAATGATATTCTTTAATAACATGTCGATTCTCACTGGTGTTTTCTATATTATCACCATTTTGTTCAGCATGTCTATATAGAACATGGACAAGAATAGAGACTTGGTAAGAATGATAATATTCACTATGTATTTCATTTTGTGCAACAAATGTTTAATTTTTTGCAGAATCAACTATCGACAAAATGGTCTCTGGTGGAAAAATTTCACGGGATTTTTTGAATTGCAGGTCTTTCCATCAATCTCTATGAGAATGCTTGGTGTATTTATAAAGTTTTGTCTCAAACTTCTCCAAAAATTCAATCACAAAAAAAATCTTCCTCTTGTAAATCAATCATTTTAGCATTTGTACTACTACTTGTACCAATCGATGTATGGATATATTCATATCTCTTCCATACCACTTTTATGTTGGAAAATGATTGATCATTCATATCAATAGGATATTTGTTATGAAAAAAGTCAAATTTTCACAATGATCACATTTTTTACCAACAACACATTTCTTTTGATAAAATAATTCATGATTTTCTCTTCCACATAGAATTTAAGATATGAAATCGTGAATAGTGGAAGGAGGAGGTGAATTTTTCCAAAATGTTTTACCAAGATTAAGGAAGTTGTCATAATATAATTGAAATTCTACATGATAACGACAACAAAAGGTGTCATGTACAGTGATAAGTTTAACATACCATGGTTTTGTTGCACAAAAGTACTGATTGAGACATTAATTCCATGATTCTCTTCTTTGAACTTATTGAACAACTCTATCTGAGTGGTGTCCAAGATATGTTTTGCATGTTCTTCATATTGATTCTGTGCTATTCTTCACCACATCACATCCCTTCCTTTTGCTGAAACACATGAATATTTCATCCAATATTCATATATTGTTTTTTTCACATTTTCTCTAAGTCTATCTCTATATGGTTGCTTGCAAATAACTATCCAACAAGCAAACTCATCATTTTCATCTATTTGCAATCGAAATTTCCTATGCTTGTGTAGTTTTTTCATGATGTCCTTGATTATTTTGCCATATATTTTATCAAATGATTGTTTGTAGTAGTTGATGAGACCTTTGTTGTTTGTATCACTCTACGACAATCTATATCACTTTTTTTCTAGATCTTCCAATTGATTTTAGAGCACTACTTATATTTTGAATCAAATTTTCCTTCACCTTTTTATCTTTTTTTGTTTTTTGAATACCCAACAAGGTTGTACCTTCTTTTAATTACTTCTATGTTAAGAGACCTCTCAAAATTTGATCTTGAAATGTCACATTTTCATCTTTGAGGAACTTATAAATAATGAGCTTAACATGATACCATATAACATGGTCAGCTTATTTATTTGCATAAATGTTAGTTTCGACATTTTCCAACATCTCATCGTTGATATTGATTTCGTTTGTACATATGATAATTTAATGTAAATGAGTATAAGTATGTACATTAAAAAAATTATGTACATTAAAAAATAGAATTCGTGAAATTGAATTTAATAAATTTGTATAGTTTCAATAATACATATATCTATACATACCTATGGGTGGTTTAAATTCTTCTTCACTTGAATTATATATTTTTGCATACAAAATAAATTTTTAATATGCATACCCTAGCTCCCTCCATCCCTCCATCCATCATGTTTATATATATGTGTGTGTATGTGTGTGTGTTTAAATTACACATTTTAGACTAATTTATGCTACGTGAACACATTAGAGAAATTTTGAGATCTAAAGCGGGCCGCCTAAGAAATATTGTAAACTAATAGTGGAAACAATTAAATAAGATTAGATTACATCATCAAATTTTAGAAGGAAAAAAAGAAAGAAAATACTTTATCATCTCATATTTTCAACTTATCTCCCTATGATTTTACTCAAATTTTATGTGAGAGCACTCGTTAGATGCATAATATAATTCTTCATCCAAGGAGTACCCATATTGCATACTTTGATGAACCCTGCTACATGAAAAATGTGATTGCAATCATATTTTTCATGTATTTCTCATTTTTCGTATAGTAGGGTCCATATAAAGTATGAAACATGGGTAATCCTTGGACGAGGAATTAAATTACACATCCATCAAGTGCTCCCTCTTGAAATTTGCGTAAATCTATAGGGAGATAAGTTGAAAAAATAGTTTTTTTTTTTTTTTTTTTTTTTTTATCTTTTTACTTTTTTACTCCAAAAATGGTGAATCATCCCCCATGATTCAAATCATCATCTTAAATCCTATTGGTCCTTACAGATTTCATTTTGGTTGTAAATTTATTTTTGAGGCCCATTTTTTACCTCAAAATTTCTCTAATGCACACATACCTCTTAACATGTGCAAAAACTTCCAAGGTCAAACATTCCATTTAATGGAAATTTGACATATTATATGACACTACATTTTTTTGCAAAGCTATCATTAGGACAACATCATAATTCTACACAAATTTTTATTTTACTCTAAATCAAAATTCACAATGCTTATATGAATTTTGGAGGCTTCAATTCAATAAAAGAGTAAAATTTTAAAATTTCTTCCCCACATTGGGCCCAAAAGTGTATGCCATATTCATGCATTCATCCATGTTATCATTCAATATTCTCTAGTCCCTGATGATGGGTGGAGTATCTACTATAAATATTGGAAAGATATTAATCCTATATACAATTTCATCCAGAAATCTTTTACGAATATGAATAACTATGGAATTATTCATTCTATTATTATAATTATTATTAGTTTTTTTAATAGAATATCTAAAATTTTATAATAATTAATAATAATATTTTTTTAATAAAATAACAAAAAAATTATAGTTATTAAATAATATTGAATTTGCACTAATTATATTGTAGTATGATATTTCATTTTGTTTTATAGATAGTGATACTTAAAGTTTTAAGTCAATTTAAGTAAAAATATAGCATATTGTCAATTCATTCTTAACTATTTAATATAAACAATATAACACATGTTGTGTATTGTAAAAAATAAGTGTGAAGTGCCTCATGTTCCCATAATTAAAAATGACATTTATGATAAAACCAAGGTATTCTCAAATATCATAGATGTATAACTAAGTTTTTCACAATTGAACATGTCATATCTTTTTGGTTTAAACTAAGTTATAATTTTTAGTTGGATGAATTTTACATAAACATATTCACTTAGCCTTGGGTCACAAAATAATAACAAAGAAAACAATAAGTAAACAAGTTAAACCTTTGTTTTCTTTCTCACAATTTTGTATTTTATGTGTAGTTAAGTGGTTTACTCAAATGACTAAGTTTTTTAATATAATTTAAACCATATGAGACATAATTTTTTGACATAATTTATGTTCCACGAATTTTTAATACATTAACTTTATATTATGCTAACCTATAAGTATTCACATGAGGATTATTCTATTATCAATTACTTTTTGCATAAGAAGCAAATGCTAACCAACAATGTTGCATATTACACTTGTTTTTTTAATAAATTTTATCATTCATAATTCTATTTAGAAACAAGTACAACTATTTTATTTTATATATCAATCAATCAAAAACTAATAATTTAGATTTTCAAAAAATAATAATAATTTTCAAATATTTATTTAATTTTCATAAAAACCTTAATAAAATTTATAATTTGTTTTCAAAATTTAAAAATTAATTGAAATTCCAATATTATTCTAACAAACTAATCACAACATAGAGTGTTAGAGACAAAGATACATATGACACTGCGAGCCAGTAATAATAATTGATTGATATATTTGTTTTTTAATCAAATGCTACTCCCAAAGATACCTCTATCCAAAATCGAAATGGTGTGTGTAATCAACAATAAACGTCCTATCATTTTGGTGTGCCACACATGTATATTTACAAATTTCTTTGGCTTCCTTTTCATTTTTTATTTTTTTGGGGGTTTGGACTTGATGTCGGTCATGCATTTTGGAGTAATTTTCTTATTCCTAGCATAATTTTAATATTAGAACAATGGAAATTAAATTGGAGGAATATGATTGAAATCATCTCTACCGTTAAATTTGAAACAATTACAATATATATTTTCCTAATGGTATAATTAATTGTTAATATGTGTTTATGGCCTTGAATGCACTGTTTGGATAGCATTTACTACCATGTATCATAGTTGTGTTAGTGAATTGTTTATTAGTAGTGAGAGGAATGGATTACTATTATGGTGTTGTTTCACTATTCTACATTTTGGTCTTTTTATCTAGAATCCAACGATCCATTTTTTTGTGAGATTGTAACTATTCATTGGATAAATTGCATTTCTTGATTCATAAATGCATTCATTGCCATTGAAATCCTAAAGAATTTTGATTGTGAAAACTAAATAGCCTAAAAAAGAAAACCCTTGCTAGATATCCAATAAAATTGGTTGTAAAATATGCCCAGAAAAAGGCCAAGACATAGAAGAGTTGGATAATGCATGACTATTATGAGTGGCTATTTATTTTAACTCATATCTCACATGCTCTTCTAGTAGAGAGTTCTACTCTTTGAAAAGAAAGATTGTCACTTCAAATTCTAGTCATGTTTTGGATTCACATTTATTTGTTAATGCTTTGGTCCTTTCAATATAATTTTTGTTTTTTTAAACAAGAACGGTGAGGGAAATTAACTATGCATATGCATCTCTCTTAGTCATTCTCATAGTAATTGTGGGAGTGGAAGCAATATATATGACAACAACATTAGGCACTCCAACAATATGAGTTATTCAATTCCATTTATTCCTTATGTACTTACCACTCTTATCAACTCATTCATCCCATTCTTGGCCTCTTGATTTCATTGAGATGTATTATGATTTATCTTTAGTTTTGTTTTTTATAATCCTTAGGAGAGGAAATTTTCTTAAAAGAATGTATTGTGACCTATCATATTCTTTATGTATTATAGGTTTTAACCATGTATATTTAATTTTTGTGGAAACAAATATTAGTAAAATATAAAAGGTTCAATTGGGTGAACACACTTACACACAAAGATTTGATCCCGTAAACCCAAACTGGAAAACCAAAAACATTTTTAGTATACATATCCCTTACAATATTACAATAGAATATGTATATCTCATGGAATTCATAAGTTTCCAATCTATTTACCTTAGATTATAATACAATCATAGTTCCTTAACCAAAATTAAAAAGCGATGGGAAGAACAACCATGCACCACAAAGCCACTAAAATTGAAAACAATGTGTTGAAAACTACCCAAAAATTCTTTTCAACGAAACCACCCCAAAAATCTTCTGCAAGGGGACTTCTACCCCATTTCACCTAAGATAATGTATGGTGTGTAGGGGTAGTTGTGTAAAGAATAAATCATATACCAAACATTCTCTCATGTTGTTTTATTTACGTACATAGGGTCACATAAGTAAATGATTAACAATCTAAGGAAATAATACCCATTGTTTCTCTACACCAATAACTTCCCTGTGCTCACAATTTTGTTTATGAATATACAACTTTTTTCAAAGTTTCCACCTTCGCCAATAGCATCTTCTTGTCTTCGATTATATCTCTCGGAGTGACATTCAAATTCAATATTCTTTCTCTTAAAAATGATACACTAGTTTCTTTGCTTAGAAAATTACACTCATATTTTCACAATCTATCCTCATACATCACTATACCAACCCAATTCTTGAACATAATCCATGTAATTATATTTCTTCCTTGCTTGCATTAGTAGCTACCGAGTATTTAGCTTTTGTAATATGGATTCTCTCTTGCTCATCTAATGGATTACTCCTCCAAATAGGTTAAACACATACCCACTTGTAAATCTTCTACAATATAGATCTCCAACATAGTTTGCATAAACAAAACCATATGTGCCCAACACTCGGTCTAATTCTAGTCTTCATTGGTAGCACAATTCCTAAAACCATATTATTATTATTATTGTCCTATGCTCAATCCCTAGTTTTGACATAATCCTATTCAATACTTCCATTACATGTGTAATGTCTGGTCTATTACATATCATTGCATACATCAAAATTCCAACTACAATAGCATATGGAACATGGGACATGTCCTCTTCCTCCTCCTATATTTTGGGACAATTCTTCAAATAAAATTACCCCTACATGAATATTGACATTTATTAATTTACATGTATACACATTAAGCCTTACTATAATACCAAATGTTGGTTTAACCATGTACAAATAATTGTTGCAAATAGATTCTCAATGAAATAGAATAGATGAAATGATACACACACATTAACACGTAGAAAAACTAGCTAATAGTAAAGCTATTAGATTATGACTTAAAATAAGTCATTCCTTGACTTCAACACAACCAATTTGTTCAATACCCTAGTGTTGGCCAACTAAGACTTCCTCTCAACTCTATCACATTACAATGGTGAATCCCTAAGCTTGTTAAAGGTTTTAAACACAAATAATAACATGGGATTAATGCACAAGCCACCAATATCAAGTGCTTTAGACCATAACTATTGACCTAATAAAATTCACCTCTTTCATTGGGTCAAGTTTATGTAAATTCCCCACTTTAAAAATGACTGGGTAAGTTATTCAGATGTAATTCAGAATATCCACATGCTTTAGTCCCCTATCACTTAGGTCTACATCAACACTTTACTGAAAAGGGTACACATGCCTAACCCAGTCTCGCAATTGCATGCCCATTTACATGTAATGTTAGGTCCCTATACTACTAGTGTAAACCCTTATTATTGTTAGTGCAAACCCCTTATTATATTTTTGTGCCCATCTAGTACCCATATTGTTACTATTGTGCCCCATAGAAGCCCACTATTGTTGTTGTTGTACCCTTACATTATTATTTTTATGTCGGCTTTGATTATATTATAATTCCTTAGACTCTTATATATAGAAAGGAGGTCTTATCATTTGTATCATCTAAGAAATGTTCAATTGTGTACTGTAAAGGAGATTGCCCCCTTGAATAGGCTTATTTCTAAGGCGATGATATTTCTTTTATATCCTTTTGTGAGCTGGTTTCATAACATTTGGTATCAGAGCTTTGGATTCTAGGGTTTCGCTGCTCCAAATAGGTCATCGTGGAATTTTCGCTATAGCTTTTGTTCTGAGATGTTTTAGAAGCTAAAAATAAAACCCATTTGAGAGGAAATCGCACTGCACCTCTAGTCCAAATTTTAGATCTTGTCTTGCTATATTTTTGGAGATATGATCTGAGGACGTTAGGGTTCGTGCAAGCTCTAGAATTTCATCTAAAACAGGTCATCGTGGAATTGTCACTATAACTTTGTTTCTACAAAGTTTCAGAAGCTAAAAAAAATAAATATGAGAAGTAATTGGTCTGAACCTCGAGTCTGAATTTCGGATCATGTCTTGCTATATTTTCGGAAATATGATTTGAGGAAGTTAGGGTTTTTGCGGACTCCCGAATTACATCCTAAACAGGTGACCTTGTGAAAATCATCATAACTTTCTCTCTAAGCATCAGATTGAAATTTCATAAGAAGTTATAGAAACGGGACAGACTATTTTTTGTTTGCGTATAAGTTTTAGAACCTAAGGTTGAAATAGTGACATGTGGCATGTCGTACAAGTTAACTCTACTGAACTAATCTATAATTAGGTCATTGCAGGAGATTGGGAATAAAACATTTTTCGGGAATCCAATTGTGATCAGACTTTTGGAGTTAGAAAGAGGACTTAGAGGGATATTATAGGCTGAAATGTTAGAACTTAAGGATCTAAAATTACAGTGTTACAGTCATTTCAAGATCGAGCTCCTAAAATCAAGAAAAGGCAAGATGAGGAAGTTTGATGGCAAGGATTTGGTAAATTGGATACTACATATGGAGAAATATTTTGATCTACATGGTGTACCACTACTACGAAAGGTATGTATTGCATCTAATTATTTAGAACTGAATAATTTTTATGGTATAAAGGGCTTTGTTCTCGTAAAACACTTGTCACGTGGTCAATTTTCATGGAGGAAATGATAGCACATTATGAGGATACAAAGAGCAACACCTTCTTTAGCCAATTGATAAATCTCAAACAAAAGGGTTCAATGGTAGGGCACATTGAGGACTTTCAAAAATTGAATATAAAGGTAAATGATATTCTAGAGAAGCAAAAGATAAATAGTTTTATCTATTCCATGGAAGTTGATATCGAAGGTATGAAAGAATATTGGAAGAAAGGCATGGAAGATTTGAAGAAAGACATGGAAGGTTCAAAGGAAGGTGGGACAAAGCTACTACAAGAAAGACCTCCTAATGACGAAAAGGATTAAGAAACATCAAAAGAAGAGGATATACACTAGGAACCAACCCTAGAAAAAGAACAAATGAATCCAACCATATCTTGTATTGCATTGGCAGGAATTACCACTCCTCAAACTCTCAAGATAGAAGGACATATGAAGAAGAAGAAGGTTCAAGTAGTGAAATATCAGGAAGAAAAGTATCAAGAAACATCAAAAGAAAAGGATACTCACCAGGAACCAACCCCAGAGAAAGAAGAAATGAATCCAACCATATCTTGTAATGCATTGGTTGGAATTACCACTCCTCAAACTATAAATATAGAAGGACATATCAAGAAGAAAAAGGTAATAGTGTTGATTGATTCGGGTAGTACCCATAATTTTATTCATTATTAGATAGCCAAGGAATTGAATTGCTTCTTATATCCAACACCAGAGTATCAAGTGACAGTTGTAAGTGGAGGAACCATAAATTTCTATGGAAAGTGCCATAATATCAAGCTATCCATGGGAGAATGTATTAAATAGCCCAATGCTTTCCATTCCAATGGGTGGTGCTGACATTGTATTAGGAGTCCAATGGATACAATCCTTGGGTACAATAGATTTTAATTTTCAAGATTTTTTCATGAAATTTTCTTCGGAAGGAAAGGAAGTTGAATTAAGGGGTATCATAGGGAAACCAGGAAAGATAATCAGCTCTAATGGAATGACAAAGCTTCTAAAGAAAGAACAATGAGGCATAATTGCACAATTATGTTCGCTAATGGTTCTCACATCGAAATCATCTATTTCTCCAGATCTCCAAAAGGTCATGGACAATCATTCCAAGGTATTTGAGACTCCAAATGTCTCCCACTTATTTGTGATCATGATCATGCTATTCATTTGATTCTAGGAAGTGTTCATCCAAACATCAAGCCTTATAGATATCCATATGCCCAAAGGAGTGAAATTGAACATATGGTTGCAGAAATGGTAGAGGTTGGTATAATTATCCAACCAAATTTGATAAACAAAGCAAGGGATGAATGGAAGAATGGTGAAGTAGGGTAGGAACTCATTCAAAAGTTGTCGAACATCCCAGTCCCAACAATATTGCTAGAACTTGACAAGGAAGGAAAAATCATAATGGAACCTAAAGCATTCATAAAATCGAGAAGTCAATAGCTACGAAATTGATCAATTTCAGAGTATCTCATCAAGTGGAAGAACTTACCCGCTGAATATTCCACATGGAAGGATGATAATTTTATACAGAAGCATCTAGAACTACTCAAGAGTTGAGGACAACACTTTTTGAAGAAGAGGTGCATGCTAGGTCCCTATACTACTAGTGTAACCCCTTATTATTATTAGTGCAACCCCCTTATTATATTTTTGCGCCCATGTAGTACCCATATCGTTATTATTGTGCCCCACAGAAGCCCACTATTGTTATTGTTGTACACTTGCATTATTATTGTCATGTAAGCTCTGATTATATTATGACCCCTTAGACTCCTATATATAGAAAGGAGGTCTTGTCATTTGTATCATCCAAGAATTGTTCAATTGTGTAATGTAAAGGAGGTTGCCCCCTTGAAGAGGCTTATTTTTAAGACATTGATATTTCTTTTCTATCTTTTTGTGAGCTGGTTTCATAACATGTAATTTACAAATTTACATCTCCAAAGTAATTTATTTTCTAGTTATCACTACCATTGCACTTATGTCACCATTCTCTTTCTTTCACACACCTACTTATGCCAGAGTCCCTTTCCTCATCAGATCTCACTTCCATGTCTATGTCTCACCCTATTGGACCTCCACATACAATGTGTTGGCATTTGCAACCACCACTTATTTCTCTAGACTGTGTTCCATTTTTTGATACGAAATGTAGTATTTTAATCTTGTATAGTTAATTTTTGCAAGATAATTTTTAACAAAACAGAAAAATTGCAATGGCATAAACTCATTAACATTGAGATTTTACCTTGGAAATCAAAATTGAGGAAACAAGAAACATTTTTGAGATTATATGTTCTTTAGAGTATCACAATACAATAAGTATATCCTTCGGTATCCATAACCACCAAAATATTTTCACTTAATTTGAATACAATATTTAACCAAAATTACAAAACCATGGGTTGAACCACCATGCATCAAAAAACTACTAAATGCTAAAATTGTGTGTTGAAAGTTGTTAAAAACAAATGCAAAAAACTGCTCAATCTTTTTTTTGGATAGTGTTTCCCTTGAATCCCCAAGAAGGGAAGCATATTCTACCCTATTGCAACTGATGCAATGTACAACATGTATGAATAGTTGTACAAAATATATAACACATACCTAACATG
This sequence comes from Pinus tabuliformis, assembly GCA_031772625.1. NCBI lineage: Eukaryota > Viridiplantae > Streptophyta > Pinopsida > Pinales > Pinaceae > Pinus > Pinus tabuliformis. Next base: position 1,334,120,024 of record CM062804.1, on the reverse strand, counting down.
TATTTAACTTTGTGGTATAGACTCAATAAAGACTATTCCTATTGTTCAAGGAATATAAAAAATAACCATAATATATATAACCTTGTGATGTAGATTGCATTAAGACTATTCTTTTTAAATGAATTATTGGATATTTCATTATTGTATACTTTAATTATTAAAAAAATCTTCAATTTTGAAATAATTAAAGGTTATTTGTGAGTTTCTTTTAGTAAAATGTATAATAAACTTTGAAATTAGGCTTTATTTATGGATCTTCAATTCTTTCACCATTTCATAATTGAATTACTTTCCTCTCGATGAGAAGTTCTTTGTTTTATGTTTCTAAAGTGCCTACATAATGTCTTAAATAGTTTTTAGTAGTGGTTTTTAGTTTTACATGAGAAAAACATGTTTAAATGTGTCTGCATTTAAACGAAGAATTAAATTGAATAAAGATTATATAATTTTTATCTTTATTAATTAACTAATTATTATCCACTTAATCCTTATGTGAGGGATATAATTCAACTAAGTGATGGAAAATTGGAATAAGTGTGTTAACTTATTAGGTGAGATATATTTAAATTAAATTGGAATAAGTGTGTTGACTTATTAGGTGAGATATACTTAAATTAAATTGGAATAAGTGAGTTAACTTATTAGGTTTAAAATTAGTTTAATTTAGCTTTTAAAAACGCAGGTATATTAATCAAATGGTTGATAAATATCCATAAACATAAAACACTTACATCATGTTATATATTATACTTTCAAGATTAGACTAAAAAAATATATAAAAGTTAATTCAACTATAATTATGTTTTAAATTATTGTTATTATTATTATTAATTATAAAAAGAAATAATATATGAGTTAAGCATATATTTATTAATAGAAAAGTTTTTTAGCTATGGAGATTCACTCTCACTTTACCATGGAGATTCTTAACTGGTAAATAGGTTTTCTTACAATACCATATACCATTAATTACTAACACCACATGCCAATAAAACCATAACTCATGTTCATATTTCATTTTTTAATTAAGGAATTTAATTAAAAAGAGAGAAAGGGCATAGATTTTTTTGAAATAAATCTCAATCTTTGATTTATGACTACTAGCAAGAATATTTTAGAATATTTAGTGGAGGCTAAATACGTACCATCCACTTAATAATAATTAATAATTAAAATAAAATTTTGGAAGTCATATTCTAAAATATACACGCAAATTGGCATAACAATTATATATATATATATATATATATATATATATATATATATATATATATATATATATTGGTGAATCTATATTTTCTATTAATTCATGTCATTCATACATCATGAATAGTTAACCAAAAATCATATGACCATACTCCTACTAGACTTATTGGCCAGAAGACAATGGAAAAGAACATAGTAAACAACAAAAGAAAACTAATAGATCACAAACAGATAGCCCAAAACTACCAAAAAGTCCCAGGAACCAGAATACATCCAATTTTCATCCCTGATATAAGAGGTTTCTTGGATCAGGATTATCCGGGATGTTGCCTGGTAGTGGAGGAGGATGAAAAGCCTTGTGAACATATCATTATTTGTGTTCCATTCTGCTTTCCAAATGAACCAACTGCTCATGAATTCTCTTCTATCCCTAACACAAAGTTACCACAAAATCCATCATGGGCACTAATTATGTTCAAGATCATTCATAAAACCTATAATTTCATTCCAGTTGTCATGGAGGTCTCGTGCAAGTCATTCTATGACTTGAGTAACCTGTTGAAGATGGATTTCGAGAGAGTCGAAAGGAGGGGGAAATTTTTTTCTTCCTCAAGAATGGACAGTCAGTTGATATAATTCCTCGCCTAAATCTCACAGCTTTGCCCAGTGTTCTGCTACAGGTCCCCGTGGTTTGCCACCTTTGCGCGTGAGACCACATTGACATTGCGTAGCCTTTTTGGTATCAATTTGAGGAAGCCAAACCAACGCCCAACACCTTATGTTCCATTTCTTCCAAATTTTCTAAACCTTGATAGTGTTCCCATGTTTAATGCAAGGAAAGAAATGCATGATAGAAGGAGAGGGTTGTTAGGTCCCTATACTACTAGTTTAAAACCTTATTGTTATTAGTGCAGCCCCCTTATGTTATTATTGTGCCCATATAGTCTCCATGTTGTTATTATTGTACCCCATAGAAGCCCACTATTGTTATTGTTGTGGCCCTACAATATTATTGTTATGTAGGCTCTGATTGTCTTGGGACTGCTTAGACTCCTATATATAGAAAGGACGTCTTGTCATTTGTATCGTCTAATAATTGTTCATTTTTGTAATGTAAAGGAGGTTTCCCCTCGAAGAGGCTTATTTCTAAGGCGTTGATATTTCTTTTCTATCTTTTTTTGAGCTGGTTTCATAACAAGGGAATGTTTGGAACTTTGCCTCCCTTGATCAACTTTCTAGCACTAAAAAGGCTACCAACCACACCCATCCCAAAATTCATTAGGCATCCAAACCTACTGTCCACCCCTGGTCCCTTAAAAATTGTAGTACGTGACAAAGGAAGGAAAACCCCCATAAATATCAACCCAAACTGCCAAGTGGTTCAAGCCTAAGAAGAGCACCCTACACTAGGGATGTTGTACCAAGTTGCCCCCCTCCCCCATAGTTCTGTGGCCGATTCCAGATTCTAGCCTGGATTGGGCATGTGGCATACTAGGTAGCCTTGCCTAGCCACAGAAATGTTCATAACATTTTTCGTTTTTTTCTATTATAGTGGAATCAGTAACAGGGGCAGCCTCGTGACTCGTGTTACATGGGGTCGATTCTGACCACTACCTCTATAGCCACTGGGAGTTGTGCCCGCTCCTCTATACAGCTCTAGGATAAATCTGTGGGATTTGAACTCGTGACCTTCGGTACGGAGCCCGCCTTTCTAACGAACTTCACCGCATTGTGATTACGAACTCGCCTACCCCCTAGGGGCTGTGTTCATAACATTTTTCATTTTCATGTCTCATTATTGAAAATTATATATATGACTCTAGGCATATCATTGGTTTTCAAAATATACAGGTAAGGATTGTAAATGTGTATTGGTATAAATAATATAGAATCTATTAATGATACAGACTGATAATGATTGTTAATTGTGAATATATAGGTAGAACCAGACAAAGAGATTCTGGTTGAACCTATATGTATACTCAATTGGAGAGAAGTAACGCTATCGAAGTGAGCTATCACCGAGGTTAAAGTGTAGTGGAAGCACTTCAGCCCAGAAGAGGTTACTTGGGAGGATGAAAAATTTATGAAGCAAGCATACCCAAGTCTGTTATGAAATTTAAAAAACACCAGGATAATTTTTTGATCAAGGGGGAAAGACGTCACATCCCTTGCTACCTTCAAAATATTTTTTCTTTTACTGCAGTTATAGACATTATATTATCTTGTGGACCATGTAAAGGTCAAATGTTAAATAGTAATATTTCATTGTATAGTGAAATATTGAATGTTTACACAACGAGTGAAACCACATGATGAAGTAAGGTTAAATGAGACCCACCGGTTAGGGTAGTTGGATATTTATGGGTTAGACAGTTACCTTCCCAAACCCCTCCTTGCTGGAAAACGTTCAAAAACGAAAAACGAAAGAAAGCAAGAGGGTTAATGAACCTGATGTGACCTGAAGGAGGAGGACTGCAAAATTGACAATATTGTTATTATGAGATACATTTCTTGTTGATTGGCTAGAGGAATATTGTTTGGAAAGAGATCTCGCAACGCAAGTTTTGGGGCTTAGAGCCCAAGTTTTCACTAAGTCTAATATAAAGACTCCATGATGTGTGGGCGCAGAGTGCGAAGATTGTAAAAGAGTCAGAGGGTTGTCCACCCTCATTTTTTTAATGTAATGTTGCTTGAGAAATCTAAAAATTGGAAAAATTACATTACAATGATATCACTAGAAATCTAGATCCACTATTTAATTCCAAATTTAATGAAATATGTGTTATGGGATTGTATAAATAGAGCGAGGCTCTATGTTGTAAAAGGGACAAGAAAAGAATGAATGATAAGTGAATATAAGATAAATCATCTATTTACGCGAAGATAACTAACTATTATAAGAAGATAAGTAAGATCCGTAGTGTAACTTGGGGAAAGATTGTAGATCATTGCTCTAACAGTGCAAAAGCTCCACAACCCCCCGTTAGGGCTGCGTGAAGGCAAATACAGCAGGGTGCGAAGGCCTCGCAGGTCAGGAAAGTGCGTGGAGTAACCTACACGAAGGTATTCACAGTTGGACTAAATTGACCCCTTAGACATCTCAAGGGTGTAGAAACTTGGTTCCAGCATCCCCCCATACTGCTTCAATTGAGACCTCAGTCCACGCTTAGCAGGCTGCTGCCGAAAGGGCCAGTAGTACAGGTATTTTTTTGGCTAAATAACTCTGAACCTGGATTCGGCCCCATCAAGCCAACAAATGGTTATGTTGCCAGGACTGGAATCTACATAGAGATATCTGATGTTCTATCACTGGAATCCAACTTAGAAGGAAATTGAAGGTTGGTTGGATAGGAGAATCCACGAGTTCGCGGTGCAGGAGAACAGGAATCTACGACTAACAAAAGAAGAGTGGTTAAACTGCTACCTGTACACAGAGACCCACGAAATTTTCTTCGCATCCTTCCCTAATGAGCTGTGTGAGTGGATCGCGAAGCTAGTAGATAGCCAAGGAAGGTGCAAGCTCGACAGTCCTATTGTGTGGACCCGAGAGTTAGTGCGCATAGTGGAAGCATCAAAGGATAAGATCGCACGCATTGTTGATCACTGGCTCAATCAGATTATAGGATGATTCATTACTGAGTTTGTAGTAGACACTATGGTAAGCTACAACAAGGTCGAGCGATGCTTTCTCAAATGACCGCAAGGTAAGTAGGTTAAGTCTCTGAACACTTGGATTAAGATCCTACTATGTGAAAAGAAGATTATGCAAATACATTGATGTTCGGGGCTACGCAAAGTGGGAGAATTTACAGAAATGAAGGTAGTGCAGAACTAGAAACTAGCCCCTTGATTTCACCTCCACAAGGAGATAAGGAAGAGCTCACGAAGGTCTCACCAAGAAGTGCGATCAATTTGATAAGGCAGAGGATCCCGCGTGTTGTAGCATTTTTTTGTTTTGACAAGATAGAATATTTGAAAAAATGTTAAGTTAGGATATGGACATAACAATAGTGAATAAAATGTTTTTAAAGAAAATACCTTGATGATGATGTCCATATCAAAGAAAATGTTAGGTTAGATGCCCTAAGAAATCAAGGCAAAAAGAAAATGTTAGGTTAGAAAGAAGAGAAAACAAATATACTTTGAAAGTGAGAAAATCTAAATGCCACTACTATTGTTTCTGCAAAATAATGGTTTTGTGCAACTTGTCATAAATGCCACAACCCATGATAGTCAAATAGTTTAATCTTGACTGCTTCATGCTTTAAATTTGATGTTATAGTTAGGGAATAAAGATCTAACCAAACTATTTAATCTTGGCAGATTAGTAGTGAGGTAGAGAATAATAAGGTACTCATCAGTTTAATCTGAGCCCTTGGAGGTTATAAGGTTAGAATTAGATAGTTTGTTTTTCTCAAATAAAAAGAAAGGAAAAGGGTTTGGTAGCTTAAATGCACCCATTAAGTGAAGAAAAAATGATAGGATAAGCAAAGGGTAAGTAGAAGCAAGGTTGCAGAAGTATGATAATTCATTGGACAAAATGTACATTTATCATGTTTTAATGTATGTTTCTATGTCCATGATGCAATTACACAAAGAAAATGAATGTCTACAAGATCAATTAATTAACTTCCATCATCCTCATTCATCCCTATATTTACTAATTTCCCCTTCCCACCATCATACATTTCATATTCATGCATTTTCCATAAAAACCCCTTTTCCTAAGGTCAAAATCCTTTTTGCCTAGAAAAAGTGAAAACCCCATGTTAAATCCCCTTTTACCCTAAATATCCACAAAAATATGTTTACCCTAAGTATTGATGCATATATGAAAAGCAAATAACTCATAAAAAGCATTATACTTAGTATATTTCACCTTTCCGAGTATATTTCCCCTTTTCGCGTATATTTCTCCTTTCCTCTCATATTTCATATTAACTCTAACCTATAGTATCAAACCCCTAAAAGTCCCTTTCCCGTATATTATTAATTCTGTTTATTAAATAACCCGAAACCTTTTGTTTTATTATGAAACTATGTATTTCCATAACATATCGCATATTGGTGGATCACAAGCTTTTTAACGTGCATGCACTCTCCTCGGTTACGATATGCGATGCACGATAGAGTCAGACCCAACAAAATATATATCGTAATACATTACCAATTTCACATCTTCCTCCATCGCATGTCCCGGCTAAAACCATTGCCCTCCACCATGTGATCTCTGATTGCAATGGGAAACCGGACCCGATGCAAATATATTTCATGTTTTATTTCCATATCGTGTCCATCCCTTATCGCATTCCTTTGCGATGGGCCTTCCTTCGCTAAACTCCAATTGCGATATGCGATGAACACTGACCCAATGACATTTATCCGCACGAATTCATACTTTTTCAAGTCTGCCATACTGTGTTTTGCGAAGGATTTCTTTGTTAAATTGTTTTTATGATTTTAATGAAGAGTCAACCTAAACCTCCGTTTAACCATAAAACCCCGCTACTCTCAGTTTTTAACTCATAATAAAGACATTTCCACCATAATTAATCATTGGGCCCCTCCGTATTTCTCTTTTGCTACACCACCGTCTGATCTAGTGCATTCAAATCTAATGGCCCTCAGCAATTTCGGGTGGGCTCTTTGTACAAGCATTACCCACCCGAAAAGCAGTATTCCAAGGACCTCCCCTTGCTACGTGTCAGGCTCAGGTTGTATCAGGTGACCCCTCCCAAAACCTCCCACGCCTCATAAGCGGTGCGATGAAAACCAAAACCACCTCCCGCATAATGACAAAATGGCTAATGTTCACTTTGCACCATATTTCAAAAAGTAGATTTTTTTTTTCTGTTTAAACACAAAAATCACCATTTTGCTTTGTTTTCCTTGTTTTCACAGTCACACCTCCATAAGCCACTGTGACCAATAAAACCATAATTTTACCTTCCGATACGCTCTGGACTCCTTCCAATGTCCTTTCAAGCTCAATAAAGCCATTAACCACCTTCTCTGTCACCTATGTTTTTCTTAACAATTTCTGTGTTTTGCAGGTAAAAACTCCTATTCTAGGCTTAGAAAGAAAAAGCCTGCATACAGTTAGAAGAAAAATATGAAGATCATATCAAATTACTTTACCATGTGACATAAAATCTAAAAGGATTTACTATTGAAAAACACAGTAAAAACTTGAAATGCAGAGTAAAGGTAAAAAGAACATAGTAAAGGATACTCTGTAGGGTTAAATGATATTCACAGAGTTTAAAGAGTATCAGATGAAATATCAAATGAAGGAATTAACCAGCGCAAAGGATTCAAACAGTAAAGTAGCTTAAATGGCAAAATATCAAACAACAAAGCCAGCACAACCTGAATAAAAGGGATAGCAAGAAGCAGCTCAGTAGTTTCCCCTATCTTCTTGCATGAAGATCTTTCCTTTCCTAGAATAAATCTTAATTAGTTTTAGGGATTTTCTTAGTTTCATTATTGTATGAATAACTCTCTTCTCAAGTTATTATGGGTTCGAAGTTCAAGATTCATTGTTCATTACTTGTTAAGTTGTGATTGTTCTACTTTGAACCTGGTTGCACCTTTGAAGGAAGCTTTTGTAGACACTTAATGTACTCATTCTTTCTGGAACCTTAATACAAAGCAGAGGATTCTGAATTTGGTTTTACACAGTTTGCGTTACCCTGTAAGTTTTTCCAGTTACCAATCATTATGTTTTTCTTCATATGCTTATGACTTATAAAGATATCTAGGTAGGGATAATTGTGTCTCAATTTATTCCTATAAGCTCCTGAAGTGATCATCTATTAAGAGAATGGATTAATGAACTGTCTGTTTAGCTAATCCCCTCTAATCAACAAATCATTAGCATATTTTGTAAGCTTAAGTATACTACCTTGAATCTTTGGAACATAGTTCAGAAGGTTTTCACACTTATGATTGTTTTGTTTCACAGTCTGGAAGCTGTGATAATCATATTATTTTTTGTCTTCTTATCACCACTATTTTTGATCTAAATCACTTTGTAAAGCTTTATAGCATCCCTTTGCTGAGATATTAATATAACCCAAAGGAATAAGTATTTCAATTCTACATTTGTCTTCATTCATTGGTCTTCCAAAACTAAAACCAAAAACCCCAAAACAATTATTTTAGATGCTTTGGCATTGGTCGCTGACCTACTACTATCTCAAAGGTACAACATCAAACTGGCACCGTTGCCAGGGATTCGAATTTCTTTTAAGTTTCCCTTGGGAGAACGATATTCATTCATTCTTTCCTTTAAAGGTGATTAAAGGGTTTAGAAAGGTCAAAATCATTCACCTAGGCGACTCCACACTCCCAAGCTAGAACCTTTTAAACATACCAGATCTCATTTAGAAGCTGACATAGTTAGTCCTCTGTCAGATCCCGAAAGGCTTCTGATAAAAGCCAGTTCTAAAATGGGACACCAACCATCTTCTTCTTCCTCTTCAATCTTATAGTTTGATGAATTAGAATCATTTGACCCTTATAGTAATATCACATCTGATCCTGATTGCTCCCATTTATCACCTAGGGTTGTTGAACTTCTAGATAAAGGAGTTTATTTTAAGTCAGCCTACCTTATTCATTCATTAGAATCTCATCCAATACCCACACTACCACCAAGATCACCTAAAATTGAATATGATTTGGGTGTTAATCTACTAGAATATAGACCCACAGATTTCATATCGCCTACCACCTATCATTTTCCTTCCATTTTTGACCGACCTGAAGCTTCTTCTTCTGAACAACCTGAGGAGACCATCTCTATATTTTCCAATCCTCTCTTTGAAACAAAATAAGGTATTCCTTCACAGGTCCCAAAGTTAGTTCTTAAGACTCCTTTGAAGTCTTTTAGGAGATTTCCTCCTCCTTCACCTCCAACTAGTTGATCAACCCCTGAATCATCATCTTCTTCCTCTACTTCTTCTTCATCCTCTACATCCACACAAACACCTCATAATCCATCTGGACAACCTCATACACCTCAAGCACCTCATACACCAGCTGCTGTCATGGCTTTCTAACCTATTGTATAGGCTAGATATGATGCCTTAGTCTTACCTAATAACCTTGATGCATTCCTAGCTGGATACTTAAAATACCTTCCCATGTACAATGGAGAAACTAGTCCCTCAGCTGAGGACCATCTTTAAGCTTTCTTAGACTTTGCAGACAACATGAATATTGATCGAGAAAACGTTTATATGAGATTGTTTGTACAGTCACTTGAAGGAAATGTGAGGACTTGGTTTAGGCAATTACCAGCAGCTTCCATTAGAAATTGGGAAGAGCTTACAACCATATTTAAAAATCAATGGGGTGTGAAAAACTATCCTCTTTATTTCCTCACAGAATTTGAAGAGCTTAAAAGGAACTTTGGTGAACCAGTATCAGATTTTATTAAAAGATTCAATAAACTCTATCACAAAATGTCTGCTGATTGTAGGCCCCCTGTAGCAGCAGCTAAGTCTAGATTTTATAAATCTTTTGATGATGACTTTGTTGTTATGCTACGAGAGAGAACTTCAAGAACTCTTGAAGATATGCAAACAAATGCTATAGAAGTAGAAGCAAATAGGGCAGCCTCAACTTCTTTAAAACTTAAGGAAGAAAAGGCCCAAAGAAAACTCAAATCTGTTTAAGAAGCCTCTAGTTCCTCTAAGACTAAATCAGAAGACTCAAAAATAAATGAAATAACATCTCTTCTTAGAAATGTATCAAATAGGATTTCAAAGATTGAGACCCAACCTAGAACAATACAAGAAATAGTTACTAGACCTCAAAACCAAAATCAATGTTAGTATAAAAGAAATCCACCACTACAAATTCTTCAGAGACCTAGCAATGATCAACAGGTTCCTACTCCTCTATTGATAGATGATCAACAACGTGAAGATAATACCATGACAATTAGTAAAGATATTAATAGTATGGATTCTTCTTCTAATCAAACATCCGTCATTCCTCTCTCATAACAAAATCAGGTTCAAGAAAATCAGGAAGCTTCACAGGTCTCTAAATATCATGTTTTCTCTGAATTTTTAATTGTAGAGTTAAACAAGAGATATGATATTAGGCCTAAGCCTGGTCGTGGGATACATCCAAAGGAAAATCCAGTAATTGAACCATGTACCAAAACTTCTGAAGCTCAAACAACTCTTATTCAGCCCTTAGATTAGTCAATTGATACTACCCAAACTGGTAAAAGCATTTTGACTGCCTTTAATGTTGAAAAAGAATTAGAGAGGCTTACGATCCCAATTCCACTGTCAAAACTTTCTAAAAACCCTGGTTACAAAAGCCAAGTTACAAAATGGATACAAAATACCTCGGTTGATGCTGAAGGTGATGCCATAAGTCTGCAAGATGAAAAACCAATAGTAGTTTTTGGCCCTAGTTCAGACATGATAGATGAGATAATGCCTCCTTTCTATGTAACTCTTAAAACAAATGATTCCATGTTTTATAAGTGTATGCTTGATTCAGGAGCATCACACAACTTTATGCCAAAATCTATCATGGATCATTTAAAACTCGACATAACTAGATCCTACCATGACTTGTACACCTTTGATTCTAAAAGGGTTTGGGATTGATCAAGGATCTAGTGGTTACCCTTGCCCAAATTCCAGTGAAAAGTGTAGTACTTGATATTGTTGTCACAGATATCCCTCCCAAGTTTGGAATGCTCCTTTCTAAGTCTTGTTGTGCCAAATTAGGGGGAACTCTACAGATTGATATGTCATATGCTACTATTCCTGTTTATGGAGGAGAGAAATTAAGATTATATAGAGAGGTAAGATTTGTACATATTGTTTGTAGGACAGACCAACCAAGGAACCATCCAATTTATGCAATAGATTAAGACTTTGGTTGTTTTCAACTCACTTCAAACCAACATAAAACTCAAGTCAAAATTAAAGAGGTAGTTGAAAGTCCTGAACCAAACCAAACTGATATTTGGAAACTTTTCTTTAATGACTCTTGCACGAAAGATGGGGCAGGAGCTGGAGTAGTTTTAATTTCACCTGAAAAAGAAAATATAACCCAATCATGTAAAGTAGACTTTGAAGTTACAAATAATGTGGCTGAATATGAAGCTTTCCTTTTAGGATTGCGATTAGCCAAAAGCTTAAAAGTTCAAAACTTAAGTGTTTTTATTGATTCAGAACTTATTGTTAAGTAAGAAATGCTTGCCAAACCAAGCACCCCAAACTTAGGTCCTACCAAAATGAAGTAAGGGATTCAGTAGAAAACTTCTTTGATGCTTTTAATTTGACTCATATTCCGAGAGATCAGAATATTCATGCAGATGCCTTAGCTGTCTCTGCTAGCTCTTTTAAAATTCATGATCATACTAATGTACTCTATCAGATACGAGTCAAATATAGGTCATCTATTCCAGATAATCTGAAACATTGACAAATATTTGAAGATGATGAACATTTGAAATCATTTCTGCAAGTAATAGATGATTTTTCATTTCTAGAAATTCATGAAGATGGAACTGAAATAAATGAAAATACATATGGAAATGATACTTCAGATTTTAAAACCCACATTTCTCATCATGAAATTATTCAATTATCTAATAATTTTATTCCAAAAGGACTCATCCCTTTAGAAAAATTGTTTGATCAAAATGATGTCATCCAAAACCCTCAGTCCATTTCTTCAGAAGATGACCTAGAAGAGATTAAAATTGGAACTGATGAAGATATCAAAAACATCAAAATATGTGCATCTCTAGACCCTGAGATCAAATCTCAATATCTTAAGTTACTACTAAATTATAAGGATGTTTTTGCTTGGACTTATGTTGATATAAAGACCTGTGATACTTCATTAATACAACATAAGATTCCTTTGAAGCCCGAAGCAAAACCTTATCAACAGAAACTTAGAAGGATAAATCTAGCCCTTCTACCAACTGTAGAAAGGGAGATTAAGAAAATGCTAGATGCTCAGATCATCCTCCCTCTTAGATATTCTAATTGGGTTGCAAATCTAGTTCTTGTTAGAAAGGAAAATGGAGAAATAAGACTCTGTGTGGATTTTAGAAATTTGAACAAGGCATCATTAAAAGATAATTATCCTTTGCCCAAAATGGATTAGTTACTTCAAATGGTTTCAGGGGCACAAAGACTTTCTATGCTTGATGGTTTTTTAGGTTACAATCAAGTGAATGTTGATACAACAGACAGAGAGAAGACAACCTTTAATACACCCTGGGGTACATTCATGTACGCTAGGATGCCATTTGGCTTAACCAATGATGGATAAACATTTCAAAGAGCTATGGACATAGATTTTATGGGTCAAGTAAATAAATTTGTGGTTATTTATCTTGATGACATAACTGTTTTTTCTAAATCTGATCAGAAACATCTAAAGCACTTGATGAAGGTTTTTGACAAGTGTAGAAAATTTGGAATATTATTGAACCCTAAGAAGTCCTTGTTTGCTGTCAAAGAAGGAAAACTGTTGGGCCATATAATTTGAAAAGAAGGAGTAGTAATTGACCCCAAACAAGTATCTACCATTGAAACATTGACCTTACCTAGAAACAAGAAGGAGATTCAAGCTTTATAAGAAAGATTAATTTTCTAAGGAGGTTTATTCTAAATTATGCAGAGATTGTAAAAGATATAATTAACATGCTCCGAAAGGACCATAAGCTCAAATGGACTTCCTCTTCTAGGCATGCATTTTGTTGAGAATGCAACAAGATGATGGAGCTTAGTGGAAAGGAGTCACCTTCACTAAGTGGGCCCGCAGGCAAATTATGGTGCAAAGTCTATTTTTAGACTATGTCTATTTTTAGACATATGGATCATGGTCTATGAGTTGCAGGATGTTGTTTATGGATGATTGGTCATGTTGGGAAAATAGATGGACTTCTATTTTTGGATCATAGCAGGAGTGATCAGAGTCTATTTTTAGACTGCTAGTCAAAAATAGAAAAGTCAAATATTATTGTCTCATAATAATATTTAGACTATAAACATTATCTTGTCCTCTTGGAGCACTTCAGTTTGAGCTACAAATGTGGCACATGTAGCTGTCAGAAGGAAATATGATTTTCTTATGAGTCAGTTGAGCTATTGCATGCATGACATCAGTTAGAACTCATGCATGTGAGTTCTGTGGAGTTGGATGTGGAGTTGATGGAGTTATGTTCAGTTTGACTTTGTTAAACTAGTTGTAATTAGTCTAACTGCAAATAGACTAGTGATGAGTGATGTGAATTAATTGATTAAATTAATTGACTAATTATTAACTCATAATGCAACTGAAGAATACATCAGTTAACTCAGTGCATGTACAGTTCAGTGGAGACAGGTGTTAGAGGTTGAGATTGCTATCAGTTGTGACTATAGTTGTGCATGAGATTTTGCACAATCAATGTATTGAGTATGCCCATGAGAATTGTACAACATATTCCCAGTGATATAGCCTCTGCTCACATGATTTCCAATGTGGGTGATTTGTTCACTTGGTAATTGTGCAATAGAGGCAAGCAAAGCAGCTGTGGATATTTGAACCTGTGACTTGTTCGGATCAGAGCTAGTTTTGTGTGTAACAGGTGGAGATAGTGCTGGATACTTGTGAGGAGTATTTTACTATGTATTGTTACATGTTCTCAATCATTAATATACAGATAGTGTGGGGTTTTCAGCCGTAATCTTTCCCTGGGTTACATACTGTGTTAATGTTTGCATGTGATTGATGTTTCATTGTTTTTAATGCTGCTCAATTGATGATCAACGTAAAGGAGATTATGTATTGTGCATGTATTCCACAATAGTGTATATTCAGGATAATCTCTGTGAATAAGTGTCATACTATTCAAAATTTCTACATGGTATCAGAGTTGTTGATCATCAGATCTATTATTCAGAAAGTGTTTACAATTTATTTCTTCAGGCAGAGTCTGTAAACGGGCCAGGTAGCCTCTGGATTCATCCTTCCTTTGGAAGGTGAGATATCTGGTGAATGCCCATACAATCAATCTCTGTACGAGAAATACTTTGTTCTCACGAATCTTAGATCAGAGGTGGTTGAGTTTGGAGCTAGTGGAATTCGAATTTGTAGCAGTGTTTTCTTGGTGTCAACGTTCCAATGTCTTTTAACGGATTGCGTTTGGAGTATGCTCTTAAGGGCAGCTCGAACTATATTGCATGGAAGGATAGGATGGAGGTGGTGTTAGATGATAATGGGTTGAAGGATTTTATATAGGCTAAGGTCCCAAAGCCTACTAATGCTGCCGAAGCTGAGGTTTGGAAAAAGAAGACAGCAAAGTGTCGAAGGATTCTGTTGGAGGGTGTGAAGGGTCACATTGTGTCTAGTTTGCACGGAAAGGCTTCTCCATATTTGATGTGGAAAGCATTGACAGAATTGTTCCAAAGCAAGAGCGATCAAAGGAAGCTGCCGCTCAAGGATAAACTCAGAAACATCAAATGTGAGAAGGGCGATAGTATACCCAAGTATCTCAAGAAGTTCACTCAGTGTCGGGATGAGCTGGGAAGTGTGGGGGTAACTGTTGATGATGAGGACTTGGTGAGCTTGGCTCTCCTTGGTCTTCTGAAGAGTTGGCATTCCTATCAGGACTCTGTCAATGGTCAGGAGAAATTGCCAGGATGGGAGAGACTTTGGTCAGATCTTGTGCAGGAGGAGATCAGGCGTAATACCAGGGACGGATCTTCATCAAAGGGAACTGATTAAGAAAATTGCGCTTTGGCTGCCAAAGAAAAGAAGGTGAAGAACAAGAAAGATTCTCAGTCCGTTGCAAAAGGCAAGAAGCAGGACATGTCCAAGGTGAAGTACTTTCACTGTCACCAGCACGGACACTATGCCACTAATTGTCCACAGAAGAAGAAGAACAAGCAAGCTGCTGGATCTGTAGTAGGAGAGGCTCTAGCCTCGCAGTTTGAGCTTGATTTTTCATTGATCGCATGCTTGGTTTCAAGTGTGATGGGATCGGTGTGATTCTTGGATAGTGGTGCATCTTTTCACATGACAGGAGATTGAGATTTGTTTTCTGATCTGGAGGACAAAGATCTTGGAGTGCACATCGAGATGGGCGATGATGGTAGATACAGTGCGACCGATATCGGTACCATTTCCTTTGAGAGGGAGTCTGTTAAACCCTTCATATTGAAGGAAGTGATGCATGTTCTAGGATTGAAGAAGAATCTTATCTCTGTGGCGATGTTAGAAGACAAGGGATATGATGTTGTTTTCAGCGAGGGAAAGGCTTTCCTGCGTAGCAAGACAACTGGAGAAACCCGGAAGATAGGGGTTTAAGTGAGGAACCTTTATCAATTGCATGTAGATGGTTGTGCAACAATGGCATGCAAGGCAGAAGGATTGGTGAGCCGGGATGATGGTGAGCTGTGGCATAGGAGATTGGGTCACCTTCACCATGGAGCCTTGAAGATACTATAGTAGATCACTACAGGGCTTCCTAAAGGCATTCTTGCGCAGTCAGATCAGTGCAAGGGGTGTACTTTGGGAAAGTTTGTGAAAGCCACCTTTCACGAGAAGGATAGTCATGCCACGACGATCCTTGAGAGAATTCACACAGACGTGTGTGGACCTTTCTCAGTAGCTTCGACAGCAAAGCACAGGTATTATGTGATCTTTGTTGATGATTTCTCTCGTAAGTGCCGGATCTTCTTCATGCAGAAGAAGAGCGAGACATACTCAAAGTTCCGTGAGTTCAAAGCATTGGTCAAGAAGGAGTCAGGGAAGAAGGTGAAGGCTCTTAGGAGCAACAATGGTGGTGAATACATCTCTGGCGAGTTCAAGGATTTCTGTAGTGCAGAAGGGATTTGAAGAGAGCTCATAGCTCCCCATAACCCACAATAGAACGGGGTTGCTGAGCAGAAAAACAGAATGATCGTGGGTGCTGCACGGGCAATGTTGCATGATCAGGGCCTACCCCTTCACTTATGGGTGAAAGCATGCAATACAACAGTTTATGTGCAGAACCGTTGTCCTCACAGGATACTTGGCATGAGTACACCCGAGGAGGCTTATTCTGGTAAGAGACCTGATATTTCTCATTTGAGGATTTTTGGTTCTAACATTTACATGCATGTGATGAAGGATGCCAGGAAGAAGTTGGAGCCAACCGCAAAGGTTGGGATATTTGTGGGGTACACTGATACACCCCACAACTATCGTGTGTATTTTCCAGACAGTGGCAAGACTGCTGTGCGATGGGATATAAAATTTCAGGAGGAGAAAGCCATGAAGTGTTCGCTTGAGAGGGAGCCACACTTGCATGCAGATGAGGAGCTATTAGTTCCTAAGGATGAGCTTTAGGACGTGGATCATCCACAGGACGAGGTTCATGGAGTGGAAGAGACCACTCATGCAGCGCCAACCATCAGAGGGCGAAAGTGGTTGACAAAAGTTGAGCGACTGGCTCAAGATGCAGAGAAAGTTGTAGGACCACCTACAGCCCAACGTAGACAGAGACAGTCACCTGATCGGTACACTGGATACATGGCTCTTATGAGCAAATGTGTTGTGACTGAGCCATCCTCTTTTGAGGAAGCTGTGGAGGATCCCGCATGGGTAGACACCATGGTGGAAGAGTATGATTTGATTGTCAGAAACAGTGCATGGGAGATTGTCCCAAGACCGGAAGGGAAATCAGTGGTGGGTTCGAGATGGATCTACAAAGTTAAGCAGGTAGCTGACAGGTGTGTGGAGAAGTACAAGGCAAGATTTGTTGCCCAAGGCTTTTCACAGATAGAGGGGATCGATTATGAGGAGACCTTTGTACCTGTCGCAAGATATTATTCCATACGGACGATTCTTGCTCTCTCAGCGCAGATGGGATGGCACATTCATCAGATGGATCTGAAGACTGCGTTCCTCAACAGAGTCATTGAAGAGGAGGTGTACATAGAATAGCTCGAAGGTTTTGAGATCTTCAGTAGCGAGTCGCATGTGTGCAGGCTCAAGAGAGCACTGTATGGGTTGAAACAAGCACCACGTGCTTGGTACACACGGATAGACAGTTATTTCACCGGACTTGGATTCTCCAAGAGTGAGGTGGATCCTAACCTATACGAGATTGTGGTGGAGGGTAAGTTGCTTATCATTGTACTTTATGTAGATGATTTGATTCTAACAGGTGATGAGTTGTTGATACTTTCATGCAAGGATGATCTTGCTAAGGAGTTTGAGGTGAAGGACTTGGGCCTCCTTCATTATTTCTTGGGATTGGAAATTTGGCAGCGCAGTGATGGACTATTTGTTTCTCAGGGTAAGTATGCTCGAGAGATACTGGAGAAGTTCAACATGCATGGTTGCAAGCCTGCTGATACTCCTCTTTCTAGAGGTTGGAGGAAGCAGGATTCCACTTTGGTAGAAGAAGTGGATGCCACTGTTTATCGACAGTTAGTGGGGTCGCTTATGTATCTGGTCAATACACGACACGATATATGCTATGCTATTAACCAGCTTTCACAAGCTATGGTTAAGCCAACCAAGCTCTTTTGGAAGGTAGGCAAGCATGTATTGCATTATTTGAGAGGCACATCAGGATATGGATTATGGTACAAATAGGAGGATGAGGTGAAGCTATGTGGCTTCATGGATGCAGATTGGGCAGGGATCCCAACGGACAAAAAGAGCACATCAGGAGGGGTCTTCAGTATCGGGTTGACAACAGTTTCTTGGTACAGCAGGAAGCAGAGATCCATGGCACTCAGTTCAGCAAAGGTCGAGTATATGGCAGCAAGTTTGGCTGCATGCAAGGCTATATGGATAAGGAAGATCCTGGTCGGTTTGTTTGGTTCTCACTTAGAGCCTACTGTGATTTACTGTGATAACCAGAGTTGCATTAAACTCTTGGCTAATCCTGTATTTCATGATAGATCTAAGCATATTGACATCAGGTACCATCATATCAGAGATTGTGTGCAGCGAAGAATCATGTTACTTTCATACATTCCAACAGAGGATCAGGATGTTGATATCTTGACGAAGGCGCTCACCAGGAGCAAATTCGAATACCACCGAGGCAGGATAGGGGTTGCTGATAATCCATATCTTGTTGAGAGGGAGTGTTGAGAATGCAACAAGATGATGGAGCTTAGTGGAAAGGAGTCACCTTCACTAAGTGGGCCTGCAAGCAAATTATGGCGCAAAGTCTATTTTTAGACTATGTCTATTTTTAGACATATGGATCATGGTCTATGAGTTGCAGGATGTTGTTTATGGATGATTGGTCATGTTGGGAAAATAGATGGAATTCTATTTTTGGATCACAGCAGGAGTGATCAGAGTCTATTTTTAGACTGCTAGTCAAAAATAGAAAAGTCAAATATTATTGTCTCATAATAATATTTAGACTATAAACATTATCTTATCCTCTTGGAGCACTTCAGTTTGAGCTACAGATGTGGCACATGCAACTGTCAGAAGGAAATACTCTTTTCTTATGATTCAGTTGAGCTATTGCATGCATGACATCATTTAGAACTCATGCATGTGAGTTCTGTGGAGTTGGATGTGGAGTTGATGGAGTTGTGTTCAGTTTGACTTTGTTAAACTAGTTGTAATTAGTCTAACTGCAAATAGACTAGTGATGAGTGATGTGAATTAATTGATTAAATTAATTCACTAATTATTAACTCATAATGAAACTGAAGAATAGATTAGTTAACTCAGTGCATGTACAGTTCAGTGGAGACAGGTGTTAGAGGTTGAGATTGCCATCAGTTGTGACTATAGTTGTGCATGAGATTTTGTACAATCAATGTATTGAGTATGCCCATGAGAATTGTACAACATATGCCCAGTGATATAGCCTCTTCTCACGTGATTTCCAATGTGTGTGATTTGTTCACTTGGTAATTGTGCAATAGAGGCAGGCAAAGCAGCTGTGGAGATTTGAACCTATGAGTTGTTCGGAGCGGAGCTAGTTTTGGGTGTAACAGGTGGAGATAGCGCTGGATACTTGTGAGGAGTATTGTACTATGTATTGTTACATGTTCTCAATCATTAATATACAGATAGTGTGGGGTTTTCAGCTGTAAGATTTCCCCGAGTTACATACTGTGTTAATGTGTGCATGCGATTGATGTTTCATTGTTTTTAGTGTTGCTCAATTGATGATCAACATAGAGGAGATTATGTATTGTGCATGTATTCTGCAATAGTGTATAATTGGGATAATCTCTATGAATAAGTGTCATATTATTCAAAATTTCTACACATTTGAACAAATAAAAAGGGCTATCTCTGAAGCTCCCACATTAGCCAGCCATAATTATACTAAGCCATTTAGTATTTTCTCTTTTGCCTCTGAAACAACCCTTGTTGTTGTTCTATTACACAAAAATGAAGATTCCCATGACCAACCCATAGCCTTTTTCAGCAAGGTTATGAGAGATGTTGAGCTTAAGTATGACATCATTGAGAAGCAAACCTATGCCCTCATTCAAGCCCTGAAATCATTCAGAATGTATGTCTTAAATTCACCTATTACTACTTATGTCCCTAATAGTGCTGTGAAAATTGTTCTAACCCAACTAGACACTGATGAGAAAAGAGTTAGATGGATCACTCAAATTCTGGAGTTTGATCTAACTATCAAGAATACCAAGCTACTAAAAGGTCAAGGATTAGCCAGGCTTCTAGCTGAATCCAACTACAAAGTACTTGGAATCAATTTTGTTTTAGAAATAGAAGGGAAGAATACACAAGAACCTTATGTCCTTGCAGAAGGGGAGAATCCACAAGAACCTTCACTTCATCCTAAAAGGGAGAATCCATAAGAACCTCTACCTTCAGAGCAGATAAGTCCTATACACATTGATGAAAAAAATTTGTTGTCAAACTGGTATCAAGATATTGTAAATTTCTTGATCCATTTTGAGTGTCCAGCATCATTCTCAAAAATCCAATGCAAAACCCTTAAGTTAAAATCAGTCAAGTACTGCATTATAAATGCAAATTTATACTAGAAAGATCCATTGAATATTTTGTTATTATGTTTAACAGAATCAGAAACTGAAGGAATCATTGATTAGTTTCATACAGGATTTTGTGGGGGACATTATGCTTGGAGAGCAACAGCATACAAGATTTTGAGGGGAGGATTTTATTGGCCCACATTGTTCTTACAAGTAGGGGCAAAGGTCAGAGGTTGTGTTCCTTGTCAAATGTTTGCTGGTAAACAAAAATTAATGGCTCTTCCACTCGTTCCATCAATAGTTTCAACACCTTTTTCTCAATGGGGATTAGATTTTGTTGGAGAGATTCACCCCACTTCAAGTAATCAGCATAGATGGATCCTCACTGCAACAAACTACTTTACTAAATGGGTGGAAGAAATTCCAGTCAGAAATGTTATTGATTCATTAGTAATTAAGTTTATTGAGGAGAATATCTTATCTATATTTGGTTGCCCAACTTAAATTGTCACTGATAATGTAGCAGCTTTTTCTAGTATTAAAATGATTGAATTTTTCCATAAATATCAAATTTTGTTACATCATTCAACTCCATACTACCCTCAAGGTAATGGCCTTGCAGAGTCATCAAACAAAAGTCTGGTAAAGGTAATAAAAAAGACTCTAGCTGATCATAAGAAGAGCTGGGATTCACATTTGATTTATGCAGTATGGGCAAATAGAATTACTCCAAAAAGATCAACTGGAAAATCTCCATTTCAATTAGTCTATGGGAAAGATGCAATCTTCCATACCAATTTGGCCTTCCCTATTTTAAAATTCCTGCAGGATTCTACAGATGAACCTGATGATTTTTCAAGAAGAATAAATCATATTATTGAACTTAATGAAAACAGAGTTGAAGTTCAACACAAATTGATGAAATATCAGAATAAGATGAAGGCCCTGTTTGATAGAAGAGCCAGGGAAAGGGACTTTAAGGAAGGTGATCTAGTTCTAAGATGGGATGCTAGGAGAGAGGAGAAAGGAAACAATGGCAAATTTGACAATCTATGGTTTGGACCTTTAGAAATTACTGAAGTGAAGGGTAACAACACTATTGTGCTGCAGAATCTTGACGGGCTATATTTCACTTCTCCTATAAATGGAAGGTTTCTCAAACATTACATTCAGTACTAAGAAGTTGAAATAGCTTTCATTGTAAATACTCCAGTTTTCATTTACTTTTCAAGATGTCAGTGTGATTTTCTTACAGCAAGGACTCCATAGCCCGAGGAGAAGGCACATGGGTCTGCAGGTTCTCTGCATTCTACAGGAGAAAGCAGTCCCCAGATGGAGCCAATGTTGTAGAATTTTTTGGTTTTAATAAGATAGAATATTTGAAAAAATGTTAAGTTAGGATATGGACATAACAATAGTGAATAAAATGTTTTTAAAGAAAATATCTTGATGATGATGTCCACATCAAAGAAAATGTTAGGTTAGATGCCCTAAAAAATCAAGGCAAAAAGAAAATGTTAGGTTAGAAAGAAGAGAAAACAAATAAACTCTGAAAGTGAGAAAATCTAAATGCCACTACTATTGTTTCTATAAAATAATGGTTGTGTGAAGCTTGTCATAAATGCCACAATCCATGACAGTCAAATAGTTTAATCTTGACTGCTTCATGCTTTAAATTTGATGTTATAGTTAGAGAATAAAGATCTAGCCAAGCTATTTAATCTTGGCAGATTGGTAGTTAGGTAGAGAATAATAAGGTGCTCATCAGTTTAATCTGAGCCCTTGGAGGTTATAAGGTTAGAATTAGATAGTTTGTTTTTTTAAAATGAAAAGAAAGGAAAAGGGTTTGCTAGCTTAAAATGCACCCATTAAGTGAAGAAAAAATGATAGGATAAGCAAAGGGTAAGTAGAAGAAAGGTTGTAGAAGTATGATAATTCATTAGACAAAATGTACATTTATCATGTTTTACCATATGTTTCTATGTCCATGATGCAATTATATAAAGAAAATGAAGGTCTACAAGATCAATTAATTAACTTCCATCATCCTCATTCATCCCTATATTTACTAATTTCCCCTTCCCACCTTCATACAATTCATATTCATCCATTTCCCATAAAAACCCCTTCCTAAGGTCAAAATCCTTTTTGCCTAGGAAAAGTGAAAACCCCATGTTAAATCCCCTTTTACCCTAAAAACCCACAAAAATATGTTTACCCTAAGTATTGATGCATATATGAAAAGCAAACAACTCACAAAAAGCATTATACTTAGTATATTTCCCCTTTCTGAGTATATTTCCCCTTCCGCGTATATTTCCTCTTTCCGCTCATATTTCATATTAACTCTAACCTATAGTATTAAACCCCTAAAATTCCCTTTCCCGCATATTATTAATTCCCCTTATTAAATAACCCGAAACCTTTAGTTTTATTATAAAACTATGTATTTCCATAACATATCGCATATTGGCGGATTGCAAGCTTTTTAACGTGCATACACTCTTCTCCGATTGTGATATGTGATGTGCGATAGACCTGGACCCGACGAAATATATATCATAATACATTACCCATTTCGCATCCACCTCCATTGCAAGTCCCGTCTAAAACCATTACCCTCCGCCATTGCGATCTCCGATTATGATGGGAACCCAAACCCAACGCAAATATATTTCATGTTTTATTTCCATATCGCGTCCGGCCCTTATCGCATTCTTTTGCAATGGGCCTTCCTTCGCTAAAATCCAATTGCGATATGTGATGAACCTAGACCCAATGACATTTATCCGCCTGAATTCATACCTTTTCAAGTCTGCCACACCGTGTTTTGCGAAGGATTTCTTTGTTAAATTGTTTTTATGATTTTAATGAAGAGTCAACCTAAACCTCTGTTTAACCATAAAACCCTGCTAATCTCAGTTTTTAACTCGTAAGAAAGCCATTGCCACCATAATTAATCATTGGGCCCCTCCGTACTACTCTTTCGCTCCACCACCGTCCAATCTAATGCATTCAAATCCAACGACCCTCAGCAATTTCGTGTTGGCTCTCTGTACGGGCATTACCCACCCGAAAAGCGGTATTCCAAGGACCTCCCCTTGCTACGTGTCAGGCTCAGATTGTATCGAGTGACCCCTCCAAAAACCGCTTGTGCCTCATAAGTGGTGCAATGAAAACCAAAACCACCTCTCGCATAACGAAAAAATGGCCATTGTTCACTTTGCGCCATATCTCAAAAAGTAGATTGTTTTTCCATTTAAACGCAAAAATCACCATTTTGCTATGTTTTACCTGTTTTCACAGTGACACCTCCATAAGCTGCTGCGACCAATAAGACCATCATTTTACCTTCCGATATGCTCTGGACTCCTTCCAATTTCCTTTCAAGCTTGATAAAGCCATTAACCACCTTCCCTGTGACCTATGTTTTTCTTAACAATTTCTATTGTTTGCAGGTAAAAACTCCTGTTCCAAGCTTACAAAGAAAAAGCCTGCATACAGTTAGAAGACACATATGAAGATCATATCAAATTACTTTACCATGTGACATAAAATCTAAAAGGATTTACTATTGAAAAACACAGTAAAAACCTAAAATGCAGAGTAAAGGTAAAAAGAACACAGTAAAGGCTACTATGTAGGGTTAAAGGATATTCACAGAGTTTAAAGAGTATCATATGAAAGATCAAATGAAGGAATTAACCAGCGCAAAGGATTCAAACAATCAAGTAGCTTAAAGGGAAAAATATCAAACAACAAAGCTAACACAACCTGAATAAAAGGGGCACCAAGAAGTAGTTCAATAGCTGCCCCTATCTTCTTGCATGAAGATCTTTCCTTTCCTAGAATAAATCTTAATCAGTTTTAGGGATTTTCTTAGTTTCATTATTGTATAAATAACTCTATTCTCGAGTTATTATGGGTTTGAAGTTCAAGATTCATTGTTCATTATTTTTTAAGTTGTGACTGTTCTACTTTGAACCTGGTTGCACCTTTGAAGGAAGCTTTTGTAGACACTTGATGTACTCATTCTTTCTGGAACCTTAATACAAAGCAAAGGATTTTGAATTTGGTTGTACACAGTTTTTTTTATCCTATAATTTTTTCCAGTTATCAATCATTATGTTTTTCTTCATATGATTATGACTTATAGAGATATCTAGGTAGGGATAATTGTGTCTCAATTTATTCCTATAAGCTCCTGAAGTGATCATCTATTAAGAGAATGCATTAATGAACTATCTGTTTAGCTAATCCCCTCTAATCAATAAATCATCAACATCTTTTGTAAGCTTAAGTATACTACCTTGAATCTTT
This sequence comes from Pinus tabuliformis, assembly GCA_031772625.1. Lineage (NCBI taxonomy): Eukaryota > Viridiplantae > Streptophyta > Pinopsida > Pinales > Pinaceae > Pinus > Pinus tabuliformis. The sequence continues at coordinate 1,334,095,518 of CM062804.1, read as the reverse complement.
GGAACATAGTTCAGAAGGTTTTCACACTTATGATTGTTCTGTTTTATAGTCTGGAAAATGTGATAATCATATTATTTTCTGTCTTCTTCTCATCACTATTTTTGTTCTAAATCATTGTGTAAAGCTTTATAGCAGCCCTTTGCTGAGATATTAATATAACCCAAAGGATTAAATATTTGAATTCTACATATGTCTTCATTCATTGGTCTTCCAAAACTAAAACCAAAAACCCCAAAACAATTATTTTAGATGCTCTGGAATTGGTAGATGACCTACTACTATCTTAGAGGTACAAAACCGCGCATACCACCCCCACCCACACCATCACCAGCTTCACCAGCTTCACCCCCATCTTAGCTCGTACCACCTCCACCACCCCTGCATTTTAATATGGTGAGCTCAATAAAGTTGTTTGTGTTCAAAGGAGTGGGAAATGAAAATCCGAACTAGTTTTGGTTTGTGGTAAAAGTTGTATGGGAAGCGTAGGGAGTGATGGATGATAATATCAAGAAAGCAATGTTGGTTAGTGATGTGTAGGATCATGCACTGACCTGGTACATTAATCACTCTAGTGATCAATCGAATGCGGAAATCGCCACTATCCAAGCTGTGCTAACTAGGGATTTTAGCAGATCGAAGTTAGAAGCGTAGTCAATCATTGGGTTCAAATAAATTACAATGCTACCAGGTGAGACTCCTTAGGAGTTGGATCAAAGGTTGAAGTGCATGATTCGCAAAGCTAATATGACCTTGACAGATCAACAGCACCGTGAATGGTTTGTGGCATCACTATCGTCGCATTTGAGGAACGTGCTATCGCAACAAAGGTTGACTACCTAGGCCGAAGCCTTAGAGACCGCGATGAGGCTGCATGAGACCCCCATACAGGATCCTAACCTGGGAGTTCAGCAGATCCATGCGCAGTTGAAGAACCTATGCCTTGAGATGCAGAGTCTGAAATAGGATAGGATAGTTCGACCAGAAGTGCATGAAGAAGTGTGATGCATAAAATGTAAGGCTCAGGGACATGACAAGGACCTTTGCCCGGTATTCATGAATTATCTTGCAGGAGGAGGACCGATGTCGATAAGTCTAGAAGCACAAGTAGAACTGAGCAAGATGCTTTCTTTGTGGTGTGTGATTTGTCAAATAGGAGGAAAGCATGTTACAAACAATTGTCATCTGTTGCAGAAGTACACGCAGAATTCACAATAGTTGTTTTGTAACTTCTGTAGATCAGTGGGACATGATGACAACACCTGTAGATGTTATGAGCTAATGATGGATAGAACTCCTACCTATAGGGTTCAAGATGAAACGCAACACCTAGACCATGGTACGGGGATTGCGTGGGCCGGATTCCAGGGCCGCAGACGAGGCCGAGGTGGAGAGGACCTGGGAGAGGTCACGGATAGCTAATATGCTACAATTGTGGAGGGCCGGGACATTATGCTCATGATTGTATGAATCCAACGCATCCATCATGTCTGTATTGTACCCTGTTTGATCATGAGACAGAAGATTGTCCCACACTAATAGCTAGGCTGCACAATAAGGGGGCACTCCAACCTCCCCCAACTCAGAACCTACAAATGATGAAGTCTGAGTAGCGCGAGGAAGACCCAAATGTAAACATTACGCTCCAAAGTGGGATTACAGCAGGTGAGGATAAAAGAAAACAACCTGAAGATAGTACTTGGGTTCGCAAGGCTCCAACAAAAGAACCAAAGTTTGATTTGGAGTGCACTAAGGAAACCATCATGGAAGCTAGGAAGAGCTTCGCTAATGCCTCCACTTCAGGAAGAAAAGAAAGATCGGAGCCAAAAATGGACCCATCTATGCTTACAACATTCCTAGAAACATGTATGAAGTTACTGCGCAGCAGTAAGGTGGTAAAGGAACTATAGGAACTCATTAATAGATGTGCTGGGACCACGCCAGGAGAATGGCACGTGGACTGGAAGATTGGAAAACACAAGTCAAGAATAAGAAGAGAAATGAGGCTAACTGCGCAGATTAGTGAATATGGGACAGACCAAGTAATTCTGGATCTAGGATCGGACGCAAATGTTCTATGAAAGTAGACATGGGAGTGCAATGGGAGGCCTACATTGTAGTGGTCTCCTATTTAGCTGTGCATGGATAACCAACAAGAGATAATACCCCTGGGGCGATTCCAAGGAATCACAGTGGATATTGAAGGAGTGAGCTAGCCGACTTTGGGGTGATAGAGATTGTCGATGACAGCAATCCCCATTCCATGCTCTTAGGAATCGATTGGGACACTGACATGAATGGTGTTATTAACTTGAAAAAACCTAATATGATGTTTGAGAAGAAGTATTTGTGCGTAGTTATACCTTTGGACCTTGCTGAGGGATCGCGCTACACTGAGCCAGTGTGCAACTATGAAAGGGACGATGACTTAGACTACATCTACAAGATAACCATGTGAGATCAAGACTGGGTAAATCCCAACATGGAAGGATGAATCTCATGGGAGCACGAAAGCTCCTGTACATTGGATTTGAATGAAGAAATAGAGCGATGGTAGAACCAATTACACAAGGTAACCACACTGAACTGTAACATGATGACAAGATTGTTGTGCTGTGCTTCAACGGAAATAAGAGATTTCTGCAGTTATGATGGATTAGGTGAGGTAGATGCTTTCTTGGACAAATTTGAGAGAGAGGTGTCGAAGAAACAATGTTTCGAAGCCTTGAATTGGGTACTACACGTAATGCCCATGAGATGGTGGGGTACGCACAAAGGAAACTTTGATGACTGGAATGCATGTAGAAGGATGATGCACACACGGTTTGGAAAGCCTCGAGTATGATTCACAGATAAGTACGATGGGCATGATGATCCGTGCATGCATCTGGCTAAGTGGATGCAAGCCTATAGGGAAAAGCCACAACCAGAGTGGGTGCACCAGTTCTATCACACTCTGGACGTTATACCGATGAATTGGTATATAGAAACTGAGCTTCGCCAAGAGACGAATGAATGTGATGTTCTACATGAAGGATTTGTGATGACCTTTAACTTTGATGATGGATGGGAGAGTATTAATGAAGCACTACAAGAACTAAAGGAATCCATCTTTAGAATGCCATAGGAGCAGGTAGCATTGACTCAGCCTGATTGGGTTTCCCAGTTAACTTGTGCACTGGAGTGTTATAATGTGACTACTGAGGAAGAGGATGAAGATTCGAGGAATCTTAATATTCCAGAGATAGAAAGCCAGCTGGAGGTTCAAGGACCACAAATTGAGAACGCTAACATAATTGTGCTAGTAAAAACTGAGCAAGTAAACATTGGTACAGAGGTGGAGCCTAAATTTGTGAAGATTGGGGACTACTGGGATGTCGCGATGGCAGATAAGGTCACTGAATTACTTCGCGAGTATCAAGACTTATTCTCGACCAAGTTCATAGACTTAAAGGGAATAATCGGAGACTTGGGAGTAATGAGGATCACGTTAAAACCCGACATGAAGCCAGTGAAGTAGAGGTCGTATCACTTAAACCCAAAGTACAAGGAGAATGTCCGCATAGAGTTAGATAAGATTCTCACAGCAGGCATTATTGAGCCTATCGAAGAATCTGATTGGGTAAGCCCGATGGTGGTATAGGAAAAGAAACAAAAGGACAAAATACAAATATTCATTGATCTTAGAAAATTGAACAACACGTGCGTCCATGATCCATTTCCAACCCCATTCACAGATGAGGTATTGGATAATGTAGGTGGTCAAGAGGCATACTCTTTCACCGATGGGTTCTCAGGATACCACCAGATCTGGATTATGCCGAAAGATAGGAGCAAGACAACCTTCTCGACAGAGTGGGTTTCCTTTCAATACACTGTCATCCCATTTGGATTGAAGAATGCGCTAGCTATCTTCTCGCATGTAGTCATTGCAGTGTTCAGGGAGTATATTCATAAGTTCTTGGAGGTCTATTTTGATGATTGGATTGTCTTTGGGTTGGTTAGGAACCATGTTGCGAATCTACAGTTAATGTTGGATACATGCCGAAGATACAAAATCACGCTCAACCTCAAGAAATGTATGTTTCTCATTCCTTTTGGGAACCTATTGGGACATGTGGTTTGTAAATAGGGGCTAATGGTAGACCCCGTGAAAATTTCGGTAATTTTGAATTTGGAAGCATACAGTTGCATGCTACTTTTGGGGCACACTGGGTACTATAGAAATTTTATCAAGAGTTACGCTCACATCACCACGCAGATGGAAAAACTACTGAAGAAGGATGTCACATTTTGTTGGGACAATGACTGTAAGAAAAGGTTGGATATATTGAAGTAGAAGATGGTTACTCCACCAATTCTTGTCTTCCCAAATTGGAAGAAAGAATTTCATGTTCATGTTGATGCGTTGTGTATAGCATTGGGGGTCTTACTTACACAAGATGGTGGAGAAGGATTGGATCACCTTATCGCGTTCGCAAGTCGCAGATTATCTAAAGTGGAAAATAACTACTCCACCACTGAACATGAGGGACTGGCTATGGTGTACGCCTCCAGAAATATCAGCATTATCTATTAAGGGGAAACTTCAATATGTACACAGATCATTTCGCGCTAAAATACTTGGTCAATAAGCCTATGTTGGGGGGCGCATATACAGGTGGCTCTTATTGTTCCAAGAATATGATTTTGAAGTTGTTGTGAAGCCTAGATGGTTGAACATGGGACCAGATCACTTGTCGAGCATTGAGACAGGGAAGGAACCTACTAGTTTAGAGGAAGGACTACCTGACGCGCAGTTTTTTGTTGTGCACGTAGTGGATGGACACTTTGGCAATGCAATCCACTTTCTAACAACCAGAACTGCGCCAAAAGGTTACTCTATCTAGCAAAAAAAGGAGCTAGTGGTGCACGCAACAGAATTTTCTGTCATTGAAAGGCATCTTTATAAGATGGGGGGTGATGAGATACTGTGAAGGTATGTACCAGGGTTCGAACGAAGTAGTATCCTCACGGAAGCTCATGGGGGCCTCTCGGGAGGTCATTATGTAGGAAGAGAAACTACGGAGAAGATTCTTCGTGCAGGGTTGTGGTGGCCGACCCTTCATCAGGATTCAAAAGCACATTGCAAGGCATGTGATGTATGTCAAATAATGGGAAAGCCATTGCGAAGGGACAAGATGCCTTTGAATCCACAAATGACATTGTAGCCCTTTGAAAATTGGGCGATCATTTTTGTAGGACCCATCAAACCGCAAGGAAAGATAGGTGCGAGATATACTATTATTGCGACTAAATACCTGACGCATTCAGAAGAAGCACATCCAGTAAAAGATTACACAACTACAATGGCTGTGAAGTTTCTGTTTGAGCATGTACTGACAGGATTCGGGTGTCCAAAGATCTTGATGAGTGATCAAGGTACACATTTCCTGAATGAGATGATCAACACACTAATAGAAGATTTTTAGGTGTATCATCAAAAAATCATGTTGTATCACTCACAGGCTAACGAGACTGTAGAAGCATTTAACAAAGTATTGGAGATCACGCTGACAAAATTATGCAATGTGCAGCGAAGAGATTGGGACCTGCACATCCCCACACTACTATGGGCTTATAGGACAACATGCAAGAAACTCACAGGACAAACACCCTTCAGTCTGGTCTATGGAGTGGAAGTCGTAATGTCGATGGAATATATCATGCCTAGTCTACGCATAGCGGTGCTCACAGGCATGATGGATTGTGGAGCCCTGGAGGAGAGGCTTGCGCAGTTGAACAAACTCGAAGAGGAACGGTTTTTGGCAGGATTTCATCAATTGGTACAAAAGCAGCACGAAAAGGCATGGCATGATCAACATATTAAGTTGCACACATTTAAGGTGAATGATTTGGTGTTGTTATATGACAACAAGTTCAATAAATTCTTCGGGAAACTCCAAATGCATTGGTTGGGACCATATGTTAATAAGGAAGTCACAGAGGGTGGTGTCGTGCAGATGGTGAAATTAAATGGCAAACTCTTCCCCAGAAAAGTAAACAGTGGTCAATTGAAGCCTTACATAGGTGGCCCCACCATCTAACTAGCAGAAGCAGATACAACAAGCAGCCTCTCAGTGTGTTTCTGACCTTTAGAAGTTCGAGCAGAGTTGGGAGGTCTCTGCGCAAAGATATCCGCACCGACAAAGTGACTTGAGGGCAAGTAATGATGTTTGTGTTGGGGGTATGTTGGGCACAGGATCCCCCAAGGCAAGTTTTGGGGCTTAGAGCCCAAGTTTTGACTAAGTCTAATGTAAAGGCTCTGCATGTGTGGGCGTAGAGCGCGAAGATTGTAAAAGAGTCAGAGGGCTGTCTACCCTCATTTTTGCAATGTAATGTCGGCTTGAGAAATCTACCCATGGTCCACAGACCATGGGATTGTATAAATAGAGCGAGGCTCTAAGTTTTAAAGGAGACAAGAAAAGAATGAATGAAATAGATGAATGACAATGAATTGAATCTGATCTAAGTATAGTGTGAGTCACTGGGTCGTAGAGTAGGAGAAGGCTTTGCAGCTGAGTGCTCAGAGACCTAGTAGTCCGCAGCTGAGTGCGCGGACCCCTGTAGCTGAGTGCACAAGACAGGTTGAATCTATAACTGATTAATGTAATAATAAAGAGAATTTTTCCATTATTTTTGTGTATCGTTTCCTGTTTTATGCTTTGAAGTGTATTGGGCATGCATTGTAAGGTTACTTTTTATTTGTTTTGCGAACTTATATGAATATTGAATAAGTGAATATAAGATAAAGCATTTGTTTACGTGAAGATAACTAACTATTATAAGAAGATAAGTAAGATCTGCAGTGTAACTTGGGAAAAGACTGCAGATTGCCACTCTAGCAATGTGAAAGCTCCACATCCCCTCGATATGGCTGCGTGAAGGTGAATACAATAGGGCGCGAAGGCCTCGCAGGTCAGGAAAGTGTGCAGAGTAACCTGTGCAAAGGTATTCACAGTTGGACTAAATCAACCCCTCAGACATCTCAAGGGTGCGGAAACCTGGTTCTAGCATCCCCCCATACTGCTTCGGGTGAGACCTCAGTCCATGCTCCATGGGTTGTTGCCAAAAGGGCCAGTAGTACAAGGATTTGTTCGGCTAAATAACTCTGAACCTGGGTCAAGCCCCATAAAGCCAACAGATATTCTTGAGAAAAAAATATCTTCAATTAAGTTTGGTTGGGACCAAATAGTTGTAGGCAGAATTTGATGAAGTATTGTTGAGAAGGCTCCCCTGGTAGTGAGGTTAGGTCAGGGAGAGACACAATTTCAGACTTGTCTCATTGGTAGGGAGGAAACCTCTCTTCCATGTGGTTGTGATCTCTTGCGTTACAAATTTGGGTAACCTAGATAAGTATTGTACTGGTATGAAATGGTAATTTTTTAGGTTTTTCTAATAGAATAAAAATGAAATATTATTATGTGTTGTAGATTGTGCCTTAGATAGATTAAAAAGAAAGAACATGTTGTGTACTATATTTTTTTTGTAAGGGTACAAGTAGAGTTTGAGTACTACTAGTAGAGTAGTCAATAAGTAAATGTTTTTTACTAAAAAAAAAGGGTTTCGGCTCTCACCCCAGAATCTCCATTAGTGGAATGTTCAGGTGTTATAAATATCTGTTAAAGTACCTTGTTGTGCATGTGCAAGTAACAGTAGATGCACAGGTATTATTCTTAAAAGATGCTCTTAGAACCTGTGTGCGGGTAAGTAAATTTTTTGTAGGAAAAATAGAATTCTACTAAGTTGGGATCCATCTATTAATTAGAAAAACTGGACAAAATCTCAACTGAAGCTACACTGTTACAAATAAAAGAAAATTCAAACCTGATAGGTGAAACTGGGCATAGAGTAATTCGAGGAGGAACCCTCTTCATAGAATCAATATAGGTCCCATGCAAGAAAAGACAACTGGCACTGGAGGGTTAGTTCCTAGCCCTAACTATTCCCAACAGCCCAAGAACAGTCCCTCAAACTTTATTATAGTGGATTTAGTTATGGACTGAGGGAAAATTATAGAAAATAAATTACTCTGCATCTAGTTGAGAGGAGAAACTAGATTCTGTATTTAAACCTAAAAACTTTTACATGACTATAACAGTAAATTGTAAATTGTATTTTTTGTTGTATAAAACTGTAACAAAAGACCATGCAAAGGTTGTCTTTATTCAAAACTTTAACCAAGAAATACCAGTAAGGATGTATAAGAAAATCACATGGTAAGTAAATATTTGGTAACAAAAATAAATTGAAGAAAAACAAAATATTTAAAAGATTTTACATTCCAACCTTCAATAAAGAAAACATATAATTGACGAGAAATTCCTTAGAGTCCCAAAGATATATCAAATTCAACCATAGAAATTTATGGCCTGGTATAATAGGGTCATGCCATATGATGTGTAAATAATTACATTAGAACCTAAATGGAAATGGGATATAGCCTAGTTCATGGAAGAAGTCCATATATATATATATATATATATATATATATATATATATATATATATATATATATATATATACAACAGAGAAGGCCAAACTAAAACCTTAACCCTAGCTATTTTTTCTCCAATTCTCTAAGACACACAACAATGGCTGAGATAATACTATATGGAGCATATTTAACACTGTGAAGGACCAAGCTCTTAACTTGGAAAAGAGGAAACAACAAGTTGTAGGACCGATATTTTTTTAATCTTAAAACATGATCTGAGCCAATGAAAGTTTTACCTAACAAAATATATAGGAAACAAATGTGAGTAGGGCCGGACAATAAGAACAATGGCTTTATAAAACAAGAGAAATATTAACGAAGTCTATATACGCATGCTTACGAGAGCAAAGAAGATCGTGCCTCTTGGAAATTTTTTTCACTCAAATAGCACTGAATGGTAAGATGAAAGGAGAAGAAAAAAAAGTGAGAAAATAACATTTCAAAGCTTAATTTAGCATAACCAAGGAGGGAAACGGGGCCAAACGTTTACCCAATTTGATCAAGATTTAGATGAAAGTAGCAAATCCTAATTGAGAAGAGAAGCCTAATACAACACCTAAGAACCCCATTATGGACCTATAGGGATGAAAATGCGTTTAATCCTGAGAAAATTAACCATGTAAAGGAAAACTTAGACTAGAAAGAGGAGCTTAGTGCTAGAGGTATTTTTAAAGGAAAGACACAAACTTGAGAAAAATGAGTATTTCCAAATATCGTAGATTCTGGAGTTACAAAGCCACATTTCCCTCGAAGGAGTGGAGTAGAATGAGACTCGACGACTCTAGAGAAAGTTTTGAGCTACCTCAAAGTAAATCATTGCATCTGGATTGTAGATGGTTGGGTTTCATGGAGGGTCGTTGATCTAGGTCCAAAGCTTGAAATCTATAATGCCACCTGGTAACTCATGAAGGATTCTAGAGAATTTGATGTTATCTCCAGTTAACTGAGGAATGAGTTAACCTTACTCAGGTATGTGTAATAATGCTTGGAAGTTTGGTGGAGGTGGGTGTCACATCAAGAATCAGAATGTTGTAATCCTATTAAGTGACAAACCTTTTTCATGAACCATATTTTATAAACTTGTTACTAGTGAAATATATCAAACACCCTAAGTTAATTTTGTCTATTTAATACAAGTGAGGACATATTAAATACTGAACTTATTTTATGTGTAAATCTTGGTAAATTAATTCACTATTTACAATGGTTATGTTAATTATTATTGTTCAATTTTTTTTATTTTTTTTATTTTTTTTTTGTGTATGTAATGAGGAGTCATGACAAGTGGTATTAGAGCCACATTTCAACATTGTGGCCTAAGTGAGTAAGTGACAGAATAACATAATGTGTTTTGTGAAAAAATTGAAATAATAGAGGCACGGTGAGGAGAGTTTGATCTATGACAATAATATTGAATATTGGAGTTGGTTCAGTACCATATACAAAAGCTAACCCTAAGATGTGGGTACAACTAGTAGAAGAATCTTGAAATGTCAATATTTCCCTATTTGAGACAGTGTAAGAACTAAATAATGAAATCGAAAGGTTGAGAGTAGATAATCAAAGGTTGATGCAAGAACAAGATAAAATTATGAAAATCCTACCAGATCGACAAAACCATTGACATCTTATACCAAGCCTAGAATAAGGAAACAAAATTGGAACGCATAGAAAAAGAGATGGTCATGCAAAGCCAGAGGGTGATCAAGATAATAATGAGGAGGAATCTGATAATGTTTCATATCATAGGGATCCTAAGAGATAAAAAGGGGAATTGCAGGGTGAGTTCAAGAAAATTAAACCTTCGGTACTTGATGGTGAGCAAGAGGAAGCTATCAAATATTGACTGGCAAATATGAATAAGTATTTCCAAATATATGAATATGATCATAACCTGAAAGCTCGATTGGTGATTGTTGGGATGGCATCCTTGGGGTCAATATTGTTAAGTTGAGTCAATTTTGTATTATCTTTTGTAGAAAATGTAAAGTCTCCATGAAATGTGGAAAAGTGGAGCACGAAGCTAGTAGAAGTCAAAGGGGATTTAGTCCCTTAGTTGGGTAGGTGATAGAGTTATTTTGAGACCCGCTCATGGTCCACGGACCAGGGTATTGTAAATAAGATGCTATAAATAGATGAGTCACAGCGAGTCTAAGGATCGATAAAGTAGAGGAGAAACATTGTAAGAGCATGGTGCTAAGGCATGAAATGTTTGTCTCATGTACTCAGGCGAAAGGGGAAGGCTCCTGTAGCTGAGTGTGCGGAGACCTTGGTAAATCCACAAGCTGAGTGCGTAGGCCTTTGCAGCTAAGTGCGCATGGATAAGAAGTCTTTATATGAACATTTCTATCTAATAAACACTAGTTTGAGCCAAAACTGAAGCATCTGTGTCCTTTTAATTACTTTTACTAAGTTTATATATCTTTGTTCTATAATCTGTTTAATATGAATTAAAGCTTATTCACTGTGTGGAATTGGTAGATCTGTAATAGTAATACATAATAATTACAACTAAGTACCTTCATGAAAATCTAGATGTCATTTAGTTAAATTTGCGGTAATTACCTACTGAAAAGATTAGATCTATGCGAAGGCAAATCTAAGCCATAAGAACTTCAGGAAACCATCACACAGGACTCTAGATGTAGAAAGCTAGTTCTAGCATCCCCCCATACTACTTCCGGTAAGACTACAACCTACACTACGTAGGTTGTTGCTGAAAGGGCCAAGAGTTTGAGGTTTTGTTGGTTGGCACAGATAACGTTGAACCTGGGTCAAGCCCCATCAAGCCAACAAATGGTTCTGTTGTCAGGACCAAGATCTATCTAAGGAATGTGTGATGTCGAATAAGTGGTTTTCTACTAAAAATGAAATCAATAAGTGGATCAATCATAAATTTCATGCGTTTGTATATTAGGAGAACATAAATCCAAGATTATCTAAGGAACAATGGTTGGAGAGATGTACATAAATAAGACCGAAGCCTTTTTATGTTTCTTCCCCTGTGAATTGCGTGAGTGGATCTCTATATTGGCAAACAGACAGGGTATGTGGAGGGTTGACGGTTCTATTGTGTGGACTCTAGAGTTAGTGAGGCACTTTGGAGCTTTATAAAATAACATCACATGTGTTGTTAATCACTGGATTGATCATATCATGGGAGGGTTCATCACTGAGCTTGCGATTGATATGACCATCAACTATAGTGAAGCAGAGTGCAGGATCTTCAAGGGACCGTGAGGTAAGTATTTTAAAATATCTTAAAACTTGGATTAAGATGTTTTTATGTGAAAAACAAATTATGCCATTACCTTGATGTTTGGGACTACGCGAAGCAGATAACCCTTCAAAAGGAAGGGAGAATCGGGCTCTGAGTATAGTCCACTATTGGGATCCTCTTCAAGCGACAATGAAGGAACTATTCTAAATACACCACGAAGTGCACTGCAATTGCTATGTTAGGGTATCCCAAAGATACCTCATCCATTCACTCCACCTCCGCCTCCACCTCCTCCACATACACCTACACCTTCACCTCCACCTCCACCTCTACCTCAACCATTGAACATAGAAAACACAATGAAGATGATAATCTTTAAACGGGTAGGGAGTGAAGACTGCGAGAAATTCTGGTTTTCTACAAATGTTGTGTGGACAGTGCAAGAGATCATTGACGATAATCTAAAGAAAGCGTAGCTAGTCATAGTGCTGCCAGATAGGTTGTTAGCTTGGTATACCAAGTTCTCTCAAGATAAACCTGGTGCAACGTTGGCAAAGACTGAGTAAGTGTTGAATAGTGAGTTTAAGAAGCCTATGTCTCAGGTGTAGTCTATCACAAAGTTTGAGATACATCAAAGGGTAAACGAATCCTCGTGGGATTTTGATCAGAGGCTAAAATTCCTGAACCGTTAGGCTAATATGAACATCACGGATGATCAACACAGAGATTGGTACATTTTTTCATTGTTGCCTCACCTAAGATTAGCATTATCACATCAGAAGATAGGAATGCAAGCAGAGGTTGTGGAGATTGCAATGAGGTTGGAAGCATCGCCAGTACAAGATACAAGCATTGGAGTATAGAAGATTTAGATGGAGTTGGCAAGTGTGCACATGGAGTTACAGAGCTTGAAAATAGGAAAGGAAGCTCAGCTAAAGGTGCGCACTGAAGTTTGGTGTATAAAATGTAAGGACAAGGGACATGATAAGGATCATTGCCCTATTTATCAAAATTACCTGATTGGAAGAGGCTCTGTGCCTCTAAAGCCTGACAATATCATGAGGCCAAGCACATGAGTACCACTATGGTGTGATATATACCAGAGAGTTGGGAGGCACGCAAGTGATAATTCTCATCTCTTGCAAAAGTTTGTTCAGACACCGTAACAGTTGTTTTCTACCTTCTGTAAATTGGTTGGACACGATGATCGAAACTGTTGAAGTTAAAAATTGAGGATGGAAAGGAAACCTACCTATCGAATGCTGATGGAAAATCAGCCTCAAGATCAGGGTGGAGGTGCAGTGCGCGGAGGATTCCAATGCTGTGGAAGAGGAAGAGGAGGAGGGGCTGGCAGAGGTCGCAGGCAAGTTATTTATTATAAATGTGGTGAAACTGGACATTTTGTGCATGACTGTCAGAACCAAACACATCCATCTTGTCAATATTGTAGACAACTCGATCATGTGATAAAAGATTTCCCAGTGCTCATTGCCAAGATGCAGGAGAAAAAGACACAATAGCCTATGTATAACATCAAGATGATGAGGGTGGAGCCTCACGAAGAAGACCATAGTATTAGTATCATAACACACAATGGTATTTCTATAGGAGAAGATAAAGAAAAGAAGCTAGAAACCAAGGGATGGGTGTGCAAGGATATTGAAAAGGAACTTGGGTTTGACCTCAATCGAGCTAAAGAAACTTTTATGGAGGCCAAGAAGAATATTTCTAAAGTTTCTATGTATGGGAGTCAAGAGAAATCAGCTGGGAAAATGAAATGCAAGATGTGGATCCTTCATTGTTAACCACTTTTCTCAAAACGTGTATGAAGTTGAGGGATCAGAAGGTGGTAGAAGGGCTCCAAGAGCTAATTGAAAATTGTACGGGAAAAATTAAGATTCCTTCATAATAGTTCGTTGTGAGGAAACTAGGTAAACACAAGAAGCAGACCGGGCATGAGATGAGGTTAACCACGTATATCGAGGAGTATTAAATGGACCAAGTCATCATGGATTTGAGTTCTGATGCAAATGTACTGCCTAAGTAGACATGGGAAAGGATGGGAAGACCTGCGCTACAATGGTCTCCTATAGAGCTATGCATGGCTAATCAGCAGAAGGTAATTCCTATGGGATGTGCGTATGGGGTAACAATGGAAATTGAAGGAGCGAGTGCATTGGCTAACTTTGAGGTAATTGAAATAGTGGATGACAACGATCCTTACCCTGCGCTACTAGGAATTATTTGGTCATTCGACATGGAAGCAGTGATTAATCTGAAGAAGCGAAGGATGATATTTGTGAAGAAGGTTCTCAGGGTTATTATGCCACTCAACCCTACTGAAGGAGCTTGCTACACTGAATCGGTCCACGATTATGTGGAAGATGATGGTCTAGATCAGATATACAAGATAACTGTGCACGATGAATATTGGATCAATTCCATTGCAGATGGCCAGATCACATGGGAGAGAGGTAGGTCTTGTACCTCAGACTCAGATGAAGAGCTCGAACACTAGCAGAATCGGTTGCATGAAGTCTCTATGCTACGTTGCAATATGATGACGAAATCGTTGTGGTGCATATCTATAGAGGTAAGAAATCTCCCACATTATGATGGTTTGAATGATGTTAATCTATTTTTGGATGATTTTGAAAGGGAGGTGCCCGAGGAACATCGATTCCAAGCACCTGAATTGGCACTGCACACTACACCTTCCCATTGGTGGGCTACACATAAGGAAAGATTCACTGACTGAAGGGAATACAAGCAGATGATGAAGCTAAGGTTTGGATACGCTAATACCTAGACAACTAAGAAATATAGAGGAAAAATGATCTGCACAAGTACTTGGTACAGTGGACTAAATCTTGGGGAGAAGAGCCACAATCGGAATGGGTGAATATCTTATGTCATACCCTCGATACTATCCCAACAAATTGGTATTTTGAAATAGAGCTAAGCCATGGGATAGTCGAATGGGACATCATGAGGGAGAGATTCTTATTAACTTTCAACTTTGAGGATGGATTCGAGTGCATTGATGAAGCGCTCTAGGAAATTAAGGCCACTATCTTTAGAACACTTGAAGAGCCAGTAGAATGGGTTCAAACGAACTGGAGTATGCAGTTGTGCCATGCGCTAAAATGCTACAATGTAACTACAGAAGAAGAAGATGATGATTCGTGAAAAATCAATATTCTAGAGACTCAAGGATAACGCGAGGTTGAAGGATCTAAAGCAGAGAACCTGATATATTAGAACCTTTGAAGACCAATCAAGTAAACATTGGATTTGACATGAATCCTAAGTTTTGAAAGATAGGAGACTATTGGGATGATGATAGAGTTGAAAACGTTGTGGAGCTATTGCGCGAATACTAGAACTTGTTTCCTACCAAGTTCTCAGACCTGATGGGAATAGTAGGGGATCTGGGAGTGATGAAGAGCACTTTAAAGCCTGATTTGAAGCCCGTGAAACAAAGACTTTACCAGTTGAATCCCAAGTATAAGGAAAAGGTGCACAAAGAGCTAGACAAAATGATGGAAGAAGGAATTATTGAGCTAGTAGAAGAATGTGATTGGGTGAGCCCTATGGTAGTTCAAGAGAAGAAGAAGCAGGGTGAAATCAGAATATGCGTAGACCTGAGGAAGCTCAATGATGCATGCATTCATGACCCATTTCTAACACAATTTATGGATGAAGTTTTGGAGAATTTTGGAGGACAGGAAGCTTATTCCTTCACTGGTGGGTTCTCAGGGTACCATTATATTAAGATCATGTCAGAGGATCGCAGCAAGACGACCTTTGCAACAAAGTGGGGATTATTCCAGTACAAAGTCATGCCATTAAACTTGAAGAATGCATCCATAATATTTTCAAGGGTTGTAATTGTGGTGCTCAAATAATTCATCCATAAATTCTTAGAAGTGTATTTTGATGACTGGACTGTGTTTGGATTAGTAAAATGCCATGTTGCTAGTCTGCACCTCATGTTGGATACTTGTCGCAAATACCAAATTGCTCTAAATTTGAAGAAGTGTATCTTTTGCGTGCCTTATGGGATATTTTTAAGTTATGTGGTCTGCAAGCAGTGATTAATGGTAGATCTTGTGAAGATAGTAGTGATCTTCAATTTAGAAGCTCTGAAGAATGTAAAGCAGTTGCGCGCAATGTTGGGGCAGACTAGTTATTATAGAAAGTTCATCAAAGCTTATGCATAGATAACTGTGCCGATGAAAAAATTACTAAAGAAGGACACGACCTTCTACTGGGATGAAGAGTGTCAGCACAGTCTGGATGTGTTAAAGGAAAAGATGGTGACTGCACCTATTTTGGTGTTCCCTGACTGGAAGAAAGAATTTCATGTGCATGTGGATGCCTCTTGTATTGCGTTGGGTGCGGTATTGACCCAACTGGATGAAGGTGAGATAGATCACCCTATACCCTTCATGAGTAGGAAATTTTCAAACGCTGAGAAGAACTATTCGACTACCGAGTGTGAAGGACTGGCGATGGTATACCCACTACAGACGTTTCGACATTATTTATTGGGTGCAAATTCAAAATGTATAAAGATCATTCCTCTCTCAAATACCTGGTCAACAAGCCTGTGTTGGGGGGAACATGGAAAATTTTAGGGGCTAATATTTCCAAGTGGGCTAACTTTCCATGGTTTTTTAAAAAAAAAAATCACCAATTTCCATTTTTTTCTAAAAATGATTCACCCAAATTTTATAGTATAAAAATCTTTTACCTTAAAAATTGCCAAAATTATATAACGAATATATATAAAACTATTAGAAATTTACATGTTCTTACAAAGATATCAACAAACATTTTATAATTTTCAATTTGGGGACTAGTAATATTCGCCAAGGTTTCTAAAATTTAAGACAAATTTTCATCCTTAATATTTTCCCTCAAGGGGGATATCTACAGGTGGTTATTACTATTGCAGAAGTATGACTTTGAGGCAATTGTGAACCCTGGGCGGTTGAAAGCGGGACCGGATCATCTATCTAGAATTAAGACAAGAGAAGAACCAACTAGTTTGGAAGAAGAGTTGCCAGATGTGCAGCTCTTTGTTTTATGGGTCGTAGATGATCACTTTTCTGATATAATTCTGTTTCTAGCTACTGGAACAACCCTCGAAGGATATTCTACTCAACAGAAGAAGGAATTGCTGGTCCGCACTGCTAGCATTTCTATGATGCAGGACACTTGTATAAGATGGGTACTGATGAAATACTGTACCAATACATTCCAAAGATTGAACGGTATAGTATCCTTGCCAAAGCATATGTAGGAGTGGTGGGAGGACACTATGTGAGTAGAGAGAACATGTAAAATATTCTGTGCATAGGATTATGGTGCCAAACGCTGCATAAGGATTCTAAGGCATATTTCAAGGCATGTGATCCATGTTAAGGGATGGGAAATCCATCACGAAGGGATGGATTTCCTTTAAATCCTCAGATTTCATTATAGGGGTTTGACAAATGAGCGATTAACTTTGTGGATCTAATACAGCCCCCAAGGAAAAATACTGGCGCACGATATATTATTATTGCGACTAAATACTTGACGAGGTGGGTAGAACCACAACTGGTGAAGGACTGTAGTGTCGGTACAGCTGTAAATTTCCTATTTGAGTATCTCTTGACAAGGTTTGGGTGTCCTAAGATATTGATGAGTGACAGGGGTATGCACTTTCTGAGTGAAACTATTGTCATGATCGTCGAAGAATTTCAGGTTTATCATCGAAAGAGTACGCCCAATCATCCTCAGGAAAATGGCACGATTGAAGAATTCAATAAAATATTGGAGAACCATTGATGAATGTATGCAATGCATAGAGAAACAACTGGGATGTGCTCGTACCAGCGTTCCTATGTGAATATAGGACGACATGTAAGAAGTTGACTTGACAAACCCCATTCAGATTGGTCTATGGGATAGAGGCTATGATGCCTATGGAATATATTGTGCCGAGCTTGCGAATTGCATAATTAACTGATATGGCGGACCATGAAACTATGGATGAACACCTCGCGTAGTTGATGGAATTAGAAGAAGAGTGATTTATAGCAGGATCTCACTAGCAGGTGTAGAAGGAGCGCGAGAAGGCTTGGCATGATTGACATATTCAATTGTGCACCTTTAAGGTGAATGATTTAGTACTACTATATGATAGAAAGTTTATGAAGTTCCCTGCGAAGTTTCAAATTTAGTAGTTGAGGTCCTATGTAGTCAAGGAAATTACAAATGGTGGCATAGTTTAGCTCGTGAAGCTGAATGGGGAACTATTTTCGCGAAGAGTCAAAGGGAGTTGACCGAAGTTATATCAAGGGGATACTACCACTGCGTAATGACTACATGATAGGAGGATAGTCTTAGTACTCTAGGCAGCTACAAGGAAGTATGAGACTATAAACTACACTACTCGAAGAATGGGAAAACAAAGTAAGGGGGCTCTGTGAGGGAAGCCAGAAGTGTGCCAAAAGGAGCTGCGCCAAGAGGGTTGTGCCATGGAGGATGGTGTTGCATGGATGAGTTTAAAAATATCCATTGGATGCACTATAGATGATCGGATGGAAAAAATTATGTTAGGAGGAGTGGGTAGGTTGCATTTATGGCACAAATCTTTGGCAATTTGCTGCCAAAGATGAATTTATGAGAAGAAATTGTAGGGAACAATCAGATTTGAATTTGAAATTACCTATAAATTTGGAATGTTGGCCTGCGGTAGAACACTTTGCCTTCTGAAAATTATTTGTAAGCTCTATTGTCTGAAACCTACGAACCGAGAATATTGGGAGGAACTTCTATCACTACCGCCATTCGCAAATTTTCCTGAGTGGAACTATGAGCTCATCTTCGAGAAAATGTCTGCAACTAATCCCAGAGAAGCCACTGTGTCTGAAGCCGCTATCTCTAAAGTTGTTGTCTCTGATGTCGAATCCCATAAAATTGTGTCAGCAAAGGAAGCTACATTGTATGTCCCTATGGAACTGAGGTCGCCTAGGCCTAAACCATCTGTTACTAAGGAAAAACAGAAGAAACAATAGGATGTACTACTGCGGCAACCACTAAGGAAGAACCCTATGGAGATTCGACAAAAAGGGAAGATGGAGAAACCAAAACAACCATATGAACCCTTAGATATTGACGAAGAGGAGCTTCATGATGAGGTTGAAGAGTTGGATTTTGAGGAGGGTGAGCCTATCATTAGGCTCCTGGAATATATCCCTCCGTGAAAGGGAAAACTGAAGGTTGTGAAAGATCTGGATTTTGGAAAGTTTATGGTTTCTACACCACTATTACTAGACAAAGTTTCATTTGAAGGCACACACTTAGGGTGTATTCCCACCCTCAAAATGGACGATTGGGATCTAGGTGATCATGAGAAATTATCGCATTTTGTGACAAACAAATATTTGGCAAAGATATAATTTGAGGAGACTGGAGTCATGCAACTAAAGGCTATGAAGTGGGTTGCGGGGGTTGAAAAAGTCAGGTTTCCGAATATGTTGTGGGTACCACACTTTAGCTGAACCACTATCAACATGGTGTGTGTACGCCAATTGCTTACACTAGTGCATGATGGGTGTCTCTGGATAGGAGAGCTCATCCCCATCACAAATATGTTAATCCACTGTATCAAAAGGTTTCCCTACGAAGGGGTGGATCTCACCAAGGAGTTTGGAGGCAAGATTCAAGAGAAACACATCATGGAAAAAATGAAGCATGAGTATGGACTAGTGAAGAAGCCACATGGATACTCTATTTGTTACATCACCCATAGGGTGGTGTAGTTTGTCACCCAGATTTTGGCTTGTAATATTATGAGAAAGTGTCACGGAAATGAGGTTTTGGTGCCATCCATTTCCTTGGCTGCACAATGCGCTAAGGTGATGCAGTACAACTTGGCACAGTACCTCTCCAAAGAGTCCTTGTTGAATTTTTACGAAGCATAGGAAGATGACAAGGCATTCCATTATGCCTGGCTACTATTATTGAGTGCCCTAGTCATGTGGAGGCTCCTAGATGACAGCGAGTTCCCTCCACAGGACGATGATTTACCAGAGGTCGCAAAGTTTGCTTCGCTATGGACAACGAAGGTCCCAAAGAGGGTCATGGAGATAAAAGTGTTTTGGGTGTTGCTTGAGATGGACCTTCGCACTGTGATCAACCAGAGGCCAAGGCTGTCACCAACAATGTTTTGGAAATTGGAAGTCTGCGCAGAGTTTAAAGAGGATTTTCACACATATCCATCCGTGCGAGGCAAGATCATAAGAAAGTATGGTACAAGTTTCCATACCTAGTCATTGATGCAGATGTACAGGAATTTGTGGGAAAATGGCCAAGTGACAGGTGGCAACCTTCAATTCTTGGCGCAAGAAAAAGCACAGTAGGGGAAAGTTCCTCCGTGTAGGCCACAATAGTGAAAATGAAAAAGGAAGCTACGTAGGTCATTGCTTGAGAGAAAACAATGCAGAAAAAGGAAGAGGCTGAGCAGGCTGCAGCCCAAGAAAAAACAACATAGGAAAAGAAGGAAGCTTTTGCTAAGGCAACCACTAACAAGGAGAGCGCCACGAAGACGACCACATTGGAAGGTGAGGAGTTTGCTTCTCTAGATACTGTGGACAAGGAAGTGTCCGAGGAGGAAGGAGTCGATGGCTAGGAGCTGAGCACTCCTTTTAAATTGTAGAAGCGAACCAAGGAGATGAATTCCAGGCCCAGGAGGAAGAAGAAATCAAACAAGAATGCCCACTCAAATCCAATGGTCCTCACTAAGGGGGACTTGGATGAGATCAAAGACAAGGTCCGTGACACAAGGGCAGAGATGTGGACACAATTCAAGTAGCAATACATGCAAATTTTAAGGTGTGTGCATAAGGATTTGTGTGAGTTGTAGATTCAAATAGGTCAAATACAGGTGAGCGTGGGATAGACAAGTGGGATTCAATCGAGCCTGCACCAAGCAAGCATGTCGATGCTAGACACAAACAAAACTCTAGACCTCAAAGTTATTCCTTTACTAGACAATTCACTAGGCACAGAAGCAAATGAAGAAAATGCCCAGCTGGCACAGATAAAAGATGTGGGTGTCAACTTATCCATGTTTTATATTCAAACCCTCCACATGCTTCATCAGGGGCTATTAGACGAGCTCAAGATCAGGGAGCAGTGCACACTATCAGTTATCAATGACGTCAAGATGAATAATGAGCAGATGTTTGCACAAAAGGCTCAGGTGTTGAAGGAAAAGGAAGAATTGGCCATGCAAAGCCAAAGTTTGGAGGAAGTAATTACGCAGGCATGTCAGACACTACTAGAAATTCACATTCCAGAATATGTAGTAGTAGTAGTGAAGATTCATAAGTTGGTTGCCACAGTCATGTAATTGAAGGATGAGGTCGGTAGAATAACATTTGAGTTCCAAATGAAGATCTCAGAGCTCGAGTTGAAATTGTAGCCAACAGCTCTACCAGAAGTCTGAGAACAACATGGAGCATCTATCAAAGAATGTATGGCCACTTTGGATGCAACCATCATAGGTTGCACACTGATCTTTGAGCAGGTAATGGAACTACGTACAAATCAGCAGGAGGACCCAAACCTGCATAAACTTGGTGTTATCACTCAGATTTTCCCTTAGAAGTTATCAAAAGAAGGGACAATCAGAGGTAACCACAAATGAATCTTTTAAGTATAGAATCTAGCCAATCTGTACTCAGAGAGGGCTCTCTCTTTATGATTTAGCTTTGTTTTATGGGATATTAGGCTAGTTATGAAAGCTTGTAGGGGATTTTGGTTGAGTGGTGGAATTCTAGTAACAGATGGATATAACAAGACCTTCAAGCCATTGGGCTATGGAGTCAAATCGAGTGATGGCTCAACTAGATTAGATCAAATTACTAAAGGGAAAAGTCACAGGGCAAGGTAGTAAAACAAAAGGCAAATGCCAAGTTTAGATGGATGGATGAAATAGTAATAAACAGGGAGAAAGGGCAATGAAGAATCCTTTAACCAAGTTTAATATGCAAAATAGAGGGTACTCATTAACAAGGAGCAATTAAGTATTCTTTGTTAAATGGGTCACTGTCATAAACTATGAAAGAAAGGGAGAATTTAAGAATTCCCTAACTATGATAGTCTAGAAGAAAACATCAAGAAAGATAAACCTTTTAAAACAGATTGCAGCAATGCAACTTCTGAAATATCATTATTTCATTTATCATTTAGATTTCATGAAAACACATGATTATTAATAAACAGAAGGGAAATAGTAAAACACAAGAGATATAGAATACTTATTTGATTTCTGTTTGACACAAGTATCCTGTAAACTGCCTTAACTTTATTCCTTGATCCAACAAGCCATAAAAATGTTGGTACAATAGCACTTCAATTCCAGAAGAAAATGTCTATAGAAATGTTGTAGAATCCACACCTAATACTTCGAATAAAGAAGTATTTATACAAAATTTACATCAAAATATCTCATAACTAAATGAGATTTATTCTAGGAAAATAAAATATCTATTTACACAAATATAGAGACAGATGGTCTTGAATATAGTGATAGATAATGAACTGATTTTTGCTGTCCCTGTTTTTGTTGAAGGAGCTGGAGGCACACTCTACGAATCTACATCTTGCTATTGCCCTAGTAACTCTGTGTTGGACATCTAATTTGATCTTTTTAACTGATACTCTTTCACCTGTAACTGATACTCTTTACCTGTTTACCAGCATTCATCCTTTTTACCAAAATTTACTGTGGTAAATATTTCTATTTACTTCATTGTTTGCCATGGTAATTTATAGGATGTTAGTCATTTTGGTCCACCAATCATCCTTTGGTATTCTTGTTTTTGTCAGCTTCCTGTAAATTTCATCTGCTTCTGTATACTTTACAAAATTGGGTTGTACTAGGAATAAGTGCTTTACTTCATGTTCGATGAAAAAGAGGTTTTCTAAACCGTCGTACAACACTTTTCCTGTTGGTAATGCCTTGGCTGAAGATGAACTAGCCTGATTGTCAGCCTGCTGATGTAATTTATTAATGTAATCAATCTGAACCATTAGCTTATCATTGATGACTAAAGGACTGGGGAGTCCTTTCATTCTTAATATGTCAAATTTCTTCATGAACTCATCTATATCTTCCTACATGCTTTGACATCTATGTTCCAGGCCTTGCATCAGATTCCTTTTGGTCAACACTTTCTTTATTTTGAGGATGGTAGGAGTCCTACCCTCAATGTCTAATTCTTCTAATTGTTTCCCATTTTTACTGTTCAGAAAATTGATTAATCTGATAGCTTCCTCAGGTTTCCTGCCCAGCTCTTCTCTGGTCTTCTCAATTACTTCAAGAGAAAGCTTTACTAAATCAATTTGTTGAAAACTAATTTGAATTGATGACCAATTATCATTGATGGAATCAATGATATTGGTCCACGATATCTTCCTAATGTCTGTCAAAGTCTTTTAAAATGTCAGATCCTTCTCGAATGCTTTAATTTGTTGGGTCATGCCTTTGTTTTTCCTTATTTCTTCTACATAATTCATCTTTGATATGTCATATTTCTGCTCCAAGGTAGTGAATTTCTCTTTTAATTTCTGTAGCTCTGTTACTTGGAGTTTCATATCTTCCATTGAGTTAATCAAGTCCTCTGTGCTCTATGTTGGTGTACCTACCTGTGATGTACATGTTGCTTCCATGGGTGCAGTTGTTGCCAAAGTAATGTTTGGTGCTAAAACAATTGCCAGTGTGGAAGGGACTATTGTTGAAACTATTGGCACTACAATTTGAGGCTATGTGGTCGACTCACTCTGCCTTGACTGCACTGCTTTCTCCAATTCCTGTTATATTTCCTTCAATTTCTCATTTAACTTAAGGACCAAGTCCATAAGTTCTTCATTTTTCTTTTCTATAACCTTAGCAATTTGAGGGTGAATGAGTGGTGGCAACTTCAACTATTTTCTAAGTGCAGCTATGTCTTCATTCTTTTTCTTGATTAAGCTTTCCATTGCCTTAACATCTTATGGGTCATGACCCAATTCAATTACTAACTCTTCTAATGATTTTATTCTGTTATCCTTTTCCTGTGAGGAGGATTTTTCCAGTTGCAATTGGGCTGTAGTGTTGCTCAATGAATTTCACAATCTATGAGCCATCATTGCTTTGCTAGTCAGTGTTGAATAGATCATCTCACCTGTTTGCTTGTGTAGTTCAATCTGGTCGATAGGGTGGATGTCTTTAGCCATGACTTCAAAATCAGTTTTGAGATAATCTGACAAGGATTTTGGCTATAACACTATGGGCTTCAGGAAACTCATTTGCATTTTTCCCTCTTTGATGTCAAAGGCTAACATCAATTTGGTCTAGTTTATAGGGTCCATCTTTAAGTATTGATCATAGGCTTGGGCCTTCAACTGTTCATTCATTGCCTTGATCTCTTTAAACTTCCCCTTTATATCTATAATATTCTTAGAAGAAGAACTGAGAGATAAAACTTCTATGCTCTGTTGCCTTTCCAGTTCCTACCTTTGTGAGCTTGAGGGTGTCCCAACTGTTGGGAAAGTTTGTAATCTATCTATTGCTTCCTTTTCAAGCTCTCTCTAGTTTCTCCAATGAATTCCTCCTCTAAATATGGATTCATCCTTTGCCTCTTAGCAAAGGGTTGATCTGTGGGTATGCTTGGAGGGGTAGCTACTTCCCTGTCTCTTTTCAAGTTCCTTTCCTCATTTAGAGGAGTCTGTAGCACTTGAGGATTTCCCATATTAGTCTGAGTTGGATGTGGCTGTGGTGGATCTAACTCTATAGATATTTCAGGTTGCTCTAATTTCTCTGGTTTTTCTGATGTAGATGGACTTGGTTCTTGAGTTTTCCTTTGTGAAGGCTCTGTTGTGGGAGCACTAGATTCATGGGCTGGCCTTTGGGAAGACTCTGCATGCACCTGTACAAATGAGTCCAGGTCAAGTCTCTTCTCTAAATCTTTCATTACATTCTCAACTTCAACTTTATCACTATCTTGCTCTATCAATGTCCCTTCCCTTCATTCATTCATATTGGCATATTGTTCTATTTCAAGGATGCTGTGATGGATGTAGGGTGATAAATTTTGCTTTATCCTTCTATCACAGATGAAAGTGTGAGGATCATAGGCCCAAGCAAAACTTTTCTTTAAATGCATCTTCCTCTCTATGATTTCTTCTGCTTCTTGCCCTACTTTTCTATTGTTGCACACAAATGGGCATAAATGGTCTTCGATCCTCAGCTGGGCTTTCTTCTTTGATTTCATGAAATGGATTTGATTAGAGTTGATTAGTTGCCTATAGTACTCTAGGGCAAACAATCTCATGGGGACATACTTGGGTAATTTGTAGGGAGGCAGTTCACACCCATAGACTCAGATCTCAGTATGATTCTAGTATAAGTACCAATCACCTATCCTATAATGCTTTGACAACTGAAGGATTCTTTTGATATCATCATTGATTCTAGGGGGAGAACTTCCTGTCAACATGGTAGTTATAGGATGGACAAATTGATCAATGAAATCAATATATGAATAGGGAGAAGAGGATGAGTAATGAAAAATAGAGGTCCAGAAAATGACCGACCTTGGGTTACCTTTTGTATCAAGCTTATGTAGAGAGAAAGGGAATTTGTCAATTTGATAGTAAAGGAAGAGGTGATATAGGACTGTAGAATACTTGAACACTCTCTCATTTTCTAGCCTCATGAATTGGTCATGGATTTTGTCAGCTATGAATGTAGCATAGTCATATTTGATAGCAAGAGGCTAACCAGGGGTGAAGATACTCATGAAAACTAGGGTCAATTCATCAACAAACTCACTAGTATTGAAACCCATAATGACAACAATCATATTAACAATATCTTTGCCTATATCAGTGAAGAAACATGTTAGGTAGGGAGGGGGATTTTTGGGTATATGATCCTTTTCCATGAAAGTATGGCAAATATGGCTGAGTTCAGAACTAGACATTTTGGTGGATTTTTCTAGTAATTCTCCAATGGAAATGGGGGTGAGGTTCTGGCTGGGCTGAAGCTGTAACATTTCATTAATTGAATCAGTAGTAATGGTAAACAGGACAGACTAGTCAGGGGACATTATGGCTCTGATGTTAGGGTTATAATTGGCCTGGCATTGGTGGATAATGTCCGGTAAAATGTGCACAGAAAGGAATAGGTACTTTGGGAGATTTGATTCCCAAAGTCTTATGGTATCTAAATTGTTCATGTAATTGTCTCGGCATTGACAATATACTTTCAGGAGGCATTTATCAAGTTCAAGGTCCTTTATTTGGAAGTCTTTATTTTTTTTTTCTCGGTAAATCTATTCTATTCTATTATATTATATACAGGAAAACAGTACATTCAAAGAGACAGGTTGCCCAAGGCCGACTGTGGCGCTTTGGGTTGGCAATTCGCATTCAGTATTCGCCCTCGCAGGGGCGGCATTTCCAGACCATACCAAAACATCCCGCGCAGGGGCTTCAGAACAAAATTCATCCCGCGCAGGGGCTTCAGAGCAAAATGCATAACATCTCCCTTGCGAGTTCTACTGACCAGACCCGAGTAGACATGGACATAAACATTGACATAAACATGAACTATAGGGACGCAAACAGTGCTATATATCCTAAACCATACACAGACAGAGAAGAAAGACCTAAACCAGACCTGAACACGAGAAATGGAAGACAAAGAGTGCCATTGGAAGCTATTCCTCAGGCTCTTCCTCAATAATTCTGCTCCACCCGTGGCCTTCTGGAAGGCCTTCCCACATCGCCATGGGATTCTGCTTGGATGTCGACGCCTCTTGCTCTTGAAGTCGTATGGGAATTTGCTCAGGTTCCTTTGCCGGTGCCTTGTCACTTTCCAGTTGCTCACCTGGGTGTTCCTCCCTTCCGCCCGCACTGTCTTCATCTGCCAGGGGATCCTCAGTGAAAAGAACCGATATATGTGCATTAATGCGTGAATTGTCCCTCGGGTTGCCCAGAGTGAAGATGGCAGAGCCGAATGCTGGAAGAGGGCACTGGCCGGCATCCAAGAATTGACTTGCCTGTATAGGGGTGGCCCCTGCCCTTCTATGGCAATAACAGCAGCAGCAGTGGTGGTGGGATTCCGCAGCAGGGCGACGTGAGGAACCCCCGCGACCAGATCCCCTTCTGCTGAGCATCCTTTCCCTGGGTCGAACCATGATTGCAAGACTGCTGTCGGCTTGTGGCAGAGCAGCGAATGAGGGCTGTTCCGTCTTGAGTTGCCCCTTAACAGAATTGCGTCCTCTCCCAACTGTTCCTGTACCGAATTCAGCAGAATATAACCAACAGCCCACTGAAGATACAGGCTTGAAATTTCCTTTGGCGTCTTGAATGCCGGCAAGACCAGCAAGATCTGAAGCCTTAAAGAGACAATTACCCACAGAGACCTGAACTGCGAGCTTTTTGCTCTGAACATGGAGTTCCAACATTCCTTCATCCTCCTTAAATCCCCTGACATACTCTCGAAGCCTGTTCTCCTTAATTGATCTCTGCAAACTCTCCATTTCACCTTACGCCGAATTGAATACCCTGCAGAGCGTCTCATCTATTAACTCTCGGTGGCAGGAGGCATTAAATTCCCGAAGTGATCACGAGGCGGCGCATGTCTGTCATGTGGCACCCCATCGCCGTTCATGCTAACACCCGCATCCGGGGGAGCAGCATCTTCTTGGATCAAGCTTTCAATTCCTGGATCTGGTGAATGTTTTGAATGATATTCGTGTTGCCGAATAGGAGAGTTTGTTCATTCTCTACCCCAATGTTGGCCAAAAGGTCAGCTGTCTTGTTACCCTCTCTTTTTGTGTGGTTGAAGGAGATTTCCCTATTATTGCGCAACTCTTGTTCCATGGCATTCAGCCTTGCTTCTAGCCTCCAACTAGATGCTACTTTCCTAGCTTGTGAGCCGTTTTGTATGCGAGTGGCCATGTTTATGAGGATCTGGGAGTCGCCTTCTACAATCAAGGGTTGAAGATTGAGGTTCCTGTCTTACAGGAGACCTTGCCAAAGTCCCTCTAGCTCTGCTGAGTTGTTGGTGTCCCATCCCATATTTCCAAAGTATATCTACAGAGGAGTGCCTTCATGGTTCCTCAATATTCCACCAAACCCAGCTGCTCCAGGATTGCCTTTGGAGGCCCCATCAAATTTGAGTTTGTATGAGTTTTTAGGAGGGGCGTTCCAGCGGCTGTTGTCCTTGAGGTTGCTTTTAGAAGGGCCATTCCTGGAAGCTTCTTGAGGTAGATGCAGATGCCAGTTGTCAAGAATGCTTTTTTCATTGTCTGCAGTTGGGAGATCTTCCTTTGTCCACGATCGAAGTAGCATCGTTTCTTTGAGATTCCCATGTAGCCTGTTCCATATTTCTTCCATAGAAGACTGTTTGTTTTTGAATATACGTTTGTTTCTTTCCTTCCAAACGTTCCATAGGACGGTCCCCGGGATGATGTTCCATAGATGGTTGAGGATCTCGCTTTTGTAGGGGCTCTTGGGCCACTGTCTTATGGAGTTGATGATGTCGTTTTCCCCTCTACATCTTCTTTGGCATCTGAAGCTCACCTTTTCCCATAGCTGATTGGCTAGAGGACAAGTATCCAGGAGATGATGAAGATTTTCTTCGCTTTGAAAGCAGTTGTGACATATAGAGGGACCATGAAAGTTTCGTCTTCTTAGTTTATCCCATGTGAGAATTTTTTTATGTCCTACCAGCCAGAGAAAGTAGGAGATTTTGGGCCAGGATCCGAGACCCCAAATTTTGTTCCATAATGGGTCTGGAGGAGTGGGGAAGTTGCATATCACCTTGTAGGCTTCGGAAGTGGTGTAGGTCCCCTTGGGTTGGTATCCCCATCTGAGGATGTCATCGCCGTCATCCTGCCTTATGCTTCTTTTCCTTAGCTCTGTCACCAGCTCTTCAGCCTCCCTAATATTTGTGTTGTTGAATATTTGGTTACTCTGTTTCCATTTCCTAAATCCATGCTCCACCTCCTGCGTCCAATATTGTTGTACCTTTTCCTGCTGCTGCTCCTGCCTGTCTGGTACCAAAGATGGGTGTAGAACACTAGTAAGCTTGGGCAATTGGTTCCAGGCATCTGTCCAGAATCTTGCTGAGCGACCATTCCTGATTTCCCAGAAGCTGTGCTGTTGAATTAGCTGATAGTGCTGTTTGGCCGCATTCCAGATTGGCGATCCCTTTTCGGTAGGAATAAATCTGATTAGCTCTTCTTGAGGTTTGTTGTCAGCATATTTGGCTGTCCAGATTTTTACCCATGGCTTTTCTGGATTGGTGATCCATTGCCACCAGATCTTGGCGTTCATTATGGAATTGCTATACTCTGGGTCCCTCAGCCCAATGCCGCCCTTGTCTTTAGGCATGCATACAGTAGTCCATCTAACCAGTGCCCACTTTCGATTAGTTGTCGCGCTGCCCCATAGAAAATCACGCTGTAGGTTCCTAATTATTTTTAGGACCCACTTTGGCGCGGCTAGGATAGAGAAGAGGTACAGAGGCATGGCCTGAAGGACAAACTTGATGAGCACCACACGACTGGCTAAGTTTAGAGATCTATAAGTCCAAAGGTTGAGGCAGGAGTCAAGTTTCTCAAGGAGGGAACGCCAAGCAGGCTGCTTTATGGCTAAGGCAGTAAGGGTAGCTTCGAGATATTTGGAGGGGAGGGTAGCAGAGGGGAAGCCCAGAATGCGTGTGACTGCAGATTTGACAGAAGGAGAAGTGTGAAAGAAAAAAATCTGCGATTTGGAGCAGTTGACATGGGTACCGGAGGCTTCAGAGAAATCATGGAGAAGGGCTTTTAGGCGAGAAGCTTCCTGTGCAGAGGGGTAGCCAAAAAGCATGGTGTCATCAACGAACTGCTGATGAGAGGTGGCAGAGGTGTTGTGAACCGAAAGGCCTTTAATCTGATGAGACTGGAGAGCTTCTTTAATGTGTCGCCCAAGACCTTCAGCCATAAGAACAAAGAGGAAGGGGGACAGGGGATCCCCTTGCCTGATACCTCGAGAGGGTTTGAAGGGTCGGGAGGGGATGCCATTCACAAGGATGGAGAAGTGAGTAGACGTGATTAGGCTCATAATCCATCGGATCCACATGGAGCAAAAACCAAAAGCTTTTAACATATGATGTATGTAATTCCAACTGAGTTTATCGAATGCTTTGGAGAGATCCAATTTGAGTATCATACCTGATTGCTTTGAGTGCTTGAGGGAGTGTATGATCTCATGCGTGAGGAGAATTCCATCCATTATTTGTCGACCTTCCACGTAACCTGACTGTTCCGGTGAGATGAGTAGCGGTAGGAGGGGTTTTAGCCTGTTAGCAATAACTTTAGATACGACTTTGTAAATGACATTACATAATGCAATAGGCCTGAATTTGTCAGGAGTGATGGAATCCTCCTCTTTGGGAATGAGAGTGATGAAGGTGGAGTTGACAGAGGGAAGAAGCCAGCGCAGGGCCCTAGATTCTTCTACAATCTGCCACACTTCCAGCTTTATCATATCCCAAAAGGTGTGAAAGAACGTGGTAGTGAATCCATCTGGGCCAGGGGCCTTACCTTCTTTCAGCTGGGACATTGCCTCATCCACTTCCTGGGGGAGAATAGGGCGCATGAGGAGCTCATTGTGTTCCTCCGTGATAAGCTTTGGCACATTGCTGATTATTTTATCGATAGCCTTTTGCCGATCTTCTATTTGTTCATGGTGGACATGTTGGAAGTGATTGAGGAGTACCTCTTCGATTTCCTCATGCTTCTCTACTTTTTCCCCTTCTTGATTCTGGATGAAAGGTATATTATTATTCATCCTTCTCTGCACCGTGGTTCTGTGGAAGAATTTGGTGTTGCGCTCCCCTTCCTTCAGCCATCTGACTCTTGACTTTTGTCTCCAATAGATTTCCTCTTGCTTTCTCCTTTCCTCGAGCTGGCTATGGATAATCCGTTCTTGTTCCAGGGTAGCCTCCGTGTGCCCTTCCGTGATGATCTTTTGTTGAAGATCCACCAGATTCTGATTTAACTCTTGCTGTGCCTTGAAGATATTCCCAAAGGTCTCCTTGTTCCATTTTTTTAGGTGATTTTTAAGAAATCTTAGCTTCTGTTGGAACTGGTACATTTTTGCCCCTTCTGTAGGGACGAAAGATGCCCACGTCGTCTTGACAAAATCCTTGAATGTAGGATGCGTAAGCCAGAACCCTTCAAAGCGGAAGGGTCTTTTAGTCAGGTTGCCTGGTCTTTGCCATTGTAGAGCGATCGGCCAGTGATCTGACCCTGTGTGAGCAAGTATTGCAGCTGAGATATCTCCTCCTAAATGGACCGCATTGTCTGAGATGAGGAAGCGATCCAATTTGGAGGCAATTTGGTGTTTGCCAGCTCTGCGATTGCTCCATGTGAAAGTACCATTACAGAACGGCATATCTATGAGAGACGCAACTTGGATGAATTCCTTGAAGCGATTGGCTTCTGGTTCCATTATGGTTCTCCCT
Source organism: Pinus tabuliformis (assembly GCA_031772625.1). Classification (NCBI taxonomy): domain Eukaryota; kingdom Viridiplantae; phylum Streptophyta; class Pinopsida; order Pinales; family Pinaceae; genus Pinus; species Pinus tabuliformis. Next base: position 1,334,064,201 of record CM062804.1, on the reverse strand, counting down.
CCTATCTTCTCCTCGATTTTAGTAATCATGTTGAAGTCTCCTACAAAAATCCATAGTGGGTGCCTTCTATTATTGCTCAGAGCTTCTATAGTGTCAAGGAGCACAATTTTACTACCTGCGTCTTGCGGGAAGTATACATTTGATAAGTTGCCATGAATATTGGTACCCAGTATGTGAAAGGCCGCCTGTATGAGATGATGAGAGGCATGAAGATCTGTGAGGGTTGCCGCTTGTGTATTCCATGCTATAGCAAGCCCTCCTGATGCTCCCGAGGCGTCTACTGCAACCGAGCGACAGCCTGGCCATGCTTTTGAGAGAATGCTACCTAGCGTAGAACTATTGCACTTTGTTTCCTGGAGAAAGCACATTTGCGGCTTTTCCATTTTAATCATGTTTTTTAACATCCTGAGCTTTCCGGGGCTGATTAGCCCTCTTAAGTTCCATGATACTAGCTTCATGATTCAACTATTGATAGAGGGTTTGTAGTACTTCGTCAACTTAGCATACCTACCTGAATCTACCAGGATTTTCCCAATCTCGATCGTTCTCTGGAGATCTGTTTTCCTTCCTCTCTTTTTTGTATCCTTTGGGCATAGGCTGCCATCCCATTGGCTTCCTGGCTGTATTCCTAATTGGTGCTGATGATATGCTCTTGAGATGACCACTTCGAGCTTATTGAGTTGACTCTCTGGAATTGTATCGTATGCTTTCTTCTTGCAGGCTAGTTCTAATTCCAAAATATCTAGGCCATTCATATCTATGCTCTCTGGCTCTTCTTCCATTTCATTTCGAAGTCTTTATTTGCTAAGGGAAGGTAATCCAATTCTTTATGGGGAGCATTGAATGGAGATACATTGAGGTCCACAGGGGTTTCCATCCTGGTTCTTATGTTTTTAGGGACAAAACTGGGATTTTCAATGAAATTGTTTAACAAAGGTGCTTGGGAAGTTTTGAACTAAGCTTAGCAACTCAATTTATACTAAAACTTTAGGTTTTAAAGCAATTTCAGAGGAATTTCAGTATATAATAGGGTTTCTGAGAGAAAATCTGGTAAATACCTATTTCTGGGCAACTGGCAATGATGTTCACATTCACAGGATGCACACAGTGGACTAGAGTGGAGTTGAAGGGCAACGTTCAAGGTGCTTGATAGCTTAGGGACGAACTGGTTGATTTGGACGTACTGCGTGCATGCATGGAATTATTCTGGATAAAGGACGAAGAATAGGTTTCATTTGTTTTTTATGCAAAGTCAATTTTTTGGTGGGTTTAGCGTCAAGGATAGGTGGCGACAACTTAATGATGTGACGTTTTGTCATTTGTGGGAGGCAGTAAGTGGGTTTCATCGCACCGCTTATGGGAGGTAGGTGGTATTCAGGGGGGGCGCGCGATTCCACTTATCAACTGACATGTAGCATTGACACTTTTGGGAAAACTTCTCATATCGCGCGTATAACATCCGACCACAAGGCTCGCGTGATATGAGCGATGGCCATCGAATCTGGGAGATCCGATTTGATGGTAGTGGGGCTTGGGAAGTAACTGGTGTTTAATGGAGGGGGGCCCGACGATAGTTAAAAACTTTTAATTACATCGAGGGTAATGTGATTGGTCAAAAAGTTATTAATTAATCGTGAGGATTAATTAATCCTTTATTTAGCATGGTGGGGGTCGAGGTTCTTAATTAGTCACGGGTCGACTAATTAATCCCATTTATTCAAACATTATTAAGGTTATTCAAACATTATTAAGGGGATTTAAGTACTTTAGGTATTCCAAATTATTGGGCTGAGGTTCCAATCCCTCCAAAAGTCAAAGAAATGCTCTGAGTCCCTCTAACTTGTTATAGATACCTTTGGCACTTAGGTTAAATTAGTGAATTTTTAGGGAAAAATGGAGTAAGGAAGTTAATTAATTTGACTTTGTTTCCTTGATGTGCTATCTCTAATGTGAGTTGTGCTTTGTCCAAGTGATGAAAGCAAAAGATTTAAGCATTAAACTTAACCATTCACCACACATTTGTTCTGCAACCATCATCTACTTACCCTACCTACTTTATCCTAGCATTTTCACTTCTTTATTAGCTGCACTTAGACTGGCAAACCCTTTTCAAACTTTCTTTTCTTTTACATATGGATACCTATCTAAATCTAACCTTATTACATCCAAGGGCTCAGATTAAACTGTTGAGCTCCTCTTTTCACTCTACCTATCTACTTATCTGCCAAGTTTACACTGTTTGGTTAGATTTTTATTCTCTATTTCTAAAACATGAAATTGAATACATGGAATAACCAAGATTAAACTGTTTAGTTACCATGGATTGTGGCATAGATGACAAGTTGCACACAATCTTTATTATACATGAAAATAAATAGTAGTGGAGTTTAGACTTGCACACTTTGATGGTCTTTTCTTTTTTTGGGGGTTCATTTTCTTTCATTTTTTGACCTCTCTTTATTCTTTTTACCCTTTTATTTCTTTTTCTAGGGCATACCCTCTTTGGATTTTTTAGTTTTTGCTTTTCACAAATATGGAAAACCTTTGCAACAAGCAAAGGTATGAACATATTTCAGAGCTACAACCAAGTCAATCATGATATATGACACCTATTGGTACAAGGGGATAACAGTGGCTCCACTTGGGGATGGCTTTCCTTGGTGGAAATTCAAGAACGGTAGATCAGTGGCCTCTGAATGACTTTGACTATGCTCTGCAATCTTCCTTTTTCCTACTGCTTTGTGTGTATGTATGACAGTAATATTTCTGAAGCTTAGGGCATTCTCTTCGAGCTTCAACTCCACAATTTTACCATCCAATCAACTCTGGACATTACAAAGGATATAATATGTACAGTTAGGAACATGGTAATATTAGTAGCTAGGATCAAAGTAATGCTTTAACATCTGACCATTGACTAGTCCTCCTTCCACTTTTGTACCATCTAACTCTTTAAAAAAATATGCATTGTTTCCTCTGAAAGCATATATTATGTATGGTCCTTTCCACAGGAAGTCAAACTTCCCATGTTTTCCTTTGTCCTCTCTTCTTGAATCCCATCTCAACACTTTATCTCCCAAATAGAAGTCTTCTGCTTTGGTCATTCTGTCAAATATCTTCTTGAGTTTCTCCTGCAGTACTTGTGATCTTTGGTACACTTCCTCCCTGGTCTGTCGTAAATGAATGGTCTAGTTAATTCTTCTTTGTATATCATTTGGTTCCACTTGAGCTTCTTGAAGTAGTTTCATGACAAGAACCCCTAAAGATGAAGGAAAAACTGCCTCCATACCATATACTAACTCATAGGGACTGGTTCCAATGGACTTCTTAGTAGTAAGCCTATCTGCCCACAAAGCATTGGTCAACTTCTTATTCCAAGTTTTCTTAGTTTCTTCCAACAATTTTTTGATAATATTGATGAGACTTTTATTAGAATATTCTGCAAGTCCATTCCCTTGAGGATAGTAAGCTATGGAATGACCAAGTGTTATGTGATATTTGTGATAGAAGGCAATCATTTTCTTTGACTTGAAGGTTGCAGCATTATTAGTAATTATTTTAGTGGGACAACCAAATCTAGACAAAATATTGGCCTCTAGAAATCCTATAATGATAGTGTCTGTGGCTTGTCTAGAGGGAATGGCTTCTATCCATTTAGTAAAGTAATCCATTGTAGTAAGTATCCATTTGTGTTGACTAGAAGAGGGTGGATCAATTTCTCCAATGAAGTCAAGACCCCATTGTTGAAAAGGCTTCTCAGTGGAAATAGGTTTCAAGGGTAAAGGTAACAATTTTCTTTTTCCTTCAAATATTTGACATTTATGGCAGGAAGTTACAAATTTCTTCACATCTGCAAACAAGGTTGGCCAATAGAATCTAGCCCTTAGGATTTTTTCAGCAGTTGACTTCCAATAGAGATGTCCACCACAGTCTCCTGCATGAAATTCTTGGAGAGCCTTGTTAGCTTCTTCTTTTAATAAAAAATTTAACAAAATTCCTTCATGATTTTTCCAAAATAGAGTATTATCTAAGATGCAAAACTTTGAAGCTTTCATTTTCAAAAACCTATTCTTGGTTCTGGATAACCCTGGAGGAGCCTGCAGGTTTTGTAAAACATAAATTATATCAGCATACCAGGGTGAATCTGAAAAGGCCTGGCTGATTTGTGGAGTCGCCATCTCTTGCTCGTTATCCAGCTCTACAATGAGATTTATGTCTAGGGCTTGACAATTAGTTTCTGCCATGAGTTTAGCCAATCCTGACCTTTAATTAGCTTAGTGGGTTTTATCTCTAAATCATATTCTAAGATAGTAGCTATCCATTTTCCTCTTTTTCCATCAACTCCATCGTGAGTTTGGATGTCTTTGACTATTTCATTAGGAACGTAAGCTATTACATGAGAATACAAAATATAGACCCTAAAATCTTTAAGAGCCTTTACCAATGCAAAAGCTTGTTTCTCCATTATTTTGTATTTTAACGATGCATCTCTAAGAGCTTTACTAAAAAATGCTATTGGTTTTTCACATCCTTGATCATCTTTTTGTAGTAAAACTGTAGCGATGGTGTGTTCTGATGCAAAAGAAAAAATGCTGAAGTCTCTATCAAATTGTCGGCTCGTGAGGACTGGTGTTCTTGTTAAGGCCATTTTAATTTCTTCAAATGATTTTTTAGCCTCAATTGTCCAATTAATCTTTCCTAAAAATTCCTGTAACTCTTTAATGTTTCTGGGATAGGGAATTTATAAAATAGCTTCGATCCTAGAGGAGTCAATTCGGATGCCATCCTTAGAAATTATGTGACCTAATAGTTTTCCTTCATCCAATCCGAACAAAGACTTCTTTGGATTCAAAGAAATACCATATTTTCTGCACTTTAAAAAGACTTGCATGAGATGCTCCAAGTGCTGTTGATCTGATTTAGAAAAAACAATGAGATCATCGAGATATATAATAAGAAAATCATGAATTTCTTTTGCAAAGGCAATGTCCATTACTCTTTGAAAAGTTGCTCCTACATTTTTTAGTCCAAAGGGAATTTTAATGTACATGAAGGTACCCCATGGTGTTGTAAATGTTTTTTTCTCTTGGTCATCAGGATTAACTAAGATTTGGTTATAACCTGAAAACACATCTAAAAGTGAGATTCTAGAAGAACCAACTACCCTTTGCAATATATGGTCCATTTTGGGCAACAGATAGTTATCTTTCAGAGAGACCTTGTTCACATTTCTTAGGTCAACACATAATCTTATTTCACCTGTTTTCTTTCTACTAGGTACCAGATTAGATACCCATTCTGAGAATCTAATAGGGGAAATAATCCCTACTTCATACATGCGTTTGATTTCTTTCTCAATTGATGGTAATAGCACATGGTTAATTCTTCTGAGTTTTTCTTTAAAGGGATTTTGATTTTGTTTCAGAGGTATAGTGTGCTGAATGATAGAGGTGTCATAGGATTTCAAATCTTCATAACTCCAGGCAAAGGCATCCTGGAATTCCCTCATAAGTTCAACATACTTTAGCTTCTGATCAGGAGGTAAACATTTTGAAAATTTTATCAATTTGGGATTATCGTGTGTTCCTAAGTTATACTCTTCAATGTGTGCTTTTAAAGGCTCCATTTTAGGTTTCTTTGGATGTCATTAGAGTCAAACAAATCTTCTAGAGGAGTCAATCCTTTGGGTAAATGATTGTCCTTTAGGTTTATAACCTCTGTTTCTTCTTCAATTATTTCATCTAGGTCCATTTGTTTCAGGTCTTGAATTTCTTTTTGTGTGAATTTGGTAGGGTGAAGCATATTTATTGAATTCTCTTCTGAAATGTTAATTTCTACCTCATTTATTTGATTAGAACTAGTAACTGTATCAACATCTATTTTGAGGTTAGAAAATTCCTCATCTAAAGTTAAAAAATTATTAATCTGCTTATCACTATCAAAAACCTGCCAGTTCTTAAGATTATCAGGGATGGCTGGTCTGTGCCTAATCTCAGCAGTATACTAATGATTAGGTTGAAAAGGTAATTTTCAGGTGCTGGCAAACATGGCTAGGCTGTGGGCTTGCATGTTGTGTTTTCTAGGAATAGTTGCAAGCTGGGTTTCCAAAAAAGTGTTGAGGATTTCTATGACTGTTCCTCTATAATATCCTAGTCTAGGATCCCTGGTTGAGTAAGTTCCTTTAATCTATTTAACTATTAATTCTGAATCTCCCATGATGGACACCCTTATAGCTCCTAATATTTTAACAAGTTTAAGACCTAACAAGAGAGCCTCATATTCTGCCATATTATTGGTGCATCTAAAATTTAATCTGTAGGCATGGCCTTCAGCATGATCATTTTCTAAATTGTACACCCAAACTCCTGCTCCTGCTCCTAGTTTATTTACTGAGCCATCAAACTCTAAATGCCAAAGGATTTCATGTTCATAATTTGTATCTGGGGTAGTGGGAACTTGTTTAACCATGGCATTTGGGTTTTCATTGTCATTTGATTTTTCTTTGTTATTTGATATTTCCTGAATATGAACAGTTGATTTTTCTTTTTCAATTTCTTTTGGTTCTACTGCTAAAAAATCTAAAGTATTTGAAGGACTGGCTTTTTCATTATAAAGAATGAAAGAATCTATGTCAGAATGTACTGAGTAGATGGGGAAATATTGGGGTCTTTCCTGACTACTTACTACATATTTCATCAGTGTTTCTCTGTATAGTTTCTTGGGTTGTCCAAAAACTGATATAGTGGCATATGACATATCCAGTTGAAAAGATCCCTGAAGCTTAGCATCCTAGGATCTTGACAACAACATGCCATATTTGGGTGGTACATTAGCTACCACTATGTCCATTAATATTGTTTTTGCAGGATATTGAACCAATGAAACACACAAGTCTTTTATCAATCTTAAAAATATCACTTGGCTGGAATCAAAAGAAAACAAATCTTTGTATGGTCTAGTGATGTCTAGGTCTAGCTTTTCCATGATAGATTTGGGCATAAGATTGTGAGATGCACCAGAGTCAAACATGGCATTGTGAAGAATCTTATCATGTATGTTTAGGCTAACATAGAATGGAGGAATTCCACCTTCTAATGGTTTCCCATTCACTTCTGGGCCAAAGATTAACTCGGGTTGATCATCAAAAAGATTAGTTGAGTCTTCAGTTCCAATAATTTTCAGTGATCTATTGATTTGAGTCTGGTAAACATCATGTTTAGCTAATTCAGATAATGGAATAGAAATTTTCAACTTGCCAACTTCTGCTTCCAGATTAAAGGACTTTTCTATTTGGGCTCTTGGATTTCAAGGAGTTGTGTTTTCTATGTCTTTCTCCTTTTTAGGATTAGAGTCATGATTTGCTGATTCTCCTAAATCAAACTTTTGAGGTTCTTCCACAATTTCCTTGGAAGGAAGAGAAGTGGAAGTCTGTTCATTGTGTGGTTGAGTGTCAGAAACATCTTCAATTGTGGGGCTAGGAGGATTAGTGTTTGGTTTAGAAAGAATTTGCAGGGGTTTGTTTATTGCCTTGCCTTTTTTGGGCTGATTTGGGACTGTCTTCTTGTTCATTTCAGGGGCATCAGTGATTCTCCTACCTCTTAGATTGTACTACTTATGTACCCCGAAAATTTCTGAGTCATATCCCTATCTAAAATCGAATGATTCTCCTGATTGGGTTTGGAACTGTTTAAGTATGTGGGCCTATTGATCATCTTGGGATAAGAAAAATTCTTCTTCATCATCAAGCCCCATCAAATTGATTTGAGTATCTTCTTTTGGGCCTTCAGAGTGAGAAGCTTCTGCATAGTTCTCTTGGAAAGGGGGTCTAATGTTTTGGTCAGGACCATTCTTTCCAGTGTTCTGGTTTTGATTTTTTCTAAAATTAGGATTTCTCCCTACATTAGCTTGCTAGCTATCCCAAGGAGATTTTCTTTCAATTATCTCCACTCTGTCTCCTAGTCTATCCATTCCTTTAATTATGGCATCTAGCTTTTGTTTGAAGGGTGAGCTTTCTTCTTTTAATGGTATCCTCCTTTCACTCCTAGCCTTGGATATTTTGGATAGCAGGTTGGCTTCAACACTGACTACTATGCTTTGCATATCTTCCAAAGTAGGGGGGTTTCATTCTCTCAGCTGGAAAGCCATATCAGAATCAAATCCATCTAGGAATTTGATTAAGGCTAAACCAGGTGGGGGCCTAAGATCTAGTGGAATGGCACTATACACACTGTTAAATCTAGTGCAATAGTCCTGGATAGTTTCATGGGGTCCTCTTCTTAGGTTTTAGTATTTAGATAAAATCTGAAGGGGGTCTTTCCTTTTCTCCCACCTATTCAAGAATTGTTGGTAGAGAGTTCTTAGGCTATCTATACTATTGGGTGTTAAGTCTTTGAACCAGGTTCTAACTTCCCCAGATAAACTTTGAACAAATATTCCCATTTGCACATCAACAGTATCTATTTCATAAATTTCAAGATAATCAGTCATTTGCTTGGTGTGTTGCTAGGCTGTATAGCTTCCAGTGCCATCAGAAGTAGTAATCTTACTTTGGTAGTCCTGGGGCAGGGAACCTAAATTGGCTAGTAGTACCAAGGGAGCATATTTGTTGGCCATTGTTGTTGGTAGTGGTGAAACAAAAGTTGGATTTGGGGTAACAATGGATGTTTGAGTTGTGGATGGAGAGCTCGGAGTAATGGTCAAATGTGGAGTGGTTTGAGGTTGAGAGAAATGAGGGAATGATGATGAGCTAGCAGAAAAGGAACTAACTATGGAAGGATTAGAGGTTTCTTTAGTGGTAAGATCAGATTGAGGTGAGTCCTGCAAATGTCTATCAATTAACAAATTAGCTATTTGAACTTCGATTTCTCTGATGAACTCTAGGTCTTGGACTAGGTCTATTAATTCAGAATCAGATGAAGTTCAAAACAAAGAGGTTTTAAAGTACTCGTCAAAGGGAAGGTCTTATAGGAACAACCACTCAATAGGACAAGATTGTGATCTAAATATGGGTTGAGGGCTAATAGAACTTTCTTGTCTTCTAAGAATTCTGGGGATCAAATTGGGGTTCTCGAACACTGGGGGTGGATTAGGGTCAGGATTAGCCCTAGTGTATCGAGTTCTTTCTAAAGCTAGATTTCAGGTCTTTTGTTTTGCAATTTCTTATAAAGACATCAAAATAACTTCTATGAATTCTTTAAGATGCATGTAATCAAACTTTGTGTTTCTTAAAGATTTGTTTTGACTGAGGAATTGGTCTTTCCCAAGTATGGTCGCCACTATGTTATCACTCAAATTTTCCCTTAGAAGTTATCAAAAGAAGGGACACTCCAAGGTAACCACAAACCAATATTTTAAGTACAGAATCTAGCCAATCTATACTCAGAGAGGGCTCTCTCTTTATGATTTAGCTTTGTTTTATGGGATATTAGGCTAGTTATGAAAGCTTGTAGGGGATTTTGGTTGGGTGGTGGAATTTTGGTAATAGATGGATAGAACAAGGCCTTCAAGCCATTGGGTTATGGAGTCAAATCAAGTGATGGCTCAACTAGATCAGATCAAATTACTAAAGGGAAAACTCACAGGGCAAGGTAGTAAAACAAAAGGCAAATGCCAAGTTCAGATGGATGGATGAAATAGTAATAAACAGTGAGAAAGGGTAATGAAGAATCCTTTAACTCGGTTTAATATGAAGAATAGAGGGTACTCATTAACAAGCAGCAATTAAGTATTCTTTGTTAAATGGGTCACTGTCATGAACTATGAAAGCAAGGGAGCATTTAAGAATTCCCTAACTATGATAGTCTAGAAGAAAACATTAAGAAAGATAAACCTTTTAAAACAGATTGCAGCAAAGCAACTTCTGAAATATCATTATTTCATTTATCATTCAGATTTCATGAAAACACATGTGATTATTAATAAACATAAGGGAAACAGTAAAACACAAGAGATATAGAATACTTATTTGATTTCTATTTGACACAAGTATCCTGTAAACTGCCTTAGCTTTATTCCTTGATCCAGCAAGCCATACAAATGTTGGTACAATAGCACTTCAATTCCAGAAGAAAATGTCTATAGAAATGTTGTAGAATCCACACCTAATACTTTGAATAAAGAAGTATTTATACAAAATTTACATCAAAATATCTCATAACTAAATGAGATTTATTCTAGGAAAATAAAATATCTATTTACACAAATATAGAGACAGATGGTCTTGAATATAGTGACAGATAATGAACTGATTTTTGTTGTCCCTGTTTTTGTTGAAGGAACTAGAGGCATGCTCTATGAATTTGAATCTTGTTGTTGCCCTAGTAACTCTATGCTGGACATCTGATTTGATATTTTTAACTGATTCTATTTCACCTGTAACTGATACGCTTTACCTATTTACCACCATTCATCCTTTTTACCAAAATTTACTATGGTAAATATTTCTATTTACCTCACTGTTTACCATGGTAATTTATAGGATGTTAGTCATGTAGGTCCACATAGTCATGTTGGTCCACCAATCATCCTTTCGTATTCTTGTTTTTGTCAACTTCCTGTAAATTTCATCTACTTCTGTATACTTTACAAAATTGGGTTGTACTGGGAATAAGTGCTTTACTTCATGTTCAATGAAAAAGAGGTTTTCTAAACCATCGTACAACACTTTTCCTGTTGGTAATGCCTTGGCTGAAGATGAACTAGCCTAACTGTCAGCTTGCTGATGTAATTTATTAATGTAATCAATCTGAACCATTAGCTTATCATTGATGACTAAAGGACTAGGGAGTCCTTTCATTCTTAAGATGTCAAATTTCTTCATGAACTCATCTATATCTTCCTACATGCTTTGACATCTACATTCCAGGCCTTACATCAAATTCCTTTTGGTCAACACTTTCTTTATTTCTAGGATGGTAGGAGTCCTATCCTTAATGTCTAATTGTTCTAACTGTTTCCTATTTTCACTGTTCAAAAAATTGATTAATCTGATAGCTTCCTCAGGTTTCCTCCCCAGCTCTTCTCTGGTCTTCTCAAGTTCTTCAAGAGCAAGCTTTACTAAATCAATTTGTTCAAAAATAATTTGAATTGATGACCAATTATCATTGATGGAATCAATTATATTGGTCCACAATATCTTCCTAATGTCTATCAAAGGCTTTTCAAATGTCAGATCCTTCTCTAATGCTTTAATTTGTTGGGTCATGCCTTTGTTTTTCCTTATTTCTTCTACATAATTCATCTTTGATATGTCATATTTCTGCTCCAAGGTAGTGAATTTCTCTTTTACTTTCTGCAGCTCTATTACTTGGAGTTTCATTCCTTCGATTGACTTCATCAAGTCCTCTATGCTCTGTGTTGGTGTACCTACCCGTGATGTACCTGTTGCTTCCATGGGTGCAGCTGTTTCCAAAGGAATATTTTGTGCTAAAACAGTTGCCAGTGTGGAAGGGAGTGTTGTTGAAACTATTGGCACTACAGTTTGAGGCAGTGAGGTCGACTCACTCTGCCTTGATTGCACTGCTTTCTCCAATTCCTGCTCTGTTTCCTTCAATTGCTCATTTAACTTAATGACCAAGTCCATAAGTTCTTCATTTTTCTTTTCTATAACCTCAGCAGTCTTAGGGTGAATGAGCGGTGGCAACTTCAACTGTTTTTTAAGTGCAGCTATGTCTTCATTCTTTTTCTTGATTAAGCTTTCCGTTGCCTTACCATCTTTTGGGTCATGACCCAATTTAATTACTAACTCTTCTAATGATTTTATTCTGTTATCTTTTGCCTGTGAGGAGGCTTTTTCCAGCTACAATTGAGTTGTAGTGTTGCTCAATGAATTTTGCAATCTATGAGCCAACATTGCTTTGCTGGTCAGTGTTGAATAGACCATCTCACCCATTTTCTTGTGGAGTTCAATCTGGTCGATAGGGTGGATGTCTTTAGCCATGACTTCAAAATCAGTTTTGAGATAATCTGACAAGGATTTTGGTTGCAGCATTGTGGGCTTCAGGAAACTCATTTGCATTTTGCCCTCTTTGATGTCAAAGGCTGACATCAATCTGGTCTGGTTTGTAGGGGCCATCTTTAAGTACTGAGCATAGGCTTGGGCCTTCAACTGTTCATTCTGTGCCTTGATCTCTTTAAACTTCCCCTTTATATCTATAATCTTCTCGGAAGAAGACCTGAGAGATGAAACTTCTATGCTCTGTTGCCTTTCCAGTTCTTGCCTTTGTGAACTTGAGGGTGTCCCACCTGTTGGGAATGTCTATAAGCTATCTGACCCTTCCTTTCTCAAGATCTCTGTAGTTTCTCCAATGAATTCCTCCTCTGAATATGGATTCATCCTTTGCCTCAAAGCAAATAGTTGATCTGTGGGTATGCTTGGAGGGGTAGCTACTTCCCTGTCTCTTTTCAAGTTCCTTTCCTCATTTAGAGGAGTTTGTAGCACTGGAGGATTTCCCATATTAGTTTGAGTTGGATGTAGCTGTGGTGGATCTAACTCTACAGATATTTTAGGCTGCTCTAATTTCTCTAGTTGTTCTGACGTAGATGGACTTGGTTCCTGAGTTTGCCTCTGTGAAGGCTCTCCTGTGGGAGCACTAGATTCCTGGGCTGGCCTTTGGGAAGACTCTGCATGCACTTGTACAAAGGAGTCTAGGTCAAGTCTCTTCAAATATTTCATTACATTCTCACCTTCAACTTTATCACTATCTTGCTCTATCAATTTCCCTTCGCTCCTGTTGTGGCCACCAACAACCCCCCTCCTTACTTAGTATTAGCAATAACACTAGGTAAGTGGGGACCCTTAGTAAAAAATTCAAAAAATTCAACTAAAACTCATGTATTATACTCCTTAAGAAAATATCGCATCGTGCGAAGAAGATAGGACATTTCCTTGTGAGTAGAATGATAAACTGTGAGAATGCGACGCAAAATCCATCGCATCGCATGCATTAAGAAACACTCACAAAAAAAAAATTTAAGAAATCGCCGATGGCCGATATGCAACATCGCATATCGCAACATCGCAAAAAAAGCACATAACTATTTAACGAATTGTAACAATCTGCGATCCTGCGATAATGCGACAATGCGATACTGCGATCGGTGATCTTGCGATCGCGCGAAACAGCAATCTGCGATTCCGCGATAAACGTGATCGGTCAACCCTGCGATAACGCGATAACACGATGATGCGATGCTGCGATGCGAATCGCAGAGATCGTCCATCGCAGACTTTCCCCGGCTCAACATTCAAGAAAAATTGAATACGCGCGTTAATGAAAATTAATGAATGTACGCCAAGTATTGATGAAAGACAGTTTTGTGTTTTTCGAAGTGTTTTTCACATCAGGTGGCATGTTTTTTTGTACATCCATAGAGCTTAGAGCTTTCTTGTCAATTTTTATTATCATTACTCTCACCTTATGTGTGAACTGCAGGAATGAAAAACAGAAACAATATGAAGCAATGTGCAGGGAGCGATTAAGGAAAAAGGATAAAGCTCCAATGCTCAGAAGCAGAGAAGAAATGCCCTCATGAACGGATACCGCATGCAACAGAGCCACGAATTCCAGAGCGCTGCTGAGCTATCCATTACAGATCTATCAGTCAGAGCCATGGTTCGATGAATAGTTGAACAATGCTGATATCAACAGGCGATTTAACACTCAAGGTTAGAAGCTCACAAAAGCAGTATGTTTGCAAAATTTTAAAGCTTATACCCGGTGAAGGAAAGGCGCTAAAGGCGAAAAAACGCACCAGAAAGGCCCGGATCAAAGAACGGAGGCAGTTTTCGATGCGCGATTAGCGCCTAGCGCTAATCGCGCATTGCTGAGAAAATTGCTCAAAAAGCAAAGTCCTTAACTGCTTAGTCACTCATAAGCCTGGAAACGCAAGAAAGCTAAGGCAGAGGCAATTTGAGGGTTAACCAAGTGGAATTTGGGTTATTACTGAGCATACACAGTAAATCGAAATAGCCAAAGATGATTCTCAAGTATATCTGCTATTTTGCTGGAAAAAATGGTGCCAGCGCTTGCCATTTCTGTTTGCTTAGCTCAACCAAAAACGGAAGACAGTCAGGCGACTCTACCCAGGCAAATATTGAATGCTCACAATATTAAGGAGCAAATGCAGAAATAGTTAGATATTAGATTTAATTTTTAGAAATCATTTTTCTTAGAAAAAGGGCGGTCATTTAAACCGTATCCTGAATATGTGTAATTAAGTTATTTAGTTAGTAGTATTTAAACCCTTCTCATGCATTTAGAGAAGGGTCCAAAAATTTATCAAAAACTTGTCCTCAGAACATGCACTTTTGCACCCTCAGAGGAGGTTTTGGTGAATGAATGGATCAAGATTTGTTGATGTTTGCCTTTGATATCTGCTACTGATGTTGCACTTCTGTACTCTTAGTAGATGTTAGAGCAAGGAGAAATAAATCATTGTTGCTTGAAGCTTATGAGTAGGACCAGTCATAAACGGTACTTTTATCTCTTGACCATTTCTGCTTATATGTTAAAGTGATATACAGTTTTTAGTTGTTTATATGTTATTGCATGAATACTTGAGTTACCATTTGGCACTTTTGTACGGTGGAGCTATTTATTTATGTTTAATGTATGAATAGCTTATTATGCGATATGCTGTTCACAACTGTTTTGCCTAACGTTTTATGCGAAATAGTTCATATTCATTGATTTCCTTTCTTATAATCGCTGAATGATCTTTATTACCAGTCGTTATATGAAATCTCTTTAGATTGCATAATAGAAGAGTTACATCCCGGGTTAGCATAGATTAGATGTGCTGTTTTTATTAGATTACCATAGTATAGAATTAGATTAAAGTTTGAATTAGAATAGCTTAGATAGTTACTGTTAGATCAGCAACATCCAATTCTACACACACACACCCATTGATTGGGAAACTGGTCCCATTATCCCCAGTCGGACCCGCTATACCAAATGGATAAGGAGCTGCCAACCAAGGTCCGGACCGGGTGGGTATCCCCCTTGTTGTCAACCCGATTTTCGGGGCCTCAACATATTTGGCACTAGAAAGAGGGCCTGAACTATGAATCGCAAGTAAATCCAAATCTGAATACCATTCTGAGAGTAAATCGCCCTCGTCATCTCCCCCGACTTCCCCATTACATTTAAATCCAGAGTTAGAAGTCGCTCAAGTATCAACTGCTGCTACCCATCCTGATATTTCAGACCAATCTACCATTGAACCCCCTGAAGTCAAATCCCTGATTCACAAACTTCAGCGATTTTCCATCTCCCCTCAGAGGTCTGATAAATCTCAATGTAGCGTGACTTCGCAGTACAACCCTGCTCATCCCCTGACCAGGCTAAAGAGTGAAAAGTTTGGTATTCAGCCAACCGAATTACCTCTTCCCACTAGCAAAAGAGCAAGGAAATCACCGCAAGAGTCTGACAGTGAGACTCTTTCGTCCGCATCATCCATTTTAGCTACTTCACCGCGAAGTCAACCATCCACACCTCCACTCCAAATCATCATCCATCCATCCACTGGAACCCCCACAACCCCTCTTCAATCATCTACGATCATAATATCATCATCCTGCCAGCCACAGGCATCATCTTCTGCACTTTCCTCTGTTAGCAGTTCAATGATGGCCCAGTCTCCATGGAACAACCCTGGGGCAGTCTTAATGCCTGCACCCTTGAGTCAAATACCGGCCCATCCTGAGAAATGGCTGCCCAAATTCAATCCCGAGGCAGGTATGCTAGCAGAAGAGCACATAAATAACTTCATGCTTTCCATTAATCTCAATGGGGTTACTAATGAAGATGTCGTTGTTCGGCTTTTTCCCTATACACTACAAGGGACAGCCGGGTCATGGTACTTTTCATTACCCTCTGGATCCATTACAAGTTGGGACATCTTCCAGGACCAATTCCTAACCAAGTTTGGTGATGACAGATCAACGGCAACATTAATCAATGACCTATCAAATCTTAAAGCTGAAGCTAGAGAGCCTATTAAGGATTTCAATTTACGGTTCAACAAAATTTTCAACAAAATTCCTACTGCTTCTCAACCCAGTGAAGAAGTGCGATGCGAATGGTATATTACCGCTCTGCCATCGAACATAGCCATCTTCATGGACAGGGCAAATAAAACAACCTTAGTTGAAAACATGAAAGAGGCGATAGCAGTAGAAAAATGAATAGTAGCCCTAGAAAAGAGATCCGCGATAGAGGAACGTAAGTCTAAAAAAGTCACCTTCAAGGAAGACTCCAAGAAGAAACAGCCAAAAGATCCTTTTGATTTAGAAGGATTGCAGAAAGTTCTAAAGACCATGTCCAATGAGATGGTCGACATAAAAAAGCAAGTAGCAGAAACTTCTTCGAAAAAGCCCTACAGAGCTTTTAAAAGAGGTCCTTCAACGGATGCAAAGCCACCCAATGCCATTTCAAATGCTGAATCCAAGGAAGAGGAAGAGGAAATCGCCACTGAAGGGCAGACCGATGACGAAGAAGTTGTGGAATTACAAGGAATGTGGGACTTCATCCTCCCACAAGAAGAAGATCAAGAAGTATTTCCAGTTAGCACATGAAGTAAAAATCAGCTTGATCCTCCCCAAACTATCCCTAGATAGAAGAGCGCAAGCTCTCCAACAAAAGATAAAGTCACAACAAAGAAAATGACATCCAGAGCGACTCAAACTAGCCCAGTTCAAGCAGATGAAATGACTCCATCAAAAACACTGATAGTGTCGGATGAAATGGAGTACAATATTATTGATGACATGAAAAAGACTAGGACTAATATCACTCTTTACGAACTGAGCAAGTTGAAACATCAACAGAAGATAATGATGAAAGAATTACATGCCGTGCCAATTGCACCTTTGCCTGCCGCTGTACTTTCTCAAGCTTCCCACAACATGGGAAGACCTCCAACGAACGCGATCAGTAAGATTGATCTAAATGACATCGCCTTGATTGGAGGAAGATCAAGATCTCACACTCCCCCATTTCTCCTTACTTATGAAATCTTCAATAAAAATGTGCACAATTGTTTGATAGATTCTGGTGCTTCATCGAATATTTTACCCAAATCTATATGTGCCAAATTAAATGTTCAACCACAGAAATCCACAGTGCGCATAGTTCAGCTCGATCGATCTCAGGTTGAAGTGATCAGCGAACTAAATCAAGTAACCATAAGGTTGTCATCCAACCTGAAGTTATGTCAGGTTATTGACATCCTAGTTGCTGACATCCCAAAATTCTATGGCTTAATCCTTAGCAGGGATTGGTCAGAGAAACTCCATGGATACTTCACAAATGATTGGTCGCACATGTGGCTGCCCTACAACGGTAAACCCAATCAAATAAAAGTTGAATGAGAGCTACACCAGAAGTACATAGTAACGGAGTTAGAAGGAGAAAATGAACCGGTAGCGTATAACAGCAGTATCATTGGTAATTACTCGGTAGATTCTTTCCTTGGCAATTTCAATGCTCATGTGTCACCTTATTTAGAAAATTCAGTTTTGTCCCAAGTTGAAAATTTTTCTCAAACTGATAGTTCGAAATGTATTAATTTTTTAGATAAACCTGTAAATACATCTTTGTTTTGGAAATTATTTTTTGATGGCTCTAGATCTAATGAAGGAGCAGGAGCAGGATGCGTTCTGATTAGTCCAGAAGGAGAAAAGATCATGCTCACATGCAGACTCGAATTTGATTGCACAAACAATACAGCAGAATACGAGGCTTTGGTTCAAGGCCTGTACAAGGCAATCAGGTTAGATGTCAAGTATCTTCAAGTCTTTGGAGACTCTGAGATTATGGTTAAGCAGGTACATAACACTATACATTGCTTATCAGGTCACTTAAAACACTATCAATCTATAGTACAAGATCTAACTGAGCATTTCATAGCGTTTAATATTTCTTCGATCCCTAGACTCCAAAACGCTAGTGCAGACCTTTTGGCTAACGTAGCTTCTAAGCTTATTCCCTCCGAAGATTTTAGTCCAGATAGATTCTCAATAGAATTAATCTTTAGACCGTCCATTCCTGACAACATCACAAATTGGAGAGTATTCAATGATGATCCAGATATCGTAAATTTCCTCACATCTGAAGGATCCTACTCCAATCAAATAATTGACGAAGACCAGCACGATCGACAATTGCAACAAAATAGCACTAATAATGCTATACCGAAGTCGGTGGTTAACTTAGAAGACTTATATGATTTGAAAGATCGGTTTAAGAGGTCTACCAATTCAAAACTCTACAGTTCAACCTTGAACTACGAATTAGTAAACCTAGGGACCGATGCTAAACTGCAAAACATTAATCTAGGCCTCGGCCTAGCCCCTGAAGAGAAAATAGTGTATATTCGTCTTTTGAGACAATATAAAAATGTTTTTGCCTGGAATTATGATGAGCTGAAAACATATGACACTTCTATCATCCAGCATACTATTCCTATGATTGATAACGAAAAACCTGTCCAACAAAAACTGAGAAAAATCCACCCCAATTTAGAAAATCAGATAAAAACCGAGCTCAATAAGTTACTGAAAGCCAGGATAATTTTTCCCGTCAGACATTCCAAATGGGTCTCCAATATGGTACCCGTTAGAAAGAAAAACGGAGACATTAGGATTTGTATTGACTTTCGGAATCTTAACAAAGCCTGTCAAAAAGACAATTTTCCTCTTCCACCTATGGAGCAAATACTGCAGGCGGTGGCGGGTTCAGAACTAATGTCTTTCTTGGATGGATTTTCAGGGTACAATCAAGTGTTGGTACATCCTGATGATCAGTTGAAAACCACATTCAGAACTAAATAGGGCACATATGCATATCAGAAGATGCCATTTGGTTTGATTAATGCTGGTGCTACATTTCAGAGAGCTATGGACATCGCATTCAAAGGTTTGGTTAATAAATCTGTAGTAATTTATTTGGATGATATAACAATGTACTCCAAGAAGCGAAGCGATCATCTCAAAGACCTGAAACAAATCTTTCAACGGTGTTTAAGGTATGGAATTTCACTTAACCCAAAGAAATATTTTTCACATTAAGTGAAGGGAAACTTCTAGGATTCATAGTGTCAAAGTCTGGTATTCACATTGATCCCGACAGAATCAAAGAAATTTCTGAAATATCCCTACCTCATAACAAAAAAGCCATGCAATCTTTCCTTGGTCAAATCAATTTTGTAAAGAGATTCGTTCCAGATTTTTCACGAATCGTGTCTCCTTTGCAGACCATGATTAAAAAGAATTCAAATTTTAAATGGGGTCAAGATGAACATGAAGCATTCAACCTGATCAAGCAAGCCATTATTAATGCTCCATCTTTAGCAACCCCGAATTTTCCAGAATCTTTTATTTTATACACATTTGCCTCAGATAAGTCATATGCCGCAATACTAACTCAAGCGAATCAAGAAAAAGCGGAAGCTCCAATTGCGTTTTTTAGCTCAAATTTACAAGGTGCTGAACTCAATTATTCTGACGTAGAGAAACAGGCTTATGCTGTTTTCAAAGCGGTCAAGTACTTTAGACCTTTCTTACTTAAAACCCATACTAAGATCATAGTACCATTTCCAGCGGTAAGGAATCTTCTAGTCCAGAAGGATGTGGGTGAGAAAAGGGCCAATTGGGTTACTGCCTTACAGGAATATGACCTTGAGATCAAACCAGCAAACATTGTAAGAGGTCAAGGCTTTTGCAAAATGCTGGCCGGAGCATCGCAAATTTCTGAAACTCCATCTGAAGAGGTACAAATGGGTGAGGTAAGCCTAAACGATGCAGAATCATTATA
Organism: Pinus tabuliformis; assembly: GCA_031772625.1. NCBI lineage: Eukaryota > Viridiplantae > Streptophyta > Pinopsida > Pinales > Pinaceae > Pinus > Pinus tabuliformis. The sequence continues at coordinate 1,334,044,384 of CM062804.1, read as the reverse complement.
TGCTGATATCATTTATTATCTTAAGAATGGGTATGCTCCTTCACACCTTGATCATACTAAGAAAAGAGCTCTAAGATTGAAAGCTAAACAATATCAGCTCATAAATGATATTCTTTTCAGAAAAAATTATGATTTTGTTCTTCTTAGGCGTCTTGAAAAAACTGAACCTGAAAAAGTTTTGCAGGAAATCCATGATGGGCCAGCAGGTGGACACTATGCTGGAGATACTACTGCACATAAAATCTTACGCGCAGGATATTACTGGCCCACGCTGTTCAAAGACTTACACAGTTACGTGAGGAAATGTCAAGTCTGCCAAACTACTGCTCGAAGACAAAAGAAGAGGTCCCTGCCACTACAACCGGTAAACATCGAGCAATCTTTCAGTCAGTGGGGCTTGGACATAATAGGTGAGATCGTTCCTCACTCTTCTAAGCAGCATAGATACATCCTCACTGCAACAGATTATTTCACAAAATGGGTAGAAGCAGTTCCACTCAAGACAGCTAATTCTGAAAATATTATTGAGTTCATTGATCAATTTATAATCACTAGGTTTGGATTGTCATCTGCTTTAATGTTTGACAATGCATCATACTTTTCTGGAAATGCAATGACTGATTTTGCACTTAAAAGAGGATTCAAACTTAAATATTCAGCCAATTACTATCCGCAAGGTAATGGGTTAGCTGAGTCAACAAATAAAAACCTAATCAGGATTATTAAAAGAACAGTTGACAAGAATCAAAAGAATTGGCACAAAGCTTTGGTATATGCTTTATGGGCAGATAGGATAACGCAAAAAGCTTCAATCGACACTTCTCCCTTTAATTAAGTTTATGGGAAAGAAGTGGTTATTCCAACTCACTTAGCCATTCCCTCTTTGTCTTTAGTACAATACATTGATGAAGTACCCACTTCCTCCTTACAGCTGAGACAATTGGAAATAATTAAATTAGAAGAACAACGAGAACAAGCTAAGAAAACGCATGCTCATCATCAAGCGCTAGTAAAATCCTCTTTTGATTCAAACATGATGACCAGAAAAGATTTTCAGATGCGAGATTTAGTTTTAAAGTGGGATAAGGCTCATGAAGAAAAGGGCAAACACACAAAATTTCAAATGATGTGGCTTGGTCCTTTTCAGATTGTTGAAGTCATAGGTCCATCAACATTTGTGTTACAGGATTTAGCAGGTAGAAGGGATCCTTTGCCTGTTAATGGACAAATTCTCAAGAAATATTTTCCATAGAAGATTATTCTTCTATTTTTGTAGAATAGTTTTTCTTTTCATAATAAAACCAGTTGTGAGTGGTTACATTAGGTATTTACGAAAAAAGACACCAATTCTCTTTCAGATTTTGAGCTTTTCGCTTGTATAAATAGCAAATCTTTTGGAAAATTGGTCTTTATTATTGACAGATACAGTTAAAAACTTTAGCCTAGATATGATACGAGTTTCAACTTCAAAGAATTTGATGAAAGCAACCTTTAGTGAAGAAATTGTTTTATATTAGCACAATGAAAGGTAGCAATAACAAAATGAAGATTCTCTGTAGAACAGCTGTTTCCAAAAAACTCTATTATTGTCGTCCAGAGCTATCTTAAGGAAAAAATGACTTCCTCCCTGCTAAAGGAAAATCGTAGCTTTCAGAGGGATAATCCAAGGATACACTATATCTTGAAGAATAAGAGGTCTCATCACGAGCCGGCTTATTATGATCGCAGATATCATTACTTGCTAAATTTGCCAATACTATCTACCACAACAGGGCAATCACTCAAGATTGTTGCAATCAAAAGACAAGGGGTCTCATCATGAGCCAACTTGTTCAGCAAAGTTATGAATCAAGTGAGTGACAGTGTCACAATTTGGCCACCAAACCAGGACATTGTTCTTTAAGAATAAAAAGAAAATCAAAGCAATAAGTGTAAATATGGATTTTCCTTTGAAAGTTGTAGGTCAACTTAAGTAGGATACAGGATCATTGCTGGGTAACAGGTAACCCTGTCGAGGCTATAAACGCCTGCTGGCAGCAGTGGCTCTACCTACGACAAATGAGCATATTTAAAACTGGTTTACAGAGGAGACTTTATTTTATCTTTACAAGACCAAGTAATGGCTAATGTAAATATAAGGACTAGCCTAAGGAAGCAAATAATTAGAATGAAAAGAGGTTGAAACAAAATATCATTGACAGTTTAAAGCATAATGTACTCTATCTGTCCATAACAAAGTTTAATTTTCTGAAAAATTTTCTGTTTTGGAAGTTTGAAAAATTCAATAGGAAAACAGAGATAACTGGTTCTTCCAAGTGAATCGCCAATTGTTGTGGCCACCAACAACCCCCCTCCTTACTTAGTATTAGCAATAACACTAGGTAAGTGGGGACCCTTAGTAAAAAATTCAAAAAAATCAACTAAAACTCATGTATTATACTCCTTAAGAAAATATCGCATCGCGCGAAGAAGATAGGACATTTCCTTGTGAGTAGAATGATAAACTGCGAGAATGCGACGCGAAATCCATCGCATCGCATGCATTAAGAAACGCTCACAAACAAAAACTTTAAAAAATCGCCGATGGCTGATATGCGACATCGCAAGAACAACACATAACTATTTAACGAATTGTAACAATCTGCGATCCTGCGATAATGTGATAATGCGATACTGCGATCGGTGATCTTGCGATCGTGCGAAACAACAATCTGCGATTCCATGATAAACGTGGTCGGTCAACCCTGCGATAACGTGATAATGCGATGATGCGATGCTGCGATGCGAATCGCAGAGATCGTCCATCGCAGACTTTCCTCGGCTCAACATTCAAGAAAAATTGAATACGCGCATTAATGAAAATTAATGAATGTACGCCAAGTATTGATGAAAGACAGTTTTGTGTTTTTCGAAGTGTTTTTCACATCAGGTGGCATGTTTTTTGTACATCCATAGAGCTCAGAGCTTTCTTGTCAATTTTTATTATCATTACTCTCGCCTTATGTGTGAACTGCAGGAATGAAAAACAGAAACAATATGAAGCAATGTGCAGGGAGCAATTAAGGAAAAAGGATAAAGCTCCAATGCTCGGAAGCAGAGAAGAAATGCCCTCATGAATGGTTACCGCATGCAACAGAGCCGCGAATTCCAGAGCGCTGCTGAGCTATCCATTACAGATCTATCAGTCAGAGCCATGGTTCGATGAATAGTTGAACAATGCTGATATCAACAGGCGATTTAAGGCTCAAGGTTAGAAGCTCACAAACGTTGTATGCTTGCAAAATTTTAAAGCTTATACCTGGTGAAGGAAAGGCGCTAAAGGCGAAAAAATGCACCAGAAAGGCCCGGATCAAAGAACGGAAGCAGTTTTCGATGCGCAATTAGCGCCTAGCGCTAATCGTGCATCGCTGAGAAAATTGCTCAAAAAGCAAAGTCCTTAACTGCTTAGTCACTCGTAAGCCCAGAAACGCAAGAAAGCTAAGGCAGAGGCAATTTGAGGGTTAACCAAGTGGAATTTGGGTTATTACTGAGCATACACAGTAAATCCACATAGCCAGAGATGATTCTCAAGTATATCTGCTATTTTGCTGGAAAAAATGGTGCCAGCACTTGCCATTTCTGTTTGCTTAGCTCAACCAAAAACGGAAGACAGTCAGTCGACTCTACCCAGGCAAATATTGAATGCTCGCAACATTAAGGAGCAAATGCAGAAATAGTTAGATATTAGATTTAATTTTTAGAAATATTTTTTCTTAGAAAAAGGGCAGTCATTTAAACCGTATCCTGAATATGTGTAATTAAGTTATTTATTTAGTAGTATTTAAACCCTTCTCATGAATTTAGAGAAGGGTCCAGAAATTTATCAAAAACTTGTCCTCAGAACATGCACTTTTGCACCCTCAGAGGAGGTTTTGGTAAATGAATGGATCAAGATTTGTTGATGTTTGCCTTTGATATCTGCTACTGATGTTGCACTTCTGTACTCTTAGTAGATGTTAGAGCAAGGAGAAAAAAGTCATTGTTGCTTGAAGCTTATGAGTAGGACCAGTCATAAATGGTACTTTTATCTCTTGACCATTTCTGCTTATATGTTAAAGTGATATATAGTTTTTAGTTATTTATATGTTATTGCATGAATACTTGAGTTACCATTTGGCACTTTTGTACGGTGGAGCTATTTATGTATGTTTAATGTATGAATAGCTTATTATGCGATATGCTGTTCACAACTGTTTTGCCTAACTTTTTATGCGAAATAGTTCATCTTAATTCATTTCCTTTCTTATAATCGCTGAATGATCTTTATTACCAGTCGTTATATGGAATCTCTTTAGATCGCATAATAGAAGAGTTACATCCCAGGTTAGCATAGATTAGATGTGTTGTTTTTATTAGATTACCATAGTATAGAATTAGATTAAAGTTTGAACTAGAATAGCTTAGATAGTTACTGTTAGATCAACAACATCCAATTCTACACACACACACACCCATAGATTGGGAAACTAGTCCCATTATCCCCAGTCGGACCTGCTATACCAAACGGATAAGGAGCTTCCAACCAAGGTTCGGACCGGGCGGGTATCCCCCTTGTTGTCGACCCGATTTTCGGGGCCTCAACACCTCCATTCATTCATATTGGCATATTGTTCTATTTCATGGATGCTCTGATGGATGTAGGGTGATAACTTGTGTTTTATCCTTCTATCACAGATCAAACTGTGAGGATCATAGGCCTAAGCAAAACGTTTTTTCAAATGTATCTTCCTCTCTATGATTTCTTCTGCTTCTTGCCCTGCTTTTCTGTTGTTGGACACAAATGGGCCTAAGTGGTCTTTGATCCTCAGTTGGGCTTTCTTCTTTGCTTTCATGAAATGGATTTGATCAGAGTTGATTAGTTGCCTGTAGTACTCCAAGGCAAATAATCTCATGGGGACATACTTGGGTAATTTGTAGGGAGGCAGTTCACACCCATAGACTCAGATCTTAGTATGATTCTGGTATAAGTACCAGTCACCTATCCTATACTGCTTTGACAACTGAAGGATTCTTTTGATATCATCACTGATTCTAGGGGGAGAACTTCCTGTCAACATGGTAGTTATAGGATGGACAAACTGATCAATGAAATCAATATATGAATAGGGAGAAGAGGATGAGTAATGAAAAATAGAGGTCCAGAAAATGACTAACCTAGGGTTACCTTTTGTATCAAGCTTATGCACAGAGAAAGGGAATTTGTTAGTTTGATAGTAAAGGAAGAGGTGATATAGGACTGTAGAATACTTGAACACTCTCTCATTTTCTAGCCTCATGAATTGGTCATGGATTTTGTCAGCTATGAATGTAGCATAGTCATATTTGACAGCAGGAGGCTGACCAGGGGTGAAGATACTCATGAAAACTAGGGTCAATTCATCAACAAACTCACTAGTATTGAAACCCATAATGGCAGCAATCATATTAACAATATCTTTGCCTATATCAGTGAAGAAACATGTTAGGTAGGGAGGGGGATCTTTGGGTATATGATCCTTATCCATGAAAGTATGGAAAATACGGCTAAGTTCAGAACTAGACATTTTGGTGGATTTTTCTAGTAATTCTCCAATGGAAATGGGGGTGAGGTTCTGGCTAGGCTGAAGCTGTAACATTTCATTAATTGAATCAGCAGTAATGGTAAACAGGACTGACTGGCTGAGGGACATTATGGCCCTAAGGTTAGGGTTATAATTGGCCTGGCATTGGTGGATAATGTCTAGGAAAATGTGCACAAAAGGGAATAGGTACTTTGGGAGATTTGATTCCCAAAGTCCTATGGTATCCGAATTGTTCATGTAATTGTCTCAGCATCGACAATATACTTTCAGGGGGCATTTATCAGGTTCAAGGTCCTTTATTTGGAAGTCTTTATCTACTAAGGGAAGGTAATCCAAGTCTTTATGGGGAGCATTGACTAGAGGTACATTGAGGGCCACGGGGGTTTCCATCCTGGTTCTTGTGTTTTCAGGGACGAAACTAAGATTTTCAATGAAATTTTTTAACAAAGGTTCCTGGGAAGTTTTGAACTAAGCTTAGCAACTCAATTTATACTGAAACTTTAGGTTTTAAAGCAATGTTAGAGGAATTTCAGTATATAACAGGGTTTCCAAGAGAAAATCTGGTAAATACCTATTTCTGGGCAACTGGCAATGATGTTCACGTTCACAGGATGCACATAGTGGACTGGAGCGGCGTTGAAGGGCAACGTTCAAGGTGGTTGATAGTTTGGGGACGAACTGGTTGATTTGGACATACTGCCTGAATGCATGGAACTGTTCTAGATATAGGACGAATAATAGATTTCATTTGTTTTTTATGCAAAGTCAATTTTTTGGTGGGTTTAGCGTCAAGGACAGGTGGCATCAACTTAATGATGTGGCATTTTGTCATTTGTGGGAGGCTGTAAGTGGGTTTCATCACATCGCTTATGGGAGGTAGGTGGTATTGAGGGGGGCTACGCGATTCCACTTATCAACTGACACGTAGCATTGGCGCTTTTGGGAAAACTACTCATATCACGCCTATAACGTCCAACCAAAAGGCCTGTGCGATATGAGCAATGGCCATCGGATCTGGGAGATCCGATCTGATGGTGGTGGGGATTGGGAAGTAACTGGTGTTTAATGGAGGGGGCCCAACGTTAATTAAAAACTTTTAATTACATTGGGGGTAATGCGATTGGTCAAAAAGTTATTAATTAATCGTGAGGATTAATTAATCCTTTATTTAGCATGGTGGTGGTCGGGGTTCTTAATTAGTCACAGGTCGACTAATTAATCCCATTTATTCAAACATTATTAAGGTTATTTTGCAACCGGGGGCGGGATATGTAATTTTTTGGGATTTTTAATAATAATACAAGAAAAGGGTAATTCTTTTTCGGGATTTAGATAATAATACTAGTTAGAAGTTAATAAGATTATGAAATATGAAGCGTGCTAAGTAAAAATGTTTCCGAAAGCATTTCATCATACAACATTACTTAGGCTAATATGAGGGTTTAGAGATAAAATGTTTCAATTTCCCTAAGTAAAATATGAATTTACTTAGGAAAAGCTTTATAAAGGGAATGAGTGACTTTATGAAAGGGTAATTGGTGAAGGGGATTTAAGTACTTTAGGTATTCCAAATTATTGGGCCGAGGGTCCGGTCCCTCCAAAAGTCAGAGAAATGCTTTGAGCCCCTCTAACTTGTTATAGATACCTTTGGCACTTAGGGTAAATTAGTGAATTTTTAGGGAAAAATGGAGTAAGGAAATTAATTAATTTGACTTTGTTTCCTTGATGTGCTGTCTCCAATGTGAGTTGTGCTTTGTCCAAGTGATGGAAGCAAAAGATTTAAGCATTAAACTTAACCATTCACCACACATTTATTCTGCAACCATCATCTACTTACCCTACCTACTTTATCCTAGAATTTTCACTTCTTTATTAGGGTGCACTTAGACTGGCAAACCCTTTTCAAACTTTCTTTTCTTTTACATATGGATACATATTTAAATCTAACCTTATTACATCCAAGGGCTTAGATTAAACTGTTGAGCTCCTTTTTTCACTCTACCTATCTACTTATCTGCCAAGTTTACACTGTTTGGTTATATTTTTATTCTCTATTTCTAAAACATGAAATTGAATACATGGAATAACCAAGATTAAACTATTTGGTTACCATGGATTGTGTCATAGGTGAAAAGTTGCGCACAATCTTTATTATACATGAAAATAAATAGTAGTGGCATTTAGACTTGCACACTTTCATGGTCTTTTCTTTTTGTTGGGGTTCATTTTATTTCATTTTTTGACCTCTCTTTATTCTTTTTACCCTTTTATTTCCTTTTCTAGGGCATACCCTCTTTACATTTTTTAATTTTTGTTTTTCACAAATATGGAAAACCTTTGAAAAAAGCAAAGGTATGAACATATTTCAGAGCTACAATCAAGTCAATCACGATATATGACACCTATTAGTATAGGGAGATAACACTTGGCACGGATATCAGGGAGCTGCAGTGATAGTTTGATGAACTCAGGGTGACTACACGCACTTTGGCACGAGTCCAGCCCTTTGCTGACCTAAAAGAAGGAAAACAACTTCAAACGTAGATTGAGGAGCTGTAGAGGAAAGAGGTTGTCTTAAAGGCATGAATACAGCCCTGGGTAGAGGAAGCAAGTCAGCTTACTCTATTAGTCCAGGAAAAATTGAAGACACTCCAATAGACTCAAAGGAAAATGCACCTCGCGATGAAGGGGCCGACTACAGTAAATCTAGTAAAGGAAGTGTAGCAAGCCACAGTGCAAGGATCTGCTGACATAATTTTAATGCATATGGAATTTAGTGACCTCCGCAATAAGATAGAGATGCCAGCTGAGTGACTCGAAGGCAAATCACCCAATTTGTGTTGGTGGCCTATTGGGATGGGGTCCCTGAGGTCAATTTTCTTAAGTTTTGAGTCACTTTTGTGTTATCTTTTGTATCGAACGTAAAGTGTCCGTGAAATTTGTAAAAGAAAAGCATGAAGCTAGTATAACTCAAAGGAGCTTTAGTTCCTTAGTTGGGTAGGCAATAGAGTTGTTTTGTGACCCGCTCATGGTCCGTAGACCATGGTATTGTAAAGAATATGCTATAAATAGATGAGTCATAGCGATTATAAGGATCAATCAAGTAGAGGAGAAACATTGTAAGGGAAAGGTGCTAAGGTAGGAGAGGTTTGTTTCCTATACTTAGACGAAAGGGAAAGGCTCCTGTAGCTGAGTGCGCAAAGATCTTGGTAAGTCTACAAGATGAATGTGCATGAATAAGAAGTCTGCATCTGAACATTTCTATCTAATAAAGACTATTTTGAGCCAAAACGGAAGCATATGTGTCCTTTCAATTACTTCTTCTGAGTTTATATATCTTCACCCTGTTATCTGTTTAATATGGATTAATGCTTATTTACTGTGCGAGACTAGTAGATATGTAATATTTATGCATAATAATTACAACTAAGTACCTACCTGAAGATTTGGATGTCATTTAGTTAAATTTGTAGTGGTTATCTGTTGAAAGGATTAGATCTGTGTGAAGGCAGATCTAAGTTGTAGGAATTTCAGGAAGCCATCACATGGGCCTTTGGATACATAAACCTGGTTCTAGCATCCCCCAATACTACTTCAGGTGAGACTGCAACCTTCGCTACGTAGGTTGTTGCTGAAAGGGCCAGAAGTTTAGGGTTTTGTTGGTTGGTGCAGATAACTGTGAACCCGGGTCAGGCCCCATCAAACCAACATTGATCTATTAGCTGCAAAGAAATGCCACCTTATGGTGGGAGGAGGTGAAAACAGTACGAATAATTTATGAACAAGATGTAACGTGGGAGGATTTTCAAAAACATTTTAAAGATAAATACTTAAGTGAGCAATTTTCAATGAAAAAGAAAAGGAATTTCATGACTTACGGTCAGGTCATTTTTATATGGATGAATTTATAACAAAAAATACCTCCCTACTAAGGTACGTTCCTTACATATATGACGAAAATGCAAAATTTCAGTCATTTTTCAGTAGTCTCCCAGTATTTATGAAAGAGAGGTTGGAATTTGACAACACCAAAACTATGGATGAGGTTATTTGGAAAGCCCAAATATGCTACTAGCAAATGAAGTAGAAAGGAGAGGATAGTAATAAGTGGGCAAAAAATAAGGAGCACAAAACTTCGTAGAATGTAAAGGGATTGAATACGGTAAATTTCAAAAGCTCTTACAAAAATTAGCCAAACATAAATTCAATAAGGATCCAACAAAAGTAAAAATTGCAAAATTAATTGAAAACTACCGAGAAAGCAAATAAACCTGAAATGGAACCAAAAATAAGACCCCCATTATAGTGTTGAGAATGTGGGGGACCACATTATGTCAGAAATTGTCTTTACCAAAAAGGGGTAGAGCTAGTAGAACATATTCAAGAGACATCCATTGTAGTGGAAGTAGCAGTAAGTTTACCCAAGATTGACGACACACTAAAGGATCACCCGGAAGAGTACCAACCTACCATGGTGGAGTTTGAAGGTAAAATATTTAACCAAGTTGTATCCATATTAATTGATCCAGGGGCTAGTTTAAGTTACATAAGTCCTAAGTTAGTAGAAAAATGTCATTTGCAAACTGTTAAATTTAAGAACCCATGGTTGGTTCAGTTAGCCACGGGAGCCAAAAGAAGGGTGTTAGCCAAGGTGGACAATTTTTCATTTAAAATAGTAGACTATCCAATAACAACAACCTTAAATGTGCTACCCCTAGGGTCATATGACATTGTCATTGGTATGGATTGGCTAGAGAAGCATTGGTCCCTTATAAATTGTAAGGACATGACAATTAGATTATTTAATGAGGAAGGTGTAAGATAGGGTGTGCAACGAGTGAGGATATATCTAAAATTAAGGTCGATTATGACTTCACAACTAGAAAAATGTATGAGGAAGGGGTGTCAAATTTATGCAGTGCAAGTGGGATTTTCAAATTCAAAAGGGAAGACTGCTACCTTGGGGAACCTGCCTGTGGTGCAAGATTTTGTAGATGTTTTCCTCGAGGAAATTCCTAGATTACCTCCTAAAAGAGACATGGACTTTACCATTGAACTAATTCCTAGAGCTGCTCCTATATCCAAAACACCATATCACATGAGTGTCCCATAATTCATTGAACTTAAAATGCAACTACAAGAATTATTAGACAAGAAATACATTCACCCAAGTGTCTCACCTTGGGGGGCTCCAGTACTTTTTTTCAAGAAGAAGGATGGCACTTTGCAACTATGCATTGATTATAGATATTTGAATAAAGTAACAGTTAAAAATAAGTACCCGCACCCCACATTGGTGATTTATTTGATCAGGTGAAAGGGGCTACGGTGTTATCGAAAATTACCTTGCATTCGGGGTACCACCAAATTAGAATTAGAGAGGAAGATATATACAAAACAACCTTTAGAACCCACTATGGACATTACAGATTCATAGTCACACCATTTGGAGTAATGAATACTCTAACAACATTCATGTGTCTCAAGAAAATTATATTCCATAAGTATCTGGATAAATTTGTATTGATTTTTATTAATGAGATATTGGTTTATTCCAAGAATTTAGAGGAGTACAAAAAACATTTGAAAATTGCTTTTCAAATTTTGAGGGAGCATCAATTGTATGAAAAATATAGTAACTGTGATGTTATTACTAAATATGGGATAATTGTAGACCCAAAAAGATAAGGACTATAATGGAATGGGATGTTCCTAAGGACATGGATGATATACGATCATTTATGGGGTCGGTTGGTTATTATATGCACTTTATTAAAGAATTTTGAATGGTTTCTTACCCCGTTACCTCCCTACAAAAGAAAGGGACAACCTTCAAGTGGATGATTTAGTTGTTGGGAAAAATACTAGGGGGGGCGGGGGTGTGTGAATCATTATTTTAAAAAGTCATTTAAACCTTTTAATTTATTATTCACATTTATGTATACTATTGTCAATAGGTAAACCTGTGTATGTATGTGACTATGATGAAGGAAAACAACGTATATCCAGTTAGATAGCTTTTCATATATTTCATCATTTGTTCTACTTTAACCAGTATATTATTACTTCATTACCCTTTAATTGAACAATAAACATGAGTAGTAGGAACATAATAAATCATGAAACATAAGCAACACATCAACACATAAAGACACCAGGATTTTTAGGTTGAACCCAATGTGGGAGAAAACCATAGCTACCTTTGTATGTGTCTTCATATTTTATTATAAAGGAAAATATATTACAATCTTGTATTGGTGCAAACTCATACTAGTACATAGGCACCCGCCTACAAAATGCTACAACCTTCACTTGTTCTCTAGCACCCACTGGAAGGGAGCTCCAACCCCCTGATGTCATTTACTGGCACCCACTTGAAGGGACCTCGAACCCCCTGATCTTATTCACCAACTACCACTGGAATTAAGCTTTGACTTCCTCACTGAAGGGTTCAACCATTAGCACCTATGTGGACCACATTTCATAATATTTCATACTGGATCAACCTAACCCAAAACAACAAACCTGTAGGTCACTTTCATCATATTTTCATATTGGGCCCACAACTTCATTTAATCCCAATACCAAAACAATACTCTAACAAATCACTGCATCAAATCAGTTAATCACTGAACTAATCAGATCACTCAATTCCTACCATTTCTTACAACTAAATAGAACCAAACCATAATAGATATAAACCATTAGATACATCAATATACCAGGCCAAGCATTGTTACCCGTCACAAAATCCACCTGCTGCTACTGCAAAACTATGACCAACCATATGTTAAAATATATATGCTACTATTCTAAGTTATACCCATGTATGTACGCTCTTCTCCTTAAGAGGACCCGCGTACATATCTAAAAATATTGAACAACTAAGTCTAAATCACTGTCATAATAAATCAATCATTAAATCACATACTGAAACCATTGCAAATCATTGAACCAGATACAGATCATCACACAATAGCATCATATATAGTCAACATATCATTTCAAAAAAAAATCAAACTGAATAGAACTGTCAAACAAAAATGATCATGAGAGAGACACCATTGAATTACAACAACAAATATAAAAGAACTAATCAGACATCATTAACAACTCATACTGTAAAACCCTAGCAGATGTACATGAATCTCATAAAGCATATATGTATATGTATGTTCGTATAATTCAACACACCAGCGTACATATATGTCCATACTGCAGAATATATACACGCCTACCCAGTAGAAGATCCATGTATGTACTCAACGTCTCAGTGTCAAACCTGTCTACAAATATGTAATCACTGAAACATACCTTCGCTACAAAACAACATCTGTCAAACCCAAATATTAGCATGTAAACTGTTATAAACGCACATCAAAATATCATCACAAATCTATCAAATCATAAATAGATTATTTAGTATGTGGTCATTTAAGATCTATTAAATGTTATCCATCTCCATGCTACTTTGTGCACACCTATTTCAGATCAATTTATTCATAAATAATCCATCGTATGCACACCCTTAACACTTAATATCCATCTCCTTATATAGTATAAGCCTTAGAAATTACCTTAGGCCAATCCTGTCATAATGGCGGTGGTACTCTTTGATGGGATCAAATATCCATTGTAGCACTCATTATTATGGGCCAACATCATGGTAAAGACCCCTCGTATTCATAATACCAAGGTTCGGAAACTATATGCAACTTCTCTTCATCATACCTGCGTATGTATGTGGATTTTCTTCACACGACCTGCATATAGTTTCCAAAACTTCACCTTTATCATCCTTATTCCTTTTTCCATCCCACCTGAAGCATCTGCATAACCATCATGTTGGCATATTTATCAAGTAGGTTTCTTATTAAGTACAACCTTTTTCCATTCTCTCTTTCATACCGCATAACCATAATTTTGACATGTTTATCAAGTAGGTTTCAATCAAGGACAACACATTAGTCATAATCCCAACAATCTAAAAATCTACCCCTTTAGACTTGAGGGAAACCACTTTGGCGTTTGGTCACCATCAACTGTAAATATCTGCGAAGATATTTGTAAGCATACCAAGCATTATTTTTAAAACACCAAGCTGCTGTCCCCTTTTGACATCAAGGGCATAGGGTTAACCAATGTTGAATGAAGACTTCTTGCTCCCTTTGTAGAGAGGATCACTATAGGTCTAATATGTTGAACATGAACATTTACCATGCTCCCCCTGAGCATATGTTGAATCTTCTAGAAGATTTTCAATGAAGTACACTACTTTATGACTCAAGTAGATATGAAATTTCCTATCACCAATCAATCACCCAACATAGCGGGGTTACATATTTGACTCAACATTACATAAAAGGCCCATAATGGGATTACGTACATAATTGACTTGATCCCCTGTAGTCTAAACATGATTCAATTTAATAATTATTACATCATAGGCCCCTTACATCAAGAGAAAAATATGACATCTATGATCAAAACCAAATTCAAGCACCTCCACCATGTGGTATCAAGACCATAATAGTCATCATAGGATCTTGCAACATAGACAACAACAATATGAACAACAACATGCACATCCTCATCAATATGCAATATAACACATTGTAGCTTCAATATCATCAACTTGTGACCAATTATGCAACATTACCAAATTGTAGAAACAACATAAGATTGTTCCATAGAGATATGTTATCAACTCATCCCCTTGATCTCATCAAGGTCAACTTTCTCTTTTCCTTTGTAGAAGAAGCCTCAATCCATGTACATCAAATACATATAGATATTTTTCAGCACAATAACTTATCTCTTCATGCATCAACAAAATATGTGAGAACCAAGAATATCATCATAAAATAAGATAGGACAATGTAGCATCAATCATCATCACCATGTGACCAAATATTTCAACCATCAATATGTGACCCAACAGTTGTAGCAGTATTATATCAATAGCCATCCTCTTAATGTCATCATATGCATGTATCAAATATAAGGAGAACCTTCAAAATCAATCATGTGTATCAAGAAGAATCATCACACCATATGAAACTTAAGTGATCATCCATAAGTTTCCTATCTAAAATTCATCGATATACCATAACATAGATATAGCAATATGAACTCATCATCTTCAACAAGGCATACAATTGTGCAATCAATATTTGTTAGTAACCCACCTTCTTGATCTCATATCATCAATATCAACATGCTCTACATACATAGAGCCACAATCCTCAATCAACATACCATATGTAGCATGACATATACATGTGTCATCACCATGGAACATATGTGAGAACCAAAAATAACACTTATAAGTATCATTACATAAGTGCACCATATGCAACTTATGCATCATTGAAGACATAATGACAACAAAATATAAGTAGTGAGTGAAACTCATATTCATCAACTAATGTCAATAAGGAACATAGTATCCATATCCTCTTCACGCAACTATAACCAACATCCAAGACTTCATCATTATTAATGACACAATAGAAGCATGTGACTTTAGTAACATCTACTCATTATCATGCAACCAGGAATTATCAAGAAAGCATAATTCCAACAATGCACCATCAGAAGAACAATAAATGCTCCCCCTAATCCTGTGTCATCTATTCACTGTCATATCTGATCATATCCATCTTCATCCATCAGTACAACTATCAAAAGAATCATATTGGAGCATGTCTTAAATCATCATAAGACAATACTACTTCTAAGAGGTGCCTGAGAATCAACAAAATGTAACCAACCAATGTCAGAACTAGAAAGCCAAAGAATAATTAACTAAAGCATATCATAGCTTCTCCCTAAGTCTATCCCATAGTTTCTTCATCTTAGATAAACATACGTGATTTTCTAGACCAAAACTTGTTTATATACACAATTATCCTTTATGAGATCCATGTACAGAAATTAAAGTGTTGAAATTTCATAGCCACAACTCCCCCTGAAACTGTACTGTATCTTCCTGTATCATTGTTACTATATCAAATGCACTGTCAGTAATATAAGCAACATGGATATCAAATCAATGTGGGAATCATGATTAAGACATACATATGTATAAATCCCCATGAGATCATACATCATTTATCTTGAGGACCCGATAATCATCTTCTGGTCCTCATGAGCTAATGTACCTCACATAACTTTTGCAGTCACTATGAGAAGTATTATTTTAAGAATAATGTACTGCAGTAGAGATCATATTCGTTTACTCTGAGTTTGAATTCACCTCATTTCTATGAGAATTCAGTTCTTTAAACAAGTACAATTTGTCTTTGTATACTCTTGCTATGAATTCTCCAGTGTCTTCATCCATAACCTTGCACTTGGTTGATATAAACACAATTATAATTCTTTTATCCACAATTTGACCTACACTTAAAATATTCTACTTTATCCCTTGAAGTAATAAAGTAGTAGTTGGTCCTCTATGTTTATTAATTTGGGCTCCATCTTTTCCTGGAACTTTTGTTCGGGCATTATTTCCAAGAATAACCATACCAGATTGGTTTTTCTTTAGAGACTCCATATTACTCTTATCTCCAATCATGTGATGAGAGCATCCGTTGTCTATGTACCATTCACCTTCTTCTTGAAACAAGCAAAGAGTAAGACCACACCTTATATTTTCTTCTTCTTTCTGCTTATTACGAGAAATGAATGTTGATCCATCGTTTTTAGGTCATTTGAAATAAATCCCTTATCTAATTATTTGTCATGTTATCTGAGGCAATCCATAGATTTGTTCATTCATTCTTTTGCTACATGCCCAAACTTGTTACAAGAATAACATCTTATATGAGAAAAGGAATCATAATAGTTCTATTTCGTATTCCTTCCATCTCAATCAATACCTTTGTGACCAAATATGTTGTAAGAAAAACAATATCCCCTAAAGAAACCTAAGTATCGGGAAGCTGATGATGCTGTAAAGTAGTTATTTGGTTGAGATCAAAATAGTATTCTTCTACAATTTTCTGCAATGTGTCCATAATTATGACATATCAAACATTTAACATTATTGATCAGAGGAAATAATTGATTAAAGCCTCTATTATTGGGACAAAATTATTTATTTTGAGAACTCATGTTCTTTGGATGATGATCTAGTTGACTTCTGACAGGAATTTCAGATTTCATAATGTTATCTTTCAAGATCCTTATACAAGCCACTGAACTAGATTCTCCTTTTATAGTTTCATGAAATCCAAGACTGGATTCAATGGTGAGATACATTTGACTACTAATAATGTTATCCAAATATATGCATACTATCTTGAAATCTCAATTGTTTATCCTTTTCTTCTAGTTTACCCTTTAGAATGTTTACCTCAACCTCCATTCTTTGGTATTACTTTTCTTTTTCAAGATACTGCTTTCTCATTCCTTCTTCAACCTTTCTTCCTTGTTCCATTTTCTCCTTTAAATTGATAATTTCTTCCTTCATCCCATTCTCTTGTTATTCAAATTCTTGAATTAGTTCTTCATTTCACTTGTTTGATTTTTCGAGATCTGCGTTTAGAGAGACAATCTTTGCTTCAAGGCCTTCACAATATTGTTCAGATTGTACTACAACATTTAATGATTTAATATGATCCTTGTTATCATATTCCTACAAATTATCTTTAAGATTAATTATCTTTTTCAAAGAAAGATCAATTTTTCTTCTAAGATTAAGAGCTTCCTCTATTTTGTCTTCTTCTGAATTAGTAACATAGTCATCTTTTGATGCATCATTATTTTTGTTAGAAATAAGGTTACCTGGTGGTTCTTCTGATGAGAAATATTCCTTTTTTCTTCCTTCATGGATTGATGCAGCTCATACCATACTTCCTTTGTAGTTTCATAATGCATAACCCTATTTAATGTTGAATTAGGTATGCTATTAATGATGTCAATTGATTCCTTACTATTCTTTTGCACTTCTTTGTCTGATGGAGGAATTTTGGGGAATCCTTTGCATACTAAATACCAAACATCATGGTAAATTAGATTATATTTCATCTTTTCTTTCCACTATTGATAATAATCATTTCTTAGCATAGGTACCCCTTCATTTTTCATTGTTTGTCACTTGCCTTTTTCTTCTACTTCTAGGGCCATCATTTTTTAATCTTTTTTCTCTTTAGAATGCTTACTTTCACTTTTACCCATGAGTGAAATTTTAGTTGCAATTTCATCTTCACTACCATCATTATTACATAGACAAGGAAATGGACCACAATTAGAACAAAAACCGATAACTGATAGTTCTTTGTTACTGTCTTCTTCATTCTTGATCAATAGAAGGAGGGGTGCTCCCAAAACTAAATATTTGTTGACATCTATAATCGTCACTACATCTGATATATCACTATCACTACCATAGTTTTATGATTCCTTCCTCCGAGCTATCTTCTTCTTTCCCATCATCCTTGATCGACTCCATGCGATTAAGATTCAATTGAAGTGACTTACTCCGATACCAATTGTTGGGAAAAATACTAAGACGGGTGAATCAGTATTTTAAAAACTCATTTAAACCTTTCCATTTCTTATTAAAAAATTTGTACACTACTATCATTAAGTAAAATTGTGTACATACACGACTATGATGAAGGAATACAACATATACCCAATTAGCTAACTTTTCATAAATTTCCTCATAAGTTGTACTCTAACTAGTATGTTATTACTTCGTTAGCCTTTAATTGAAAAGTAACCATGAGCAGTAAGAGAAGAATTAATCATCACACATAAGAAACACATCAACACATGAAGAGACAAGGATTTTTAGGTGGAAACCCAATGTGGGAGAGAACCATCGTTTTCGTCGTCTCTGTCTTCATATTTTATTATAAATGAAAACATCTTACAATCTTGTACTAGCACAGACTCATACCAATACAGACACACCCACCTGCAGAAGGCTAAAACCTTCACTCATTCTCCAACACCCACAGGAAGGGAGCTCCAACCCCTTGATCTTGTTTACCGACACCCACTAGATGGGAGCTCCAACCCCCTAGTCTGATTCACCAAATACCACTGGAAGGAAGCTTTGACTTCCTCACTAGAGGCTCCAACCCTTAGCACCTCTATGGACCACGTTTTATAATATTTCATACTAGACCCACCTAACCCAAAAGATAAAACTTGTAGGCCACTTATCATCATATTTTTAGACTAGACCCACTACCATCACTTAAGCCCAATACCAAATAAAAATACTCCAACCAATCACTGCATCAAATCACTTAATCATTGAACCAATTAGATCACTAAATTTCTACCATGTCTTACAACTGAATCAAACCAAACCATGATAAATATAAACCACCAAATACATCAGTATATGAAGCCAAGCATTGTTACCCATCACCGAATCCAATTGTTGCTACTGCAAAACCCTCATCAATCATATGTCAGAATATATGTGTTATTGTTCTAAGTCATACTCGTGTATGTACGCACTTCCCCTTAAGAGGATCTGTGTACATATCTCAAAATACTAAACCACTGACTCTAAATCATTGTCACACTAAATAAGTCACTGAATCACACATGGAGCCCATAAAAAATCATTGAAACAGATAAATATCATCACACAGTAGCATCATCTCTAGTCAACATATCATTCCATAAAGCATTCAACCCAACTAGAACTATCAAACACATATTATCATGAGAGAGACATCATTGACAGATAACAACAAACATAACAGAACTAATCAAACATCATTAACATATCATACCATAAAACCCTAGCAGATGTATGTGAATCTTATAAAGCTTATCATTCAACACACCTGCGTACAGATCTGTCCATGTTGCATAATATATACGTGACTACCCAGTAGAATAACTGTGTATGTATGCGACTTAGTAGTGTCAAACCCACATAAAAATATATAATCACTGAGACATACCTTTGCTGCAACACAACATTTGTCAAACCCAAGTCTTGGAATGAAAATTGTTACAGACAGACATCATAATATCATCACAGATCTATCAAACCATAAAGAAGTTATTCATTATGTGTTCATTTCAGATCTATTAGATCTGATACATCTCCATGCTCCATGGTGCACACCTATTTCATATCAAGTTATTCATAAATAAAACATCATATGCACACCCTTAACACTTTATCTCAATCTCCTTATATAGTATAAGCCTTAGCCAATACCTTAGGCCAATCCCATAGTAATGCCAATGGTATTCTTTGACGGGATCAAATATCCATTGTCGTGCTCATTAGTATGGGACAACACCATACTAAAGACCCCTGGTATTCATAATACCATTGGGTGGAAACTATAATAGACTTCTCTTCATCATACCTGCGTATGTATGTGGATTTGCTTCACATGATCCACATATACTTTCCAAAACTTCACCTTTATCATCCTTGTTCCTTTGTTCACCCCACCTATAGCATTGGCATAACCATCATGTTGACATCTTTATCAAGTATGTTGCTTATCAATGATAATCTTTGTCCATTATCTCTATCACACTGCATAACCATCATCTTGACATATTTTTCAAGTAGGTTTCCATCAAGGACAACGCATTAGTCATAATGCCAACAATATAACAATGTCCCCCTTTGGACTTGATGGAAACCACTTTTGTGTTAGGTTACCATCACCTGTAAATAGATGCAAAAAAATTTGTAAGAATACCAAGAATTCATTTCCAAACACCAAGCTACTCTCCCCCTTTGATATCAACGGAAAAGGGTTGATCAATGTCTAATGAATCCTTCTTTATCCGTTTGTAGAGAGGATCGTTGTAGATCTGATCTGCTGAATATGAACACTGACCATGCTCCCCCTGAACATGTGTTGAATCTTCTAGAATATTTTCAATGAAGTACCTGACTCTATGAATAAACCAAATATGTCCTTTCATATCACCAAGGATTCATTCTTACATTAATCACCCAACATAGTGGGGTTACATATTTGACTCAACATTACATCAAAGGCCCAAAATGGGATTACATACATAATTGACTTGACCCCCTATAGTCCAAACAAGACTGAATTTTATAACTATTACATCATATGCCTTTACATCAAGAGACGTATATTACATTTGCGTTTAAAAAAAATTTCAAGGATGTCCACCATGAGGTAGCAAGACCATAATAGTCATCATAGGATCTTGCAACATAGATAGTAGCAATATGAACAACAACATGCACATCCTCATCAATATGCGAGATAAGACACTGTAGCTTCAACATCATCAACCTATGACCAAGTATGGAACATTACCTAATTGTAGCAACAACATAAGATTGTTCCATAGAGATCTGCTATCAACTCATCCCCTTGACCTCCTTAAGGTCAACTTGCTCTTTTCCTTTGTAGAAGGAGCCTCAATCCATGTACATCAAATACATATAGATCTTTTGCGGCACAAAAACATATATCTTCATTCATCACAACATATTTGAGAACCAAGAATATAATCATAAAGTAAGATACCATGTAACCAAATATTTCAAGCATCAATATGTGACCCAATAGTTGTAGCAATAGTATATCAATAACCATCCTCTTAATGTCATCATATACATATATTTAATATAAGGAGAACATTCAACATCAATCAAGTGTATCAAGAATAATCATCACACCATATGCAACTTAAGTGATCATCCATAAGATTCCTATATGCTCTTTATTGATATCCCATGACATAGAGATAGCAATATGAACTCATCATCATCAACTAGGCATAAGACTGTGCAATCAAGCTTTGTTAGTAACCCATCTTCTTGATATCATATCATCAAGACCAACATGCTCTACATACGAAGAGCCACAATTCTCAATCAACATACCATTTGTATGATAACATATACATGTGTCATCACCTTGTAACATACGTGAGAACAAAAAAAACACTTATAGGCATCATTCCATATCTGCACCATATGAAACTTGTATATTACTGAAGACATAATGACATCAACATATAAGTAGTGAGTGGAACTCATCGTCATAAACTAATGTCAATAAGGACCATAGTATGCATATCCCCTTCATGCAACTATAACCAACATGCAAGACTTCATCATTATTAATAACAAAATAGAAGCAGATGTGACTTCAACAACATCTACACATTATCATGGAACAAGGAATTCTCAAGAAGTCTTAATTCCAACAATGCACCATTAGAAGCATAGTAAATTCTCCCCTGATCTTATGCCATCTCTTCATTGTCATATCTGATCATATCCATCTTCATCCACCAGTACAACTATCAAAAGAATCATATTGCAACAATGCATTAATCATCATAAGACAATACTACTTCTAAGAATTATCTGAGCATCAAAATATTGTAACCAACCATTGTCAAAACCAAAAAGCCAAAGAATAACTAACTGAATCATATTATAACTTCACCATGAGTCTATTCCACAATTTATTCATCTTAGATAAACGTACATGACTATCTAAACCAAAACTCACGTATATATGTGACTCTCTTTATAAGATCCGTGTACAGAAAGTAAAGTGTTGAACTTTTATAGCCACAACTCCCCCTGTGATCCAGGTGGATATTGGTGGACACCCACCTATTCCACCTAGAACTCCAAATGGTTTCATTTATTTTCTTGTTTATTTAAGCATTTACTATTTTTAATAGTTTTTCGGGTCCTCAACTTTCAGAGTGGTTTTGAACCCTTGAACGGTGTTTTTTGAGGTTTGTTGCAAGCCCAAAGTTGTAGGCAAGGGCCTATGACAAATCTTGTACTACTAGGGGAGAACTTTCCAACAAGGTTTCGTACACGACCAATAGAGATAATATGACTGACTTATGAGCCCGAGATGTTGGCTTCCCAACTAACCCCAACAGGGCCCACATACTCTTGGCGTTACATCTATCGGGTTCGGGTTTTTCATGTTTCTCAATAATATATAGGCCCTTGAGCCTCATTGTAAGATAGTTCAAAGGCATTTAGCCACCACATCTCTTCTAATAGATATGCTACCATCGCCCTAGCTAGTCCTATTTCCATTCTGTTTGTAAGAATATTCTAGTATTTGATATTAATGAAATGAAGTGTTATTTCTACTGCATCTTTGTATTTATGGTTATATTTGTAATTTGTTGCATTCTTGTTTAAGTTCACATCAGTGGTATCAAAGTGGTCTTCTTTTTCTCTATTTTTCTTTGCATGTACCCAACGAGGTCAAGATATAAGGAGTTAGGGCTCGAACTGGTTGAACCTTTATAAGACTAGCCTCACAAATTCTGATGGCCTCCCATGGAAGAGGAGAAGAAAGACAAGAGAGCACGAGATCCTTTCAAAATATTGCTTGAGGAAGCCCTCAAACGACAAAGGAACACGATGATGGATAACTTTTCACAAATCCTTCAGTGGCTACCCAAAGGAGGCATCTACTTCCCACAGCTACTATGGAAGTGTCACACCCTTTAAGGTACAAGTTAACTTTGACATCCCCGTATTTGTAGGTGTTGGCTTGATGGGTCCTGACCCAGGTTCGATGTTAAGCAACCAAGCAAATCCCTACACTACTAGCCCATTCAGCATCAATCCACGAAGCGTGGACTGAAGTCTCACTTGAAGCAGTATGGGGGGATGCAGGAACCAAGTTTCCACACCTTGAGATAGTTGTGATGTCGATCTTATACCCTCACTCCTGTCTTCACGCTGATCAATAAGCCTTTAGGGCTTATAGGGGTACTTCTTCTTCCATCTTTCATAACCTTCGTGAAGGTATCTGATTGCCCTTTTCGCAATCCTAGATGATGATTCAGGCACTTACGTGCCTTTGTAACTAGGTTACTAACTAGTTTCCCAAATTGTATTAGGTATTAGCCAAATTTACCATATAATTAAGATTGTCCTCACGTAAACATATATTATTGCTTGCATTCATGTAATAGATGGAAACATATATTTTCACGCATCAACTTAACATTATATTTGAAACTCAGCATTCAACATAACATAATCGCAACAGTTATAGTAGCAGTAAAATAACACTTACACAGATGGAAAGTACACAATAAGTTTAGAACACTTCTCTTTATTGATGATTCATATTTTCAATATAGACTCTAATCGCCCTACGCACACAGCTACGGGGGTCCGCGCACTCAGTTGCGGAATTCTACTGTAGGCCTTTGTGCACTTAGCTGTAGAGCCTCTTCCTCCACTGAGACTCTCTCTCTTAGCTCTCACAAACCTATTACATTAATGACTCATGACTACTAAAATCCCTTAGACTCTCTAAGGCATTCCTTTTTATACAATCCCATGGTCCGCGGACCAAGGGCGGATTTCCAAAACCAACACAACCTATCTAGACTAAGGGTAGAAAACCCGTTTTGACTTTAGAAATATTCACGCTTTGCGACGACAAAATACGGAGACTTTACATTATTTATACAACATTCGGGCCTTCTGCCCCAAAACCTGGGTTTGTAACCCCAAAATTGACCCCCAAGGGACCTGTTCCCAACAGACCGCCAACACAAACATGGTGACTCACCCTTGACTCACTCAGCTAGTGCAGAGATCTTGTCGCAAAGACCTCCCAGCTCAACTTGGACAACTTCTACCTCGGCGGCACACTGTGTCACTGCTTGCTTCATCTCTTCAACCAACTCCTCTATTGCTGGCCTTGTGATATCAGCCTGTAGCTTCTGCTGAGTCTCCTGCAGACTAGCCAACTTGACTTCAATGGTGGTCATGATCACATAGGCCTCATCCATCCAAGGCTTCAAGCGAGCCTTCAACACAGCTTCCTTGTGGTGAGTTGTGTCTACCTATTCTTTCAATGCCTTGGCCTCTTGCAGATTCAGTACTCTGTGTGTGATGGCGATAGTGCGTGTTGTCGCTTTAACCTCATCATAGCAATATTGTAGCTCCCGCGCTTCTATCTCTAGCCTCTGCACATTGGGGTCTTCTTGCAGGCTGGTGAGTACCTTTAACGACTGCTCAAAAAAGGTCGTGTAATTTGTCACTACACTCACTACTACTGCAATCACATATATCATAGTAGTCACGTGCTACTTCCTGACTTCCGGTGGAGTCGAAGGCTCGGCCTTCAATTGCAATTCTGCAATTTGCTAACTATGTGCGTGTGGCATGCACTACTACAGCAATTTTATGAACCTGAACATATATTGGCTCAGCCTCAGGAATGGCCAACTCTGGGATAGTTCGACAAGCCTCATCCACAACCTTGATTATTCGTTGATTCTTATCTGTCAGGTCTGTCACAAGCTGAACAGCAAAGTCTCTTTGCATAGCCAACTAATCGTTGTTGACCTTTTTCTAGCTAATCACCTGTAAAGTGCATTGTTCGCAGGCCCGAAGTTCTGCAATCACTCCATCCTACAGAAATTGAAGCGCCTCACTAGGAAATATGGCCAAGTTAAGCCACACTCCCTTGAGGTCACTTACAATGGGCCTGTAAGCTTCAGTCGTCTTCGTCAATGCTCCATCTGGCAACACTATGGCTTGGGGGTCCCTTGCGCGTAGCATCCCTGCAGCTTCTAAGGTGCCAAAGAACAAATGTGTGGACATCGCGCTGGTCTGAGTCCGTGACGCATGGATCTGCAACTCACCCAGACCTATTTGAATAGGCCCTAATGCCTGCTATTGTTCCTGCTCGAACTGTAGCAGCAGTTCCGCGGTGGCATCCTGCACTACATCCCCTATATCATTCGTATCCCCCTCTGTCAGGGTGATCGAATCCAGAGACATCTTGCTAGCCTTGGACTTCTTTCATGGACCTACCTTTTCTGGTCCTCTAGTACGCTTGATATGAAATGGAGTTGTCTCTGGGTCTTCTCCTCCCAGTTCTGTCTATTCATCCACTTCTTCGTCTATCTCTGGTGAAGGCGACTTTTGACCTCTGTGAAAGCCACACTCCTCTTCTCCTGCCTACCCACTCGACTGCTGCATGGTAGCGCACTTTGCCTTAGCCTTGTCATCAACCTCCTTTTTCCTTTTTGCAACCAATTTTTCCATCTTTAGCTTGGCTTCTTCCTTCTTGCGTTGTGTGGTGGACTTTCTCGATCTCGTAGCCAAGTCCAAGGAAATGCGCCACTTTGTCGGCCAGCAGTCAAGGGCCATGTCAATCACATCATCTGTTGCAAAAAAAGGGAAATCATGCTACTTCTGCTCAGGGTCCTTTTGTGCCCATATTGAGACGTGGCAGAAGTCAGCCTTGAATTCCACGTACTCCTGTAATCTGTCAAAATTGATAGGTGACAATTGTGGCTTGTGGTTGATGGCCATATGCACATTCATATCCATCAAGATCTAAAAGATCTTGTTGTCTTTTATCCTCTGAGGGTCCTTAGTCACCCACAACAAAGCATACTTCGCTACCTCTGGTAGGTCTGGCATGACCGAAGGAAACTGACTGTCTTTGGGTAGCTCCCATGCTACCAGCACTATGAAATCAAGAGCCATCCATAATGGATCATCTTTGTAAGATCTCCTGCCTCACGACAGTTTGCGATGAACTCTTCACAGATGTAGCGCACCCAATTAAATTGAAATCCCTCCATGCATTGGGCCACCAAAGCTATGCCGGGTGCCGGCACTTCAATTGCGCGACACTTCTGCATGAACTTCCCTGCCAAGAGTTTTGTTTCCACTTTAACCACAGGGTCACAAATGCTTGAAATGGCATAGATGCATGGTTTCTTTACTAACTTGAACTTTTCCTTCATGGCCTCAGTGACGACATGCTCGCTAGCCTTTCTGCCAAAGGCCATGGCTGGATTTTCCCCTTTGTATGGCAACCGCGTGATCCTATGGATCAGCATATTAGTGATGGGTATCGGCTCCTCCATCCACAAACACCCATCATGCACCAAGAACAATAACTGCTTGATTACCACCATTGTAATGGGCACATAGTTGTAATGTGACACCCATAGCAGGTTGAGTAGTCCTACCTTATCCACTCCTCTCAGCCACTTCTACAGTTCCAACGCCGTCACTCGAGTATTTTTGTGGAGGACCCGGTGCATAAGTTGGTCCATTGCTAAATGAGGGAACCGCTCTATGTCCGCTAAATCCCAGTCTTCTAATTTCACAAGGGGGACATGCCCCAAGCACAGTCCTTCGAACACAATCTGGTCCAATAAGAGGGGTGTGTGCAAGGTGACCTTACTCTCATCAACATCTTTGGGCACCTTGGTTTTGCCCCTATGTGGAGGAACATACTCAGGAAGCTTAGTGATGGGGTCAGACCCTAAATTTCAAAATCCTCCATTTCGACCCCAACATCCTCATCATCCATTGGGATATCCTCAAGAGGTCAAAAACAATCAAAAAATGACCTCATTGCCCCTATTTTGACACATAGGAAGCAGTCTTGGGAGGTTGAAGTTTTGGAGGGGAAAATGACATCCAAATCCAGAAATTCTACTTGGGTTGGAAAGTAGATAGGCAAGGCTTTCCAACAAGCACACTTGGGCTCAATTTGGACTTTAGGAAGTGCCTCAAAATCAGCTCCAAAGTGGCGTGATGCATACAGATTTTGGCGGTGCATAGAGAATTTTGGCCTGTTTTTCACTCAGCAGCTCAGAATTTCGCCCAGTTTTGACCAGTTTGGCTTTTTGATGTAATTATTGATCTATCTTGATGTAATTTGATGACTATGATGTAATTTTGGCACATATTTACTTGTTCTAGATGATTCATTCACTAAAAGGTGAAAATTAAATGAATGAATAAGTTTCCTAGCATATAGGGGTAAGTTGTTTGACTACCTAGATTTTAGTTCCTTGTTTAGAATTAGTTCAAACAGCTCCTAGAATGTTGAGCTCGACCCCTATAGGCAAGGGAATGGGTTGGTCTATTCTATATCATGTATTTTCAGAGTCATTTTCAGGGTTGGATACTTGGGATTGCTTAGCACTCTATTGTACATTTCATTTCTGCAATTTTGGCAAAGGAAAGACCAGGGTTTTGCAGCACTTGTTGGGATCCATGTGGCTCTATGTTTTGATTGTGTGTTTCTCTATGTATATGTAAGTTCATTGATGCTATTGTGTATCATTTTCCTTTCTCTTGTCTTCTACAATTAAACAAATGAGTGATTAAGGTAGAATTCATGGACTGCTATGCTCTGCCTGGACATTTTGTTTGATTCTTCATGTTTTCATCTGTTTGAGGAGGACTCTTGAGACCCTCTTGCCCTCATTGGCTTCTCACCAGTCTGATCCACCCATTCATTCAATTTAAAGCATCAAAACGATTTCCTTCCTTGCCCCAATCAGAACTCTGCAAAAACTAGGCTTATCCCCACACCCAAAATTTGCCTATCCCTTTTTTCCAACAAAACCCTCAAAAACTCAAATCGAATCATTGTACTTCATACCTAGACTAAGATTAGTTGTTAAATCAGTCATCTCAAGCCCTATCGATTATCTTTTGCTGAGATTGACCCGGAGAGAGCCCTCTCCTGTCCTCGTAAGGCTAGCTACGAGGCTGAGCGTGGTTTGATGTGGACCTAGAACCTTGCCTTTTCAGCCTGAGGCAAATCTAGGCTCTAACACAGTACATTGTTGTAAACAGATTTTCCTATTATTAAAAGAAGACAGAGATAACAGTAGCAGGTGGTTTTTACCCACATTGGGTTTCCACCTTACATCTTGGTGTTCATGTGTGATGCTTATGTGTGATGGTTGTTTCTGTTATTAACTGCACATGGTTATTGTTTAATGTCTAATAAAAAATTGATACTCAGATTAAATATCAACATATGATGAATTAATAGAATCACTAGTTTGCTAGATATACTCTTGTTTCCTTAAACACAATTGCGTACACAAGCGGGTTGCCTTCGTTGAAGTAGTGTATGTGAAATTGAATAAGAAAATAAAAAGATTAGTGACTTGACTAATAATGATTCACCCCCCCCCCTCTCAGTATTATTTCCAACAATTGGTATCAGAGCAGGTCCTTTGGTAGAAGCTTGATCTTTTGAAGGAGATCCGTAGAACAATGGGAAAGAAGCTAAAGGAGAAAGCGCCTTAGAAGAAAAATACATCTCAAAGGAACTATGACAGTGGGAGAATCGATTGGGGAATATGTGGAAGCAACACTTCAGATTCAGAATCACCTCAGAATGAAGATGAACAAGCAAAAGAACTATCAGGTATGAATTTGTTATCCTATGGTGATACATTTCTCCATCCATTTGAAGATGATGAAAGTGATAGCGAAACAACTAAATTTTCTCTTATGGGTGAGGAAGAAAGATGTCAAATAGAGGCAGAATTTAAAAGGCTTATTGGCAAAATTAGAGATCAACAAGATCTATTGGACAAAAGGGAATGTGCCTCCAAAGAAGAAGCTACCAAACTAAAAGCTCAACTAGAGGAAGGAAACAAGGTAAGGAAGCAATTCAAGGAAAAGGAAGATCAATGTCAGAAGCTACAGGATGAAGTGACATCATTAAGAAATGAAGTAAATAAAAGGAGCACAACAATCAAGAAACTCAGAGATAGATTTAGTTACTATGAAAGTCTTGAATCTAAGATCCTCTCGCTAAAAGAAGATCTTGAAGAATCAAATAAGTAGAATAAAGAACTACTCCAAGCTCTTGAAAAACAAGAAAACAAAGTTCTTGAATTAAGACATCAGTTGGAAGAAGGAAGAAATGCTAAAGGAATCATGAAGAAGCAGTTTCTTGAAAAGGAAGAGCAACATTAGGTCGAGATAAATATTCTAAAAGATAAATTAGAAGAAAAGGATAAGGTTTTACGATTTCAAGATAGTGTTAAGATCTTCGATGATATTCTTAGTAGTCAAAGGTCTTTTGCTATCAAAACTAGTCTTGGTTTTCATGAATCTGTTGAAGGTGAATCTAGTTCACAAAGTAAGACAAGGAACTCTAATCGAAAATATGAAATGCTCAACAAGGAAATGAGAGGTCAATCCCATCATCAACCAAGGGAAGAAATTCTTCAAAGAAAATCGTTTACTCATAACTATGGAAGTGATAGTCGGTTATTTCCTCAAATGAATAATGTTGAATGTTATGTATGTCATAATTTTGGACATGTTACAGCCAGATGCAGAAGAAGAATGGTTCAAAACCATCACACAGAAAAATCATCACATTCCAGGTACTTTAAGGGATATTGTTTTGCTTGCAATATGTTTGGTCACAAAGCCATTGAATGCTATAGAAGGAATATGGAACATATGAGATGTTATGCATGTAACAAGCTTGCACATATAGCAAAGGAATGCAGGAACAAAGTACGAGCACCATACCAAAAGGAGAAAACATCATCACACTTGAAGATATGGAAGAAGAAGGAAGTACAGTCAGAAAGATGTGGCACAGCACAATGTATAGACATGACAGACTCAGAGGGAGATGAAAGTGTGAAACTTCAGTGTTCTAAATCTCATACGCAAGTCCATGAAGAGAAGTCGCATATATACGCAAGTTAGACACTGCACAGTCACATATATGTTAATTTGAGGAAAAGCAATGGGACAGACTCAGGAAAAAGGGTCTGATATGGTTCAGTCAATTATTTACTCTATTTGATGATGGTTACAATCTGCTGATAATGTGTGGAAATGTATTGATACTCATAAGATGTTGTTTTTGATCCTCACAAGTTAACTTGATGTATATCTGATTGATGATGATGCCTTGATACTTCTTGCTGATATATGCATGATCAGATCTGACAGTGAACAGATGGAATAGGTTCAGGGGGAGAACATGCTATGCTTCTAATAAAGCATTGTTGGCATTATGTTTATAAGTCTTTAGTACCTAATCAATGATGATGATGCTTATATGGCTAAATGATACATCTTGCTATGATATGGTTATGAGTTTCCCATGACAAAATCTCATATGATTCTTGGGGTCACATAGTTGGTGTTCAGATCAGATTTATGGATGATTCTCTGATGATGCATATATGTTGCTTACATGGTGATCTTCATAAGGATAAGGAGAAGTACAAAGCTTGAATACACAACTTCATTATTTGATGATGAGTCACTCATATGCTGTTGTCGTCATGCCTTCAAAGATGCATAAAGATCATATAATATAGTTATGATGCAAGATTCCTATAGTTCTTGGCTCTCACATGGTTGAGGATTGTTGCTGTTGATGATATCAAGAAGTCTTGACAAAAGATCTTGAGCTCAAAGTTTGCTAGATACATAGTGCTATATACAGTATGCTGGATACATGGATGATTACTCAAAGTTGCATTGTTGGTTGGCCAAGATAATGGAGTTATTGCAGGTCACATGAAGACATAGCTATTTGAAGACATGATGATGATGAGTTCTTACCTATATGATGATAGGTTGATACTCACATATGTTGATTGATGCTTATCAGATGTGGGATGTTCCCGAGTGATGATACATGGATGGTATAAAAGATCATGCAGATCTTGATGATGATGTGATGACTATGGTGTTTTTCACATATGATATAATGTGAATAATTTTGTATGACATATGTAGAATTGATTCATGGAAGGTTATGATAATGCTCAAGATCAAGAGGATGAGTTGATATCTATATGCAGACATACCTTGTCACAAGTTGATGATATCTACACTAATGGACATATACAGGTTGTTGGTCTGGATGCTATTGACAAATGCTTATGGAGCAGATCATACATTGTGTATGATAGTTGCTGATGACTATCATGGTCTTGTTTAGATATTTGGTCTCTATTATAAATGTCATTTATATCATTCAATGTAAAGGTCATATCAAGACCCATGATGTAATAGTTGTCTTTGTCTATTGTAGTCTTTTGATGAATCCCTTTTGGTCATATGATGTAATTTGTACCCCCACTATGCATGGGAAGGATGATGTAATATTTCAGTCATAAACAATTGGTATCTGGTATATCCCCACTTGGTTGGGTGGATGAGTCAAGTTTATGACCACTTGGTTGGGAGAATGAATGTATGTATGAGTCATTGGTGATAGGAAGGTCAAACTCACATAGTTGAGTTATAGAGTCATGTTATTTTCTTGAAAATATTTGTAGACTCTACATGTGCTCAGGGGGAGCATGGATGATATAGTACATCTCAGCATGAACAAAGGGGGAGTTCAATCAAAGAATTCAGCATGTGCCTAGGGGAAGCATGATTAATTTTCAACTATTCAGATATGAAAGTCTTCTGCTCTTAGGGGAGAAGATCTTGGTCCACCCTTTGCCCTTAATGTCAAAGGGGGAGAGTGACTTGGTGTTGTTGTTGCCATCAAGTCCAAAGGGGGAGATTGTTGGCATTATGATAAATGTGTTGTACTTGATGGAAACCCACTTGTAGCAGAACAACTCACTTGTACATGGTAACTAGATGAATCTACAGAAGAGATATCAGATGTGACAGAATGCATGACAGTAGTATTTATAGATGTGATGAAATGCAGGGCAGCTTCAAGGAATCAGTTCAGAAGGCAACTCTCTCAGATGAAAGATCACAGTATAGCAGGTAAACAGCAAGAATGAAGAAAGAAAGGTAATACACAGTTTCACTATATACTAAGCTGCATATACACGTGGGTTCACAGAACAAAAGGCGCGTACATGTTGGAAAACTTAGTTTTGGTCCATGGTATTTGGTCTGAAGTGTTGACCCTAGGTATTTGGTCCAAGGTATTGATTCTAAGTGGTTTTGGACATTGGTATTGAGTAAGGCCTAAGACTATAAAAGGAGGAGAAGATCATTAGGCCAAGATGAAAATCTCGAATATCTGATGAAGTGTGAGATCCAGTATATAGGTTATGGGTTTATGATGCTTTGCTTGATCTAAGCCAAGTAGGAATCTCAGTGGTTGATGGAAGACACGATCTAATGATGGATCGAGATCTTATGGCTTGGAATGAATCATCTCTATATGGTTTGATCATGTTTTTTCTAGATCTGTATACTGACGCTTGTGATGTTCTGTAAATATTATGATCTGGGTATAACTGAAGTCTGGAATAGCTGCAAAATTATGAATGAATATTTACAGATGTATACGCTAGTTGACTTTGATAAAAGCATGTATACACGTAGGTTAGACACATCTAAGTAGTGTATACCGTATGAAATATGATGTTTGAAGTTACAAGTGCTTCTAGTTATTGATGCAAAGTTCTGAGTTCTGGTGACTATTTACTGGTGACAGTATTCTGCATATTCAGATTAGCTTCAGTGTTGATGGATGAGAACCAATAATGGATCAGGATCATAATGACTTATCTTTATGTGATCTAATGGACTAGATCTGGTTTCTAACACATGCATTATCCTTTTGTATGTAATGATCTAGGTATGTCTAAAGTCAGGAAGTGCAGCAAAGTTATAAGTAAGTATTTGATGATATATACGCTGGTTCGCTTTGGTGAAGTTGCATATACACGCTGGTTCAGCTCTTCCAAGTAGCGTATTGTTGTTGGGAAAAGTATCCAATATGGAATGACCCTATCCCACTCTAAGGGTGATAGTACCTCAGCAACAATCGAAGCAAAGCTATCTAAGATTTCTTCTTTATGAAAGTAAAATAGGGGAGAAAGAGATCCACTAACCGATGTCTTTCGCTAATGGTTGATCCAATCTTCTCTCCTTGCTGCTTGCTCCCAGCTCCTTGCTCTTTCACTGGCCCAGCTACACCAAGATCCTGCAAAATGGCAAGAGAGGGAAACTACAAGAAGCATACATTCATAATTGATTCAAGGATTAGAATAAATCAAATACACAAGTATGACAATACATCATTGAGACACATGCATATAGAAGAACCTCAAATGCTTTATTAATGGAAGAAGTAAAGTTCAGGAAGTGATACAACCATAAGAGGCCCAATCCAGCATCACCTTCCCAGCAGAAAGAAATCTCCTCTTCACCTCCTTCAAAGCAAATCACCCAATAGCTCTAAACTCAAACCAACAGCACTTCCTTACATTCACAAGATTCCAGCCTCCCTAGACCTCATGAGAGAGATCTATATATAGGATTTTTGGAGAAAGGATGAGTCAGCTTGAGAGCTGACTAGTGTCCTCTCTCACTTCAGTTATTCTTCAGTTCTTGAGTCCACTTGGAGGTTCTTGCTTCCACTTGGAGATCTAGACCCTCTTACTCATCACTAGTCGAATTCCTTGATCCAAGTGTCATTTTGGAAGCTTCCTGGGCATTGACACCTTGAGGAATGACTGTGCCACTTGTCCAAGTACGCTCAGCGCAGGTGGCCTTCTTTGCAGTTGACATTCAGCGCAGGTACAGAGTGGAGCACTTGACATTCAGCGCAGATGCTCAGTGGAGCAGTTGACATGATCCAGAATTTGCTTGTTTTTGAGTGTTTTCAGGTGGAGAACTGATATTTAGTGCTGTGGTTTGCTGACCTTGTTCCTCTAGGGGTAGGAACAACATGTTTAGGGACTTTGGATCCCTTAGATTATGGACATTTCATGCTTCATGCTGTAAGGCACAAAAATGTCTATAACAGTTGCCCCCTAAAGTATGAGGTCGTTTATCGGGTGAAATGCTTTATCCGGAGGATCCGAAGTTCATTCAATCGCTGAGAGGTGACCTGTAATAAAATACAATACAATACATTATTTTTCATTCTGCTTTCATGATCTAGCTGAGGCGGGCATTCCCATGCTCAGCTTTATAAATTCATTTTGGTACATAGAACAGACGATCGTCTGATGGTAGACTGATAATTCTCTGCTGAAATTATCATCCTTTGAGTAGGATGATCATCTGCTGCAATGATGTACATGTCAAATGTCTTTATATTTCCTGAATATATATCGCAGCCCGGATGGATGAAACTAGATCCGGGGTCTTCAAACTCGTTCGATCTTCACTCTAAGTACAAGTCGATCCATGTGAGAATTGCGCTGAAGTCGAACATGGAAAGACATCGCTTGATTACCGGTCAATGATGTAAACCGTTAACAAGCGCGAGAGGAATCACCGATAATGATGATGACCCTCAAGGTACTGCAGTACAATTTACGTGGTGTGAATAAAGGACTTGGCGTTGAACACCACGTAAAATCTTTCGGTCGAAGGTCATTGATGTATACCTGTCGCCGAAAGTGAGAAACTTGCCATTGAGGCATGCAAGCTTCAAAGTACTGGGGGTTTTGTTCCTAGATCAACTCCTTGGATAATGAGCTGAAGTCGACAAGAAGCGATCCGTCAAAGGAGGGCCTTAATGAATCCCACATCAGTGACACGGAACGGAGCTAATGATTTTAGTGGAGGTGAAAACAATCTGTGACATATGATTCAGGGTGGCGGTCATGAATGGATGAAGGATAATGTATGGCAGTGGATGGGACACGGTTGACTCTTTCTGAACGACATCTCTTGAACATATAACGACACTGATGCGATGGATCGGTAGCATTACCCCAAATGTGGATGGTTTGGCGAGACCATGGTGATGAGACCGGTGAATGAAACAACCCAACCCGATGTGGTACGGAGGAAAAGTGTCATGTTCAAGAGCGACTTGCTACCATTAAAGCTTTGAGGTTCTCCCAATTTTTCCCCAGTCATTTCTGACCAGTACCTCTTTATTTTTGTCAAGCTTGAGGAGGATAACATATGCTTGTTCTATAACCTGCCCTTCGGGCAAGCCCATCGCTATGTTTTAACGAGCCTAGCGATAGGGAAACTCGTTCTCGTCTAAAGACAAGTTTGTCGCTATTTAATCATTTTAACGAGTCTAACGACAAGGAAAACTCGGTCCTTTTCATTTTTAGAGAGTCTGAAAAGGTACAAAAAGTTAACTCCAAAATTCCTTTTTCGTCATCTAATCCCTTAAGTCCGAAAAAGTGTAAAACAATACAGAAGGGATGAGTTTTCGATAACTTTAACGAGCCGAATAAAACAAGCGCTCGACCTTTTTGTGCAATAATCCCTCAGGTCCAAAAAGATTAAAATCTAGAGGAGGGATAGCTCTTCCGGTCACTTTAACGAGCTGGAAGGCCAAAACTCGGCAAACTTTTCATATTTTACGAGTCAGATGAAAAGAGCTTAAAGAAGACTCGTCTTTTGAGGAACGAGTGATAAACGGGATAGCAACTGATTCCAGGTACAGGTTGGAATTTTCCAATCACGGCAGTGTCACAAGGATGGCTAGGTGAAATCACTCTTCGCAGCTGTTCCTCAAAAATGGGTAAACAATCATATGGAGGTAAACGATCGGCCAAATGAACGGTGGAGGTGACGGTGCACAAAACACGACCAAGGTCTTTTTACGGTTGATCAGGTTACATACTCAATAGTTATTTACCGGTATGGGTTCATTTTTTAACGAGCTTGAACGTGCCAAAACACTGCTCAATCTTATGTTTATTTTTTAACGAGCATGAACTATGTGCTAAAACTGCTCGGATCTTGCGTTTATTTTTTAACGAGCATGAACTTTGTGCTAAAACTGCTCGAATCTTGCGTTTATTTTTTAACGAGCATGAACTTTATGCTAAAACTGCTCGATTATACCAGCCATAAGATAAGAATGTCTCCTGTGAGATAGCTATTTTTTATGGAGCTTTATCTCACGAAGCTATGCTCCGCATCCTTTCTTTGTGCAAGTTCGGAAACGGCTAATCCCAAAAACAGATAAATAACCGCTCTTAGCTTGCACTCCAAAAGGTTTGCATGCCCCCAGGTATAAAATACAATTTCAAGGTTGCCCCTCCTCTCCCCCACCTCTGCTTTTCTTTGGGTGTTCACAGCTACTTGTCGTCTTGCTAGTCTAATGTTAACGATACTTGTCTTCTCGTTATTTTTAACGGGTCTTACGCGATACTTGTCTTCTCGTCAGCCCAACTTTTAACAGATCTTTTGCAAGATCGCAAGAGAACAGCTACTTGCGACAAGAGAACAGCTACTTGCGACAAGAGAAGAACACTACTCAAAGACAAAACATTTGTGTTATTGAGGGAGGCTTACCTCTTTCTAGTTACCCAAAGATTGTCTCGTTAATCTTTCAAACAAAACACTTCCTCGGCAATGTCTACCGAAATAGACAAAGGTGAGAGACTCCGTCTGTCAACTCACATAACTTTGACAAAAGAATCTTATTCCAGAACAACCCCTCTTCCATCCACGGACGGGGTACGGACTAGTCATATTCTTTCGCGGAAATTCTATTTTATACCCAAAGTTTTCTCTGCCCTAAGCAGACCAGGATGCATGCCCCCTGGGTTCCAGTCCCATCTTTCCGAATCACTCGCACTCATCGGGAAGGAGGACTGGGGGTGGAGACATTTCTTGATTGAATAGACCATTCAGGGTTGGTATATGACTATTTGCGATGCGTGATCCCGGAAATGAAAGTTGGTCTACGAGTTTGACCATTCTTCCTTCGTGTGGAAAACACATTACTCTAAAGAGTGAGGAGACTATTGCTCCCATGCAATATATATAGTCTCGTCCAAGGAGTAGGTTATAATCCAAGGGTCCTTGAATGACCATCACGTTCATTTGAACGGTCTTCCCTTTCAATGTTATAGGCACATTGGGGAGGATCCCTAATGGTCGACTGGTTCCTTTATCGAAACCCGAGAGATTTCTTATCTCGGGCAAAAGCGCCGGGGAACCCAGTGCTTTCCAAGCAATAGAGGAAAGGATACTCACAGATGCCCCTTCATCAATGATAGTGCCAGCCATTACCATTCTGTATATTTGGACTATGATTCTGAATGGTATACTGGCTGGCAACCGGGGTCTGCCTAGTTGATTCCAATCAAAGGATACAACCAGGTTGCTTGGTGGTGGGACCGAATATACGGCCGGATATGACCCTGACGATGTTCCTTCCTGCGATAAAGGAATGGGCGCATTGCCCTGATGCTCATTAGAGTTTGTGTTGATGAAAAGAATCTGGATGGTGTCATCCTTATTCTCTTCAGTGAGGGTGTCATTTGAAGATGAGTCTTCAGTGACGGTGTCATTTGAAGATGAAACTTCTGAAGGGAGAACCGGGTCAACTGCCGTTTCGACCTTTGGACTTTCGTCCGGTCTGGATTCAGTAGGTTCATTTTCAATGACTGACGCTTCAGCCGACCACTTGAGCGGGCCAGCTGTATTTTCAACCAACGAAGGACTTGGCACGAGTTTTTTGTATCCAGGAGGAAGTCTCAACGGTGAAACCAGACGATCTTCCAAAACTCTCTTCGCTTCGTCTAAGAAGGGACAACGGTGGATGGCGTGATCGCCTTCACACAGTCTGCAGGGGGATCTTACTCCCCCTCTTTGTCTTGAACCTTCACTTTCGCTGGTTGACGGTAAGCATTCAACATGGCTATCAGAGGTTGATGCTCCCGAATTGTGCAAACGAGGGGACCAGTCCCTTAGTATCCGGGGAATACAGGGACAATCTTTATGGAAGTGGTCTCCTCTACATATGACACATGGCGATTTAGGCCCGGTCTGTGCTGTGTGTGGATTTTTGTCAGATGTCTTTTGCTTGCCCCCAGTCGCCTTAGGCTCCTTCTTCTTCTTCTCTCTCTTCTTCTTCTCCTTCTTCTCCATGGGAGCTTGGCTTTTGCCGGCTCTACCTTGCGAAGACGAGGGATTGGAGGAAGAGTTATAGGAAGTAGAAGGCTGGTGGGCAGCTCTAGACTGATCTAACTGTTGACTCGACTGTTCAGGAACCATGGTGTTCTGAACTACATTGGTTGAGAATAGCCAAATTGGCAGGCCAATTGTCAGTCCTGGAAGCGACAATGTGGCCATGTGGGGCGCACCAACTTCTCCCCAAGAGGAGAAAGGACTAGTATTTCCATCATGGGGAATTCCTTGGTTGGGGCGATCCATGTTCTCAACCTACAGATCAACACAGGAATAGGAGGTGATTATGTTCCGTTTAAAATAAATTTTATAACGACGCTTTAGACACAACTTGCTTTTTCACTTTTTAAGAGTCGAGAAAAAGCTAAAGATGACTCTAGTCTCCTTCGATGTTTTAACGAGCCCGAAGTGACAAATGCTCGGATGGACTTTTTCAGTTATAGAGTTTGAAAAAGGCCAAAAGAAACTGCTCTGGAGATCTAGGCAGAGGGTGTGCCAAACCTTTCGCAAAACAACAGAATACGTTTTACGGTACGGGTGGTCGATCTTCGTGAATGCTGTGTTCACTGCATTGCGATCAGTAGGGCGGCCGACACGGCTTCCTATGGATAAAGGCTTTGTTCCTATAGGGGTCTCCCAATATATACGCGACGGTACGTGGGAGCACAAGTCCGTATTGATACTTATCGCTTCACCATGGAGGAATCACCCAACCACTCAACGCTAAGATATCACGTTTAACGACGCCGAAACACGTCTCTAGCTTAGACCTCTATGTGTTTGCGTTATGTTTCAAAGCGTTGTTATGTAAATTCAATTCATTTTAAGTTGATCTTGTTTAGCAGTTTGCCTTTATGGATCACCACGAGATGTATAATACAAATTCCTAAATGCAGTCTAAGATGATAAGCAAGCTTTTCAATCTTTCAAATTTGAAAATCTTAACTACTGAGGGAAAAGAAAGACATCATCTTTTCACACAGATCATAGAGCACACACTAATGCACTTTTCCCTAAATCAACATACAAATTGTCAAAATGCACATGCATAATGCAGGTATTTCTTTTCTCTTTCTTAATGTTGATGTATTACAAAAGAAAGCTGTTGTATAATTTTGAATTCGATTTCAAGTGAAAGCAAACAAGCTTTGTCCAAAATCAAAAGACACCTTAAGATTTACTTGTTTCAACACTAGAAATACATAAATTCAAACCATATGACGAACGCAAAAGCTCAATCAGCTATGAACAGCAAACAAACTAACTCTTAAGATCAATACGACACTTATCACAGGTCTAGATCTAAGAGGCCACAGCAAGACTAGTTCACTTTTCGTTATGGGAAACTGCAAATGATATAAGAAACACAAAGAACAAATACAGTTTCTTTATACAACCGAGGCAGAATAGTGGCAAGGAAAGGTGGTTTCAGATAGGTACATTGACTGATAACAGGCTGCAAAAACAAGGATGAAAACAGGGCAATAAACAGCAGGGAACCCCAGTTGCACAAGGCAAAACTGGTTCAGCGCAGGTAGTACACTGTCAGTTTGACATTCAGCGCAGGTAGCCCCTTCGGGACCTGCGATGAAATGCAGACTGCCTTCACAGTGCCTGCAATGAAGAGAGAAACTCTCGTTTCTCTTGGTTTCCGGGTCACAGATTGCTCAAAAAATCACAGTTTTTGGCCAAATTAAAAGCTATCAATCAAGTACACACTAAAGGGTAATTAGGAGGATGAAAAGCTATCACTAAGAGCTGTTCAGAGTCCTTGTGGATCAGCTCTTCAAATCATAAACATGCCCAGAAACTGAGCTAGAGTAGCTGCCCTCTACTTTGCATTTGAAAGATCCAAATGCAGTTCGATTCGGTACTCCCTATGTTTATGAAATGAATAGAAAAAACACAAACAACCAACAAGATACGATCCCCAGCGGAGTCGCCAATTTGTTGTTGGGAAAAGTATCCAATACGGAATGACCCTATCCCACTCTAAGGGTGATAGTACCTCAGCAACAATCAAAGCAAAGCTATCTAAGATTTCTTCTTTATGAAAGTAAAATAGGGGAGAAAGAGATCCACTAACCGATGTCTTTCGCTAATGGTTGATCCAATCTTCTCTCCTTGCTGCTTGCTCCCAGCTCCTTGCTCTTTCACTGGCCCAGCTACACCAAGATCCTGCAAAATGGCAAGAGAGGGAAACTACAAGAAGCATACATTCATAATTGATTCAAGGATTAGAATAAATCAAATACACAAGTATGACAATACATCATTGAGACACATGCATATAGAAGAACCTCAAATGCTTTATTAATGGAAGAAGTAAAGTTCAGGAAGTGATACAACCATAAGAGGCCCAATCCAGCATCACCTTCCCAGCAGAAAGAAATCTCCTCTTCACCTCCTTCAAAGAAAATCACCCAATAGCTCTAAACTCAAACCAACAGCACTTCCTTACATTCACAAGATTCCAGCCTCCCTAGACCTCATGAGAGAGATCTATATATAGGATTTTTGGAGAAAGGATGAGTCAGCTTGATAGCTGACTAGTGTCCTCTCTCACTTCAGTTATTCTTTAGTTCTTGAGTCCACTTGGAGGTTCTTGCTTCCACTTGGAGATCTAGACCCTCTTACTCATCAACAGTCGAATTCCTTGATCCAAGTGTCATTTTGGAAGCTTCCTGGGCGCTGACACCTTGAGGAATGACTGTGCCACTTGTCCAAGTATGCTCAGCGCAGGTGGCCTTCCTTGCAGTTGACATTCAGTGCAGGTATAGAGTGGAGCACTTGACATTCAGCGCAGATGCTCAGTGGAGCAGTTGACATGATCCAGAATTTGCTTGTTTTTGAGTGTTTTCAGGTGGAGAACTGATATTTAGTGCTGTGGTTTGCTGACCTTGTTCCTCTAGGGGTAGGAACAACATGTTTAGGGACTTTGGATCCCTTAGATTATGGACATTTCATGCTTCATGCTATAAGGCACAAAAATGTCTATAACACGTATGCACTCTAATGCATGGTTTTTAATGATATAGTTGGCTCTGAATATTGTTGCAAAATTCTAGGTTCTGCTCTGTGTTCTAGTGACTGTGTTTTGATGACAGGGTTTCAGTGATTAATTTATTGGGTGATTCAGAGAGTAATGATTGAGTATTCAATGAATGGGTAATGTAATAATTATATTACAGTAGTGATTGATTTGGAGCTTCAATGTTGTTGATGGGTCCAGTATGAAAATTGGATTAAACATGGCCTTCAGATTATGGTGTTGTGTTCCAAGAGTATCGAGTTTGAAAATTTATGAAACGTGGTACCTGGAGGAAGAAAGAAGGTCGTAGCCTTCTGTAGGTTGGCACCTACATACTAGTATATATATCAGCTAGTACAAGAGATAGGGCGTTGTAGCTCCCTTCCAGTAGAAGCTAGAGAATGAAAGAAGGTTGTAGCCTTCTGCAAGTAGAAGCTTGTGTACTAGTATGAGTATGCACCAGTACATTGTTGGAAACAAATTTTCTTATTATTAAAAGAAGAAAGAGACGACAGCAGTAGGTGGTTTTTACCCACATTGGGTTTTCACTTTACATCTTGGTGTTCATGTGTGATGCTTATGTGTGATGGTCGTTTCTATTATTAACTGCACATGGTTACTGTTTAATGTCTAATAAAGTATTGATACTTAGATTAGAGATCAACATATGATGAATTAACAAAATCATTAGTTTGCTTGATATATGCTTGTTTCCTTAAACACAGTTGTGTACACACGCAGGTTGCCTTCATTGAAGTAGTGTATATGAAATTGAAGAAGAAAAGAAAAAGATTAAGGACTTTACTAATACTGATTCACCCCCCCCCCCCCCCCCCCCCCCCACCTCTCATTATTATTTCCAACAAGGGGAAGGTTGTATCCACATCAATTCCCCTAGGAAGGGCTTCTCCAATCAGTAGGAGACAGTGGATACAGTCGAGGAAGAATACAAGGACATATTCTCCTCACCCACAGGGGTATCATTGCATTGTCAGGTCAAGCATTTGATCAATCTAACTCCCAGAGAACCTCTACCCAATGAGCCGATATATCACTACTCCATTATAGAAAATGAGGAGATCAAGCGGAAAATCCAGGAGTTCCTGCAAAAATGGCACATCCAACCAAGTTCCTCACCTTGTGGGAACCTAATTGTAC
This sequence comes from Pinus tabuliformis, assembly GCA_031772625.1. Classification (NCBI taxonomy): domain Eukaryota; kingdom Viridiplantae; phylum Streptophyta; class Pinopsida; order Pinales; family Pinaceae; genus Pinus; species Pinus tabuliformis. The sequence goes on along the minus strand of CM062804.1, from coordinate 1,334,001,963 downwards.
TTGTACTGAAGAAGGATGGGACTTGGAGGCTTTGCATTAATTATCAGGCATTAAACAAAATCATTGCCAAGAACAGGTATCCAATCCCATAGATTCATGACCTATTGAACCAACTCAAGGGGGCCAAATATTTCACCAAGATCGATATGAAGTTTGGTTATCACCAAGTTCCAATAGAGCCCATAGATGTATTGAAGACCACCTTTAAATCCAATGAGGGCCTTCTTGAATGGTTGGTTATGCCCTTTAGGTTGACAAATGCCCTTGTTACTTTAATGAGGCTAATGGATGACATCTTCCGGCCCTTCACCAAATCTTCGTGGTGGTTTATTTGGATGACATCCTCATCTTCAGCAAGAGTTGGGAAGAACACTTCCAACACATTCAGAAGGTCCTTCAAACACTTTGGCAACACAAATTATGTGCCAAATTGGTGAAATGCACATTTGGCATGAGCCATGTACAATACTTGGGTTACATCATAGAAGAGCATGGCATCCATGTGGACCTGACTAAGATCCAAGTCATTCAGGATTGGCTAGCCTCGACCACTCTAATGGAGCTTCGCAACTTTTTGGGCCTTGCAAATTTTTATAGAGGTTCATGCTGGGATTCTCCCATATTACATGGTCTTTGAGTCAAATTACTAAGGGTGAGGTGAAAGAAAAATTTTCCTAGTCTAAGTCCCAACATAAGTCGTTCATTGAATTGAAGCACCGCCTCTGCTTTGCACCAATACTCACACTACCAGACCTGCAACATCCATTTGAAATCGAGATGCACTCCTCAAACTATGCTATTGGTGCATTCCTCACCCAGCACTAGCATCTAGTAGCCTATCATAGTGAGATACTTTCCAATACAATTCGAAAGTACTCCACCTATGATAAAGAGATGTATTCCATAATGCATGCTTGACGATAATGGAAGCACTACCTTCTTGGAAAGGAGACATCATCCACACCAATCACTGACCTATTCAATTTATACACACATAGGGGAAGTTGCAAAACGATCGCCATCTAAATTGGTCTACATATCTGCAACAATTCCACTTGAACATTAAATACAAAAAGGGCAGAACCAATCATGTTACAGACTGCCTTAGCCAGCCCCTAGTTGCAGCACTGACTACTATTCTCAACTCTTATGGTCATGAGACCTCTGGATGGACATAGCTAAACAAAAATTATATAGATTTCACCTCCACATACTAGATGCTAGTAGATGGAAAGCAAGTTCATTATTTCCACCTCCAAGATGTATTATTATGCTACTTGGTCTGCCTTTGTGTTCCTTCAAGCGAGCAAGATGAATTTGGAGGCGCACTACAGTTGAGTCAGAGGACACTTTGGTGTGGAGAAAATTGTGGTTGTAATACAAAAGTCATTTTATTGGCTCAAACTGCAACTAGATGTTGGGAAATATATCATATCCTGCACTATCTGTGCCATCGCCAAGCCAACCATCAAGAAGCAAGGCCTGTACACTCCTCTACCTACTCCCAACAAGTTGTGGGAATCCATCTCCATGGACTATATGTTTGGCCTCCCTTTTACCAAGCATGGTAATGACTATGTATTTATGTTGTGGACAAATTTTCTAAGATGGCTATATTGACGGCCTACAAGAAGAGTATCACCGCTGAGGACACTGCCAAACTCTTCTTTGAATGAGTATGGGTACATTTTGGGATTTCATAAACCATTGTATCATATTGGAATAGCCTTTTCTTGAACACATTCTAGTGAAGCCTCTGGACACTATTGGAAACCAAGCTCACCAAGTCGACTGCCTTCCATCCCCATACTAATGGCCAAACGAAGGTCATCAATAGGATGATAGTGCACATACTCCATATGTACAACTCCAAGCATCCTCAAACCTAGGATGAGAGTCTTCCATATGTTCAACACAATTATAATAGAGCTCTCCATAGCTCGACTGGTCGTAGTCCCTTTCAAGTGGGTCTAGGATTTCAACCATTGTGTCTGATTGATGTTGCCATGCCTCACACAACTACACAGACATAATCGACACATGTATTGTCTAAGGCTAATAAAATAAAGCGAAAAGATTTATTGAACCCATCCAACACATCCGTCAACAGGTTCACAGGATCCTAGAGAAGTCAAATTCCATGTACAAGCAGCAACATGATCAACATGGGGTGCCACACAAGTTTTGAGGTGGGCGACAAAGTTTGGTTGCATTTATAGAAAGAATGCCTTATCGAAGCCCATCAGAATTTTAGACCACTCCGATATGGTCCTTACACCATTATCAAGGTTGTGGTATATAATTCTTTAGAGCTCAGCATCCCCACATTCCTTGGCCTGCACCCAATGTTCAATGTGGACCGCCTTCGGTCATACTTCCCACCATTACTAGACACATCAGACATTGCAGAACAACTCACACCAACTGAGTTAAAGACATACTGCATGGAACAAGGCACAACTAATCAAATTATGGGCACACAAGTCAAGAACACTCGCCATCAGAAGATCCAACTATATCGGGTTGGAAAATCTGGCTAGCACCTGCACCAAGGCAAGTGGCTCACCACAGACTAGGCTCAACATAAATTTCCTCACCTCATGGAGGCTTTGCATGCAGTGGAGACCATTGCTGGGGAGGAATGATCCAGGTGGATATTGGTGGCCACCCACCTATTCCACTTAGACCTCTAGTCAGTTTCATTTGTTTCCTTGTTTATTTCAACATTTACTATTTTTAGAATTTTTTCGGGTCCTGAACTTCTAGATCAATTTTGACCCTCTAAACAGTGTTTTTTTAGTTCCGATGTAGTCCAAAATCCATTAGCAAGGGATTGTGAAAAATACTATAGTACTCGGAAAGACCTTTCCAACAAGGTATTCTACGTGCCAAACAGAGATGATATGACCAAGTTATGACCTCGGGAAGTTGGCTACCCAACTAACCCCAACGGGGCCCACAAACGCTTGGCGTTACATCTCTTGGGGTTAGGTTTTTGGTTGTTTAGGGTTTTCTCATGTTTTTCAATAATATATAGGCTCTTGAGCCTCATTGTAACATAGTTCAGAGGCATGTAGCCGGTACATTTCTTCTCAGAGATAAGCTACCATCGCCCAAGCTAGTCTTATTTCCATTTTGTTTGTAAGCATATTTTAGTACTTAATATTAATGAAATGATGTGTTATTTCTACTACATCTCTATATTTATGGTTATATATGTAATTTGTTGCTTTCCTGGTTAAGTTTGGATCACCCTGAGCCTGTACTATATTTTCATGTATCACTACTACTACATCATATGCACTGTCAGTAATATAAGCAATATGGATATCAAACCGATATGGGAATCATCATCAAGATATACATATGTATTGCTCCCTCTGAGATCATACATTACTAATCTTAAGGACTCGATAATCATCTTTTGTTCCCCACGAGGTCATGTACCTCACATCACTTCTGTAGTCAATGTGAGAAGTATTCTTTTAAGAATAATGTACTACAGAAGAGATAATCTTCATTTACTCTGAGTCTAATTCCTCCTCATTTATGTGAGAATTTAGTTCTTTAAACACATATAATTGTTCTGGATTTTTGTATCCTCTTCCTATGAATTTTCCAGTTTCTTCACCGATAATCTTGCACTTGGTCGATGTAAACACAATTATATTTCCTTTATCCGCCATTTTACCTACACTTAGAATATTTTTCTTTATCCCTTGAACTAATAATGTATCAAATTCTCCTCTATGTTTATTAATTCTAGCTGTACCTTTTCCCATAACTTTTGTTGTAGCATTATTTCCAAGTATAAACTTACCACATTGGTTTTTCTTAAGCGACTCCATCTTACTCTTATCTCCAGGCATTTGATGAGAGAATCCATTATCTATGTACCATTTATCTTCTTCTTCAAATGCACAGAAAGCAAGACCACACCTTATATGTTCTTCTTCTTTCTGCTTATTATGAGAAATGTTGGTGGGTCCATATTTTTTAGGTCTTTTGAGATCAATATTCTTATTTGATTTATTTCCATGTTGTATGAGGTGATCCATAGATTTTTACCTGCATTCGTTTGCTACATGCCAAAAATTGTTACAAGCTTAACATCTTATATGAGCAGAGGAATCATAATATTTCTTTTTCATATTCCTTCTATTGCAATCAATAACTTTGTGACCAAATATGTTCCAATAAAAACAATATCCCTTACATAAACCTGAGTACCTGGAAGTTGATGGTCTTTCTGTGAAGTGGTTATTTGCTTGAGATTGAAATAGTCTTCTTCTACAATTTGCTACAATGTGTCTATAATTATGACATATAAAACATTCAACATTATTCATCAGAGGAGATAATCAATTAAATACTCTATTATTGGGAGAAAATAATTTCTTTTGAGAATTCATCTTCTTTGGATGATGTTTTTGTTGACTTCTAATAGGAATTTTAGATATCATAATGTTATCTTTCAAGATCCTTGTACAAGCCTATGAATTAGATTCTCCTTTTACAATTTCATGGAAACAAATACCAGATTTAATGGCAAGATACCTTTGACTACTAAGAATGTTATCCAAAATATTAGTACTATCTTGAAATCTCAAGTATTTATCCTTTTCTTCTAATTTACCTTTTAGAATTTTTAACTCAACCTCCATTCTTTGGTATTGCTTTTCTTTTTCAAGATACTCCTTTCTCATTCCTTCTCGAACCTTTCTTCGTTCTTCCATTTTCTCCTTTAAGTTGATAATTTCTTCATTCATCCTATTCTCCTGTTCTTCAAATGCTTGAAGTAGTTCTTCATTTCACTTGTTTGACTTTTCAAGATCTTCTTTTAGAGAGACAATCTCTACTTCAAGGCCTTCACAATATTATTCAGATTGTACTGCAACATTTCTTGATTTAATATGATCCCTATTATCATATCCCTAAAACTTATCTTTAAGATTAGTAATAATTTTCAAAGCAATATCAAGTTGTCTTCTAAGATTGAGAACTTCCTCTATTATGTCTTCTTAAGAATCAGTAACATACCATATTTTACTGCATCATTATTTTGTTTACAAATAAGGTTACCTGTTGGTTCTTCTCTTGAACAATCTTCCTTTTTTCTTTGTTCATGGATTGCATGTAGCTTATGCCATACTTCCTTTGCAGTTTCATAATGCATAACCCTATTTAATGTTGAATCAAGTATGTTGTTAACGATGTCACTTAATGCCTTACTATTATTTTGCACTTCTTCATATGATGGAGAAATTTTGGTCAAGCCATAGCATACTAAATACTAAACATCACGGTTCATTAGATTAGATTTCATCTATTCTTTCCATTGCTAATAATTATCATTGCTTAGCATAGGTACCCATTCATTGTCCATTGTTTCTGACTTGCCTTATTCTTCTGCTTCTAGGGCCATCATTTTTTAATCTATTTTCTCTTTAGAATTCTTACTTTCATCTTTACTCGTGAGTGTAAGTTTAGTTTCACTTTAATGATCATTACATAGACAAGGAAATGGACCATAATTAGAATAAAAACCCATACCTGATAGTTCTTTGCTACTATCTTCTTCATTATTGATCAATAAAAAGTGAGGTGCTCACATAATTGAATATTTACTGACATCTGTAATTGTGATTGCATCTAATATATCACTGCACACAGTTTTCTAAATCCTTCCTTCAATATATGTTCTTCTTTCCCAAAATCCTTGATCCACTCCAAGTGGTTAGGCTTCAACTAAAGTGACCTTCTCTGATACCAATTGTTGGGAAAAATATTGGGGGTGGGGGTGGGGGGGGGGGGGGTGTGAATCATGATTTTAAAAACTAATTTAAACCATTGAAATTATTATTTAAATTTATGTACGCTATTGTCATTAAGTAAACTTGTGTAAGTATGCGAATATGATGAAGGAAAATAACGTATATCCAATTAGCTAACTTTTCATATATTTCATCACCTATTCTACTTTAACCAGTATGTTATTACTTCATTATCCTTTAATTGAATAGAAACCATGATCATTAAGAACAAAATAAATAATCAAACATAAGAAACAGGCCAACACATGAAGACACAAGGATTTTTAATTGGAAATCCAATGTGTGAGAAAACCATTTTTGTCATTGTTGTTGTCTTCATCTTTTATTATAAAATAAAACATATGACAATCTTGTACTGGCATAGACTCATACCAGTATGCAATCACCCACTTGCGGAAAGCTACAACCTTCACTAATTCTCTAGCACCCACTAGAAAGGAGCTCCAACCACATGATCTCATTTACCAATACCCACAGGAAGAGAGCTGCAACCCCCTGATATGATTCACTAGCTACCACTAGAAGGAAGCTTCGACTTCCTCACTGAAGGCTCCAACGCTTAGCACCTCTGTGGACCATGTTTCATAGTAATTCAACTGGATCCACCTGACGTAGAAAATCAAACCTATAGGCAACATTTCATCATATTTTGAGACTAGAACCATTACTATCATTTAACCCCAATACCAAATAACAATACTGCAACCAATCACTACATCAAATCACTTAATCATTGAACCAATGAGATCACTGAATTTCTACCATTTCTTACAGTTGAATCAAACCAAAACATAAGAGATATAAACCATCAGATAAATCAATATACCAAGCCAAGCATTGTTACCCATCACAAATCCAGTTGTTTCTATTGCAAAACCCTGATCAAGTATACGTCATAATATTATGCTACTATTCTAATTCATACATGCATATGTATAAGCTTCTCCTTAAGAGGACTTTCGTACATATCTCAAAATACTAAACAACTGAGTCTAAATCACTATCATGTTGAATCAATCATTGAATCACATATTGAACCCATCACAAATCATTGAACTAGATACAACTCATCACACAGTAGCACCACCTCTAGTCAACATATCATTCCATAAACAATTCAACCCAACTAGAACTGTCAAACACATATTATCCTAAGAGAGACATAATTGACAGAAAGAAGCTAACATAATAGAACTGATCAAACATCATTAACAACTCATACTATAAAACCGTAGTAGATGTATGTGTCTCTTATAAATCATATCTGAGTATGTATGTGCTTATCATTCAACACACCTATGTAGAGATCTACCAATACTATAGAATGTATACGTGACTACCTAGTAGAATTGTTACAGATCCATTTGGGCACATCAACCCCAACCTACAGATCAGTACTATTAGGGCCCATCAAACCCTAATTCTGTTGTTACATGCCCTAAAGAAGTCAACCATAAGGATGCATAGCTTCCCAAGAAGTTTCATGACTAAAATCATCCAAAAAATGCCTCTAAGTAAATCAGCGTAGGCAGGCCTTCATTATGGTGTGCTGTAATGTAGACCATACACTGATAGGGTGCTATGCAACGCACTTTAGCCCTCTTTGGCCTGCGATGAGCGAATTTGAGTGAAATTGCATTCGGGTTTGGGAATATTCTTATCCATTGGATGCATCTAGAAGTTTGCCAAGTTTATCTACTCCTTTGAGCTAGTAATTGGATGAGGAAAGGAGTTAAGGAACATCAATCCCTTTATCCCTTCCTCCATGGAACTAATTCCTAAGTTTGGGAGGGCATTCATTATCACCATTTATGGCATAACTTCCTTCATTCACCTATAAAAAGACCACTCATCTAAGTGATCAGGGGCTGGAGGTCAATGAATTATAGGGAGATGTTGTTAGTATGAGACTTGAGTTGATTCCAAGTATTGTAATGATGTCAAAATGTCTTTCTTGTTATGAGGAGAGGATGGGATTGAATTGGAGGAGTGATGCTGAATTGAGCAAATTGGGTTGTAACTCTTCCTTTTACTAATAAAGTGTTCAAATCTTTTTCCATATGCTTGTGTTATTCATTTATGCTTTCATATGTGTATCATGTACTTGATTCCATGCTATGTTTAATCAATAGATCATTATCATATGCTTTGATCAGTTTTTGTCTTCTGTCTGTGTGCAGGTACTCTTCAAGCGGATTAAGTACGAAGAGGAGTGACAGAATTGGTCAAGGGAGATAAGGAGTAAGTGAAAGCTACAAGTAGGCTTCTTTACCTCTTATTTAATCTATTGATCAAAGAAAAAGTAGAGAATGCTTTACACTGTTATTCTAGACTTAGCTACTAGTCTAGGGGTTTAAGCATTTATCTGTAGACACTAAAACTTCCCAAAACAAACTGGTGACTCCATTGGGGAGTGATCATCCATCTTAGTAGCTTATCAACCTCTTAATACATTTTCACATACTGTACTTGTGGTCGTTGATTGAATTTCAGTCTTCTTTCATTGAAAATTAAGTTAAAACTATGCCAAATTGCCTTCAAAATTTCTTACTGTCACCAGGGCAGCCCAATGAAGGACACAATGCACTGCAATGCACTTCCCGCATGGATGCAGTGCACTTCAGTGCACTGTCTCGCACTGCTACCTGCACTGATCCCTTGAGGGTCAGTTTCCCATCTAGAAGCTGAATTGTTTGAGCCATTTTTCTCCTGTTTGAATGATTTGTTGAATGTCAACGATGTCTTGTGTCTAAAAATAGTTTTTTCCATCTCCTTACCTGGCCCTACTTAGACTAGGATTGATAAATGTTTCTTATGTATTTACCTTGACATTTTCAATCTATAGTCGAAAGTTATTTTTTGGTCGATTGATCTTTAGCGAAAGAAGGTGTCGTAAAATCGTCTTTTCCTTCGAAAATTGAATTGTCGTCAAATCTTCATTCATGAAATATTGAATGATTGATGTATGCATATGATTAGTCTTTTCGTTGAAACTGTCGTAATTCCTCATTTCTTTGAAAACGAAAGTGTCGTAAAGTCTTCCTTTCCTTGAAAAGAAATTGTCGCAAAATCGTCATTTTTATGAAAAGCGTTTATTGATCGATTGTGCATTTGTTTTCCACTTTGTTCATTCACATTAAGGGAAATCAAAAATAAATACATGCATGTTGCATTGAAAAAGTTTGTGTGTGGCGATAAGGAATAGTGTAGGGAATTTGCATTTAGATTGTGCTATTTGATCTTTGATCAAAAGAAATTTGATCGTTCTATCCCTAAGTAGCTAGGATTTTCATTGTCAAATTGGGAAAGAATGCTTATCATGGTAGTTGCATTCCTAGGAATTTCAGAATACATCATGTGGTGAACTTGAAAGGAAAATTCTAAAGAAGATCAACTTAATTTTATCTAAATTTACCTAATGGAGCATTGTCACCTAATGAAAAACATTTAGAGGTCTAGGCTAGAGACGTGTTTCGGCATCATAAAACAAAGAAGTTGTCGCAATCTTTTCTGTAATACATTCCGAGTGTGATACCCCATTCCACGTACGTGAGTATATCATAGCTCGTCCACGTACCTTCGAGTATATAGGGTAGTGTTACATTACGTAAAGTATATGGGAATGCTCTCACTATGTGGTTTTGCATTAGGCAGCGCTTATACGGACTGGGCCTCCACGTACCTTTAGGTATATATGGAAGGACAACTCTAGGTTGCTATCCAACCTTAGGTAACCAATTCGGCTGCCTTGTACACTGTGATACACTGAACACAGCGTTTGGGGAGATTTCCTGCCCATACTTCTTGGTTCGCCAGGAGGTATTCTGTAGTTCACAGTTACTTGGTAATCATTTTGCATAGATCATCCCTCCTTTGTTTTTGTTATGTTACTTAGATTAAAATAAAATTAATTAACCACGGATAACATCCTCCACGCTCACTCCTTAGTTGATCTAAGGTTGAAGCATATGACGACAAATCTGGAGTCCATCAATCAAGGAATTCCTTTTGATGGGAATCCTAGTCCTTTTCCTGCTTTTGGAAATATTGGTGCTCCATATATGGATACAATTTCCCTTCTGGGATTTACCATTGGCTTGCCAGTATGGTTGTTTTCAACCTCCTTGATTCAAAGTGTCGTGATTCCTCCGCAATCAAGTACACCTCCAACTGGACAAAATCAACCTCCAGTTGATCATAAAGTTGAACCTTTTCCTTCTTCCTCGGTTGTTTCTTCCTCCCCTTCTTCCTCTTCGCCTAGTGAAAGTATTGGTACTAGTAACCAGGTGGCTAAGAAGAAGAAGAAAGCGAAAAATAAAAAGAAGAATTAAATTTAGCAGAGGGGCAACCAAGCAACCGTTGCTTTGAATGCAACATCTGATGAGAAACTATCCGTCAAGCCTCACAAAGTTTGATATCCATGAAAACTTTGTGCGGGAGACCATCTTCTTCGAAATTGTCCTGATATTCCTCAGATCTTAGAAGAATGGTCTTCCCATTCACATCATCATGTGTCATCAACTTCTTGAGATCATGTTGGTGACACACCATCAACTAGTGGTAGTAAAGTTCAAGGAAATAAGGGTAAAGTTAAGTTTCCTTGTAGGTTATGTGAAGGGAATCATCCCATTCACCTTTTTCCCTATCTGGATGAAGCCAAAAGAGTGTTGGATAACCGTCCCGCTTCACAGCAACGATTTCCATTTGGTTACAGGAAACTCTCCCTAAATCCTTCACTAGTTTATGAATTGACTGACCAAAATCAACCATCGGTCAAAACCACTCTCTCTGAAAGTGAATTTTATGAGTCTATACCCAAACCAAATCAATAGGTCAAGGTAACAGTTGACCCCATTTCACCTTCAACTAATTGTACTTTTCCCGAAGAGAGTGAATATGATACCACTGAAGTTCGTTTTGTTTCTTCAGATTCTAATGAGCTTGGGGGAAGTCCTCCTGTTCCATCAAGACAGGAGGAAAATCCTCAAGTTCTCGTAAATCAAGGGGTTAATTCTCCTGTTTCTACAGTACCCCCTCTAAGTAGTCTAGTCACTTCCTTTGATTGGAATCGATTGGCAGGATTCCTCCTTCCTTCTTATGTGCCTTTCCAAATCATAGTACAGGTTTGTAATATGATTGTATTTGGCAATATTATAGATGAAGGTGCATCAATGAGCATCCTTTCCTCAACTGCTTGGCAAGCGCTCTGTTCACCGCTGCTTGTGCCAGTTACCAAAAATCTATTAGCTTTTAACAGAAGAACCAGTCAACCATTAGGGATCCTCCCTCAGTTACCTATTACTTTGGGAGGAAAAATCATTTATCTAAACGTGATGGTAGTCCCCAGCCCTTTAGATTACAATTTACTTCTTGGGTGCGACTATGTTTATGACATCAGAGCTATTGTTTCAACACTCTTTCAAGTGATTTGTTTCCCCACATGAAGGTAGAATTGTCACCGTTGACCGGCTTTCATTTCCAGGTCCAAATATGGCTCCTAGTCAACCATCTTCCCTAAATGGTCCTTTTGTACCAATGGTATCATCCCCGCCATGGGTTAATTATATGGCAACCCGTTCCAAACCTACATCAACTGGCAATCAATTCAATGATGTTGTACATCATGTACTAGGGGCGTTGGAACCAGATCTCTCCTTCATGACCTCTTATGGGTTGTGATCAGGGTATGAGGATAGTTCCTTGTCTTGTGTCGACCTCATTAAAAAATGAAACAACGAACACGAGGATGGTTCTTTTACTGTGTCAACCTCGTTAAAAAATGAAACAGTTCCCATGAGGATAGTTCCTTGTCTTGTGTCAACCTCGTTAAAAAATGAAACCAAGGAATGTGCGGGTAGTTATTCTACTGTGTCAACCTCGTTAAAAAATGAAATAGGCCCATGAGCATAGCTCCTTATCTTGTGTCAATCTCGTTAAAAAATGAAACAAGGAATTTGAGCAGAGTTCCTTGTCTTGTGTCAAGCTCATTAAAAAATGAAACAATGTCCCAAGTTCCAAATCGAGTCTTTGAGTAGATCTCATAAAATCGCAGTTGAGTCTTTCACTTGAACTCATAAATGAACCTTCATTCCTTCCACCTGATAGCCACAAGTAGTCTACTCAGGTGAATGTAATGAAGCTTGGGGGGCATGCACCTAATGGTAAAGTTAAGTTTCCCTGTATGTTATGTGAAGGGAATCACCCCATTCACCTTTATCCCTATCTGGACGAAGCCAAAAAGGTGTTGGATAACTGTCTTGCTTCACCGTAGTGACTTCCATTTGGTTACAGCAGACTTGTTGCGGAAGTTTTAGTGTCTACAGATAAACGCTTAAACCCCTAGACTAGTAGCTAAGTCTAGAACAATAGTGCAAAGCATTCTCTACTTTTTCTATGACCAATAGATTAAATAAGAGGTAAAGAAGCCTACCTGTAGATTTCACTTACTCCTTATCTCCCTTGACCAATTATGTTGCTCCTCTCCGTACTTAATCCACTTGAAGAGTACATGCACACAGACATAAGACAAAAACTAATCAAAGCATAGTTTCATCATGCTGGGGGCATGTAAACTAATCTCAAGAATATTTTTTCATTTTAAGCCTGTGTAAAAATGAAACTGAATCCAAGCATAGTTTGTCATTTCAAGCTTGTGTAAACATGAAACTGAATCCAAGCATAGTTCACTATGGTTCAAGCTTGTGTAAAAATGAACCCATATTCATTTTTAACCCTCATGATTGCCATTCTATCAACCTCTTTCATCAGATGAGCCTTAGTTGCTTTCATCCCATCGCCACCATCCCTTTAGCCTATCATACAGATTCACTTGGTTGTTTTATCCCTTTTTGAGGAACAGTTACAATGAGTGGTCTTATTAGCTAGCCTCTTCACATAAATCAACATGTTTTGAGAAGTTCCAACATCACCAAAACTAGTTTCTACCCTAGACACCACTCGTTCCTCAAAATGGAGTCTTCTTTAAGCTCTTTTCAGACTCTCTAAACATGAAAAGATTGTTGAGCGCTTGTCCTTTCCAGCTCGTTAATGGATTGGAAAAGATATATCTCTTGTATTATTTTACGCTTTTTTGGACTTGAGAGATTATTTTACGAAAAAGAACTCGTGGAGTTTCCTTTTCATCCCTTTTCAAACTCCCTAAACATGAAAAGGACCGAGTTATCATTTTCCTTAAACTCGTTAAAAACATCAAATAGCGACAAACTTGTCCATCTACACAAGACTGAATGTCACCTTTGGTAGACTTGTTAAAGCATCAAATAGCGATGGATTCACCCAAAGGGTGAAATTATACAACAAGCATATGTTATCCTCCTCAACCTTGATAAAAAATAAAGAGGTACTGGTCAGCAATGACTGCGGAGAATTGGAAAAAGGGGAAAACACTTTATGGTAGCAAGTCGCTCTTTAACATGACACGTTCACCTCATCACCATGACTATGTGGGTTGGGTCATTCAGCTTGATGGTTATGACACCGTTGGTCTATCATACCATCCTTTACTTTGTTGTGGGTCAATGCTACCAATTCATCTTAGTGTCGCCGACATGTTCAAGAGAAGTCATTCAGTTCAAACTTCATCCTTTGCAATACTGTAAACATTCATTTTCATGACCGCCATTCCAGAACTTTCTGTCGTCAATCGATTTTTTCATCTCCAAAATCATTTACCTCGTTTTGTGTCGTTGATGTGGGATACATCAAGGCCCTCCTGCGATGAGTCACTTCTTGTTGAAATTAGCACATAATCCAAGAAGTTGACTTAGAAACACCCTTTCAATACCTTGAGGCTTGCATACATCAATGGTAGGTTTCTTGCTTCTAGTGATAGGTTGACATCACTAGCCTTCGACCAAAACACTTTGTATGTAGTTCAACATCAAATCATTTATTCACACCATGCGAAATGTAATGTTGTACCTTGAGGGCCATTATCATTATTGGTGATTCCTCTCGCATCTGTTAACGGCTTACATCATTGGCTGGTAATTAGATGATGTCTTTCCATGTTTGACTTCAGATCATCTTTTCACATGGTTAGACTTGTACTTGAGCGAAAGATTGAACATGATTGAAGACCCCAGATCTAGTTTCTTCCATCCGGGTTGCGATGTTTTCAGGAGTACTAAATCAAATGTACAATGGCCTTACATTCATGGTCATCCATTCATGGGTCTATATCTGTAGACGATTATATTTGTACATATAATGAAAGTTTATAAGTTGAGCATGGGTATGCCTTCCCTCAGCAAGTTCATGAGAAAAAATCAAATTATCATGATATATGTATTGTAATTGATGTAGGTCACCTTCCAGTTTGAAACCTCCTCTCCAAATGATAAAGCATTTCACTCGACATACATATTTACGACTTCATGCTTTAGGGGGCAACTATTACAGACCCATTTGGGCACATCAACCGCAACCTATAGATGAGTACTATTAGGGTCCATCAAACCCTAATTCAGTTGTTACATGCCCTAAAGAAGTCAACCATCAGAATGCCTACATTCCAAAGAAGTTTAATGACTAAAATCATCCAAAAACTGCCTCTAAGAAGATCATCGTAGGCAAGCCTTCATTAGGGTGCACTGCAATGCAGACCATACACTGATAGGGTGCCCTCTTTGGCCTGCACTGGGTGAATTTGAGTGAAATTGCAATGGGGTTTAGGAATATTCTTATCCATTTGATGCATCTAGAAGTTTCCCAAGTTTATCTACTCCTTTGAGCTCATATTTGGATGAGGAAAGGAGTTAAGGAACATAAATCCCTTTATCCCTTCCTCTATGGAACTAAATCCTAAGTTTGGGAGGGCATTCATTATCACCATTTATGGTATAACTTCATTCACCTATAAAAAGACCACTCATCTAAGTGATCAGGGGCTAGAAATCATTGAATTATAGGGAGATGCTGTTAGTATGAGACTTGAGTTGATTCCAAGTATTGTAATGATGTCAAGATGGGATTGAACTGGAGGAGTGATGCTGAATTGAGCAAATTGGGTTGTAACTCTTCCTTTTACTAATAAAGTGTTCAAAGCTTTTTCCATATGCTTGTGTTATTCATTTATCCTTTCATATGTGTATCATGTACTTGATTCTATGCTATGTTTAGTCACTAGATCATTATCATATGCTTTCATCGATTTTTGTCTTCTGTCTATGTGTAGGTACACTTCAAGTGGGTTAAGCATGAAGAGGAGCGACAGAATTGGTCAAGGGAGATAAGGAGTAAGTGAAAGTTACATGTAGGCTTCTTTACCTCTTATTTAATTTGTTGATCATAGAAAAAGAAGAGAGTGTGTTGCACTATTGTTCTAGACTTAGCTACTAGTCTAGGGGTTTAAGCATTTATCCGTAGACACTAAAACTTCCCAAAACAAGAATATTTACCTATGTACATGACTTATCAGTGTCAAACCCACGTACAAATTTATAATCACGCAGACATACCTTCATCGCAACACAACATCTGTCAAACTGAAATATCGCCATGCAAACTCTTACAGACACACATCTTAATATCATCACAGATCTATCAAACCAAAAACAAATTATTCAATATGTGGTCATTTCAGATCTATTAGATCTTATCCATCTCCATGCTCCCTCGTGCACACCTATTTTAGACTAAGTTATTCATAAATAATCCATCATATGCACACCCTTAACACTTGATCGTCATTTCCTTATATAGTATAAGCCTTATCCAATACCTTAGGCCAACCCTGTATTAATGTTGATGGTATTCTTTGACGAGATCAAATATCCGTGATCGCACTCATTACTATAGGACAATACCATGTTAAAGACCCCTGGTATTCATAATACCATGGTGAAAAAATTGTGCGCAACTTCTCTTCATCATACCTGTGTATGTATGTGACTTTTCTTAATAGGACCCACGTATGCTTTCCAAAAATTCACCTGTATCATCCTTATTGCTTTGTCCATCCCACCTATATGATCTCCATAACCATCATGTTGACATCTTTATCAAGTAGGTTTCTTATAAATGAAAACCTTTGTCCATTCTCTCTATCACACTACATAACCATCATTTTGACATCTTTATCAAGTAGGTTTCCATTAAGGACAACACATTAGCCATAATTCCAACAATCTAATTGTTTTGACCAACTAAAACACTTACCTACTACTACTCCTATTTTAAGAATTGCAAATCCAAACAAGGAATTCACTATTTGTATAAATTCTTTTAAGGATGGTGTAGGAGGAGTACTAATGCAAGAAGTCTCAGTTGTGGCATATGAATATCAGAAGTTCAACTAGCATGAACAAAGGTACTTAGCTTATGATTTAGAACTAACAATAGTAATACACACTCTAAAAATGTGGTGACACTATTTACTTGGGAAAATATTCTCACTGATGACAGATCATAGTAGTCTAAAAAACTATCTTAAACAACCTAATTTGAATGCTTAACGTGGACTTTGGATTGCTTTTCTGAGAAAATTTGAGTTTGAAATTAAACATTTGAAAGGAAAAGAGAACCAATTAGCTAACACCCTGAGTAGGAAATTGAATTTTGTGTATCAAGTTCATTTAGTGAAGCATAAACTATTTTTAAGGAACAAATTAAGGAGGTGGCTAAGAAGGATCCAGAGTATCATTTTTTGTGGTAGCAAGCCAAAAACCCAAACCAAGTTAACAACAACTTGGTTATGATATAAAAAAGAGAAAGCACAATGAGTTATCGAAACAAAGTGTATGTTCCTAATCAAACAAGTATTAAATAGTTGATTCTAGATTAATATCACAAAAGCTCTTATGTTGCCCATCCTTGATATCAAAAATTTATTTTTGTTTTAAGGAAGGAATATTTCTGGCCAGACATGAACAAAGAGGTGGTTTTATATTTTTCCAAGATTTTGGCATGTTAACAGATGAAAGCCAAACACCAACATCCAACCACGTTGCTTCACCCATTACCTATTCTCGAGTGGAAATGGGATACCATTACACTTGATTTTATTACTAGTCTACCTAAAACTAAAAGACAAAATGACTCTATAATGGTAATAGTTGATAAATTGAGTAAGTCTACTCATTTCATTCTAGTGAAATATACCTACAAAATAGTTCAAATTGCTAACATATTTATGAAAGAAATTTTCAAGTTGCGCAGGATACCAAAAGTAGTAATTTCGGATAGAGATGTGAAATTCACCTCTACCTTTTGGAAAGATTTATTTGATGTGTTAGGTACTCAGGTAAAGTTTAGTACTACATACAACCCTTAAACAAATGGGCATACTGAGAGAGTGAATCAAGTGATTGAAGATATGCTAAGGATGTATTTAATGTAGCAACAAGCTAAGTGGGAGGACTATATTTACTTAGTGGAATTTTATTACAACAACAACTATCATACCTCCTTGAAGATGAGCCTGCTTGAGGTATTATATGGGCGTAGGTGAAAAAAACATATTAATTAGAGCATTATGAAAGATAAGTTAATGTTGGTACTTGAGTTATTGAAATAAATGGTAGAGGCAGTAAGAAAAGTGAAGGGAAATTTCAAAACTACCAAAGACAAGCAAAAAATGCTGATAAAAATCAAAGTTATTAGGAATTTCAAGTAGGGGATCACATATATGTGTGAGTCAATTCTAAGAAGAGCACCCTATAGTGGGGAGGTTGTGCCAAGTTGGCCCCTCAGTTCTGTGGCCCATTTAAGATTCTAGCCCAGATTGGTCCTGTCGCATATGAGCTAGCCTTTCCTAGCCACATACATGCTCATATCATTTTTCATGTTTCATTATTGAAAAAGTATATGTATGACTCTAAACATATAATTGATTGGAAAAATATATAGGTGAGCATTGTAAATGTGCATTTATATAAATAATATAAAATTTTTCAATGATATGGACTGATAATGATTGTTAATTATGAATATACAAGTAGAACCAAATGGAGAGTTTTTGTTCAAACCTCTACATATACTGGTTCAAAGAGAAGTAATGTTGTGGAAGTGATCTATCACCCAAGTTAAATTGCATTGGAAGAACTTTATCCAAGAAGAGACTAACTGGGAGGATGAAAATTTTATGAAGGAAGCAAACCCAAGTCTATTTTGAAAGTGAGAAAACATCGGGACAATGTTTTGCTCAAGGGGGGGAATATGTCACATCCCTTGGTAACTTGTAAATATTCCTTATTTTACTGCAGTTACAGACATCATAATATCTTGCAGAAAATGTTAAATAGGATCATTTGATTGTATTGTGAAAGCCTAAATGTTTGCGCAAGGAGTAAAACCACATGACGAGGTAAGGTTAAATGAGACCCATTGGTTAGGGTATTTGGACAGTTATGGGTCAAGTAGTTACCTGCCTAAACCCCTCCTTGATGGAAAACGTTCAAAAAGGAAAAGGAAAAAACTAAGAGGGTTAATGAACCTGAGGTGACCTGAAAGAGGAGGACTGCAAAATTGACAAGATTGTTATTATGAGATAGATTTCCTACTAGTTGGCGAGAGGAATATTCTTGAGAAAAAAATGTCCTTGATTAAGTCTGGTTGGGACTAGATAGTGTTGAGGGATAAAAGGTGTCTTTTTAACTCCTAATTATCTTCACATTAATTGTCAACCCAGGGATGACTTTTTATTTCAAGAGTGTACTCAGTCTGAGGTGGCTATTTACTCAAGAGTAATATTTTGCAGTATAGTACTTAAAATGCAAAAGTAAATGAATGCTTGAAAAAGAAATCTAACTGCAACAACATAAACTCAAATGCTCTGAAATCGAACTATTCACTCAGTAAACATCAATCGAGGATACAGTAGCAATAACTCATTCCTCTAGAGATTGATGCAATTGAAATCAAACTGGAACAAGACAATCAATCTGGGAACGAGGAAGCAATAACCAATGTTCTCCACAGTTAACAATCCTGCTTTAAAGCAATTAAAAGGAAATAGAAATTGAACGAAATTTGCTATTGAAAGTAAACTAGGAAAACTCTTTAAAAGCAAACTCTTTGCAATTAATCAACAGAAATGAACAGCACAGTAAATGGACAGCAAACTGTAATTAAAGGAATTAAACAACGAATCCTATTAAGCAACAATCTGTAATGAATATCAATCAAACAGAACAGCAAGTGGAATGAAACCATAATTGAAATAGAATAGCGAAGCTCTATTAAGGCATTAACAAGATAAATTATACAGTGTTGAGACTCTTGTTAAATAATAAAAGAACAACAACGCGATTTGTTAATATACTGATATCAAAGAAATTGAACAGCAAACTAATTAACTTGCAAACTATAATAAAAGCAAATATGAACTATCTCACAACAATAATGAAAAGGTAGAGATACAAACAACGGATCAATCCACCAGGGCTGGGCCCTCAACCACCAGTGAAACGCCGCTGAGCTACTACAGAACTAAGAAGTTAAACGGGAACACGTTCTTGTATTAATCATGCATAACAACGTTTATAAACAATCGATATCTGTTTAATCAATGAAAGTCGATGAGGAATTGTATAATTACAACAAGAAATCTCTCCATCTCTCAGCCATCCCCCCATCCATCTCTAAATTCATCCTCTTTCTTTCTTTGATCTCTGTTCTGATTTAAATACATAGAGAGCAGAGAGCAGTTACAACTGTGATGATTGCAATATGATCATTATTACAAAATTGGATTGTTTCTAACCAATTGATCAACAAGAAAATATATTTCTATCCATCTTTCAACAAGAGCAAGGCGAATTTGGCTTTGCATCTGAGATTTGGAGGACGACAGCAACAACAAATATGAGAAAATCGTGCTCAAAGAGCCTTGCTTTTCTCTCAATACAAGCCAAATTTGGGCAAACCATTCTTCTTTGAAGTTAATTTGGTCCGTTCTGGACAAAACCCATGTTTTAGATTTTCCAAATTATTCTTCATTTGCCCAGAATCTCAACTGCAAAACTGTCACTTCTTATTCCAACGAATTTCTGAGTTGGAATATCTGATGATCAAATCTTCAATTTGGAAAATAGCTTGGAGGCTAAAAATGGTGAGTAATGTTAAAACCAATTTATTAATAAACTATCATTGATAAAATCATGCATAATCATCAATTTATTAAAAATAAAGGAGAAGAAATAATATTCATCCATAAGAGCATAAATCATTATAAGATGGAATTATATGACAAAGCATGATAAATAACATGATAAAGAAGAGTAAAAATGGATGAAATAAGTGTTAAAAAGTGGTCGTATTCATGGCCCAATAGATAGTTGCAAGAAAAAAATCGGTGTAGTATTGCCCAGAAGGCTACCCTATTGGTGAGGTTAGCTCGAGGGGAGACGCAGTTGTAGACTGGTCTCGTTGGTAGGGAGGAAACCTTTGTTCCATGTGGTTGTGATCACTTGCATAAGCAATTCTAGTAACCTAGATAAGTATTGTACTGGTATGCAATGGAATTTTTTCAAGTGTTGCTAATAGAATAAAAATGAAATATTATTATGTGTTGTAAATGTTGACTTAGATAGACTGAAAAGAAATAAAATATTGTGTACTACATTTATTATTGTAAGGGTACAAGTAGAGTCTGAGTACTACTAGTAGAGTAGTGAATAAGTAAATGTTTGTTGCTAAAAAAAAGGGTTTCGACTCTCACCCCAGAATCTCCTTGAGTGAAATTTTGGGGTGTTATAAATATTTGTTAAAGTACCTTGTTGTTCATGTGAAAGTAACAATAGATGCGCAAGGATTATGCTTAAAATATGCTCTGATAACCCATGGACGGGTTAGGAAATTTGTTGCAGACACAATAGAATTCTACTAACATGGGAGCCATCTGTAAATCAGAAAAAGTGGGTAGAATCTCAACGAGTGTTACACTGCTACAAAGAAAAGAAAATTCACACCTGACATGTGAAATTGGGCATAGAGTAATTCGAGGAGGAACCCTCTTCGTAGAATCAATATAAGTATCATGCAAGAAAAGACAACTAGGGTTTGAGGGTTAGTTCCTAGGCCCAACCATTCCCAACAGCCGAAGAACTATCCCTCAACCTTTGTTACAGTGGATTTAGTTATGGATTGAGGGAAAACCATAGAAATTAAAATCTCAACCAGTGCTACATTGTTACAAAGAAAAGAAAATTCACACGTGACAGGTGAAACTGGGCATAAAGTAATTTGAGGAGGAACCCTCTTCATATAATCAATATAGGTCGCATGCAAGAAAATACAACTAGGGTTAGAGGGTTAGTTCCTAGGCCCAACCATTCCTAGTAGCCCAAGAACAGTCCCTCAACCTTTCTTATAGTGGATTTCATTATGGACTGAGGGAGAACTGTAAAAATTAAAGTACTATGGATCTAGTTGAGAGGAGAAACCAGATTCTATATTTAAACCTTAAAAAAAATTACATAGCTATAACAGTAAATTCTAAAATGTGTTATTTGTTGTATAGAACTCTAAAAAAATACCATGCAAAGGTTATCGTTATTCATACATTTAACTAAGAAATACCACTAAGGATATATAAGAAAAGAACACGGTAAGCAAAGATTTGGTAAAAAAAATAACTTGAATAAAAACAACATATTTAGTAGATATTACATTCGAATCTTCAATAAAGAAAACATAGAATCGAAGAGAAATTACTCAAAGTCTAGAAGAGATATCAATTTCAACCATACCAAGTTATGGCCTGGTACAATAGGGTCACACCATATGATGTGTAAATAATTACGTTAGAACTTAAATGGAAACAAGGTGTTGCCCAATTCTGGGCAGAAGGACTATATATATATAGATATAGATATAGATAGCAGAGAATGCCAAAATTAAACCCTAAACCTAGTTACTTTTCTCCAATTCTCTAAGACACACAACAATGGTTGAGATAATATTGTTTGGAGCATATTTAACTTTGTGAAGGACCAAGATTCTAACATGGAAAAGAAGAAACAAGTCATTGGATCGGGAATTTTGTAATCTTAAAACACAATCTTATTTGATGGAAGTTTTACTTGATAACATACATAGAAAAAAAATTGAGTAGGGATGAACAGTGAGAACAATGGCTTTAGAAAAAAAGAGAAATATTAATGAAGTCTACATAGGAACCCTTACCTAAGCAAAGAAGATTGTGCCTCCTAGAAATTTTGTCACTCGAATAACACTAAATGGTAAGACAAAAGGAGAAGAAAGCAAGTATGAAAATAACATTGTAAATCTACATTTAGCACAACCAAGGAGGGAAACAAGGTCGAACATTTACTTGGTTTGAGCAGGAGTCAATTGACAGTAGCATATCCTAACTGAGAAGAGCGACCTAAGACAACACCAAAGAACCTCATTGTGGACCTGTAGGGACGAAAGTGCATTTAAGGCTGAGAAAATTAGTCATGTAAAGGAAACCCTAGACCAGAAAAATGAGCTTAGTGTTTGAGGTACTGGTAAAGGAAAGATGCAATCATGAGAAAAATGAGTATTTCCAAATATCATGGCCTCTAGTGTTGTAGAGCCACATTTCCCTCAAAGAAGTGGAGCAGAATGAGCCTCGACGATGTTGAAGAAGCGTTTCAGTTACCTCAGTGGAACTCATTGCATATGGAACATGGATCGTAGGGCTTCACGGAGGCTCGTTGATCTGGGTCCAAAGCTCGAAATCTGTAATTCCACCTGGTAGCTCATGAAGGATTCTACAGAATTCGATGCCATCTCCTATTAACCGAGGAATGAGTTAACCTTACTCAGGTATGCATAATGACGCTTGGCAATTTGGCAGAGGTGGGAGTCACATCAAACATGAGAATGGTGTAATCCTATTAAGTGACAAACCTTTTCAATGAACCATATTTGGTAAACATGGTACTGCTGAAATATATCAAACACCCTAAGTTAATGTTGTCTATTTAATTCAAGTGACGACATATTAAATACTGAACTTATGTGTAAAGCTTGGTAAATGAATTTGCTATTTACCATGCTTATGTTAAATATTATTGTTTAAAAGATTTTTTTATTTTTTTTTGTGTATATATTGAGTCGTGATATATATATATGCATCAATATTCTTAATCATAGAAATGAAACTCCACATTACCATTTTATAAATAGACTTTGTTACAGTATCATATGCGAACATAATACATGTTCATATAACATTTTTTTTTATCAATCAGTTTAATTAAAAAGGTTGAAATGACATAATTGCTTTTGAGATAAATGTTAACCTTTGATTTATGACTATTATTAAGAATATTCTAAAATATATTGTATATGTTAAATTTCTTTCATCCATCTAATAATTATTGATCATCAAATTAATGTTGAAATTAGACAAACTTACTTCCAAAATAGATAATTAAAAAAATTAATAAATAAAAAAATTACAACTATATTTTTAAACTATAACATGCATACCACATTAAAATAATAATAATAATAAAATTGTAAATTTTAATAAATTCACTAAGAAAAATTTGATATATAATTTTCATTTCCAAATTTTATATTGATTTGTAAGATAAATTTATATTCCTATTTATTATTAGTGTTTAATATTAAATTATTAATAAGTAAATGACAATTCTTATAAACATCTCTAACACCTAAAACTTAACAAACAATGGAATTAATGATAAATAATATGTGATTCTCGACAACATTTTTAACAACTTCCTGTCACGCCCGGGTGAGGAATTCGAATTCATAGTTGTCATGGTTGGACGAAGCCTTCGAATATATAATTAGTCAGATAAGACTATGAAATCTTAACCGAAATCTTATTGTGTGTTTTATATTTTTTTATTAAAGTTAAGTTTAATTTTAAGTTTGTTAACTATTTAATGGATTATGGTATTTTTTTGTTTATCAAGTTGTTTGTGATCTTTTAGGCTTCCCCTATGACTCAAGGGAATCTAATCTGTCAAAGTCACCCAGGTATCGTACTCAACCTAGGGCACACCAGCCCAGAAACTATGACCAAGGGGCATCTAATTCATCAAAGTTGCATGGGGATCGTACTCAACCTAGGGCACACGAGCCCTAAGCGAAATGGATATTTTAGCATGTCTAGTCCCACTAGCATAGGGCACAACCATGCCCCTTGAGGTTTGATCCTAGGTCGCCTTGCTAACGAGGCCCATCCTCAACTATTTGTGCTAATAAGACTTAATGGATTATGGTATTTTACTAATTTAGTCTATATTAATTAAATTTATTATTTATTTTATCTATTATTTAAATAAATGCATTAATATATACTTTTTATTTTTGTTTCAAATATATATTTAATTATATTAATTCTAATAATAACAATAAATTTATATATATATAATTAATGAAATTGATTATTTTTTATTTAATTTTATTATTTTATAATTATATAATCTTTATTTAAAATAATAAATTCAAAACAAAAAATAATTGATTATTGGGTTGAGAGGTTCTCTCCAATCCAATATAGTAAATATGTTGTAATGTAATGTTATGTTCTATAAACATTTTGACTAGGTCAGAGTAATAATAATAATAATTTTATCAATAGAACATTTTGATTGGATCATATTATATAAAATTATTGATAATAAAATTAATATTTATAATTATAATTATAATTAATAATTAAACTAGAAGAGATCTATTTAATCTTTGGACCTACCAAACGTTGACATAGATCAAATCTCTTGAGATACAAAACCTATTTTAAAGTGAAATGAGATTTGATCCCTATAGGCCTTATCTAGGTTGCCATGTAATATTATTGTGTCAAGACACACTCTCCATTGATATGGAAGAGATGTTTATTTGTTTATTTATTTTTTGAAAAAAAATTGTAACATTTTATTTAGAAGATAAAATGTTACATATGCACATCAAAAAGAATTTCATCTATTGATCAAACACTGATAGCTAGAGAGAAGACAAAAAAAACAAAATTGGACTTCTCCCAAAAGAAAATGACAACCCTTTAAACTATAAGCTAAACAGCCAAAATAAACATCCTCCTGAGGCAAAAAAGCCCTCAGTGACTATCACAAAAATTGTCTAAGTCTGTAAAGTATATAGATATTAAAAAATACAACAACTTCCTATCTGAAATAAAATCATAACATTAGGAGTTTAACAATACCACTCATAGGAGAATATCAAAGTAATCTATGTAAAAACTACAAAGTGGTAAATGACTAATGGATATAGTTATAGGTAATCCCATCTAAATATTTTTTCGCCTGCTAGATACCCATATCATGTCCAACACCTTCCCTAGATAGGAGCTCTACCTTTGAATTGTGCTCCTTGTAAATATGAAAACAAGATATATAATTAAATGATTGTTTTAGAAGTTGTATCTCTTATAAGATAGGCAATAATAGATTGTTTTGACATCTCTGAACAATATTGAACTAGTTGATGACATTTAACAAGTCCCCAAGTATTTGCAAAGATCAACATTCTAATTTCTAGGACCAATATAACAAAACTTTTAAATACAAGAGCTCGACAAAATTGCTGGTGCCTCTACCCAGGCCTATTTGGATTTAAGGCAGTGTTGTGTTGTTGATTGAGATGTATGTTCAAACGTCCTCCACACATATTGTTTTCTTTTCACTGACCAACAAAATATGACCATGGAATTTGTGAATTAATCTCCTCCTCCACTATAACCAGAGGGATCAGATTCGACTATTTTGTAGGTAAAAGGGAAAAAAATGTAGTAGTCTTTGAAGCATTGAGTGGTAAAAAGGTGAAGTTGGATTACACTTTTGGCCTTATTTTGAGAAAAAAAATATCACTTTTAAAAGTTTTTCAACTTTCCACAAGCTAAAGTAATTTCACTATTTAGAATTTCATTTTATAGTAATAAGAAAAGTTATCAGAAATTCTATTAGCTTTCTATTGCTTATTTTTCAAAAAAATTATTCACATTTGATATGTCAAATTAGCAATTATTTGACTGTGTATTCTTTAAAATCCAAGGGATTCATAAAAAATCATGCTTTTTGGCCCCAATGTATTCTTTGTTAACCTTTCGTTTTTGAAAAAAAAATATGTATTGCAACAATCCAAATAGACTCTAATTTGGTATTGCCATATTTACAAAGCCAACAGATGCTTGTCATAATTAGTAGAATTTTTTGAATTGAACCAATATGAAGAAACTGTAGATTTCTACTATGTTTAACATAGCACACCATGTTTCTCATCATATTAGCTAAAAACTGAAAATCTAAAAACTACCCATTAAAGACGACAAACCAACGTAATGCACCATAAATTTTCCACATTTTTTCATAGCATATTTTGGAAGATACAAAATTTTGATTTCACTGAATCATAATGACCTTCAAAAAATGTTTGCACACATTTTACTAGAAAATTAGTTAAAATTAGAAAATATCTATGAAAGTCCATAAAATTTATATGTATTGAAAGTAGATTAGATTAAGCAAATGCTGATATTGGTTCTGAAACTAAATTCACTATATATGTTGGAGTTTAACCATTCTAAAATTAGAGAAAAGTGAGTAGAGTTGAGTTGTTGCAAAGTTGCATGTTCTTGGTTGAAAAATAAATAAATAAATAATTTTTTCTTGATATATTTTTCCGTAAATGGCCATTAAGTTTAATGGAAAAAATGGTTTTGGTCGAAAATGTAGAATGTTTGGGTAGAAATTTTATCCAAATTTTCTGTCGGCCAAGAAATTGAATGTGACTCTCCAATTTAATCATTTCGACCGAAAGCTAGAAATAAGCTCAATTGAAACACCATTTTTGCATTCACAATCTTCATCTACATATTTTGAATATGAATTTTTTTAATCTAATTTTTGGAGAGTAAATATTTTTTGGCTAGATTTTGGAATTGACGTTTTTGGGTTGGATTTTCAAAGTGACTATTTTGGGCTCGATTTTCAAAATGAATTTTTTGGGCTTGATTTTGAAAGTGATATTTTTGGGCTTGATTTTAAAAATCTATAAGAATGAATTATCATGTGGAATCAAAGAAATTGCAAGAGAAAAAATGATCAAATTAGAGAGGTTAATCTAGAAATTAGTACAAAATAAAGAAGGAAGAACGTTTAAATATTGAAAGGGAAAATCAATCTCAACAAGAAGTTGAACTAGGTATGTAAATGTAGATGTTATAAATGATGTTTAAAATTTAATAATGTATTATGCAATTTAATTTTTATTTGATTAACTAATTTGAAAAAAAAATTGCAAAGTAAATAGAGAGAGGTTTTCCTCATAACATTGATGATGAGATTCAAAATTTTGAAAGAGAAATTGAAGATGAAAATGAACTAGTGATTAATGATGTTCTTGAAGATGTTGAAAGAGATTTGGGTCTATCCATGAAGTTGAATTACACTATTTTGCAAGACAAAGCATCTTTTTGGTGAAAAATAATAGCTTGATAGACCCATTTTAAGCGCTTTGAGCCCTCAATCAATCTATTTGATGGCTTAAAGATAGCTTGATAAAGATCCTATATATCTCAAGGTTATCTAGGAGTTCGATCAAGCCATGTTTTTGAAATTTCCTGCGAATACAACCTAGGCATGGGATTAAAAAATGTACTTAGGCATGGAATTAAAAAAAGAGGCTTGATTGAGCCTTAAAGCTAGATCAAACCTTAAAGTTGGATCAAACTATAGGCTAAATCGAGACTTAAAATAGATCAATTCATAAATCTAGATCGAGTTATAGGCTAGAGCGAGCCTCTATTTAACCATTGAAGGGCTTGATCAAGGGTTTCTTAAACCCTCGATCAATTTATTTGAGATTTTATCTCAATCACTCGATCGAGCTACGAAGAGCCTAAAAAATGGAGTTTTAGCTCCCCTTCTACAAATTTCTCTGCTACACCATTTTGTACCCTCGCAGTCTTAAGGGATAATTTTTCCTTAGGGGGGAAGTTTATCATGTTAGATTCATGAAGGAATCCTCTATCGATTGGAATATGATTTTGACATTTTCGAATTCATATGATTTTTTCATATAATTTATTTTAAACATAATGCTTGGAAGTTTTTTAGATATTTTCAAAGGGGCTGAATAAAAAATAACATAAAACATACAAAACAAAAAAAATTCAAAAAATACTAGCCTCTCCATTTATGAGTCCTCTTGAAAAGGGTACTCTTGGTTTTTGAATTTGTTTAAATAGTAGAAAAAATATTACATGAACACAGGTGTTTGAAAATACAATTAAAATATTAATTCACCAACTTCGAAAAATAATAAAAAATATATTTGTGTGCTAGTGAGCTTTAAATAGATAAGAAATTAATTAGTCCCCAGGGAAAAATGTTAGCATTATGGCTAATGTGTTGTGCTTAATGGAAACCTGCAAGTTAAATACATCCTTGATGTCGACATTTTTATAATGCAGATGACAAGAATATTGGTACAGGTATTGCAAAAATTAGGAAGTGTATTAGCAGCGTTGTTATAGGTTTCACTTGAGAAAACATGAAAGTGTGAAGTTTGAAAAGTATAGATGACCCCTTTGAAGGAGAGTCGCATACATACATAGGTTATATGAAGAAAAGTCACGTACGAAAACATAACCATGTATAAGAGAAAACCATGAGTTTTTCCCATGGTAATTGCCCAGAGTATTGTGATGACAATGTCTATTTGACCCATCATAAATTACCAACAAATTTACCAAGGGATTTTCCTGTGGTATTAGTAATGAAAATAGCTATATAAGGAGAAGGATATCAAGGAGTTGTGTATGCAATTTAATGGAGTATTAATGTGTGATATGATATGGAACAGATGTGCACCAGGGAGTAAGGATGTGTCTCAGATCTAATAAATCTAAAAAATGATGGATATGTTTGATTGATTTGCAAATATTTAAGTTGCTAACGAATGTAGGATCAACGATTATAGTTGAGATATTATCTGAATGTGTGTGCAAAGATTTGTGATTTTGACAATGAAGTATACAGAATGTGTGTTTAACATTGGTTGTGTTTATAGAAATGATTTAATTTAATGAGTCGATATATGTACGCGATTTAGATTCTTGAATAGAGTGCCCATACATGGATCTGCCTAATAATAGTCACATATACATTTTAAAGTGTTTTATTGCTACTTGATATGGGTTGTTAACTGATGTTCTTACTACTGAGTAATATTTATGATGATGAAAGATTATTTTTGAACAGATAGAATGGTCTAGATTTGGTATTCAGTGTTTTGAGATCTGTACCTGGGTATTCTGCATAAACATCATGTATATATGCAGATCTATTTCATGACAGTCACGTATATGTTCAAGGGTTTAAAATTCTACTCTAGCTCTTAAATTGAAGGAATCTTGTGTTATTTGATGTTGTTCATGAGGGATGTCTTAATTAATATTATGATAGTTGTTGATAAGAATTTGGCTCTTGATCTGGTTGATCTATGACTGGTTGGTGATTGGTATATTGTCTTAATGATGAGCATGGATGAGTATTGACATGATTCTGACATATTAGCACTATTTAGTTATGACAATATCTACGTTAGCTTGGAATATGAGAAGGGTTTATGATATAGTATATTGTTGAGTTGGTTCGGTTTTATGCATAGGAAGCACATGCATACGTAGATAACTTTCATAATAGTCATGTAAGGGTATATATTCCGAGGTGAATTTGATAAGGGTTTGTATTCATAGTAGATTGGTTTAGTGTTATTTGTTGATAAGTGTCAATGATGTCTTGTATCTGATGGTATGATTAATGATTTGTTCAGTGATTGGTTAATTGATCAGTGATTGGTTGCATAGGAAATATTGGTGTTCAGTATTCAACGTTTGGTTTCATAATGGTTAATTTGTATTGAGTATAATGTCTGGTGTGGGTCAAGTTTGAAAATTTGATGAAAAGTGGCCTACATGTTTTAATGTTTGATTGAGACACGTGGATCCAGTATGAGATATTTTGAAAAATGGTCCATGAAGGGTGTTAAGGGTCAAAGCCTTCAGAGAGGGAGTCAGAGCTTCCTTCCAATGGTAGCTTGTAAACTTGTTGAGGGAGTAAGAGGTTCCTTCTATTAGGAGATGGTAAACTTGATCAATGTATTACTTCTCCCTTCTAATGGGTGCTAGAGAATGAGTGGAGGTAATAGCCTCCTACTCGTAGCAGTCTGTCTTGAGAAATATAGGGCTTTAGGATTAGGTGATTTCTTTTGATATGATAACTGCATGTGAATGATTTTTATTTATTTATATGAGGTTATTTTCCTTGCTTAGATTATTATAGTGTTCTTCTTCATCAAACATTTATCAAAGCATAAACGATAAAGAGACAAGAGACACAAAATGTAGGTGATCATCGAGGGCCAAAACCTCTCCAAGATTGAGAGGAAAACCCAAACGAAATCTTCTTCTTATAAAATCTTCAATTAATGAATACCAAGACCAAGACCCTTGACACAAAATCCTCTCCAAGACCAAGTCACAAGACCCTTCTTCACTGCTTCTTCTAAAGAACAGGTAACTGTAAAAATAAAAGTTTTTCATTCTCATAGACAAACACAATGTAGCTATGTTTACTTCAAGATTTCACATCAAGACCATATGCAAAAACTAGTTAATATATAATTATAAATATCGCTTGGCCAAGATAGCTAAAAGGGATAACTGTAAATGATTGTTTGTAAGATTCATATTCTTCAATACTTTGGCTTACCAATACAATCAATAAGCCATCATCAAAATATTTGATATAATTAAGCCAATCAATTACAACTAAAACATTAATTCAACTTGCAAATAAAAAAATACATTACAAATGAACTTAAACATTTGGAATACGCTCACAGACATTATAATACATTAAATGCCAAGATAATTACCACTCTAAGGACATAAGTCGTTGAAGAAGCGTATCAACCTGATTAAACAATAATAACTGAATAATGGCTAACAACAAAGAAATGCAATAGAAGCAGTATTTTGGTTAAGAAATCAAATCATTAAACAAAAGAAACATTTATCTTCTAAACCTTAGAAAAGTATTTAAAAGAGAATAAATAATATATCAATATGAAAATGGAACATTAATATATAAGGAATAGATTCAATAAAATCAATTCAATTAGATTTATTTGAGAGTATTCCACAGTCAAATTTTGAACATCATTCCCTTGTCCAGAGTTCCCATTTTCCAACCCTATTTTAATTAAAAAATAACGCTATATATAATCATAGGCCTTCAGCCTTTCAACAGAATAAAACTAAAAATTGTCATTCAATTAGTCCGTTATAGAAAATACAGATAACTGTTGCATTTTCATACCTCTCTACTGAATGACTAAATTAAAATAAAACATGTGGCAGAGAAGATGCTCGTACAGGTTAAGAATGGGCACACAATCATTGATGACATATCAGGTCGTGATATCCAAGACGACTGTCTTGCCAACATGGAAAACTTGTTAAAAGAACAAACTAAAATTAGTCAATCCAATAATGATTCTCGAATGGGGGTTGCTACACAATCTATGATTCTATAGCATCCATTTTATTCTTAAAAAAAAAAAAAAAACTAAATAAAACAAAGATTACTTGTAACCATTGTCATGCATAGATAAAGATAAATTGGTTATTTTCCTGCATCAGATCTCTCTAATTTCGAAGAAATGGGAACCTCAAGATTCAGAGAATTTATCACAATGTGAGTATCATTGGACTGGGTTTTACCTTCGAAACTGGGTGATTTTTATTCATTAGACTTATATTTTTTCTGGAGATCAGCTTTGAGTTGATTATTTTCATAAATGAGTTGGTTGATTCGATGTTCTAGATGAGGAACAATAGGAAAATATTGCTACTTCCAATACATATTAGTGATTAAATCATCTGAATGGTAGTTACCCGAGGAGAAATTATCACACTTAGAAGTGTTTTGGTGACTACAATGAGAATCCTACGAATGAGACTTGTTTCTTTTCAATGATGTCTCAAGATTAGTTTCTGAGCCAACCAACAAAACAATCACATGGGAACTCTTATACCTGGTTCCTCAGACTGTAGCAACTTTCATTTGTAATTATTTTACCTTATCCATACCATGTTCATTACAATGCATTTGAATAGCTTTCTATTTTTGTGCAGGTTGAACAGACTGGGGTTTAGGCCAAGGAGATTCAACAAAGGGCTTTAAATTGTGAGCTTTCACTACACTCTTGGTAACTTGAAAAGAGGTCGGGATTTTCAAAACCTTGACCTAACTATCCTCTGAATACGGGAACCTTGGTGCTTGGATAGATACCTTGCACTCATCCTACTATAATTCCTCAACCAATGATGGCATTGAATCAACAAGAGAAGGGTCAAGAGTTGAGGTGGTGGAGGACTGACCAAAGTCAAATTATGGAGGTTTACCATAACCATTACGAGAAAGAAAATACTCCCAACTATCACGAGTCCAATCCAAATGATATCTAACCAACATGCAAATTAATCTGTGGTGGAAAAGGGACCTTTCAACATTCTTATGGTTGTCTTTGTAAGCCCTAGACATCCTAGTTAAACTCTTCAATAAATAATACGATAGGTTAAGTTTGTGGCCTAAGAAATTCATTCAAATTCAAATGTGATACATGAAAACAACACTACATATTCCCTCACAAGTTATGTATCTACGAATCAAATATAAAAAGTCACGCCATTTTGGTTTAAGGAAAGATACTAGCATACCTATGATCGAGTATTTACAACCCTTTTTAGTTAGTAATTTTTTCCATGGAGCGACATGGACCATTGCATTTTTGAACCAACAGTAGCATTCCCTAGGTAAATGTGTGGGAGCTGCCACAAATTTGAGGTTGACCTTAATTTCCATGTCACCCACATAAGCTCTCCTTTCCTGGAATGAATCAGAAAATGTTTTGACTACCTCATTGTTGTGTCCTCGAATTAGTTGCAAAAACACCCACCAATTGAATTAGCAAAACAAAGCCAAGCATTCCTCATTTTCCTCAACAAATTCTTCATAGACAAGTTCATTTTGGATTACTAGTGGCATATTTTAGATGAAAAGCTATAGGTTAGGATGAAACAGAGTTTGGGAAACCAAATACCAGACATGAAAATCTAGGTTGCAGAAACCCCCAGAATGAAACGAAAAGGATCAAAATGAGGAGATTCAATGAAATCCTCTTGATAAAATATCAAATATCAAATCAACAACTGTCAAGTATTGTCTTGGGACAAACTTATGATAGCTTTGGGATATGAGTAACAAGGGGTGGTTGTGGGATCATAAGCCATTTGACAATTGACATTACTATAGACTGGCACTCAAAACTCAAGGTTCCATATTGGTTGATGACTCAACATAATAGCATAACACAACAACTGAATGCAGTATTAACCATAAGTGTGAATCTGTAATACAAATCATTAAAAATCATGTATTCAGTTCAGAATCATATAAACATAAATGAGTGAAAATCAAGGGTGAATGCGACGTAATTACATCATATAAATAAGACATTAAAACATACAACATCATCCATACAAATTATACACTTTAGGTTAGGACTCTTTGATTTGAACACGAAACAATTGAACTCTCATATCACATTAAAACACAAGGATAAACGTAGGAATTAATATAATAGTTAAAGAAAATTCTCTCATTTGCATTATAAACTCAATTTTGGGCTACTACAAAATTTATGATTTTGTAGTGGCCCTTGGACTAAAAATATTTGGTTGCTATTAGGAGAAATATAAATTGATACTAATCATAACACTTAAATAAAATAATCCTTATATCCCAATGAATGGAGGAATAGACCCTACAGTGAACCATCATGCCATGAAAACCAAAACGATAATTGAAGGAAAGAATTCAGGATTCAAGCCAATACACATCCAATTAAATAAAAAACCAACAAGATAGTAAAAATCTTTAGGAGAGACCCTTTATTTATGTACAAAAATAAAAGGGAGAAGGTTGGCCTGCCAACATTAGAGATTCACTGGGATGAATTAGTTTTCTCCGCCAAAAAAATATAATGCAAGGAGAAAAAGTCAAATCCAATTATCATCATGTATCACAAACTAATAATCGGTCTCTTTCAATTCAATCATAAAAACAATATAAGTATTCATAAACACCTTTATTGAAATAACTAGAAATTTACAAAAATTAGAATAAAACCTCACTAAATATTCAGAAGGATCCATAAAGATAACAGATTCAAGAGATAAACAACAAATTATGGAATTTGGTATAATCATAACTTTAATACCACGGGTAGAGCCACTATTTCCAACATGCATCCATAGTCTTGACAAGGGTACATTTTAACCAATTGATATGCCTTATCCCATCCATTAGATATGAATTCATAGTTATTAATAACATTCTTTTTCCTTAACGTTTCTTTTTCGTAATTAACTGAAAGTTGTCTCCGTGGCTTGGTACCCAGATAGTGATAGTGCCACTCACAAGAACTAACAAGAGTGAAAAAGATGACTCATGACGAGACCTCTTGTCTTTGAGTCTTATGACTAAAATCCATTACCCTAACTTGGTAACCAACAGTGGTAATGTCACTCATGTTAGGACCCATGATCCTAGTGGTTTGGCTTATGATGGGACCTCCTATATTTCAGTTTATATATATTTTCCTTCTTATATTTTTTAATTACACTCTGATAAATATTTGTTATTAGCTTATTTTACCCCTCTAGGTCAGTGAACCTTAGTACCTGAGTTTGAATGTCTCTTTCTAGACCCTGGAGTATGTTTCTACCAGTTTGACCCAAATTTGCTTGCACAATAGACTATTGGAGTGACTATGGATCCAAAGTCTCTCTCAGACCCACTTTATGGGAGCGACCAGGGACCTTTTTCCTCCTTTCAGTGCTAATGACCAGGGATTTTTTCTAGAGTGACTTAGTCCCTAGGAGTTCAGTTCAACTCCTCATCTATTCAAGATGGCAAGGTCTTATCTCTTAAACGTTTCTATGACTTCTCTTTATCCTTAGGATCTAGATACATTCTCTTGAGACCTCTCTTCTGCTTATTTATACTGGACCATCTGAGAGGGTTAGCTAGTTTTTGGATTTTTGGAGAGCTAGTTTCGAGATCCTGATCTAGGGTTCATGTTATTATGAGCTTGTGAGGTCCTTGTTCACTAGTCTACTATTCTTCATGCTCACTTCTTGGATATAGTGGGGAAAATCTGCTGGATTGTGGACAAGATACCTAGAGGTGAAATGCTATCATTGTATTGTTTATTTTATAATTAATGGAAATATGTGTTGCCTTCCTCATATAAGTTTGTTTTCAACATGTTATATGTTGATATTTATTGATTTTGATCTAACGATCTTACGAGGAAGATCACTTGTCATCTTCCTTTAGTCGTGATTGTGTGCATGGATAGAGATCTAGTGCAGAAATGTTGGATCACTCGAGTGGAGCGCAAGGTTTGCATTGAACTCAAAATCCTTCCCCAACATGTGAGGTTTCCAGGTGTGGTCCCTTATCTTTATAGCATAGATTTAATTGATTTTTGCATGATTGGGCATTTGGTTTTGGAATTAGCTTATTATTCCATTGATTTTAGTCTTCTCTCTCTCATGATCTAATTTAGACACAAGATCATGGAACAACTCCTTGCAGAATTAGTTGCAACAAAACTGGTGCTTTCAATGAGATCATACTTTGTTTGTTTCCCATATTTGTCGACCTGATTGTGATATTTTTGGGATTTTATAAGTTTTCCTCTTAGTGGCTCTCACAGAGAGTCATTCGAGCGACCAAACTCCAAAGTCGCTCCCTTGTTGATATCCTGAGGGTGACTTTGGTCGCTTTGATCGAATTTTGTGCTAACAACTCAGCTTTTAAGCCCTAAAGAAGGCCCTAATCTATTCTTAGTTTTTTCCCTCTTGGTCATGCTCAACCTCTACCCTTGTTCATCTACTATGTTTGGTCCAGATCTGTTGTTCTTCCTTAGTTATCTTTGGATAAACCACTTGTTATCAAGGTGGGATTTTTATCTTTGATTGAACTGAGGCTCTCTTGTTATTTGTTGATCTAATTATAGGATTGTGTGAGTTATGGTTTTCCATTACTGATCCTTGGATGCATGGATATGGTCTGATCTTTTTTGTCCCAAAGGTCTTCATCTCTCCTTTATTCCTTCAAACGATCTTTGAAGCTCTTTTGGATTCTTTGGGTTGAGGTTTGATTTTCGCCTCTAGATCTCACTTTCAAATTTGATTGGCTAGTATCAGTGACTATTTAGGCTTGATCCACATCTTATTGACAATGTTTTTCACTTTCTTTCATTATTGTTGTCTCTTGTTGAGTGATTTTTCTCTTTTTTGAATTATTTTGGTCATTTTTGGTGGTGTTGTGACCAGTTGTGGATGTGTCATCTAAAAAATTTCTCTTTAGTGTGTTTTAGTTGTTTTTATTTCGCCCTCATTTCATCATGTTTAGGCATTTTCTCCTCTAGGGCTAGGTTGTGACCTTTGTAGACCATTGGCCTTGATTAGGCCATTGTAATATAGCCCTAGTTCCATGACATTGCCCTTCCTCTTTTCACTTTTGGCTTTCAATTTGATTTCTTTCAATGTGTGTCTTTGATTGGGATTTGTCTTTCCTAGCTGTGAGGCTTCTAGAGTGCTTTGTGTTCTTTCTTGGGAGTCTTTTCCTTTCCTTTCTTTTCAGATTTTTTTTGGTTTTCCTTCTCCGTTTGTTTTGGGTAATTAATTCATAAAACTTGGGACAATTTGCATTCAAGAAAATTTAGAGGTGCATCATAATATGCATTGGTGTGTTAGAAGGCTCTTACCCTCCTGTAGTTTTTTTTTTTTTTTTTTTTGTAAATTGGGAGTTACTATTCACATTAAAAACAAAGAAATATAATTACAAAGAGGCCAACGAGGTAGCTGTCCAAAGACCAGCACAAACGTGAAATCAATCCCACACCCAGGGAAAAAGGAAACGGGGGAAGAGAATCTGGGTGGGGAGACCGATAGCAAGGGCAGAATTCCAACTATGAGCACACAGGCTCGATGTAGCAAAAGCCCTAATGAGCAGGCCAAAACAAGATAGAAATAGAACAGACCCGAAGGAGCCGGCATATCATCATCATCATCATCATATAATTGCAGGGCAGGGGAATGGGCCAAGGAGATCTGATCCAGGATCAACCTGTGCTCAGAGAATGAGATAAATCTTCGAATGAGTACTCCATCATAATGGAAAAGCTAATTGGGCTGCTACGATATAACTCTTGCCTTGTGCAGGTCATTAATATTGATTATGGTGCCCATTTTCTTGATTTCGGGTGATTCGAAAGAATTCCACTCCTGAGACACGAGCTGATCTTGGGTGATTACCCCCTGGTTGGCCAGGTAGTCGGCCATGCTGTTGGCCTTTCGTCTGACTGCTTGAAACAAAACCCCTTTTGCTCCTTTTATGTTGTCATTAATTTGTTGGAGAATGCAGTTGAGACACCATCTAGTAGAGATTTTAGCCACACTACAGCCCTGTTGCAGCTTTCGGCAAGCTTGGGTGGCAACATTGGAGTCTCCCTCGACTAGAAGGGGCCAATAGTTGTTTTGCTTGGCAATGATAAGACCCCTGGCCAGCGCTTGGAGCTCAGCAACATTGTTGGTGGTATGGCCTAAGTTACCATAGTAAATCCACAGGATGGATCCCATAGAATTGCGAAAAATCCCTCCAAAGCCTGCTATGCTAGGGTTTTTTTTGGATGCCCCATCATAATTCAACTTGAGGAAAGGTTGTTCAGGAGGATTCTAGATTTTCAAATACGAGGGATTAATCAAAATAGACTGGGAAGAAGAAGCATTGCCAGTGATGGGAAGATTAAGAAGATTAAGGATCCTGCAATCAGCTACGGTTGGAGGGTGGGGGGAGTCCTGAAGCTTAGCAATGGAAGCAGATTCTCGCAACATTGTTTTGATGTTGTGAATGATCTGCTCCTCCTTAGAGGTTGCATTCCTGAAAGTTCAAGAATTGCGCTCCTTCCAAAGAGCCCAACAAATAATACCCGGAAGTAGGTTCCAGGCCAGATTGATAAGAGGTTGGTTAGAGAAGGCAAGGCGCCAATTTTCGAGGGTGTTGTGAATGGAATCAAGGAAGCGATCAGAGGTCTCAAAGACTAATAGGAACCAGGATCAAATGTTGGAAGCAAAAGGGCAGGTGTTGAGGAGGTGGTTGGTCGTTTCAGAATCAGAGAGGCATAGACTACAAACAAAGGGGCCATTGAAACTTTTCTTTTGAAGATTGTTCGAGGTTAGAATTTTCCTATGTGTGATCAGCCAAAGAAAGAGACTGATCTTCAACCAGTGCTTCCTATTCCATAGTTTTTTCCATTTGATGTCCGCTTGAGTAGAGGTCGGATTTTTCAGAAGGTTGTAAGCTTCTTTGATGTTGAAGGTTCCTTCCGATTTGGAGCCCCATCTCAGAATGTCTGAACCATCCATCCTTTGAATCCTCCTATTGATGAGCTCTCTATTAAGGGAGTTTATAGGCTGATGGAGGTGGATTGGAAGATGTTCTGTGAGGTTCTTCTAGTCCCTCCAATCAGAAGTTTCAGTGTTTTTCCAATAATCTTTTACTTTTATGTTATTTTGCTCATCTAGGTATTTTTTGACAGGCCTGTAAATCTCTTTATCCAGGCTAGGGCATTGCTCCCACGCATCCTCCCAAAATAAAGCATGTTGACCATTCCCAATCTCCCAGAAATTGTGCTTTTGAATCAGCGCTCTGTTTTCCCAGGCCTTATTGCACATTGGAGACCCTTTAAGATTTCCTGAGAGCCATAAGAGAGAGGCCCAAGGAGTCATGGGGGCATATTTGGCCTTCCATAGCATGGCCCAATTGGTGGTAGGATTTGTAGGCCATCGCCACCAAATTTTAGCACCCATGGCCCTACCAAGGAGATCAAGGTCTGTGAGGCCAAGACCACCATCATGCTTGGGAGGGCACACTTTGTCCCAAGCCACCAGAGCCCACTTGCCATTGATAGCTTTACCTCTCCAAAGGAAGTCCCTTTGGATGGTTTTGATCTGGCTTGAGATAGACCTTGGAGCCACAATAGCCGAGAAAAGGTAAAGGGGCATGGCTTGAAGGACAGGACGGACAAGGATTAGTCTTCCCGCTAGATTGAGTGCCCTGAAAGTCCAATTAGAAATTTTCTTCTTGAGCTTGGTGATAAGAGGTTCCCAGTTCGAACAGGTAAGAGGTTTATCAGTGAGGGGAACACCCAAATATTTAGAAGGAAAGAGAATTTTTTGGAAACCTAGGATACGAGAAAGATGAGTTTGAATCGCCATTGGGGTGTTGAGGAAGAAGATTTTTGATTTAGCCTTATTCACATCTAGACCAGAGGCGAGGGAGAATTCGTTTAGGTTTCTTGTGAAAGCAAGGGCTTCCTTAACTGAGGGGCATTTCATGAGGAGGGTGTCATCCACAAATTGCTGGTGGGTTGAGGGGGGGAGCCGAGGATAAAGTTGGAGACCTTAGATCAGACTGTTGGCTGAGGCTGCCGAAATAGATCTGCCTAACCCCTCCGCCAAAATAATAAAGAGGAAAGGAGAAAGAGGATCACCTTGTATGATACCTCTCGATGGATTGATGATCGAGGTGGGAGAGCCATTAAGCAGGATTAAGAAGAAGGCACCGGAAACCAGGGCCATGAACTAAGTGATGATCTCTTTGTTGAACCCAAAAGCAATTAGCATGTGTTGGATATAGTTCTAGTTGATCTTGTCAAAGCCTTTAAACATATCCAGCTAGATCAACATCCCTAGTTTTCCTTGGTCTTTCACCGTGTGAATGATTTCCTGAGATAAAATGATGGATTTGCCTGCCTTCCACGTATCCTACTTGGTTTGCAGAAATCAGGAGTGGCAAAAGAGGCTTTAAATGATTGGCCAGAATTTTGGATATGATCTTGTAGATGACATTGTAGAGGGAAATGGGTTGAAACTAATCGGGGGAGTCTGCCCTTTCTGATTTGGGAATGAGAGCAAGGAAAGTGGCGTTGAGAGAGGGAAATATAGATTTCTTCAATCTTGATTACTCCACCAAGTCATATATCGAGTCCTTGATTGTGTTCCAACATGCTTTGTAGAAATCTATGGTGAAGCCATTAGGTCTTGGGGCTTTTCCATTCGGCATTGTTTGAACCGCTTCTTCCAACTCCTCCACGGTTATCTTTTTAAGCAACATCTAATTGTGTTCTTTGGTTAAGATAGACGGGATGTGATTGGTGATTTTCCTTATGTGATCCTCATTGTGGTGGTTTTTTTTAGTTAGGATGGTTGAGAAATGCCGATGGAGTTCTTCCTCAATCTACTAATGAGTATCAAGCATCTGCCCCTGCTCATTCTTGAGGTTGAGGATCCTATTAATTTTCCGGTGTTGGATCATAGATTTTTGGAAGAAAGAAGTATTTCTCTCCCCCTCTTTGAGCCATTGGATCCTAGATTTCTGTCACCAAAGGATCTCTTCCGGAGTTGCTCTTATCTCCCAATCTTTATGAAGTTCCATTTCAGTTTGCTTTGTTTCCTCTGTTAACCCATTCTAGATTATTTTTTGTTGAAGATATTTCATTTTTTACTCTATAATCTTTTTCTTTGAGGTAATATCTCTGAAGGTTTCTTGGTTCCATTTTTTTAATTCTTGCTTGATGAACTTAAGTTTTCTATGGAATCCTTTCATCTTGCTTCCTTGAGGGGGAAAATCTTTGGTCCGCCATTCTTTGATTTTGTCTTGGAAATCCTGGTGGGAAAGCCAGAAAGCTTCAAACCTGAAGGGGGCGTTTTTAGGTTTTAAAGAGATCTCGAAGGTAAGGACAATCGGCCAATGATTAAACCCGTCTGCGGAGTGATGATGGCCTCCGTTTCCAGAGATGAAAGGAAAAGGTCTTCAGAGATAAGAAACTGATCCAGTCTAGAAGAAATTTGACGCTCTCCCCCTCTCCTATTATTCCAAGTGTGGATGCCATTTTTGGTTGGGGTATCTATGAAGTTCAGATCATCAATCATACCTTGGAAAGCTTGGAAGTCTGAGTCAAGACGACAGAGACCTCCCCTTTTCTCATCTAGATTTAGGATCATGTTGAAGTCTCCCACCATAATCTGGAACTTATTATCCATAGGTTGGAGATAGATTTTTAGATGGTTGAGCCAGGCCAGCCTTTCTTTGACCGAATGAGGCCCATAGACATTTGTAATACATATTTTCTCTTTGGTGCCTATGGCCTGAAGGATGGTTTTTAGGGCATGCCTTGAAGAAAATGAGTCAATCAAATGAAACCTGGAGTCTTTCCAGAAAGTGGCTATGCCTCCAACCGTGCCTTGAGTAGCTATGGCTAAATGGTTTTACTATTTTCTAAAACAGGTCAGCTGTATGTTCCTCATTTCAGACAGGCTGCTTTTTGTTTCTTGCAACAGAAGAATGTTTGTTTTTCCTGAGATTACTTTGGATTTAAGAATCCTTTTTTTTGAAGGGCTATTGAATCCTCTTATATTCCAAGATGTGCAGCTCATGATAAAATGTTGGGGGTGATAGATAGAACCTTTACCTTGCCCGCATTGATGAGGCTCAATCCCAGCTCAGCCAGATGTTGACCTTCCGTTTTCCAGCCTCTTCTTTTAGGTTGACCTTTGGTGATTTGATTATTGGCCTTGAGATTTGCTTTGATGCTGCCAACTGGTTGCTTCCCCCCCTTGGTATGATGGTCTCTTTGTTTTTGGAAGTTTTATTGCAAGATGTATGCTTCTTCTATACATTTGAGGTGGTCTTCTAGAATACCCTCGAATCCTTTTGAGGTCCATTCCTTTGAAAGTTTTTGCAGATCCATTCCCATCAGAATTTCCTCTATTGCTTTTTCCTCTGAGGTGTGAAGCTCCTGTGTGTAGTCCATTTCCTTTTCTTCCTGAGTTGCTTGTTCAGTTATGGCTGGGTTTGTGGTGTTTTCCATTTCTGTGTCCATTTCCTTGTTTTGATCTAGAATTTGTTCTATGTCGTTGCTCGCTTGGCCTTTCTCCATTG
Source organism: Pinus tabuliformis (assembly GCA_031772625.1). Lineage (NCBI taxonomy): Eukaryota > Viridiplantae > Streptophyta > Pinopsida > Pinales > Pinaceae > Pinus > Pinus tabuliformis. The sequence continues at coordinate 1,333,960,037 of CM062804.1, read as the reverse complement.
TTATTGATGAAAGGATTTCGTATCTATTGTGTGTCACCTGCTTGGGGGCCTCCTTTCCCGTAATGTTCCTTCTAGCTTGCTTGTTTTTGTGAGTAACTTTGATAAATCCCTGTTCACCTTTAGCCCCAGTTGAGTCGTCTTTTGGAGGTGGTTTATTCTGTGGGAAATCTTGGAAAAGATGGCCATGCTCGTGGCATTTCTGACATCTGAATGGGATATGTTCATAATCCACTGGTTGGGTCCATATTTCATCCCTGAAGTTTAGGCTGATAGCTTTGGGCAAAGCTCCTGAAACATCCATATAGGCACATATATGAGCATATGAGATGTAGTGTCCATTTCTTGTGCCTTCTGACATTTTGATGTATTCTCCCAATCTGTTTCCAATGGATTGAAGCACCGATGGTGCCAAATAGTCCGTAGGGAGAGAATATAGTCGGATTCATACTGGGACCCTAGTGAAGTCTTCTTGTTCCAGCATGAAGTTCTCCTTCTAGAATCTCATGTATAGACCAGTGGAGTTGAAAAAATAAGGCCCTCCTTCGAAGATGCGATCCTTGTCCTCCAGAAGAGTGAAAATAACTGTAAAGAAACCCTTTGATCCAAGCTGCAGTTCTATTGTCCCTTTATGGTTCCATTTGGCCTGTATCCATCCTTTCAGAGCTCTTTCAGATGGCCAGATTCCCATAAACTTACATATAACCGCATGTTCCTTCATGTAATCTTTATAAGCTTTTATGTCGGGTTCTTGTATGATTATTTCTGGAATTTTTGCTGCCTTTGGATGGTAGGCCTTTGCTGATTGGAAGTTATCCTGAGCCATATCTGTGGCACTCGATTTAGGGTTGTCAGGGTTTTTTGATGGGGTTGAAGCACAAGTCGTAACCCCTGACTTCTCTGTGCCTCCAGTGTCAGATCCTTGTTATTGAGGGGCTATGATAGCTTTGTCATTATCCTGATGAGGGGAGTGTGGTCAGAGTTCTTGATTCGAACGAGGAACAACTGATGAAGAGGTAAGACGAGTGAAGAAGGAGGTGTTAGGTGCATGAGAGGAGCCCACCACCTGCTGTTTGAAGGAAGGACCCCCTTAAAAGACCATTTGCTCCATGACAGGCCCACTCAGCGAGAATCCTGGGAGCGCAATGGGAAGCTAAACTACAAGGGCAGAGCCCGCAGAAGCCCACAACCGAACCAGAGGATCTCAAAAATCGCCTCTCCCGATCAGGCTCTAGTAACCTAATTCTTTCGTCTCAATTCGCATGATTAAAAACCTTACCCTCCTGTAGTTAGCATTCATTGAATTGAAAAATGAAAATCGCATATAGCTGCATTAGGGTGACTAGCTAAGAGTCATTCCCACCATCTCAGTTTCATGTCACATCCCACTTGTGTAAACAACATCCACTAAAATCAATGCGATAATAAAATTAACAAGATTCGTCTTATATCTTCACTGGTAGTACACCAAAACTAGCTTAAGCTATGGTGTTAGAGATAGGAGTGTGAGTTAACTCCTCCAATACTACAAAATTAACTTAGCAACATGTAGTAGGGAGTTAAATCTATTTGCAGTAGTGTGGTCTGGGAAGCCCTCCTCACAAAAGGGTCAATCATGAGGTCACAATTGGGCTAGGTGAATTGACACAACCCCTTTTGCTTAGTTTCGGGTGCCATGATATAGCATAATCTCCACACATACACAGTGTCATTATCACTTGGGCACCACTTGGGAGGTAACTCTCAAGGGGGTTTTGGTCTTAACAACTTTTGGGGTTAAGTTCCTTACCCTTGAGTGTGGATTGTCCTACGATTGTCCCCTCAAGTCGTGTTATTCTACGTTGTGACCATAGTGGCCTATATTCTTAGGGCTCATACACAGATGCAAGGTCGGGTTCATCTTATCTGTACCTACGACAGATATTAGTCATATTATCTCAGTCCTCTTGGAGGGTGCCCCATGGATAATAAGGGAACTTGCACCAAGTTCACAGATAAAAGGGTTGGGAAGCAGGTTGCTAGTATAATTGTTCCACCGTCAACTTCTTTGTATTTTGGTTTGTGTGTGTCATATTTTAGGATGTTTCTAGTGTGTGTTGTTTGGTGCAAGTTGATATTTTTGACCTTAGGGTGTTTTTCACTAACATAATTGTATTTAATAAGTTACCACCCTGGCTGAATTTGTTCCTCGACAGTCACATCGTATTCATGAGTTACATCATGAATGAGGTGGAATTGTTACCCTTGCATGAAGAGTTTTTTGATTCTCAAGACTTAGACCAGCACATTGTCTTGGAATATATACCTGGTCCTTCGAATAGTGACTTAATTTCTATCGAGACTTTGGTATATGACTCTCACACCACTGTCAATCCACCGTTAACAGATCCTTTAGGACTGGAGTTATTGAAGTTAAATCCTAACGGTTGCACACCTTCCTACATTCACGATCTTTTATCTGTACTTTACCCTATGGCAAAGTCTAAGACGTCCTTACCTTCTACATCAGCAGTATCAGCTACCATGACATCATTGCCACCTCTTCGTGTGGCTATACCCACTCCTCCGTCCACACCTCTTAATTCTTCTTGGGGCATTCCACTAGTTTCTTCTATGACTCCTGCAAATTTCTTGAATGTTTCCATGCCTGCACCATCTCCTATGCCAACCATGGCACCTCAACCTAGTCAACCAGTAGAATTAGGAATATTTACACTGCATACACAGGTGCAAGGTTGGGTTCATCCTCTCTATACCTAGGACATATATTAGTCATATTATCTCGTCCTCTCAGAGGGTGCCCCATGGATAATAATGGAACTTGCACCAAGTTCACAGATAAAAGGGTTGGGAAGAAGGTTGCTAGAATAACTATTCCATCGCCAACTTCTTTGTATTTTGGTTTGTGTGTGCCATCTTTTAGGACGTTTCTTTTGTGTGTTCTTTGGTCCAAGTCAATATTTCTGACCTTAGGGTGTTTTTCACTAACATAATTGTATTTAATAAGTTACCACCCTGGTTGAGTTTGTTCCTCAACAGTCACATCGTATTCACGGGTTACGTCCTGAATGAGGTGGACTTGTTACCCTTGAATGAAGAGTGTTTTACGGTGCTCAAGACTTAGACCAGCACATTGTCTTGGAATCTATACATGGTCCTTCGAATAGTGACTTGATTTCCATCAAGACTTTGGTAGATGACTCTCACACCACTGTCAATCCACCATTAACAGATCCTTTAGGACCGGAGTTATTGAAGTTAAATCCTGAAGGTTTCACACCTTCCTAAATTCGCGTGCTATTATCTGTACTTTAACCTATGGCGAAGTTTGAGATGTCCTTACCTTCTACATCAGCAGTATCAGCTACCATGACATCATTGCCACCTCTTCGTGTGGCTATACCCACTCCTCCATCCACACCTCTTAATTCGTCTTAGGGAATTCCACCAGTTTCTTCTATGACTCCTACAAATTTCTCGAATGTTTCCATGCCTGCACCATCTCCTATGCCAACCATGTCACCTCATCCTAGTCAACCATTAGAATCAGGAATATTTACACCGCATTTTTCCCAACCAAATATTCATGTCCCTCAGTTAGGCATGGTTACTTCCGGTAATATGTGGGGGGGATCACCAGTTGTCCCTAGTTAGTCTAGGGACAACGTCACTTCTTGTGTGTCACAAGCTTGATAAAATTTGCTTTTTGGAGGGGTGCCACCTACCAGTACTTTTACTCAGGGGGATAGTTTACCTGGGGGCAACCTCATTGCTAGTACTGTTTCTCGTAGGGGTTATCATCCTTACATCAGTGCTACTATGTGGGGTGGTCCTTCTTCTATCTCTGGGTACAACCTCGTTAGCAACTATGCTTTTGGGGGTCCTTTGCTCTCTAGCAGTACTTACCCTGGGGGGCAGCCTCCATTGACCAATCATGTTGGCCCACAACAATCATATGCTAGTGTGAACCCTTTTCTTCACTAGCAAGTGCATCATTCCACTCCTTATATCGAGGGTCCATGCCGTTGGTCAGGGGCCTCTCCTGCCTTTGACCCATTTAGTCAGATTCAAAATCCATTTTTTTCTTGTCTCTATTTACCGTATTTGGAGAAACTAACTAATGACCCCATCTATCATGATCCTTGGTGACCACCTGTGCCCACCAAATTACCATCCGATATTCTTAAGTTTGAAGGAAAACCTGGGGAGAATCCATCCATGCATATTACCACTTATCATTTATGGTGCTCATCCAATTATTTAGTGAATGATTATGTTAAATTTCACTTATTCCAATGTACATTGACTGGGGATACATTAAAGTGGTACATCGAGTTAGATATCACATCCTATGGTGACTTTTCCTTGCTTGCTCAAGATTTCTTGACACACTTCTAGTTACCCACTCGATATGATATCGATTTTGACCTCTTGTCCAATTTCAAGCAAGACAATGCCACATTCATCTCTAATCATATTCATGAGTGGCATCATCGCAAGTGGTTGGTCAGAACCAAGATACATGATGAGATATTACGTAAATGGTTCATTCGATCTCTCATGCCTCAGATTGCCAAGGATGTGTCTATGTTTTGAGTTGTTACTGAGGAACAAGCTATTTTAGCTTCCCAACAGTTGGATCTTATCTATTCACAGTCGAGTATGCTTTACAAAGTACTGCCTAATGCCCCTAGGCCTTTCGATGACCATCCAAAGCCTGTTCCTGGCCCAAATGCTGATGGTGTGATCAGGTCTATTTCTGATTCTCTGAGCCAACTTATTGCGCAAATTGGATAATTGGTTGTTACATCTCAAGCCCTAGTAAGTGTTTCTGGCTCTGCTAAAGCAACCCCTCATGAGCAGTCTAGTGATGTTCTCATGGTGAGGTCCACTCACCCAAAGAACAACCAGCAATCAGGTGGTAAATAGAATAATAAGAGGAATAAACAAAAAACCCAAAATACTGAGGAGTCTCAACCCAACCCTCAGAGTCAGGGAGGGGGCACTAGTGAACATCGCCGTAAAATCAAGTTGCCCTATAAAAATTGTCAAGGTGACCACCTTACTCATGAATGCCATGGAATGGATGGATTCCATAAGCTTCTTTCACCACCATCTACTCAATAGCCTACCATTTTGACCCATCCATTCCCTGCACAACCCCAGCAACAGATGGTTGCTCAAACTTCTCAACCTCCTTAAGGGGGAAATGGGGGGTCATCTTCTTATAACTCATCCATCTTCATGTGCAAGGAAGATGTCAATGTGACTACGCGAGCAAAATATTACGATGTTCCTAAGTTGATTTCTCGCTATAAGGACTCATCAACACCACCTACCTCCATTGGACCTCTCACTTTTGACGAGCCTGTGGAACCAGTCTATCACCCTCCCAAGGGTGTTCTTCAGAAGACAACACACAATCCTTCTTCCACGGCTACTTAGCATTATAGTATTGTTGAAGATCTATCCCAAAATCCTTATGCCATGTTTGCCTTGGAGGTCTTGCAAAGTTGTCCTCAGTAGCACAAAGCCTTCTTGTCTGCCACTGGTGGAGTTGACCTGCCTGACTCTAATATCATCGCCTTTAACATCAATAATGTTTCTCCTCGTCTTTCCAATTAGATTTATTTCCATATCATTATGTTTATTTACCATTGGAATATTCATCACAATTTAGTGGATGAGGGCTCTTCCATGTGTGTTATGTTCATATCCTATTGGAAGGCTTTATGCTCTCTGGCACTCACCACATCCAACACGACTCTCGAAGCTTTTGACGAACACAACTTTGACTAAAGGGGGTTCTTCTGAATTTTTCCATCATGCTAGGGGGGGAAATTGTCCATGTTGATGTCAAGGTTGTCGACGCCACATTAGATTACAACCTGCTCCTTGGCTGTAGTTGGTTTTATAAAATGACCGCATTCATCTCATATGTTTTTCATCTTCTTTGATTTCCTCATGAAGGCAAGATTGTTACTATCAATCAACTTGACTTTTGTGTACCATATGATCATATTTCACTACTGGAAATTTTTTACCACTTGTGGAAGGTCACCCTAATCAACTACAAAGTATTTATGTGAGTTTGTTCAATATCTCATCTCTTATGGGAGTTTTTCCTCAACTCCCTCCACCGAAAATTCCTTCTACATATTCTAAATCTCTTACGCATATGATCTCTTTCAGCACCTATGGACCACGTTGACCTCCTGATCCTTGGGTGTTGTCACCTGTTACTATGGAAGTTGATCAAGCTAGTGAGCATCCTTTACCACCTATTGAGGAAGTGATTTCCTCTCTGGCAGTCTCGTCATTACCTCTTGACGCTAGTCAGAATCTCCATCATGATATGGAATATGACCAAGTTCTTTTCCCCAAGTGGGCCGCCCCTCCACTTGTTCCACAAGACTCCCTTGATGACAAACCCCCCCAGTTAGTCAACTTGGAGGTCATGGATCTACCTATTGATCATCATAGGGAGGTTATGCCTCTTTTTTCCTATAGTCTCCCTGATTTGGAGAATGTAAAGCTTAGCAACATAAATCTTGAATTGACTCAGGGGGAACCTCCTCGACCTTCCTTGGAAGGGCCACCAGTGGACCGAGTCAAGTCTTGAGGTTCTACTACTGAACTTGACAACAAATTGTCTAACTCCACTCCACCTGTCAATGAGTGCCTTGTTCCCCCTTTATGCCTTGATCCTCCCTTGTGTCCTTAGGTTAATTTCGAGAACATGACTATGTAGAAACCATGGAATGGTCAACCTTTCAGTATTGGGCAGCTTGACTTCATTTGGCATGGCCCCACATTGGTCATCCATATGGTATCTCCACTCCTCCATGAGTTTAGGTATAGAAACCATTGACATGTGCCCAGTTGTGGGCACACTTTAGGTGACCTACTGGACAGTGTTGCTCTTGTACATATTGTACATAGGAGTGTGATGTTTTATCCCTTTTTGTTTGGTGTGTGATGCGAGTATTTTTCATGCCTTATTTATGCCAAAAATCCAAAAAAAATATAAAATCCATAAAATTAAAAAAAAAAACATATGATCTTGTTTTTACCTCATCCATGTTTATTTCTTTCATTATGTGATTTAACCATGGGTCTTGTCTTTCTTGACGGTTTTTATGTTATCAAACCAGCTCACAAAAAGATAGAAAAGACAGATGAACACCTTAGAAATAAGCCTCTTTGAGGGGGCAACCTCCTTTACATTACACAAATTAACAATTCTTTGATGATACAAATGACAAGACCTCCTTTCTATATATAGGAGTCTAAGGGGTCATAATATAATCAGAGCCGGCATAACAATAATAATGTAAGGGCATAATGATAACAATAGTGGGGTTCTATGGGGCACAATAATAACCATATGGGGACAACATGGGCACAACAATATAATAAGGGGGTTGTACTAATAACAACAAGGGGTTACGCTAGTAGTATAGGGACCTAACCTACCCCTGTCCTTCAAAAAGTGTTGTCCTCAATGCTTGAGTAGTTCTTGATGCTTCTATATAAAATTATTTTCGTCCCATGTGGAATCTTCAGTGGGTAAGTTCTTCCACTTGATGATATACACGGAAATTGATTGATTTCGTAGCTATTGGGTTCTTGTTTCTGTGACTGCTCCAGGTTCCAATATGATTTTTCCTTCCTCGTTAAGTTCTGGCAATATTGTTTGAATTAGGACCTTCTGTAGCTTTTGAATGAGTGGCCACACTTCTTTATCCTTCTTCCATTTATCTCTTGCTTCGTTTATCCAATCTGGTTGGATAATAGAAATATCACAAAAAAATACTTCCACATCCTCATCCTTTCTTGAGAGTGCATCTACAAAAACATTTTTCTTCCCTTTTTTGTAGGTGATTTCAAAGTCATAACCCAAGATATTTGTGACCCATTTTTTCTCCTCTTGTAAAGATAATATTTGTTCTAAAAAGTATTTAAGGCTACCATTATCCATTTTTACCTTGAAGTGTCCTCTAATTAGGTAAGGTCACCATTTCTTAAGTGCATGAAGTATTGCCAACATTTCCTTCTCATAAATAGCTTTCTTGAGATGTAGCCATAAAAATACCCAATCGCCTCCATCAAAACTTCTTTCATTGCGATGTTGATCTGCCTATTGCTTCATTTGATTTTGCACCAAAGTGGTGTTATCCTTTAAAAGTCAGAGAACTTGTTGTTGATGCTCAATGTGATCTTTCAATGCTTGAATATTTTTCTTCTTGATATGTCCTTCTATCTTGAGAGTTTGAGGAGTGGTAATTTCTTCCAATGCATTACAAGAAATGGTCGGATTCATTTCTTCTTTTTTGATGTGATATTTCACTTCTTGAACCTTTTTCTTCTTGATATGTCCTTCTACCTTGAGAGTTTGAGGAGTGGTAATTCTTGCGAATGCTTTACAAGATATGGTCAGATTCATTTCTTGATGCTTGATGTCATCTTTCACTTCTTGAACATTTTTCTTCTTGATATGTCCTTCTATCTTGAGAGTTTGAGGAGTGGTAATTCTTGTCAATGCTTTAAAAGATATGGTCGGATTCATTTATTCTTTCTCTGGGGTTGGTTCCTAGTGTATATCCTCTTCCTTTTATGTTTCTTGATCCTTTTCTTCCTCCTTTTCACACTCAATGTAAAATAATTTCTTCTTAGCACACTTATGACCTTTAATGTATTTGTTATCACAATTGTAGCAAAGCCCTTTTGCTATTTTTTCTTCCAATTGTTGTGGTGTCAACCTTGTAGGTTGTGGAAGGCTAGGAGAAACAACACTTCCATCTTTATATTTGTGAGGGGTAGACTTCCTTGTTGCCATAATTTTTCTTTCCGCTTTTCCTTCCAACCTGAATGCATTCTTCAATGAATCAGTGATCTAAAATGGGGCACTAAAGGCTTCTTGTCATGCTTACAAGAACCTCTCCCACTCCAAAGCTTATATGTGCCCAAGCTCTATGCTTATGAGTGATAATTTGCAGAATTAAAAGTGCTTGAAATAGGTGTATGCTTGTGTTTGTTTTTAGACTGTTCAAGTGCTTATGTACATTTGCTTATGCTGATGTTTAAATACATGCAACAGTAAATAATGCAACAAATAAGCAAACATAAAAGACATCAATGTAATATGGAGTTCACCCTGATATCTTGGGCTACATCTCCTTGAGCTCTAATCAACTCGACTAGGCTCTTTGGGATTATGGTAATGCTTTTTTTACAAGTTCCACACTTAAATCCATTGGTTTAGAACTTCGCCTATGGGTTTAGAATACCATCTTATCCCGATAGCTCTCCATACTCTGTAGACAGATCTAGGTTTCTCTGGACTAGATTCCTTCAATCAGCGCTCTGGGCTATCTTGAGCTCCTGGCTTGCACCAACTCCCTCAAAATTCTTTTACTGTCTCTCGAACTCCTTCTTCTATCTTCAACACACTTTGGACATCAACAATAGCTTGATCATTTGATCTCTTTGCTGTTCTGAAACTTCGTTACCGCTCCACGGCTCTTAGAAGTCTTCAGGATTTTCTGAATTCCATCTCAATGCGTTTAGCGGTCCCCTACAGTCACCTCGACTATTAGAACCTTGAGAATGAACGCTGGCTCTATTCTCTACAATTGCCTTCAACCTCTGGCGGCCTCTGCTTCTACTCTCAGCTCTAGCTCTTGGCTCTAGCCCTCAGCTCTGGCTCTCATGAGCTTCTGGGTTCGCTCGACCTCCAAGCGACTCTCTGTCAATTGAGCTCTTTGGTTTCGCTCAACCTCCAAGCGACTCTCCGTCAATTGAGCTCTTTGGTTTCACTCGACCTCAAAGCGACTCAAAAACTCCCTTGTCAATTGTGCTCTCTGGCTTTTGTGAAGCATCCTTCTGGCTCTCCGACTTCCTGTCCGTTTCATTGTGTGTAATCATTCCTCTGCCTCTACATTTCTTCGACTAGCCCTCTGGCTCACTGGCTCTATGGATCTGCAACTGGCCATTTGGCTCTGTGGCTCTGTGGTTCTGTGTATCTCATAACGCATCATTGTTACAGAAACACCCACTCATAGCATGACGCAGGTGTCATGGCTATTTCCAAATGGAAATGAACTGGCGGGCACTTTCCAGGACAAAATCCATGAAATAATGCATTCCTGTTCGTAACGAAAATACACAGGAAAACTCACGATAACACATCATGAGCCTTTAACCCAGACTTCAAATAATATGTAGTTTCATTTATAAACCCTTTGGGTCCGTCCCTTTATCGCAATATCGCAATCGCATTGCGTAGGCCAAAACAACCCAATACATGGAAAATACAAAGAAAATTTGCAAAGCCAGATTTCAAATTAAATGAAATCGCGTTCATAAGCCTTATCGGGTCCGTGCTTTATTACAAGTCACAATCACATGTCGCATGGTATAGCACTCCCCTCTGCATTGTTATGATTTGATCACTAATCCCCGATCGCTAATCGCGCTATCGGTGCATCGCATATCGCATATCGCAATGTTCTCCCACCAAGCCTTTGTCCCTTCAAAGCTCCGATCTAATATGTCTTACAAATGCAATAAGGGTTTTAGGCTGTGGAATATAGTATTTCGGGTCTGCTTCCATATCGCTCCATCGTCGATCGCTTTATCGCAATCACAAATCAACATATCGCATTTGTAATGGCCCTTTGTATTGGTTCCGATCCCGATCGCCAATTGCCGATCACCGATCCATCACAGTCGCGAGTCGCTCTATCTAGGGCTGTGATATCGTGTGAAGGCCTACCTCTGATGTGATATGTTGGAGGTTGCAATCAGGGAGTCCTTCCATCTCCGCTTAAGTCCTCCCTTTAACCTCTTTCGATGTGATATTTGCATATAAAGCCTTAAACCCCTTTTAATAAGGATTTGCCTCCTTTTTCTAAGGATAATGGAAAACTTCTTTTTGCGATGACTCCTTCATCCGGAGTCCACTTTCACCCATTGAAATTGCAGTAGATTCAGAATGAAGAGATCTATGCAATGGGACTATTTTCAGAAGCATCCTTTGACTTTCATTCTTCCTCTGTGAGGAAAATTCATAGACTTAGAAGTCTATGTTAGATCCATTTTGGATCAATCAAGTTCCAAAAGACGAACCTCATGTTGAATGTTATCCTTTAAAGTCCCTATGGAGAAATCAATCCTCTGCTTCTTTGGAATATCATTTTCCGTTATATTCAATTTTTGAAAGTCCTCAATATGCTCTTCCATTGAACACTTTTGTTTGAGATTTATCAATTGGCTAAAGAAGGTGTTTCTCTTTGTATCCTCATAATGTGCTATCATTTCCTTTATGAAAATTTACCACGTAAAAAGTGATTTACGAGAACAAAGCCCTTTATACCATAAAAATTGATCTGGTTCTAAATATGAAGATGCAATATGTACCTTTTGTAACAGTTGCACCTCATGTATATCAAAATATTTCTCCATCTGTAGTATCCAATTTACCGAATCCTTTCCATCAAACTTCCTCATCTCACTTTTTCTTGATTTTAGGGGCTCGATCTGGAAACGGCTATAACTCTTTAATTTAGGATCTCCCAATTATGAAATTGTGACATGCGGCAGCCCTCTACGTGCTCTTTAAAATTCCACCAGTCTGATCGAAATTATATTCTCCAAGAATGAGTTATGCACAATCTCCCAAGATGACCTGATTATATCCCTTTTTAGAAGAGTGAACTTGTATGAAGTGCCACGTATCACTGTTTCAACCTTCGGATCTAAAATATATACACAGAAAACTACAATCCGTCCGCTTTCTGTAACATCTTACGGAAGTTCAATCTGATGCTCAGAGAGACCGTTATGATGATTTTCCCCAAGTCACCTGTTTGGAATGTAATTCAGGAGTCTACAAAAACCCTAACTTCCTTAGATCATATCTCTGCAAATACAGTGAGACAAGCTCTGAAATTCAGACTCGGGGTTCAATGCGATTTCCTCTAAAATGGGTTTTTTTTTGCTTTTGAAATGTTGCAAAACAAACATTATAGCGCAAATGCCAAGATGACCTGTTTGGAGCAACGAGACCCTAAAATCCAAAGCTCTGATACCAAATGTTATGAAACTGGCTCACAAAAAGATAGAAAAGACAGATGAATGCCTTAGAAATAAGCCTCTTCGAGGGGGAAACCTCCTTTACATTACACAAATGAACAATTCTTTGATGATACAAATGACAAGACCTCCTTTCTATATATAAGAGTCTAAGGGGTCATAATATAATCAGAGCCGACATAACAATAATAATGTAAGGGAAAAATAATAACAATAGTGGGCTTCTATGGGGCACAATAATAACCATATAGGGACTACATGGACACAACAATATAATAAGGGGGTTTTACTAATAACAATAAGGGGTTACACTAGTACTATAGGGACCTAACATTTTACAAGATAGGGCGGTGTGATTTACAGGACCTTAGGTGTGTTTCTCTAAACTTGGCATTTTTTCCAATATTGCATTTTGAGTGTGAGCACCATTTTTTTGCCTTAGGGCCGAACCCCTCAAGTTGCGACTTTAGCCTCTTTCCATTATGCATGTCATAGCTTGGCGGTAGAGCTTACCCACTCATGGATACCCTAGTTAGCACCTCTTTGCCGAGTTGGTGTCCATGTAGCCATTTTTTACTCCTTTGAATCCCTCCTTTCGACCTGCCATGACCTAGAATTTGAGACACATGTCCTCTTCTTCGTATCATTTCTAGCTATACCCTGGAGGATTCCACCACTATTATCCCTCATGATTGCCACTTTTTATCGGCCTATTTTGTAGTTTGATCTTTGGTTTATCTCTTCCATCGTCATCATCTGCTTGGCCTACCATTCACTATCACTTGGTGTTTTACTCTTTCTTGGAGGAACCACTGCGATGAGTGATCCTATTAACCAACCTCTTGTCCTTATTATGTCATGAGTCATTCCATCATTATTGGAACTAGTTGCTACCCTCTCTATGACTCGTTCCTCCAAGAGGAGTTTTCTTTAAGCTCTTTTTAGACTCCTTAATTTAGAAAAGATTGTTGAGTGAACTAATCTACTTCACTCTCATTAAAGTACCTGAAGTGTTGTCTACCCAGTTGTTATAGACATTTTTGGGCACTGCAACCCCAAGCATGAAATTTCCATAAACCAAGGGCTCCTAAGTCCCTAAAAGTGTTGTTCTAACCCCTAAAGGAGCAAGGTCAACTGATTACAGCTTCTCCCAGAAGTTCTCCATGAAAAACTGCTCAGAATTGGTCAAAACAGGATCATTTCAGCTGCTCCACAGGCCAAGTGCGTGGCATCTCACCTAAATACATTGTGTGGGTGTGTTGCATTTCAAAAATCCCTTCTATGGGGTGCGATGGGCAAGAAATGACAAATGGTAGTGTCATTCCGCGAGGTGGAGAGGCAATGGAAGCTTCCAGAAACTTCTCCTGTGACACTCGCCTCTCTGAATTCGACCAAGGATGAGTAAGAGATCATCAATCTCCAAGTGGAAGCAAGAGCTATCAGAGGGAAGACACTAATCAAATCACAAGCTGACTCATCTCCCTTACAGATATCTATATATGGATCCCTCATCCCAGAGATCCAGAGGCTGGAATTTTGCATATCGTAAGGAATTGATGTTGGTTTCTTGAGATAAAACATCAGATTGTTGGGTGATCTAAGCTTTGTATGAGGTGAAGAGGGGCTTCCTTGCTGAGAGGATGATGCTGGGTCAGAACAACTGGTTGTAACTCCCCTTGGCTCTTTCTTGTTTATCAATAAAAGCTATTCACGTTTTCCTCCATACTCTTGTGTCATTTATGTTTGCTACATTTGTATGGTCAATTTACATCTGATCCTAGATTGTTTATGATTATAGATCCATGTTCTTGTATAGTGCTATGCTAATGTGATCTTACAGGTACTCTGTGAAGCTGGGCGTGCAAGGGAACAAGTAGCGAAAGACTATCAAGAAAGAGAGGAATCGAACCAGGAGATTAGCGCAAGACAGAGGTTGGTCTTCTTTGTTCTTCTCTATCTATACTTCATAAAGGAAAAACAAAAGTAGCTTTACTTTGTTTGTTTCTAAGGTAGCTATCACACCTTAGTGGGATAAGCAGTTCTGAGTAGACACTTTTCCCTGTAACAAAATGGCGACTCCATTGGGGAAGAATTAGTTTGTTTGTTTATCTTCCTTGTTGTTTATTTCATAAACTTACAGACGGAGCTTGAAGTCGAGCTAGGTAGCTTTCGAACTGCATTTGCTATGCAAATGCAAAGTAGATAAATGCTGCTTCAGTCAATCTCTGGGATTTGTTTATGATTTAAACAACTGATTCACAAACTCTCTAATTGCCCCTTGTGGTATCTCTTAGATCCTCCTTAGATCTACCCCTGATTATTGCATTACTGATTACCTTTTGCTCGGCCAAAACCCATGAACTGAACTGCAAACTATGACCCGGAACCCAACCAAAGTCTCGTCTCTGGCCCAGCGCAGGTACTGTTCTGAGAATCTTAAATTCAGCGCACTTCCCGAGTGTAGTAGGTGCGCTGCATTTCAAATTCCCTGTGTTACAGGTGCACTGATCAGACTAGGCATTGTTCAGTTTTGGTTTCTGTGATCCATTCTTTCCAGTTCTATTCATGAATTTTGCTACCTGTGATCAGTATATCTCTGTTTGAAACCCCTTTTCCTTGCTGATTATTCTGCCTCCTTTGTACAAAAGAACTGTAAATGTTTTTGTGTGTTTGTTGAGTCATTTTCAGTTCTCCTTTGCAAAACGTAACATAATCACACTGTCGTCCTTTGATTTGAAAGTGTCGCAAGTGTCGTTTTCAATCATAGGAAAGAGTTTGATTGTTGTTGAAAGTCGATTATTCTGTTACTATTGTTTTTGGTCTGAATTTGTAATTTTTCTAGTGTCGAAAACAAGTATTCATTTCAAAATCGTAAGGTGTTGTGATTGTCTCCATTTTTTATTTTGAAAAGAAACTTGTTGATAACTGTCGCTTGAAAAGAAATTCAGATTTGTGCATCAACTTTCTTTTTATCATTCATATACTAAGAAAGTCGAAAACAAATACATGCATGTGCATTTGCATTTAGACTGTCTGATTGGTTTGATTTAGGAAAGTGCATTTAGAGTGTGCTCTTTGCTCTTTGTGAAAGAATTCTGTCTTTCTTTCCTTAGTAGCTAGGATTTTCATTGCACAAAGAAGATAAAAAGATTGTTTATCATCTTAGATTGCATTTTAGGAATTATACTACATCTCGCGGTGAACCTGAAAGGCAAACTTCATAAACAAGATCAACTATAAAATAAATTCAATGAATCTAACAACGCTTTGGAACCTAAAGCACAATATTTAGAAGTCTAGGCTAGAGACGTATTCCGGCGTCGTAAAGCCTGGTAACTATTGTTCTCACTCATGGTTGGGTGATTCCTCCACTTTGAGACGATAAGTGCCAGTACGAACTTGTGCTCCCACGTACCATTGAGTATATTTTGGGAGACCACAATAGGCTTAATCCTTTATCCATAGGAAGCCGTGTCTGCCGCCCTATCGATCGCAATGCACTGAACACAGCATTCGGGAAGATTGACTGCCGTACCATAAAAAGTGTTCTGTAGTTTTGCGATTGGTTTGGTAATCCCTCTACCTAGATTTCCAGAGCAGTCCCTTTTGTTCCTTTTCAGACTCCTTAACGGAAAAGGTCCAGCTGAGCACTTGTCACTTCAGGATCATTAAAAATCGAAGGCGACTAGAGTCATCTTTTGTTTTTTCTCGACTCTTAAAAATTGAAAAAACAAGTTGTGTCAAAGCGTCTAAAATTTATTTTAAACAGAATATTCATCACCCTTTCCTACGTTGATCTTGGGTTGAGAAAATGGAATCCACCAACCAAGGAATTCCCCTTGGGGGAAATCCTAGTCCCTTCTCCTCTTGGGGAGATGTTGGTGCACCCCATATGGCCACATTGTCGCTTCCAAGACTGACAATCGGCTTGCCTGTATGGCTCTTCTCAACCTCTGTCGTTCAGAACACCGCAATTCCTGAACAATCGAGTCAGCAACTAGACGAGTCCAGAGTTACCCACCGACCTTCTACTTCCTCCAATTCTTCCTCTCCTCCTTCCTCTTCGCTTGATGGGGCTGGTAAAGCCAAAAATCAAGTACCTGAGAAGAAGAAGGAAAAGAAGAAGAAAGAGAAGAAGAAGAAGGAGCCAAAAGCGAAAGGGGGCAACCAAGCGTCGTCTAGTGAAAATCCACACACTGCACCGACCAGGCCTAAATCACCATGTGTCATTTGCAAAGGAGACCACTATCATAGAGATTGTCCTTGCATCCCTCGGATCTTAAAGGACTGGTCTCCTCGTTTGCACAACCCGGTGTCGTCAACCTCTGATGATCATGTTAAAAACACACCGTCGACTAGTGAAAGTGAAGCCCCAGGAAAAAAAGGAAAATATAGATTTCCTTGTAAACTGTGCGAAGGCGATCATGCCGTCCACCATTGTCCCTTCTTAGACGAGGCTAAAAGAGTTTTGGACGATCGTCCGGTTTCACCATTACGACTTCCTCCTCGATATAAAAAACTCTTGCCGAGTCCGTCACTAGTTGAAAAGCCGGCTGACCCGCTCAGGTGGTCGGCCGAAGCATCTATCATTGAAGACAAACCATCTGAACCCATACCAGACGAAAGTCAAAAGGCCGAGGCGGCAGTTGACCCGGTCTTGCCTTCAGAGGTTCCATCTTCAAATGATACAGTCACCGAAGAGAACAAGGATGACACCGTCCAAATTCTTTTCGTAAGCACAGACTTCGATGAACATGGGGGAAATTTACCCATTCCTTTACCATAGGAAGGAAGTTCGTCAGAGTCGTACCCGACTGTCTATTCGGTCCCACCTCCAAGCAACCTAGTTGTCTCCTTTGACTGGAATCAACTAGGCAGACCCCGTTTACCGGCTAGTATACCATTCCGAATCATTGTTCAAATATATAGAATGGTTATGGCCGGTACCATCATAGATGAAGGGGCTTCTGTGAGTATCCTTTCCTCGACTGCTTGGAAAGCGCTTGGTTCGCCATCGCTTTTGTCTAAGATAAGAAATCTAACAGGCTTTGACAAAGGAACCAGTCAACCGTTAGGGATCCTTCCCAATGTACCCATAACATTGAGAGGGAAAACCGTTCAAATGAACGTAATGGTAGTTCAAGGACCCCTGGATTATAATCTACTCCTTGGACGAGACTATATTTATTGCATGGGAGCGATTGTCTCCTCACTCTTTAGAGTAATGTGTTTTCCGCACGAAGGAAGAGTGGTCAAGCTCATAGACCAGCTTTCATTTCCCGGATCACACAGAGCAAATAGTCATATGCCATCCCTGAATGGTCTTTTCACGCAAGAAATGTCTCAATCCCCAGTCCGTCCACCTGATGAGCGCGAGTGATTCGGGGGACATGACTGAAACCCAGGGGGCATGCACCCTGGTCTGCTTCGGCAGGAAAACTTCGGGTATAGGGTAGGTTTCCGCGAGAGAATATGACTAGTCTGTACTCTCGTCCGTGATTGGAAGAGGGGGTTATTCTGGAATAAGATTCTCTTGTCAAAGTTATGTGAGTTAGCAGGCATTGCCACTCACCTTTGTCTATTTCGGTAGACATCGCCGAAGAAGTGTTTTGTTTACGATGTGAATAGAACAATCTTTGGTAACCTGTAAGAGGTAGACCTCTCTCGGTAAAACAAATGTTTTAACGGAAGGAAGAAGGGGTAACCTTGAAATTCTGTTTTATACCTGGGGGCATGAAAACCTTTTGGCATGCAAGCGAAGAGCGACTATTTATTTTTTAAATTTGTAGGTCCTCTAACCCTTTAAACTCGTAGGATTGGTCGTTTCCTAACTTGCATAAAGAAAGGATGTGGGGCAAAACTCTAAAAATTGTCATTTTTATATATGAGACATTCTTATTATACGACTGGATTAATCGAGCAGTTTTAGCGCGGACTTCATGCTCGTTAAAAAATAAACATAAGCAATGAGCACATGTTCCTCCAGAGTTTAAGCTCATTAAAAAATGAACCAATTTCCGGTAAATAACCATCGTGAATGTAATACTTCAGCCTTTAAAGCCTTGGTCGTGTTTGCACCGTCACCTCCACTCTGTATTGGCCGATCATTCACCTCCATTTGATTGTTTACCCCTTTTTGAGGAACAGCTGCGAAGAGTGATCTCACTAGCCATCCTTATAACACTGCCGTGATTGGAAAATTCCAAACCTTACCTGGAATCAGCTGCTACCCATTTTATTACTCGTTCCTCAAAAGACGAATCTCCTTTAAGCTCTTTTCAATTGACTCGTAAAATATGAAAAGATTGCCGAGCCATTGGCCTCTCCAGCTCGTTAAAGGGACCGGAAGTGCTATCCCTCTAAATTTTAATCTTTTTGGACCTGAGGGATTATTACACAAAAAGATCGAGCGCTTGTTTTGTTCGGCTCGTTAAAAGGATCGAAAATTCATCCCTTCTGTATTGTTTTATACTTTTTCGGACTTAAGGGATTAGATGACGAAAAAGGAATTTTGGAGTTTCCTTTACGTTCCTTTTTAGACTCTCTAAAATTGAAAAGGACCGAGTTATCTTTGTCGTTAAACTCGTTAAAATTTAATAGCGACAAACTTGTGTATAGACGAGAACGAGTTTCACTATCGCTAGGCTTGTGAAAACATAGCGATGGGTTTGCCCAAGGACAAATTATAGAACAAGCATATGTTATCCTCCTCAAGCTTGATAAAAATAAAGAGGTACTGGTCAGCAATGACTGGGGAAAAATTGGGAAGAAAACTTGAAGAAACTTTGTTGGTAGCAAGTCGCTCTTGAACATGACACTTTCACTCCGCATCCAAGTCGGGTTGGGTTGTTTCATTCACCGGTCACATCACCATGGTCCCATCATACCATCCACATTTGGGGTTAATGCTACCAATCCATCACGTCAGTGTCGCCGATATGTTCAAGAGAAGTCATTCAGAGAATTGACCTGTGTCTCACCCACTACAATACATTTATACTCCATTCTTTCATGACCGCCACCCTGAACCTTATATCACCAGATCGTTTTCACCTCCATTAAAATCATTTGCTCCGTTCCGTGTCATTGATGTGGGATTCATTAAGGCCCTCCTGTGATAGATCGCTTCTTGTCGACATCAACTCATTATCCAAGAAGTTGATCTAGGAACACCCCATTCAGTACTTTGAAGCTTGCATGCCTCAATGGCAAGTTTCTCACTTCCGACGACAGGTTTACATCAATGACCTTCGACCGAAAGATTTTGCGTGGTGTTCAACGCCAAGTCCTCTATTCACACCACGTGAATTGTACTGCAGTACCTTGAGGGTCATTATCATTATCGGTGATTCCTCTCGCGCTTGTTAACAGCTTATATCATTGGCTGGTAATCAAGCGATGTCTTTCCATGTTCGACTCCAGAACATCTCTCACATGGATAGATTTGTACTTCGAGTGACTATCGAACGAGATTGAAGACCCCGGATCTAGTTTCATCCATCCGGGCTGTGATATATATTCAGGGAAATAAAGACATCAAATGTACACCATTGCTGCACAGATAATCATCCAATCAAAGGGATGATGACTCTACCAGAATCATCAGTCTACACTCAGACGATTGTCTGTCCTATGTACATGAAAATGAATTTATAAAGCTGAGCATGGGAATGCCCGCCTCAGCGAGATCATGAAAATATTATGAAGATAATGTATTGTATTGTATCTTATTACAGGTCTCCTCCCAGCTTGAAAGAACTTCGGATCCTCATAATAAAGCATTTCACCAACATCAAAAGATTAACGACCTCATGCTTTAGGGGGCAACTGTTATAGACATTTTTGGGCACTGCAACCCCAAGCATGAAATTTCCATAAACCAAGGGCTCCTAAGTCCCTAAAAGTGTTGTTCTAACCCCTAAAGGAGCAAGGTCAACTGATTACAGCTTCTCCCAGAAGTTCTCCATGAAAAACTGCTCAGAATTGGTCAAAACAAGATCATTTCAGCTGCTCCACAGGCCAAGTGTGTTGCATCTCACCTAAATACATTGTGTGGGTGCGTTGCATTTCAAAAAGCCCTTCTATGGGGTGCGATGGGCGAGAAATGACAAATGGCAGTGTCATTCCGCGAGGTGGAGAGGCAATGGAAGCTTCCAGAAACTTCTCCTGTGACACTTGCCTCTCTGAATTCGACCAAGGATGAGTAAGAGATCATCAATCTCCAAGTGGAAGCAAGAACTATCAGAGGGAAGACACTAATCAAATCACAAGCTGACTCATCTCCCTTACAGATATCTATATATGGATCCCTCATCCCAGAGATCCAAAGGCTGGAATTTTGCATATCATAAGGAATTGCTGTTGGTTTCTTGAGATAAAACATCAGATTGTTGGGTGATTTAATCTTTGTATGAGGTGAAGAGGGGCTTCCTTGCTGAGAGGATGATGCTGGGTCAGAACAACTGGTTGTAACTCCCCTTGGCTCTTTCTTGTTTATCAATAAAAGCTATTCAAGTTTTCCTCCATACTCTTGTGTCATTTATGTATGCTACATTTGTATGGTCAATTTACATTTGATCCTAGATTGTTTATGATTATAGATCCATGTTCTTGTATAGTGCTATGCTACTATGATCTTACAGGTACTCTGTGAAGTTGGGCGTGCAAGGGAACAAGTAGCGAAAGACTATCAAGAAAGAGAGGAATCGAACCAGGAGATTAGTGCAAGACAAAGGTTGGTCTTCTTTGTTCTTCTCTATCTATACTTCATAAAGGAAAAACGAAAGTAGCTTTACTTTGTTTGTTTCTAAGGCAGCTATCACACCTTAGTGGGATAAGCAGTTCTGAGTATACACTTTTCCCTGTAACACCAGTATAACTTTAACCCTTTTCTAGACTGGTCTAGACTAGTTATGAAAAAGGAACTTATAAAAAGAAGAGGGAACACCTATTTCCATTAGTCATCAAATGGCAGCGTCAGTTGCTTCATCCTTGAACATGACACCTTTCTATCTCATTATATCATAGTTGGGTTTTAGCTTTCCTAGGAGTCGTACCATCCATATGAGTGTATTTCTCCTTCGACTGGTTACTCTTCGAGTCATATGGAGTATCCTTTGATGCCTCTTGCATTGTTGCATGATATCACATGGTGATCATTAGTCATACTGCCAAGTCACTCTTGTGTCGTGCCGCTATGTGTTCAAAGGAAGTCTCTACGTGTGTCGGCCATCTGCAGTAGCGTGTTGACCTTTTTGAGTCGGATATCCCTATGTCAGTGGTACTTCATCACTTCATGACTTCATCCATTCATCACATCATCCTGTTCTATTCCGTGTCAAATGATGGGGGATACATTAAAGCCCTCCTTCGACGGATCTTCTCCTATCGACTTTAGCTCATTATCTAGGAGGTTGATCTAGGAACCAGTACTACCTTGGAGCTTGCAGACCTTAGTGGCAAGCTTCTACGCAATTGACAGTGGGTTTACATCATTGGCTCCTGATTAATTAAGTTCACTGGTGTTTGACATCAACTCCTCTATTCACACATAGTGGACTCGACTAGGTACCTTGGGGTCCATTGTCCTAATTGGTGGATTCCCTCACGTCTGTTACTCGTTTACCTCATTGGCGGGTAATCAGGCGGCTTCTACCATGCTCAACTTCAGCTCATCTATTCACATGGTGTAGATTCATTCCATTAGGGTTATCATTGAAGACCCTGGGTTAGGGACATCTCACTCTTATATGGCATCCTTCCTAGGCTGCGTTGGAGTTATGTATCATCTATGTACTTCGAGGGCTATCTTGAGACACTTCTTTGTCTATCATGTGTCCATAGTCCTACTGATGTATACTATGACATAGATCCATGATTGTATTTGTTAGTGGCTATGCTCTATCTGTCGAGTCACATGGATCCTTTGTATATGTCTTTCGTGGCCATGTTCTAGCACTTCATTTCATGGATCCGCAATGTATTCTATGGCAACCATGTTCAGTAATTTTTTCTGACCGAGCGTGGGTATGCCCGCCTCGGGGATGTTATCAACACAAATGAGACTTCAACTCCAGAGTTTTTTGATTTCCTCACTCTCATCTAGACCTCTGAGTTTTATCATAATGTATTTCAGCCATCAGGTTCTCTTCTGACCTCATACATTAGGGGACCTTTGTTATCAGCTTATTTTACCCCTCTAGGTCAGTGACCCTTAGTACCTGAGTCTGAAAGACATTTTCCAGACCCATGAGTCTTTTTCTACCAGTTTGGCCCAAAGTCGCTCTCAGGCCAACTTTATGAGAGCGACCAGGGACATTTTTCCTCCTTTCAGTGCTAGCGATTAGGGATTTCTTCTAGAGTGCCTTAGTCCCTAGGAGATCAGTTTGAATCCTCATCTATTCGAGATGGCCAAGGCTTATCTCTTAGAAGTTTCTATGACTTCTCTTTGTACTGAGCACCCAGATACATTCTCTCGGGACCTCTCTTCTACCTATTTATACTGGACCATCTAAGAGTGTCAACTAGTTTTCGGAGTTTTGGAGAGCTAGTATTGAGATTCTGATCTAGGGTTCATGTTATTATGAGCTTGTGAGGTCCTTGTTCACTAGTCTACTATTCTTCATGCTCACTTCTTACATATAGTGGGGAAACTCTTTTGGATTGTGGACAAGAGACCTAGAGGTGAAACGATATCATTGTATTGTTTCTTTTATAATTAATGGAAATATGTGTTCCCTTCCTTACATATGTTTGTTTTCATCATGTCATATGTCGATATCTATTGCTTTTGATCTAACGATCTTCCAAGAAAAATCACTTGTCGTCTTCGTTTAGTCGTGACTGTGTGCACTGATAGAGATCTGGTGCAAACGTGTTGGATTGCTCGAGTGGAGCGCAAGATTTCCGTCGAACTCAAAATCCTTCCCCAACATGCGAGGATTCCAGGTGTGGTCCCTTATCTGTATAGCATAAATCTGATTGTTTGTTGCACAATCAGGCATTTGGGTTGGGAATTAACTTATTCTTCCATTGATTTTATTCTGCTTTGTGTCATGATCTGATTTGGACACAAGATCATGGAGCAACAAATCCTTGCAGAATTAGTTGCAACAATATTAATACTTGGCTGATTACTTAACCGATAAAGAGTCAAATCTACTCCTTAACAGCTAAAAATGACGTGATAAGTTTACCTATTCCAACTTCATATTAATAATGTTGTTAAAAGTAATTTTCTTTTGAAAATATGAATTCTTCTTGAATAATAGTGGAATAAGATAATTATCGTAAATAAAACCAACCCACAGATATCTCTTAACAGAGAATATGCTTTGCTAAAAAACAAATTGAAAGAAATTGTTTAAGCAACTAATACATGAATTAATAGATCATCTGAAAAAAGATTTGACTCTGGAACGACACACTACTTTAAAGTTTAAATTCTTCTTAATGAATCACAAATTGAAGAGAGTTAATACCGCCAATTTATCTTAATGACACATGTCATTTGAATAAGATTGGCATCAAGTGGAGTTTTTTCAGATATTGTCTACATCACAACAATGATCATTATACCTATCAAAGGATGTTGCACCACATCACTTATCAGGGTAAAAAAGAATAAGATATCATTGTGGCAAGGCCCAACCGACTTAAAATTTATTCAAGGTTTTTTTTATGCCCTCTTTTATTAATATATTTTCAATATGTTTGCTAAGATAATAGTAAAACCCTGTATATTAATATATTTTCAATATGTTTACTAAGATAATAGTAAAACGCTGTATATGATGCCCATGGTTTTCCTAAATGCCACGATTCAACAATGGATTCAAAACAGCTAATTAGGAGAGAAACTATATTCAGATCAGACATGTAATTAATGGAATTAGAGTGCATGTAAAACACAATGCACTCTAATTATTTTATGTTTTGGTTTTTTGTGCTAGAATATAGTGATATAAAAATTAAAGATGCTTTTTGGATTTTGAGGCGGTGGACTAGGATGGTAATTTAACATTTATACATGTGAAGTAGATGTGCTTCTGATATGTTAAATCTCTGAAATAAGAAATTAAAGATCCGTTATGGATTTTGAAGTGGACATGTTTGACGTTATAGTAGTGGAGTCTAATCACTATTTTACATTTATGCATGAAGTGGATGTCTTTCTAAATTTTCAAGTTAAAAATTAAAGATATTTTATGGTTTTGATGTAAAAGTGTGTGACATTTATGACCGTGGGGTCAAGTCAATTTAACGTTTATATCGTTTTGATTACAATATTTATTAAAAACTTAATAAAAATAGTAAATTAATGAGATTAATGGTGTCCAGTTTCATACTACATCTAGGATGGAAAATAAATTAGTATTTTATGATTATATAAAACTTGTAGCAAATACTTTAGTATACATCTTTATTATTCCTTAGTATTATCATCAAGACTAAGGAGATATTTTATTGTACATATTTATCACGGGTTACAATACTCATAATGATTATCAATGATGTGGTAACCGGTCTTGTCCTTATCTTTTTTTAAAATATATGAAGATCCATATTTAGTTTTGTTTAATTTTTTTTATATATAAATGATGATATTATGAGTTAACACCTTTATATTATTTAATAATTAAAATTATAATATTTTTTCAACCATTAAAAAGTAAAATAACTACAATTAATAATTTGTATTTAGAATAGTTATTAATGATTTTGATTTGAAAATGAGTATTTATCACGGGTTACAATACTCATAATGATTATCAGTGATGTGGTAACCGGTCTCATCCTTATTTTTTTTTTTAAATATATGAAGATCCATATTTTGTTTTGTTTAATTTTTATATATATATAAATGATGATATTATGAATTAACATCTTTATATTATTTAATAATTAAAATTATAATATTTTTTCAACCATTAAAAATAAAATAATTATAATTAATAATTTGTATTTAGAATAGTTATTAAAATGAAAATGAGTATTTATCATGGGTTACAATACTCATAATGACTATCAGTGATGTGGTAACTGATCTCGTCCTTATCTTTTTTGAAAATATATGAAGATCCATATTTTGTTTTGTTTATTTTTTTTATTTATAAATGATGATATTATGAGTTAACATCTTTATATTATTTAATAATTAAAATTATGATATTTTTTCAACCATTAAAAAGTAAAATAATTATAATTAATAATTTGTATTTAGAATTTATCACGGGTTACAATACTGATAATGATTATGAGTGATGTGGTAACCGGTCTCATCCTTATCTTTTTTTTAAATATATGAAGATCCATATTTTGTTTTGTTTATTTTTTTTTATATATATAATTGATGATATTATGAGTTAACATCTTTATATTATTTAATAATTAAAATTATAATATTTTTTCAACCATTAAAAAGTAAAATAACTACAATTAATAATTTGTATTTAGAATAGTTATTAATGATTTTGATTTGAAAATGAGTATTTATCAGGGTTACAATACTCATAATGATTATCAGTGATGTGGTAACCGGTCTCATCCTTATTTTTTTTTTTAAATATATGAAGATCCATATTTTGTTTTGTTTAATTTTTATATATATATAAATGATGATATTATGAGTTAACATCTTTATATTATTTAATAATTAAAATTATAATATTTTTTCAACCATTAAAAATAAAATAATTATAATTAATAATTTGTATTTAGAATAGTTATTAATGATTTTGATTTGAAAATGAGTATTTATCATGGGTTACAATACTCATAATGACTATCAGTGATGTGGTAACTACTCTCGTCCTTATCTTTTTTGAAAATATATGAAGATCCATATTTTGTTTTGTTTATTTTTTTTTATTTATAAATGATGATATTATGAGTTAACATCTTTATATTATTTAATAATTAAAATTATAATATTTTTTCAACCATTAAAAAGTAAAATAATTATAATTAATAATTTGTATTTAGAATTTATCACGGGTTACAATACTGATAATGATTATGAGTGATGTGGTAACCGGTCTCATCCTTATCTTTTTTTTAAATATATGAAGATCCATATTTTGTTTTGTTTATTTTTTTTTATATATTAAATGATGATATTATGAGTTAACATCTTTATATTATTTAATAATTAAAATTATAATATTTTTTCAACCATTAAAAAGTAAAATAATTATAATTAATAATTTGTATTTAGAATAGTTATTAATGATTTTGATTTGAAAATGAGTATTTATCACGGGTTACAATACTCATAATGATTATCAGTGATGTGGTTAGTCCTTATGTTTTTTTAAAATATATGAAGATCCATATTTTGTTTTGTTTAATTTTTTTTATATATAAATGATGATATTATGAGTTAACATCTTTATATTATTTAATAATTAAAATTATAATATTTTTTCAACCATTAAAAAGTAAAATAATTATAATTAATAATTTGTATTTAGAATAGTTATTAATGATTTTGATTTGAAAATGAGTATTAATTCATCGTTATTTAAGAAAAAATACATTAAAATTGATTAGTATATAGTGATAGTTATTTAAGAAAAATCACATTAAAATTGATTTATATATGGTTTGTAAGTGATAAACTTTCATTTTTATCAAAATTTTATCTTAACAAGCTCTTAGCCAATATAAAGGAGTCTGAAACCTTATTCCAAGGCCATATACATTTTCAACTTAAATAATATTTTCAAGACAACAAATATCCAACTCTATCATCATTGAAATTAAACATTTTCAACTTAAATAACATTTCCAAGAAAACAAATATCTAGTTCTACATCATTGAAATTACAACAATGAGCTCATTTGCTTTCAAACAGTATCTAACCTCAAAATCATTCTTAAAATCAAATACTACAATAAAAAATTAACCTCTCGTTCAACCGAAAAAAATAATAATAAATCATTTATTTCTTTATTTATTAAAATTTTAAATTATTGTTATTATTTTATATTATAAATAAAATATATTCTATTTAACTTCAATTTTTTAGATTTTATTTTTATAACTCAAGGTATTTAAAAATATATATTAATTGGGTTTAATGGTTGAAAATATGTTCTTTCTCTTAAAAAGATATAAGTTCCAATTGAAAACAAGTGTAATATGCAGTGTTAGTATTGAGTACCTGCCTCTTATACAAAAAGTAATTATAAGATTACAAAGTTTGGATTTCAATCAATGTTATAGCATAAGGTATTAGAATGGTTAATGGTCCCTTATCCAACATACAGACCTTACTTATGTTCTTAGAATTTAGTGAAGTTCATTGCAAATGGAAAGTAGGACTTTACAATGGTCAGAAATCCATAATTCCTACATTGGAGTGCACAATTAATGCACATCTTATTTTTTGAAATTTTTAGAATGCATACACACCTTACATGAAGCGAAAGTATGTATAAGACATGCGGTTCCTTAAGGAAATACATATGTACCTAGTGAAACTCTCTTTATAGTTGAATTAAATGGAGCAAGCATACTAGACTAGATATATCTTAGCCAATACAATCAGTAATGGTCAATTATGACCAAATAATGCTACAATAGTTATTGACGAAAAACCCTATAAGCAATATTATCACTAATTAACCAATAAAGTTTGATGTAGAAGTAGCCTCACAATTTTAGAAATCATATCAACCAAAAACAATATATGATCTAGTTTATTGTTGAGTGTTTATTTATTGTGATTTTGTGATGCAAACCTGATTTAGCCCTATCTAAATCCCACATTGCCCAAATTGTTCCAACAAAGGGGCGTCTTTCAACCTTGTTAAAACCTCTATCAGGATATAAATCCCTTCGAATATAATCATATATCACGATGGGAGGATACAAAGGGTATGGCCCTTTTAAATATAAACAACACCAATGCAACCATTTTTAAAAGAATATCCCAACCGTTTTATTAAAATTACACACATGCTACTATTCTCATACATATGCACCTTTATAAAACTCGGTCCTTTTCATACAATAATATTCCAAAACATATGCCCCAATATTCTATAGATAGACTTTACATATATATAGTAGGGGAATGACTTACCTTTTCAATTTCGAATGGCCACTTGTATAAAAATGCCTTGCTTTAGCACCTCTATCATTCTAGCCTTCTCCTTTTGATATCTGTAACATATTTAAAATAAGTCTTGGGCTTCAAGGATTTTGGGCTTCAGGTATGGAACCTGCTGGTATCTAGACTTGAAGCTTTCAAAACCTCCAGGCTCGTTAGCCTCCAAGTTGACCCACTTCTCCAGCTGTCGGCTACCTGTAATGGACCTTTGCCTATTGGTATGACTTGAGTTCCCAACTTCCAAGTTAATTCGCTTATGGGTTTGACAATCTAAGGCAACAAAAATTTTCCCATCTCCTACAACTTCCATCAATAGTCAGATCCCTGGTGCCTAATGATTTCTAAAAGTAGAAATTTTGAAAACTTTGTGGGCTTCTAACCTCCCGAACCGACGCTTTTAATTTTGTCTCCTGGCTTTGTCAAGTCCCATCTCCTAGTGTTGTCAAATGATGAACTCATACCAATGCTTGAAAAACTAAGTGTTTTTCTTCCTTCTTCTCATTTTGCAACACTCAGTCTTGGTTCCTCTGTGAACCAATGCTTCAATACTCACTCTGATCCTTCACTGCAGCTAGATCATTGGTCACTCTATAGATCAATGATCTAGACTTCCCAACCTAGTCTGGGAAGAATAAAAGGATTATTGTCTTCTCACTTCTCTAAAGCGCTATCGCTCTTGAGCTTGTACAGTTCTACTTCAATATCACTTCCCTTTGTTTTGGTCTCAACCTCTATGTTCCTCTCTATATCTTTTCTCAATTATTGGACTTGAACCAGGTCACTATCGATCCAATTTAACCTCAGCTTCTTGCAAGCAATTATGTATATTATTCTAGTGCCAATCCCTCCTAATATTAGTTCTGCACCTACAATCAAAATCAATATAATATTTCTTATGATCTCAATTCAATACTGAAATTAAGTGTTTACACAAGCTCCAAACTCACTCAAATGGGATTCTTCCACTATTAATATATACACTTTATTTACAAGGCCTCAACTTGATTTAAATTCACATCCCTCTCGGCCTTGTCGCCTTACTTGGGCCTCAAAATCCTCTCGATACTCTCTCTTCTATCACTTTATCACACCCCCACATAATTCTACTTTAACTACATATTTATACATAAGAATTCTAAACTATATTTTGGTTCAAATCCACAAAATCCTCACCTAAACCTCTATTCTAGGATTTCTAGATCCAACAATCCCTCCGAGAGCTCTATCTAACTCGAAAATCTCTCCTTATAAATATATGAAAATATAAATAGTTAAATAATTTCAATCCATTAGTGAATCAACTCCCTTGTAAATGAGAAACACCTAGCCTCGTCAAAATACATTTTCACTTGGAAGTTGAATGCTCCTGTATTAGAATCCCAAGGTGAAAATAAAATTGGCCTCTTGACCATGTGTATGTTGATGAAGTCATTGATGAAGTCCACCTGGATCAAAAAATCTAATTTGTAATTGATCTTCTCATGGTTGTGTTGATGTTCTATGTTGTCTCTTATTCTCTAGGTTTCCATATCTTATTTTGTAGTTTTCCGTTGGCTCTGTTGATGCAAAGTTCTTTAGTAAGCTTCTTTTCCTTGTTGTCTATATTCCCTTTTTTAGTATATCTCCCCCTCTTGGATGGTATTCTCATTAGCTCACACACCTCATCAATTACCTGATCTATCTTGGTTGTTGGTTGAACTTCATTGTTGTTACTATTTTCTATCTGTTGTATGTCTTATATTGAATTTTTTTTCAAAAATATGTTGCTCATATTTCAGTTGTTCACGCTTTACAATTTTCTCACCACTATTTCTGAACACATTTCTCTTCTCCTTCATCTTTGTCTTTAAAATTTGAATGTTTAGTCCTTGAGTTTCTATCCATTACTCCGAAGAATTTAGCTCCTAATTCAAAATCACTTTGAATTGTATCCTCATCCTCATTGCAACATCCATCACTCATGTGTTCTGCCAACCACTTCTCCAATGGTTCAATATCAACTTCACTCATGTTTCCTTCTACAAGCACGAGACTCTCATCGAGCATGTCTTTATATGATGGTTTAGATGATGTTATTTCATCTTCATTAGAAATTAAGAATGGTTTTCCTTTAACTTCGTCTATCATAATAGCTTTATCATCTATAAAGTTAATAAA
This sequence comes from Pinus tabuliformis, assembly GCA_031772625.1. Taxonomy (NCBI): domain Eukaryota; kingdom Viridiplantae; phylum Streptophyta; class Pinopsida; order Pinales; family Pinaceae; genus Pinus; species Pinus tabuliformis. The sequence continues at coordinate 1,333,929,672 of CM062804.1, read as the reverse complement.
CATATGCTCACAAAATTCTTCCATTACAACTACCCCATTTATGAGCCTTAATTCGTCTTCTGCCTACATAAGTACTTCATTAAATTGTTGGTTTTCACCTGTCAACCCTACAAACACATTCTGAAAGTCAGATTTAAAAATATGATATTTTCATTTGTTTGCCTCATTTATCTTTCCTCCAAGCTTATCTGAACTATTTTCATTGTCCATCATGCTACTAATAAAATCCATTTCAATAGCTTTACCTTCTTCAGCACTGAGGTAGAAAGTCTATTTAAACATTTCAGTTTCATATATGCTTTTCTCGCTTTGACCATTGTCAACAAATTCACAAGTCTTTGTCCTTACATGTGTTCTCCTTATAGTTCTGCTGAGTTATTTCCTTGAGCTAGGTTACTCCGGACAACTTCTTCTTTATCATCTTCATTCTACAAATTATGCAGCCTCTCCTTTCCTTTTCTCCAAAGATTTCTAAATCCTTCAAAAATAACTAAAAATATACTTATCAGAATAAAACAAACCAAACCAATCATGCCTCTCAATTTTATCTTACAATTTTGAAAAATTTGATCCTGGATTTCCTCATAACTTTTTCTTCCCATGGCAGGTTTCTAGAACTTCTCATCCTCCAACTTGTTTAACATCTGTTGTCTCTCAACAGAATGGCTTTGCCCTTGTGGAACTTCCACCATTTCTATTATAGCACATGAAAATATACACTTAGAAAAATAATTAAAACCAAAATCATGAGATAATCTAGTCACAAAAGATGATTCTAGTATCTCCGCATCATAATCTTTCTCTCCAAGGATCAATCCTTTTTCAAGTTCACAAATGGATTCTATGATATAACACTGAACTGATCTGAGTGCTTCCTCTTCCTCTACTCACTGCATTAACTTCTCAACATACAACTCTCTGACATGCCACTTTACTCCTCTTCCAACGTAAATACCTTTCTTTAATCTTGTTAATAGTCCTTTCTTCCACTGCTTTGTTTGCTCTTGTAGCCACTACTTTAGTTCATTGATTTCTGCTTTAATCTCATCCAACTCTTTCTCTCTTTATTTTTCTCCTATGTGTTGTCTTATAGTCCTTGTTCTGGTCTCCTTTTCATTTTTTTGTGGCTCCTTCCTGGACTCTCCATTTCACTTTCTGTAACCATCTTCTTCAAATTTACTTCTATGAGATTTTCCATGCCCACTGTGAGTTGCAACCAACCACTGCAGTAACAAACTTTTCTTCTCCTTACCACCCAATACCTCACTAAGCTTCTTCTCCTTGCAGCTTAGTCTTTTGGTACCTTCCCAATCCTCTCTTATGGAACCAAATGAGCACTCCTTGCTGTAGGTTGTTGCAAGTCTTCTCACTATCCTTTCTTCCATTGTTCCCTTTGCTTCAGTCTCTAGCTGTAGTTTCTTTACAACAACCCTGCTGCAATATTTTTGCCACAAGCTTCTTTTGAGAGCTCTTTTTTCTCCCTTCTCTCTATTACAATCCTTTGCTGCAACTTTTCTCACTATATTTCTTTCCTTTCGTGGCTACCTGCTTCTTCAAGTTAATAACAAAAACTCATCACCTATCAACCAATCTTCATTTGCCTCGCCAATACTCTCTATTGGACCATATTTCTGCATTTTAATCCTTGGCACAAATAAATATTCAATTTATGCTCTCGTGTAACTCACTCTATCCACAAAAATCGATTCACTCACTTCATCAAAATATATTCAAAAATTAAAAACTAAATATTCTTACCAAAACCTCTCCATATCTCAACACGTCCTATCATCCTGCATCCTGCACCCTCTTTCATGTTCCTCCAAATTTCATTAATCTATAGTTCTTTGTTTCACAACTTTTCTCCATTATCTACTTTGATTTTTACTTCCAATATAGCCACTAGTTCTTTCAAATAAGCAGGTATAAAACCTACTATGGTACCACTTTGATGCAGAACTGATTTAGGCTTGCCTAAGTCCCACAGTGCCCAAACTATTATGACAAAGGCACTTCTTTCAACCCTGTTAAAACCTCTATCGGGAGATTCATCCCTTGGAATATAATCATATATCACAGTGGGAGGATACAAAGGTTATGACCCTTTTAGAGATAAACAACATCAATGAAACCATTTTTACAAGAATATCTTGGTCATTTTATTAAAAATACAGGTGTACTACCATTCTCATTCATATGAACCTTTATAAAACTACGTCACTTTCATACAATCACATTCCAAAGCATATGCCCTAATATTCTACAGACAAACTTTAAATATATTGAGTAGGGTAATGCCTTACATTTTCAGTTTCGAAAAATCATTTGTATAACAATGCCATGCCTTACCACCTCTATCATTCTAACCTAGTCCCTTTTATACCCTACACATATTTAAAATAAGTCTTGGGGTTCCAGGTTTTCGGGTATGGAACCCCTTGGTCTCGAGACTTCAAGCTTTTAAAACCTTTGGGATCGTTAGCCTCATAGCTAGCCCACTTCTCTAGCTAGCCCAATTCTTCACCTATCGGCCACTTGTAATGAACCTTCGCCTATTTGTCCCACTTGAGTGCCTAACTTTGAATTTAATTCGCTTTCAGGTTTGACAATCCAGGGCAATGGGAAAGTTCCTGTCTCCTACAACTTCTCTCAATAGTCATATTCTTGGTGCCTAGTCATTTTTAAAAATAGTAATTTCATGAACCATATGAGCTTCCAGCCTCGTGACCCGCCACTTTTAATTCCAACTCCTAACTCTGTCAAGTCCTGTCTCCCGGTGATGTGAAATGATGGAATCCTACCAGTGCTTAAAACACTAAGTGTTTTTTGTCCTTCTACTTGTTTGCAACTCTCAGCGCTGGTTCCTCTACGTGGCAATGCTTCTGTTGCTCACTTTGATCCTTCATCCACTGTGCCACTCTGATCCTTCACTACATCTAGATCATTGATCACTCCGTTGATCAATGATCTCAACTTTCCAATCGAGTCTTAGAAGAATCAAAGTTTTCTTATCTTCTCGCTTCTCCAAAGCGTTATCACTCTTGAGCTTGTATAGTTATGCTTCAATATCACTTCCCTCTATTTTGGTCTTGACCTCTATGTTCCTCTTGTTATAGACATTTTTGTGCCTTATAGCATTGAGCATGAAATGTCCATAATCTAAGGGATCCAAAGTCCCTAAACATGTTGTTCCTACCCCTAGAAGAACAAGGCTAACAAACCACAACAATTCGCAGAAGTTCTCCACCTGAAACTACTCAAAAACAAGTCAATTCAGGATCATGTCAACTGCTCCACTGAGCATCTGCGCTGAATGTCAACTGCTCCACTGTCTACCTGCGTTGAATGTCAACTGCAACAAAGGCTACCTACGCTGAGCGAGATTGGACAAGTGGCAGGCTCATTCCTCAATGTGTCAATGCCCAGGAAGCTTCCAAAATGACACTTGCGTAAGGGAATTCGACTGGTGATGAGTAATAGGTTCCAAATCTCCAAGTGGAAGCAAGAACCTCCAAGTGGACTCAAGAACTGATAGAGGGAGAGGACACTAGTCAGATCTCAAGTTGACTCATCCTCTCTCCAAAATAACTATATATAGATCTCTCCTCCATGAGATCTAGAGGCTGGAATTTTGTTATTGCAAAGAATTGTTGTTGGTTTGAGACTGGAATCATTGGGTGCTTAATGCTTTGAAGGGAGGTGAAGATAGGAATTCCATTCTGCTGGGAAGGAGATGCTGGATTGGAGCCCTCTGGGTTGTATCTCTTCCTAAACCTTGTTATTTATCAATAAAGCTATCTTGGTTTTCTCCTATATACTGATGTATCTTTGATGTATGATTGCATTAGTGTATTTGATTTATTTCTAATCCTGAATCATTTATGAATATGAATATCTGCCTTTGTGTTGTGTTCTTCTCTTGTCTCAAGTAGCTGTTCTCTTGTCGCAAGTAGTTGTTCTCTTGTGATCTCGCAGGAATCAAGTAGCTATTCTCTTGGATGAGCGAGGAGGCAAGTAGCTGTGAACACCTGAAGGAGAAGAGGATCTAGATCGAGGGACAAATGGAAGACACTGATAAGTCCATTGATCTCTCTTCTTTCCCATTTCATAAAGGAAGAAACTAGAATAGCTGTCTCTGTTTGTTGCTAAGGCACTGTCACAGCTTAGGTGGATAGGATCGTCCTGCATAGGCATTTTTCCCCACAACAAATTGGCGACTCCGCCGGGGAGATTTGTTTTAGTCATTTTATTTGTGTTTCTATCATTGCTTACCTCATAGACTCAACAGCAACAATCGAACTGCTTCTGCTATTCTCAGTTGCAAAGTAGACAGTTGCTGCCTTGATCCTTCACTGGATTTTGTCTATGATCTGAACAATGGACTCACAAATGACTTGATGATCCTTTGTGATAGATCTTAGTACCCTCTCAAAGCATCCCTTTGATTATACCTTGCTTGTGTTTCTGATTTGGCCTGAAACTGTTGATTATTGAGCAATCTGTGACCCAGAACCTGTGGGAAACGAGAGTTTCTCCTTCAGCGCAACTGCTGTGAAGGCATTCTGCATTTCAACGCAGTTCCCGTGAAGGCTACCTACGTTGAATGTCAAAACCACAGTGTTGAGGTTGCGCTGAACCAGTCTTGCCTTGTGTAGCTGGGGTTCTCTGCTCTCTGTTGCCCTGTTTTGATCTCTGTTTTTTGCAGCCTGTAACCAGCATAGGTACCAGTCTGATAACTCCTTTTCTCTGCTTAAATTCCGCCTCCTTTTGTACAAAAAGACTGTGAGTGTTTTTATGTGTTTGTGGCATCATTTACAGTTTTCCTTTGCATGAGTGAAATAATCATCCTGTAGCCCTTGATTCAGATCTGTTGATTGTGATCTTAGGAGAGAGTTCATTGGCTGTTTACAGTTGATTATACATTTACTTTTGCTTATTGGTTTGAGTTTGTCTCTTTTAAGTGTCGAAACAAGCTGTTCATTTCAAAAATCGCAAAGTGTTGTAATCTCTTCTACCCTTGTTGATTTCGAAAAAAGTAAACTTGTTTGTATCTGTCATTTAAAAGCAAATTCAAAGTTGTACAAAAAGCTTTCTTTGTAGGCATCAATACTAAGAAAGCGGAAAACAAACACCTGCATTGTGCATTTGCATTTTGATAAGTTTGCATGCTTGATTTAGGAATAGTGCATTACAGTGTGCTGATTGCTCTTTGAGAAAAGATGGTGTCTTTCTTTTCCCTTAGTAGCTAGGATTTTCAAGGTTGAAAAGATATAAAGCTTGCTTATCATCTTTAGACTGCATTTAGGAATTTGTATCATACATCTCGTGGTGAACCTTGAAAGGCAAACTTCTAAAAAGATCAACTTAAAATGAACTGAATGAACTTAACAACGCTTTGCAACATAACGCACAACATAGAGGTCTAGGCTAGAGACGTGTTCCGGCGTCGTTAAGCCTAGTGACTGTCGATCTTGTGGAAGGTGGGTGATTCCTCCTGAGGGAAGATAGCGCTAGTACGGATTGTGCTCCCACGTACCGTCGCGTATATATTGGGAGACCTCTATAGGAATATATCCTTTATCCTTAAGAAGCCGTGTCGGCCGCCCTACTGATCGCAATGCAGTGAACACAACATTCATGAAGATCGACCGCCCGTACCCTAAAACGTATTCTACGGTTTTGCAAAAAGTTTGGCACACCCTCTGCCTAGAACTCCAGAGCAGTTTCTTTTGGCCTTTTTCAGACTCTATAATAGAAAAAGTCCATCCGAGCATTTGTCACTTCGGGCTCATTAAAACATCGAAGGAGACTAGAGTCATCTTTAGCTTTTTCTCGACTCTTTAAAAGTGAAAAAGCAAGTTGTGTCTAAAGCGTCTAAAAAATTCATTCAATTCAGAAACACTTTCCCCTTTTGTATTTTAGTTGATCAAGTAATCCGCAATCGTGGAAGAAAGTCAATTGAAACCCTGTCGTTCGCGGAGGCTTACGAGTCAACCGTCTTTGTCTCCGGAATCGAAAACAGTACGGACAAAGCGAACTCGTTTAACTGATTCGAAATCTCCTATCAAAGTTAGAACAACTGTTCCAACAACATCTGAGATTCCGGTTACTCCAAACATTTCTGGAAACCCTGCCTCTATTGAAGAAGTTCAACAACCACAGAGGGACAGTGACACTGATCCTAGTCTGAGAACAAGTACTTGTGTAACTGAACCAGTTCCATCTGTGACCGGTCCAGAGAGTCTTGTTCCTCAAACAACTGTCGCTGTCGATTCAACCACTTCTTCGGCACTAGAAATATTTTACGGACCTAACGGTCTTCCTCTTCCACCTGGTCTGATTGCGATAGAGGAAATTGTAGAGGATCCGCAAGCAAGTACTCCAACCCATTTTGGAGTAGGGGTCACTCTATTTCCTTCTACATCAGAAGTTAGTCCATCACTAGTGGAAGTTCCTGTAGAATCACTAGGCAATCTATTGGATAGACTCAAAATGTGTGAGCAACCGTCGACATCTAGGACTGTGTCAAATGACACAGCGACAACAGAACTCCCTGCCGTCACTCCGACAATGTTTGCCAGTGTACCATCTGTCCCAACTAGCTCGCAACCGCTAGAAGGAGTCCACCCAGGGACTATTTCGACAGTGTGGTCTGTTCCAGTTTGTTCCTCCGGAGTAATATCCGGTAACTCTTATGTCGAGACTCAACAAATTGATCCCTATGGAGGTCAATTTGGGCCATCCAGTCCCCAAGGGAAAACAATCCCCTTGAGTTCCGGGTTGCTACCGTATGGGGGGCAGTATGCCCTTTCATTACCCCCTTCGGGAGGATATCCATACGGCAGTTCTCAACAATATTCAGGTTATACTGGAGTTACGACAAGTGGTTGGGTACCTATGCTACCCCAACAGCCAAGAGTTGTGTATTCTATGCAACAATGTGTACCTGTGTCGAACATCCCGACAACGCCAGCTATTGTAACAGTGTCGCAAGTTCAAACGATGCCTGTCGTGTGTCAACCTCAGATTTCTCAGGTTGTAATGCAACAGCCCCTTGACCCTGTGACACAACCACAATCGCCAACTGGTGGGGCGACACAGGTCCAAACGGGTACAATTACCCCACATCTTGGTCCGTCGGTTAGTATAGCACAACAGAGCATGGCTTCACAACCATGGCTGGTGCAATACCAACAACCACAATTCCAGCAAGTGTACCAAGGTTCTGAGCAGCAGATCTTTGCGAACAGTGGACAACCGTATATTCAAAATGGTCAAAACCAACCGCTTTACAGTGGTCAAGTCCACCAACCGTATCAATCATACCAACATCAATTACATTATGCTGGTATGCAAAGACCAACTGTTCAGGCGATTCCATCGTATCCTGGGTACGCCTCACCTAACCTGAATCAACAGTTACCATTCGTGGCAACTTTAGAATTACCGGATTTACACCGATTAACGAACGATCCAATTGCTTACACCCCTTGGTGGCCAGCGATTCCTCACAAACTTCCATCGGACATTCCTAAATTTAATGGAAATCTAGGCGAAGATCCATCGAATCACGTGATGACATTTCATCTGTGGTGTTCATCAAACACCCTGAACGATGATTCGATAAGACTTCGCCTTTTTCAGAGGACATTGACAGGTCCAGCGGCTAAATGGTATATTGAATTACCTAGAGCCTCTTTCGACAATTTCAGTTCCCTAGCCACGACTTTCTTAACCCATTTTCAATTACCAATAAGGTATGAAACGGGAACAGAAATATTAACCAACTTTAAGCAGACGACGGCAACTCATATATCCGATCATATACATGAGTGGCGTCGTCTTCGTAGGATGGTGAAGACTTACGTTCCCGATCAGCTATTAGCTGAGTGGTTTATCAAGTCGTTACTTCCTGCCATAACGGAAGATGTGGCCAAGGGGGGGGTCGTAACAGAGGAGCAAGTTATTGCTCGTGCACAATATCTAGACTTGGTTTACACTCAGTCTGGCACGCTCTACGACAAAATACCTGATGCCCCTAGACCGGAATTCTCAATTCCTCCTCCTCCTAAATCAAATAGTGACTCTCATGCCGGCGATGGTGTGATTGGCACGGCAAACGCGAAATCGACAAAGGCTTCATCTAAGAAAGCCCGTAAGAATTCGGATCAAAATGCAAAAGAAGAAATTCTTGCTTCGGAAGTAAATGCCGTATCAGCAGATAACGGCAAAGAAACCAAACAACCAGGAAGCAAGAAGAAACAAAACAAAGGGAAGAAGAAGAAACAAGGCGATTCATCCCCTCAAAAAACTTCTTCAAACCCTCCTGCGAAAGGGAAACCAAATTATCCATGTCAAGTATGTGATGAGGATCATCGGACAAGAGAATGTCCGTACAAAGCTGAGATTAAAAGATTTTTTAAGAGTCCGAAAACTTCAGCTGTGTTAACTGATCCGTTTCCCAATCCAGGTCAAAATCTGGTTGATAGTGGAAATGCTTCCCGATCCCAAGTGCTTATGTTGTCTATCTCAAAGTAGCAAAATGATGCTTTGGCAAGGAATAAAGATTACGGGAATCCACAGGTGTCGAATAACAAGGCTAATGAACAACCTAGTAGTTCGACAACAACTTTGACCAAAGTTGTGCCACCCACCATTCCCGAACAAATGATAAAGTCGCCAAAGGGAGTAGTGTACAAGTCGACATTTAATCCTCGTGCAAAAATTGCACAAAATTATAATATAATAGAGGACCTGGCCCAATCACCGTCCGCTATGTCGACACTTGAGGTACCGCAAAATTGCCTCTCCCAAGAGCAAGCTTTATTATCAGCAATAGGTGAAATTGACCCAATGGACTCCAATCTTGTGGCCTTTGATCATAAAGGATATGACCCTCAGTTACCAGCTCAACTAGCTTCCCTTATTCAAGTGAAAGCCCTCAATAAAACTGTTCATCGAACAATTATTGATGAGGGGGCATCTACGTGTATTATGTCGATGAGTTGCTGGAAGAATTTAGGCTCACCACCCTTGTCGAGATCGTCAACGACGTTAAAAGCATTTGATGGACGATCATACACTCCATACGGGATTTTAAATAACTTGCAAGTTCAACTAGGGGCAAAACAGTAGGAATTGATGTTGAAGTAATTGATGGAAACCTCGATTACAACATCCTACTGGGAAGGCCCTGGATATATGCCATGGCCGCAGTTGTGTCGACCTACTTCAGGAAGATTGCATTTCCCTTTCAAGGAGGAATTACAGTCGTCGACCAACAAACTTTCCTCCCCGACAGTTCGCAAGTTACGGGAAGCATTCCAATGATTCACGGAAGCAATCATTCGCTTCAAAATATTGGAGTAGGTCTCCTAAAAGACCCTGCCTTAATGGGTACTTTTGCCCTACCGCCTGCAAGTAATCTGGCGGAAGTGGCCACAGTGGAAACCTACAATATGAAATCTTCTATATCTAATGGATTCAGAAGATTCCTAAACATTTTGTCAGCATGGATCATCGCCCTAACAGAAATACTGTAAATACAGTGGGCTCCGAGGACGGTTCTTATCTCGTGTCAACCTCGTTAAAAAATGAAACAAGGAGGCATGAGGATAGTTCTTTTACTGTGTCAACCTCATTTAAAAAATGAAACAAATCTCAAAGGTAAGCCTTCATTCCAACCACCGAGTTGAATGCAATGAAGCTTGGGGGGCATGCACCTCGATTTGCATTATTATGCTGGGGGCATGCAAACTAATCATCGAGCAGTTTTAGCATAAAGTTCATGCTCGTTAAAAAATAAACGCAAGATCCGAGCAGTTTTAGCGCATAGTTCATGCTCATTAAAAAATAAACATAAGTTTGAGCAGTTTTAATGCGGAATTCATGCTCGTTAAAAAATAAACATAAGCACCACCCGGTAAATAACCACTGTGAATGTTAACCTTATCAGCCATTAAAGCCTTGGTCGTGTTTGCACCGTCACCTCCACTTTTCATTTGGCCGATCGTTCACCTCCATATGATTGTTTACCCATTTTGAGGAACAGCTGCGAAGAGTGATTTCACCTAGCCATCCTTGTGACACTGCCGTGATTGGAAAATTCCAACCTGTACCTGGAATCAACTGCTAACCCTGTTTATCACTCGTTCCTCAAAAGACGAGTCTTCTTTAAGCTCTTTTCAATTGACTCGTAAAATATGAAAAGATTGCCAAGTTTTGGCCTTCCAGCTCGTTAAAGCGACCAGAAGTGCTATCTCTCCTCTAGATTTTAATCTTTTTGGACCTGAGGGATTATTGCACAAAAAGATCGAGCGCTTGTTTTATTCGGCTCGTTAAAACGATCGAAAACTCATCCCTTCTGTATTGTTTTATACTTTTTCGAACTTAAGGGATTAGATGATGAAAAAGGAATTTCGGAGTTAACTTTATGTACCTTTTCAGACTCTCTAAAAATGAAAAGGACCGAGTTATCCTTGTTGTTAGACTCGTTAAAATCATTAAATAGCGACAAACTTGTCTTTAGTTGAGAACGAGTTTCACTATCGCTAGGCTCGTTAAAACGTAGCGATGGGCTTGCCCGAAGGGCAGGTTATAGAACAAGCATATGTTATCCTCCTCAAGCTTGACAAAAATAAAGAGGTACTGGTCAGCAATGACTGGGGAAAAATTGGGAGAAACTAAAGAAAACTTTGATGGTAGCAGGTCACTCTTGAACATGACACTTTTCCTCCGTACCACAATCGGGTTGGGTTGTTTCATTCACCGGTCACATCACCATGGTCTCGCCATACCATCCATAATTGGGGTAATGCTACCGATCCATCGCATCAGTGTCGCCATATGTTCAAGAGAAGTCGTTCAGAAAGAGTCAACTGGGTCCCATCCACTGCCATACATTATCCTTCATCCATTCATGACCGCCACCCTGAATCATATGTCACAGATCGTTTTCACCTCCATCAAAATCATTAGCTCCGTTCCGTGTCACTGATGTGGGATTCATTAAGGCCCTCCTTTGACGGATCGCTTCTTGTCGACATCAGCTCGTTATCCAAGAAGTTGATCTAGGAACAACCCCTTCAGTACTTTGAAGCTTGAATGCCTCAATGGCAAGTTTCTCACTTCCGGCGATAGGTATACATCAATGACCTTCGACCAGAAGATTTTGCGTGGTGTTCGACGCCAAGTCCTTTATTCACACCACGTGAATTGTACTGCAGTACCTTGAGGGTCATTATCATTATCGGTGATTCCTCTCGCGCTTGTTAACGGTTTACATCATTGACCGGTAATCAAGCGATGTCTTTCCATGTTCGACTTCAGCGCAATTCTCACATGGATCGACTTGTACTTAGAGTGAAGATCAAACGAGTTTGAAGACCCCAGATCTAGTTTCATCCATCCGGGCTGCGATATATATTCAGGAAAGATAAAGACATTTGACATGTACATCATTGCAGCAGATGATCATCCTACTCAAAGGATGATAATTTCACCAAAATTATCAGTCTACCATCAGACGATTGTCTGTTCTATGTACAGAAATGAATTTATAAAGCTGAGCATGGGAATGCCCGCCTCAGCTAGATCATGAAAGCAGCATGAAAAATAATGCATTGTATTGTATCTTATTACAGGTCTCCTCCCAGCAAATGGATGAACTTCGGACCCTCCTGGATAAAGCATTTCACCCGATAAACGGCCTCATACTTTAGGGGGCAACTGTTATAGACATTTTTGTGCCTTACAGCATTGAGCATGAAATGTCCATAATCTAAGGGATCCAAAGTCCCTAAACATGTTGTTCCTACCCCTAGAAGAACAAGGCTAACAAACCACAGCAATTCACAGAAGTTCTCCACCTGAAACTGCTCAAAAACAAGTCAATTCAGGATCATGTCAACTGCTCCACTGAGCATCTGCGCTGAATGTCAACTGCTCCACTGTCTACCTGCGTTGAATGTCAACTGCAACAAAGGCTACCTGCGCTGAGCGAGATTGGACAAGTGGCAGGCTCATTCCTCAATGTGTCAATGCCCAGGAAGCTTCCAAAATGACACTTGCCTCAGGGAATTTGACTGGTGATGAGTAAGAGGTTCCAAATCTCCAAGTGGAAGCAAGAACCTCCAAGTGGACTCAAGAACTGATAGAGGGAGAGGACACTAGTCAGATCTCAAGCTGACTCATCCTCTCTCCAAAATAACTATATATAGATCTCTCCTCCATGAGATCTAGAGGCTGGAATTTTGTTATTGCAAAGAATTGCTGTTGGTTTGAGACTGGAATCATTGGGTGCTTAATGCTTTGAAGGGAGGTGAAGATAGGAATTCCATTCTGCTGGGAAGGAGATGCTGGATTGGAGCCCTCTGGGTTGTATCTCTTCCTGAACCTTGTTATTTATCAATAAAGCTATCTTGGTTTTCTCCTATATACTGATGTATCTTTGATGTATGATTGCATTAGTGTATTTGATTTATTTCTAATCCTGAATCATTTATGAATATGAATATCTGCCTTTGTGTTGTGTTCTTCTCTTGTCTCAAGTAGCTGTTCTCTTGTCGCAAGTAGCTGTTCTCTTGTTATCTCGCAGGAATCAAGTAGCTGTTCTCTTGGACGAGCGAGGAGGCAAGTAGCTGTGAACACCTGAAGGAGAAGAGGATCTAGATCGAGGGACAAACGGAAGACACTGGTAAGTCCATTGATCTCTCTTCTTTCCCATTTCATAAAGGAAGAAACTAGAATAGCTGTCTCTATTTGTTGCTAAGGCACTGTCACACCTTAGGTGGATAGGATCGTCCTGCATAGGCATTTTTCCCCACAACACCTCTCTATAGCTTCTGTCAAGTACTAGACTTGAACCAATCCACTATCGATCCATCTTAACCTCAACTTCTTGCAATCAATTATGTATATTCTTTCACCACCAATCCCTCCTCAGCCTAGTTTTGCACTTGTAACTAAAATTAATATAATATTTTTATGACCTCAATTCAATAATGAAATTAAGGGTTTACACAGGCTCCAAAATCACTCAAATGAGATTCTAAACCACTATTAATATATACATTTTATTGACAAGGCCTCAACTTGATTTACATTCACATTTGTCTCGGCGTTGTGGCCTTACTTGGGCCTCAAAATCCTCCCGAGACTCTCTCTTCTATCACTCTATCACACCCCTACATAATCCTATTTTAGCTACATATTTATACATAAGGATTATGAACTATATTCTTGTTCAAATCCATAAAATCCCCACCTAAACCTCTATTATAAAATTTCTAGATCCACCTATCCCTCCAAGAGATCTAACAACTCAAAATTAGCTCCAACTCCTCAATATTCCCAAGATCTCCCCTAAAGAGTAGATATGATTAGAATATTCGAAATTTCATTACAAATATATGAAAATAAAAATAATTAAATATTTTAATCCATTAGTGAACCCACTCCCTTGTAAATGAAAAACTCCTAGCCTAGGAAAAATACATTTTGACTTGGAAGTTGAATGCCCCAGCATCATTTTGAGTCAACCTCATCTCAAAGAGAGCCTTAGTGCATATCACTTATCAATTTAGAGAATTGAAGAAATATAGAAAGATTATAAGTTATATGTAACATGGTATATTTGGAAAACCAATTACTCTTTTTGTTAATTAAAATAAACATTGTGTTGCAATACTTATCAATTTAGAGAATTAAGGAAATATAGAAAGATTGTAAGAGAAATGTGACATGGTATACTTGCAAATTCAATTTTTTTTTTTTAATAAAAGGAAACTTTGTCATGCAACATCTTTTAAAGTTTTCTAAATAAGTCCTACATTTAGCTAAAGATGTCATTTTTTGCCGCAAAAGTTGCAATGTTGAAGTTTGTAAATTATAATATAAAATTATGTTTTTTAATAGATATCTATATAACTTATATACTCATATGTTTGGAAAATATTTATACACTTATATACTTATACACCTATACACTTTAGTGGATGAGGGATCTTCCACATGTGTTATGTTTGTATCCTGCTAGAAGGCTCTATGCTCTCTGGCACTCACCACGTCCAACACGACTCTCAAAGCTTTTGACGGACACAACTTTGACCAAAGGGGGTTCTTCTGAATTTTTCCATCATGTTAGGGGGGGAAATTGTCCATGTTGATGTAAAGGTTGTCGACGCCACATTAGATTACAACCTACTCCTTGGCTATAGTTGGTTTTATGCAATGACCGTTGTCGTCTCATCTGTTTTCCGTCTTCTTTACTTTCCTCATGAAGGTAAGATTGATACTATCGATCAACTTGACTTCTGCGTACCATATGCTCATATTTCCACTACTGGAAATTTTGTACCACTTATGGAAGGTCACCCTGATCAACTATAGAGTATTTGTGCGGGGTTGTTCAAAAGCTCATCTCTTGTGGGAGTTTCTCCTCAACTCCCTCCGCTGAACATTCCTTCTACATCTTCTAAATCTCCTATGCACATTATCTCTTTCAGCAATTATGGACCCCATCGACCTCCTGATCCTTGGATGGTCTCGCCTATTGCTATGGAAGTTGATCAAGCTAGTGAGCATCCTTTGCCACCTATTGAGGAAGTGATTTCCTCTCTAACAGTCTCGTCAATACCTCTTGGCACTAATCAGAAACTCCATCATGATATGGAATATGACCAAGTTATTTTCCCCAAGTGGGCCACCCCTCCACTTGTTCCACATGACTCCCTTGATGACACACCCCCCCAGTTAGTCAACTTGGAGGTCGTTGATCTACCTATTGATCATCATAGGGAGTTTATGCCTCTGTTTACCTATAGTCTCCCCGATTTGGAACATGTAAAGCTTAGCAACATAAATCTTGAATTGACTCAGGGTGAACCTCCTCGACCTTCCTTGGAAGGGCCACCCAGGGACTGAGTCAAGTCTTGGGCTTATACTACCGAACTTGCCAATGAATTGTCCAACTCCACTCCACCTATTAACGAGTGCCTTGTCCCCCCTTTATGCCTTGATCCTCCCTTGTGTCCTTAGGCTAATTTCGAGAACACGACTATGTAGAATGTCCCTGGAATGGTCAACCTTTTAGTATTGGGCAGTTGTATTTCCTTTGGCATGGCCCCACATTGGTGAGCCATATGGTATCTCCATTCCTCCATGAGTTCAGGTATAGAAACCCTTCACATGTGCCCGGTTGTGGGCACACTTTAGGCAACCTATTGGACTGTGTTGCACTTGTACATATTGTACATAGCAGTGTGATGCTTTATCCATTTTTGTTTGGTGTGTGATGCAAGTATTTTTCATGCCTTATTTATGCCAAAAATCCAAAAAAATTATAAAATCCATAAAATTTAAAAAAAAAACATATGGTCTTGTTTTTACCTCATCCATGTTTATTTCTTTCATTATGTGATATAACCATGGGTCTTGTTTTTCTTGATGGTTTTTACAACACAGGGTAGTGTGATTTACAGGACCTTAGGTGTGTTTCTCTAAACTTGGCATATAGGGGTGGGTCATTTTTTCCGATATTGCATTTTGATTGTCAGCACCATTTTTATGCCTTAGGGTTGACCCCCTCAAGTTGCGACTTTAGCCACTTTCCATTATGCATGTCATAGATTGGTGGTAGAGATTACCCACTCATGGATAACCTAATTAGCACCTCTTTATCAAGTTGGTATCCATGTAGTCATTTTTTACTGCTTCGAATCCCTCCTTCTGACCCGCCATGACCTAGAATTTGAGAAACATGTCCTCTTCTTCATCTCATTTCTGGCTATACCCCTGGAGGATTCCACCATTATTATCCCTCGTGATTGCCATTTTTTATCAGCCTATTTTGTAGTTTGAGCCTCGATTGATCTCTTCCATCGTCATCGTCTCCTTGGCCTACCATTCACTATCACTTGGTGTTTTACCCTTTCTTGCAGGAATCATTGCGATGAGTGGTCCTATTAGCCAACCTCTTGTCCTTATTATGTCATGAGTCATTCCATCATTACAGGAACTAGTTGCTACCCTCTCTACCACTCATTCCTCCAAGAGGAGTTTTCTTTAAGCTCTTTTTCAACTCCTTAATTTAGAAAAGATTGTCGAGTGAACTAGTCTACTTCACACTCATTAAAGTACTTGAAGTGTCGTCTACCCAATATAACTTTAACCCTTTTCTAGACTGGTCTAGACTAGTTATGAAAAAGGAACTTATAAAAAGAGGAGGGAACACCTATTTAACACATATTTCATTAAATTTGCAAGTATTTTGTTACAAGGCCTTCAACAACATTCATTCTTTTGTAAATCGCCATATTAACTTGATTCAACAGTAAAATAATTTGCAAGTAATTTCAAACCATTTAGAGATCATGAATAGGTCAAACATGGGGTTGTTATGTACAATAGTATCAATACACAATAGGAGTGTGAAATCAAACTCTTAGAAGAAATTGATTTAAGTTAAATCATATTAGTATGTCAAATATCTAATAAAGATACTATAGTTATGGATAACATACTAGATTCCTTGATGTTTAAATTTTATGTCTGGCAACTCTAACCCCCTTTCCCCCAACCTATGGGGGATTTTTTGATTAAATGATGATGATGTGAGGATCTTATTGTAAATGACAAGGATAGGTGTCCCTTGCGTTGCATTGAAACTAGTCTACTAAAACCTTAGTAAAAGGTTCTTGTGCTCAATTTCCTATAGTCCCTTTGTGCCTTTATGAAGCACTAATGAGGGGTCATCATTCATCTTCATAGCATGCAGGAATCCACTATAAAAGTTATACATTGTTGATCTAGGTATTTCAAGAAGGTTAGGCACCATTGATCTATCTCCACTAAAATTCAAGTACATCAAATGAGAGTTCCTAAATGGGTATTCAAGTCATTCGATTATGATGGACGATGTCACAAATTGAAGTAAACAAGAAACTTTAGTGGTAACTTCTTGTAAGTAGTGGAGGCAAGGGTTTTCAAATATTAGCACAGTTGATGGTAGTGTGGATATTGTTCTCTCCTTGTCAACATTGTCAAAACCAATAATAGTCTCGATGTAAATTTAGTGTTAACCAATTATATGGGAAACCATGATTGACCATTACTTTCACTAAGAAGAGAAAATTATAAGCATTTCTAATGGGGAAGAAATAAATGTGAAACATAACTCATGTATTTTAGTTGAAATTTATATAAGTCCCCGTGTTTTTTAATTATTAAATACTTAATGTAAATACAAATAAATTATCATTAACATATTGATTTTGAAGATTAAATATGTATTAAAAGGCATTCATCTATGACACTTGATTTTTCATGTAGTCTGAATAAACCACTTAAACCTTATTATCAATTAATTCTAATTAGTTTTGTATAAGATATATCTTTACTTACATTAATAGCTTTATTTCAAAGATAAATTACATTTATAAACTTATATGAATACATATAACTAAATGAAATTCAATAAATAACTTCTGAGTCTTGTTGGATTCTATGAGATTATTTTAAGTACAAATAGTTTATTTTAGAATTGAAAATTACAAAATGTTAATATTGATGGGAAAAGCATGTCATATGGTGTAAAAATTTTAAAGGCATCCATTTATGGCCCATCTCTTGAATGAGCTTAAATATTCTACTTAATGCTCATGGTGAATTCATTAATCGATGTTTTACTAGAAAATTCATTTTCTTTACGTGGTTTTTTATTCTAGAAATAGCAATTTCACATTTATACATTCATATTAAACCACGTGATAGTTAAATAAAAATCAATTAATGCTTTATTCACTTATTTACTTATATGGCATGATTACATATAGGAATAATTGATTTAATAATGCATAGTTAGAAAAAGTTGTCAATTCAAAATAGAATAAACCAGTTAGAACTCATAAATAATTGATTTTAAATTATTAATTTTCTAAAGAATATATTTTTACTTACATTGAGATCTTTATTTCAAAAATAAATTCCATTTATACATACATACATTATAAATATAATTTAATACATACTTGTCTTGTTGGTTTCTATGAGATTATTTCAATTACAAATAATTTATTTAAGAATTAAAATTTACCAAATGTTAATAAAGGTGGGAAAATCAAATGCCATATGTTGCATAAAGTTTAAATACATTTATTTATGACCCATACCTTGAAATAACTTTAACAATTTGCTTAACATTCATTACCAATTAATTATTCCATGTGTTGTTAGGAAAAACATTTCATATTACATGGAGTTTTATTATAAAAAAAATGTGCCACATTTACACACTTAGATTGAACCTCATGATATGAAAATAAAAGTCAATAAATGGCTTTATAGACCACTTAAAACTCATTATCAATTAATTATAATTTGTTTTGTAAAATATATATATTTACTTACATTAAGAGTTACATTTAAAAAATGCATCACATTTATGAACTTCTATCAATGCATATAGACAAATAGAATTCTTCAAGTCATATTGGATTCTATGAAATTATTTAAACCACAAATAAACTATTTAAGAATTGAAAATGACAAAATGCTAATATGGATTGGAAAATCAATGTCTTATGGTCCAAAAAGTTTAAATACAACCATTTTTTACCCATCTCTTTAATGAGTCTAGATGGTCCACTTAACACATTGTTAATTAATTATTCCATGTTTTATTTAAGAAGATAATTTTGTTTTTCATAGATTCTTGTTTCAAAACAATACAATATGAGATTAATACAGTCTTAATAAATTACGTGATAGACAAATAAAAGTCAATAAATGGATTCCTGATTAAATTAAATGAGACGAGATGATTGCATATACAAATTGCTGATTCAAGAATATATGGAAAAAAAAATTATGGGTTAAAAATTGAATGCCCTACAATTTAACGAGTAGTATTCACTTATGAGCCATCACCCATTAGCCTAAATAGTCCACTTAATACTTATTATCAAGAAATTAAAAGACTTATTTTTCGAAAAAAATGCATCATATTATATGGCTATTATAAATCACATTTATACACTCATATTAATGGACATAACTAAGTACAAGTCAATAATATAATTATAGCTCAAGTGATATGATTTCAGTTTATTTAAAATACAAATTTACAAAAAAAATGACTTTAAATAATGAAATTAGATGCCTTACGGTTCAAAAAGTTCAATGACATAATTCATCCATGATAGTATCTAATAAAACCTTGATAATCCACTTATCAATCATTATCATCATACATATGTTTTTTTTAAGAAATGAAAAATGATTTACAATATATTTTTATCTCAAAAATTACATATCACATTTATGCACTCATATTGGTGCATTTTATATGTAAACAATGAATAACTAACTTTATGCCTTGTTGATTTTCAATATGATATGATTGCAGTTACAACCATTAATTGATTTAAGCATATAAAATTATGAAAACTATCGATTGATAAATCACATATCTTATGCTTCAAAAAGATCAAATCATTTACCTATGACACATTTCTCATTAACCTTAATAGTGAATAATGCATTGTGAATGGTGAATAATGCACATAACATTTATCAAGTAAATTATTATAATTTATTTAGTTAAAATACCACCTTTGTTTGCAAGGAGTTCTATTTCAAAACTTATATTTCACATTTATATATGATTGTTGATACATATAAGTAAACATAAGTCATTAAAGATAACATGCCTCGATGGTTCATGTATGATAATTTGAATGGCAAAGAATTCATTTAAGAACACACGTGCGCGCACACACATCTTAGAAAAAAATCGATACAAAAAGGTCATTGCAAAAACATTTATAAATAATAAGAAATATACGTACTAATATAATTGGCCTTTCCCATATATTTCAAAAATATAAAATCATACAAATTCATTCAACAAAAACTATGTCCAAAATGTATTGAAAATTTGGAATGTGCTTTTCAACAAATTTATAAAGCAAATTATCTCCATGAACTACAATAAAGTACATGTTCTATTGAACATTCGAATATACTCATTTTTTTGTTTGATACGATGAAGTGATGCAGGAGCATCCAGCTAAGGGAGGTCATGGTTGGAGTATTTGTCTTTGCAGACCAGAAGGAGTTTCAGTTAGTTTTTTTTTTAAGTTCCATTTAAATTTCTAGTTAACAACATTTAGGAGTTTACACTAAGTTTAAGGTTGTCCCAGCCCACTGTTTATTTTTATTTACTGTTCTTTTTATTTTTAACTTATTGTTTCCAATTAACTTTAGAATACAGACAAAGATGAATAGTTATCAATGAATAACTAAAATGTAGCTATTGACAGTTTAAATAACTGTATAGTGATATTTAAGAAGGAAGGAAAAAGCCACTGTAATCATCCATCATAGTATTGAATAAAAAGAAGCATGCAATCATTTTGAGAAGCAAGAAAATCTGAGTCCATATATTGCAGCCTAAAGTTATTTCTTTTTTTCCTCCAAACTTAATTAATTAAGTTCATCTACCCATTTCATAACAGTGACAGAGAGCGAGAAATTATCACAGAGGCAAGAAGAAAACGCGGTCGAGTTCCATAAATCAACAGAGAGGGTTTGCAGAAGAGTCGAGTACAATTACCAACAAAGAAAGAAACAAGCATCTACAAGTACCAACAAACTTGTATCATTCACATTTACTATTTTCTTTTCAAAATCTCTGTGTATATATAGATATCAAAAAAAAATTACAGTCCAAGATACAAATGTAAAGTCACAGACAAGCTACAGGACCAAACAATGAAATAGAGGTCATCCATAACAGTGCTAAATATAACTACGAGTTCATAAGTTAACCACAGAGCCGACATAATTACAATTTCATAAGTTAACAGCCTGGAGGCATAAATACATAGAACCATGAAACATTGAGGCCAAAGCCACAACCCTCGACAATAGACCAAGTAAAGACTATAAACAACAAACACTTCGAAACAGACAGACAGAGAAACGATGAGGCACAACCCTACCTGATACAAGAGTGTAGGTGTCAGGGCAAGAGACCAATGGCCGGTGAGCCTTTTCATTCACCTGCAGTGGTCACCAAACAAGGCCATAAGAATCCAAGAAATAGAACCATAAAAAGAAATTGAAAACAGGGACGAGGGTTTAAGGAGAGCTCACTTACCAGAGGAGCCGAGACCTTGCAAATGGAGGAAGGAAGCCACAGACCAAGGTCACAGTCACCAGAGCACCCACTACTCACAAGGAGCGAGAAGAATTAGTAACAGTAGCAAACGAAGCAGAACCCAGTAGCAGAGACCTCACCTCGACGAAGCAGCAGAGCATTGAAACAACAACAAAATGACAAAGGTTAGGGTTTCTTTGGAATAGTGAAGAGGTAGGAGAAGTGAAGCCCGTGGACAGGAGGGTTGTCCTCACAACATTAACTCACCAGTACCATGCCATAAAACCAATCAACCATAAAATAATCCACGCAATCACACATTAATTATATGTTGTAAGTGATCAAGGCTGGTCCCATCAATTTTGGTATCAGAGCAGGTTAGGGTTAATTTTTTTTTTTAACAAAATGGAAGTCGAAAGAAGAAGTCGTGGTAGAGAAATTTGAAGAGTAGCAGATGAAGGATTGAGAGAAGATATTAGGATCCTGAGTGCCCATTTGGCAGTAGTAGAAGCAGGAAGGAGAAGGGATCCCAAAGGAGGGGATGGCAATGAGGAAGAAGCTGCAGTTACGACACATGGATCAGATGAGGAAGGACCTGAAATCAAATTGTTAAGGTCAGTTTTATTTGCTAGCAGTAAGCCAAAGGCTGAGATTTCAAACTATGATGGTAGTTTATCCACATAAGTGTTGTTCGACTGAATCAGTGAGTTAGACAAATACTTTGAATGTGAGGAGATCAGTGAAGACAAAAAAGTTAAATTCGCTGCCACCAAGTTGAAAGGACATGCAGCATTATGGTGGGACAATGTCCTAGCAGAGAGGAGAAGATCAATTAAGCCACCCATTAAACAGTGGACCAGAATGGTCGCCAAAATGAAGGGTAAGTTTTTGCCCAAAGATTACTAGATTGCTCTGTATCGATAGGTGTAGAATTTGAAACAGAGAGGAATGACTAGGAAAGAATAAACTGAAGAATTTTATTGGGTGAATCTAAGAGCAGGTTACGTTGAAGACACCCCAGAAAAAACATCAAGGTTTTTAAATGGCTTAAGGCTGTAGATATTGGACGAGATAAGTATTCTTTCTCCAAAAACCATAGAGGAAGCATACCAGAGTGCCTTGAAGGCAGAAGAAAAGATCACTAGGAAGTAGAACGCCAGAAGAGGACATGGATCTGGCAGAGGGAAAGGACAATCCTTTGGCAGAGGTAGGACTGCCCACAACAGTGAAGAAGGCAACAATTCAAAGACCTCAGGGACAATAGATAAGGAAGGTAACATTAGGGGAGGAAGGCCATACCAATGAGGAAGGGGTAATGGCAGAGGCAGAGGAGCTACCTACCAGTGTTACAAGTGCCACAAGTGGGGGCACAGGTCCTTTGAGTGTCCTGAACGTGAACAGGCTGGACAAAGAGGAGCATATGTTGCTCAAATAGAGGATGCAGAGGCACCACCCCAAGAGGTAGAGAATGTACTGGAGACAAGAGAGGCCTTAGTCTTAAATAAGGTACTATTGAAACCGACAAAGGAGATAGCTGACCAAACCCAGAGAAAGGCATTATTCCAGACTGTGTGTAAGTCACATGGAAAATGCTTCAAACTGATTATAGAAAGTGGAAGCACTAATAATCTGGTTGCTACAGAGATGGTGGAGAAATTGGGTTTGAAAAGGTTAAAGCACCCAATTCCCTATAAGGTGTCTTGGTTACAAAAAGGACATCAACTGCTAGTTGACGAGCAGTGTGAGGTAGAATTCCATATTGGCAAGTATAGGGACAAGGTGACTTGTGATATCATGCCTATGGACATGTGTCATATTCTGCTAGGTAGACCATGGTAGTATGACTGAAAAGTTGTTCATGACGGAAAGACAAACTGCTACAAGTTTGTCAAGGATGGGATTAAGCATACACTAGTACCCATCGAGGAAGAAGAAACAACAGAGACTAGTGGGACAAAAGCACTGCTGATGTGGGGAAAAGAATTTTTAAAACAGATTGAAGATAATGAGATAAAGTATGCCGTTGTAAGGAGACCAAGAGCATTGTTGTTGCATACTAAAATTTCTGACTTACTTGAAGAAATCCAGGATTTGTTATAGGAATTTAGCAACATTGTGGTGGATGATTTACTGGATAAGTTACCACCAAAGTGAAGTATCAGTCATCACATAGATTTCATCCCCGAAGCTAGTTTACCAAACAAAGCTGCTTACTAGATGAGTCCTAAGGACAACAAAGAGATCAGGAAGCAGGTACAGAAATTATTGGACAAAGGATTGATACGGGAAAGTTTAATTCCCTATGCAGTTCCGATAGTTTTAGCTCCCAAGAAAGGAGGCGAGTGGCGGATGTGTACTGATTCAAAAGCAATAAATAAAATTACTATCAGGTACAGTTTTCCAATGCCACGAATGGATGACATGATGGACTGCTTGAGTGCAGCAACATATTTTTTGAAAATAGATCTAAAGAGCGGATACCACCAGATTAGAATAAGAGAAGGGGACGAATGGAAAACAATTTTCAAAACCAATGAAGGTCTGTATGAATGGCTGGTGATTCCATTTGGGTTGAGTAACACCCGTAGCACTTTCATCTGCCTAATGAACGAGATGTTGAAGGAGTTCATTGGAAAATTAGTGATTGTATATCTTGACGATATACTGATTTTCAGTAAGACCAAGGAAGAACATTTTCAACACATTAGATATGTTTTGGAGAAGTTACAGCAAAATAAGTTGCTGATAAATTTTAAAAAATGTTCTTTCTTTCAGAAGGAATTAGTCTATTTGGGTTTTGTGATTTCAGAAAATGAGCTGAAAATGGACCCAGAAAAAGTTGCAGCTATAATTAGCTGGCCATCCCTTAAGACTATGTTCAAAGTTCGGATTTTTCATGGGTTGGCAAGTTTCTATAGCAAGTTTATAAAGAATTTTAGTGGAATCTGGGCACCCATATTGGATACCATAAAAAAGGCAAGTCAGCCTTTCCATTGGACTGAAGCTACAGAGAAAAGTTTCCAGATATTGAAGAAGAAGATTACTGAAAGGCCAATTTTGAGATTGCCTGATTTTAACAAACTTTTCCAAGTTCGTTGCGATGTCAGTGGTATAGCCATTGGAGTCGTACTCAGCCAGGAAAACAAACCAATAGCTTACTTCAGTGAAAAATTAAATGAAAGTAGGCAAAAATACATGTCTTACGACAAGTCGTTTTATACCATCATCCAAGCATTGAAGTATTGGAGACATTATTTGTTGGGTAATGAGTTTGTCTTGTTTTCTGATAATTTTGCATTACAGTATGTTATGCAGCAGCATAAGCTTAATCATAAACATGCAAAATGGGTTGAGTACTTGCATAGTTTTAAATTCGTATTGAAGCATATCAGTGGTCAAGCCAACAAGGTAGAAGATGCACTAAGAAGAAGAGTTTTACTCTTACAGAAGAGCATGATACAAGTGTTGGGTTTTGAACACCTGAAGGACTTGTATCAAAATGATGCAGATTTCAAGGAGGCTTATGAAGCCTGCCAAAATCACTTGCTGAGGAATAATAGTCCATGGCTAGACTATAACTTACAGGAGCTGCTATTCAAGGGAGGACAACTATGTATTCCAGAAGGTTCGATAAGGGAGAACGTCATCCGAGAAAAACATAGTGGAGGTCTAGCTGGACATTTCAGCATTGATAAGACCTTAGATCAGCTCAGTCATTTTTACTACTGGCCGAAGATGCCAAGAGACATGCAATGATATGTAACCAGGTGTAAAGTGTGTCAATTGGCAAAAGGGCACAGTCAGAACACAGGGTTGTATACACCCTTGCCTATTCCAAACAGACTATGGGACTCAGTCAGTGTGGAGTTTGTCTTAGGTCTACCAAAAACACAGTGGGGTTTTGACTCCATCATAGTGGTGTTGGACCGTTTCTCCAAGATGGCACACTTCATCCCTTGCAAGAAAACCAGTGACACCACCCATGTAGCACAGTTTTTTTTCACTGAAATTGTCAGGCTTACCCAAGTCCATTGTTTCTGATAGGGATGTGAAATTAACAAGACATTTCTAGCACACCTTATGGAAAAAGCTGGACACAATGTTAAACTTTAGCTTCGCTTATCACCCACAAACTAATGGGTAGACGGAGGTGGTGAACAGGAGTTTGGGAAACCTGCTACGGAGTCTAGTTGGGGAAAATTCACGGATGTGAGATCGTGTACTTGCCCAAGCGGAATTTGCTTACAATGATTCACCAAATCGAAGCACAGGAAGTAGTCCTTTCCAGATCTTGTATGGAATTCATCCTCGAGGAGTGCATGAGTTATGATATTTGGGACAGTTAGAAAGAAGGAGTTTCTGATGGGAAAGATTTCGCAAGAGAAATTAATGACCTACATGAGCAGGTGAAGTCAAAATTACAGGACAACAGTCAAAGGTACAAACAGAAAGCAGATCTAAAAAGATGGGAGGTACAATTTAATGTAGGGGATCAAGTCCTAGTGCATCTGTGCAGAGAAAGATTCCCTAAGGGAAAATACAATAAGTTAAAGTTTAAGAAAATTGGACCTTGCAAAATTCTGCGTAAGTTTTCTGCAAATGCCTATGAGCTACAATTGCCTCCAAGTATAGGAATATCGCCCATCTTTAATGTGGCAGATTTATTCCCATACACTGCCAGTCCTGAAGGGGATAGTTCGGTGCAGCAAAATCGGGATACCCAGGAAGAGAGTAGTTCGTGGATGAGACAAATGCCTTTAGCTCAACCACTTGAGATCGAAGGAATCCTCAATACATAGGTGGCCAGGCAGACTCGAAGAAAGGAGTACCTACAGTACCTCATCAAGTGGAGGAACCATCCCATTGAGGACAGTTTGTGGCTTGACGCAAGTCAGATACAACATGCAGGGTATTCTATCAAGGAGCTCATGGACTGGAGCCATGAATTTTCATCTACCCCAAAAGCCTGATGCAGGAGCATCTAGCTTAAGGAGGTCATGGCTGGAGTATTTGTCTTTGCAAACCAGAAGGAGTTTCATTTAGTTTTTTTTAAGTTCCATTTAAATTTCTAGTTAACAACATTTAGGAGTTTACACTAAGTTTAAGGTTGTCCCAGCCCACTGTTTATTTTTATTTACTGTTCTTTTTATTTTTAATTTATTGTTTCAAATTAACTTTAGAATACAGGCAAAGATGAACAATTATCAATGAATAACTAAAATGTAACTACTCACAATTTAAATAATTGTACAGTGATCTTTAATAAGGAAGGAAAAAGCCACTGTAATCATCCATCATAGTATTGAATAAAAAGAAGCACGCAATCATTTTGAGAAGCAAGAAAATCTGAGTCCATATATTGCAGCTTAAAGTTATTTATTTTTTTCCTCAAAACTTAATTAATTAAGTTCATCTACCCATTTCATAACAGTGACAGAAAGCGAGAAATTATCATAGAGGCAAGAAGAAAATGTGGTCGAGTTCCATAAATCAACAGAGAGGGTTTGTAGAAGAGTGGAGTACAATTACCAACAAAGAAAGAAACAAGCATCTACAGGTACCAACAAACTTGTACCATTCACATTTACTATTTTCTTTTCAAAATCTATGTGTATATATAGATATAAAAAAAAAAAATTACACTCCAAGAAACAAATGTAAAGTCACAGACAAGCTACAGGACTGAACAATGAAACAGAGGTCATCCATAACAATGCTGAATATAACGACAAGTTCATAAGTTAACCATAGAGCCGACATAATTACAATTTCATAAGTTAACAGATCGGAGGCATAAATACACAGAACCATGAAACAATGAGACCAAAGCCACAACCCTTGACAACAGACCAAGTAAAGACTACAAACAGCAAACACTTCGAAACAGACAGACAGAGAAACAACAAGGCACAACCCTACCTGATACAAGAGCGTAGGTGTCAGGGCAAGAGACCAGCAGCTGGTGAGCCCAGTCATTCACCTGCAGTGGCCACCAAACAAGGCCATAAGAATCCAAGAAATAGATCCATAAAAAGAAATTTAAAACAGGGACAAGTGTTTAAGGAGAGCTCACTTGCTAGAGGAGCCGAGCCCTTGCAAACGGAGGAAGGAAGCCATGGACCAAGGTCACAGTCGCCAGAGCGCCCACTACTCACAAGCAGTGAGAAGAATTAGTAACAATAGCAAACAAAGCAGAACCCAGTAGCAGAGACCTCACCTCGACGGAGCAGCAGAGCACCGAAACAGCAACAAAATGACAAAGGTTAGGTTTTCTTTGGCATAGTGAAGAGGCAGGAGAAGTGAAGCCCGTGGATAGGACAGTTGTCCTCACAACATTAACTCACCAGTACCGCACCATAAAACCAATCAACCATAAAAATCATCCACGCAATCACACATTAATTATATGTCGTAAGTGATCAGGGCTGGTCTCATCATGAAGTGTCTTAGGAAAGGGGAATAAAACTTGCATAAGCCATGTATGTTGCTCTTTTCCTGTATATGACTTTATCAAGATGTGGTTTGATCGATATCTGATGAACTGAGAGGTATGCTTTTCTATATATATTAGCAATAAATTTGATCCTTCATAATTATCTCCATATTGGGACCACACATCAATCAAATTTTTCTCATAAAATTGTCATGTTCTTCCTGCTTCCAATTTTGTTTTCAAACAACAATGAGACCTATCCCATGCAATTTAAAGTCCTCTATATCAATATTTGATTTTTCAAGTACTTTTTAGATGTACTTGTCAGTGATATTTAATGTCCATATTGTGACATCATAATTTCTTAAGCAATATTTTAATACCTCTGTCTAAAAAGGCTTTAAAAAATAGTGCCTATAACCAAACTGCCAATCTGGTTCTCTTTGAATATGAATTTTTTTTCATCTTTGGTGTATGATTGGAAGAATACTCCTTCCATTACAAACATCAACAACATCTTTTGACTTCTAGTAATTCCCATCTGCATCTGCACTGCAACGACATGTATGATATTAACATATCTCCACTTCAACACTTCATTGCTTAAGGACATAAAAACCTATCATTTCAAAAGTGATGTTAATATTTATTATGAATTATTTCTATTTGTATGCAAAGGTATTTTTACAATGAGTTTAAAGTATCACAAAATACAAATACAATTGCCCCATTAAAATGAACAAACAAATAATATGTTTACTTTATACATACATCCTAATCCATTTATTTAATTTGTATGGAATAAAAGTCTTATAAGAATGCATTGACCCACCATTTAAATCATTGATTTTAAGACTTATAATGATTTATTTAATTGGAATTGAAAAATATAATTACAATGGTCTAGTGAAAGTAAACAAACTAATTATATATTAATTTTCACATACAATATAATACAATTTTTAAATTTCAAACCTAATTAATTATATGTTAATTTATAGAGTTTCTACCTTAGTTTTTTTTGGTGCTTTTTTTAGTACAAATTGTATGTTTATTGTTGGTGCTACATACAACTTAATATAGTTTTTCAACTTATATGGAATAAAAAGGGTTATAAGAATGCAATGGGTCATCCTTCACATTACTAATTTCTAAGAGGTATAACGATAACTTAAACCACATTTAAAGCAAATAATTGTAATGATCTAATTAAAAAAAATAGACCAATTATCTATTAATTTTACATATAATGTAATCCATTGTAAAAAAATATATAGCATGGGAAATTTTGATATGAAAACATTAAATGACCATTCATCTCACCAAAAATAAAGAAAATAAAAATATTTTATTTTTAGTAATGACAAACCAAATCAACAAATTTTTTATTAGTGTTGTGAAATAAAAGTAATAATTCATGATGTTATACAAAGAATAGCATGATATAGACATCTGTAATCTTAAGGTACTTCTAAATGTAACTTAACATCCTTCAAAATAGCTCAAACATCCGTAGCCTTGTTGAGTTTATGCAATATTCTCCATAGCTCATTGATCAACCAATCATCCCCTTGATTTGCTCCAATGAATGGAGGGGCAAGAATCACATTTTCTTTTGGATTCTCTTTCACTCTCTCAATCAAACAATCAACTATAAAGTATTGGTTGCATCATATTGGGTATGCATTTCCCACACCTTTTTCAATGATTTAGTGTGTATAAATTTCGTTGGATTGTCAATGACCTTATGTTCCTTTTGTGATTTACAGTCTGAAGTAGTCCACTTAAACACAAGTTTATCTTGTAATGTTTCTGAAACCAACTTTTTTATAAACCTTGTTGTGCTTTGTTTCAAAGCTGTCGTCCAAATTGCAATGTCAAGAGATTCATTTTTGAAACACATTTCAAAAAATGATCTTTCATGTGGATGAATCCAAAATACTTTTTTCTATATTGTGTAATCTACATCAACTCCCATTTTCTCAATGTGCCCTTTGTTTGTTGCTTCATCATCGATGCTATGATAAAAAAATTCCTTTAGTTCAAAAATAACTAGTTTCTTTTCAGTTATTTTGGCTGCAACACAATGGAAAATAATATAGTCAAACCATTTTATTCATGTTACAAAAATTACTAAAAAAAATTGTTGAAACGATACACTTACCTTGAGTGGTTTTTGCACTATTTATAGATGAAACAATAATTTCTTTTATCATCTTGATAGAACCTGGAGTAAACACATTAAACCTTCAATCAAATACCAATAGCAAGAAAAACATTAGTAATGCAACCTTTAAAAAGAAACACACACACACACCCTTAACATTATTTTGATTGTTAATTTTATCTTTTTTATTTGTTCCTATAATAAAAATATACAACGTTATGGTAGTTACAAGTATTAGAGTTTGAAGAATAATAAGATAACCAAGAAAACAAGTTATAAGTATCTAATATGACATTATCTTCGTATTTGTAACATTGCACCTCATCATCATCTTTGTTACCTTTATTTGTCTCCAAATTAAACATATAAAATATTTTGAATTCTGAAAATGAATAGAATCATTAAATAACAAGGAAAACAAGTGGACAAATTAGAAGTACGTGATGTTATATTTTGTTCTTGATTAAAGTTTTGTTTAACTTTCATTTGATCAATGTCTTGGTTCTCCTTGCTTGTCACTATAATAAACATAAAAAAAAGTTATAAATTTTGACAATGAACAAAATTCATTAAACAAGTATACAAAAAAAGAATCATCTATAATCGTCCATAATAATATTTTGGTCTTGATTGTAGTTTTGTGGGACAGTCCCGTGGTCATTATATTCATTCTCTTTATTTCCAACTATAATCAACATATGAAATGATATGAATCACAATAATAAAAATAATAATATAGAATAATAATAAAATAAAATAAGATAGAGTTACAATGATTAATACCCATTTCTATCTCCATCGTTTCATGGTCATTGTCTTGATTAATTTCATTCATCTCATAATTCCCTATAATAGTCATCCAAAAATGTTATGAATATGGAAATTAAATAAATTGAAAAATTATCAAGAGAAAAAACCAAACAAATTATGTACCTGGTATGATAACTTCTTCCTCTCCTCCTTCTCCTCCTGTTTCCATCTCCATACTTTTTTCAACAACATAAGCACTATGTTGATTATTTTTTTGCTTCCCACTTTCATCATTCTCTGTTTTAGAATCTCCATCATTAGTCATTTTAGTAAACACTTTGACAATTAAGAAATATGAAAAAAATATTA
Source organism: Pinus tabuliformis (assembly GCA_031772625.1). Lineage (NCBI taxonomy): Eukaryota > Viridiplantae > Streptophyta > Pinopsida > Pinales > Pinaceae > Pinus > Pinus tabuliformis. The sequence continues at coordinate 1,333,898,796 of CM062804.1, read as the reverse complement.
TCCAAAGTATTATAAGAAAATAAATAAATAAATTGTAGTACCTGAATTTTCCAAGAAGTTAATGGATCCTAGATTTGATAGTTGAAAATATTTGTAATTATTTAACATGATTGTCCTTTGTGACTCTGTTTGCACAACACATGAAATTCTTCTTCCATATGTACAACAGGCCTTGATTAAATTTTTCCCCGCATAAAGAGAAATAACCACTTTTGGATCACTACATTGTTGGTGTTTTTCCAATAAATCCATCCAGAAATCATAATCTCTCCCATTTTCATCAAATGTGTCTTTAAATGTGTGAGAGTATTTTAAAGCCTCCAAAATTTTTAATTCTAAAGTATATAAATGTATAGTAAGAACTATATCATAACTATAATTGTTTTGGGGCTTATATTCATAAATGTCACTAGTCATTTTATAGTTGAACTTGGAGTTCTTTATGGAAATTTCCAAAGACTGTCGTACATAATTACAAAACCAAAGTTCTACTAAGAGAACTCTAGTAAAGTCATTTAACTCATTTTTTCAATAAGAAATCGAAAAAATTCAATATAATATCCCTTGTGGAATTGTTCTTTTTTCAAAGCCAGCGTATCCAAAACAACAAGGTCAGTGTGTAAAAATGGTTGCAACTGACATGGAAAAGAGTGCAAAAGTGTTGACAAAAGATCAAGGCCCCCAAAATGACAACCATATTCAAAATTGTTATCAACCTGTTGAACACTTGTTGATCCATTTATCATTCTATCAAGGACTCCACATGCTTGCTGAGAAAGGGACTTTATCTTTGTATTACGTGTTGCTTTGACATAAGTAGACCCCTCCATCGTGTTGAAAAAATTGGTAAATATGATATCATTAATTTCATAATGCTCAAGAATGTTCAATGTGGTAAGAGTCATCTCATTCAAGTTTTGATCATGACTTTGACAATATGTAACCATTGCATCCAATATTGTTCTGTTGGTTTTCAATTTAGAACAATAATCTTTTAATTTTATGGCATTTGTTGGATGATTAAGTGGAATAGAAAACCAAATGTTTCCATCCAATAGCTTATCTGCTACTAAAGCAATTTCTTCCATGGTTAATCCTTGAAGGGGCTGAAGAGTAGCTGTTGTCAAACTGTGTAGACTATTTCTCTTGTAGTTCTCAAAATCAGGTTGGCTTGGAGAACACTTTAATGCGCCTACTTGGTAACAGTTAAAAACAATGTCCCATTTATCCCAAATAGGTTCATCAAGATATAAGAGAATTTTTTTATCAGAAAAATTTGTAATTGGACAGTCAAAGAATGAGCACAACATTTCATCATCAACCTGACAAAATAATAAATATAAACTAATAAGAATTCAATGTAAAAATGAAACTAAATAAGGTGTTATAAAATAATGAGAAATCATTATAAAGACGAGAAAATATGACTTATACTATCAACTTTAGTCATTTATCTACAATAAAAATAGATACAATAATAAAATGTTAAATGTAAAAATAATTAAAATTGCATACCTTGTCTTCAGCCGTCTTAGAACAGCCAATCCTCCTTTTCTTTAATTTTTCATTGGCAATTAAGAAATGTCTTGCCGAGCACAGACAATCAATAAATGGAGTTTTTAAGAATACCTTATTTGCAAAATTTAATTGACAACAAATGTGGATCACCTCAGTGTGTTCAACTGATGGATGCAATAATCAAGCATTACGTTTTTTATATTTTTTTTCGCTTATGTCGATACATTATATTTAGGATTTGTTAAAATTTCTTTCGCTTCTTGAATGGTATGTTGACCATCAACTATCCAAAAATTAATATTCTTAGAATTTAGATGTGTCTCATTTATAATTTTGATAGTATTGACCAATGGATCAGACTCATCGATGTAAAATGGAATCAGAAGAGCATCGGGTAATGAGGTTTGAAATTTTTCTTGGAATGATTTCACTAATACTTGAACATTTAAATCATGTCGTGATCTTAATTTGAACACTTTGGGGGCTTCTTTACATCTTTCAACAACCACTTTTCTATTAAAGGAGTTTGAAAATAGATAGCAATGCTTGAAGGGTAAATGAATCTCATCACATTCATTTGCAAGGTTTGTTGTCTCAAATTCAACTTTCCTAGTTTTTTGAAATTCTATAGTAGGCTTGAAAACACTTTCTGTTATGTTCTCCTCCAAATCGGATAAATATACTCTTCTCAAAGCAAGTAATTGAGAATTAATTTTATCATCTGGTATTTTATCAAGAAAATTACCTTTTTGTTGTAAATGAAGAAGTACAGATGATGTTTTTTTACTTCTTACATAGCGATATCTCAAAACGGTGGCGATGCATTTTAAAAGATCTGCACAACTATTTAGTCCAGATTTAGAGAAGCTCTCATAGTTATCCAACTTGAACATTGAATTCTTTATCGTATTTGTTGAATCAATACTTGAAGCTTCAATCAAATCTGGTCTAAAATTTGTATACTCCACTTGACATGAAATTAATTTCACCTCATTTTCTTTAATCATTCCCACTTGAAAGTCAATGTCATTTTCATTGTAAGCATAGCAATTAATTATTATTCCTAATATCTTTGGTTCGTTTCCATCTATTGATCCAAATAGATACACATCAGGAAACATATTCACAGGAGCTTCTATTTGGATGTACCAATCTTGCACAAACTCATATTTATTAGATGTATTGTATTTTTTAATAATTTCAAAAGTAGAAGTAGAAGGTGTTATTGATACTGCCATTTGAGTTGAATAACTTTTCTTTTGCTTAAGTGATGGTTGTAACATTTTATTTGCTTTTGGGCCAACCAATTCTGCAAATAACAACAAAAAAATATTTGCATTAATCAAAATGAAAATACAATTTCAAATATTGTCACATAATGTTCTTATAAATATTGAAACAACACCTAATCTAAACATTTCTGAGAGAGTGTACATAAAATATAAAACCACCATACCAGTTGAAGGAGGCATCGTTTGTATATCACTTATTTTTTGTTTCTTCTTCACTACTTTACTTCGAATTTCAGACACACCAGATTCTGTAGTTTCTATAAAAGAAAATTATGGAATACATGAAATACCAAGTATTATTAAACAACCTTATAATACACGATTTCCATTTATATGCACAACAATAAATGAGTACATATGTTGTGAAAGTTTACTATATGACACCAAAATTTATCGCCTGGGTAAAATTGCTAGGAAAAGAAACAAACTAATCCAACCATTTCTAAAAGAGTACATAAAATATAAAACCACCAGACCTATTGAAGGGGGCATCATTTGTATATAGTTTGTTTTTCTTTTTCTCTTGGCTACTTTACTTCAAATTTCACGCACACCAGTTTCCACATTTTCTAGAAAGAAAAATATGGAAGACGTGAAATAACAAATAGTATTAAACAACCTTATAATACACGATTTCCATTTACATGCACAATAATAAATGAGTACATATGTTATGAAAGTTTACTATATGACACCAAAAGTTATCACCTAGTTAAAATTGCTTGGAAAAAAAAATACCCATGTTAGTACAGGTTGTCCTCATTAAAACCCCACTCCTAAGGCTATTTCCATGGATTTTATTAATCAACAAGAAGTTATTACATTATGACTAACGATTGTAACAAAGTATAAACTAAAATTTTCATACCATTTAAAGAAATTGTTGTCGTGTTTCTTGAACTTCCTTTTTCCTTGGATGCTTCCTTTGAATTCTCACTAGCTTCATAGTCCATGGTTTCTGAAAATAAAGTAAAAAATTGTTACCACAGTTTCGAATTATTGAAGAAAATATAAATTTATAAATACTATAACTACTCGCATCATTATATGTGTAACAAAATGAACAAGAACAATAACAAGTGTAGAACTCACAATAATAGCTAATCAAGGTTAGAAAAAGGGCACCCCAAAATAATTTATTATGTTCTTTTAATCGTGAATATAGGAAAGAAAACATCTACTAGGTTTCCTTCTAGCACGAGCATAAGCACATTTCCAAAAGACATTACATTGTGAATAAATAAAAGCAATTGTAGAGACTACAACAACATCATATATACACAAAATTTATCTCTTATAGTCATGTATATTCTTAGTTTTCTTTTGAAAAAATAAAAGAAAAACACAATGAAAGAACATTACCTATGGCAATCATTAAATTTTCTTCTAGATCTTCATCTAGCACAAAGACAAACACATAGCAACTTTGCAAGGCGAAAGAAATATATAATGTGATAGAATTACTTCTAACACGAACAAAAGAATATTGCCAACAAGAATCTTGCAAAGCGAAAGAAATATTTGCATCCTATATTTATTTATATTACAAATGCATGGATACTGTCAAAAAAAACATTGTAAGGTGAAAGAAATCTAGCACATGCTAGAATTATTTTTAGCACTAACACATTCATATTTCCAAAAAAAACATTGCAAACCAAAATAAATCTAGCACAAGCTAGATTTCTTTCTACCACAAACACAAACACATTGTCATTAAAAGTATTGCAAAGAAAAGGAAATGTAACCCATGCTAGACTATATTCTATCGCATACAAGAATATTGCCAACAACAACATTGAATTGTAAAGCAAATCTAGTGCATGCTAAATTTCCCTCTAGCACAAACATAAACACAATGTCAATAAAAACATTGCAATAATAATATTCACTGGGACATCTCCATGCTTATGGCATTTGACCTTGCCTTTTAGAGACTATGAGTTTTTAGTCCATGCCTACATAGACTATTGTTACAATATAAAAAAATTTAAACGCTCAAATGATTAGAAGGCCCTTCATATGGAATATGTGGTCTAAGAATGGGATAGTGTACAAATATTTCCTCCTATAAAAAACACAAGAACGTTGCAAATAACAACATTACAAGCTAAAAGAAATATAATGCATACTATATTTCCTTCTAATGTGAACATAATCACATGACAACATTGTAGGGTGAGAAAAATTTAGTCTGCGTTACATTTACTTCTAACTCAAACATATAAATATTTCCAATGACAACATTACAGGACAAAAACAATCTAGCACAAGCTATATTTCCTTTTAGCCTAAACAAAAACATGTTAGCATTAACAACATTGCAATGTAAAATAAAATCTAACATGTGTTAGATTTCCTTTTAGCGCAAACTCGAGCACATAGAAACATTGTAGAGTGAGAAATCTATCAAGTGCTAGATTTATGTCTACCACAAATACAAGCACGTTGCCAACAACAACATTGTAGAGTATAAGAATTCTAGATTGTGTTAAATTTTCTTCCAACACAAACACAAGCACATTTTAATTTGAAAGAAATCTAACACATGCTATATTTCCTTTGAGCACAAACACAAGAACATAACAACATTGTAGGACTAAATAAGTTTAATGTGTGCTAGATTAACAACATTGCAATTTAAAATAAAATCTAACATGTGTTAGATTTCCTTTTAGCGCAAACTTGAGCACATGGAAACATTGTAGAGTGAGAAGTCTAGCAAGTACTAGATTTATGTCTAACACAAATACAAGCACGTTGCCAACAACAACATTGGAGAGTATGGTGACAACATTGTAGAGTATAAGAAATCTGGGTTGTGTTAAATTTTCTTCCAACACAAACACAAGCAAATTTAAATTTGAAAGAAATCTAACACATGTTATATTTCCTTCTAGCACAAAAACAAGAACATAACAACATTTTAAGACTAAATATATCTAATGTGCACTAGATTAACAACATTGCAATGTAAAATAAAATCGTTAGATTTCCTTTTAGCGAAAACTCAAGTACATAGAAACATTGTAGAGTAAGAAATCTAGCAAGGGATAGATTTATGTCTACCACAAATGCAAGCACATTACCAACAACAACATTGTAGATTATAAGAATTCTAGATTGTGTTAATCTTTTTTCCAACACAAACACAAGCACATTTTAATTTGAAACAAATCTAACACATGTTATATTTCCTTCGAGCACAAACACAAGAACATAACAACATTTTAGGACTAAATAAGTCTAATGTCTACTAGATTAACAATATTTCAATGTAAAAGAAAATATAACATGTGTTAGATTTCCTTTTAGCGCAAACTCAAGCACATAGAAACATTGTAGAGTTAGAAATCTAGCAAGTGCTAGATTTATGTCTACCACAAATACAAGCATCTTGCCAACAACAACATTGTAGAGTATAAGAATTCTATATTGTGTTAAATTTTCTTCCAACACAAACACAAGCATATTTTAATTTGAAAGAAATCTAACACATGCTATATTTCCTTCTAGCACAAAAACAAGAACATAACAACATTGTAGGACTAAATAAGTCTAATGTGTGATAGATTAACAACATTGCAATGTAAAAGAAAATCTAACATGTGTTAGATTTCCTTTTAGCGCAATGTCAAGCTCATAGAAACATTGTAGATTGAGAAATCTAGCAAGTGCTAGATTTATGTCTACCACAAATACAAGTACATTGCCAACAACAACATTGTAGAGTATAAGAAATCTAGCTTGTGTTAAAGTTTCATCCAACACAAACACAAGCACATTTAAATTTGAAAGAAATCTAACACATGATATATTTCCTTCCATCACAAACACAAGAACATAACAACATTTTAGGACTAAACAAGTTTAATGTGTGCTAGATTAACAAGATTGCAATGTAAAAGAAAATCTAACATGTGTTAGATTTCCTTTTAGCACAAACTCAAGCACATAGAAACATTGTAGATTGAGAAATTTAGCAAGTGCTAGATTTATGTCTACCACAAATGCAAGCGTGTTGCCAACAACAACATTGCTGAGTATAAGAAATCTGGCTTGTGTTAAATTTTCTTCCAACACAAACACAAGCAAATTTAAATTTAAAAGAAAGCTAACACATGTTATGTTTCCTTCTAGCATAAAAACAAGAACATAACAACATTTTAGGACTAAATAAGTTTAATGTGTGCTATATTAACAACATTGCGATGTAAAAGAAAATCTAACATGTGTTAGATTTCCTTTTAGCGCAAACTCAAGCACATAGAAACATTGTAGAGTGAGAAATCTAGCAAGTGCTAGATTTATGTCTACCACAAATACAATTACGTTGCCAACAACAACATTGTAGAGTATAAGAAATGTAGCTTTTGTTAAATTTTCTTCCAACACAAACACAAGCACATTTAAATTTTAAAGAAATTTAACACATGCTATATTTCCATCGAGCACAAACACAAGAACATAACAACATTGAAGGACTAGATAGGTCTCATGTGTGCTCGATTAACAACATTGCAATGTAAAATAAAATCTAACATGTGTTAGATTTCCTTTTAGCGCAAACTCGAGCACATAGAAACATTGTAGAGTGAGAAATCTAGCAAGTGCTAGATTTATGTCTACCACAAATACAAGCACGTTGCCAACAACAACATTTTAGAGTATAAGAAATCTAGGTTGTGTTAAATTTTCTTCCAACACAAACACAAGCACATTTAAATTTGAAAGAAATCTAACAGATGTTATATTTCCTTCTAGCACAAATTCAAAAACATAACAACATTTTAGGACTAGATAAGTCTAACGTGTGCTAGATTAACAACATTGCAATGTAAAAGAAAATCTAACATGTGTTAGATTTCCTTTTAGCACAAACTCAACCACATAGAAACATTGTAGAGTGAGAAATAAAACAAGTGCTAGATTTATGTCTACCACAAATACAAGCACGTTGCCAACAACAACATTGTAGAGTATAAGAAATCTAGATTGTGTTAAATTTTCTTGCAATACAAACACAAGCACAATTTAATTAATCTAACACATGTTATATTTCCGTCAAGCACAAACACGAGAACATAACAACATTGTAGGACTAAATAAGTCTAATGTGTGCTAGATTAACAACATTGCAATGTAAAATAAAATCTAACATGTGTTAGATTTCCTTTTAACGCAAACTCGAGCACATAGAAACATTGTAGAGTGAGAAATATAGCAAGTGCTTGATTTATGTCTACCACAAATACAAGCACGTTGGAAACAACAACATTGTAGAGTATAAGAAATCTAGGTTGTGTTAAATTTTCTTCCAACACAAACACAAGCACATTTAAGTTTGAAAGAAATCTAACACATGCTATATTTCCTTCTAACACAAACAAAAGAACATAACAACATTTTAGGACTAAATAAGTCTAATGTGTGCTAGATTAACAACATTGCAATGTAAAAGAAAATCTAGCATCTGTTATATTTCCTTTTAGTGCAAACTCAAGCATATAGAAACATTGTTGAGTGAGAAATCTAGCAAGTGCTAGATTTATGTCTGCCACAAAGACAAGCACGCTGCCGACAATAACATTGTAGAGCATAAGAAATATGGCTTGTGTTAAATTTTCTTCCAACACAAACACAAGCAAATTTAAATTTGAAAGAAATTTAACACATGTTATATTTCCTTGTAGCACAAACACAAGAACATAGCAACATTTTAGGACTAAATAAGTCTAATGTGTGCTAGATTAACAACATTGCAATGTAAAAGAAAATCTAACATGTGTTAGATTTCCTTTTAGCGCAAACTCAAGCACATAGAAACATTTTAGAGTGAGAAATCTAGCAAGTGCTCAATTTATGTCTACCACAAATACAAGAATGTTGCCAACAACAACATTGTAGGGTATAAGAATTCTAGATTGTGTTAAATTTTCTTCCAACACAAACACAAACACATTTTAATTTGAAAGAAATCTAACACATGTTATATTTCCTTCGAGCACAAACATAAGAACATAACAACATTGTAGGATTAAATAGGTCTAATGTGTGCTAGATTAACAACATTTCAATGTAAAATAAAATCTAACATGTGTTAGATTTCCTTTCAGCGCAAACTCGAGCACACAGAAACATTGTAGAGTGAGAAATCTAGCAAGTGCTAGATTTATATTTACCACAAATACAAGCACGTTGCCAACAACGACATTGTAGAGTATAAGAAATCTAGCTTGTGTTAAATTCTCTTCCAACACAAACACAAGAACATTTAAACTTGAAAGAAATCTAACACATGCTATATTTCCTTCTCGCACAAGCACAAGAACATAACAACATTTTAGGACTAAATGAGTCTAATGTGTGCTAGATTAACAACATTGCAATGTAAGATAAAATCTAACATGTGTTCGATTTCCTTTAACATGTGTTAGATTTCCTTTTAGCGCAAACTCAATCACATAGAAACATTGTAGAGTGGGGAATCTAACAATTGCTAGATTTATGTCTACCACAAATACAAGCACGTTGCCAACAACAACATTGTAGAGTATAAGAATTCTAGATTGTGTTAAATTTTCTTCCAACACAAACACAAGCACATTTTAATTTGAAAGAAATCTAACACATGTTATATTTCCTTCAAGCACAAACACAAGAACATAACAACATTGTAGGACTAAATAAGTCTAATGTGTGCTAGATTAACAACATTGCAATGTAAAATAAAATCTAACATGTGTTAGATTTCCTTTTAGCGCAAACTCGAGCACATAGAAACATTGTAGAGTGAGAAATCTAGCAAGTGCTAGATTTATGTCTACCACAAGTGCATGCACGTTGCCAACAACAACATTGCGGAGTATAAGAAATCTAGCTTGTGTTAAATTTTCTTCTAACACAAACACAAGCACATTTAAATTTGGAAGAAATCTAACACATGCTATATTTCCTTCTAACACAAACATAAGAACATAATAACATTTTAGGACTAAATATGTCTAATGTGTGCTAGATTAACAACATTGCAATGTAAAAGAAAATCTAACATGTGCTAGATTTCCTTTTAGTGCAATCTCAAGCACATAGAAACATTGTAGAGTGAGAAATCTAACAAGTTGTGATGGATTTCTCACACAAAACAATCTCATACTCATCTCCATATCCCTCCACTTGCTCCTCCCCATCTAGGAGATGCATATACATGTTTATAAACCACATCAAGTAAATTGTCTCTCTCACTCGTGTGAAATCCTGGGTCATTGTAAGATTTCCCAAACTATGCAAATAGAGCAAACTCTAACATTATCATCAAGAAAAAAATTCCCTCTCTATGCTCACTAAATCTAGGGTTAAGATGAATGTAGAGGAAAAGCTTGCACCTTGAGAAATTTGATCTCTTTGTAGGCTATATGAATCTAGAGTTAAGATGGAACTAAAATGGTTTAATTATTAATAATTATAATTTTTATTTTATTTTATTTTATATTATATTATATTTATGTAATTTTACTAAATTAACACGTTTAAATAACATTACATAACCTTACAACATCTCATTCACTTTGGGTTAAAGTCTCCCATGTAATCATTCATGTTGGACTAAAGTCTCTCCATGCAATTATTTAAATTTGTAGATAATTATTTTTATTTTAATCAATAATATTTAATATAAATTAGAAAACATAAACTTGGAAAATCCCATAAATATTATAAATATCAAGTGAATTACAATGAAATTTGAACCGTTTAAAATTATAATTATATATTTTTATTTTAGAAAAATTTCAAACCATAAAATTGATAATAAAAAAAAAAGTTATTAAATATATGGTTATTTTATTTAATTTTATAAATATTATATACAATAATACATGAAAAATGTAATATAATTTCAAAAATTGTAATTTATAACTTTAAAATTATTAATAAAAAAATATTAACATACCAAATTCTTTATTATTATTAAAATTTGTAGATATTTATTTTCATTTTAATGGATAATATTTAATATATAATGGAAAGTATAAATTCGGAAAGGGCTACCCATATTATAAATATTAAGTGCATTATAATGTAATTTGAACCATTTAAATTTATGATTTTATAGTTTTAATTTAAAAATAAAATTAAATTAAAACATATAATTAATTAAATTTATGATTTTACATTTCTAATTAAAAAATTCAAAACATAGAATTGATTGAAAACATATTTTTTTTAAATTATATGTAATCTTATTCTCAAATATAATAAGCAATATAAAATTGATTAGTTTGATAATTCTACAATTGGGGAAAATGGTTACAATTCACAATTTTCTCTCTCCACTTGCTCCTCCCCATCTAGGAGATGCATATACATATTTATAAACCACATCAAGTAAATTGTCTCTCTCACTCATGTGAAATCCTGGGTCTTTGTGAAATTTCTCAAACTCTGCAAATAGAACAAACTCTATCATTATCATCAAGAAGCAAATTCCCTCTCTATGCTTACTAAATCTAGAGTTAAGATGGATCTAGAGGAAAAGCTTGCACCTTGAGAAATTTGATCCCTTTGTGGGCTATCTAAATCTAGAGTTAAGATGGATCTAAAATGGTTTAATTATTAATAATTATAATTCTTATTTTGTTTTATTTTATATTTATGTAATTTGACTAAATTAACACATTTAAATAACATTACATAACCTTAAAACATCTCATTCACTTTGGGCTAAAGTCTCACATGCAATCATTCATGTTGGACTAAAGTCTCTCCATGCAATTATTCAAATTTGTAGATATTTATTTTTATTTTAATCAATAATATTTAATAGAAAATAGAAAACATAAACTTGGAAAAGCCCATAAATATTATAAATATCAAGTGAATTACAATCAAATTTGAAACATTTAAAATTACTATTTTATATTTTTATTTTAGAAAAATTTCAAACCATAAAATTGATAATAAAAAAAAGTTATTAAATATATGGTTATTTTATTTAATTTTATAAATATTATATACAATAATACATGAAAAATGTAATATAATTTCAAAAATTGTAATTTATAACTTTAAAATTATTAATAAAAAAATATTAACATACCAAATTCTTTATTATTATTAAAATTTGTAGATATTTATTATTAAAATTTGTAGATATTTATTTTCATTTTAATGGATAATATTTAATATATAATGGAAAGTATAAATTTGGAAAGGGCTACCCATATTATAAATATTAAGTGCATTATAATGTAATTTGGATTTTATATTTTTAATTTAAAAATAAAATAAAATTAAAAAATATATTTAATTAAATTTATGATTTTACATTTCTAATTAAAAAAATTCAAAACATAGAATTGATTGAAAACATATTTTTTTTTAAATTATATGTAATCTTATTCTCAAATATAATAAGCAATATAAAATTGATTAGTTTGGTAATTCTACAATTGGGGAAAATGGTTACAATTCACAATTTTCTCTCTCCACTTGCTCCTCCCCATCTAGGAGATGCATGTACATGTTTATAAACCACATCAAGTAAATTGTCTCTCTCACTCGTGTGAAATCCTGGGTGTTTGTAAGATTTCTGAAACTCTGCAAATAAAACAAACTCTAACATTATCATCAAGAAAAATATTCCCTCTCTATGCTCACTAAATCTAGAGTTAAGATGGATCTAGAGGAAAAACTTGCACCTTGAGAAATTTGATCCCTTTGTAGGCTATCTAAATCTAGAGTTAAGATGGATCTAAAATGGTTTAATTATTAATAATTATAATTCTTATTTTATTTTATTTTATATTTATGTAATTTGACTAAATTAACACATTTAAATAACATTACATAACCTTACAACATCTCATTCACTTTGGGCTAAAGTCTACCATACAATCATTCATGTTGGACTGAAGTCTCTCCATGCAATTATTTAAATTTGTAGATATTTATTTTTATTTTAAACAATAACATTTAATATAAAGTAGAAAACATAAACTTGGAAAATCCCATGAATATTATAAATATCAAGTGAATTACAATGAAATTTGAACCATTTAAAATTATAATTTTATATTTTTATTTTCGAAAAATTTCAAACCATAAAATTGATAATTAAAAAAAGTTATTAAATATATGGTTATTTTATTTAATTTTATAGATATTATATACAATAATACATGAAAAATGTAATATAATTTCAAAAATTGTAATTTATAACTTTAAAATTATTAATAAAAAAAATATTAACGTACCAAATTCTTTATTATTATTAAAATTTGTAGATATTTATTTTCATTTTAATGGATAATATTTAATATATAATGGAAAGTATAAATTTGGAAAGGGCTACTCATATTATAAATATTAAGTACATTATAATGTAATTTGAACCATTTAAATTTATGATTTTATATTTTTAATTTAAAAATAAAATTAAATTAAAACATATAATTAATTAAATTTATGATTTTACATTTCTAATTAAAAAAAATTCAAGAGATAAAATTGATTGAAAACATATTTTTTTAAATTATATGTAATCTTATTCTCAAATATAATAAGCAATATAAAATTGATTAGTTTGATAATTCTACAATTGGGGAAACTGGTTACAATTCACAATTTTTTCCTAACTCTTCACAAAATGAATAACCTAGTGTGAAAGCAAATCCAGATCAAGTACTACATAAACTTATAATAAATATAAAGAATAATTAAATTTTCCTTAACATTTAAGGAAATATAAGAAATTTCTCATTTTTAGATATTATTGAATTTGACCAAGGTTGCTACTTTTGGAAAAAAAAATGCTTTGACGAGGTAAGGTCATGGAAATCAAATGAGCAAAGGAAATGATGTTTATACTCGTGATATTCACAAAAGAGAGAGAATTGAAAGGGGTGCAATCTTAGAGAGAACAATAACCCAAGAATAACTATAAGGAGAATGAACATTTAAAAGAAGAACAAAGACTAAATATGCCATCATTTCCATTGCATCATCAATTTCAGAAATGTTAATCAGACTTCTCCAATCATTTAGAGTGGTATGACCTATACCATTGAGGATTCAACGTTTTATTCTGGATGTTCACTTTATAAGTGGTGGGTCAACTCTTCATTTTTTTATCGATGTATAAAAAACCGTTTGTATTACCCAATCAAAACGTGAGTTAGGGGTATATGTCACCTATGCAAATTTAATTGAATGGTAAACAACCAACTTGCTACAACATTCAATGATACTTAACTGATGGATAGTGTTTGCTAATGAATATGCTTTGCAAAATATTAAATTCAAATTTTATTTACATTCCATATGATATTAGATAAACATTCAACCAAAATATACTTATAGATTAGGTGAGTTTATATATATATATATATATATATATATATATATATATATATATATATATATATATATATATAAGCAAAATACAAGGAACACTGGTAAGAAGGGAGGATGAGAGATTCAATGAATCAGATGTAACAGGGAAGGAAGCTTCAGGAACATTAAGGAATATTAATAGTCCAACTACAAATTCTTGTTCTGAAGAAGAAGGATTGCATCTTCTAGCTCTTCTTCTATAGTGTGCAGAGGTTGTTTCAGAGGACAATCATGAAGAGGCAAACAATATCCTACCCTATATTTATGAGCTTTCTCACCATATGGGAGTTCAGTTCACCATGTGGCTTCATACTTTGTTGAGGCCTTATCATGAAGGTTGAGTAGTTGATACTTAGGAATCTACTCCTGGTTCATAGGTGACAGTACAAAGTGGGATTTCAAAGGCCACCCCTATAAAAGAAAGAATCAGTCCTACTAAAAAATATCTAATCATGGCTATCACAATGCCAAGAAGAAGAAATACAAAGCTTTGGAGACAAGTACAAGAGAAGCATCAATGCATCGTGTTCCCACTGTCAAACAGAGGGTATTCCTTTAAAGTCGAAAGGGAAGCTATCCTACCATCTCACTCTCTGGATAGAAAGCTAGGTAAAAGAGATGGATCTGGTCTGGGGGACCCCTCTCTATATGGAAAATATGGTCCTCTGCATGGAGCTGGTAAAAGGGAGTTTCCTACAAATCTAGCATGAGCTATCTTGAAACCCCATATGACAACACCACTTGGGTTTTCTTATCAAGGTTTGGGTGGCCTCTCATAACCCAATATATCATTGTTGTCTTGTGTCCCTTGCAGAGGTTCTATCTTTTGACCACGCTATATTAAAGGCTCTTTCACCTACCTTGTTGATCATATGTTCCAAGTACAGACTCAAAATACTTAAAGGAGTTTAAAAATAGATAATTCTACAATTGGGGAAAATGGTTACAATTCACAATTTTCTCCTAACTCTTCACAAAATGAATAACCTAGTGTGAACGCAAATCCAGATCAAGTACTACATAAAAACTTAAAATAGATTTAAAGAATAATTAAATTTTCCTTAACAAAAATTTCTCATCTTTAGATATTATTGAATTTGACCAAGGTTGCTATTTTTGGAGAAAAAAAAATGCTTTAACGACGTAAGGTCATGGAAATGAAATGCGCAAAGGAAATACAAAGGAAATGATGTTTATACTCGTGATATTCACAAAAGAGAGAGGATTGAAAGGGGTGAAACCTTAGAGAGAACAATAACCCAAGAATAACTATAAGGAGAATGAACATTCAAGAGAAGAATAGAGACTAAATATGCCATCATTTCCATTGCATCATCAATTTTAGAAATGTTAATCGGACTTCTCCAATCATTTAGAGTGGTAAGTGATATATAGAGTGTCCCATATGTCACCTATGCAAATTTAATTGAATGGTAAACAACGAGCTTTCTACAGCATTCAATGATACTTAACTTATGGATAGTGTTTTCTAATGAATATGCTTTGCAAAATGTTAAATTCAAATTTTATTTACATTCCATATGATATTAGATAAACATTCAACCAAAATATACTTATAGATTAGGTATATATATATATTATATATATATATATATATATATATATATATATATATATAGAGATAGATAGATATATATAGATATATATAAGCATAAGCAAAATGCAAGAAACTCTGGTAAGAAGGGAGGATGAGAGATTCAATGAATCAGATGTAACAGGGAAGGAAGCTTCAAGAACATTAAGGAATATTAATAGTCCAACTACAAATTCTTGTTCTGAAGAAGAAGATTGCATCTTCTAGCTCTTCTTCTACAGTGTGCAGAGGTTGTTTCAGAGGACAATCATGAAGAGGCAAACAGTATCCTACCCTATATTTATGAGCTTTCTCACCATATGGGAGTTTAGTTCACCATGTGGCTTCATAATTTTCTGAGGCCTTATCATCAAGTTTGATTAGTTCATACTTAGGAATCTACTCTCAGTTCATAGGTGGCAGTACAAAGTGGGATTTCAAAGGCCACCCCTATAAAAGAAAGAATCAGTCCTACTCAAAAATATCTAAGCATGGCTATCACAATGCTAAGAAGAAGAAATACAAAGCTTTGGAGACAAGTACAAGAGAAGCATCAATGCATCAAGTTCCCACTGTCAAACAGAGGGTATTCCTTTAAAGTCGAAAGGGAAGCTATCCTACCATCTCACTCTCTAGATAGAAAGCTGGGTAAAAGAGATGGATCTAGTCTGGTGGATGTCTCTCTATATGGAAAAGATGGACCTCTGCATGGCGCTGGTAAAAGGGAGTTTCCTACCAATCTAGCATAAGCTATCTTGAAACCCCATATGACAACACCACTTGGGTTTTCTTATCAAGGTTTGGGTTGGCTCTCAAAACCCAATATATCATTGTTGTCTTGTGTCCCTTATGGAGGTTCTATATTTTGACCACGCTATATTACAGGCTCTTTCACCTACCCTATTGATCATATGTTCCAAGTACAAACTCAAAATACTATATGGAAGACACATGATCCTCATGCATGGGAGACATAACATATACTTTTTCTTAGAGAGTTTATTTCCCTCTCATTCTTACATTCTTCCTCATGTTGAAAGAACACATGCCTCCATAGATGGAATTCCATAAAACCAACCTAAGAAGCCAATGATATTGAAATATGTGTGATTTTGTGCCAAGCTAGAGGTGTTGTGGCATAAGTGGAAGGAAGGACTTTTTTTTTTAAATTTGAAGAGAGAGTTGTATAGTAAGAAACATGAAATCTCATTACCCACTAGTTTAATCAATGTTCACTGCAAATGAGATAAGGTATCCTTGAAATCACACTATACACTTGTCTGATTCATCACTACAATGAGCCAAGGTATACAAATTTTAGGGATACCTAAAGAACATCCAGTAGCTAAAATTCTTTATGCCAACACTATGGAACTAGAGGGAATGGATTTAATGGAGATCAAGACGTTGCGTTGTGTTCTACTAAGTCGAAGAGGTTTGTCCTTTTTTGAATGTTGAATGTTATGCTTAACTGGTATAAAACCATAATAAGCACCGAAAATATTGCTTGAGAAGCAACACAGGAGCTGAATCCAAGAGGGGAAGAGGAAAGGGAGTCGTTGGGAAGGTAAGATAGGTTACTTAATGTCCAACAAATGACCAAAATTACATCAACGGGACTTCTCAGTTCATAAGTGGCAGTACAAAGTGGGATTTCAAAGTCCACCCCTATAAAAGCAAGAACCAGTCCTACTCAAAAATATCTAAGCATGACTATCACAATGCTAAGAAGAAGAAATACAAAGATTTGGAACCAAGTAAAAGAGAATCCCCAATGCATCGAATTCCCACTGTTAAACAGAGGGTATTCCTCTAAAGCCAAAACAGAAGCTATCCTACCATCTCTGGCTCTGGATAGAAAGTTGGGTAAAAGAGATGGATTTGGTTTGGGATAAGTCTCTCTATAAGTAAAAGAGGGTCCTCTGCATGGATCTGGTAAAATGGAGCTACCTAAAAATCTAGTATGAGTTATCTAGAAACCCCATACCAAAACATCACATGTGTTTTCTTATCAAAGGATGGGCTTCCTCTCATAATCCAATATACCATTGCTGCCCTGTATCCCTTGCAAAGGTTCTATATTTTGACCACACAATATTAAAATCTCTTTCACCTACCGTATTGATCATATGTTTCAAGTAAAAACTGAAAATGTTATATGGAAGACACATGATCCTCATGCATCAGAGGCATAACATATGTTTTTTCTTGGAGAGGTTATTTCCTTTTCATTCTTACATTCTTCCTCATGTCGAAAAAACACATGCCTCCATAGATTCCATTCCATATAGCCAACCCAAGAAGCCATTGATCTTGAAAGATGTGTGAGTCTATGCCAAGCTAGAGGTGTTGTGGTAGAAATGGAAGGAAAGCATTGTGTTTAAACTTTGAAGAGAGAGTTGTAGAGTAAGCAACATGAAATCTCATTACCCACTTGTTTAAATCAATGTTCACTGCAAATGAGCTAAGGTATCTTTGAAATCACATTATCCACTTGTCTGATTCATTACTGTAATGAGCTGAGGTATATGAATTTAAGGGATTCCCAAAGAGTAGCCAGTAGCTAAAATTCTTTATGCCAACACTATGGAACTAGAGGGGATGGATTCAACGGAGATACTTACCTTGCATTATGTTTTCCTAAGTGGAAGAGGTCTGTCATTGTTTGAATGTTGGGTGATATACCTACAGAAGCTTTCAATGAGGGGAAAAATTGTTGGTGTCTAGTTGTGGATATATTTTTTAGTATTGTGGGTTGGTATGTATGAGAAATAAATCCAACAGCCATCCTTCATCCTTGTGGCCTCATAACCTAGTTTGAGGGTGGAATTTACAACAAATGCCTATTGTTGGGAAATTGATCACTCATTTGTCACTAATTAGATAGATATATTCATGGCAAAGATGAGGGATTATCATCATTCTCATGCCAGTTCTCTCTCTTTTGTAACTTTGCTAAATAATTCCCTTGACATGTTGAATTTTTATAGCTACAGTCAGTATTCATCATTGAATTAAACCACAAATATGGGGCATGCCTTGAATACCCCTACCTTGTAGACCTTGTCAATATCTTTCCAATGGTCCAAACAGAAAATGCCCCCCATCAGTGTTTGTAAGTGCATTTTCCCTTTCTTGCATTAGTGTATCATAGTCATTTGTCATGCATATCCTGTGAAAATTTTTGTTTGAAACTCTGTTATGAGGTTATTGTGGTGATAAGCTAAAAGATTCAAAGAAATAGTCATCGTGAATGGAGGAAATCCTAGTTAGCTTTTCAAACAATACATACTAGAGCCCCCTAGTAGATCAACAACCTTCCAAAGCTTCCAGATTCTTGATGATATGTATGAAGCATTGATCTGAAAATCACTCGTGAATGATCTCAGTTAATTAATGAAGGTATTACAAACTCATATGCTAGGGTGTATCTATGTTATTTTAAGCAACGGATCGATAATATTGCGAAATAAACAGACACTTGAAACAATAAGAGAAACACAGTAACCAAATACAAAAGCAGAACAAATTTAATAAGGAGTTCACCCAATCCTCCTGGGCCACGTCTCCTGGTCCAGCTTCAATGGTGTCCTTTTCTATTGTCTCTTAAAGCAGACTTTTTTACAATAAGGAGCTCACTTTGAGTCTCCCTGACTGTTCGTTTCCTCTTCCCGGCTCTCTGGATTGCCTGCATCTGTCTGTTGGAATTCCCTACTCTGTGTCATCATCGTTGTGTAACACTGCACAGAGAGGTGGCCACTTGTCACCTTGTGAACTGAGTGTCAGTTTTCTTCAAACGGTTGTTATTTCCATTACTCCAGGATTTGCCTGCAAAACTAATTCTTCTGCCAACTCATTGGTCATGTCGAACCCTATTGGCATTATGATGCATGTGTTGTACTTGATGGAAACCCACTTGTAGCAGAACATCTCACTTATATATAACTAGATGAATCTACAGAAGAGAGATCAGATGTGACAGAATACACAGGATGCAGGGCATCTCAAAGGAATCAGTTCAGATATAATGACAACTCATTAAGATGACAGTTCTCAATATGGCAAGTTAGCTTTGCCATCAAGTCCAAAGGGGGAGATTGTTGGCATTATGGTACAGGTGTTGTCCTTGATGGCAACTTACTAAGATGACAGATCACAGTTCAGTCTCATAGAATGATGAAAAAGAGATATACGCAGTTTCCCCTTGATAAAGCTACGTATACACGGGGGTTAGCCGACCAAAATCTGTGTATACGTATACACGCACTTTCATGCAAGGAAATGCGCGTACATTTGGTTTTGGTCCGTGGTATTTGGACCATGGTATTGTGATCCATGGTATTGGTCCAAGGTATCTTGTCCGACGTGTTAACCCTAGGTATTTGGTCCAAGGTATTGGTTCTAAGTGGTTTTGGACCATGGTATTGAGTAAGGCCTAAGACTATAAAGGGAGGAGAAGATCATTAGGCAAAGGCATTGAGAAAGTTTGGAATATCTGATGAAGTATGAGATCCAGTATGCAGGTTATGAGTTCATGATGCTTTGCTTGATCTGAGCCAAGGAGGAATCTCAGCGGTTGATGGAGAAAAGATCTAAGGATAGATCGGGATCTAATGGCTTGGAATGAATCATCTCTATACAGTTTGATCATGCTTATTCTAGATTTGTATATTGACGCATGGAATGTTCTCTAAATATTATGACCTGGGTATAACTCAATTCTGGAATAGCTGCAAATCATGAATGAATATTTACAGATGTATACACTGGTTGACCTTGAGAAAAGCGCGTATATACGTAGGTTAGATACATCCAAATAGCGTATACCATATAAACTATGATGTTTGAAGTTACAGGTGGTTTCTGGTTGTTGATGCAAAGCTTTGAGTTCTAGTGACTATTTACTGGTGTCCGTATTTGCATATTCAGATTAGTTGACTATGTTTAGCTTCAGTGTTGATGGATGAGATCAAACAATGGATCAAGATCATAATGGCTTATCTTTATATGATATGATGGACTAGATCTGGTTGCTAACACACGTATTATCCTTGTATATGTAATGATCTGGGTATGTCTAAAGTCAGGAAGTGCAGTGAAATTATAAGTAAGTTTTTGATAACATATACGTTGGTTAGATTTGGTGAAGTCGTGTATACATGCTGGTTCGGTTCTTACAAGTAGCGTATATGCATGATTGTTAATGATACAGTTGGATCTGATCATTGTTGTAGAGTTCTGTGTTCTGGTGACTGCAGTTTGTTGACAGGGTTTCAGTGATTCAATATTGGGTGATTCAGAGATTAATGATGCAAGTGGTGATTGATTTTGTGCTTCAATGATATTGATGGGTCCAGTATGAAAATTGGATGAAACATGGCCTTCAGATTATGACGTTGTGTTCCATGAGTATCTAGTCTGAAAATTTATGAAACGTGGTACCTAGAGGAAGAAAGAGAAGGTTGTAGCCTTCTGTTGGTCAGCACCTACGTACTAGTACATCAGCTAGTACAAGAGCTAAGGGGGTTGTAGCTCCCTTCCAGGAGAAGCTGGAGAACAAGAGAAGGTTGTAGCCTTCTGTAGGTAGAAGCATGTGTACTGGTATAAGACTGCACCAGTACAGAAATATTGTAAAAAGAACTTTCTTATTAAAGGAAGATAGAGACGAATTGCAACAGGTGGTTTTCACCCACATTGGGTTTCCACCTTATATCATGGTGTTCATGTGTGCTTCTTATGTGTGATGATCTATTCTGTTTTACTTCACCTGTTTACTATTTATATGGTTAATAATGTTCTGATGCACTCATTAAAGATTGGCTAACTGAATCATAATTTTATAGGATATACGCTTGTTGAATTAAACATAGTTGCGTATACATGCGGGTTGCTTTAACTGAAGTAGTGTATATGAATCTGAATATGGAAATGAAAAAGTTATATTGATTTGATAATACTGATTCACCCCCCCCCCCCCCCCCAATATTATTTCCAACAATTGGAATCAGATCAGGTCTTTTGGTAGAAGTTTGATCGCTTGAAGGAGATCCGTAGAGCAATGGGAAAGAAGCTAAAGAAGAAAGCGCCTCAAAAGAAGAAGACATCTCAGAAGAACTATGACAGTGGGAGAATCGATTGGGGAATATGTGGAAGCAATACTTCAGATTCAGAATCACCTCAGAACGAAGATGAACAAGCACAAGAACTATCAGGTATGAATTTGTTATCCTCTGGTGATACATTTCTCCATCCATTTGAAGATGATGAAAGTGATAGCGAAACAACTGAATTTGTTCTTATGGGTGAGAAAGAAAGATATCAAATAGAGGCAGAATTTAAAAGGCTTACAGACAAAATTAGAGATCAATAAGATCTATTGCACAAAAGGGAATGTGTCTCCAAAGAAGAAGTTACCAAACTAAAAGCTCAACCAGAGGAAGGAAACAAGGTAAGGAAGTTATTCAAGGAAAAGGAAGATCAATGTCAAAAGTTGCAGGATGAAGTGACATCATTAAGAAATGAAGTAATTGAAAGGAGCACAACAATCAAGAAACTCAGAGATAGATCCAGTTACCATGAAAGTCTTGAAGCTAAGATCCTCTCGCTAAAAGAAGATCTTGAAAAATCAAATAAGCAGAATAAAGAACTACTCCAAGCTCTTGAAAAATGAGAAAACGCAGTTCTTGAATTAAGACATCAGTTGGAAGAAGGAAGAAAAGTTGAAGGAATCATGAAGAAGTAGTATCTTGAAAAGGAAGAACAACATCAGGTTGAGGTAAATATTCTAAAAGATAAATTAGAAGAAAAGGATAAGCTCTTACGATTTCAAGATAGTACTAAGATCTTGGATGATATTCTTAGTAATCAAAGGTCTCCTGCTATCAAAACTGTTCTTGGTTTTCATGAATCTATTGAAGGTGAATCTAGTTCACAAAGTAAGACAAGGAACTCTAATGCAAAATCTGAAATGCTTAACAAGGAGATGAGAGGTCAATCCCATCAACAACCAAGGAAAGGAATTCTTCAAAGAAAACCTTTTACTCCTAGCTATGGAAGTGATAGTTGGTCAATTCCTCAAATGAATAATGTTGAATGTTATGTATTTCATAATTTTGGACATGTTGCAGCTAGATGCAGAAGAAGAATGGTTCAAGACCATCACACAGAAATATCATCACGTTCCAGGTACTTTAAGGGATATTGTTTTTCTTGCAATATGTTTGGTCACAAAGCTGTTGATTGCTACAGAAGGAATATGAAACATGTAAGATGTTATGCATGTAACAAGCTTGGACATATAGCAAAGGAATGCTGGAACAAAGTATGAGCATCATACCAAAAGGAGAAAACATCATCACACTTGAAGATATGGAAGAAGAAGGAAGTACAGTCAGATAGATATGGCACAGCACAATGTACAGACATAATAGACTCAAAGGGAGTTGAAAGTGTAAAACTTCAGTGTTCTAAATCTCATACGCAAGTTTCATGAAGAGAAGTCTCGTATATACATGAGTTAGACACTTCATAGTCATGTATATGTTAGTTTGAGGAGAAGAGTGAGATAGACTCAGGAAAAAGGGTCTGATATGATTCAGTCCATTATTTGCTCTGGTTGATAATGGTTACAATCTGTTGATGTTGTGTGGAAATGTCTTGGTACTCATAAGATGTTTTTGATCCTAACTTGATGATGATGATGCCTTGATACTTCTTGATGATATATGCATGATCAGATCTGACAGTGAACAGATGGCACAGGTTCAGGGGGAGCATATGCTTTGAATAAAGCATTGTTTGCATTATGGTTAGAAGGCCTTGGTGATGATGCTTATATGGCTAAATGATACATCTTGCTATAATATGGTTATGAGTTGCCCATGACAAAATCTCATATGATGCTTGGGGTTACATAGTTGGTGCTTAGATCAGAATTGTGGATGATTCTGTGATGATGCATATATGTTGCTTACATGATGATCTTCATAAGGATAAGGAGAAGTACAAAGCTTGAATACACAACTTCATTACTTGATGTTGAGTCACTCATATGTTGTTGTTATCATAAGCATAAAGATCATATAATACAATTATGATACAGGATTCCTATAGTTCCTGGCTCTCACTTGATTGAGGATTGTTGCTTGAGCTCAAGGTTTGCTAGATACATAGTGCTATATATAGTATGCTGGATACATGGATGATCACTCAAAGTTGCATTGTTGGTTGGCCAAGATAATGGAGTTATTGCAGGTCACATGAGGACATAACTATTTGAAGACATGAGTTCTTACCTATATGATGATAGGTTGATACTTACATATGTTGATTGATGCTTATCAGATGAGGGATGCTCCCGAGTGATGATACATGGATGAATTCATTCATTGAAGGCTATGATAATGTTCAAAAGGATGAGTTGATATCTATATGCAGACATACCTTGTTACAGGTTGATGACTTCTACACTAATGGACATATACAGGTTGCTGGTCTGGATGGTGTTGACAGATACTTATGGAGCAGATCATACATTGTGTATGATAGTTGCTGATTATTATCATGGTCTTGTTTAGATATTTGGTCTCTGTTATAAATGTCATGTATATCATTCAATGTAAAGGTCATAACAGGACCCATGATGTAATAGTTGGTCTCTGTCTATTGTAGTCATTTGATGAATCCCTTTTGGTCATAAGATGTATTTTGTACCCCCAATATGCATGGGAAGGATGATGTAATATTTCAGTCATGTATAAACCTTTGGTGTATCCCCACTTGGTTGGGAGGATGAGTCAATATGGGTATATCCCCACTTGGTTGGGAAATGGATGAATGTATGAGTCTTGGTGATAGGAAGGTCATTTATGATGTATAGAGTAATGTTCTTCTTGTAGAACATCTTTTTGCAGACCTTGCTTACAGTCAGGGGGAGCATGAACAACACACTTCAGCAGAGAGATTTCAGCATGTACTCAGAGGGAGCATGGACGGATTGGTACATCTTGGCATATACAAAGGAGGAGCTCAATCAGAGATTTCAGCAGGTACTCAAGAGGAGTATACAGTGGAATGTATATCAAGGAAGAGAATATCTTGGTCACCCTTTGCCCTTGATGCCAAAGGGGGAGAGTGACTTGGTATGGTTATTGCCATCAAGTCCAAAGGGGGAGATTGTTGGCATTATGATGCATGTGTTGTACTTGATGGCAACCCACTTGTAGCAGAACATCTCACTTATATATAACTAGATGAATCTACAAAAGAGAGATCAGATGTGAAAGAATACATGGGATGCAGGGCAGCTCAAAGGAATCAGTTCAGATATAATGTACAATGACAACTCATTAAGATGACAGTTCTTAGTATGGCAAGTTAGCTTTGCCATCAAGTCCAAAGGGGGAGATTGTTGGCATTATGGTACAGGTGTTGTCCTTGATGGCAACTTACTAAGATGACAGATCACAGTTCAGTCTCACAGAATGATGAAAAAGAGATATACACAGTTTCCCCTTGATAAAGCCGCGTATACACATGGGTTAGCCGACCAAAATGTGTGTATACATATACACACACTTTCATGCAAGGAAATGCGCATACATTTGGTTTTGGTCCGTGGTCTTTGGACCATGGTATTGTGATTAATGGTATTGGTCCAAGGTATCTTGTCCGACGTGTTGACCCTAGGTATTTGGTCCAAGGTATTGGTTCTATGTGGTTTTGGACCATGGTATTGTGTAAGGCCTAAGACTATAAAAGGAGGAGAAGATCATTACGCAAAGGCATTGAGAAAGTCTGGAATATTTGATGAAGTATGAGATCCAGTATGCAGGTTATGAGTTCATGATGCTTTGCTTGATCTAAGCCAAGGAGGAATCTGGGCGGTTGATGGAGAACAAGATCTAAGGATAGATCGGATCTAATGGCTTGGAATGAATCATCTCTATACAGTTTGATCATGCTTATTCTAGATTGTATACTGACGCATGTAATATTCTGTAAATATTATGATCTGGGTATAACTCAAGTCTGGAATAGCTGCAAATCATGAATGAATATTCACAGATGTATACGCTGGTTGACCTTGAGAAAAGCGCGTATATACGCAAGTTAGATACATCCAAATAGTGTATACCATATAAACTATGATGTTTGAAGTTACAGGTGGTTTTCGGTTGTTGATGCAAAGTTCTGAGTTCTTGTGACTGTTTATTGGTGTCTGTATTCTGCATATTTAGATTGGTTGATTGTGTTTAGCTTCAGTGTTGATGAATGAGATCTAACAATGGATCAGGATCATAATGGCTTATCTTTATATGATCTGATGGACTAGATCTAGTTGCTAACACATGTATTATCCTTGTATATGTAATGATCTGGGTATGTCTAAAGTCAGGAAGTGCAGTGAAATTATAAGTAAGTATTTGATAACATATACGCTGGTTAGCTTTGGTGAAGTCGCGTATACACGCTGGTTCGGTTCTTACAAGTAGTGTATATGCATGATTGTTAATGATACAGTTGGATCTGATCATTGTTACAGAGTTCTATGTTTTTCTCTATGTTCTGGTGACTGCAGTTTGTTGACAGGGTTTTAGTGATTCAGTATTGGGTGATTCAGAGATTGATGATGCAAGTGGTGATTGATTTTGTGCTTCAATGATATTGATGGGTCCAGTATGAAAATTGGATGAAACATGGCCTTCATATTATGATGTTGTGTTCCATGAGTATCTAGTCTAAAAATTTATGAAACGTGGTACCTGGAGGAAGAAAGAGAAGGTTGTAGCCTTCTGTAGGTCAGCACCTACATACTAGTACATCAAATAGTACAAGAGCTAAGGGGGTTGTAGCTCCCTTCTAGGAGAAGCTGGGGAACGAGAGAAGGTTGTAGCCTTCTGCAGGTAGAAGCCTGCGTACGAGTATAAGACTGCACCAGTATAGAAATATTGTAAAAAGAAATTTCTTATTAAAGGAAGATAGAGACGAATTGCAGCAGGTGGTTTTCACCCACATTTGGTTTCCACCTTACATCATGGTGTTCATGTGTGCTTCTTATGTGTGATGATCTATTCTATTTTACTGCACCTGTTTACTATTTATATGGTTAATAATGTTTTGATGCACTCATTAAACATCAGCTAACTGAATCATAAGTTTACTGGATATACACTTGTTGAATTAAACACAATTGCGTATACATGCGGGTTGCTTTAACTGAAGTAGCGTATATGAATCTAAATATGGAAATGAAAAAGTTATATTGATTTGATAATACTGATTCACCCCCCCCCTCTTAGTATTATTTCCAACTGACCCCAAATCTTTATGTGCCTCAGTCTATTTCCCCGCTAAATCCGGTCATCCATCGGGTTGATTCTCCGCCGTTAATCTGGAGCCTCCAGATCCTATGGTCTCAGTCTATATCGCACGAGTAAGTTGATCAACCATTACTGATGCGATGTAAGAAGTTTTCTCTCTCATCCGCGGGACAGGCATCGCCCAGTGTATGGCATCGCGCTGAACTCGGCCGAAACCCGCTTACCGCTCGATGTGCATGCGATATCCTACCGTTTTGGGCACGGGACCCGCCTTCTAACATTTTCTGCACGGTTTCCTGTTTCCCTCGTGACTGAGTGCTTGGGGCTTTCCTTCTCTAAGGGTTTTGCCCTACGATTTTGCACTAATCACATATCAAAAACTACCTCTGTTTCTGGATCTGGGCTTCCAATTGCCAATTTGTGTCCATGCGCAGTCTCCATGGGCCAACGGTCAGTGCACTTTGACCGAGGGTCCTCGTTGTTCTTGCTGGCCACAATTGCCATTGTGTAGAGGTCATTTATGATAAGCTTGTTATTCATAAGATTTGATCTGACATAATTTGAAACAATCATGAAAATGTTTGAGGATCCAATTTGGATCACGGTCTTCCCACTGAAAAAGCTTTTGGACCACCAAAAGTTGGTTTTCAAGCATTAACTAAGTGAGGATATAACTGTCTCACTTGTCCAATCTCTATCCATTTTGCACTTCTTGGCTTTGAACCCTTGAGTCCAATCCTGAGGTACTCAACATCTCCCTTGTGCGTCGTCCTCACCTTCCTGTCCAGAACTGTGTCTTCCTACAATTTATTGAGATATTCATGTAACAGGTCATCAATAGAAGGAAATTGACTTTGCTCTTCGGGATCGTCAATTAATGAAGGTTCAAATAGTCTCAAGCTGTCTGCATTAATGACTAAGTAGATGTGCATGTAAGCTGGTAAATCAAGGTGAAAAGCATTCTCACCAATTTTCTCAAGTATCTTGAAAGGTCCATACCTTATTGGCTTTAGCCTTTTACCTTCACCTTGCATTCTGTCCTTGCTGATATACAACCAAACTTGATCACCAACATGGAAATTATGCTCCATCCGATGCTTGTCATGCCTTGCCTTGTACTTGGCTTGGCTCTTTTCCAGCTATTCCCATACTGCCTAGTGAATCTCTTGGATTTGTTCAATGAACCTGGTTGCCTTGTCCACATCACTGTGTCCATCAACTGCTATGTATTTACCAAAGAAAAAATCTAAGGGAGACCTTGGTGTGAAACCAAAACAGGTCTCAAAAGGATATCTCTGTGTAGAATAATGTTGTGCTTGATTGTAAGCATGATGCACATAACACAAATGTTCATCCCAAATTTTCGGATGCTTGCTACAATAGCCTCTGAACAACTGGATCACTATCCTGTTGACTACTTCTGTCTGGCTATCTGTTTGTGGATGAAAGGTTGTGCTTTTCTTCAATTCCCACAACTCGACCAAAACTTCCCAACAAATCGGGTGTCTCAAACTGATACAATGGAAGTGGGTAATCCAAAACGAACCCATACATGCTGAAAGAACAACTTTGCAGTTTGTTCAGTTGTAATATATTTGTTACAAGGTATCAAAATACACATTTTGCTGAATCTATCCATAACAACATATAAATAGTCATGACCTTTCCTAGATTTGGGCAGTCCTCCAACAAAGTCCATGGAAACACTTTCCCAAGGATGAGAAGGAACTGGCAGTGGAGTGTACAAGCCTAGTTTTCTATTGTTGGGCTTGCTTTTAGCACACATGGGACACCCTCTTACATATCTAGAAATTGTCTCATTCATTTTTGGCCAATAACAAAATCTTTGCAACTGTGCAACTGTTTACTTACCCCAAAGTGACCTGATAGTAGAGAAGTGTGTGCTTCTCGAATTATCTTTACGCTTTCAGTTTGTGGAATGCATAGCTTCCCACAATGATACAAGAGTTGGTCCTTAACATCATAATCCAATTCCTCTACTCGTTTTCCTTGACTTAAATTTGTATATACATCTTTGAAATCTATATCTTGAGCATATTGTTCAATGTAGCTCTCATTCAATACGGAGTTATGCTTAAGTATAGTAGATGCATTTATAATAGGTCTAGATAACATATCTGCAACTTTATTGTGTATGCCCTTTTTATATCTGATGACTAAATGAAACTGTTGTAGAAAACCCATCCACCTATAGTGTCTTGATTGCTGCAATTTTGTTTGGGAGTGTAGATATTGAAGTGGTTGATGATCAGTATGGATAACTATCTTTTTGCCCATTAAATAATGTTTCCACTTTTTCACACTCTGTACTAATGCATACAATTCTTTATCATATGTTGGATAGTTAACTACTGCAAAATTAAATGTCTTAGAATGATAACATATGGGTTTATCGTGTTGTATCAACACTACTCCCATGGCATAGTCACTTGCATCCATTTGGATCTCAAATGGTCTTTGAAGATTGGGCAGTGCTAGTACTAGTGCTATACTAATCTTTTCTTTCAAGGTGTTGAAGGCTTTTTGCTGTTTGCCTCCGCACTGAAACATCTTGTTCAATCCTGTCAAAGCATGTAAGGGAGCTGCAATTAAGGAAAAGTTAGAAATGAACTTTCTCCAATATTGTGCTGCTCCTAAGAAGCTTCTCACTTCTGTAGCAGATTTGGGTTTAGGCCAGTTTACAATGACTGCAACTTTAGAGGGATCTATCTTCAATTCACCACCCCCTACTATATGTCCCAAATAATTCAAAGATGTTTTGCCAAACTCACATTTTGAGAGTTTAACATAAAGTTTTTCTCTTTTCAAAACATCTAGTGTCTGCTTAACATGCTTTAGATTTTCTTCCCACGTTTTGCTAAATATAAGAATGTCATCCAAATATACAATAACAAAATCATCAAGAAAAGGTCTGAGTACATCATTCATTATTCTCATGAAAGTAGCAGGAGCATTAGTTAAGCCAAAATGCATAACCAACCACTCATACAATCCATATTTTGTTTTGAAAGCAGTCTTCCATGCATCTTGTTCTGTAACTCTGACCTGATGATATCCACTATACAAGTCTAACTTGGAAAAATAAACAGCTTCCTTTAACTGATCTAATAGATCATCTATGCGAGGAAGGGGATAATGATTTTTGATCGTTATCTTATTCAGTGCTCTGTAATCAATGCACATTCTCCACGAGCCATCTTTCTTTCTCACCAAAATGATTGGCGACCCACATGGTGATGTGCTAGGTATGATGAACCCCTTCTCGAGCAACTCCTACACCTGCTTCTTGATTTCTGCATTCTCTAAAGTGGACAACCTGTACATTCCGATGTTAGGCAATGGAGCATCTTGTTGCAAATTAGTATCATGCACTATTTCCTTTTTGGGTGGCAGACCTTTAGGTTCTTGAAACAAGATATCATACTTTGAAACAACTTTTTCTAAATCAGCTTTCTGTTTAGCATCATATCCCTCAAATACATTGGTTTTATCAGGTTTCTTTTCCTTTACAACCATCAGTAAAAATTGTTTGCATGAATTTACAATTCATTTCATCTGCCCTGAGTTTATGAGAGTATAATTATTCTTGAGCTTATGAGCTCTTACAAAGTATTTGATTCCATCTTTAACGAGTAGATAGTTGTTCTCAGCTCTATAGAAAATAGCTTTTCTATCATACAAGTAAGGACTTCCTAAAATAATTCCACATATATCTAGAGGAATTATATCTAACTCAACCTCATCTACAAATGCTAACCCAAAAGAAAACTTAAGTTTACATTGTCTAGTCACTTGTAGTTGTGCTTTATCACTTAACCAACCTAATGGGTATGGCTTCTTGTGAGGTGTAGTCAGTAATCCCAACTTCTTTACAATTGCTTCAGAAATTAAATTTACTTGTGAGCCACTATCAACAAAGTATCAATCTTTTGATGTTTGGAAATAACTGGAATATGGAAAAGCTCATGTCTTTTTCTCTCATTTTCTTCATCATTAATGGATTGTGCAGAATTACTAGTAGATGCTTCAGAATTTTTACCTTTTATACCTGTGGCTGCAATGGTTGTTTCATCTCCTGAGTCCGACCCCAAATCTTTCTAAATAGCTGCAGCAGTCTTCTTCTTCTTGCCCTCGAACTTCTTAGGTCTCAGCTCCAGATCTAGAATTCAACAGTGCTCATCATCATGCCTATCCCTTTTACAATGAGTGCACGAAGACTTGGTCTTTTGTGCAGTATTGGCCTTCCTTTCTTTCCATTTCTTTTTTCTTTTCTCCTTATTATTGCTTTCAATGGGCTTGGATGATGCTCCAACTTCTGGGTTCCCATTCTTTCCTCTAGCTTCTAGATGCGTAGGTTGAACAGATACCTCATCTATACTAGTGGGATTAAACATGAGGATAGTGTGCCTCATGTAGCTGTGTAGACCCCCTATGTACTTCAACAGAGTCTCAGGTGAGTCTAGTGAAATTCCTAGAATCAAAGCTCTCTTCCTAAATTCTTGAGTGTAACCCTGTACACTTTCCCTTTCAATTGGCGAAGAGTTTGGCAGCTCATCATGGCTTGCTGCATGTAAGCTAGTGGATAGAACTATTTTTTTATTGCAGAAACAAATTCAGTCCAGACAGAAAGAATCTTACTATGTTTCTTCATGTCAGCTTGGGTCCTGCCTTCCCACCATACCAAGCCAGTGCCTCCAAGGTGTAGGCTGGCCAGCTGAATCTTACTCTTGTCTGAGTCGATACTCTACACTCTAGAATACACATCAATTTGTCTGATCCAATTATCCAGCTTCTCTGCATTCAACTCTCCATCATATATGGGTAAATCAAATTTAACATCTAATTTAATCAAAGATGTCTTCTTTTTATGTTTAGGGCTATTAGGAGGTGTGAGAAAGCTTTCTTCTTTCCCTTTGCCTTTTGAGTGGTCATGGAGGAGAGACTCTTCCTCTCCTTTATCTTGCTTGGAGCCTGATGAGTCCTCATCTTTATGTTTCCTAAAGTCCTTATACATTTCCCCTACCATGGACCTCATGGCCAAGAAACTATCTATAAATTAAGGGTCTGGTCCCAAGGGACTTTCTTCTAACATTTTCTTCTGAGGATATACTCTTCCAATCTCTGGGTTAGTTTCGACCAACTCTCCTTCTCCTAATTTAAGCTTTGATCTAGTTAGCATTCAACAGAAAAATCCAACACAAGCTTGTCTAACCTTAAACAACCTAGAAGCTCTGTTACCACTTGATCTGAAAATCACTCGTGAATGATCTCAGTTAATTAATGAAGGTGTTATAGACTCATATGCTGGGGTGTGTCTATGTTATTTTAAGCAACGAATCGATAAGATTGTGAAATACACAAACACTTGAAACAGTAATAGAAACACAGTAAGCAAATACAAAAGCACAACAAATTTAATAAGGAGTTCACCCAATCCTCCTGGGCTACATCTCCTAGTCCAGCTTCAGTGGTGGCCTTTTCTATTATGTCTTAAAGCAGAGTTTTTTACAATAAGTTGCTCAATTTGAGTCTCACTTAGCAGATGATGGTTAGTAGGGTGGTACTTGGATCCCCCAAGCCTCTAGAGTACACAAACTCCCCCCTTACTGAATCCCGACCTCAATTGGTCTCAATGGTACAAGTCCAATTCAGTACTCAATACCTGACAAGTATACACAGAGGAGTTGCTTGAACCTCTCAAGCATTCTCTGGAGTTCACAGACTCTCGAACTCTCTCTGTCTCTATCTGCTCAATGATGCCTTTGATCCGCAGGTCAGCTTGGCTTCTCTGTTCTTTGCCATTCACTTCTTTCTCTACTTCTGTTCCCCTTTGCTCTTTGTCTGTTCGTGGCTTAAAGCCAATCCGCTCCTTGACTGTTCGTTTCCTCTTCCCGGCTCTCTGGAGTGCCTGCCTCTCTTCGCTGGAATTCCCTGCTCTGCATCATCATCGCTACACAGAGGAGTTGCTTGAACCTCTCAAGCCTTCTCTGGAGTTCACAGACTCTCAAACTCTCTCTGTCTCTATCTGCTCAATGATGCCTTTGCTCCGCAGGTCAGCTTGGCTTCTCTGTTATTTGCCATTCACTTCTTTCTCTACTTCTGTTCCCCTTTGCTCTTTGTCTGTTCGTGGCTTAAAGCCAATCCGCTCCCTGACTGTTCGTTTCCTCTTCTCGGCTCTCTGGATTACCTACCTCTCTTCACTGGAATTCCCTGCTCTGCATCATCATCGCTGTGTAACGATGCACAGAGAGGTTGCCACTTGTCACCTTGCGAACTAAGTGTCAGTTTTCTTCAAACGGTCATTATTTCCATTACTCCGGGATTTGCCCATGAAACTGATTCTTCTACTAGCTCATCGGTCATGCTGGACCACAAATCTTTATGTGCCTTAGTCCATTTCCCCGCCAAATCCTGTCATCCATCAGGTTGATTCTCCGTCGTTGATTTGGAGCCTCC
The DNA here is from genome assembly GCA_031772625.1 of Pinus tabuliformis. Lineage (NCBI taxonomy): Eukaryota > Viridiplantae > Streptophyta > Pinopsida > Pinales > Pinaceae > Pinus > Pinus tabuliformis. The sequence goes on along the minus strand of CM062804.1, from coordinate 1,333,865,203 downwards.
AAATCCTACGGTCTCTGTCTATATCGCGCCAGTAAGTTGGTCGACCGTTACTCACACGATGTAAGCAATTTTCTCTCTCATCCACTAGACACATGTCACCTAGTGTATGGCACTACGCTGAACTCGGCCAAACCCGCTTACCACTCGAAGTGCACACGATATCCTTCCGGTTTTGGGCGTGGGACCTGCCTTCTGACATTTTCTACACGGTTTCCTATTTTCCCTCGTGACCGAGTGCTCGGGGCTTTCCTTCTTTGAGGGTTTTGCACTAATCGTGTATCAGAAACTACCTGTTATGAAACCAGCTCAAGAAAAGATAGAAAAGATAGATCAACGCCTTAGAATTCAGCCTCTTCGAGGGGGCCACCTCCTTTACATTACATAAATGAACAATTCTTGGATGATTCAAATGACAAAACCTCCTTTCTATATATAGGAGTCTAAGGAGTCACAATATAATCCAGCCGACCTAACAATAATAATATAAAGCCACAAAAATAACAATAGAGGGATTCTATGGGGCACAGTAATAACAATATGGGGGCAATAGGGGCACAACAATATTAATAAGGGGTATAACTACAATAGTAATGGGGTAATCACTAGTATTATGGGGACCCAACATGCCCCTCTCCTTCAAAAAAGTGTTGTCCTCAACGCTTGAGTAGTTCTGGATACTTCTGCATAAAATTCTCATCCTCCCATGTGGAATCTTCAGCGGATAAGTTCTTCCACTTGATAAGATACTCTGAAATTGATCGATTTTGTAGCTGTCGAGTTCTTGTTTCTGTGACTGCTTCCAGTTCCAATATAATTTTTCCTTCCTCGTCAAGTTCTGGCAATATTGTTTGAACTGGGAGCTTGTCACCTATAACCTTCTTTAAACATGAAACATGGAAAACTGGGTGCAATCGAGAAGCTGCAGGAAGCTCCAATTTGTATGCCATAGTACCAATCTTTTGCAACACCTTGTACGGACCATAATACTTTGGTGATAATTTATTATCCTTCTTAGCTTGCTTGAGGGACATTTGCTTATATGGTTGTAGCCGTAGGAATACCCAATCACCTACATCAAAACTTCTTTCACTGCGATGTTGATCTTCCTGTTGTTTCATTCTATTTTGTGCCAACACGAGGTTATCCTTTAAGAGTTGGAGGACTTGTTGTTGATGTTCAATGTGATGTTCCACTGCCTGAACCTTAGAATTTTCTCTTAAATATGATGTGATGGATGGTGGTTGATACCCATAAAGTGCCATAAATGGGGTCATTTTTGTTGCTGTATGGAAGGAAGTGTTATACCACCATTCAGCCAGAGGCAACCATTTGACCCATTGTGTCTGTTTATCAGATACAAAGCAACGAAGATATCCTTCCAAACATTTGTTTACTATCTCAGTTTTCCCATCAGATTGAGGATGATAAGATGAGCTATGAGCTAACTGAGTACCAAGACAAGAAAATAATTATGTCCAAAAATTTCCAGTGAAAATGGGATCTCTGTCACTTACAATAATCTTTGGGTTTCCATGTAGCTTTTGAATTGTTTCCATAAATGCAGTAGAAACTGTACTGGCTTTAAATGGATGTGATAATGCACAAAAGTGTGCATACTTGGTAAGTCTGTCAACTACCACCATGATGACACTCTTTCCCTCAGACTTGGGTAAACCTGTGATAAAATCCATTGAAACCTCCTCCCAACGTTGGCTTGGAATGGATAAAGGTTGTAATAGACCCGGTGTCTTAATTGTTTCAACTTTATTTTGTTGGCAAACCAAACATTCCGCCACAAACTTTTGAATATCTGATTTAAGGCCATCCCAAAAAAATTCCTTCTTAACCCTGTGGTAAGTTTTTAAAAATCCTGAGTGCCCTCCTAAGGGAGAAGTGTGCAATTCCATAAGAATCTTTTGTTTTAGCTGGGAATTCTTACAGAGGTATAAGCGATCTTTGTACCATAACGAATCATTTTGCCAGCTAAATGTATCAGACGTACTGGAATCTTGTTGTAACTTTCGAATAAGTGCCCACACTTCTTCGTCATTCTTCCTCTCCTCCCTTGCTTCATTTATCCAATCTGGTTGGATAATAGAAATGGCGCACAACAATGCTTCCACATCCTCATCCTTTCTTGAGAGTGCATTTGCCACCACATTTTGCTTCCCTTTTTTGTAGATGATTTCAAAGTCATAACCCAACATCTTTGTGACCCACTTTTGTTGCTCTTCAGAGGATAATCTTTGTTCTAAAAAGTATTTAAGGCTATCATGATCCATTTTTACCTTGAAGTGTCTTCCCATTAGGTAGGGTCGCCATTTCTTAAGTGCATGGAGTATTGCCAACATTTCCTTCTCATAAATAGCTTTGCTTAAAAACTTTCCCTTGATTGGACGACTTTCAAAAGCAATGGGTCTTTCATCTTGCATTAGAACAGCACCAATTCCATTTCCTGAAGCATCACATTCCACAATAAAGGTTTTTGTGAAGTCCGGTGTAGCTAAGACCGGTGCTTGGCACATTGCCTCTTTAAGATGTTCAAAGGCCTTTGTTGCTTCCGGAGTCCATGAAAATGCATCTTTCTTCAATAATGTTGTTAGAGGTGCTGCTATTCTCCCATAATTCTTAACAAACTTGCGATAATACCCTGTCAACCCGAGAAATCCTCGCAGATGCTTTATGGATGTGGGGATTTTCCATTCCTTAATGGCTTTAATTTTGCTAGGGTCTACCTTAACTCCTTCATGAGATACAATATGACCCAGATATTCCACCTCCTGGACTCCAAAGAAACATTTGGATCTTTTTGCATATAATTGTTTCTCCTCCAATAGTTGTAGCACCCTGTCAACATGTTCAACATGATCCTTCCAAGACTTGTTGTAGATTAGTATATCATCAAAAAATACTAACACAAATTTTCTAAGGAATGGTTTGAAAATTGAATTCATCAAACCTTGAAATGTTGAAGGTGCATTGGTAAGGCCAAAAGGCATGACCAAAAATTCATAATGACCCTCATGAGTTCTAAATGTTGTTTTCGGAATGTCTTCAATCTTCATTCTGATTTGATGATATCCTGAACGAAGATCCAACTTGGTGAAGTAAATTGATCCATGCAATTCATCCAGTAATTCATCAATGACAGGAATGGGGAACTTATCTTTAATAGTGAGCTTGTTGAGCTCCCTATAATCCGGACACATGCGCCATGATCCATCCTTCTTGTGCACCAATACTACTGGATCCATGAAAGAACTTTGACTCAGTTGAATTATACCAGCCTCTAGCATTTCTGCAACCATACGTTCAATTTCACTCTTTTGGACATAGGGATATCTGTACGGCCTGATGTTTGGAGGAACACTTCCTGGAATCAGATGAATAGCATGATCATGATCACGCATAGGTGGGAGACCTTTGGGAGTCTCAAATACCTTGGAATGATTGTCCAGGACTTTTTGGAGATCTGGAGAAATAGATGATTCCGATGTGGAAACATCTAGCGAACATAATTGTGCAATTACACCTCTTTGCTCCTTTTTTAGAAGCTTTGTCATACCATTAGAGCTGATTATCTTTCCTGGTTTCCCTGCAATACCCCTTAATTCAACTTCCTTTCCTTCCATAGAAAATTTGATGAAAAGTTCTTGAAAATTAAAAGCTATTGTACCCAAGGATTGTAGCCATTGGACTCCTAGTACAACATCAGCACCTCCCATTGGAATGGAAAGCATTGGGCTAGTCAATACATATTCTCCCATGGATAGCTTGATATTATGGCACTTTCCAGAGCAATTTATTGTTCCTCCATTTGCAATCATCACTTGACACTCTGGTGCTGGATATAGGAAGCAATTCAATTCTTTTGCTACCTTACAATGAATAAAATTGTGGGTGCTTCCTGAATCAATCAACACTATTACCTTTTTCTTCTTGATTTGTCCTTCTATCTTGATGGTTTGAGGAGTGGTAATTCCCGCCAATGCATTACAAGATATGGTCGGATTTATTTGTTCTTCATCTAGGCTTTGTTCCTGGAGTATATCCTCTTCTTTTGACCTTTCTTGCTCCTTTTCTTCTTCCTCTTCACAATCTATGTAGAATAATTTCTTCTCAGCACACTTATGACCTTTAGTGTATTCGCTATCACAACTGTAACAAAGCCCTTTTGCTCTTTTTTGTTCCAATTGTTGTGGTGTCAACCTTATAGGTTGTGGAAGACTAGGGGCAACAACACTTCCGTCTTTATAGTTGTGAGTGGTATGCTTCCTGGTTGCCATAATTTTGCTTTCCATTTTTCTTGCTAACCTGAATGCCTTCTCTAATGAATCAGGTTCCCAAAGGCGAACATCATGTTGGATATTATCCTTTAAAGACCCTATGAACACATCAATCCTATGCTCCTCTGGAATATCTTTTACCCTTATGTTCAATTTTTGGAACTCCTCAATGTGCTCCATTATTGAACCCTTTTGTTTGAGACTTATCAATTGGCTAAAAAAAGTGTTGCTTTTTGTATCCTCATAATGTGCTATCAATTCTTCCGTAAAAATTGCCCAAGTGATAAATTGTTTACGAGAGCAAAGCCATTGATACCATACAAATTGATTTGGTTCCAAATATAAAGTTGCCATACGTACCTTTTGTGTGTTTTGCACATTATTGAGATCAAAGAATTGCTCCATCTGTAATATCCATGTTGTGGGATCCTTGCCATCAAACTTCCTCATATCGATTTTTGGAATATGTTGGGTCTTTGATCCAACATTAGAGTCTATGGAATCATGATTAACATTTCTTTTGTTCTCATCATGAGTTTCCTTTACTACCCTTTCACCATTAGTGACCCTTTCTTGTAGCAACTTCTTCAATTCTTCCATATTTGTCTTCAAATCTATCTTCAAATCATCCATCTTAGCTTCTACACCTTTCTTTAAACCATCCATCTTAGCTTATACATCTTTCTTTAAACCATCCATCTTAGATTCTGTTCCTTTTTGTGCAAGTGACACTTGTTGCACTTGGTCTCGTAATTTTGTTATATCATGTTGCATTTCTTCCTCTTCTTCATACGTCATGCTAGAGATTTCAGGTTGCTTACTAGGTGTTTTCATTTTCTTTCCTCGGGGCATCAATTATCGATAATAATGCTTTACTATGCCCTTTGAATTCCTTCAAACCAAGCTTACGCAAAAATTTAAAAAAAAACTACACACCTTTTTTCACTTTGTAGAAGCCTGATATTGAATCTGATGTATCTCTGTAATTTCGAATCATCCAGTTCTGAAATTGTGACCTATAGTAGCCTTATATGTCCTCTTTTCAATGCCACTAGTCTGATCTAAATTGGATTCTCCAAGAAAGAGTTATGCACAATCTCCCGCGGTGACCTGATTGTAGACTAGTTCAGTAGAGCGAACTTGTATGAAGTGCCACGTGTCGTTGTTTCGACCTTTGACTCTAAAAAATATATACAAGAAAACTACAGTCTGTCCTTTTTTTGTACCTTCTTACGAAATTTCAATCTGATGCTCAGAAAAAAAGTTATGACGATTTTCCCCAGGTCACCTGTTTGGAATGTAATTCAGGAGTCTACAAAAAGACCAACTTCCTCAAATCATATCTTTGCAAATATAGCGCGAAAAGAACTAAAATTTCGACCTGAGGTTCAACACAATTTTTTATCAAATGGGTTTTTTTTGCAACTTCTGAAACGTTGCAGAAAAATAGTTATAGCGAAAATGCCACGATGACCTGTTTGGAGCAGCGAAACCCTAGAATCCAAAGCTCTGATACCAAATGTTATGAAACCAGCTCAAGAAAAGATAGAAAAGATAGATCAACGCCTTAGAATTCAGCCTCTTCGAGGGGGTCACCTCCTTTACATTACATAAATGAACAATTCTTGGATGATTCAAATGACAAAACCTCCTTTCTATATATAGGAGTCTAAGGAGTCACAATATAATCGAGCCGACCTAACAATAATAATATAAAGCCACAAAAATAACAATAGAGGGATTCTATGGGGCACAGTAATAACAATATGGGGGCAATAGGGCCACAACAATATTAATAAGGGGTATAACTACAATAGTAATGGGGTAATCACTAGTATTATGGGGACCCAACACTACCTCTATTTCTGGATCTGGGCTTCCGATTGCTAATTTGCATCCATGCGCGGCCTCCATGGGCCAACGGTCAGTGCGCTTTGACTGAGGGTCCTCGTTGTTCCATGCTGGCCACAATTGGCATTGTCCAGAGGTCATTTCTGATAAGATTGTTATTCATAAGATTTGATCTGACATAATTTGAAACAATCATGAAAATGTTTGAGTATCCAATTTGGATCAAGCCTCTATGAGCACTTGCATCCTTGTAAGATCTCTCAATTGTGAGAAAAATAGGGTCTACTTTCAACCATTTACTCATGCAGGAAAAGAAAGAAGACAATAAATCTATAAATATTTGCAGCTCTTTATCAGTTTTTGGTTATAGAAGAACTATGCCACATTAGACTATATGATTTCCTGTACAACAATGTGAATGTCTTGATAAATAAGACTCAATTTAGATTCCAAAGTGGAACAACTTTACTTTGTAGGGAAACAAATTGGTTACAAGATGACTAATGAGAAAATCATGCATTTTCAATGCAACTATAAAAAATACTACTCGATCTGATGATCTGTATCAGTATATGTCAAACAAAAACTAAATTCAGTCATCTTCAGTCCACTCCTAAAAAAAAAAAATATTGTAGGCAAACGAATTTGCAACTAACCAACCAATGTGAAATGAATTTTCAATGAAATTATCAAATGTACTACACAAATTGATGATATATATACCAAAAATAAGAGCATTTATCAACCAAAATTAAGACATCATGTCTCTAAAATGCCAGTTATTATACAATCGACTATATCAGATGTTCTCTAGTGTAATATGGCTCCAATACCTTGATCAATTACACCATGATAGGAAAATAAAATACCTATAAGAACTTAGGATACCTGTTGGAAACACAAATAAATCAGGGAGGACTTCATGTACAGATAGGACAACTGTATGTGAAGGAAATGAATACCACTCAAACAAGTTGAGTGGAGGATTTCATAGGTGTTTGTGTATGGAAATGGTTGAGCGGAAGCCTTCAATCATATGATGAAATAAGAGGAAAGGCCCCAGTACAATGTACTTACAAGCCTATAGCCAAGTGATAATTTGACAATAGTCTTGAACCGATCACAAATTTTTTCTATGCATATGTATTGTATTGTTTGAGGATTAAACACAGTCCGAGCAGATAATTAATGTATCAACAAAGCGATTAAACCTACCTATATCAACTAAGAAAATTGAAAATACATATAGCCCAGGATGGACAAATTCTGTGTAAAAGTATTTTTCATTAACAGAAAAAGAGAGTATATTAAAAATACATGTTAGAAAATGTTTAAAAATGTGCACAAAGGTAATCAAAATTACCATTAGAAGTAGGAAAAACCCTGTATTTTTCATGAACTCTCATGTCCAAAAGAGAAAAATAAAACCAAAAACTTTTGCTGCTTGTAAATTTGAAGATTTATTCTTGTGAAAATCAGACAAAATCATGCATGGAAGTAAGTTTAACAGCTCAGTTGTGGTGGGATCAATCGTGGGATTAGAACTGCCCTATTTATACTGACTGATGAGATGAGATCAGATATCAGATGATGGGGAGGGGTCAACACTTAGTTTACTATGAGTGACTTTACTCTTACTAACTACTTTCACCTACTTCTTAGTTTACTATGAGTGACTTTACTCTTACTAACTACTTTCACCTACTTCAAAAACCTATATTTACTGACAAAAACGTGCATATAGATATTCTGCTTGTGAATTTGTAAAATTATATCAATGAAAAATCCAAAATTTTAAAAAATCATGTATACTTTCTATTTTTGGAAAAAATGGTATTTGGAATGGAATTGTAAGTAAAAGTTCGATATGAATGCATGCAGTGAAAATCTAATGTTCTATTTTTTATTTATGTCAAATAAGGAATTTAGTAATTACTAAAAGAAAAAAAGGTAGAGATTTTTCCTTATTTCAAATAAGGAATTAGTTCAAATAAAGAATTTAATAATTATTAAAAAAACTAAAAGTAGAGTTTTTTCTTTATTTCAAATAAGGAATTTAAGAATTTATTAATTATTCCATATCTCTATTTTTCTAGCAATATATACCCGTCTCATAAAAAAGCTCAAGCAATGCGCTTGGTAACACCCCTGAAATAATATTTACTCTCATTAATAAATATTTTGTATTTCCACTTTTCAACTTCAGTCACAAAGAAATTATAAATCTAGGTAACAATGAGTAAAATCCTTTAAAAGTGCTCCCTAAAGTCATAGTTATTTGATCTATTACAGATAATGAAACTATTTGTGAAATTAAAGATTTCAATATGTGACATTGTAATCAAGATCATTTATGGGAATTCTAACCTATAACTATTCATGTGATACATAACTTTGGTTCCATTACAAGAGATATTGAATAATCAGGCCATGTTCATTTTAGCAATGATATAAACAATAAGATGGGATCCTAGTATCTTCTTTACAAATTCTCATTTTGGATAGTCTAATAAAAGGTGTTTTACTTGACCTTTGGTATTATTTAAGTTTATATTGTAACTTCTCTCCTATACATATGTATTTGCTTCTTGTGAAGCACGTGGCAGCCTCTTACCCACATGTCACTATTATAAAATGGCCTATCAACTTCCACAGTAGCTTACCTAGTCAATTAATTTGGCTATTATATCCACTATCGACCACTTGGGAAATATCACATTAGTTTAAAACTTGCTTACTTGGTCTAACATATAGACGAGCTTGTAGATTGAAGCCCTAATGTCTTAATAACCGATATCTTGAAAGGACAATGGTCAGGCTATCAAGCCACCGGGCCCTCGGAAGAGGCTAAAGAGTGTCATTATTACTAATTAGCTGATATATTAACATCCAAAAGCCCAACATCCACGTCGTCGCTATATGGTTACCACCTAGACATCACCTCGGTGCCAAGTCAACCTTCCATTGCCATGTCAACATGCCACATCACTTGCCACATTGGTATGCCATGTCATCTAGACCCACATTGGTGCCACATCATAATGAGATGTTAGCATGTCAAATCAACTGCCACACAATTGACATGCGGTATCCCCAGGTCCACATCCACTCACCACACCATTACTCTATCAATGTCAAGGTTCCTTGTTGGTGGTTAGTGTCCTACTTACTAATTTCTACTACCCAATATTGTGAAATTTTGATAGGACGATGTACCAACAACTAATACATTGCATTAGTGTTGGTTGACCTTGAGGTGTCCTTAATACAATTAGCTTGAAATTTGACCTCTTGATGGACTATATTCCCCAACCATAATGTGAGAGTCCTTGAACCCTCTATCTCCATGAGCTAATGGATAATGTAGGATGATCTTCTAATATCGAGGACATGTTTGACATGGCATCTATGTTAGTTGCGGCTTTTCGCACAATTAGATGATGGGGAGCACTATTTGCCATCATTATAAACCATAGGTATATATATGTTGTATGGGTGTTAATGTGAGGATAATTTTGCCCCACAAGGATGGCTTTGTTTAGGGCCTTGGACATCATCTAAGGAGAAACACCATTATCATCCTAGGGCCTACGAGTGGTTTTGGTGGGTTAGTAATAATACAGACTATGCACATGGTAAAAAACCACCTCCCAGTGCCTCTAAGGTGAATATTTGGCCTAGTGGTGCTCATCGCCAATATCAAGGTTTCTTGTTGGTGGCTAATGTCCTACTTACTAATGTCTACTACCCAATATTGTGACATTTTGATAGGTCGATGTACCAACAACTAATACATTGCATTAGTGTTGCTTGACCTTGAGGTTTCCTTAATATAGTTAGCCCGAAATTTGACCTCTCGATGGATTATAGTCCCCAACCATCAAGTGAGAGTCCTTGAACCCTCTATCTCCATGAGTTAATGGATAATGTAGGATGATATGCTAATATCAAGGACATGTTTGACATGGCATCTAGGTTAGTTGGGGCTTTTTGCACAATTAGGTGATGGGGAGCACTATTTGATGTCATCATTATAAACCATAGGTATATAGATGTTGTATGGGTGTTAATTTGCGGATAATTTTGCCCAAGGATGGCTTTGTTTGGGGCCTTGGACATCATCTAAGGAAAGACACCAATATCATCCCAAGGCCTATGAGTGGTTTTGGTGGGTTAGTAATAATACAGACTATGCACATGGTACAAAACCACCTCTCACTGCCTCTAAGGTGAATAGTTGGCCTAGTGGTGCTCATTGCCAATATCAAAGTTTCTTGTTGGTGGCTAGTGTCCTACTCACTAATGTCTACTACCCAATATTGTGACATTTTGATAGGTCGATTTACAAACAACTAATACATTGCATTAGTGTTGGTTGACCTTGAGGTGTCCTTAATACAATTAGCCTGAACTTTGACCTCTCGATGGACTATAGTCCCCAACCATCAAGTGAGAGTCCTTGAACCCTCTATCGCCATGAGATAATCGATAATGTAGGATGATATGCTAATATCGAGGACATTTTTGACATGGCATCTAGGTTAGTTGGGGATTTTTGCACAATTAGGTGATCAGGAGCACTATTTGCCATCATTATAAACCATAGGTATATAGATGTTGTATGGGTGTTCATGTGAAGATAATTTTGTCCCAAAAGGATGACTTTTTTTAAGGCCTTGGACATCATCTAAGGAGAAACACCATTATCATCCTAGGGCCTACGAGTGGTTTTGGTGGGTTAGTAATAATACAGACTATGCACATGTTACAAAACCACCTCCTAGTGCCTCTAAGGTGAATAGTTGGCCTAGTGGCGCTCATCGTCAATATCAAAGTTTCTTGTTGGTGGCTAGTGTCCTACTTACTAATGTCTACTACCCAACATTGATACATTTTAATAGGTTGATGTACCAACAACTAATACATTGCATTATTTATGGTTGACCTTGAGGTGTCCTTAATACAGTTAGCCTGAAATTTTACATCTCGATGGACTATAGTCCCCAAAAATCAAGTGAGAGTCCTCGAACCTTGTATCTCCATGAGCTAATATATAACGTAGGATGATATGCTAATATCAAGGACATGTTTGACATGGAATCTAGGTTAGTTGGGGCTTTTTGCATAATTAGGTGATGGGGAGCACTATTTTCCATCATTATAAACCATAGGTATATAGATGTTGTATTGGTGTTAATGTGAGGATAATTTTGTCCCACAAGGATGGCTTTGTTTGGGGCCTTGGACATCATCTAAGGAGAAACACCATTATCATCCTAGGGCCTACGAGTGGTTTTGGTGGGTTAGTAATAATACAGACTATGCACATGGTACAAAACCACCTCCTAGTGCCTCTAAGGTGAATAGTTGGCCTAGTGGTGCTTATCGCCAATATCAAAGTTTCTTGTTGGTGGCAAGTGTCCTACTTACTAATCTCTACCACCCAATATTGTCACATTTTGATAGGTCGATGTACCAAAAACTAATACATTGCATTAGTGTTGGTTGACCTTGAGGTGTCCTTAATACAATTAGCTCGAAATTTGACCTCTCGATGGACTATAGTCCCTAACCATCAAGTGAGATTCCTTGAACCCTCTATCTCCATGAGTTAATGGATAATGTAGGATGATATGCTAAAATCGAGGACATGTTTGACATGGCATCTAGGTTAGTTGGGCTTTTTGCACAATTAGGTGATGGGGAGCACTATTTTCCATCATTATAAACCATAGGTATATAGATGTTTTATGGGTGTTAATGTGAGGATAGTTTTGCCCCACAAGGATGGCTTTGTTTCGGGTCTTGGACATCATCTAAGGAGAAACACCATTAACATCCTAGGGCCTACGAGTGGTTTTGGTGGGTTAGTAATAATACAGACTATGCACATGGTACAAAACCACCTCCTAGTGCCTCTAAGGTGAATAATTAGCATAGTGGTGCTCATCGCCAATATCAAGGTTTCTTGTTGGTGGCTAGTGTCCTACTTACTAATGTCTACTACCCAATATTGTGACATTTTGATAGGTCGATGTACCAACAACTAATACATTTCATTAGTTTTGGTTGACCTTGAGGTGTCCTTAATACAGTTAGCCCAAAATTTGACCTATCGATGGACTATAGTCCCCAACCATCAAGTGAGAGTCCTTGAACCCTCTATCTCCACGAGCTAATGGATAATGTAGGATGATATGCTAATATCGAGGACATGTTTGACATGGCACCTAGGTTAGTTGGGGCTTCTTTCACAATTAGGTGATGGGGAGCACTATTTGCCATCATTATAAAACATAAGTATATAGATGTTGTATGGGTGTTAATGTGAGGATAATTTTGCCCCCCAAGTATAGGTTTGTTTGGGGCCTTGGACATCATCTAAGGAGAAACACCATTATCATCCTACGGCCTACGAGTTTTGGTGTGTTAGTAATAATACAGACTATGCACATGGTACAAAACCACCTCCCAGTGCCTCTAAGATGAATAGTTGGTCTAGTGGTGCTCATCGCCAATATCAAGGTTTCTTGTTGGTGGCTAGTATCCTACTTACTAATGTCTACTACCCAATCTTGTCACATTTTGATAGGTTGATGTACCAACAACTAATAAATTACATTAGTGTTGGTTGACCTTGAGGTGTCCTTAATACAAATAGCCCGAAATTTGACATCTTGATGGACTATAGTCCCCAACCATCAAGTGAGAGTCCTTGAACCCTCTATCTCCATGAGATAATGGATAATGTAGGATGATATGCTAATATCGAGGACATGTTTGACATGGCATCTAGGTTAGTTGGGGCATTTTGCACAATTAGGTGATGGGGAGCACTATTTGCCATCATTATAAACCATAGGTATATAGATGTTGTATGGGTGTTAATCTGAGGATAATTTTTCCCCACAAGGATATCTTTGTTTGGGGCCTTGGACTTCATCTAAGGAGAGACACCATTATCATCCTAGGGCCTACGAGTGGTTTTGGTAGGTTAGTAATAATACAGACTATGCACATGGTACAAAACCACCTCCCAGTCCCTCTAAGGTGAATAGTTGGCATAGTGGTGCTCATCGCCAATATCAAGGTTTCTTGTTGGTGGCTGTTGTCCTACTTACTAATGTCTACTACCCAATATTGTGACATTTTGTTAGGTCAATGTACAAACAACTAATACATTGCATTAGTGCTGGTTGACCTTGAGGTGTCCTTTATACAATTAGCCCGAAATGTGACCTGTCAATGGACTATAGTCCCCAACCATCAAGTGAGAGTCCTTGAACCCTCTATCTCCATGAGCTAATGGATAATGTACAATGATATACTAATATCGAGGACATGTTTGACATGGCATCTAGGTTAGTTGGGGTTTTTTGCATAATTAGGTGATGGGGAGCACTTGATAGAGGAGATAGAGGCAGTCAAAGTTGGGTTGAATTTTTGATGATTGGGCAGGATTAATGAAGGCACAGTTTGGACTTTTTATAGCGAATGGAACCCGGCCAACCCCACCCAGATTTTGGGGAAAATTGTTGCCTCATTAAAAAGACTCCTTTGGTCCAAAACTGAATTTCTAGAATTGTGCATATTGTTTTATTAAAACAAAAAAATATAAAAAAAGGGGTGGCGGGCCACCAACCCTGCCATCGCAACTCATAGCCGATTCAATATAGTTACGAAGGGGCAGGCCATGACCCCTGGCCCCTCCCTCACCCATGGAACAATTACAAGCAGGGGTGGGCAGCCATGACCCTACCATCCCACAACCATCCCACGGAACGGGGCTCACCAAACAAACATTATACCGAAATGGGTGGGTATGGTGGACACACCCAACATGCAACTAAATGCAATAGCTAACATGGAGGTGGGTACGATGGGCGGGCTACCCAAGGTGGGCCCGACCCAACCATTAACTTTAAAAAAAAAAAAACCATTTGTAATGTATTAAAACAAATTTTGTTATGCAAAAGGGAGGAGGCGGGGTTTGACCGCCCGACCTCCTCCATATTAACCGAACCTTCCACCAACTACCCTACAACTGTTTTGTTGAAAAATCCACCACCCATATTATACTTAAACGTAGCTTGTCAGTGTGCCCAGGAGAGGAGGCAGTGCACGCGGTTCGAGGCCAAATTTTGCAGGAGGGCCGAATTTTTACTTTGTAAGAATTTGACAAATTTTATATGGTTTTAGCACTTCTCAATGCCACGAACGCAATAGCACTGTCCGTTTCTCCATTAGAGTTCTGCATTTTTTCAGTATGGAGGTATAAGACTCTTTTTTTGTAACTGATGATTGTACTCTTCTTTCTCATGCCACTTAATGAATGAAGGCCTCCCCATTGATCGAGCAGGGCCTGGAGACGTAGTCCAATTCGGACAAACTCTGTTATCAAGTTTTGCTATCTTCTTTCATGCTTTATGTTTTTCTCCTCTTCTCTCATGTGCACATTAAGTTTTCTATGTTAAGCTACAACTTATGCATGTAATTCTTTAACACATCTATAAGCAAAAGATTTTGGATCAAGTGATATCATAGCATTGATCCGGGTGGATCTCTAGGCACAATCGTTGGAAAAAGAAAGAGTGAGGGAACAATTCCCTAACTTGCCAATTTACTGATAAACCTTTTGTTGGTTCAAAAGCCCCTCAATGGGGAGGATTGATCCAGGTGGATCTCCAAACACAATGGCATGAAAAATCTCAAAATTCAAAGTGGTGGAAAGGTGATGAACTTGACATCAAATCGAAGTGCTCGTCGCTTTGATTCCAACTGTGCAAATGGCACTCCAATTTGAGTCCAGATTAAGGAGATAAAGGTAGTCAAAGTTGGGTTGAATTTTTTATGACTGGGCAGGATTAATGAAGGCACAATTTGGACTTTTTCCGATGGATAGGATCCGGCCAACCCTAACCAGAGTACTAGCAAAATTGTTGCCTTGTTAAAAAGACTCCTTCGGTCCAAAACCGAATTTCCAAAATTGTGCATATTGTTTTATTAAAACAAAAAAATATATAAAAATAGGGGTGGCGAGCCACCAACCCCGCCACCCCAACTCATAGCCGATTCAATATAGTTACGTTGGGGTGGGCCATGACCCCCAGCCCCTCCCTCGCCCACGAAACAGTTACAAACGGGGGTGGGCAGCTATGACCCCGCCACCCCATAGCCGTCTCACAGAACGGGGCTCACCAAACAAACATTATACGGAAATGGGTGGGGATGGTGGGCACACCCAACATGCAACTAAATGCAACATCCAACACGGAGGTGGGTAAGGTGGCCAGGCCGCCCAAGGCGGGCCCGACCCAACCATTAACTTAAAAAAAAAAACCAATTTCGTTTGTAATGTATTAAAACAGATTTTGTTATGTAAAAAGGAGGAGGGGGCGTTTGACCACCCGACTTCCTCCATATTAACCAGACCTTCCACCAACTACCCTAAAATAGTTTTGTTGAAAAATCCGCCACCCATATTATACTTAAACACAGTTTTTTAGTGTGCCCAAGAGAGGAGGCAGTGCACGCAGTTCGAGGCAAAATTTTGCAGGAGGGCAGAATTTTCACTTTGTCAGAATTTGACAAATTTTATATGTTTTCATCACTTCTCGACACCACGAACGTAATGGCATTTTCCATTTCTCCACCAAAGTTCTGCATTTTTTCAGTATGGAGGTATAAGACTCCATTTTTGTAACTGATGATTGTACTCTTCTTTCTCATGCCACTTAATGAATGAAGGCCTCCCCATTGATCAAGCAAGGCTCGGAGACGTAGTCCAAGTCGAATGAACTCCGTTATCAAGTCTTGTTGTCTTATTTCATGATTTATGTGTTTCTCATCTTCTCTCATGTGCACATTAAGTTTTCTATGTTAAACTACAATTTATGCATGTAATTCTTTAACGCATCTATAAGCAAAATATTTTTGATCAAGTGGTATCATAGCATTGATCGAGGTGGATCTCCAGACACAATGGCTAGAAAAGGAAAGAGTGAGGGAACAATTCCCACACTTTCCAACTGACTGATAAAGCTTTTGGCAGTCCAAAATCTCCTCAATGGGGAGGATTGATCCGGGTGCATCTCCAAAAATAGTGACATGGAAAAAGCTAAAAATTAAAAGTGGTGGAAAGGTGATGAACTTGACATTAGATTGAAGTGCTCGTCGCCCTGATTCCAACTGTGCGAACGACACTCCAATCCGAGTCCAAATGAAGGAGATAAAGGGAGTCAAATTTGGGTTGACTTTTTGATGATTGGGTAGGATTAATGAAGGCACAATTTGGAATTTTTCCAGCAGAAAGAATCCGGCCAACCCGGCTAGATTTCAAGCAAAATTGTTGCCTCATTAAAAAGACTCCTTCGGTCAGAAACTGAATTTCCAAAATTGTGCATGTTGTTTTATTAAAACAAAAAAAATATAAGAAAAGGGGTGGCGCACCACCACCCCAACTCGTAGCTGATTCAATATAGTTATGGAAGGGTGGGCCATGACCCCTAGCCCCTCCCCCAGCCACAAAATAGTTACAAATGGGGGTGGTGGGCCATGACCCCGCCACCCCACAACCGTCCCACGGAACGGGGCTCACCAAACAAACATTATACGTAAATGGGTGGGTACAGTGGGCACACCCAACATGCAACTAAATGCAACAGGCAACATGGATATAGGTACGGTGGGCGAGCCACCCAAGGCAGGCTCGACCCAACCATTAACTTAAGAAAAAAAAAATCGTTTGTAATGTATTAAAACAGATTTTGTTATGCAAAAAGGAGGAGGCGGGGTTTGATCGCCCGACCTCCTCCATATTAACCAGACCTTCCACCAACTACCCTACAATAGTTTTGTTGAAAAATCCACCACCCATATTATACTTAAACATAGTTTGTCAGTGCACCCAAGAGAGGAGGCAGTGCACGCAGTTCGAGGAAAAATTTTGCAGGAGGGCCAAATTTTCACTTTGTCAGAATTTGACAAATTTATATGGTTTCAGCACTTCTCAACACCGCGAATGCAATGGCGTTGTCCGATTCTCCGTCAAAGTTCTGCATTTTTTGGCCATTTTTCAGTGTGGAGGTATAAGACTCCTTTTTTGTAACTGATGATTGTACTCTTCTTTCTCATGCCACTTAATGAATTAAGACCTCCCCATTGATCAAGGAGGGCCCAGAGACGTAGTCCAAGTCAGACGAACTCCGTTATCAAGTCTTATTGTCTTATTTCATGCTTTATGTGTTTCTCCTCTTCTCTCATGTGCACATTAATTTTTCTATGTTAAGCTACAATTTATGCATGTAATTGTTTAACACATCTATAAGCAAAAGATTTTGGATCAGCACTATTTTCCATCATTATAGACCATAGGTATATAGATGTTGTATGGGTGTTAATGTGAGGATAATTTTTCCCCACAGGGATGGCTTTGTTTAGGGCCTTGGACTTCATCTAAGGAGAAACACCATTATCATCCTAGGACCTACGAGTGGTTTTGGTGGGTTAGTAATAATACAGACCATGCACATGGTACAAACCACCTCCCAGTGCCTCTAAGGTGAATAGTTGGCCTAGTGGTGCTCATCGCCAATATCAAGGTTTCTTGTTGGTGGCTAGTGTCCTACTTACTAATTTCTACTACCCAATATTGTGAAATTTTGATAGGTTCATGTACCAACAACTAATACATTACATTAGTGTTGGTTGACCTTGAGGTGTCCTTAATATAGTTTGCCCGAAATTTGACCTCTCGATGGAATATAGTCCCTAACCATCAAGTGACAGTCCTTGAACGCTCTATCTCCATGAGCTAATGGATAATGTAGGATGATATGCTAATATTGAGGACATGTTCGACATGGCATCTAGGTTAGTTGGGGATTTTTGCACAATTAGGTGATGGGGAGCAATATTTTCCATCATTATAAACCATAGGTATATAGATGTTGTATGGGTGTTAATGTTAGGGTAATTTTTCCCCACAAGGATGGCTTTGTTTGGGGCCTTGGACATCATCTAAGGAGAAACACCATTATCATCCTAGGGCCTACGAGTGGTTTTGGTGGGTTACTAATAAACCCAACATGACTTCCTAAGGATAGTAAATCCTCCTTACTACTGATACGTGGTGATCCAGGAAACAAGATCTAGGTTTTTATTGCTTTTTGGAGGGAAAGTAGTCCTCCACTGAAGGAGTTTTCCTCCTATCCACTTGTACAAACAATAAGCTTGAGTAACATAATAGCATTAGAAGAAAATCATAGGAAAGCATGTGAATAATAGGAGAGGTTTAGATTCCAAGCATTTTTTGTAACTTTGTCATGTACAAACAACATTTTTGTTAATCAAAGTGATATTTGATTTCAGCTCTTAGTTTAGCTTTCTTCTAAGGTTTTTAAGTTTCCTTGTGTCAAGGCCCAACCTAGGTTGTCGATATCCCTCTTGTATCATTTATGTTCAGACATTTGTTTATGAGCAATATTTTCTTGCATATTATCTTAACATTTGTTGATTATAGTTGTAGCACTGTTACATTAGTTATATAGAATTTTTACTTTTAATTTAGTTCATTTCCATTACTATTTTTAATTTTTTGTTCATTATTTATTATTCATTTTTTCTTACACTCTACTCTATTTTTCAACTACAAGAAACACTACAACCTTGCGTCTTGTTAGATTAACCCTACCAGAAGTTGTTTTGATGCATTGGATAGGTGCACTTTTCAATTTTTCAACTTCTCCTTAGCATCATTGCCATCCAATATCACATTTAGCATATTCACCTTCACATTAGACCATTTCTTGAAGAAAAATAAGGACACTTGTAGCAGTTTGCAACCCGGCTTCTAAGCTTGGACAAATTCATAGAAAACACATGATTTTCATTCATGCTCTATACATACTTACTATCTCGATACTTGACACCTAACATACAAACGAGCGTGTAGATTGAAGCCCTAATGTCTCAATACCCAATATCTTCAAAGGCCAATGGTCAAGCTATCAAGCCACCGGGCCCTCGAGAAGAGGCTAAAGAGTGTCATTGATACTAATGAGCTGATACCTTAACATCCAAAAGCCTATCATCCACGTTATCGCTATATGGTTACCACCTAGACATCACCTCAGTGAGACATCATAATGAAACATTAGCATGTCAAATCAACTGCCACACAATTGACATGCCATATCCCCAGGTCCACATCCACTCACCACATCATTACTCTATCAATATCAAGGTTGCATTAGTGTTGGTTGAACTTGAGGTGTCCTTAATACAGTTAGCTGAAATTTGACCTCTTGATGGACTATAGTCCCCAACCATCAAGTGAGAATCTGATGTGGGAGCATGTGACTCAAAGGCGAAAAGTCTTCCAACTTATTCCAAAAATCCAAAAAAATCTACAGGCAAGGGAGTGGGGTCCTTTAGCCTGCAATTTCCATGTTTTTTTAGATAGAATAAATTCTAGAAATAAAACATGCTAATATTATTACAGATGGATAAGCTGTAGTAAAGCTTTCACGCTTTAAATCATTCCTGTAAAGCATGCTTTTGTAACGGATAAGGACCAAGAAGGCCTATCCTTTAATTATAAATAAAGAGGCGGCGATACTCTCATCAAAGAAGAGAGGAGCGGGTGCCGAAGCATTATTACTTAAACTTTTCTCTCGCTCTAATGGCCTTCTGTTAATTGAATGGTGCATGCATCTGTTTACTGTGTATCGGAATTAGTGGCTCTATTAAATATGCGTGCATATATCAGATAGTTTAATTCACTGTTTAATAAAAGTGTTGAGTTTCCTTATTGTTCCCCGCATGATGCTTGATTGAGGACTTTATGGCCGATTCTTTTTTATTTCAGTGTGTGTAGACCTCATAAGCGATCTTATAAATTATCGTGCCTACTCTGTTTACACAGAGGATCCACGACTTTTTCTTTAAGTGGGCCTTTATAGTGGACGTGAAGCATTCTCAATATTGGTTCATACCCCATTGGGTCCGAAACCAATATCGCGTCGGAGAGGGCCTTTTAAGCTCTTAACTGTGCGCTCCAAAATCCCGGAGCTGAAGTATTATCAAGTGCAGCGGATAAGGATTTCGGGTCCGAAAGGAACCTTTGATACGGCTACATGGGAGAGCTCCGATATCCCGGAGCCGAAATACTATAGAGTTGGGTTTAATGGGTATCGGGTCCGCAAAGGCTTAGACTGTACGCTCTAACAATCGGAGCCGAAATATTATAAAACAGAGCCCAAAGGAGCGTCGGGTCCGCAGACCCATTACATTGCAAATCTGTCGATAGGGAACCGCCGATAGGTGGACCCGAAATCCATATAGAAGGGAGCCTAAGAAGATCGTCAGGTCCGCGGGGTGTATTGGAAGCAGTGGTGCTTTGGAAGTCCTCCAATAGCGATTGCAATATCACGTCGGGGAAAAGGGGGATATAAAGCGCCGATTATATCATAAAGCAATTCTTTTAAGAATTACTGCCCGATAGTGTATTGGGTGTATAAGCCTCCATATTGTTGCGATAGTGTTGTGGGTATATTAGTCCCTATAAAAGCCTCCGATAGTGTTTTAAAGTAATTCCTTTGGAATTGCTGCTCTTGTTAATTAAGCATTGTTAAATTAAGCAAGGTTTGGGGGTTTAAAGAAATAAATGAAGATATCAGTTTACTGACTGATACGCCTAGGGAAGAAGAAAGGGGAGCTGACTTGGACATAGAAGAGATTACAACCAGATTGGGAAGGTTATCCCTAACGCCTGCACCCACGCCATCATTAGTGGTATCAGAGCCATCAACTGACATTGAATTGAATCTCAGGAGCAGGAGAAGGATGGCTTTCAGATTTGGAAGAGGACGAGGACGTGGTGGAAGAGGATGGCCTATTGCAAATGCTGAAATAATGGAAACAGTAGAAGAGCCGTGAGCTAGATTGGATGCGTTAACTTCAGACAGAAACATAGATGGTGGAGATGTTAGTGAGCCCAAGGTTGAAGCTATAGAAGAGGAGGAAGCTGTACAGGTTACTCCTGAGATGAGGTTCTTTCATTCAGTATTGAAATCCACAGCCAGGCCAAAGACCGAGGTACCGGTATACCAAGGAGGACTGAATCCAGAAGAATTGATAGACTGGATCAATTGCATGGAGAAATTCTTCGATTATGAAGAAACAGAAGATGATAAGAAAGTGAAGTTTGTTGTCACCAGGTTAAAAGGCCATGCAGTGCTTTGGTGGGATGGTGTGCAGGCAGAAAGGAAAAGACTTGGTAAGCAGCCAATCAAGAACTGGAGCAGGATGGTAACAAAATTAAGAGGTAAGTTTTTTCCAAGTAATTATCAGCAAACATTATTTAGACAAATGCAAAATCTTAGACAGAGAGCTTTAACAGTAAAAGAATTTACAGAAGAGTTCTATAAGGTGAGTATAAGAGCTGGAGAAGCCCAAGATACAGATGAGAAGGTGGCCAGATATATGAATGGCCTCAGGATGGACATTCAGGATGAGATAAGTCTGCTGTCTCCTAAAACAGTAGAGGAAGCTTATCAGATAGCACTGAAAGCTGAAGAAAAACTCATGAGGAAGCAGTCTGCCAGAGGGAGAGGGACTTTCAGAGGAAAAGGAAGTCAAGGTGGTAGAGGAAGGTCTACAACACCTAAAGATGGAGCTAGCAGTAGCTCAACCCAGCATACACCCACAGGAGGTGATGCAAGAGGCAAAGGAAGTTTTTCTAGAGGAAGGGGAGGCAGAGGAAGAGGCAAAGAAGTAAGGTGTTACAGATGTAATAAGCTGGGACATAGAGCTTTTGAGTGCCCAGAGAATGCAGAAACAAAACCGAGGAATGCAATTGCTGCTCCAGCTGAGGGAGAAGCACTAGTGGCAGAAGTAGCAAAAGAGGAAAATACACCAGAAAGAGGAGAATCCCTGGTAGTTAATAAAGTTCTGCTTAAGCCAGCAAAGGAGATGGCTGAACTGCCACAAAGGAAGACTTTATTCAGGACGGTGTGTAAAGTTCAAGGGAAATGTTGCCAGATGATCATTGATAGTGGCAGCACTGATAATTTGGTCTCTACATAAGTAGTGGAGAAATTGAAGCTGAAGACAATGAAACATCCAACACCTTATAAAGTGTCATGGTTGCAAAAGGGACATCAACTGTTGGTAAGTGAACAATGTGAAGTGGAATTTCAAGTGGGCAAGTATAAAGATAAAATTATTTGTGATGTGATGCCAATGGACGTGTGTCACATATTGCTTGGAAGACCTTGGCAATATGACAGAGGAGCCATACATGATGGGAAAAGAAACACCTACAAGTTTGGAAAGGATGGTGTCAATCATACATTGTTGCCTCTGCAAGAAGGAGATGTACCGGGATAGAAGACTGATCCAAAAACTCTGTTACTTGGAGGAAAGGAATACCTGAAGCAGATTGAAGAAAATGAGGTAAATTTTGCTGTAATTTGTAATCCCAAGGTAATAACGACTTCCACTAAAGTTTCTGATTTACCCATTGAAATTCAAGAAATGCTGGAGAAATATTGTGATATTATTGTTGATGATTTTCCTAATGAATTACCACCCATTTGAAGAATCAGTCATCAAGATTTGATTCCTGGAGCAAGCCTACCTAACAAAGCAGCATATAGAATGACTCCTGCAGAAAATGAAGAAGTTAAGAAACAGGTGCAAGAATTGCTTGACAAGGGGCTGATCAGAGAAAGCCTAAGTCCTTGCGCAGTGCCAACAGTGCTGAGCCCAAACAAAGATGGAGGCTGGAGAATGTGTACAGATTTGAGAGCTATTAATAAAATTACAATCAGGTACAGATTTCTATTACCCATAATTGAAGATTTAATGGATTGATTGTCTGGAGAAAAATATTTTTCAAAACTAGATCTTAAAAGTGGGTATCATCAGATAAGGATAAGAGAGGGGGATGAGTGGAAAACCGCTTTTAAGACCAATGAAGGATTATATGAATGGAGAGTGATGCCTTTTGGGCTGTCAAATGCACCACGTACATTCATGAGGCTTATGAATGAAATTCTTAAAGAGTTCATTGGTAAATTTGTAATAGTATATCTGGACGATATATTAGTCTATAGCAGGTCCAAGGAGGAGCACTTGAGGCATTTAAATTATGTCTTACAGAAGCTACAGCAAGAAAAACTATTGTTGAACTTGAAGAAGTGTTTATTCATGAAAGAGGAGCTGGTGTACTTGGGATTTGTTATTTCTGCTGAAGGGTTAAAGATGGATCCAGAGAAGATCAAAGCAATTATGGAGTGGCCTTCACCCAAAAGTGTTTTTGAGGTAAGGAGTTTTCATGGTCTTGCTAGTTTTTACAGAAAATTCATTAAGAATTTTAGTAAGATTAATGCAACTATTATTGAGACCATAAAGAAGGATAAACATCCATTTAAATGGACTGCTGAAGCAGAGAGGAATTTTCAGCTGTTAAAGAAGAAAATAACTGAAAAGCCTGTTTTGGTTCTTCCTGATTTTAACAAAACTTTTCAAGTTAAGTGTAATTCCAGCGCAAAAGCAATTGGAGGAGTTTTAAGCCAAGAAGATAGACCAATAGCTTATTTCAGTGAAAAGCTAAATGATGCAAAAAAGAAGTATTCTTCTTATGATAAGGAGTTTTACGCAGTTGTGCAAGCATTAAAGAAATGGAGGCATTATTTAATGTCAAAAGAATTCATTCTTTATACAGATAACCATGCATTGCAGTTTATAATGCAGCAGCCAAAACTCAGCCAGAGACATGCTAAATGGGTAGAATATCTTCAAGGTTTTCATTTTGTGTTGAAGCATATAACTGGGCAGTCAAACAAAGTTGCAGATGCCTTAAGTAGGAGAAATGTATTGCTGCAAGAAAGTCAAATGCAAGTGTTGGGTTTTGATTTTCTTAAGGAATTATATGAGACCGATTCATATTTTAAAGAGTCATTTCAGGCTTCTAAAAATCCTGTTTTGGCGGATAGGAGCAAGTGGTTGGATTATTTCCTACAAGATGGACTGTTATTTAAGAAAAATCAACTGTGCATACCAAACTGTTCAATGAGAGAAAATTTAATCAAAGAGAAACATAGTGGAGGACTTGCAGGACATTTTGGTGTAGAGAAGACTTTTGAACAGCTCAACAGATTTTATTTCTGGCCGAAAATGAAATCTGAAGTAGAGAAGTATATAAGAAATTGTAAAGTCTGCCAATATGCAAAAGGAAGGAGCCAGAACACAGGGTTGTATAGTCCATTACCAATTCCAGATAGGCCTTGGGATATGGTAAGTATGGATTTTGTGCTGGGATTACCAAAGACTCAAAGAGGTTATGATTCAATTTTTGTTGTAGTGGACAGATTTTCAAAGATGGCACACTTTATTCCATGTTATAAAACTAGTGATGCTTCTCACATTGCTAATTTGTTTTTTAAAGAAATTGTAAGATTGCATGGGTTGCCCAAAAGCATTGTTTCAGACAGGGATTCAAAGTTCGTTGGACATTTCTGGAGAACACTATGGAAGAAGCTGGGAACTAAATTAAATTTCAGTTCTGCCTATCATCCACAAACTGATGGACAGACTGAAGTTGTGAACAGAAGTTTAGGCAATCTTTTGAGGAGCCTTACTGCAGAACATCCAAAGCAATGGGATCAAGTGTTAGCACAAGTTGAGTATGCATATAAT
The DNA here is from genome assembly GCA_031772625.1 of Pinus tabuliformis. Taxonomy (NCBI): domain Eukaryota; kingdom Viridiplantae; phylum Streptophyta; class Pinopsida; order Pinales; family Pinaceae; genus Pinus; species Pinus tabuliformis. The sequence continues at coordinate 1,333,840,364 of CM062804.1, read as the reverse complement.
GACTCACCAAACAGGAGCACAGGACAGAGCCCATTCCATATTGTTTATGGAATGCATCCAAGAGGAATATCTGAATTAAGGAATTTGGGAAAAGAAGAAATGAGAAGTGCAGAAGGTGAAGACTTTGCTTCAAGAATGCAGGCGATACATGAACAGGTGAAACAACAGCTGCAGGATAGCAACATCAGGTATAAAACCAGAGCAGATATGTGGAGAAGATAAGTAAACTTTGAAGTTGGGGATTTGATTTTATCACATCTCAGAAAGGAGAGATTTCCAAAGGGGGAGTATAATAAGTTGAAATCCAAGAAAATTGGACCATGCAGAATACTAAGGAAATTCTCTGCAAATGCTTATGAGATTGAATTACCACCTGATGTGGGAATATCACCAATTTTTAATGTTGCAAACTTGTATAAGTATGAGAATGAAACTGCAGATGATACAGCACAGGATCAAGAGACCCAAGAGATTAATTGGGTAAAACAGTTACCCACAGTAAAGAAATTACAACCAGAAAGAATTCTGGACAAGAAAGTGCATAAGAAGACAAGGGGACGAGAGTACTTCCAGTATTTGGTAAAATGGAAAGGACATCCAATCGCTGAAGCTACTTGGGTTACAGAAGACGTTCTACAGAAACTGGGCAAATCTGTAGACGAGCTCATGGACAGGAGCCCATGAAGAATTTTGTCCTCAGGAGTCTGATGCGGGAGCATGTGACTCAGAGGGGAAAAGTCTTCCAACTTATTCCAAAAATCCAAAAAAATCTACAGGCAAAGGAGTGGGGTCCTTTAGCCTACAATTTCCATGTTTTTTTAGATAGAATAAATTCTAGAAATAAAACATGCTAATATTATTACAGATGGATAAGCTTTAGTAAAGCTTTCACGCTTTAAATCATTCCTGTAAAGCATGCTTTTGTAACGGATAAGGACCAAGAAGGCCTATCCTTTAATTATAAATAAAGAGGCGGCGATACTCTCATCAGAGAAGAGAGGAGCAGGTGTCGAAGCATTATTACTTAAACTTTTCTCTCGCTCTAATGGCCTTCTGTTAATTGAATGGTGCATGCATCTGTTTACTGTGTATCGGAATTAGTGGCTCTGTTAAATATGCGTGCATATATTAGATAGTTTAATTCACTGTGTAATAAAAGTGTTGAGTTTCCTTATTGTTCCCCGCATGATGCTTGATTGAGGACTTTATGGCCGATTCTTTTTTATTTCAGTGTGTGTAGACCTCATAAGCAATCTTATAAATTATCGTTCCTACTCTGTTTACACAGAGGATCCACGACTTTTTCTTTAAGCGGGCCTTTATAGCGGACGTGAAGCATTCTCAATATTGGTTCATACCCCATTGGGTCCGAAACCAATATCACGTCGGAGAGGGCCTTTTAAGCTCTTAACTGTGCGTTCCGAAATCCTGGAGCCGAAGTATTATCAAGTGCAGCGGATAAGGATTTCGAGTCCGAAAGGAACCTTTGATACGGCTACATGGGAGAGCTTCGATATCCCGGAGCTGAAATACTATAGAGTTGGGTTTAATGGGTATCGGGTCCGCAAAGGCTTAGACTGTACGCTTCGACAAACAGAGCCGAAATATTATAAAACAGAGCCCAAAGGAGCGTCGGGTCCGCAGACCCATTACATTGCAAATTTGCCGATAGGGAACTGCCGATAGGCGGACCCGAAATCCATATAGAAGGGAGCCTAAGAAGATCGTCGGGTCCACGAGGTGTATTGGAAGCAATGGTGCTTTGGAAGTCCGCCGATAGCGATTGCGATATCGCGTCGGGGAAAAGGGGGATATAAAGCGTCGATTATATCATAAAGCAATTCTTTTAAGAATTACTGCCCGATAGTGTATTGGGTGTATAAGCCTCCATATTGCTGCGATAGTGTTGTGGGTATATTAGTCCCTATAAAAGCCTCCGATAGTGTTTTAAAGTAATTCCTTTGGAATTGCTGCTCTTGTTAATTAAGCAAGGTTTGGGGGTTTAAAGAAATAAATGAAGATATCAGTTTAATGACTGATACGCCTAGGGAAGAAGAAAGGGGAGCTGACTTGGACATAGAAGAGATTACAGCCAGATTGGGAAGGTTATCCCTAACGCCTGCACCCACGCCATCAGAATCCTTGAACCCTCTATCCCCATGAGTTAATTGATAATGTAGAATAATATGTTAATATCGAGGACATGTTTGACATGGCATGTAGGTTAGTTGGGGATTTTTTCACAATTAGGTGATGGGGAGCACTATTTGACATCATTATAAACCATAGGTATATATATATGTTGTATGGTTGTTAATGTGAGGATTTTCCTAACAAGGATGGCTTTTGTTGGGGTCTTCGACATCATCTAAGAAGAAACATCATTATCATCCTAGGTACTACGAGTGGTTTTTAAGGTTTAGTAATAATACAAACTATGCACATGGTACAAAACTGCCTCCCAGTGCCTCTAAGATGAATAGGTTATAGGATCCCAATGCGAGTTTATATTATATGGTTTGTATTAATAAAATAAAAGAGCCAATTAATAGAACTACTGGCAAATGAACAATTAAAAAAATATTAGGATGGAGACTTTTCAAACATTTTTGTGGGAAAATTTAAAATTTCAAGTTGCGCTCTAAATATTTGGTGTTCAACAATTTGGGAAAATTTTGAGCAGACAAATAATTTGTGATCTGTGTTCTTTGATGAGCATTAGCGGGTGCACACATTAACTCCAATATGGTCGGGGGAGTGTCCTATAGCATTAACAGGTGAGGCGCTTCTGTCAACAACCCTGCCGAACCGCCATGACAGGTTTACAAGCTTTGCATTTACTACCATTTTTTTCTGTGAGGTCGATCTTCCATAGCTTTTTCCTAAAACAAGTATATGCTTTGGCTTTCTATTTGTTTTATTAAAAAATAGCTCTTTGAATAAATTATTATCATATCTTATTTCCTATTCAGTTTGTTGGGGCTACCTTTAGATTCTATCTTTTTTATTGTACAGACTTTAAACACATACCCAACCCATTTCCTTGTAAGCTTTACTAAGCATAGGATGATAATACAGGGCATTTTCTTTGATTGGATTCTAGCTTAGTTATTTCTTCTTCTGTTGGGCATATGTAAAGTTAAGTGCATTTTAATGGAATTTGATTTCTTGTTTCTTTGTGTTAAGATATTTGCAAATTTCCTTGCTGACACTATGACATCAATGTAAGAGAAATACTTATAATCAAATGGGTATTTATCCCAGGAGTTTATTCTTGTGCATTCTCACACTTTCAAGGCTTGCATACGTGCCAGAAATCATAGACAAGTACCCAGACTTGGAAGAAAACTCAGTGTTTCTATTTAGCTACCTAACCTAATTCCAATTCAAGAGGTACAGAACTCAATCAATAATAGCACTCAAAGGATTATTGTTAATTTTAGGTATGTTCTATGCTTAGAGAAAATTTATTTCAATTTTCCATATTAACTCAATATCAATTTCAGATTAGCAATCACATTTAACATGATAGTAAAATGTAGATAGAACATAAACATAAATTGCAGAAAACAAGCCAAGACAAGAGGACACTAGATGTGGCTTCAGCCAACGACAAACCCCAATGTGGGGAAACCCTTGATCAAATCTTCTTATGATCTTCAATAGTTCAGCAGAGAGATAGTACAAATATACAAAATTGATATTTATGATAGTAGTAGAAAACCCTTGACCAGAGAAGTCAATGCTGGTCAAACTAGACAAAACCTTCTTCTGAAGTTCATCCATATGGCACCAATAGGATGCTCATCAAACTGAGTCGAACATGGTCAACCCTTGACCCAATACAGCTCCCAAAAACACTGATAACTGCTTGCTGCACTAGTTGTAACTGCTTTATGAGATATGGCATCAACATTCAATCCTCTTCCTTCACACAGTTACCAATGTATGACTTCGAGGTGCAACTCCACCATTGTCACGCTTTCAATTCAATACCTTTGCTATTGGCTATGGCCTGTGGCCTAGCCCAGTAGCAAGTCTGGCCTCTGATCTTCAGTCAAAAAATAATATCAATGCAGTAGTATAAGTCCTACAAGGACTTGACTCAATCTGAGTGTGTTGATCTGAACTTTGGTCTAGGACAGATTTCATTAAAATAATATGACTATAGGTTACCAACCTTATAAAAAATCCTCAGGAATAGTTTCAATCACAATGTTGTCATCATCATGTTGCCACTAAAATACTATGTTGATCCTTCAAGTCTTGATATGTTGTTAGGGCTTCTTCCCATCAACGGATTAGAGTCTCTCATTGTTGTAGCTTAGGACCTCATCATAACTGTGAAGCCTTCCTTTATAGTGGTTTACAGTTCCTCTATCCAGCGTATTAGAGTCCTCCTTAACTACTGGTTAGAACATCTTTTGATAGCGTATATGTCCTCCTCATAAGACACCTGTAGAGACTTCTCCCTTCAACGCGGTTGGGTTTCAAGACTGTGGCTAAGGTGTGCTAGGTATCCTTACTTGAACAACACCTAAAAACATCCTTTAGGCCTGTGTGTTGAGTCTCTTTCTTATTGTGTATTAAGGGTTCATTTAGGCTCCCTTTGACTGCATCTTAGCTGTGAATAGAAGACTGCGGATAGGGCTCTTTTGAAGCTTCCTTTTAGTGCATATGGAAGCCTCTTTGCTGTGATGAAGAGCCTTCTTTTGGGACAACGAAGGAGCCTCTCTTCACTATTATTTAATCCCTTTAGGATAGCATATAAGGCTTGCAGCTAGGGCACATTTTATAGTAGCTAGGGCTCCTCCAAAGCTACATCTATGACTCTTCCTTGAAGACTGTGTTTAGGGCAGCATTAGCCCTCCCTTGATAGCGGATTAGTGCACAACTGAAAAAGAACTTCAACTCCTAGTTTAGACTGCGGTTAGGGCATCATATCTCTATTAGGACAACATATAGAATACTTCTTGACTTTGGCCAGAATATCTCATTTCCTCCTACGTCTAGGTTCTCATCATCTAGATTTCTCTTGCCACCAAAACCCAAAACAAGTGGAGAGAGATCAAGGGTGAAGTGTGTGTACAAAATGACATGAAAACCTTTTCTATTTATAATAAAACGTTGAGGATAGATGGGGGTAGTTTGGTTGCTAGCCGACCTTAACGAATTGTCACATAACATAAATAAATTCATATCTCCATGAATACATGTTAGAATCGGATGATCTTTAGGTCATTCCTACACCTCTTGACGAGACTGTCATGTTCTGCCACTACTGCACCATGTCATGGCTGTCCCATTGTGTCACTGCTGCACTATTTCATGGCTGTCCCATTATGCCACTACTGCACAATGTCATGGTTGTCCTGCTGTGATTTTCCATACCATAACAACACCATCAATTTGCTGCACTAAATACTAGTTGTCCCATGTACCATTATACCATTGTTGTCCCATTGTGCACTATATGCCATTGACCATTGATGTCCCATTGCTATACCATATGTTGCACCATACTGCACCAAGATGCCTTTCCTATCCCATTGTTGTATCATTGCAGCACCGTGTAGCATTTCTATCCCACTACTACACCATACATCTTGTTGTCCATACTGTTGCACCATACATCTTGTTGTCCATACTGCTGCACCATACATCTTGTTGTCCATACATCTTGTTGTCCATACTGCTACACCATTGTTTAACCATACATCTTGTTGTCATACACTATGTTATCTATAATGTTACAACATTCATCATAAGACTTGGATCTATCATTCATGACTGTGATTCAATCCAAACAGCAGATAGAGCATCCTTATTTAGAACAACATTAAGGATAGTTGAAGGTGTGGCTTCTTTATCTCAGTGTTTACATGTGAGAGCATTCCTTCCATGACAACAATGGTATTCCTTTCTCAACTAGGGAGAGCTCCATCCGCTGATCCATATGTCCGACTGTACTATCTCTGCCATCAGTGCCATGCACTACTCTGCTCTCCTCTGCTTTGCTGAGATCTGCTCTGCTCTGCTGAGCTCTGTCAGCTCTGCTATGCTAAACCATAAAGAAGAAGAATTGATCGATAATGTCTCATACCATTCTCTATTGACCTGAAGTCAGTTTCATCTGAATAGATTGTGTCATATTACTCTTACTGACCCGAAGTCAGTTTTATTGATCCCAGATCAATATCACAAGAGAGTGTCTCAAACCACTCATACTAATCCCAAATCAGTTGGAGGTCATCCTAGCAGGGAGTATGGTAGATGCAATGATGCATCCATCGATAGTACTATGGTCCCTAACACCATTTTCATGCTCATTGATCAGATGAGAGGTACTTCTCATGAGTCCCAGACCACATGGGCAGCATGCCTCGGCAAGAGAACTAATCATCCTATCCCATAGGAGAACTAATCATCCTAGCTCACAGGAGAATGAATCATCCTATCCCAAAGTCACCTCGGGGTATCACAAGGGAAGGCTCAGCTATTCACCCTGTACAAAGCACACCATTAGGGGAGGATGAGTCATCCTATGGTCATGTGTTTCTCCAGTAAGTACACCAAGCCCCCCAAATCTCCTAGAGCTCAATGCATGCAACATGCAAGACCCTTATACGAAGGTCTCTCAACGACTCCAAGTCGTTCAGGAAGGTCACAGATTTGACTTTTCCCCAGGGCTCTAACAAAATGTCTGCGACCTGTACATCAGTCTCAATGCGATGGAACCTCATCGCTCATCGACTTGTCATATCCTAGATAAGGTAGTATCTGATGTCTATCAATTGGAGCAGTCATCGAATACGGGATTCCTCAACAATCGAATCCCCCCCTAGTTGTCACAGAGGATCACAATGGTATTCATCATATGTACAAATAGCTCACTGAAGAGTTTCCACAACCAGGCAACTTCACATGAGATCATACTCGTAGCTATGTATTCGGTCTCAGTGGTGCTTATAGAAACCAACTTCTTCTTCTTGCTCATCCATGATATCGAACTAGAATCCAAAGAGAACTAGCACTGAGAAGTTCTCTAGTGATCCTCCACACTGCATGCCAAGTCAACATTCAAATAATCATATAGCTTCATATTTCCGGGAGTGTATCTCAATCCATGAGAGACTGTTCCTCGAAGATATCTTAGAAGATTCTTGGCACCAATCTAATGAGGCTCAACCAAATATGAGCTCACCATGCTAACTGCAAATCATATATACAGATAGAAGTTCACCAAGAACATCAATGCAAATGAGTTTATGAAACTCAGAGGCATTTCCCAAATCTGGTCTAACATCATCACCATATAACTTTTGAAAGTTAAGATCCTCAAGGTAGTCATGGGCTTGTACTTTAGCATTCCACATTTGGAATCCAACTCCCTCTTACTTCTGCAAGTGAGAGGGTTTGCACCTATCAGAAATAGGTTGTTCTTAGAAGGTGTTGGTATTAGAGGTCTATCATCCACAATCTTCAAGCAATGATTTGGATCGGCTTCACTCTTAGTGAATCTCAGCTTCATCTGACAACTATTAATCCTCTCATATCAAAACCGAGGTGATTTGTTTCAAGCCACAGATGGCTTTCTTCCACCTGCATACATGAGATTCCCGATGAATCTCAAACCCCTCGAGTTGTTCCAAGCCTGTGAACCTACTACAAGAGGGGAATGGTCCTTTTGTAAGATTTTCCTTCGGTACATCTCAGACATGTACCTTCATGCTCCTTTTGAATTCAGGCATCCCAGTCACCATCTGACTCACATCGGGTAGGGCTGCACAATAAGTAGACCTCCGGTGCTATAGATGAGATGTGTCAACTGACATCGTCCCCAATGGACCATCCTGCAAATTGGAATTGCCAACCCTAAACCCATGAGTAAAAGAATCTTTGAAAATTCTATTTTCAAACACATACCTTTCCATCAATGAATGCCACCGTGAAACCTTTGACTTCCATTGCTGAAATGGACACCAGGTTCTTCTTGTGATCAGGTACATAAAAGAGACTTTGTAAATGAATCGAGTTACCCTCATTCAATTGAGGGGTAACATTTCCTACACCCTTTCTGGGATAGGTGGCATCAGCTCCAAGTATAATCCCATGATTGTTTCTTACCAAATTCAAGAGAGCATTGCCTTGAAGCACTATAATCAATAAGCTAGATTCCCAAAGAATCTGAAGGAGAGGGCCAATACAAGATAACGCTTCTTTATCTTATCAGAAACAACATTTTATTCTTCATACTTGGGGTTCCTTCCTTTCCTTGAAGAGTTGGTCATTTCCTTGATGACCTGCATTATCTATCACTTGTTCGATCATTGAAGATGTCATTGGAATGATTGTTATCTTCATCAATAGATGTGTCCCTAACATTTGGACACTCCTTCGCATAATGGTCAAACTTATTATAAACAAGGCATCTGCCTTTCCTTTCACCCTGAGATCCAGACTTCCCATTGAAGTGATCTGTAGGTAGGCCATTAGAAGCTTCCACTATGCCATTATGATGATATACTCTGCTTCGACTTTACCCTTGGTGAATTTGAAGAGGGATGAGGAAACCATTGATCCTTTTGTCTTTTCCCAACTATCTTCAGTGATTGCTCTTTCACTCTTGCTTGGTCTTTTTCTTCACCTCATCTTTGATACCATGTTAAGTTTTGGTATGTTCTATGCTTAAAGCAATTTATTTCAATTTTCATAGTTAGCTCAATATCTTTTTCAGATTAGCAATCACATCAGCATTAAAACAACCTGCAGATAGAACATACAAATAAATCGCAGAAGACAATCCAGGACAAGAGGACACAAGATATGGCGCTATCCAGGGACAAACCCCATTGTGGGGAAACCCTTGATCAATTCTTCTTATATGTTCTTCAATAGTTCAGCACACACACACACAGAGAGAGAGAGAGAGAGAGAGAGAGAGAGAGTACATTTACAACAGAGGTCAACACTTTGACTTATCTAGATAAGAGCATAGATCACCTCTAACAATATGATACATGAGATCAGAAGACATGCTACTTCAACTAATTCTCCAAGGTGACTCCTTCACCTATCATTGTGTTGTATCTTGTCATCATGCTGCATCTCATCGTGTTGCACTATGCTGCACATTCTTGTTGTCCCATTGTGCCACTAATGCACAATGTCATGGCTATCTCGTTGTGCCACTGCTGCACTTATGTCATGACTGTCCCATTGTGCCACTGCTGCACCATGTCATGGTTGTCCCATTGTGCCACTGCTACACAATGTCATGGCTGTCCCGTTGTGCTTTGCCATACCATAACAACACCATGAATTTGCTGCACTAAATACTAGTTGTCCCATGTTGTACCATTGTACCATTGTTGTCCCATTGTGCACTATATGCCATTGACCATTGTTGTCCCATTGTTGTACCATATGTTGCACCATACTACACCAAGTTGCCTTTGCTGTCCCATTGTTGTATCATTGCAGCACCATGTAGCATTGTTGTCCCACTGCTACACCATACATCTTGATGTCCATACTGTTGCACCATTGTTGCACCATACATCTTGTTGTCCATACATCTTACTGTCCATATTGCTACACCATACATCTTGTTGTCATATACTATGTTGTCTATAATGTTACAACATTCATCATAAGACTTGGATCTATCATTCATGACTATGATTCAATCCAAACAGCAGATAGAGCATCCTTATTTAGAACAACATTAAGGATAGCTAAAGGTGTAGCTTCTTTATCTCAGCATTTACGTGTGAGAGCATTCCTTCCATGACAACACTGGTATTCCTTTCATGACTGCGTATAGGATAAGGGCTTTTCCTTTCACGACAGCAAGGGCATTCCGTGTGTAGATCACTTCTTCTAGGACAACGTTTAGGTACCATCTCCATTAGGCAGTGTAGCAACAAGGTTTAGGGTATCTCTTCTCCTTAGACCTGCAGATAGGGTTTCTGCCTTCATTTCCATGACTGTGTATTACCGCTTCTTCATAGGGTAGTGTTTAGGGCTTCTCCATAGGGCAGCGTTTAGGGCTTCTCCATAGGGCAGCATTTATGGCTTCTTCATAGGGAAACGTTAGGGATTCCTTCACCATGCTAGATCTCCCTTTCCTCTTGCATCTAGGGCTTCTTCATTAGGGCAGTGTAGAGCCTAGGGCACTCCCTCTAGACTAGTGTTATAGCTAGTCACTTTTGATGATGGTGATCCTCTTGAGTTTTCATCCTCCACACTAGCAGATGCATAGATTGGATTAGTTATAGAGGAGGAGGAGGATGGATGAGACAACAATGGTAATGCACAAATTTGATGATTATGGCATCAAGGAGGACAACTGATAGTCATCAGCTATGACATTCTTCCATCTATGGTTTTAGTATCCATGCTATTTTGTATTTTCCATTGGCATTCCAATCTATAGTAGCATTGAATCAATATCTATGTAGTATGTTTTCTACATTCTGATTTTTATGACTTAATGAGAAGACCGCAGTTTATGGTTCTAACTTCTTGTGTTTTCCATTTGATCATCATTGATGCAGTACTAGTAAGTACTAGTTGTATGATTCAATTTGTATCATGTAAATATTCTAGTTTCAAAATTCTAAAATAATTGAAATCCTTATTGTCATGTTTTTAGAGTCGATGTGTCTTGTCTCACATATGAGAGATGAAACACTTAGTATTATCTTAGATTGGTTATTTATTTGGTATTTGCCACTGTAAATGGGTTGTTGCTATTTGGTTGCTTCATGATGTTCATGTGTTGTAGGTGTAGAATTTCTTTCCTAGCAAAATTCAGAGTTGATTTACCTCCCAAAAAAATTATTGTTTGTGTGTGGATTTTTTGATTTGTTGATCTTATATGTCTTGCCATAATATTAAAAGTGTCTTGCCATAATATTACAAGTGTCCACAATTAATTAAACTATGTGATTTCTTGTTGTGGTTTCACATTCTCTAAGCATGCTCCTATTTTGATCACAGGAAAATCAAGGTTATGGTCTTGAATACCAACATGAATGAGACAATAACAAGATGGCATCTCATTTTCATCTTTAAAGGTTTTAGTTAAGTTGTTGATTTCTCCATTTATCTTGGCTTACAATTTTTTTGACCAAGAACCAATAATGTATGTCTAACAATAGACCTTAGGCATCAGAAAGGACACACCTCTTTATCACACCTAGAGAGACAATGGCCTTACATGTCTTTGCAAATTTTGAAATAACTATAAGGTGGACAAAATTATATAATTTTACAACCCCTTAGTGTGGGGGATGAGAGGCTTCTTCACATGCTATCTCATGGCTTTGCTACTATCACTAGTCATATTGAGGATCTTCCATTGCAAACTCCAAATCCATAAGCGGCATCAAATGTTGAATGGGTGGGCATAAACTAAAACAGTGCCAAATATTGAGTTTGTGATCACCAATCAGAGTGGGAGACTCCCTTTTTAAACCCCAAATTCAACAAGTGTTGAATCCACTGTATTTTGAGCTTGGATTTCACCAGAGGTTGAAAATAGATCTATTTTCCCTTCTACCTTAAATATAAGTCAGTTGAGCAATGTGGAACATTAGTGAATAATGTCAAAAACATTGTTAAATCACAGTGAGTGGAGGATTGGGCCTTCTCTTTTAATCTTGATGCATTACCAGGAATTTTGAACTATCTTAGAGGATTGAAATGTTACAGATGGAGTATAACCCTTCACTACTTCAAAGTCCATAATTTATGACATATGGAGAACCACCTACAAATGAGCTCAACCATTAAAAGAATAAAAAAAGCTATAAGCCCATAAGCCCTTTCAAAGTTTGTCTGCTTGCCAAATATTTTAAAGTTCCTTAAGGCCATACTTGATTTTAGAGAGAACAGTGAATTATTCTTTTAGTGCTGACTGTTAATGCCAATATTGGTCGGTCTACTGAAGATACATATGCTAAGTAGAATTGTACTGAGAGAAGTATCAGCAAAGAACAGAGCTTGGCTTCAAATGGTCCTTCTTGCACCCAATCCTTGCTCTTCTTCAATTAGTTGTCATCAAAATTTCATCAAAAAAATACAAAGTACAAAATCTCATGAATCAAGCTTCCTAGATGTGAATCAGGCTTGTTCACAACTTCGTTTGTGAACAATATTACTGCATAAAACACTGTAAGCTTTGAAATGGGAACTGATACTGATACTGTTACCCGTTTCGTAGAGATAGAAAAAAAGTGACCCGATTTTGAAAAGGGGCTATGCAAAACACACATATTTTTTTAGAGCATAGTTTTTGGCACTTTATTTTTTTTATGTACATTATGTTTTAGAATGTTAGTGATTCGCATGCTGATTTAAAAAAAAGTGGGGATTGTGCATCATGCAAAAAAAGTGGGGATTGTGCATCATGCCTTTTTTTTTAAAAGACTTATTTTTTGACTTTAAATTTTTTAATATATGAAATGTAAATAATTATTTTCTAAATTTATCAATTTTTTAAGCTTTAAATTTGTTAATGTATTAAGTGTGGATATTTTTTTTAAAAGTTCCACTTTTTTACACTTTAAAATTTTTTATGTCAATTTTTTTTACGTATAAAAAAAACAGATATAAAAATATATATAGAAAAACAAAAGCAAAAAACATAAAAAAAAGTTGTTAAAAAAAAAAAAAAAAACAAATCTGGTAAACAAGAGAAATTTTAGAAAAAAATAAAACAAAATTTAGAAAAACTATAAAGTAAGTAAAAATAGAAAAAAATTTAAAAAAATAACAAAAACTAAAATTTTTTTATTAAAAACAATTAGATTTAAAGAAAAAAATCCAAATGCCATATCTCTGATCCAACACACTAGCCAAAGCAATACTCGAGCTTGATGCTCATTCAGTAATACAGGATCGGTTTGGGTGAGCATTAATCTCAATTCCCAATTTTTATTTAACGCAAGACCTGTCTTGTTTGATAAGATTTGTAATGGAGAAACAGAAATGCAGTTACAAAATTTCACACCTACAGATTATTACTAAAACAAAACGTTAAAGACAGAATAATCTTAGGAGCAACTAAAATTTTCAAAATCATTTGATGGATAAAAAAAACTACGAAGTTTAACCTTATAAATTATTACTTTCTGTCAGCCGTAACTATGACAAAATGTTATGCCAAATCGATCTTCGGAGCAAAAAACATTTTCCAAGATGAGGTAATGACTTGTGAGAATCAAGATGTCATCCTAAATATATTCGTTTTAAGCACACTGCCACAGGATACATCATCCCAGATTGAGAGGGATTTTTTTTTCATTTTCTAAATGAGATATTTTAATTGATATACAAAATGGTATTCAAACTGTCCAAAATTACATCATCGTTATGGTTTTTACTCCCTGGAAGTTCAAAACAGCAATATTTCATATATTCTGAGTGCTCACATTGACCCATATTCATTAAAAAATCATAACAAAAATCAGGGGGGCATTAAATCATAACAAAAATAACTTATATGTTCCTTATTTGAAGCCGAACTTTCATGTTAAACTCATTATCAGAAGTTACAACACGTTCACGGAGGAAACAATTTGGAATGGATTTACAGAAGGATGCAATACAGATTCACATCCATAGTTTGATCAAGTTATTCCAAGCCACCAGACTACCAGTAAGGTGAAAAAATTTCTTCTCCCACATAATAGTATAAACAAATAAACTCGAAATTTTGCTGATTCCAAGAGTCAACAAAACAGGTGTCGTGTCCTGCACATCAAAAAACATTTAACGACATACCAGACCAATTTAAGAAAGACCTATTGAAAAGAATGCAGAATTAACGCATATAAGCCACGACAGGAAAATAAAACAATATAGCACCAGAAAATAGCATTAAAGCAGTCAGGTTCTTTGAAGGATCTCTCCTATTACACAACGTACCTATTATATGACGTGTATGTAAGTTGGGACCTTCCTTTTCACTAGCACCTTGCGATCTTGTTGAATCGGATGACACATTTTTTTGAAATTCTTCAGACAGAGGTCTAAGAGGCACGAAAACAAAAAGTGAGGTGAACCTTCACAGTTGCACTTTTTTGAAGCGAACACTAATCAGTACACTATATCCGAACAACCAACCATATCAGTACACTATATCCGAACAACCAACCATAAAAAAGGGTGATTCCTAAATCCAACACTATAGAAAATTTATTGGGCCTGACATGCGCCAGAGATAGCCCCTTGTAACACGCCTTTTTTTTTTTTTTCCTATAGTCATCCGGGCGCCTGTTATATCTGCCTATCCGTATCTGCCTATCTCCCGCACATGTCAGGGCATAATAAATTTTCTATAGTGTTGGATTTAGGAATCGCCATAAAAAGAACTTAAATATCACAGAAGTCATAAATTTCCCAAAATACTTCAGTGACGATGAAACCTACATTCTCTTCAATTTTACCTGATATCAAGGTCATACTTGCAGCAGCATCTGAAATCTGGGAAGGAGGACAGTCCTGCCTGTCGGTTAAATTATCATGATCAGCTTTGAAATACTGAGACAACAAATAGAAAATGTGTTAAGAGTATGTGAAACAGTCAAAAAAATATTTTAAAAATTAGCATATGAATTAAAAGTAAAATGATCCAATAAAAAGGCAATATCCATTCGCTTCGATACAACAATTTATTATTTTGATTAATAACAGCAATTAGGATGGTAGTTCAAAACAATATGTAAAGACAGGACATACCAAGTAATTACTTTCGTGCACACTCCGAATATACATCACTACGTACATTGTTGCATAATTTTAATATATACATCATTACGTACATTGTTGCAAAATCTTAATATATACATCATTATGTACATTGTTGCACAATTTTAGAAATTCAAGGATGCTCACCGTAAGGCTTAACACTAACATGGCTTTCTATGAAGATGCATTTTATAGAGCTGTCAAAAAGCCTCATTATCACACCAGCCTACACACTTCACCATTAAATGCATGCACTTAGGATCACTTTCAACCATTTCTGAGTTGTGGTTCACAGCTCACGTGAAAGCCAATCACTATATCCCTAATGCAGATAGGGTTTGCCTAATCTAGCAGTATAGGAGGGAGACACGGAGAGAGGAGCACTGCATTATTCAGTGCCCCATACAAAATCCAAAGTCAATACAATTACCTTTTCAGATAATCACAGAACTCCCTCTGCATCTTCAGACCAACAGTGCTTGGCCTTATACATGGGAGAGGGTCTCAAACTTGGAACTTCTTCAGTGAAAAAACCCCAACCACAAAGACACTACCAAAACAATCACCTTCTCCTTCCTGATACTTAGAGAAGCATCGAGAGAGGAGGAAGAAAGCCTCATTATCACACCAAGCTACACACTTCACCATTAAATGCATGCACTTAGGATCCCTTTCGACCAATTCCAAATTGTTTCACAGTTCACGTGCAAGCCAATCATCATATCCCTCGAGTAGGCAGTATTTTCCTACTCTGTCAGGATAGGAGAGAGACACAGACAGAGGAGCACTGCATTATTTAGTGCCCCATGCAAAATCCAAAGTCATATCATAACCTATTCAAAGAATCAGACCAACGGTTCTTGGCCTTATACATGAGATAGGCTCTCAAACTTGGGACTTCTTTGGTCGAACAACCGCAACCACAAAGAAGCACTGAGGGTGTGAGGCCCACGCGCTGCAGGGCATACGGGTGCATGGGCGGTTGGACGAGCTGCGGCACGGTGGGAGAACCCGCGAAGCGAAACGGAACATATGCGAAGTGTTTCGGTGGAAACATGGTTATACCATGTGGGTGGTCTCGGGCAACCCGACGAGCGAGCGAGCTCACAGGGGAACCACCACACGAGTGGCCGGTCCCAAGCGAGCCGACGGGCGAACCACCACACGGGTGGGCGGTCCCGGGCAAGCCAATGGGCGGGCCGACGGGCGAAACATCAAACAAGCCGACGAGTTTGTATGTGCGTTGGTGGGTCGGCTGGGCACCCCCATGTAACGATGGACGCATATACATAGGCGTGGCGAGTTGGTGGAGAAGCATCATTCGATCAACAAGCAATTCGGCGAAGTGGAAGTGCAAGCTAAGGCACACGAAGAGTTCTGCGGTTGGTGCAGAACTGTGGTGCGGATGTGCCCGCACGACAAGCAGACCGAAGTCTGAATGAAGCAGAAAACTGGGCGAACCAAACAGGGCATGCGAGGGCGTCGTTCAGGGGTCGTTCGGAAAGTTCGTGCAGGGCGACCCAGTGAGGGCATCCACCGAACGAAGGTGTCGCAGACTGTGAACGGAGGCGACCGTCGTGTAGAGCGCGCCCGAGTTGGGCGACACAGACACGGAGGGCAGGCGCCCGAGTTGGGCAAACGACACAGAGGTTGGACGAAACGAAGTGTTGGGTTTGGTGAACGGGAGGTGCGACCGGCGTGCGGAGGGCACCCAAGTTGGGCGACACGGACACGAGGAGTGCACCCAAGTTGGGCAAACGACACGGTTCGTTTGACGAGCTGAACGAATGCGTTCAGGGGTAAACAGAGAGTTGGGCAGAACGTGTGGTGACCATTCGGAGGTGCCGACGAGCTGGGCAACCGAGTTTGCCGAAGTTGTAAAATTGGCTAAGTGTAAATTTGGGGTTTCCTCAAGATTTAACTTATATATATATATATATCTTGATATATGGGCAGACTCACATCGGGGAGTTTCCCCTTCCTTTATACTGTTGTGCATTTATATATGTTAATGTTGTTTATGATGAATATTTCTGGTTTTCATCGTGTATAAAGGAAAACTTAATACTTGGTAACGAAAAAATAAACTAAGTACAAATGTTAGGCGTAGTCCATGACCGTGAGTATTAGTGAAAAGAAAAGGGTCGGTGGTGCCGCACCTCGCTATAGTGTGGTTGCAAGAGTACCGCCAGTGTAGGGGTGTGTCAAGTGGTATCAAAGCTGATTCAGGTTTTGCAGGAGACCTGGTGAATGGTGAAAGTGGATAGTAGAGATGGTGGAAGGACCTATGGCAAGTGAATCTAGTCATAATGCAGGTGAAGCTTTTTGGTACAAGGGCACGATGGAAGTTGATGAGCTCAAGGAACTTGATGGGGAGATCCATCGGAATGGTCTTAGGCTTCAAGAACTCCTAGATGGGAGAGTTCGACTAAGGGAGAAAAGTGCCATGGCAGAGATCAAAGTCAAGCAGCTTGAGGGTGGGATAAAGAAGGACTTTCTTGGTAATAAGGTCATTGTAATAGAGCAAGATGAGCTCGACTACATTTACAGACTAGGGGACTACTACCGAAACAATCAGGTAGATGTTCGAAAGCTTAGTTCGATGGAAGCAGTCAATGGGAACTTGGTTGGTGCACTTGAGCAAAATGCAATGGAGGACAAGCTTGAAGGAAGTCAAGCTAAACCAGGATCGAATTGCTTAGAAGAGCCAAGCAAGGAAGTAAAGTACCTTAAGAGGGATGTCGGATTGGAACATAAGCCAATGGACACTTCTAAGGCTGAATTTCTAAAGAAGGTTGCTGAAATAAGACACAAGATAAAATTGACAAAAGGAGGTAAGGCCTTGAAGCTGAGTTTTGTGCAGGTGACCATGAAGGGAAAGAGATTTGCAGCTTTGGTGGATATGGGAGCTACTCATAGTTTTCTAAACAGGAAAGCAGCAAAGTCCTTTGGAAAGAAAGCTAAGATGGAGAGAGAGTGGAGTGCTTTCAAAGCAATCAACTCTAACATGAAGGCTATTACTGGTGTAATGGAGAAGACTCAGGTGAGAGTGGGCTTGTGGTTTGGAAAGTTGGACTTGAGGATCGTGGACATGGATGATCATTCTATGGTGCTGGGGCAAGATTTTATGAGGCTTGCACATGCCATACCGATGATGGACCGGGACATTCTCTTGATCACAGCTGAAGGGAGAACCATGTTGGTTCTGATGAATAGAAGGAGTTGCTTGGGGTATAGACCAAGGATGGCTTCTATGACTTTGTATCCCAAAGATCCAAATGTGAAGCATGAGGATGTGAAGCAAAGAGGACTTGGGAGTATGACTCAAACAACGAAGGAAGAGAAGTTGATTGACTTCATTGCAAGAGCGAGGAAGAAGGAAGGAAGTGGGAGATCGATCTCACGAATCCTAAAGCACTTGGCAGAGACATCTTCTACCGAAGATCTTCACAATGGAGTTGCAAATGAAGGAAGTCCGAGTACTTCTTCAGTGGCGGTTGTTGGGGAGGATTATGCAGGTAGAGGTCCAGTTGGCATAGTGGAATTTTGTAGGTATGCCATGGGCATATATGACTTTTAGTTGACAAAAGACATGCTTGAGAAGCTTGGGTGTACATGTGACAAGGTTGAGGCTGTGCATAGATACTTGGGGACACAGTACCAATCTGATACATGGGTAGATGAGAGTCAGGGAGGAAACTTCCTAGCCCTCCTCTCTCGATAGAAAACCTTGGAGATGGGTTGGTGCAGGGACCTTGGTTGGAAGGGGCTGCACCACCTTGACAAGGGGCCTTGGATGAGGCTTCTTTATGATGAAGGATTTGTAGACTTGGATGAGGATGACCAATTTTTGTGATGGGTCTACCTAGTTGTATAGCATGGGCGACTTGAGTCATGGGCATCAGGTTGGAGACATGGAGCATGGCAGTCTTATGCAGGGACATTATGTAGGAGCACTTGTAGAGGTATCACTTATGGGCATCCAATGAGGAGTGCCAAGCCAGGGATGTTGTGCAGGTGGATTTACTGGTGTGTCATGGGGATGTTTTACTTATGAGCCAATGGAGATGTTGTGCATTCTTGTACAACAATACCATGGATTGGTTAGACTTGTGAGCAGGCTATGGAGCATTCCTACTACATGGAGAGCTGAGGGATCTTACAGAGACCTTTGGGCCGAGACATGTATGCTTGCTGGCATGTTGGTTGGATATGATTTCATGGAGTTCATGATGATATGATATTGTGGCTTTTATCATGGACATCATGTTGCAAATGAGATGAGGCCTAATTCATGGACCTGGGCATGGCTTAGATAGAGATGGATTCTTGATCGAGTTGATGTTGTGACAAGAGTCTGAGAAACGACTGATGATGGCATGAGGATGTGCATTCTCATGGTTTGAACGTGACAGTTGGATTAGCTACCCGACTAGTTCGAGTCATGAGGGACGTCAGTGTACAAATATGTGTTAGAATTATGTTGGAGTATCGGGGCAACAGTTCACACGATGACGATACATGATGAGGTTGACACGATATGTTGCAGAGAGCATGTAGCTTGAGATGGACGAGCCAACCTTCCACGATAGGAGCAGCATGTGGAGATTGTGACAGATGTGGTTGATGATCATGGATTGAAGAGACTATCCGATGTATGACATACCGGTGGATTATATGCCTTGGTATGGATATCTTGGTGACAAATGGTTGTTGGGATGAGAGATTGTTGAGGATGACAATGATTTCAAGTGGGGGAGAATGTGAGGCCCACGAGCCGCAGGGCGTATGGGTATGCGGGCGGTTGGACGAGCTGCAACATGGTGGGAAAACCCACGAAACGAAATGGAACATATGCAAAGTGTTTCGATGGAAACATGGTTATACCATGTGGGTGGTCCCAGGTGACCCAACGAGCGGGCAAGCCGATGGGCAAACCACCACATGGGTGGGCGGTCTCAAGCGAGCCAACGGGCGGGCCGACGAGCACAAAATCAAACAAGCCGATGAGTTTGTATGTGCATTGGTGGATCGGCTGGGCGCCCCCACGTAACAATGGACGCATATACATAGGCGGGGCGAGTTGGTGGAGAAGCATCATCGATCAACAAGCAATTCGGCGAAGTGGAAGTGCGAGCTAAGGCACACGAAGAGTTTTGCAGTTGGTGCAGAACTCTGGTGCGGATGTGCCCACACGACGGGCGGACCAAAGTCTGAACGAAGCAGAAAACCAGGTGAACCAAACAGGGCGTGTGAGGGCGTCGTTTAGGGGTCGTTCGGGAAGTTTGTGCAGGGCTACCTAGTGAGGGTGTCTACCGAACGAAGGTGTCACAGACTATGAACGGAGGTGACTGTCATGTAGAGCGCACCTGAGTTGGGTGACACAAACACGGAGGGTAGGTGCCCGAGTTGGGCAAACAACACAGAAGTTGGAAAAAACGAAGTGTTGGGTTTGGTGAATGGGAGGTACGACCGGCGTGTGGAGGGCACCCAAGTTGGGCGACACGGACACGAGGAGCGCACCCAAGTTGGGCAAACGACACGATTCATTCGACGAGCTGAACGAACGCGTTCAGGGGTAAACAGAGAGTTGCGCAGAACATGCGACGATTGTTCAGAGGTGCCGATGAGCTGGGCAACCGAGTTTGCCGAAGTTGTAAAATTGGCTGTGTAAATTTGGGTTTCCTCAAGATTTAACTTATATAAATATATAAATATATATATATATATATATATATATATTGATATACGGGCAAACTCACATCGGGGAGCTACCCCTCCCTTTATACTGTAGTGCATTTATATATGTTAATGTTGTTTATGATGAATGTTTATGGTTTTCATCGTGTATAAAGGAAAACTTAATACTTGGTAATGAAGAAATAAACTAAGTAAGAATGTTAGGTGTAGTCCATGACCATGAGTATTGGTGAAAAGAAAAGGGTTGGTGGTGCCACACCTCGCTATAGTGCGGTTGGAAGAGTACCGCCAGTGTAGGGGTGTGATAGACGGAGTTGAAGAGAACAAAAACACCCCAGCATCCAAATCCAAATGATCACAGAGTGCATCCAACCTCCCCTTGTGAAGTTGTATTGTACAGGGCATTCGAGTATCTTCCTGTAAGTTGGGACCAGCGCATTCCAAGCAGTTGCACCACCCAGGGTCACGCCCCCATGGGCGGTTGGGTGGTGGCTGGGCGATTCCGAGAATCGCCCAGCCGCCCATGGGGGCGCGGCCCTGGGCGATGCGGCTGCAAGAACATTAAAGTCTCGAGGCACATGGCAGTTGCATGACCCAGGGCCATGCCCCCACGAATGGCTGGGCAGTGGCTAGGCGATTCTAAGAATAGCCCAGCTGCCTGTGGGGGCGCGGCCCTGGGCAGTGTGGCTGCAAGCACATTAAAGTCTCAAGGCATATGGTTCTTTGTTTTAGTGTATGGATTGGTTTTTTAACATATATACCAATTAGTGCTTACTCTCCGTTTTCCTATTTCATTTAGGGTTTAGCTAAATTTGTTGAATGGAGTGCTAGTATGATGGAGGAGGATGCCAAAAGGTGCCTAAAGAATGATGAACTTCAGGCGAAAAAAGATTGCTCGAGGATCTAGACTAATTATGTTCCACCACCTTCTAATTCAAAATAAATTCACGATGAAAAATATACTCGAAAGTTTTGTCTTAATTTGCAGTGACTAAGTACCCTCTATTGATAACATGGAAAAAAAATCAAGGCATTTTACTTAAGTTTGTTTTTAATTTTTACTCCTATTTCACTTGATATGAATAAAAGTACAACTCATTTTTATGTGTAGAAGATCTGAAGATTTTGAATATTTGCAGGTTGTGGAGGTTGTTAGTGGAGACTATATTGTTGTTGTTGATGATTTTTCTCCCTATAGGAGTCCTTCGGCTAAACGTAGGATCAATTTGTCAAGTATCAGAGCTCCAAAGATTGACAATCCGTGAAGAGATGAAAAACCTGCTCCATATGCTCGTGAAGCAAAAGAGTATTTATGTAGTAGACACATTGGCAAAGAGGCATGCTCAATTGTGTAACAATTGTATTTCTCTGTTGCTGACAAAATATGGTTCTAAATTGTTCAATTCTATCTATCCAAAGGGATTAAAATTGGAGTTTCTTTTGCAGGTCTATGTAACAATGGAATATGCTAGGAAAGTTAGCATGACTGATGGCCCTACACCACCACCATCATCGAGAATGGCAGATTCAAGAATAATGGATTTTGGATCTGTTTTCTTACAATCTCCGTTAAAGTCTGAGTTTGACGATGTTGTCCCTACAATGACGTCATCTAGCCACCCAGAGGGTGTTAATGTGGCTAAAATGGTGGTTGCAAAGGGATTTGGTACAGTGATTAGACACAGGGATTTTGAAGAGAGATCAAACTTTTATGATGCTTTACTTGCTACTGAATCACGGGCAATGCAGGGGAAGAGAGGAATACACTCAACAAAGGAGTCCCCTATGATGCATATAACAGACCTTTTGATGGTGAATATTTTTAAAGCATTGATTTGTGAATAATATCTATGATCTTTTGTAGTGGAAAGTTACAATCATGAATTGGTTTACTAGTTTATGTAAATAAACAAGCGTTTTCTGGTCTAAAAGTTTAAATTTCTTAAGAAAAATTCTGTGTAAGCATCAACTAAAAAGAAAAAATATTTTCTACCCTTTCTGCAATGAACCAAAAGGAAAACAGTTATTGCTGACTATCTCTTAAGTGGACATCGTTTTAAGCTGCTAGTTCCAAAGGCAACTTGTGCTATTACATTTTCGTTTTCAGGAGTGATATGCCCAGGGCGTGATGAACCATATGCAGATGAGGCAATAGCATTTATGCACAGAAAAATTATGCAGCGGGATGTTGAGGTATGTGGTTTGTGAGTGTTGGAGCATTGACTTCAATTGTACAAGAGTCCTAGTCAAGACTCAGTGGGTTTCACTTATGATATTTGGAAATGTAATAGATTTTAGAAATTATGCTATTCACAAAGGGTTTCTATTAGTTATGGCATCATAACTTATTTGTATTTTGGCATGTGTGGACTGATATATTACAAAATTCTAATGGTAGATTGGGTATTCCGTGATTTTAGGTTGAAATTGAAATAGTAGATAGGACTGGCACATATCTAGGATCCCTTTGGGAATCTAAAACAAATATGGCAGTAGTATTGTTAGACGTTGTTCTTGCAAAGTTGCATCAATTCTTCAGTATTGAAAATATAGTTGATGGTCACATTCTAATTCAGAATGAAGAAAATGCGCAAAAGCAACATCTAAGGGTTTGATTCTTTACATGATCAATTGTTTTCTTGCGTACCAAATAAATAAAATACTTTGTTGTGTTGGAAATAATACTGAGAGGAGGGGTGAATAAGTATTATCAAGTCAATTATTTTTCATTTCATAATTAGATTTGTATACGCTACTTCAGTTAGTGAAAATGGCATATATACGCAACTGCAGTTAAGGAAATCACATATAACTTGCAGACTTATAATTTAATTTATTCTTCAGATGTTGATCATTAATCTGTGTTAGAACAATATAAACAGTAACCAGGAACAGTAAAACAGAACAGAAAGTAACACACAAGAACACAAGATATAAGGTGGAAACCCAATGTTGGTGAAAACCACCTGCTGTAATTCGTCTCTATCTTCTTTCAATTAGAAACTTCTTTTTACAATGTTTCTATACTGGTGCAGTCTTATTCCAGTACGCAGGCTTCTACCTGCAGAAGGCTACAACCTTCTCTCGTTCTCCAACTTCTCCTGGAAGGGAGCTACAACCCCCTTAGCTCTTGTACTAACTGATGTACTATTACATAGGTGCTGACCTACGGAAGGTTACAACCTTCTCTTTTCTTCCAGGGACCACGTTTCATAAATTTTCAAACTGGATCCATCAATAAAAATAATCACACATCAAATACATCTGCATCAACCAATCTCCTTTGCTCCAATCAAAACTGAATCAAACAATTACTTCTCTGAAAGTTGTAACCAGAATACAGTAACAGTAACCAGAAACCAATCCTGAACCTAGAACACTGCAGCAATAAACAGAAGTAGCTAAAACATATTTCATGAGACGTACACTACTTCAATATGTAGAACCTGCGTGCATATGCTACTGTATTAAGGTCAACCTGTGTATACGCTATTTTGAATTACCAAACCAGCGTGTATACGCGTCTTTGCTTCGTTGAACCTATGTACAAATCTATAAAAGATAATCTTACCCTTTTTAGTTGTTCAGACATTATTAATACCTAGATCATCAGATTTATAAATCAAATCATGTGCCAAATATAATAGATCAAAATCACACAAAGATACCTCTCTTCAAGACTTAAGGTCTTGACCCATCAATAGAACTTATCCTTCTCCTTGTGCTCAAGTTCCTCCTTGATTCAGATCTAGCTATGCACCATAACCCAATGACCAGTATTCTAGATCTTGCTCTTCATAAGATATTCAATCCTTGAGTGAATGCCTTTGCCTAATGATCTCCTTCCCTTTTTATAGTCTTAGGCCTTACTCAATACCATGCTCCAAAACCATAGAGAATCAATACCATGGACCCAATACCTGGGTTCAACACTTCAGACGAGATACCATGGTCCAAAACCATAGGTCCAAATACCAAGGACTAAATACCATGGACTAAAAACAAGTTTTCCCACATGTATGCATTTATCCTTGCATGAAAGTGCGTGCATACACAAACGCGCCTTTTGACCAGCGATCCCACGTGTATACGCGACTTTGTTAAGTGGAACTTGTGTATATCTATTTTTCTTTCATTTTGAGAGCCTAAATTGTGATCTGTCATCTGAGTGAGTTGCCATCAAGGACAACACCAGTGCCATAGTGCCAAACCTGTATCATAATGCCAACAATCTCCCCCTTTGGACTTGATGGCAACCCTAAGTCACTCAAAGTCACTCTCCCCCTTTGTCATCAAGGGCAAAGGGTTATGCTCCCCCTGAGTACATGCTGAAAACTCTGCTTTGCTTTGCTATCCATGCTCCCCCTGACTGTAGGCAAGGTCTGCAAAAAGATGTTCTACAAGAAAGAACATGACTCCACACATAATAAATGACCTTCCTAGCACTAAAGACTTATACATACATCCATATCCCAAACAAGTGGGGATATACCAATATTGACTCATCCACCCAACCAAGTAGGGATACACCAAAAGTTTACACATGATAAAACAAGAACATTACATCATCCATCCCAGGCATAGTGGGGAAACCAACATACGTCATTACATGACCTTGATAATAAAAGAAAATACATGACATAGAGACTAAATATCTAAGACAAGACTATGATAGTCATCAGCAACTAGCATCAGCAGCATCTATCAATCATCATTCAGACCGGCAACCATGATCTCCCTCTCCACCTGTTCCACCTGAACAAAAGCAGCTGTGAAAATAATGCATTATTAGAAGTATATGCTCCCCCTGAACCTGTTCCATATGGTCTCTGTTAGACCCATATCAGACTCTTTTCATCCTGAGTCTGGCCCCACTGTTTTTCTTCAAACCAACATATACGCGACTGTACCCATAGAAACCAGCGTATGTACGCGGATACGCTTCATGAAACTCACATACAACCACTATTCTCTGAAACAGATAATTTCAATAGCAAGATGATGCATCAACTACTCCCAGCTTCTGTCTGAGGTATTCAAATGTTTCCCTGGGCAATGGTTTGGTGAATATATCAGCAACTTGTTCCTTGGAGGGGACATACTCCAATTTGACCTTTTGTTCAAGCACTTGTTCCTGGAGAAAATGATATTTGATAGGTATGTGCTTGGTCTTCGAATGCATGACTGGATTCTTTGAAATACTGATTGCACTTGTATTATCACAAAAAATGGAGATAGGTGGAGTACAAGTGATTTGAATGTCTTGCAATGTTTGCATCATCCAAAGGAGTTGTGTGCAGTAAGATGCAGCAGCCACATATTCTGCTTCAGCTGTAGATAATGCAATTGAACTTTGTTTCTTGCTAAACCAAGATACTAATCTGGAACCCATAAAGAATGCACCACCACTAGTGCTTTTCCTATCATCCATGCTTCCTGCCCAATCTGCATTTGTATATGCATGAAGTGTGAGATCTGTGTCTCTAGGATACCATAAACCATAGTTTTGTGTTCCTTGAAGATATTTGAAAATCCTCTTAACTGCATGAAGGTGTGCTTCCTTTGGATTTGCCTGGAATCTTCCAACTATTCCCACTGCATGCATGATGTCTGGTCAGGTACCTGTCAGATAGAGCAGACTTCCAATCATGGATCTATAGGTTGGTTGATGCACTGCTGTTGATTCATCATTTGCGTTGAGGCTGCATCCTTTTACCATAGGGGTCCATACTGGTTTTGAATCTTCCATGCCATATTTCTTCAAGATTTGCTTGAGGTACTTGGTTAGAGCTAAAAAGATACCGTCTTTGTTTTGTTGGACTTGTAAACCAAGAAAGTATGTGAACTCACAAAGCATGGACATTTCAAATTCTTTTTGCATCACCAAGGCAAAGTTTTGACTCATGTCTTCTTCATTGCTACCAAAGATGATATCATCAACATACACAGCAAGTATTAAAAACTTATTATTGTCAATATATATATATATATATATATATATATATATATATATATATATTGCTATCTATTGATCCTTTTGAAAAACCTTCTTGATGGAGGTACTTATCCAAACGATAATACCAAGCCCTTGGAGCCTGTTGAAGGCCATAGAGAGCCTTTTTGAGTCTACATACAAGTGTTGGATCATTCCCAAGGATGAATCCATCTGGTTTCTCAATATACACTTCTTCTTCTAAGTCTCCATTTAGAAAGGTAGATTTCACATCCATTTGATATACTTTGAATTTCTGGAAGCTAGACATCCATTTGATATACTTTGAACTTCTGAAAGCTAGAGAGAGCAAGGAACATTCATATGGCTTCAAGTCTAGCTATTGGGGCAAAATTTTCTTCAAAGTCTACACCTTCTTGTTGACCATACCCTTTACAAACAAGTCTGGCCTTGTTTCTAATAACATCTCCATTTTCATTCAACTTGTTTTTGAATATCCATTTTGTACCTATGACATCCTTACCATTTGGTCTAGGAACCAACTCCCAAGTGTTATTCTTTTCAATCTGCTCAAGTTCTTCATTCATGGCCTTGACCCAGCATTCATCTTTGCATGCTTCACTTACATTTCATGGTTCAATAGAGGAGAGCAATGCTAGATAACTTGAAGCTTCTGAAATATTTCTTCTTGTTTGTACACTTGCCTCTTTCTACCCCAAAATTTGAGTTTCTATATGATTCTTCTGGACGTACCTGGATGGAGTCTTTTCTTCTACCCTTATCTGTTCTTCTGGTGCCTCATAGGTTTCTTCTTCATCATTAGTCTAATTTGATGTTGAAGGATAGTCCTCATCATCTTCGAAATCTTTGGATTTTACCTGCCTTGGATTGTTTCCTGCTTCATCAACCACTGCATCAATACTTTCAACAATTTTTCCAAGTCTTTTATTGTAACACTTATATCCTTTGCTTCGGGAAGAGTAACCAAGGAGAATTCCTTCATCTACTCTAGGTTCAAACTTGCCAAGGTTTTCATCAGTCCTTTTGATGTAACATTTGCTTCCAAAAAGTTTGAAGTATTTTACCGTAGGAGTCTTACCATACCAAATTTCATGAGGAGTTTGAGTGTTGTTCACCCGAACGTTTGTTTTGTTTAGAATAGTAATGGCAGCAAATGTAGCTTCACCCCAGAAGGTTGCGGGAGTTCCAGACTCATCAAGCATAGCACGAACCATTAGTTGAACCGTTTTGTTCATCCTTTCCACTACTCCATTTTGCTGAGGAGTCCTTGCAGTAGAGAATTCCCTTCTTATTCCATGTTCTTCAAAAAAATTGAAAAATTCATCCAAGGTAAATTCCCCTCCTCGATTAGACCTGAGGCATTTGATTCTTCGATCTGATTCATTTTCAACCAAGGCTTTGAAAGCTTTGAACTTTTTGAAGGCTTCATCTTTATGCTTCAGAAGTCCTATCCAACACATCCTGTAAAAGTCGTCAATGAACAATATGAAGTATTCTTCTCCTCGAGGTGACTTTTTCCTTGATGGACTACATAAATCAGTATGGACAAGTTCAAGTGGCTTACTAGCTAATCCTTCCTTCTCAGGGAAATTAGTTCTGGTTTGCTTACCAAACTGACATGATTTGCATATTGTATTGTTTGGAATTCTGATGTCAGGGAGATCACAAATCACCTGATATTTGCATGCTTTCCTTATCTGAGAGAAGCTTAGATGCCCCAATCTTTTGTGCCATACCCAATGTTCATCATTCTTGCTTAGATAGCATTGTTGTTGTCCTCCCTTGATTATGTATAAATTATTTGGAGTTCCTATGCTTTTGATGACTGTTTCTCCTGTATCAAGCTCACGAACAATACATCCATTTGATCGAAATATTACCTCATTTCCTTGATCACACATTTGGCTAACACTCAATAGATTATGCTTTAAGCCATCAACATACATAACATTTCCAACTTTGACTTTTTCTTTCGAAATAACAGAACCTTTACCTTTTATGAGTGCAGGGGTGTCATTTCCAAATGAGACCTTCCTTTCCTTTTCTAAGGCACTATATGACTGAAGTTTTTCTTTATCACCTTTCATATGTTTCAAGCATCCACTCTCGATGTACCATTGATTTTCCTATCCTTCCGAATATATGGCTATGCCACATCTTTCTGGTTGCGGTTCTTTCTTTCTCCATGTTTTGGGACTCAATGAGGCTTGCTCCTTCTGAGTTGTTTGCCGAAACCTACTCCTGCATTCAGAATCTTCATGACCAAAGTTGTTACAAATAGAAAATTCTATTTCATTTTCAAGAGCAGAAACGTTATTGTAGGTCCTTTTCATGATCCCAGTCATACCCCTTTGTTTTTGTGCTTCTCTAGTCATGATGGTTTTGTATGCAACACATTGAGCAACTTTGTGTCCAATGTTATGACAAGAGAAACATTGGCCATTGAAGAAATTCCTACGATTATCAAACCTACCGACGAAATGATTGTAGTTTCCATTGACATTCATTCTTGAGGAAAATTGAGAATGATTTACCTGTGGTTGTTTGTAGCTTTTGTTCATCCTAGAAGTAGATTGACCCCGATTTACCCGGTGATCTTCTTTATGCCTTTGCTGACGATTGTCAACTTGTTCACTTCTCCTTGCTGCATCAAGATAACTTTTGGAGGTGGATGGCTTCTGTGCTTGAGATGCTTCTTCAGTATATCCAAGACCTGTCTTGATTAGAGGAGAACACTGCACTTTGATAATCTCATCTAAAGTTTCAGATCCTTTAGCAAATCTAAGATTAAGAGCTTTTGTTTTCTCAATATCTTTTCTAAGTCCCACAATTTCACATTCTAACTTTTCATTATGTTTTTCCCTTTCAGCAAGTTGGAATGTCAGAGTATCTATAATCATACTCTTTTCTTCTAAACAAATTTTAAGTTTAGAAATTTCTTCATAGAGATCATCTTCATCTATAGCATCCAAGAAATCATCATCTTCAAAAGCCATCAAAAGTCTATAATCATTACCATGTTCATCTTCATCACTATTTGAAAGTCCATCGTTGTCTTCATGTGTATAATAGCTCTTCTTACTTATACTCTGTTTTCTATTCCATTTAACCGGTTCCTTACCTTTATCAAGCTTATCTTTATGAGGACATTTGGCTGCATAGTGACCGACTCTTCCACAAGCAAAGCATTTGAAAGGTAGCTTACCTCTGAATCTTCCAGAACCCCGTTGAAGGTTTTTGACAAAGTTTGATTCTTCCTCTCCTTCTGACGTATGTCCTGACTCATTGTATTCTCCTTTGAATGCGGCTTCTCTCATGTCTGATGGACCCCCTTTTCTCATTTCGAAAGCAGTTAGGATTCCATGTAGCTGTGACATGGTAATACTCTGAAGATTCTGCTTTTCTTCTATGGCATAAACCTCTGATTCAAACTTAGAAGACAAAGATATTAGAACCTTTTCAACCAAAGTAACTTCTTTTATCTCTTCACCCAAGTTTCTCGTGCAATTAACAATCTCATCTATACGTAAGAAATACTTAGCCACACTTTCATAATTGTGCATTCTAAGAGTTTCATATTGAATTCTGAGAGATTGTAGTTTTGCACGTTTTATCTAATCGTCTCCTTCATAGCTCAGAACGATCTTGTCCCATATTTCTTTGGCGGTTTTGAGCTGCATCACCTTGACGAATTCTGATTGAGATAGACTCCCCATTAAAGTATTGACAGCCTTTGCATTTTTTTCATACTGCTTTTTACCAGTCATATCTGTAGGAGTTGTTGATGGAAATTTGTATCCTCCTTCCACGATATCCCAAACTTCTGTACCAAGAGATTGAAGATAGGTTGTGATTCTTACCTTCCAATAGACGAAGTTGCTCCCATCAAAGATTGGTGGCCTGATATATGCCTCTTTTTCATAGTTGCTCATGATGATAGATCTTCCTTCAAGCAATCAAGCTCCTTCTGAAGAACCTGGATCTGATACCAATTATTGGAAATAATACTGGGGGGGGGGGGGTGAATTAGTATTATCAAGTCAATTATTTTTCATTTCATAATTAGATTTGTATATGCTACTTCAGTTAGTGAAAACGGTGTATATACACAACTGCAGTTAAGGAAACTCATGTATAACTTGCAGACTTATAATTTAATTTATTCTTCAGATGTTGATCATTAATCTGTGTCAGAACCATATAAACAGTAACCAGGAACAGTAAAACAGAACAGACAGTCACACACAAGAACACAAGATATAAGGTGGAAACCCAATGTGGGTGAAAACCACCTGCTGCAATTCGTCTCTATCTTCTTTCAATTAGAAATTTCTTTTTACAATGTTTTTGTACTGGTGCAGTCCTATTCCAGTACGCAGGCTTCTACCTGCAGAAGGCTACAACCTTCTCTCATTCTCCAACTTCTCCTGGAAGGGAGTTACAACCCCCTTAGCTCTTGTACTAGCTGATGTACTAGTACGTAGGTGCTGACCTACAGAAGGCTACAACCTTCTCTTTTCTTCCAGGGACCATGTTTCATAAATTTTCAGACTGGATCCATCAATAACAATAATCAAACATCAAATACATCTGCATCAACCAATCTCCTTTGCTCCAATCAAAACTGAATCAAACAATTACTTCTCTGAAAGCTGTAACCAGAATACAGTAACAGTAACCAGAAACCAATCCTGAACCCAGAACACTACAGCAATAAATAGAAGTAGCTAAAACATATTTCATGAGACATACGCTACTTCAATATGTAGAACCTGCATGCATACACTGCTGTATTAAGGCCAACCTGCGTATACGCTATTTTGAATTACCAAACCAGCATGTATACGTGCCTTTGCTTCATTGAACCTGCGTACAGATCTATAAAAGATAATATTACCCTTTTTAGTTGTTCAGACATTAGTAATACCCAGATCATCAGATTTATAGATAAAATCATGCGCCAAATATAACAGATCAAAATCACACAAAGATACTTCTCTTCAAGCCTTAAAATCTTGACCCATCAATAGAACTTATCCTTCTCCTTGTGCTCAGGTTCCTCCTTGATTCAATTCTAGCTATGCACCATAACCCAATGACCAATATTCTAGATCTTGCTCTTCATAAGATATTCAATCCTTGAGTGAATGCCTTTGCCTAATGATCTCCTTCCCTTTTTATAGTCTTAGGCCTTACTCAATACCATGCTCCAAAACCATAGAGAATCAATACCATGGACCCAATACCTGGGTTCAACACTTCGGACGAGATACCATGGTCCAAAACCGTAGGTCCAAATACCAAGGACTAAATACCATGGACTAAAAACAAGTTTTCCCACATGTACACATTTTTCCTTGCATGGAAGTGTGTGCATACGCATACGCGCCTTTTGACCAGCGATCTCGCATGTATACGCGACTTTGTTAAGTGGAACCTACGTATATCTCTTTTTCATTCATTCAGAGAGCTTGAATTATGATCTGTCATCTAAGTGAGTTTCCATCAAGGACAACACCAGTGTCATAGTGCCAAAGTTGTATCATAATGACAACATGTTGTTTGTTTCTTACTTGTATGATTTAGACAACTATAATTTGTTTATCTGTCAAGAAAGAAAAATGTTACATTGTTCAGAGAAATAATGGGAGTAACTTGTAATTCAGGTCTAGCAAAATTATGTTGAAGTCAAAGAGCCTGCTAACAGATCTGCTTCTGAATCAACTACGAAAAAGGAGGTTTTGAAGGTAGTTCTAGATATTTTGGGACATCGATGATTAAAGTCTAGGCATTTAGCATTTTCATGTTTGAAAGCTAAAGATCTCTAAAAATATGTAGGTTGTTGTTACGGAAGTTCTTGGTGGTGGAAAATTTTATGTTCAAATTGCTGGTGATCAGAGAGTCTCTAGCATTCAGCAGCAGCATTCTGAGTTGAGCCTCCAAGACAAGCTTTTTGTGGGATTCAACCCAAAGAAGGGAGATATAGTTCTTGCTCAATTTAGTGCAGACGGTTCCTGGAATAGGGCAATGGTTAGTTATTTTTCAAAGAAAATATTAGCTGATACTTAGTTGAACATCCGATGCCAATTAGGATTCTAGCACTTGCATTTTAAAATGAGATGGTTATAATTTATTAGAGTTGTCTTTGTTCACCTTAATTTACAAAATTTATTTGCGCTCAACTGTATAGGTCGTAAATTCTCCTAGAGGTGGAGCTATAGCCTCTCTAAAAGATGAGTTTGAGGTTTTCTACATTGACTATGGGAACCAGGAAAATGTAATTTACAGTAAATTACAACCTCTAGATCCTTCGGTTTCTTCTACTTCTGGTCTTGTGCAACTTTGCAAAAGTGCCTGGTTTAGAAGAGGATTTTGGCCAAGAGGCTGTAGAATATTTTAGTGATTGTACACTTAGAAGTTCCAAGGAGCTCATGGCTATGGTAGAGAGTCGTGCAGCAACGTGGGGGCGGTCGAACGGCGGCTGGGCGATTCTGGGAATCGCCCGGCCACCCATGGGGGCGCACCCCTGGGCGATTCATGAAAACCGTAGGTAGGTCACTTGTTTGTGGATTTCATTTTAATATGGATTGAATTATTTTTATTTATGTTGAATTTTTTTATTCCCCAATATATTTTTGAAGTTTCGACATACCTTTTTCAACATAAATTGACATTGTGGGTCACCCCATGCTTTCATTAAATTCCTTTATTTTGTTTACCTCTTCATAATCATCTCCCTTTTCTTTATTTGAATTAAACCCTTTATTTATACATAACACACACTTTTTGTTTTCATTTGGAAATCCTTTATCTACATAGCCTACCACATATGTAATATAATAAATGTGCCTTTTTACGATAAATACATTATATATATAATATATTAAATGAGTTTGTTTATATTTCATTTTTGTTAACTTTAAGATTTTGTAATATTATTAAAAACAATGATAAATATTATACATGTGTTGTATGTATAACACACACACACATACACATATATATATATAATGATATGGTTTTAATTTTATATATAATTTAATATATCTATATATAATGTATGTACAATTGAAATTTACAAATTTAATATATTTTACAATTTGTACATAAATTGTGTATTTTTCATATCTGTGAAGGGATAGTGAAGGGATAGAGGTTAAAAAAATTTAAGTAGGAACTAAGTGAAACTAATGATATTATCCTTCCATAATAGTTAAATGAGAAAGTTGTCAAAAGTAAACTAGAAGGAGGGAGATCAAATGGTCAAGATATTTTACAATCTAGATATCAAAAACAAGTTTCATGTGGCCAAAATGTGGAGGAAATGAGGCACTTTGAAATTAATATGTGAAATTACTAGAGACCGAGCAACCCAAGTGGTAACCCCTAGGGTCAAGACAAGAGATGCGGCAAGAGATGATCAAACTCTAAGGAGGAAGAGTGCAAAATCTAGTCAACGAATATAAGCGAATATGTCGATCATATAAAGTGTAACAAAGAGGAAAATATTAAAAATTTATAATGGGCCCCTTCATTTTGGCCAAAAATGTAGGGTAGCTATTGGTAGGCCAACAACAAGAAAAAGTGTCATTTTACATGCATTTTCCATATGTAGTTTAAGGCTAACATATAGTATTTTTAGTGTTGTTATATGTCTTTTAACCATAGAATACTTGTAATTTATTCTCTAATCTATTCACTATATAACCTTGATCTACACTTTTTATCATGGATTCTAGTGCTAATTTTGTTGTTTTCATAAACTATTGTATACCTACAAATATTAATTTAAAAGGTTATTTTTTGATAGTGAAGTGTAATTTGTATATTATATGTTTGGGAATTTTTTTAAGCCTCCATTGGTTTCCCTAAGATTTTAGATTTAGTCATAGGAACCTTTAAACTCAAAGTTGATATTTTATCCCTGGACGAAAATCATTGTAGAACCATTAGGGGAGATTTAGCTTATAGTAATTGTGTTGTTTGATCCTTAAAATCTAATAATGAAGCCTCCCTTGTGCAGGATTATATCCATCACTAAAATGAGGGGAGTTATTGCTAAGGTGACAATGGTTACACTCGCATTATTTCACTTTATGTAGGTTACTTAGTGAGGCTTTCTACTAAGGTGATATATTACTCCAAAGAATAATTTCTTCCCACATAAACAAGTAAAAAATGACTTTAAAAACTACTTAAATTCGAGTAGAAAATATATCAATTCCCTATCTGAAATTGATGAAGCAACCATTCAGATTCTTGTAGAATCCCCTACTAAGAAAATAACATTGATTATATCTTTGTTTCCCAAAATCTCAAAGCTTGAAAATTGAAAGAGAGATAAAATATCCTACTACAAAGCTCCTTTCATTAAAAATCATTTTCCTCAAGGAGATGCACTAAATCAAACTTTTGAGACATGTAATACACATACACATGTATTGAAATATAAAGGTGGGGCTTCCTCAAGCCATATCAAGCAATCTTGTAGAAGAAAGGATTAAAATAGTCAAAGAGAATTGAATCCCCAAGTTATAGGAAGTGATAATTAACTAAAGGAACGCCATAGATGGGAAGGGGAAACAAAAAATCAATTACATGTGATAAAACAATTAATTCTCCTTCATTTTTCTATAATGGCAATGAATTTTAACTACAAAGGGATTTTTTCTTTTGTATCTTTTAAACTGTTTTATGAAGTGGACAATCTTTTTGAAGAAAAACTAAGTTCTAAAATGTGTGTTTTGTGGAACTTTTTCTATTGATTTACTTAATTTTGAAACAATATGAGCATATGCTTTAATAACGTAGACTTTGCTCACTTATAAGTAACTTGTTTATTTAGTTTACCTTAGATATTGCTTTACTTTAACCTTAAGCATGATATTGTAATTGATTGGTCATTACCATACTTTTTCCGTACTACTCATTATTTATAATATTGCTTCGATTTTATTTAGTAACCTTTTACTAAACACTGAAAGTAATATATTTGGTGCTATGTTCATTCCATGAATTTTTTTTTTTGTAAGTCAATTTTTTCTATTAATTCATGCCATATTTACGTAATGAGGATCCCTAAAGCAAAATACTATTGGTGGTATTCCTACAGGATTTGATGGTCGAAAGATATAAATAGAACCACATTACAAATAGCCAAATCGAACTAGATAATTGTATAGAGATAGCCCAAAAAGACCAATAATTGTCTAAAACCTAAAAACAAAGGCTATTTTAATCCTTGGTCCTAAAGAAGAGATGGAATTGGGATAGACTTTCCATTGGATGGAGGTTGTGGGGAAAAAGCATCATGGACATGGGCTTCCATATGCTTCAGACTACCTTCCAACCTTGCCATCCTTTTCTCTAGCCTTCTTTGTCCACACTGAAGAAAATGCATCATGTCCAGAATTGACCACTGATTTTGATGGAGGTCATTTAAAAAACTAATCAATTCATTTCTATCATCATGCCAGATCTGGACGAGCTAGTCTAGGACCATTGAAATTTGTTGAAGCCTTTAATCTAATGAGTCAACCCAGCCGTCGCTCAGCCGCCCGTTGTTATTGTTTTGCTATTTTTTTAACCTTTTTTTTTTCATATTTTTAATTTTTGTTTTTATTTTCAATTTTATGTTTTCATTATTCTTTTAAAATTTTAATGTTTTTCGAAGTCATGATAAAATCTTTTACACCATTATTTCAAAATGTTGTAAATTTACCCTAGAAAAAAAAAGTGTTATTCTAGCATCAAAACTTTTCAGTTTGATGGTGTTTTTTTCACAATTTTTGCACATAAAAATTTAGTTTTACTCGCATTTTTTTTTAAATGTTGAAAATTGACCCTAAAAAAAATCCATCGTTCCAATATCAACACTTTCCATTTTCAAGGTTTTTTTTGCACAATTTTTTCACAAAAAATTCATTTTCACTGTCATTTTTAAAACATGTTCAAAATTGACCCAAAAAAAGAACCATCGTTCCAATATACACACTTTCGTTTTTAGCACTGTTTTTCATGTTTTCTCGGGGCTTTTTCGGGGCTTTTTTCACTAGAGTTCTCGTTTTGAGTTTATAGTTCGCATTTTGAGTTTATAGTTCTTGTTTCAAAGTTTACATTGTTATAACATTGTCTCGGTCAAACGAGTTGTAACATAGCTATCATCACTGGTTCAGGGTTTTAACTATATATATTTGACAAGTATCCAAACTTATCTATACATAATTACAAGTGCAGTGAGACTATATGCAATGCTAACTAATCAGAGACTAAACCTAATAGTGATGACACCTTCAACAAGGTCTCTGAGTTACCATACCATCATTATAACTGATTCACTGAGATGTCAATGTGCTGAAGTACGGATATCAATACTTTAGTTTGGGATTACAATGATGCCACTATCCTGAATAGAAAGCCAGACCAACATATACAATGACAAAAATATTCTAAAGAAACCAGACAGTGGATATGGAGAATCCATACATCAAATAATGTCAAATGCAGGGATGACAAATCATAGTATCGAAATCACTATTGTAAAGTAGAGAATACCCAAAATGCATGGTAGAGATACATTGCAATTATAGATCCTAGGGGTAAGCAAAATAAGTAGTAGATGGCAGTCTGGTCCATAGAGCTTTAGTCTATCATCTGCAATGAGAATGATTCCAACAAATCTCTTCGAACTCAATAGAATATCCAATGTGATTTCTGTTGATCCAGAAGACCAATAATACCCACAAAAAGTCGTTTCTCATTCAAAAATTGAACACACAGTGAAGGGAATTAGAAATATGGAACCTGAATGTTTTATAGTGGTCCACTATAAGTAACGTCTTAGAGTATGTTTATGAAATATAATGCCCAAAAATTGATACGCATACACAACACAACACTTCATAACGGTGTTTGTATCACCATCAAACCCTAAACCCCATAAGTTGAGTGGTCAGAGCAGCCAAATCTTGTTTATGACTATGATGAGAAAATGTCCTCTTACTGGTTTCAAGATCATTTTGACCTATATCATCGATCATTCCAGAGTGCACCTTTTCCAAGCCCCAAAATTGTCCCTCAACATTGACTTCATGTCAATTTGTTAGAGGTTTTTTGTCTACATTTCCTTTTAAAAATCTAGTGCATGAATGATTGTCCACATGTTCATGGAGAAGAGAACATATTTTCATTTGATGTGGTCCAAAGAGAAATTTTTTATTTGGTCAAGCATGTATTCTTCATCAATGGTTTTCTTGACATCGATTTCATTCTTAACACTATAGTTGTATATGTCATCGAGGGTTTCATTATAATCAATCTTCTGGGCTTGTCCAGATTTGTTAGTGTCAACAATAGAGCTATCTATAGGTGAAAATGGATTTGTATGACCGAAAGCTTCAATAATTGTGTGTTTATAACATACCCTTTGTTTGTCTACCAAGGAATATCCATCACATATGTCAATAACTTTGTCTTCCATATGAGTATTGACAGTAAAAGGAAGAGACTTCCCTATCCCATCTGGCTTGAGGAATAAATTCAGATCGTAGGCATAAAAAATAGTAGGACTGTCGGATTCCATGATATAGGATCTTTGATGATTGAACTATAAAATTAATTGTTTATTCACTCATATAATCATAATGCTCACATTATTTCTTTGTTGGCTTTGAAAAACTTTATTGACCTCAAACTCTAGGAAGCCATGATTACTTCCATTTATTTCTTACACGGTCATGATTAACATCAAAGTGCAACATGGGGGTTACATTACTCCTACTCAAACTCACAATGAAATGTTGAGGTGCCAAGTATATTACCATGAAAGTCTACAGCTCCCTTACTTTCAGTGTTTGTGAAAATAGGATTAGTTTATTGAACTGTATTTCTATGACCTCAAAAGTGTTTTCAGGATTAAAATTATCAGCAAGGAAAGCATGATCTTCATCATACTTTTCATATGGTTGATCTTTTGGGGTAGAAACATGGTTTCTACCTGCCTATAATTGCATGTCGGTTGTATCAATGGTGGAAATATTCAAAAAAATATCATTTCCTCTGTTTATCACATCGTCATGTAGGAAAATAGAGTACAAGAATATGGGTTAGTTTGCCTCGTAGTTGTATAGTTGCTGAGTCTCAATTGTGATTATGTGATCTTGGAAGGTTTTGAGAGTATATAAACTCTTCTCAATGTATGCCCTTTCCTTGCAAGACTTGGAGAGGGGGATATAGAGTCTTCTTATTAGAATGCAGAGGTTGTTTGACTTTGTATAGTTTCTTATTATCTAGTCATATGAAGAAAAAACAGAGTTACTAGAATACAAGTTTAAGTGCCTCACAAATGTACAGTTGTTGAGGCTCAGGTGCAACTCTAAGAACATGGAATCTTTTGTGTGGAATATATAGACTCTTCTCAATCAATGCCCTTGCATTGCAAGACCTTGATAGGGGTATACATATTTTATCAATAGGACACATATGGAATGAGAGTCATGTGGTATTATCCTCTGACCATGTTAGTTGCTTTTATGTTAAGTGAATGGGAGTATTAAGACTCCTCCATTCATTATTTAAATCATGGAAATGATACTAGTAGATTTGAGTGAGATTCTGGGTGAGGTTCTGTAAATTAGACCTGCTTATCCAGCTGACTGTGCTATTATTTATTCTCAAGCACCTGAGGATGTGATTCCTAATGGATGGAAATAATACCTTGTGAATTTATTAAAATCAATCTCCCAGACAGGCCTTCTTCTACTTATGTTTTGGAGAACACATATCACCTGATCATTCTAAACATCAAAACCCAATAGCCAAACTCATTCCTATACCTCTTTAATATTTCTCCTTTCCAAATAGGCTAAATGATCCTAAATTCAGAGGCAAAGTACCAACCTTCTCTTCATGCAATCTCAAAACAACTCTGAGGGCCAACCCACCTTCATTGGATGAACGGAAGGTATTATCACATCTATTTAGGGTGCATATTTATGTGCATTTGTGGCTTCTTCAGCACAAGTGTACACCACAATGATGATTCGGTTTTGTGCTTGTGTTGAGGTGAGAAATGGTGTTTTATGAACAATGCTGCCCAGTGTTCCTTGAACAGAGTTTAGATTTTTATACATTGTTGGCATGTGAAGGTTTGTCAGACCTTGTATATTCTCATAATGTAGATGTACTGATTAAGTTAATGAAACTGACACCTCCATGTTGACATATTTTCATTACCAAATTTCCAAATGCTATAAAAAAAGTTTGAGCAATGGTGTAGTGAGTGAACTCCAGTGTTTTTTCTGTGGTAGAAGCCATGCTTCTTTCAAGTCAAATTTCTAGTGCTACATTTCTCAGGGTACTTCAGGACTTGTGCTCTCTTTCTTAATCATTTAACGAGGGAAAGGATGATTAGGTACCAACTTATATATATCATGATGAAAGTGTTATTATAATCACAAGTCTAACTTTAGTTGTTGAACTTCTATGGAAACAATTGGGTTTCTGCATCAGTAAGATAGAAAAACTCATCATCTTCATTGTCTATTGTACCTTGTGTGAGATTTGAGTGAGATTCTTGGTGAGGTTGTGTAAATTAGACCTACTTATCCATCTAACTGTGCTATTATTTATTCTCAATCACCTGAGATGTGATTCCTAATAGATATAAATAATACCTTGTGAATTTATTAAAATGAGTCTCCGAGATAGGCCTTCTTCTACTTATGTTTTGGAGAACACATATCATCTGATTGTTCTAAACATCAAAACCCAATAGCCAAACTCATTCCTATACCTCTTCAATATTTCTCCTTTCCAAATACGTTGAATGATCCTAAATATAGAGGCAAAGTACCAGCCTTCTCTTCATGCAATCTCAAAACAACTCTGAGAGCCAACCCACCTTCATTGGATGAACGGAAGGTATTAACACATCTATTTAGGGTGCATATTTATGTGCATTTGTGGCTTCTTCAGCACCTGCATACACCATAGTGATGATTCGGTTTTTTTCTTGTGCTGAGGTGAGAAATGGCATTTTATGAAGAATGTTGCTCAGTGTTCCTTGAACAGAGTTTAGATTGTTATAATCCTTGTTGGCATGTGAAGGTTTGTTAGACCTTGTATATTCTCATGATGTAGATGTATTGATTAAGTTAGTGAAACTGGCACCTCCCTGTTGACATATTTTCATTACCAAATTTCCAAATTCTATAAAAAATAGGTTGAGCAAGGTTGAAGTGAGTGAACTCGAGTGTTTTTTCTGAGGTAGAAGCCATGCTTCTTTCAAGTCAAATTTCTAGTGCTACATTTCTCAGGGTACTTGAGGACTTGTACTCTCTTTCATCCTCACTTAACATGGGAAAGGATGATTAGGTACCAACTTATATATATCATGATGAAAGTGTTATTATAATCACGAGTATAAATTTAGTTGTTGAACTTCTATGGAAACAACTGGGTCTCTGCATCAGTAAGATAGAAAAATTGGTCATCTTCATTGTCTACTATACCTTGTGTGAGATTTGAGTGAGATTCTGGGTGAGGTTCTGTAAATTAGACATGCTTATCCATCTGACTGTGCTATTATTTATTCTCAAGCACCTGAGGATGTGATTCCTAATAGATAGAAATAATACCTTGTGAATTTATTAAAATCAGTCTGCCGAACAGGCCTTCTTCTACTCATGTTTTGGAGAACACATATCACCCGATTGTTCTAAATAACAACAATAGCCAAACTCATTCCTATACCTCTTTAATTTTTCTCCTTTCCAAATAGGCTAAATGATCCTAAATTCATACCAGCCTTCTCTTCATGCAATCTCAAAACAACTCTGAGGGCCAACCCACCTTCATTGGATGAACAGAAGGTTTTAGCATATCTATTTAGGGTGCATCTTTATGTGAATTTGTGGCTTCTTCAGCACAAGCGTACACCACAGATATGACTCAGTTTTGTGCTTGTGTTGAGGTGAGAAATGGCATTTTATGAACAGTGTTGCTCAGTGTTCCTTGAACAGTGTTTATATTGCTATAATCCTTGTTGGCATGTGAAGGGTTGTTAGACCTTGTAGATTCTCATGATGTAGATGTATTGATTAAGTTAGTGAAACTGGAACCTCACTATTGACATATTTTCATAACCAAAATGCCTAATTTCTATAAATAAAAAATTTGAGCAAGGTTGCAGTGAATGAACTCTAGTGTTTTTGCTGAGGCAAAATCCATGCTTTTTTGAAGTCAAATTTCTAGTGTTACATTTCTCAGGGTACTTCAGGACTTGTGCTCTCTTTATTCCACACTTAACGAGGCAAAGGATGATTAGGTACCAAATTATAGATATCATGATGAAAGTTTTATTATAATCACGAGTCTAAATTTCGTTATTGAACTTCTATGGCAACAACTAGGTCTCTGCATCAGTAAGATAGAAAAATTGGCCATCTTCATTGTCTATTGTACCTTGTGTCTTCTGATGCTAATGGATTTTTACTCCCTCTACCACCAGGCACATAGAATATCTTGCCATATATTGACATATTTTTGTAATATGTGAAAATTTTCAACCTCATTAAATGACACTTACACAGCTGCAATACACCAGTGCTACCTCTAGAGAGATAAAAACAGCTGCAAGTTCATCTGATTCCTTAGTGCTCAAGATACTAGCCCATTATAAGAGATACCTCAACGAGTTAAAACTTAATCCGTGGACCATTGAAGAGTTAGATCCAGCATTCAGTATTGTAATGAGAATATATGAAATACACCAATCTTATCTATGCA
The DNA here is from genome assembly GCA_031772625.1 of Pinus tabuliformis. NCBI lineage: Eukaryota > Viridiplantae > Streptophyta > Pinopsida > Pinales > Pinaceae > Pinus > Pinus tabuliformis. The sequence continues at coordinate 1,333,798,147 of CM062804.1, read as the reverse complement.
TTCATAAGCAACATCTGACAAAAACATTTGGAAACTTGCCTTTAGTTTTTACTAGAGATGCATGAGAATATATGAAATACACCAATCTTATCTATGCATTCATAAGCAACATCTGACAAACACATTTGGCATCTAGCCTTTAGTTTTTACTAGAAATGCATGAAGCATTATATAAACACAATGTAATCTTTTGGGAAGTCCATTCAAATGTGGAACATTACTATGGAAGCCAAGTTAAGAATTGATTTTAGACCTTGCATGCACATTTCATGGATTGTTGTAGTAGTGAAATAAAAATGGACTAGGTCAGTTATATCATACATGTCAAAGATAGTTTAACTCGAAGAATGAAACTGCCATTTAAGCTATAAACCTGACTAAATGGTCCAAACCTGAAATTGTGACCCTTCCTTGCAAATTGCATGTGCTACCAATTAATCATAGTTAAATGGTTTTATATTCAATATGAGAGTAATCTTATGGAGGAGCTATTGGGTTTGGAAAGTCACCATAGAACAAAGGCCAGTGTGTTAATCTCCTAAAACAAGGTGTTAACATAGTCTGTCGAGAGGTACATTTTGCATCAGGATATCCTCTAGACTGATATCTTTTTATGAGGAAGAAAAAACATGGAAATTTTTTGGTTAGGTAGGAATACAGCGTGTCAATTTGGTCTAGCTTGAGTGATTAAAAGAGAAGGTTGTTAGGCTCTCCAGAATTTCATGGATTGATATAGAGATGAGACAAAAGAGGCTCTCTCTTGAGACTTGACTAGGTCATTCATAACAGTTGTGGTGTTGGTGCCTTAACTTAGCTAGAAAATGCAAAATCTCTATTGATGCACAAAATTTATTACTAAATCTACCTCAAAGTATGCCATAGTCACTGAATATGACATGTATGGTTTTACCAAGGAGGCCCTAAACATTTGAACAATGAAACTTTACATTAGTATGGTCAACCTATATGGGGAGAAGCGAAACTTTTTTTATAAGATGCTAGCAAAACCTGGACATTACATTGTGGGAATATTGGTTGGTACCTGCAGATTGCACAATGAACTCTGTTGGTTGAGCCAATAGGAATTTATTTCTTCAGGTGCATCTTCCTAGTACAAATATTCCTTTCCTTGTAAGACCTTGATAGGGGTATATAGATTCTTGTCAATAGAATGCATATTTGTTTGTATAGTTGTTTATTACATAATCACCTAAAGGAAAATTGATTACATGAATATGGGTTAGGTTGCCTCATAACTGTATAGTTGTTGAGGCTCAATTTTGATTACGTGATCTTGGAAGATTTTGAGAGTATATAAACTCTTCATGTATTATGATTTCTCTGGCAATGTTCTCAAGGCAACTATTCCAAAAATAACAAAAAAAAGATCTTTTGTCATTAAAGAGAGTTTGTTTTCTTTAAAAAATAGAGAGAGATTGCATTTACAATACATTCTTTTGTTTGTGGCATGTAAGGAGATCTTGAGAGTAATCTAGAATAGGAAAACTAGTTGGTGAGCTTGTGATAAAGGTGAGTAACTACTTGGACACTAACTTTTAAGCCTGCCACATTCTTCTAAGAACATTGGATCCAAAAATCTTGAAGGCTTCAACTACATTGATTATGTCATAGAAGTTGGAAGAACCAGAGATGTCATGGATGTGTAACTGTTAACATTATGAAGATGATAGCACGTGTGTCTTTCAAGGTACATTACCAATCATAGTGCAAACAACAAATTTTACCACTAATATAGTTCATCAGGCATGGATATCAATCAGGCCTAGTTAGCCTTACTTTCTTGGTAAGGAGACGAGGCTTCATGTTTTCCACCCTGTTTTCCCCAAAGAAATTTATTCTAGCAGGAAAAATTATTCATTACTTTCCCCTTTTACAAGCAAACACTTGGCAAAAAAAGGATTTCACACCTGGGAGTTTTTTGTAGGATAAAGGGAAAGGTGAGTGGGTATCTTGGCAGTAGCTGCATTGGTCTTATTAGCATTACGCCACTTTTCATATGGGTCTTCACAACAAAGAATCACCATTACACTTTGTTGATTTGTTTTTAAAATAAACATAACACGCAATATATTTCTTTTGGCATGCAATGTTGTTGTTGGTAGTATGATTGTATTTGTGCCACATGTAAAGCTAACATGCGTTAAATTTCTTTCACCTTGCAATATTTTTATTGGAAATGTGCTTGTGTTTGGGCTAGAAACTATGCTAGATTTCTTTTGCTTTGCAATATTGTTGTTGTCAATTTGGTTGTTTATGATAAAAGGAAATCTAGCAAGTGTTAGATTTCCATCACCTTGGCAATGTTATTGGAAATGTTGTGCTTGTGTTTGGGCTAGATGTTGTGCTAGATTTCTTTTGCTATGCAATATTGCTGTTTTCAATTTGGTTGTTTATTATAGAAGGAAATCTAACACGTGTTAGATCTCCTTCACCTTGGTAGTGTGATTTTGTTTGTGTTAGAAGGAAATGCAGCATGCACTAGATTTCTTCTGGCATGAAATGTTGTTTTTGGTGGTATGCTTGTATCTATGCTACATGTAAAGCTAGCATGCGTTAAGTTTATTTTACCTTGCGAGGTTGTTATTGGAAATGTGATTGTGTTTGTGATAGAAGTTGTTGGATTTTGTTTTCCCTACAATGTTATTGTTCGCAATTTGCTTTTGTTTGTGCTAGACGTAAATCAAGCGTATGCTAGATATCTTCCACACTGCAATGTTGTTTTTGGCAATGTGATTGTGTTTGTGCTACAATAAACTCTAGAATGTGTAAGATTTTTTTTACTTTGGAATGTTTTTGTGAGTAATATGCTTCTATTTATGTTAGAAGGAAATTTAGCATGTGGTGGATTTCCTTCACCTTAGAATATTGTTATTGGCAATGTGTTTGTGTTTGCGCTAGAACGAAATCTAGCATGTGCTAGATTTATTTGACCATGTAATGTTGCTTCTAGAAATATGCTTATGTTTGTAGTAGAAGGAATGATATTGATTGTTAGCTTTCATTTGAGGAAACAATGTTTCATTACATACGGTATGAATGCCATACTATTTTAATTTTTGCATCTATATTACTTTTTCGTAAGTTTTGTATTTTTGGGAAAATATAAAGTCACAGTTTACACGGCTCATCCTTTTAATTACAAGTTACGATTTAATTGTTGTTACAGAATTGATACAAGCTACATTGGAAAATATAATTTTGGCAAAAGGGGACTATGTTGATCTCCTTATTAATGATTAAGTCATTAGGCTAGGAAGGGTCGAATCTGCAGAGTTTGTAACTTATTATGTTGGAGAAAGGGTTAATGTTGGTTATGTTGCAATTTTGATAATTGATGTCACTCAACCACATTTGATTGATGATGATGTTAATGAAGGGGACATACATCCATGGAAGATTGTGGATTTGAGACAAAACATAGGTAAATCAAAATATTGAAGCATGTGCTATATATTATTGATATTATAATAAATGTTTTTTTAGTAAATACTAACCTTATTTACATTTGTTTATAGGTGCAAATGTTTCTTCTACATTTTCTATTGGAGACAAGGTAGATCTTCTGCAACATGGAGTGAAGGTGGACAAGGGCTCCATATTCAATATAGAACTTGGGCATAAAGTGCATGGAAAGATGGTAAAGAAAGGATGCATAGTGGTTAAAATTGAGAAGGTGTTAAAACATAATGCTCCTCTACCACATCCAACAGGATTTGAGCATACACTTGGGGGTGCATTAGAATCTTATGAAATTTGGCTAGAATCAGATTTGGAGCCTCATTGTCATGATCATGCCATAAATATTCCCCAAGATAGGGTTAGATTCATATGTGCAAAGCTTTCTCTTACACATGAATACATGGGAACAAGCATGTGCATTGCCAAAGGAATGCTAGTTAATGTCTGTAAGGATGACATTGTTGAGGGTGAAACACTAGGTGAAATGGATTTTGGTGTTTTTCTAGAAGAGATAGATGGAAATTGTGAGATATGCAGAATTGGGGATAAGTCTATACATTGTTTGGTTATATGGCCAATAAGTAAGTTGGTGGACAACAAAGGTGTGATATTAAGGGTCAAGGAAAAGTTTAAGGAGCCACCCAAAGAAATGGTGATATGGGATTTTGTAGAGCACACAAATCCCTTAAACAAATGGGATGGGTAACTTTGTAATGAAAAAGATAGAAACTCAATTGATATGCATGTAGCAATGCCATATAAAAGTATTAAACGAGTTATGGCTACAAAAAAAATTGAATCATTCATGTTCCTTTCCTGGAGTTCATCTGTGTTCCATATACTTCTAGAAGTACGGAGTCGAGATGATCGGTGGTTAGGTGCAATCACCGCGCCAAGTGGTATGGCACTATAGAGTCTTCTAATAGAAATGCTGGATTGTTTCGAATGATCTTCATTTCTCCAGTCGGTCAGGCAACGAACCCTCAAGTATCTCTTTTCCCAAACAACTCTAAAGCAATTTATGGAATCTCTATTTGTGATCCATCAGCCCAGTTCCGATAAAAAAGACTTTATGGACTCAAATTATACAAAATGTTTCATGCTTGATCCCCTTACCCTTACCTTTAGTACTCCCTTCACCTTAGTTGATGGAGTGCTGCCCTTACTAATCAACTTACTAAAGAGAAAAAAATTCTACTTTTGGCAGCAGATATATGTCGTAGAAAAGATTGTCCTCAAGGCCATTGCAGGTGCTAGAAGGGGTATGAGACAAATAAATACAAATGGTATAAGAGAATTTGTCTTGAATTCACTCATGTCAAACACAGTCATTTCAAAGTGCCGTGGCTATGGCCATGGCCTACCACCTATTGCTAGAAATGTAAAGGACATGAGATTTAATGGAAATATTATTTGTAAGAAAGCATGGTATAAGACACATAAAATTCCTCAAAGCACATTCTATAACTACCATCATTATTTCCAACATGGACAGATCAAAGATGTTCATGGTAACACCAACACATGCAAAGCACGAGCTCACATAGTGGCAACCATAGAAATATTGCACAAAATTGTAATGGATAATTTAGATTTTTCACCAAACCAAACACGTCAAGTTGAAGAAGATGGAACATCTACTTCTTTAATATTGCTTCCTTCGACTTACACACAAAATTATTTGTTAAAAGAGATCAATGAGGATCTTCAAAAGCTCAATTACCCATCAATATCACAACCAACAATGAGCAAGATCTGGAGTACTAAGTTTCGAGATGTGGCATTTTCCAAGAACACCAACTTTAGTAAATGCAGTGAATGTATTGTGTTGAAAGCACAAATGAAGTCAGCAACTATAAAAGAGTTGGAAGAAAAGGCACAAGGTAGGTTGAAGAAACATAACAAGATTGTTATGTGTGGAAGATATTGCTACTATGCCCATAGAATTATGTCATAGCAGTTTCCAAAGGAGTATTCGAGCATTATCCATGATAAAATGGACAAAACAAAGACTTCAATCCCAAGGCTACGTTTCAAATCAAAATCTATTACAAGAACAAATTTAGGTTTGTCATTGACAGGTATGCTTACACATCGGCATAAGGAAGAAGGTTTTGGTCATTTCTCCCTACCATTTATCCATATGGGATCACAATTTACTATTACATCCCTTGCAAAGTGCTTAAGGGACCTTGAAGACCCACAAATGGATATGTATGGTGATCTACTTTATGAAAGTGAAATTTCAAGAAACCCACTTACAAATGCATTACTTGATACCTCTATTTACTCAAAATGTCAAGGGTACAAGAATGATTTTATATCTCATGGAAGTTCAAAAAGTCAAAATTTTAAACCTCTTCCTCCACATTTGTTGTTACAGTTGGACAATGCAGCAAGTAATAATAAGAATCACTATCTTTTCATGTTTCTATCACTTTTAACTGCACTTGGTGTCTTCATCACTATTGAGGTTGGGTTCTTGCCTGTGGAGCACACCCATGAAGACATAGATGGAACCTATGCAAGAATTTCATCCTACCTAAAAAGTAAATATATTTATTCTTTAGCTTAAATGATGGATACATATCGCATAATTGAAGAAAATCGAGTGTTTCCACCTACACTTATTGACAAGGTCTATGAATTCAAAAGTTTCCTTAATGGATACATCAAGGAGGGAAAAAATGCACTAGTTTGACATCTTAATGTCCAATAAATCCAATTTCTTGTACTCAGTGATGTTCGAGTACTAAGGTACAAAGAATCAATTAGAGATATTGAGTGGTCAAAACCAGTTGAGTTATGGAATGTAGATGATGAAGTTCGACCTATAATTCCCATAGGGAAGCCATCTTTCTTAGCTTCCAAACAGAATGATGTTTATTTAAAAGAACTAAAGGAAGGGATAACGTCATACATAAAAATGTGGAAAGACACTATTGGGAATGAGGATTCACCAATTGTTACAGAGGAATGGAAAAATAAAGTAGTGTATTGGGACAAATTTCTTGATACAGTAGATAGAATCTATAATGATCATAGAATAATAGATGGAAGTGATTCATCTTCTGAGAATTTCTGGCCCAAGACAAGGCACATTTTTGATGTTGATTGTAATGCACTCCAAGTAATCTCAAGTATTATGGATGGAGATTTTGATAATGCGATAGATGAACCAATATATGTTGGACCCAAATGCAACAAGCCAAAGCCAACATTCAATCCGATGATTGATGTTGAGAAAGGAAAGATGTTGCTAGTTAGATCAGGAAATGAGGATGCAGGAGAGATGATTTGGATGGAAAAATACATCTCAGATATCTTTAGGGATAATGAAAGTCAGAATCTTCATTTAAAGGTTGACTGGTGGAAACCTATGTCAGGGAAATATAATGGAAAACTTTAGAGCAGTATTGGGTACCAAATCTTGACGACATAGAAATTGGCTCTAATCCAATTAATACCATAGTGTGTGAATGGATGCCAAAGAAAGAACATTGCAAGAAGACCAAGATAAATAAATATGGTGTAGAAGCCATTCTTGATCTACTTGAGCAAATATCTTAAGAGTAGGTTTATATGATTCATGAATGTAATTTATTTTTTTGAAGGATCTATTAATATACATTTGGACACACTTTTCCATATTTATTTTATATCAAATATTCTCTTCATACTATTTTTGAAGGAGTTTTATATTATTTAATATTTCAATGTAATCATGTGTTCTACAAATTACATGACAATGCCATAAAATATTTAAGTTTTCAAAGCTTTATTTGACCAACATGACTTCTCAACATATCAAATATGCATAATCAAATTCAATAATGCACTTAAAAACATCTTCTAAACTTGGTCTATTAAAACAAAAATGGAGTACCTAATTAGTATTTGATTTAATATAAACCATTTAAACACTTAATGAATAAATGCTAGACACTTGATATAATGTTTGGGGTGAGTTTTCCTTAATTTTCCTTATTATAATTGATATAAATCAAATTCACTATTTTGTTGCACTCTAATTTATAAAAAAAATATTTTGATCATTGAACAACACAACTAGAATTATAAAATATTTCCTCTTATAGATTTTGAAGTGGTGCCAACATTGTACTATTATAATTAATTTGTACTCAACTTAGGAAAAGTAGTTAGTGTCAATTTAAAATGGTCAATAATAGTAAGAAAAGCAATATTAATATATTGTTAAATAACTTTATAGGTAAGATTTTTTTTTACAAAATCTATTATTCATGAGTCAAATTTAATACATAAATATAAATGATAATGATAATAGAAATAATGTAAGGAATCTAGGTTTCAGATAAATGCTAATATGTTCTTTTCAATATAATATCCTTAAAAATTACAGGAATAAAAACTAAACATTTGTAATAAATATCTTAGTAAATTTTCTCTCTTTCTTGTTATATTTGAAAATAATCAAATTGTACTACTTTGTTACTATTATAATTCATGATTGCTTTTGATCATTAAAATGATTGGTAATTTCCCGGATGCGGGTGCTTGACAGATCAGAGGGTATGAAGATGGCGTATCACATGTGCAGGTGTCAGCCCAAGCACGCCACGGGTTATTACACAGGACGGGTGAGCTAGTCTCGCACAAGCCTATTAATGCAGGCATTTACTCCCTCCATCCACTTCATGGTTTACTGTGCTATGGCGCTCCATAAGCTCATCGTTCCCGCGGCTTCGTCGCATACCTCTGTGGCTTTATGGATTGCAGCGTTGTGTGTCTCTCTGAGCTATTCCACAAGCGAGCTTAGGCCCGTCATTCCCTTTCTAGGCTCAAGAGCGTTCCACAAATGTTGGGCTCTGGTTCCAGGTTCATACGATTCAATTGGGGTTCTGTTTCTGCCTCACGCGGGGTACTCCTCTCCGTGTATTCACTCTCTCGACAATTCTCTGTACATTGCCATGCCGCGCGAATGGCCCAGGATGGGGAGCAGACGTGGTGGCTCCCGTGGTCGTGCCACCTCTCAGCGGTCCACCCCCATTTCTTACTCTTCCTCGGACGCGCTGGAACCTGGGCGGAGCAGTCCCCCTGTCACCAGAAGTGGTAGAGGCAGGGGTCGTGGGCGAGTCAGGATGGTTGATTGTGAGCATGCTGCCCACCCCACTGTTCGCTACCGCATCCCGTGTTCTCTCGCCAACTCCACCTTTATAGTCTCAGTCACTATTGAAAAATGTGAAGATGTCCGGGGTTCGGGAGTGGCCCATCCTGGAGCTCTTGCAGAACAGAGGATGGCGAATCCGACTGACAATCAGCGCCAGGTCATGGGAGGTCCCTCTCTGGTGAATCCGGCTGTCCCTGCAGGTCCAAGTGCGCCAGCTCGAGGAGAACCTATAGGCTCGGCGGTTCATCATTCTGACTCGGAGGACTCACTACAATTCGGGTGTAGGGTCGTTGAGGAGCCATACACCTCTGAGGATGACTGATCCCGCCCGGGTTTCCGCTCTTTGCAGTTTCTGAAGTAGGAGCTCGACTTTGTTTTGAATCTCGAAGTTAATGCATGTTTCAGGTCTCTGTCTGTCAATGTGTCGTTTATGTCTACCGTTGTCTAGCTGTGCAAGTTTCATCTTAGTTTATGTTCAGCACTGTTTCGAGTCTTATGTGAAGTCAAAATACTGCTGGAGGTCTACTGCGTACTGATATCATGATCATTTTTGTAAAATGCCAACTTCATGGCAAGACTTTCAAGGCTGTGGCCTTGCTGTAATTTTTTTGTATAAATAATAGGAGTAGACAGATTGAGAAAAAAAAATGATTGGTAATTGAGATGAGAGGCTCATTTTACAGCCTAATATGGGGGGATGTGTAAGTTTGTATGTCCGTCTGTGCCCCTTTAAAATAAAAATTATGTTCTAAATAGAAAAATATAAAAATGAATATTTTGTAAAGTAATTAGAGGTAAAAGAATTGTGTAATTAGATGTTTAAATCCTATACTATTCAAAAATATTTCAGCTAGAGATACAGAGAAACTATTTGAAGATTTATGTTAACTAATTTATGTCAATATCAACTTCATATATATATATATATATATATATATATATATATATATATATATATATATATATATATATATATATATATATATATATATATATATAGATATTAAAAAAAAAAAAGTATGGTTAAAATTTTTATTTGGTCGTATATATACTCTATTTAGCATTCAAAAATACATTTTCAACAATTAAAAATAACACATTGTATCTTTCACTCTAAAAATGTTTGCACGTGAAGAAATGTGATCCCTACATCTTCACTTAAAATGGATCTATGATGGTATATATTGGACACATTACTATGATCATTTGTCATTAAATAACTTTATACTTAATATATAGCTTGCATATTAATCTATTATTCATTAAGTAAGCCTCAACCAACTTCGTTTTTAACATAAAAGTACAAATAATAAATAATAAATAAATTATGCTAATACTCGCATTCAACATTTAATTTGATCCTAAAAAATTATTTTCTCCTTAACTCTAAAATGGTGCAAACTTCCTACAATAGTATGTAATCATGATGGTGATCATGATGATTATCATCCACCAAGACCAAATATGGTATATAAGAAGTTAAAAATATATTACTAAATGTTATTTCGAATTTTATTGTTATGCTAAAAAAACATTAAAAGAAGTGTTTCAAGGTCATCATAATTTTGTTTAGTTAAACAATCAAGAAGCTTGGTAGCGTCACAATTTTTTTGAAATTTTATTCTAATATGAGCATAAACTGGATGATCTATGAAAGCTTTTTAATCTTCAACCATATTACTAGTGTTGCAAAGGTGATAGATTTTTAAATTGTGCTAACACTCATTTAGTAATAATCATAACTTAACACATACATGATATTTACTATATCGGATTATAATTAAATTGGTTAATAATAGTAACATACACATCATTATTTTCATAAAATAACCTTAACAAACTTATCTTCTTTTTTTTTCTAAATAAGACTAAATCTATTAATGGAATAAAAAATAATAATACATGGAGGCACCGGCCTCTGCAGAACCTATCTCAGATTTTACCATGTTTTAACAGACAGTAACTGAAAAAAGACTGCCCTCAAGGGGAAACCAGTCCAAAAATCACTGTATGAGCTGCCCACGCAGGGGAACCAGCCTGTAATAACCTTGTAGAAGAGTTTTTTGAACAAAACATACAAAATTGACCCCAATTGACAGCTATTACAACAAAAAACTTCAAAAAGTACCCTTAAGATGGTGACCGGGTGACTAAAAACCTGAAAAAAGACCTAGGCCTACTAGGTTTCAGTAGGTGGCAGAGGTTCCTCCACAATGAGACACCTGTAGGCATCCATATCTTCTTCGTCTTGCTGTTGTCCACTCGTCGCGGCTTCCATCTTCGCATTGCCACCTGGATTGCTCGTCGTGGCTTCCATCTTCGCATTGTCGCCAGGAGTGTTGTGTACCTGAGCTGCATCGGTCTGGTTCAGAGCTTCACCATGAGTTTTGCGAGTCCCCGAGCTGTTATCATGAGTTTTTCGCCTGTTGGTGCCAGTCCTATCCTGACTGATGCGTGTCGAGGCGACAGTGCTTTGTGGCTCCTCTCTGAAGGCAACAGAAATGGTGGCGATAATACACGGGCGCTCCAAGGTGCACCAAAACTGGAACTGGGTAGAATGACAAGGATTCATTGTTGGGACAGAGTCATCAGAAGGTTGTTGGGCTTCCTCATCACACCTATAGCCGGCCCTCTAGGCATGCCCCCAGCCATTTTGGGTGTTGGGATACCGACCCGTGTAGTGAACAGCCGATGAGGGCGAGGAGGAATCCGTAGGAGAAGAGACAAAGAGAGACAGCGAGAGAGGGTGGGTGGCTCTGCCTCTGCTGCTACGCCTTCTACATCTCATCCTATGCCGCAAGCGAGGCATATTTTCCTAGTATGTATTGGTCCGAAGGGGTGCTTGGAGGAGGCAGGAAGGATGGAATGGCTCGTGGAGGCAGGAGAGTGGGGAATTCGATTACTAGAAGAAAAATTCAGGGCCGTAGCAGCATCTCTGAGACAACAAAATAGGTTGTGCGAGAAGTGGGCACTTTCGACCATTTCAATGCAACAGAGGATCTGGCACCTTCTCCCCATAGTCGTTCGAGAGCTCAGCTATGTGGCAGTGGAGAGGCAGTTGTAGGCTAGAGGAGGCAGAATGGAGGGAAGGCCATCTGAATTCTCCATATTATGGATCAGAGTGAGGTATCCTCGGCGTTCACCCAACATTAAATTTTTTCCGCTTTCAGACATCATTAAAACGCCATTAATTGTGGCGGTGGGTGTCTTGGTTGCAGTGTGGGTGGCCATGTGGCCATGCCACTTGCCAGCCCGGATGAGCTACAGTGTACCAGCGCTATTAATCACCCGCATCCAGGATAACAAACTTATCTTTTAATATAAACCATAAAAAATATTAAAATAGATAATATAAGGAATCCAGATTAAGATGTGAAAGAATTTCTTTTGCAAGTTTATATAAATTTGTTTTATAAATTTTATCATGATAATTTTTACACAAAAAATGGTGAATATCTACATTAAAATTAGTGAACTACGTGACTTTCTAATTCCTCATTTTGAAAAAAACTTAATCTAGTTAAAGTTCTAAATAATGGTATATATTGGACACATTACTAAGATCATTTGTCATTAAATAACTTTATACTTAATATATATCTTGCATATTAATCTATTATTCATTAAGCAAGCCTCAATCAACTTCTTTATTAACATAAAAGTACAAATAATAAATAAAAACAAATTATGCTACTACTCACATTCAACATTTAATTTGATCCTAAAAAAAAAATTCTCCTCAACTCTAAAATGGTGCAAACTTCCTACAATAGTATGTAATTATAATGGTGATAATGATGATTATCATCCACTAAGACCAAATATGGTATATAAGAAGGTAAAAAGATATTACTAAAAGTTATTTCGAATTTTATTGTTATGCTAAAAAAGCATTAAAAGAAGTGTTTCAAGATCATCATAATTTTGTTTAGTTAAACAATCAAGAAGGTTGGTAGCGTCACAAATATTTTGAAATTTAATTCCAATGTGAGTATAAACTAGATGATCTATGAGAGTTTCTTAATCTTCAACCATATTACTAGTGTTGCAAAGGTGATAGACTTTTAAATTGTGCCAACACTATCTTAGTAATAATCGTAACTTAACACATACATGATATTTACTATATTAGATTATAATTAAATAGGTTAATAATAGTAACATACACATCATTATTTCCATAAAATAACCTTAACAAACTTATCTTTTAATATAAACCATAAAAAATATTAAAATATATAATGTAAGGAATCCAGATTAAGATGTGAAAGATTTTCTTTTGCAAGTTTATATAAATTTGTTTTATAAATTTTATCATCATAATTTTTACACAAAAAATGGTGAATATCTACATTAAAATTAGTGAACTAAGTGACTTTCTAATTCCTCATTTTGAAAAAACTTAATCTAGTTAAAGTTCTAAATAATGGTATATATTGGACACATTACTAAGATCATTTGTCATTAAATAACTTTATACTTAATATATATCTTACATATTAATATATTATTCATAAAGCCAGCCTCAATCAACTTCTTTATTAACATAAAAGTACAAATAATAAATAATAAATAAATTATGCTACTACTCACATTCAACATTTAATTTGATCCTAAGTTTCTTTTTCTCCTCAACTCTAAAATTGTGCAAACTTCCTGCAATAGTATGTAATTATGATCGTGATAATGATGATTATCATCCACGAAGACCAAATATGGTAATAAGAAGGTAAAAAATATTACTAAAATTTATTTCGAATTTTATTGTTATGCTCAAAAAGCATTAAATGAAGTGTTTCAAGATCATCATAATTTTGTTTAGTTAAACAATCAAGAAGGTTGGTAGCATCACAAATATTTTGAAATTTAATTCCAATATGAGTATAAACTAGAGGATCTATGAGAGTTTTTAAATCTTCAACGATATTATTAGTGTTGCAAAGGTGATAGACTTTTAAATTGTGCCAACACTGTCTTAGTAATAATCGTAACTTAACACATACATGGTATTTACTATATCAGATTATAATTAAATGGGTTAATAATAGTAACATACACATCATTATTTTCATAAAATAACCTTAACAAAGTTATCTTTTAATATAAACCATAAAAAATATTAAAATAGATAATGTAAGGAATCCAAGATTAAGATGTGAAAGATTGGATTTTGCAAGTTTATATAAATTTGTTTTATAAATTTTATCATGATAATTTTTACAAAAAAATCGTGAATATCTACACTAAAATTAGTGAACTATGTGACTTTCTAATTCCTCATTTTGAAAAAAACTTAATCTAGTTAAAGTTCTAAATAATGGTATATATTGGACACATTACTAAGATCATTTGTCATTAGATAACTTTATACTTAATATATATCTTTCATATTAATCTATTATTCATTAAGCAAGCCTCAATCAACTTCTTTATTAACATAAAAGTACAAATAATAAATAAAAATAAATTATGCTACTACTCACATTCAACATTTAATTTGATCCTAAAAAAAAAATTCTCCTCAACTCTAAAATGGTGAAAACTTCCTACAATAGTATGTAATTATAATGGTGATAATGATGATTATCATCCACTAAGACCAAATATGGGATATAAGAAGGTAAAAAGATATTACTAAAATTTATTTCGAGTTTTATTGTTATGCAAAAAAGCATTAAAAGAAGTGTTTCAAGATCATCATAATTTTGTTTAGTTAAACAATCAAGAAGGTTGGTAGCGTCACAAATATTTTGAAATTTATTTCCAATATGAGTATGAACTTGATGATCTATGAGAGTTTCTTAATCTTCAACCATATTACTAGTGTTGCAAAGGTGATAGACTTTTAAATTGTGCCATCACTATCTTACTAATAATCGTAACTTAACACATACATTATATTTACTATATTAGAATATAATTAAATAGGTTAAAAATAGTAACATACACATCATTATTTCCTTAAAATAACCTTAACAAACTTATCTTTTAATATAAACCATAAAAAATATTAAAATATATAATGTAAGGAATCCAGATTAAGATGTAAATTTGTTTTATAAATTTTATCATCATAATTTTTACACAAAAAATGGTGAATATCTACATTAAAATTAGTGAACTAAGTGACTTTCTAATTCCTCATTTTGAAAAAACTTAATCTAGTTAAAGTTCTAAATAATGGTATATATTGGACACATTACTAAGATCATTTGTCATTAAATAACTTTATACTTAATATATATCTTGCATATTAATCTATTATTCATAAAGCGAGCCTCAATCAACTTCTTTATTAACATAAAAGTACAAATAATAAATAATAAATAAATTATGCTACTACTCACATTCAACATTTAATTTGATCCTAAATTTATTTTTCTCCTCAACTCTAAAATGGTGCAAACTTCCTACAATAGTATGTAATTATGATGGTGATAATGATGATTATCATCCACTAAGACCAAATATGGTAAATAAGAAGCTAAAAATATATTATTAAAAGTTATTTCACATTTTATTATTATGCTCAAAAAGCATTAAAAGAACTGTTTCAAGATCATCATAATTTTGTTTAGTTAAACAATCAAGAAGGTTGGTAGCGTCACAAATATTTTGAAATTTAATTCCAATATGAGTATAAACTGGATGATCTATGAGAGTTTTTTGATCTTCAACCATATTACTAGTGTTGCAAAGGTGATAGACTTTTAAATTGTGCCAACATTGTCTTAGTAATAATTGTAACTTAACACATACATGGTATTTACTATATCAGATTATAATTAAATGGGTTAATAATAGTAATATACACATCATTATTTTCATAAAATAACCTTAGCAAACTTATCTTTTAATATAAACCATAAAAAATATTAGAATAGATAATGTAAGGAATCCAAGATTAAGATGTGAAATATTTTCTTTAGCAAGTTTATATAAATTTGTTTTATAAAGTTTATCATGATAATTTTTACACAAAAAATGGTGAATATCTACATTAAAATTAGTGAACTAAGTGACTTTCTAATTCCTCATTTTGAAAAAACTTAATCTAGTTAAAGTTCTAAAGTCTAGATCCACTGAATACTTCCAAATTTAATGAAATATGTGTTATTTCCATTAGTCATCAAACGGCAGCATCAGTGACTTTGCCCTTGAACACAGCACCTGTCTATCTCATTATATCATAGTTGGGTTTTAGCTTTCCTAGGAGTCGTACCATCCATATAAGTGTATTTCTCCTTCGACTGGTTACTCTTCCAGTCATATGGAGTATGCTTTGATGCCTCTTGCATTGTTGCATGATATCACATGGTGCTCATTAATCATACTACCAAGTCACTCTTGTGTCATGCCACTATGCGTTCAAAGGAAGTCTTCGCCTGTGTCGGCCATCTACAGTAGCATGTTGACCTTTTTGAGTTGGCCATCCCTATGTCAGTGGTACTTCATCACTTCATGACTTCATCCATTCATCACATCATCATGTTATATTCTGTGTCGAATGATGGGGGATACATTAAGCCCCTCCTTCGACAGATCTTCTCCTATCAACTTCAGCTCATTATCTAGGATTTTGATCTAGAAACCGGTAGTACCTTGGAGCTTGCAAACCTCAGTGGCAAGCTTCTACACGATTGACAGTGGGTTTACATCATTGGCTCCTGATTGATCGAGTTCACTGGTGTTCGACATTAACTCCTCTATTCACACTTAGTGGACTCTACTAGGTTCCTTGGGGTCCAATGTCCTAATTGGTGGATTCCCCCACGTCTATTACTGGTTTACCTCATTGGCAGGTAATCAGGCAGTTTCTACCATGCTCAACTTTAGCTCATCTATTAGCATGGTGTATATTCATGCCAATAGGGTTATGATTGAAGACCCTATTAGATTTGGTCTGGTCAGTGCTCCGTCAGAGATCAAAACTCTTTATGCATTTCATTTTTAGGTGTCCCGCTCCATTCACTCAGCTGCATTTCTATACAGACATGTCATAATCTGATGGAGAAGGTCATGCTAGTCATTTCCCCTCATGTCTGGCTCCTGCTGGCTTATGTCTTTGTGTCAAATAATCAAAAAGTCCATAACAGTCAAGGTCTGGTCCTTCAATGGACAAAAGTCATTTTTGGTCATTAGGTCTAGGAATTGATCAGTTTGGTCTTGAAATATGCCCAGTAAAGCCATGCAAGCCAGAGTGATGCTCTTGCAAAGTAATGATCCGCAACTCTCCATCATCTTATTGATAAAAATCGACGGTTCTTCAAAACTCTGTTTTGAAGAAAAGTCCAATAGTGCTATTGGTGACAAAATTTTCAAAAAAGGGGTTGACAATCGATTTCTTCATGTGCAGTCATGATTTCCGTGGCCACGGTGCTCTGTCATGCAATCCCTGCGAAAAGTTTCGAAAATTTCATCATTTGAGCCCAAAATTTAGAGAAAAGGTGAAAATCAGGGTGTATTAAAGTCAATGAGAAAAGTGTTGAAACAAGACATTAAACAAGTGGGTTTTTGAAAAAGTTAATTTAAAAATGACCTCCAAGCCTATATACACAAATATCACCATAAAACAAGCTCATTGTGCAAGCAAGGCGTTGGAAGAAGGGTGCAAGGTCGTGAGTTGAAGAATTAGAGCGATTTGGAGCAACTTCGGGTGATCTCAGAGCGCGCGGTGCACACAGACAGGAGCACAGCGCACTCAAAGCCTGCCCACTGTTGAAAATTATCACTGGCGCAGCGCACTCGGGGCGCGCGGTGCACAGGGGTAAAATGCCCAGAAACCACCCAATTCACCCAAAAATTTTTGTGGAGCTCATCCAATTGAAAGGTAGGCAACCTACCTCCACTTTTGCATCAAATTTGAAAGGAATAGCATGGTTTTATGATTATAAATCAAATGCAAATTTTTTTTATAAAGCAAACAAAAGAAGACATCAAGAAAACCATGATGCTAGGGTTTGTGCTACAGTGATATTGCTGCCAAGGTGTTTTTCCTACCCTACCCCTATTACTCATTCCCCTATGCCATTTTCCCCATAATCACTACCCTAACACTACTAAAATCATACTCCCTTTCCCCCTCCTCCTATTGCTCAAAAAACCCAAACCCTACCTTGCCAACAACACAAACACTACCCTATCAAAATAATCCAAAACCCCTTGTATATCCCTAAATAAAATTCTCCTATAAACCCCTATTCCCATTATATTATCCCCCTCCTAATACTCCCTTTTTAATTGTCCCCTTGGTGGCAGATTGTCAAAGCAACTACCAGCTTCATTTAAATCAAAGGGCAACCTAAATTCAGTTTACAAAACAGCAGTTATGGCATCCGAGGTTTCGTCAGAATATGAGGAGGAGATCCACAGTGATACAGCTTTAGGAGAACAGGCCCCCAAGAGACATCACCGGAGCGGAAAACATGTTAGAGATGAGCCAAACACCCTCACCGAGTTGCAGGCATGCCCTCTTGCTATGTCTTGTTTCCAGCACTTAGCATGTTTTGAATTTTGTCAGACGGTGGCAAATGTCAGAGTTCATCATGAGTTGGCCTGTCTTTTTGCACTTCACCTACATGGAGGACAGTCTATCTTGGCTGGGGTCACTTTCACATTGACACCCAAAATCATATCAGTGGCAACAGGCATACCAAACATTGGAGAATGGTGGCATAAGAAGAAGACGGTGGAGAGGCATCATTATGAGCCTTACATTAAGGCCAGTTGTTTGAGTCAGCTCACAAGAGTTTTCTCGTTCAGATTTTTGAGAGATGAGTATGCTCCGCTCATATAACTGATCATGAAATACTTCAGTTGTAAGGGGAGGTTTTCTCGCCTTTTTGCCTATCACATCAAGTTGCTCATGCACTTTACCAGGGTGCGGATGATTTACCTCCCATTCTTCATTTGCAGGAACATAGAGAGGATGAAAAATTTCATGCAGCACAAGACCCCTCGATAGTAGCTCAACAATGTTTATCACTTTGCTCTTATCTGGATTTTGGTGGACCATCAGTTGGGATTGCAGGGTATTGCTTGGGAGGACTTCATCTCCCGTGACTTCTTCAGTGCTCCACAGGTAGTATCAGAGGCAAAGCATGAGATAGGTGGCCCATCTCATCAGTATGAGCGACATGAGACTACTATTATGCCAGTATACATCACCTATCAGAGAGGCAGTAGACCCTTATTTGCAATAGCAAAGCGAGTGTTATCTCCACCCGGGGTGGAAGGGGCCTCGCTTCCGGCATCGGCATCACATGAGCAGGGTAGAGGTAAGGAGCCAGTGCAGGAGGAAGGGCCATGAGATGAATGAGAGACCAAATTTGTTCTCCTTCATGATGATGAGACAGATGCAGAACCAACAAATGCAGAGCTTACTGAGATCATCCAGGAGCAGCAATCAGTGATTGAGTCCTTATCCCTTGACTTGGAGAGGGCCAAGTGGAACATGAAGTACCTGGAGCAGAGAAACAAGTAGCTTGAGGACCAACAGACGATTATGGAGCTGCAAAACATTCATGAGCATCGCCAAGCTGCTCAAAGGAGAAGAGTTGAGCTCACATCTTTGGAGCAAGAAATCAATGAGGATCGAGAGGCCAACCTTGAGAGGGTCAACATGCATTTGGAGAGGCTACTGGACAAGGCTGATCAGGACCTTGCCTTACTGAGACACATGGCTTATCGTTACAAGACACGAAACATGAGTGCAAAGGCCCGGATAAGGAGTTTGAAGACAAAATTGAGGAAAGCAACAAGAAAGGCAAAGGAGGCAAAAGAGCAAGATCGGCTTCGAATCTTGGCTGAGGCTTCTTTGGCTCAGCATAGCACCCCATAGGGAACCTCCAGCCCAAATTTCAAGAAATTTGGGGAATTTTTGGTCACATGGTAATTTTTTGGGCAAAAAACAGGGATTTTCTCCCTGTGGCGCGGCGCTAAAATTCTAGGGCTCCAAATGAGGAATGGTTTGCATTTTTGGATTCATCATGGAAAATCATGACTATTGGTGTCTGTTGGGTGTGGAGCCTGATTATCTTCTATATTCAAAGGTATCGCCACATTGGACACTAGTTCGAAATTGGGGCGGCAACGCCGCTCGTAAAATATTCGCTGTAGGGGGGGTCCAGGGGGGGCGGCTACGACCTTTGGGAGCCCCCCCCTGGCGGGGGGTTTCAGGGGTAGCGCCCCTGAAGCTAAAAACAGCTGTAAAATTGCCTTGTAAAAGTATAGTAATTTCTAGTCAATCTGGGCTGTTCATTAGACCGATGATCTGACGGTAGAACTTATGTTTAGTTTAGGTTTTTTGGCCCCAGAAGGAAACCCCTCTCTTTGTATGAGGGCATTGTATTTGATGTTGTGTGATAGATGTGTATTCTGTGAGCGGAAATAGAGAGGTGAGAGTGTGAGAGAAAACAGAGGATATTACAGCGGATCTGTTGTAGGTTGTGTCTCTTCATTTTGCTGGATAATAGAAAGGAAGGACTGGTTGTTCGAGGTGGACGTAGCCCAAAATGGGTGAACCACGTATATCTGTGTCTCTCTTGTTTTATGTGCTTTCTGTGTTTATATTTCTGCAATATTTTATGTGTTCCATTGCTCCATAATATATAATTTTCTAACAACTGGTATCAGAGCCGAAGCTCTATTTGGCTGATAAACTCGCAAGAAAGAAGGGTTCCTGGTTCGAGTGGGAGCAATGGTGGAAGATGGTAAGTTTAGGGTCGATAAATTTAATGGCCAAAACTTCTCACTGTGGAAGATGCAGATGGAAGATTATATGTATCAGAAATATCTATACCTACCATTGGGCGGAAAATCAAAGATGTCGACGGGTATGACAGATGAAGAATGGAACCTTCTCGATAGAAAGGCACTCGGAACAATACGGTTGTGCCTTGCTGCGTCAGTCACCTTCAACATTTCGAAGGAAACCACGATAGAGGGTTTGATTCAGACGTTGTCGAAACTATATGAAAAACCCTCGGCCTCAAACAAGGTATTTCTTATGAAACGGTTATTTAATATGAAGATGTCGGAAGGTGGATCTGTTGCAGACCATTTAAATGATTTTAATACAGTTACAAGTCAGTTAAGTTCTGTAGGGGTAAACTTTGATGATGAAGTTAGAGCTCTATTATTCTTGTGCTCATTACCAGAAAGTTGGAATGGTTTGGTAATGGCCATTAGTAACTCCATTTCTGGATCTAGTACTTTAAAGTTTGATGATGTTGTCGGTGCTATCCATAGCGAGGAAATGTGACGGAAAAGCTCCAGTGAGACATCGGGAAATGCTTTGAGTGCAGAGTCTAGAGGAAGAAAAATGGAAAGAGGAAAGAGCTCAGGATATCGCAGTAAATCAAGGAAAGGCAGATCCAAGTCCAGATCGGGGATATTGTGCTGGAAATGTGGAAAGAAAGGACACCTAAAGAAAGACTATAGATCTTGGAAGGGAAAAGAAGGAGATACACAACAAGAAAACAATCATGAAGCAAATGTGACAAGTGAGGTGTTACAAGATGCTTTGATTCTTTCTTTCGAAAATATTACTGATTCCTGGGTGGTAGATTCACGGGTTTCATTCCATGCCACACCTGATAAGAAATACTTTCATGACTATGTTCAAGGAGATTTTCGACAAGTTCGTCTGGGTGATGATAAACCCTATAAAATCGTTGGAATGGGTAAGGTTCTTGTAAAACAGCAGAATGGAAACCAATGGCTATTAAAGGAGGTAAGGCATGTTCCAGATCTAAAGAAAAATCTGATTTCAACAGGGCAGTTAGGCGGTGAAGGTTGTGTGATAGCTTTCACAGATAAAGCTTGGAAGGTCACCAAAGGAGCCTTGGTAATAGCAAAAGGCGAAAAGGTTGGTACATTGTATTTATGCAATGGTATTTCTAACTCTGTTAATGCTTTAACTTCCAAAGGAGCAGATGCAGCATTATGGCATCATAGGCTCGGACACATGAGTGAAAAGGGGATGAAGATTCTTCACTCAAGGAATTTGTTGCCAGGTTTGAAGAATGTTGATTTGGACTTCTGTGAGAATTGCATTTATGGAAAACAGAAGAGAGTGAGATTTCTCAGAGTTGGGAAAGAAAAGAAGAATGAAAAATTAGAGCTTGTGCATACAGATGTATGGGGACCTGCTCAAGTATGATCTCTTCGTGGCTCTCGTTATTATGTTACTTTTATTGATGATGCAACTAGAAAAACTTGGATTTATTGTATTAAGAATAAATTTGATGTATTTGATACTATCAAGAAATGGAAAGCTTTGGTTGAGATTGATACAGGAAAGAAATTGAAGTGTCTTAGATCAGACAATGGAGGTGAATATTGCAGCAAAGAGTTTGATAGGTACTGTTCAGAGCATGGAATTCGCAGAGAGAAGACAGTTCCAAGAACACCATAAGAAAATGGTGTGTCAAAAAGGATGAATAGAACAATCATGGAGCGTGCAAGGTGCATGAGATTTCATGCAGGATTGCCTTCACAGTTTTGGGCAGATGCTATAGATACTGTTGTTTATCTAATAAACAGAGGGCCTTCAAGTTCCTTGATGGTGGTGTTCCAGAGGAAGCATGGACAGGTAAAAAGGTAAACTACTTTATTTTAAAGCCTTTTGGTTGTGAGGCCTTTGTCCATATTGATAAAGAAAATAGAACAAAGCTCGAGGCAAAGTCAAAGAAATGTACCTTTATTGGATATGGTGTTAATGATTTTGGTTATCGATTATATGATTACGAAAATCACAAAATCATTAGGAGCAGAGATGTAATATTCAATGAAAAGGTATTGTATAAGTATCAGTTGCAGGAAAAGAAACAGGAAAAATAAAACAAGGAATACGCAGTTCTTGACGAAATCACTGAAAAAGTAAAGATGCCTGAAAATAATAATAATCAACAACCACAACAACAGCAACCACCACAACAACAACAGGCACCCCAAACACCTGAAAGTGGTGTTAGAAGATCTACCAGGATAAGTAGACCCCCTGAATGATACTCTCCTTCATTATATTATTTATTGTTGACTGATTCCGGTGAACCCGAATGTTATGAAGAAGCAATGCAGGTTGAAAGAAAGAAGAAGTGGGAGGTAGCCATGGAAGAAGAGATGGACTCCTTAATGCATAACCAGACTTGGGATTTAGTCGGGTTTCCTGTAGGAAAAACTACATTGAAGAATAAATGGGTTTACAGGCCGAAGGAAGAAGATGGAGGAAAACAGAGGTATAAAGCTAGACTTGTGGTGAAGGGGTTTGCACAGAAGAAAGGTATTGATTTTGATGAAATATTTTCTCCTATTGTTAAAATGACTTCAATCAGAACTATTTTAAGTCTTGTAGCAGCTGAAGATTTGCATCTTGAGCAGTTAGATGTAAAGACAGCCTTTCTCCATGGGGATTTGGAGGAAGAGATATATATGCAGCAGCCACAAGGATATGAGGTGAAAGGGAAGGAGAAACTAGTGTGCAGGTTGAAGAAGAGCTTGTATGGCTTAAAACAGGCTCCAAGGCAATGGTATCTAAAATTTGACAAGTTTATGTCTGAACAAGGTTATACTAGATGTCACTCTGATCATTGTGTTTATTTGAAAATGCAAAATGATGGCAGCTATATTATATTGTTATTGTATGTAGATGACATGCTTGTTGCAGGATCTAACATGCAAGAAATAAATGTGCTCAAAAGAAAATTGGCAAATTCATTTGCAATGAAGGATTTGGGAACTGCAAAACAAATCCTTGGTATGAGAATAACTAGAGACAGGAAAAATCATAAATTAACATTGTCTCAGAATGAGTACATACAAAAGGTGTTGAAAAGATTTAGCATGCACAATGCAAAACCAGTTAGTACACCTTTTGCTAGCCATTTCAAACTTAGCAAGGAAATGTGCCCAAAGACCCAAGAAGACATGGATTATATGTCTAAAGTTCCATATGCATCAGCAGTTGGAAGCTTAATGTATGAAATGGTCTGCACAAGACCCGATATTGCACATGCAGTGGGAGTTGTAAGCAGGTACATGAACAATCCAGGAAAGGAACATTGGATGGCAGTGAAATGGATTCTCAGATATTTGAAAGGTACCACAAATCATGCATTATGCTTTGGTGGTTCAAACATCTCCCTACAAGGATATGTTGATGCAGATATGGCAGGTGACAGAGATAATAGGAGGAGCACTACAGGATATGTATTTACTGTTGGAGGAACAACTGTCAGTTGGGTTTCAAAAATCCAAAGTGTTGTTGCACTTTCAACAACAGAAGCAGAGTATGTTGCTGCTACAGAGGCTAGTAAAGAAATGATTTGGTTACAAAGGTTTATGGGTGAATTGGGTAAGGAGCATGATATGGGCATGTTATACAGTGATAGCCAAAGTGTCATTCATCTTGCAAAGAACTCAGCATTTCATTCCAGGACTAAACACATACAGCTCAAGTACCATTTCATACAATCAGTGTTGGAAGATGGAGAGTTGAAGCTGGAAAAGATACACACTAGCCAGAATCCTGCAGATATGCTAACAAAAGTTGTAACCAGGGAGAAACTGAGAATATGATCAGTTTCAATTGGTCTTCAAGGATGACGATGAAGATGAGAAACAGCCAGGTCCAAAGAGGAGTCATTGTCCAGCAAATGGAGCAGCGGTGGAGTTGCTACAATCAGTCTCCAAGTGGGAGATTGTTGGGTGTGGAGCCTGATTATCTTCTATATTCAAAGGTATCGCCACATTGGACCCAAGTTCGAAATGGGGGCAGCAACGCCACCCGTAAAATATTCGTTGCAGGGGGGGTCCAGGGGGGGGCGGCTGCGACCTTTGGGAGCCCCCCCCCTGGCGGGGGGTTTCGAGGGCAGCACCCGCGAAGCTAAAAACAGCTATAAAATTGCCTTGTAAAAGTATAGTAATTTCTAGTCAATCTGGGCCGTTCATTAGGCAGATGATCTGACGATAGAACTTATGTTTAGTTTAGGGTTTTTTGCCCTAGAAGGCAACCCCTCTCTATGTATGAGGGCATTGTATTTGATGCTATGTGATAGATGTGTATTCTGTGAGCGGAAATAGAGAGGTGAGACTGTGAGAGAAAACAGAGGATATTACAGCGGATCTGCTGTAGGTTGTGTCTCTTCATTTTGCTGGATAATAGAAAGGAAGGACTAGATGTTCGGGGTGGACGTAGCCCAAACTGGGTGAACCACGTATATCTGTGTCTCTCTTGTTTTATGTGCTTTCTGTGTTTATATTTCTGCAATATTTTATGTGTTCCATTGCTCCATAATATATAATTTTCTAACAGTGTCCGGAAAATAAATTTTGGCAAGGTATGAGTCTCCAAAAGGTCAAAAAACACCCAAAAATGGCCTCTCTGCCACTTTTTTGACACACAGGAAGCAGTCTTGGGAGAATGAAGATTTGGAGGGGCAAATGAGCACCAAATTCAAAAATTCCAGTGGGGTTAGAAAGTAGACAGGACAGGCTTTCCAACAAGCCCACTTGGGCACATTTTGGACACCTGAAAGTGCCCCAAAATAGGCCCCAAAGTAGCGCGGCGCATAGAGAAAATGGCGCAGCGCACAGAGGAAAAATTGCCCAATTTGCTTCCGTTTCGTGAAATTTTGGTTCGCGACTTCTCCAAGTGGGCCCGCTCATCTACACTTCAGTTTTTTGGCACCAAAGGCGGAATTTTAAGTGTTTTTTTCTCCAGATTGGCTTCTATCCAGGTGGCGAAGGAAGGCAAACGATCACCCAAGCCAAATGTCATGTTTGTAGCGCTGCACCTGTAGCTGATGGTTGGCTCTCCATCTCCATTTTGCAATGATTCGAGTAACTCCCCAACCCTTGGGCGTTCTATCTCTTCCTTACACATTCTATATATTGTATGCAAGTTATTTGCAAAGGGTTGGTTGGCTTGTAACTTCTAAGAGACTGTCGGAAAGAAACTTTGTTTCTTCACTGTGTATTTTTGACAGAGAATTAATGAAAGGCAGCGGCTCTGTTTCATGAGATTCTTGTGGTTGTGAGTGTAGCAAATGTGTCTCTTATGTTTTCATATGTATTTCGTTATGTTTCATAATTCAATTCATGTTCATTTCCAGTGAAATTTTCTGAGTGAGATTAGGTAGAATTCAATTTTATTGCTCTGCCTGTGGGAAAATTTCATGTTCAGTTTTATTCTTCTGTTGAAAAGGATTCATGTCACTATGCCCTTTTCACTTTCTTCAACAATCTATTCATGCCGCGGTACCTCAAACTAAATTGTTACATTTTCTGCCTACCTTGCCTCACGGAATAATCTGTGCCTTTGTATTAAATTCTTTGTTCTTTGCTGACCGTTGGTCCCATACCATCCCAGAAGCTCCATCATTCATGAAAATTGTTTCCCGAATCCCTATTCACTTACTAGACTAAGGTAAATATTTCATTGTAAGTCATCTCAGACCGTTTTCGATTATCTATTCACTGAGCGTGACTCGGAGAGAGCCCTCTCCTTTTCTGGTAGGGCTAGCTACCAGACTGAGCGTGGTTTGTGGTTACCCTAATTTTTGCCTTCCTTCAGCCTAAGGCAGATTTAGGTGCTAACAGACCCTGGGTTAGGGACATCTCACTCCTATATGGCATCCTTCTGAGGCTGTGTTGGAGTTATGTATCATTTGTGTACTTCGAGGGCTATCTTGAGACACTTCTTTGTCTGTCATGTGTCCATAGTCCTATTGATGTATACTATGACATAGATCCATGATTGTATTTGTTAGTGGCTATGCTCTATCTATCGAGTCACATGGATCCTCTTTATATGTCTTTCATGGTCATGTTCTAGCACTTCATTTCATGGATACACAATGTATTCTATGGCAGCCGTATTCAGTAATTTTTTCTGACTGAGCATGGGTATGCCCGCCTTGGGGATGATATCAGCACAGATGAGACTTCAACTCCAAAGTTGTTGGATCCACAGTCCTAGTTTTGTTTCCTCACTCTCATCTAGACCTCTCAGTTTTATCATAATGTATTTTGGCCATTAGCTTCTCTTCTGACCTCATACATTAGGGGGCATTTGTTATCAAATTATTTTACCCCTCTAGGTCAGTGACCCTCAGTACTTGAGTGTGGATGACATTTTCCAGACCCAAGAGTATTTTTCTACTAGTTTGACCCAAAGTCGCTTGCACAACAGCCTATGGGAGTGACTATTGGACCCAAAGTCGCTCTCAGGCTAACTTTATGGGAGCGACCAGGGACCTTTTTCCTCCTTTCAGTGCTAGCGATTAGGGACTTCTTCTAGAGTGCCTTAGTCCCTAGGAGATCAGTTCGACTCCTCATCTATTCAAGATGGCCAAGGCTTATCTCTTAGAAGTTTCTATGACTTCTCTTTGTACTGAGCGTCCAGATACATTCTCCCAAGACCTCTCTTCTGCCTATTTATACTGGACCATCTGAGCGGATCAGCTAGTTTTCGGAGTTTTGGAGAGCTAGTGTCGAGATTCTGATCTAGGGTTCATGTTATTATGAGCTTGTGAGGTCCTTGTTCACTAGTCTACTATTCTTCATGATCACTTCTTATATATAGTGGGGAAACTCTTTTGGATTGTGGACAAGAGACCTAGAGGTGAAACGTTATCATTGTATTGTTACTTTTATAATTAATGGAAATATGTGTTCCCTTCCTTACATATGTTTGTTTTCATCATGTCATATGTCGATATCTATTTCTTTTCATCTAACGATCTTCCAAGGAAGATCACTTGTCGTCTCCATTTAGTTGTGACTGTGTGCAGTGATAGAGATCTGGTGCAGATGTGTTGGATCGCTCGAGTGGAGCGCAAGATCTACATCAAACTCAAAATCCTTCCCCAACATGTGAGAATTGTAGGTGTGGTCCCTTATCTGTATAGCATAGATCTGATTGTTTTTTGCACGATCAGGCATTTGGGTTGGGAATTAGCTTATTCTTCCATTGATTTTATTCTTCTCCATCTGATGATCTGATTTGGACACAAGATCACGGAGCAACAAATCCTTGCAGAATTAGCTCCAACAATATTAATCCTTGGCTGATTACTTAACCAATAAGGAGTCAAATCTACTCCTTAACAACTAAAAATGGCATGAAAAGTTTACCTTTCCAATTTCATATTAATAATGTTGTTAAAAGTAATTTTCTTTTGAAAATATGAATTCTATTGGAATAATAGTAGACTGAGATAATTATCATAAATAAAACCAGCCCACAGATATATCTTAACAGAGAATCTGCTTTGCTAAAAATCAAACTAAAAGAAATTGTTTAAGCAACTAATACATGAATTAATAGATCATCTAAAAAGAGATCCTATTTAAAATGTTTTCAGGAAGATTTGACTATCGAATGATACACACTACTTTAAAGTTTAAATTCTTCTTAATGAATCACAAATTGAAGAGAGTTAATTCCACCAATTTACCTTAATGACACACGTCATTTGAATCAAGATTGGCATTAAGTGGAGTTTTTTCAGATATCGTTTCCATCACAATAATGATCATTATGATGATGATGATGATGATGATGACAGTGGTTAATGTCCACTGAGACCAAATTGGTCTATTAGACCTATAATTTCTTTAGTTTTTAATTGTCTGGCTCCTCGTCTTTCTTGGCAAGATTGGTGTTGTAGCTTTCTTTTTTTTCTCTACGGTCTTCCAACTTCCTTTATCTTGCATCTCCTTCATCTCTTCTGGTTCTTGGGACATTGGTGTCTTAGCTTCGTGGTCTATTGTGTTCATCCTTTTGAAGATAGTCAGAGAAGAAGTTTGGTCTAGGAGATCTGCTTTGCTATTAAATAAAGATTTATTTTGTGCAATATTCGAATCCTGAGGGGTCATCGAGTTCTCTTTTTTGTTGTTGGACAGGGCTTTCTCCCTGCTTGTCTTGAGAGTTGTTTCTTTCTTGCCCGATTTCTTGTGATTCAGAGTTTGCCCTAGAGTATTCTTCTTTGATGACAGTGTAGTGTTCTTTTTGTGCTCCTTCCCACCATGTAGATATGTGGTGGTCTTTTCTAGCAGAATTTTTCTAGGAGGCTTTTGGGCAATTTTTGGCTAGATGCCCTGTCTCAAAGCAGGATTGACATCTGAAGAGGACATTTTCATAGTTGAGTTTCTGGTTCCACACATAGTCTTTACTTGTTAGGTTTATTTCAGATAGGAATATGGCGCTGAAGTCCATTTCCACACAAATGTGTGCATAGGTGGCTCTGGCATATTCCTCTGTTTCTGGGCACCTGCAGTAAAATTTCCCAATTGCATTTCCAATGACTTTTAGCGAGGAGAGATTCCAGAGATGCAAGGGTAGGCTTGGAAATCTCACCCAAACTGATGTTGAGGTTATGACTGCTGTTGAGGGATCGAATGATAGGTTATACCTATCAAAAGATGTTGCACCACATCACTTATCAGGATAAAAAAAAATAAGATATCATTGTGGCAAGGCCCAAGCAATTTAAAATTTATTCAAGGTTTTTTTAATGCTTTTTTACACTGTATATATGCTTTTAGCATTAATAGATTTTCAATATGTTTGCTAAGATAATAATAAAACCCTGTAATGATTCCCAAGGTCTTCCTAAATGCCACGATACAACATCATAGCCTATGCTTCCGCAACAATGTATTCAAAAAAGCTAATTAGGAGAGAAACTATATTATTAGGTATGTAATTAATGGAATTGGAATTTAGTAGTAAAACACAATGCACTCTAATTATTTTATGTTTTGTTTTTTGTGCTAGAATATAGTGATATAAAAATTAAAGATGCTTTTTGGATTTTGAGGCGGTGGACTCGGATGGTAATTTAACATTTATACATGTGAAGTAGATGTGCTTCTGATATGTTAAATCTCTGAAATAAGAAATTAAAGATCCGTTGTGGATTTTGAAGTGGACATGTTTGACGTTATAGTAGTGGAGTCTAATCACTTTTTTACATTTATGCATGAAGTGGATGTGTTTCTAAATTTTCAAGTTAAAAATTAAAGATATTTTATGGTTTTGATGTAAAAGTGTGTGACATTTATGACCGTCGGGTCAATTTAACGTTTATATCGTTTTGATTACAATATTTATTAAAAACTTAATAAAAATAGTAAATTAATGAGATTAATGGTGTCCGTCATACTACATCTAGAATGGAAAATAAATTAGTATTTTATGATTATATAAAACTTGTAGCAAATACTTTATTATACATCTTTATTATTCTTGGAATTATCATCAAGACTAAGGAGATATTTTATTGTACATATTTATCACGGGTTACAATACTCATAATGATTATCAGCGATATGGTAACCGCTCATCCTCACCTTTTTTAAAATATATGAAGATCCATATTGTGCTTTGTTTAATTTTTTATTTATTTTCATAATGATGATATTATGAGTTAACATCTTTATATTATTTAATAAATAAAATTATTGATAATGATGATGATGATTAACATCTGCTGAGACCAAACATTGGTCTATCGGACTTAAAGAAACAAATTATTTATTTTGATTTAAGATTTTATTCCTATGCTCAAAAAGTTTGGAGAGAAGCCTCCCGAGCTCACTATAATTTTGACATTGTAAAAGCCTAGGAAGGTCAGTATTGTAACAAAGATTGTGAAACTAAGATCTAATGTGATTGTACACGGGGCACTCTAAGAGGAAGTGG
Source organism: Pinus tabuliformis (assembly GCA_031772625.1). Classification (NCBI taxonomy): domain Eukaryota; kingdom Viridiplantae; phylum Streptophyta; class Pinopsida; order Pinales; family Pinaceae; genus Pinus; species Pinus tabuliformis. Next base: position 1,333,767,809 of record CM062804.1, on the reverse strand, counting down.
CTTTCATCCTCGATGTTACTATTCTCACATATATGGCAGATCCTTTCCATCCATGGCGTTTTAGGAACTGCCCAACGACCTGTTTCACTATGGAGCTCATGAGAATTTGTTCTAATCTTTGCTATATTAATTTTCTTCTTTGAGCTAGTTAAAATAGAGAGATACTTTTGATCTTCTAGGGTGGGGTTGATGACCTTCTTATAATAACTTAATTTTCTTTTAGCCGCTAAATCTTTCTCACACCACATTTTTTCTTTGAACTTAGAAGTAACAATATCTTTAATGTTATTTATGTTTTGCAATGCATCATTCTCGTTTATCTCCCAATAGTTTAACCAGGCCCTTGTGTCTTTATGCCACCCCCGATTGAGCCTTAGGTGGTTTTGGCTGGAATTTAAAGTTAGCTTAGGAAGTCTATGATCGTCTATGTTATTGAGTTTGTGCTTGTATAGCAGAAACCTAATCATAGCTAGGCTCTCAATAGGGGAAATACCTACTTCTATAAGGAGAATAAGATAGGGTGTATTACTTTTAATTTTCAGGTTATAAGTTATAAAACGCTTCTGGATTTGCTCAATCTTTCTCCATGATTCTCTGGAGATGCTACAACCCCAAACCTCACAGCCATATAAGATAACAGGAGTGACTAAAGTTTCAAAGAGGAACTTCTTTTTATCCCACATTACAAGGTTTGTTGTTTTACAATTATTTTCAAGACCAAAATAAGCTTTCCACCCCCCATTAATCCTTTTCTCAATGCTATGGTTCCAGTTGAGCTTGTGATGAATATCAATTCCTAGGTACTTGTAAGAATACACTTCCTCCAAGTTATTATTGTCATACATAAAATTAGCATAAGTGTCCTTCTTGGATTTGATAATCATAACTTTTGTTTTGTCAATGTTAACAGTCATACCCATGGTAGAGCAGAAATCCTTAAGAAGCCTGAGTTGCTTATCAAGATTAGATGGGCACCTTGCCAAAAGAACAAGATCGTTAGCATAGAGAAGAAGGATGACGACTATCCTAGCTAAGATCGTTCCATCACATCCTGCTTCCTCTAAATAGCCTTCAAGCTTATCGATGTAAATGCCAAATAGGGTAGGGGAGAGGGGGCAACCTTGTTTAATTTCAATGTTACACTTAATATCTTTCGACCACCCCTCATTGCTCTTTAGCTTGGCAATTACATTCTCGTATAACCTTATAGCGACAACTCTCAACTCGAGAGGAACCTTTAGCTCTTCTAATCTATTCCAAAGGTTGTATCTAGGAACCGTATCGAAAGCCTTTCTAAAGTCCACAAAGCAACAAAATAAATCGGATTTATCATTACGACATTCCTTTGCAATGATCCTAAGCGTAACAAGGTGGTCTATTGTTGAGTGATGCCTTTTGAAACCTGTTTGGCCTTTAGCCCGCTTACCTTCACTTTCAAGCCATATGCTTAACTTCTTTTCCAAAATACTACCATATAACTTGGCTAAGAGAGGGATGATCATAACTGTCTGATAATTAGATGGGTTATTTGTATCCCCCCTTTTAAAAATAGGGATAATTAGGCTCTTAGTCCAAGGTTTAGGGAACCCTTTCTTGACTGCTTGATTGAAAAGCTTGTGGATGTGGGGGATGAGGACAGGACCTCCAATTTTTAAGATTTATGCCTGGTAACCTTCAATGTCCTTAGCTTTCCCATTAGTGAGGCAATTAACCCCAAACTTAATGTCTTCTAAAGAGAAAACTTCTTTCGTTGTGAGCAGGGTTTCCAAATTATCCATGACATTTGGAGATTCATAAAGCTTTTTAAGATAGGAATTCCAATCGTGAAGAGCAATTTTATTATTATCTTTAGTCTTCCTAGTCAGAATCTGCCTCCAAAATTTCTTAGGAGCTATCTTAGAGAGGTGTAAGAGATTCTCATGTCTTTGACGAATGTACTGCCTCTTTTTCCTTTTAGTTAGGGCTTTATATATTTTTATCTTGTCCATTTTAAGAGATTCATCAACAGCTTCCTTAATTGCTCTCCTCGCACTTTTACAATCTTTGTCATACCATGGATTGGTTTTGCTATTTCTTTTATTATTTGAAACTTCAATTGAGAACTTGTTAATAGAATATGAGAGGGTTGTAGTAAAATAATGATAGAGGTCTTCTATGTTGTCTATACTAGATAAAGGAAGCAAATTATTTTTTAATTCATTTAGAAAGAGATCATTTTTATTTCTATCAAATATTAAGTTCTTTTGGCTGTAAGTATTATTTTATGTGGGAACTCTATGCATGACAAAATTGAGAGTTATAAGTAAAGGCCTATGATCAGAGTCAAATTCGTGGTAACGGTTTACCTTTTTAAACCGTTAAAAAGGTAAAATAATTATAATCAACAATTTGTATTTAGAATAGTTATGAATGATTTTGATTTGAAAATGAGTATTAATTCATCGTTATTTAAGAAAAAATACATTAAAATTGATTTGTATATAGTGATAGTTACTTAGGAAAAATCACATTAAAATTGATTTATATATGGTTTGTAAGTGAGAAATTTTCATTCTTATCCAAATTTTATCTCAACAGATTTATATATGGTTTGTAAGTGAGAAATTTTCATTCTTATCCAAATTTTATCTCAACAAGCTCTTAGCTAATATAAAGGATTCTTAAACCTTATTCGAAGGACATATACGTTTTCAACTTAAATAATATTTACAAGACAACAAATATCTAGCTCTACCATCATTGAAATTAAACATTTTCAACTTAAATACCATTTCCAAGACAACAAATATCTAGTTCTACATCATTGAAATTACAAGAATGAGCTCATGTGATTTCAAACAATATCTAACCTCAAAATCATTTCTAAAATCAAATACTACAATAAAAAATTAACCTCTCGTTCAACAAAAAAAAAAAATCATTTATTTATTTATCTAATAAATTTTTAAATTATTATTATTATTTTATATTATAAATAAAATATATTCTATTTAACTTCAATTTTTTAGATTTTATTTTTATAAGTCAAGGTATTTAAAATTTTATATTAATTGGGTTTAATGGTTGAAAACATGTCCTTTCTCTTAAAAAGTTATAAGTTCCAATTGAAAACAAGTGTAATATGCAGTGTTACTGTTGAGTACATGCCTCTTATACAAAAAGAAATTATAAGATTACAAAGCTTGGATCCCAATCAATGTTATAGCATAAAGTATTAGAATGGTTAATGGTCCCTTATCCAACATACGAACCTTATTTATGTTCTTAGAAGTTATTGAAGTTCATTGCAAATGGAAAGTAGGACTTTACAATAGTAAGAAATCCATAATTCCTACATTGGAGTGCACAATTAATGCATATTTTATTTTTTGCAATTTTTAGAATGCACACACCTTATGTGAAGCGAAAGTATGTATAAGGCATGTGGTTCATTAAGGAAAAGCATGTGTACCTAATGAAACTCTCTTTAAAGTTGAATTAAATGGAGCAAGCATACAAGACTAGATATATCTTAGCCAATACAATCAGTAATGGTCAATTACGACCAAATAATGCTACAATATCTATTAACGAACAACCCTATAAGAAACATTCTCACTAATTAATCAATAAAGTTTGATGTAGAAGTAACCTCACGGTTTTAGAAATCATATCAACCAAAAACAATATATGATCTAGTTTATTGTTGAGTGTTTATTTGTTGTGATTTTGTGATGCAAACTCAATTTAGGCTTGCCTAAATCCCAGATTTCCCAAACTGCTCCGACAAAGGCACTTCTTTCAACCCTGTTAAAACCTCTATCAAGACATAAATCCCTTCGAATATAATCATATATCGCGGTGGGAGGATACAAAGGGTATGGCCCTTTAAAATATAAGCAACACCAATCCAACCATTTTTAAAATAATATCTCAACCCTTTTAAAAATTACACACATGCTACCATTATCATACATATGCATCTTTATAAAACTCAGTCCTTTTCATGCAATAATATTTCAAAACATATGCCCCAGATAGACTTTACATATATACAGTAGGGGAATGACTTACGTTTTCAATTTTGAATGGTCACTTATATGACAATGTCACGCCTTATCACCTCTATCATTCTAGCCTTATCCTTTTGATATCTGTAACATATTTAAAATGAGTCTTGGGCTTCCAGGATTTTGGTCTTTCGAGTATGGAACCCACCGGTATCAAGACTTCAAACTTTGAAAACCTCTAGGCTCGTTAGCCTCCAGGTTGTCCCACTTCTCCACCTGTCAGCCACCTATAATGAACCTATGCCTATTGCTATGATTGAGTTCTCGACTTCCAAGTTAGTTCGCCTATGGGTTTGAAAGTCCAGGGCAATGAAAAAGTTCTCGTCTCCTACAGCTTCCATCAACAATCCTATCATTGGTGCTTAATGATTTTTAAAAATAGTAATTTTGAAAACTTTGTGGGCTTTCGACCTCCTGACCTAACGCTCTTAATTTCGTCTCCCAGCTCTGTCAAGTCCCATCTCCTGGCGTTGTCAAATAATGAACTCTTACCAATGCTTAAAAAAATAAATGTTTTTTGTCCTTCTGCTTGTTTTGCAACTCTCGATCCTAGTTCCTCTATGAACCAATGCTTCAATTGCTCACTCGGATCCTTCATTGCAACTAAATCATTGATCACTCTATAGATCAATGATCTCGACTTCCCAACTGAGTATGGGAAGAATCAAAGGATTCTTGTCTTCTCACTTCTCCAAAGAGATATCGCTCGTGAGCTTCTGTTCTGCTTCAATCTCACTTCCCTTTGTTTTGGTCTCATCCTCTATGTTCCTCTCTATAGCTTCTCTCAAGTATTGGACTTGAACCAGTCCACTATCGATCTAATTTAACCTCGGCTTCTTGCAAGTAATTATGTATATTATTTTAGTGTCGATCCCTCCTGAGCTTAGTTCTGCACCTACAATCAAAATCAATATAATATTTATTATGACCTCAATTCAATACTGAAATAAATGGTTTACATAGGCTCCAAAATCACTCAAATGATATGCTTCCGCTATTAATATATACACTTTATTTACAAGGCCTCAACTTGATTTAAATTCACATCCCTCTCGGACTTGTGGCTTTACTTGGGCCTCAAAATCCTCTCGAGACTCTCTCTTCTATCACTTTATCACACTCCTCCATAATTCTATTTTAGCTACATATTTATACATAAGGATTCTGAACTATATTATGGTTCAAATCCACAAAATCCTCACCTAAACCTCTATTCTAGGATTTCTAGATCCAAAAATCCCTCCGAGAGATCTATCTAACTCAAAAATATCTCCAACTTCTCAATATTCTCGAGATCTCTCCTAAGGAGTAGATTTGATTACAATATTCTAAATTTCCTGATAAATATATGAAAATACAAATAATTAAATAATTGTAATCCATTAGGGAACCAACTCCCTTGTAAATGAGAAACCCCTAGCCTATTCAAACTACATTTTGACTTGGAAGTTGAATGCTCTTGTATCAGAATCCTAAGGTGAAAAAGCTCATGGTCTCTTGACCATGTGTATGTTGATGAAGTCCACCTAGATCAAAAATCTAATTTGTAATTAATATTTCTCTTAGTTGTGTTGATGCTTTTATGTTGTCCCTTGTTCTCTAGGTTTCCATATCTTATTTTGTAGCTGCCCATTGGCTTTGTTGATTCAAAGTTCTTTAGTCAGCTCCTTTTCCTTGTTGCTTATCTTACTTTTTCTGGTGTATCTCCCCTTCTTGGATGGTCTTCTAATTAGCTCACACACCTCATCAATTACCTGATCTATCTTGGTTGTTGGTCGAACTTCATTGCTCTTACTATTTTCTATTTGTTGTATGTCATATATTGCAAAATTTTTAAAATATGTCACTCATATTTCAGTTGTCCACACTCCACAATCTTCTCCCCACTATTTCTGAACACATTTATCTTCTCCTTCATCTATGTCTTTAAAATCTGAATGTGAAGTCCTTGAGTTTCTATCCACTTCTCCAAAGAATTTAGCTCCTCATAAAATTCAAAATAACTTTGAATTGTATCCTCATCCTCAATGCCACATCCATCGCTCAGGTGTTCTGCCAACCACTCCTCCAATGGTTCAATCTCATCTTTACTCATGTTTCCTTCTACAAGCATGAGACTCCCATCGAGCATGTCTTTATATGCTGGTTCAGGTGATGTTGTTTCATCTTCCTTAGAAATTAAGAATGGTTTTCCTTTAACTTTGTCTATCATAATAGGTTTATCATTTGGAAAATTAATAAACATATGCTCACAAAATTCTTCCATTACAGCTACCTCCTTTATGAGCCTGAATTCATCTTCTTCCAACATAAGTACTTCATTAAATTGTTGTTTTTCACCTTTCAACCCTACAAAAAAATTCCAAAAGTCAGATTTAAAAATATCATATTTTCATTTGGCTGACTCATATACCTTTCCTCCAAGCTTATCTGAACTATTTTCATTGTCCACCATGATACTAATAAAATCCTCTTCAATATCTTTACTTTCTGCAGCACTGAGGTACCAAGTTTATTTAAACATTTCAATTTCATATATTCTTTGCTCCCTTTGACCATCCTCAACAAATGCACAAGTATTTATCCTCACACGTGTTCTCCTTATAGTTATGTTGAGTTATTTCCATGAGCTAGGTTACTCTGGCCAACTTCTTCTTTACCATCTTCATTCTGCAAATTATGCAATCTCTCCTTTCCTTTCCTCCAAATATTTCTAAATCCTTCAAAAATAACTAAAAATATACTTATCAAAAGAAAACAAACCAAACCAATCATGCCTCTCAATTTTATCTTACAATTTTGAAAAATTTGATCTTGTATTTCCTCATAACTTTTTCTTCCCATGGTAGGTTTCTAGAACTGCTCATCCTCCAACTTGGTTAACATATATTGTTTCTCACCAGAATGTCTCTGACTTGTGGAGCTTCCACCATTTCTATTATTCCACCTGCAAATATACACTTACAAAATAATTAAAACCAAAATCATGAGATAGTCTAGTCTAGGAAGATGATTCTAACATCTCTGCATCATAATATTCCTCTCCAAGGATCGTTCCTTTTTCAAGTTCACAAATGGATTGTATGACTTCACACTTAGCTTCTTTGAGTGCTTCCTCTTCCTCTACTTGTTGCATTAACTTCTCAACATACAACTCTCTGACATGCCACTTTACTCCTCTTCCCACGTAAATACCTTTCTTTAATCTTATTAATAGTCCTTTCTTCCACTGATTTGTTTTCTCTCATAGCCATTACTTTAGTTAATTAAGTTCTTCTTTAATCTCAGCCAGCACTTTCTCTCTTTATTTTGCTCCTATATGTTGTCTTATAGACCTTATTCTGGTCTCCTTTTCCTTTTTTTTATGGCTCATTCCTTGACTCTCCATTTCACTTTCTGCAACTATCTTCTTCAACTTTTCTTTGATGAGCTTTTCCATGCCCACTATGAGTTTCAACCAACCCCTGCAGTAGAAAGCGTTTCTTCTCCTTGCCACCTGATATCTCACCAAGCTTCTTCTCCTCTCAGCTTATTCTTTTGGTACCTTCCCAATCCTCTCTTATGGAACCAAATGAGCACTCCTTGCTCTAGTTTGTTGCAAGTCTTATCACTATCCTTTGTTCCATTGTTCCCTTTGCTTCAATCACTAGCTGCAGTTTGTTTACAACACCCCTGCTGCAATATTTATGCCACAAGCTTCTTTTCAGACCTCAATTTTCTCTCTTCTCTCTATTACAATCCTTTGCTGCAACTTTCTCACTGTATTTATTTCCTTTTGTGGCTACCTGCTTCTTCAAGTTAATTGCAAAAACTCATCACCTATCAACCAATCTTCATTCGCCTCGCCAATACTCTCTATTGGACCATATTTTTGCATTTTAATGATCCGGATTTAAACAGGAACGCAATAGATTACAGAGATAACCATAAATACAGAGATGCGATAACCATAAATACAGAGATGCAGCGGAAATAATACTTCATTTCATTACTATAAAATACTGAAATATGCTTACAACCAGAAATGGAAATAAACCAGCTAGGGCGATGGTAGCTTATCTCTGAGAAGAGATGTGCGGCTACATGCCTCTAAACTGTGTTACAATGAGGCTTGAAGGCCTATTTATTGTTGAGAAACAATGGAAAACCCTTAACATTCCAAAACCTAACCCTAGGAGATGAAACGCCAAACTGTGGGCCCCGTTTGGGGGTAAGTTGGTACATCAACTTCCTGGGGTCGTAACTTTGGCATATGATCTCCGTTTGACGCGTACAATAGCTCATTAGAAAGATCTATCCGAGCACTATCATTGTTGGAACGGGCAACATCGATCCATTCCATGGACCCATGTTGCCCTCGGATTCCCCAAAAAAACGTCGTTTAGGGCCTCAAAACGGCTCCGGAAGTTCAGGACCCGAAAAACTACTAAAAATAGTAAGTTGTGCTACAATTAAGGAAACTGAAAATGCTGAGAAAGACAATGGTGGGGGTCCAGGTGGACTTGGCAGGTGGCCACCAATATCCACCTGGATCATTCCTCCCCCCTAGGAAGCAATGGTCCCCATTGCGTTGAGTTCCTCCATCTGTTGAACTTGTCCTACAATCTCTGATGTGTCCAGTGATGGTGGGAAGCATGGTCGACGATGGTCCACATTGTACATTTTGTGCAGGCGAAGGAATGGAGGAATGATGTGCTCCAAAGCATTGTTCCCCATAGCCTTGGTACTGCTATAAGGACCATGTCGGAGTGGTCTGAGCTTCTGATGGGTTCTGGTAAGGCGTTCTTTCTGTCGGTGCAACCACACTTTGTTGCCCACCTGAAACTTGTGTGGTACCCATGTGGGTGAGGAGAAGTTGTTCCTGTGTTTTGTCATGACCGTATCCCTTTGCTGCTGCTGCTGCATGGAGGAACCCTTTGCAGGGGTCATGGATGTAGCAACGATCTTTCCCTTATTTTGGGAGTGAACCAGACAGATGAATTTCCTGGTCTATGATATGAGCTTGCTGCCTTTCTTGGTAGTGATCAAAGATGTGGCGGTAGGTGGGGCTACCTCCGGTATCCTGTATAATGAATTATTCAAAGAAATAATGACAGCACGAGGCCTTGACTCATACACAGCATGTTGTCTCCACAAGTATGGTTGGCCTAATAATACATCACAAACATCCAGAGGTGTAACATCACACAATACCTCGTCTGTGAAGGGCTTGATGCTGTAGGGAAGGCGGCACTGCTGGCGAACTTTGAGGTCTCGTCCTTCATGAAGCCACCCGATACTGTACGGCTGTGGGTGTGGTGTAGTCGGTAGGCCCAACCGCTTTACGACCTCTGCTGAAACCAGGTTCTTTTGGCTACCACTGTCGACAATGAATCGCAGCGGTGAACCCTTCACCCCCATCTGTGAGTGGAAAAGACGCTCCCCCTCCTCTGGATCTTCGGGCTCATTTTTCTTGATCTTGGCAGTGGCAACAGTGGGACTGGGATCCGCATCAATGATCTGCTTCCCCTTACCATTCCCCTTGTCGGGTTCTGGCTCAGGGTCGGAACATGCATCTGATTCAGAAGCCTTCAACTCAGCCACCAGCGACTGCTTGGTCCGACACTCACTTGTGTTATGAGTGGGACTCTTGTGGAACTCACACCACTTTCCTGTGTCCTTCTTCGGCTTCGTGGTGTTGTTCTTTTCTTGTGGCTTCGACGGGTTGTCATGGGTCACCCCGCCTTGGCTTTGTCCTTTGGGCTTCGGATTTGCAGATCCAAAGTCTCGCTTCTTTTGTTTGAACTTTTGCTCGATTTTGACAGCGTATCGGTATGCTGTGCCGATTGAGGGGATGTTCAAGAACACCATCTCTTCCTGGATGTATCTGTGCAGGCAGCCGCAGTATTTGAGTACCAGATGCAGCTCAGAATATTTGATACCCAACTGTGTGCGAAGGGTATGAAAAATGTTTGTGAACTCTGGCACATCTTGGTCTCGTCCCTGCCGCAGTGTGGTCCATTTGATGTATTTGTCCTCATAGCTTCCGACAGGGTAGTACTGTTCCTTGATGGCATCCCGGAAGTCATTCCAAGTGGGTGCGGCTGAAAATAGTGAGCCTGTACTTTCATCCTTCTGCTCGCAGTAGGTTTCCCACCAGTCCTTGACGTGGGGGGCTGCTTTGAGAAGAGCGAAAACAATCTTTTCCCGACTTGAAAATTCATGAACAGAAAAATACCCATCTAGCAGATTTAACCATTTATCTACGGCATCTGCGTCTATTTGACCCTCGAATATGGGGATTTCAAAATTAACTTGTACCTTAAACGGCGTGGCGTTCCCAGAGTTGCTGTTGGAAGCCGATGCACCACCTCTGGGTAGCCGTTGAAGGATCTGCGCAAAGCTCTCCATCATCGCGTTCCTTTGCCGCTCGAGCGCTTCTTCGAGCAAGATTTTGATAGGATCTCCTGCCCCCTCGTCTTTCTTCTCATCCGCCATGGGAGGCCGTCGGGATTTGCGAGGCTGGTCTTGCAAAGGTTCGACCAGTTCAAGCCCTAACTCCTTATATCCCGACCTCGTTGGGGACATGCAAAGAAAAACAGAGAAAAAGAAGACCGCTCTGATACCACTGATCCGGATTTAAACAGGAACGCAATAGATTACAGAGATAACCATAAATACAGAGATGCGATAACCATAAATACAGAGATGCAGCAGAAATAATACTTCATTTCATTACTGTAAAATACCGAAATATGCTTACAACCAGAAATGGAAATAAACCAGCTACGGCGATGGTAGCTTATCTCTGAGAAGAGATGTGCGGCTACATGCCTCTGAACTGTGTTACAATGAGGCTCGAAGGCCTATTTATTGTTGAGAAACAATGGAAAACCCTTAACATTCCAAAACCTAACCCTAGGAGATGAAACGCCAAACTGTGGGCCCCGTTTGGGGGTAAGTTGGTACATCAACTTCCCGGGGTCGTAACTTTGGCATATGATCTCCGTTTGACGCGTACAATAGCTCATTAGAAAGATCTATCCGAGCACTATCATTGTTGGAACGGGCAACATCGGTCCATTCCATGGACCCATGTTGCCCCCGGATTCCCCAAAAAAACGTCGTTTAGGGCCTCAAAACGGCTCCGGAAGTTCAGGACCCGAAAAACTGCTAAAAATAGTAAGTTGTGCTACAATTAAGGAAACTAAAAACGCTGAGAAAGACAATGGTGGGGGTCCAGGTGGACTTGGCAGGTGGCCACCAATATCCACCTGGATCATTTAATCCTTGGCACAAATAAATATTCAATTTATGCTCTCTTGTAACTCACTCTATCTACAAAAATCCATTCACTCATTTCATCAAAATATCTTCAAAAATTAGAAACCAAATCTTCTTACCAAAACCTCTGTAGATCTCAACACATCCTATCATCCTGCACCCTCTTTCATGTTCCTCCAAATCTGATTAAGCTATAATTCATTGTTTCACAACTTTTCTCCATTATCTTCTCTAATGGTTGCTTCCAATACTGCCACTGGTTCTTTCAAATAAGAAGGTATAAAACCTACTCTGGTACCACTTTGATGCAGAACCGATTTAGGCCTGCCTAAATCCCACAATGCCCAAACTATTCTGACAAAGGGACTTCTTTCAACCCTGTTAAAACCTCTATCGGTACATTAATCCCTTGGAATATAATCATATATCACAGTGGGAGGATACAAAGGGTATGAACCTTTTAAAGGTAAGCAACATCAATGCAACCATTTTTAAAAGAATATCTTCGCCATTTTATTAAAAACACTGGTGTACTACCATTCTCATTCATATGCACCTTTATAAAACTAGGTCCTTTTCATACAATCACATTCCCAAACATATGCCCTAATGTTCTATAGACAAACTTTAAATATATTCAGTAGGGGAATGACTTACATTTTCAATTTCAAAAAGTCGCTTGTATAACAATTCCATGCCTTACCACCTCTATCATTCTAGCCTGATCGCTTTTATACCCGACACATATTTAAAATAAGTCTCGAGCTTTTGGGCTTCCAAGCTTCCGGGCATGGAACCTGTCGGTCTCGAGACTTCAAGCTTTGAAAACCTTTCGGCTCATTAGCCTCCTAGCTAGCCTAATTCTTCACCTATCCGCCACTTGTAATGAACCTTTGCATGTCTGTCCCACTTGAGTGCCTGACTTCGAATTTAATTTTCTTTCGGGTTTGACAATCTAGGGAAATGGGAAAGTTCTTGTGTCTTACAGCTTTTGTCAATAGCCAGATTCCTGGTGCCTGGTGATTTTTAAAAATAGTAATTTCGTGAACCATATGGGCTTCCGACCTCTCGACGTGACACTCTTTATTCCAACTCCTAGCTCTATCAATTCCTATCTCCCGGTGATGTCAAATGATGGAATCCTACGAGTGCTTAAAACAATAAGTGTATTTTTTCCTTCTGCTTGTTTGCAACTCTCGACGCTGGTTCCTCTACATGCCAATTCTTTCGTTGTTCACTTTGATCCTTCATCCACTGCACCACTCCGATCCTTCACTACAACTAGATCGTTGATCACTTCGTTGATCAATGATCTCAACTTTCCAATCAAATCTCAGAAGAATCAAAGGATTCTTGTCTTCTCACTTCTCGAAAGTGTTATCGCTTTCGGGCTTGCATAGTTTTGCTTCAATATCGCTTCCCTTTGTTTTGGTCTCAACTTCTATGTTCCTCTCTATAGCTTCTGTCAAGTGCTGGACTTGAACCAATCCAGTATCGATCCACCTTAACCTCAACTTCTTGCAAGAAATTATGTATATTCTTTCACCACCAATCCCTCCTTAGCTTGGTTTTGCACCTGTAACTACAATAAATATAATATTTATTACGACCTCAATTCAATACTGAAATTAAGGGTTTACAAAGGATCCAAAATCACTCGAATGAGATGTTAAATCACTATTAATGTATACATTTTATTTACAAGTCATCAACTTGATTTATATTCACATTTGTCTTAGCCTTGTGGCCTTAATTAGGCATCAAAATCCTCCCAAGACTCTCTCTTCTATCACTCTATCACACCCCCACATAATCCTATTTTAGATACATATTTATACATAAGGATTTCAAACTATATTCTTTTTCAGATCCACAAAATCCCCACCTAAACCTCTATTTTATGACTTCTAGATCCACCTATCCCTCCAAGAGATCTAACTAACTCAAAAAACATCTCCAATTCCTCAATATTCCCAAGGTTTCTCCTAAAGAGTAGATATGATTACAATATTCTAAATTTCCTTACAAATATATGAAAATACAAATAATTAAATAATTATAATCCATTAGTGAACCCACTCCCTTGTAAATGAAAAACCCCTAGCCTAGTCAAAATACATTTTGACTTGGAAGTTGAATGCTCCTGCATCATTTTGAGTCAACCTCGTCTCAAAGAGAGCCTTGGTGCGCATCACTTATCAATTTAGAGAATTGAGGAAATATAGAAAGATTATAAGTTATATGTAACATGGTATAATTGGAAAGCCAATTACTTTGATTTTTTATAATTAAAATAAACGTTGTGTTGCAATACTTATCAATTTAGAGAATTAATGAAATATAGAAAGATTTTAAGAGATATGTGACATGGTATACTTGCAAATTCAATTTATTTTTTTAATAGAATGAAACTTTGTGATGCAACATCTTTTGAAGTTTCCTAAATAACTCCTACCTTTAGCTAAAAATGTCATTTTTTGCCACAAAAGTTGCAATGTTGAACTTTGTAGATTATAATATAAAATTATGTCTTTTAGTAGATATATGTATAACTTGTATGCTCATATGTTTGGAAAATATTTTTATAACTTATCTACTCACAAGTTTGGTGACATTTGGAATACAAAAAGATTGTAAGATGTATGTGACATGGTATACTTGAAAAGTAAATTGAAGTTTTTAAATTAAAGGAAATGTTGAATTGTAATATCTTTTAAAGGTTTCTAAATAACTCCACTTTCAGCTAAAGATGTCATTTTGGCCACCAAAGTTGTAATATTGAATTTTGTAAACTATAATACATAATTATGCTTTCTTTAACATTTTCATTGAAAACAAATATCTTTATGATTTATAGATTCACGACCTTTTGGAAGTTCTATTTTTAATTATGTATCATTTTAATTTAAAATATTTGATCATATTTTGTTTTCAAAGTGTTTAAAATAATTCTTGATTTGAAAACAATTTCGAAAGAAATCACATTGGTAGATTTAGGCCGACGCGTTTCGAACCAACCAGTGTGGTTTTCAAATCAAAATATGGATCACAGAAGCTTGAATTTGAATAAAATAATTCTTGTAAAATTATAGGTTTAATTACTAATATTATTATTATCCAATTTTAAGGTCACGACCAATCCATACACCAAATTGGTGTATGAGGCCCCCTTATTTGTGGGACAAGGGAGCCTATGAGACCCCCTTATTTGTGGGACAAGAGACCCACCTCTGCACAACGATTTGACTGCTAAGTCTATGAAGGCATACATACTCTACCCCCTTTGGTTTTGAATCAGTGACCTCTTAAGAGGAATCACACGCTCTTAACCATTAGATCCACTCAAGATCCATAAGTATTTATAAACATTTTATAACATAAAAATCCATTTTCACTTTTGTGTATAAATTTATTAACAAATTTGCATTGTAAAATTGAGTAGCCATAGATTTAAGGAGTATATTTATTAATGTAATATAATATTTAGTAGATATTTTGTGTTTTTCTAAATATATATTTTCAATAAATTTATTTAAATTTTAATTAAAAGATTACAAATTATGAAAAGTAAAAAAAGTTTAGGTAAAAATCATATCATCAAAATTTTATCATATTTGGAACCATTCAATCTGGTTCATCATTCTACAGCCTAGTATGATCTATAACGCTTTCCACCCATCATCAAAGTTGACATTTTTTCATATAAACCAAATTAAAATATATATATATATATATATATATATATATATATATATATATATATATATATATATATATAATATAAATTCATAAAAAAAATTGCACATGAAAAAATTAAATACATTTAAATTCATGTTAAATCCATATTTAAAATAGATTTATGCTGATTAATATATATAATTTCTATATAGCGTAGTGTATCATTCAACCTGCCTACTCTGAGATTTCTTCCGCTATTTTTTAAAATTTATGATGATGATGATGATGATGGTGGTTAACGTCCACTGAGACCAAATTGGTCTATCGGACCTACAATTTTCTTAATTTTTACTTGTCTGGCTCCTCGTCTTTCTTGGCGAGATTGGTGTTGTAGCTTTCTTTCTTTTCTCTACGGTCTTCCAACTTCCTTTGTCTTGCATCTCCTTCATCTCTTCTGGTTCTTGGGACATTGGTGTCTTAGCTTCGCGATCTATAGTCGGAGAAGTTTGGTTTAAGAGATCTGCTTTGCTGTTAAATGAAGATTTATTTTCTGCGGTATTCAAATCCTCATAACTGTTGATTTGTTGGGGCGGGCTTTCTCCTTGCTTGCTTTGAGAGTTGTTTCCTTCTTCCTATATACAAGCGCACACAACGATGTGAAGGGGAGAAAAAAATATTAGAATAACCACATTAAATGTAATAAGTCAATAGAGAAAAATGCCTTTGAATAGGTTCATCAAAGGTTTTATTAATTTAGATAAAATTGGGGGATAACCTTGGTGGCGAGTATGGCCATAGTTGGGGTTCACCGTCTTCAATGCATAGCACTGGGCAGGCAAATTTGTCAAGAACGGAGAAGTTGGGCAGAGTTTGGGTACTGCACCACATAATGGCCGGAGGAAATGCGTGCGAGTGCTAATATCATGTCCTAATATAACACATAAAGAAAAAATGTGGTGTTTAGTAATTTCCTAATTGTATGTAAGGCATAGACCAATATGTACCATTTCGTAATCACTAAACCATAAAACATAGTTAACATATATTAAGTAATTGTCACTAAACCATAAAACATAGTTAACATATATTAAAAAAATTGCTTTAGTAATTTTTTTTATTTTTGTTTTTCTAAATTTTATCTTCAAATAAATATAAATAATTGTCTTCGAATATTTCGAATATACAAATCATATATTTATAATGTTGGTCCCTTTTGGGAGGGAGAAAATTTATAAAGATAGAGCTCTGTGAAGTTTGTCTTAAAAAAAAGTTAATTTCTTAGTCACTAAACCATAAAACATGGTTGAGAAATTGCTTTAATAAAATTTATTACTTTTATATTTTAATTTTATTAAATATATTTTATTTTTTAATTTTACTTCGAAATGAATATAAATAGTTGTATGTGAATATTTTGAATATTCAAGTTATGCCTTTATAAGGTTCTTCCCTTTTGGCGATTTTTTTATATAAAAATAAGACTTTTTGAAATTGGTGCAAAAGAAAGTTATAAAATAAATAATTGCCTGCAAAATATTTTGACACATAAAAGTAAGATTTAGGCGTTAGAAAACCTATAAAGATCGACTTTTTCCTAAGTTTGTTTAAAATACATCATAAATATGAGAGTAATTTAAACAATATTGTTAGGAGTTATGTTTTATTAAAGTTTATTTTTAATAAAATATAAATGATTATAATGTTTCTTGGGAGTATAGAAAAAGACTTGCACAATATTTATAGTGAAACAAAAAACATTAAGCCACAGCTATAAAGTATACTGCAATTGATGGAGCTGCTCAGCAAAACTCTTGTGGCTGTGGGGTACATATCATAATGGACGAGAATCTTCAATATCTTATTTCATGGAATGGAGGAAAGGGCACAAATAGCATGGCTGAGGCAAGGGCTCTAGCGGGTCTTCTTGCTTTCTGCATTTTTTTTTATATACAGGCTATCTCAATCTTTGGGGACTCCAAAATTATGGTCGATCATGTCAAGGGTAAATGCCACATCAGGAGCCCACACCTCGCAGGTTGGATGGACAGGATTATGTTTTTTGGGGGCTTTGTGAAAGAATGCTCCATTCAACACATTTACAGAGCTCAGAACCAGCAGGCGGACAGTCTGTCCAAGGAAGGTATCCTTTTAGAAACAGGCACCTGGTCCATGAAGGTAATATCTGGTGAGAAATCCTTCATCATTCAGGACTTCTCAATCCCTGGCTCTTAACTCTCCTTTGTTTTTCTCCAGGTTTGCTTTTGTTTCATCCTTTTTGTTTAATCCTCGTATATATATGGTATATGAATGTCCAACAATATCTGAAAGTTACAACTCAGAATTTCACATATGATGCATAAAAGACTTGTATCTGTTTTGTATGTGGCTTAGCTCAAATTGCTTCCATTATGGAGGGACTCATCCTCTAATTTTTGTTTTTAAATCTAAGATTTTCCAACTTCTTAAAGCTCGATGATGTACTATCTAATACCTTTATATTTTCTCAATATAATACAACTTTTTCGTTCTGAAAAAGTATACTTCAATTGAGTTTGAAACAAAATTACAAAGAATAACTCCAAAATATAAAATAATTTAGGCACGGAGTCTAGGATCATTAGGTTACAGAAAAAACATTACAGGTGGAAAGTTACCAAACAATATAAATAAGCAGTCCCATTGCCTTTTATAAAATATTGACATTGACATCACGAAATGTGTACATCAAACCACAAAACAATATAATAAAAAAAGGTTAGAGCATCTTCCGGAGCTAGGGTATACAATATCTATTTATAAATTTATTAAAGATTCTATAATGGATACATCAACTCCTAGTGCGCCGCTTTATAAATATTTACGAGGGTACCGTTAAAACAAATATAATATTATTTAAAAGACAATGGGAGGCAAAATAAAATAAAAATCCTTGTATCATCGAATCAATTTTCATAATTAGTTTTAATTATTTTGGGAATATCAAATTTTAAATTTTGTTTGGAGGTGTTAGTGAGTTTTTTTTAACAATTTTTTATTTTTACAAATGAATTTCAAATCTCATAGAATTAGTTATATCAATTTACTCAATTAATCATAGAATTGGAATATATTTTTAATAAAAATTCAAAATTATTTTTTAATTAACAAATATTTAATTTAATATTTAAATATTTAACAATTATTATAAAAATTTTGGAAAATTATTTGTATAAAATTATTATCCTGTCCAAACACATGATAAGCAAGAGAATATTGAATTAATTGAAAGTCGAAGATTCGTTCCAAAACTCTGTCAAACACATCATCAAAGACAAAGACCAGAAAATGTTGAATTAATTAAAAATAAAAAATTAACAAATATCCATCTCGTCAGCATGGATACCATTTCGCGTCCAAAAGAAAAAGGTGGGTGGGGTCTTCTCAACATGAAGATCTTCGGAGAAGCACTCATTTGCAAATCCCTCCACAGGGGGATCTTTGGAAGTAGTCCGTGGAGTTCCCTGATTAACAAAAAGTACCTGAAAGGTAGGAACCTGGCGTTCTGGCTCAGAAGATCTGCTCTTGGAATCAGGAGCGGGTCCCCCATTTGGCATAGCTTCAAAAAGATCCATCCCTTCTTCCTCAAAAATCTCAAATGGACTCTTTTCTCCGGCTCCTCTGTACTCATTGGCATTGACCCCACTCTCCATAATCTTGAGTCCATGATCCCTCCGCCGCTGCTTTCCTTCTTTCACTCTAGAGGGCTCTTTACCTGGAACCACCTCATACTCTCTTGGTCCTCCCACATGCCTGTCTGGAAATCTGATCTCCAGCTCGCCATCCCCCCCCCCTCTTCGTCCCTTATGGTCTTCCTTTACATCTAGATTCTCTCACCGGGGGGTTCTCCAACTTGGCACCAAGGATGAACTCATATGGTCCACTAGCACCGCCATCCGCCCCATCACTGTCCGGAACCTCTACTCTGTCCTTTCTGCTGCTCTCCCCCCTCTCCCCTCCGTCTTCCCTCTCGTCCTTTGGAAGGCCCCCTGCCCTCTCAAATCCATTCTCTTCTCATGGCTCCTTTTCTCAAACAGGAATCTCATATGGGACGTTCTTCAGCGGAAAGGTTGGAGTGGGCCTGGTCGTTGTCAACTCTGTCTCGCTGCTTTGGAAACAAATCTACACACGTTCTTTCAGTGCTCGGTTTCCTCGGCTCTCTGGTATGAACTCTCTTGCATATATGATTTTCCTCACAAGCAGTTCTCTTTGATCCCGGAAGCCTTCTCCTGGTGGGCCTCCCAATGCTCTTCTCGGCAGGCGCTCTTCATTTTCACGTGTTGGAACATATGGAAGTGGCGGAACCGCCGCATTTTTCAGGGCTGTCACCTCCCTTTTCTTTCCATTCTTCCTATCATACAGGGGTCTTTACCTGATCTCTCCTAGTCTGAGTCTATCTTCAAGGCAGAGGTATTTTTTGTTTTTTTGTTTTCATTCAGAAGATCATGATTATCTTCACAGAATATCCTGCTACATGTCTCGACCGATATATGTTGATGTCTGTCTTTTCTATAGAATGTCATGATGCTATATGGTTCCGATCGTCTGCGATGGTCTTTCTCTCACCACCAATGATACAACATGTCGCCACATGGTTTCTGTGCTTTTTTGGGACCATGCTTCATATCTGGAATGTGGCTTCTTGCCCTTTTGTACCTTGTTTATCATATCTTAATATCAATATATAATGTTTTTCCTTCTGAAAAATATTATTCTTTCCAAAAAGATAAAATGTAAAAGAAATACATTTTTATATGTGTAATTTGATAAATAAATTAACAAGTTTAAAATTACATTATTCTTATTATTATAATTTCAGATTTTATTTTCTGAATTAAATCACTTACCCTACTAATTTATAAACTCCATGCGCAATCGTTTATAAGGAGACACGAGCTATGTAGCGATGCAGATACAAAACAAATTCCAAGGAGAAGTGATGACATAAAGAGGTGTTTCGTTTAGATTTACGGAAAGTCTTTGTCAGGTTTAAGGGTTATATATATATATAATTTTTGGGAATCAATTGGGTTAAGTTAGTCATATTAATATATAGATGATTAATGTTATTATGATGTTTAAAGTTGGTATTTTAAAGAATATATAAATTATTTTAGATTTATTTTAATTTTGGATGTATTAAGTTTTAAGAGATCAATTTTTTTTTTGTTTTAAAATAGGTTTATTCTTTTTTGGTGTTTGGTAAATCAATATATAAATTATTTTAGATTCATTTTAATTTTGGATTTACCAAGTTGTAAGAGGGATCAAATCTTTTTTTACTTTAAAAGAGGTTTTCTTCTCTGTTAACTAATCCTTCGGGATTGTTATTGTATATTATGTAATTAGTTTTACATTCTATTTTTACAATTAATAAGTTACTGAGAGACAATTGTCTCATACCTAGATTGCACATGTATAAATAAGTAATGTTATCATTAATACAATGTTCTTTCATTGCACTCTTTCATTGTGGAGTTTATTTGGGCTTGTACATTGGTATCAGAGCCCCGGTTGAGTTGTTTCTAAACTCAATGTATTTGAAGTCTATGGCATAAAGGAGACGCAGAGTGTGAAGAATGTGAAGATAGAGTGTAGTAGAGGTTAATCCAGTGGAGCAATGCAGTGGGATGCCCAAACTATTGACTCTTTGTAAGTTGTGTATCTTTCAATAATTGTTGGATTGTTTGTTAAAAGTTTTAGTTCCATGCATCCAAGGGCTACTTGTTGTTTTAATTTTGGGAGGCTTTATTTGCATTTACTGCATCAAACGAGAGTTTACATACAATCAAATTTCTGAAAAACAGTAAAGTTTACTTACAGTGAAATTTAAAAATAGTATTTGCATTTACTGTCGTAAACAAGAGTTTAATCACAGTATTTGCATTTACCATGGTAAACGTGAATTTAATGACAGTAAAATTTATGAAGGATAAGAAGATACATTTACGGCAAACCGAAGATGTCTAAATGATACAACATCCGTCCAGAGATGTCTAAATGATACAAAAAAATGTTACTGAAAGATTTTTGAAGGATACAAAGTTTTTACTTAAGCTGAAAGATTTCTGAATGATACAAAGTTTTTACTTAAAATGAAGGATATATATTTTTTGGTAGTTTACTTACAGTGAAATATAAAATAGTATTTTCATTTACTATCATAAACAAGAGTTTAATCATAGTATTTGCATTTACCATGGTAAACATGAGTTTAATGACAGTACAATTTATGAAGGATAAGAAGATACATGTTTTTCCTGAAGCTGAAAGATTTCTGAATGATACAAAGCTTTTATTTAAAATGAAGGATATATATATTTGTTGGTAGTTTACTTACAATGAAATTTAAAAATAGTATTTGCATTTACTGTTGTAAACAAGAGTTAAATAATCAAATTATATTTTTAATTGAAGAGTGGTCAATTTTCTAGTAAAATAATTTTTTTGGAGGCTAACAAGATTTGAACCTAGCTCTTTGCTAAGATATTTTTGAAACTTACGATTAAACCACAAATCCAACTTTGTTTGAAACAAGAGGATTCTTTTTAGAAGTATTGCATATGTTTTGAATTTGAAAGGATTTGAAGAATATTTGGTTGCATAACAATTACGACTTCAATAGTTTCCATAGTGAGTTGTTCTTAATGGAAAGGAAAATTATCAAGAGTGGTTTAGAAAGCTTAAAAGTGCCATTGTTTTCAATGATTTGTGGGAATTTTTTGATGGAAAATAAATTGCACCAGAGCCACTTGATAATGAGAAGCAACGTGCAATTTGCGAGACAAAAGACAACAAGGCATATGCATTAATAACTGCATCGATGACAGAAGAGGTAAGAAAATATATCGTTTCTTGTGGTACTGCATTCAAAGCATTAAAGAAGTTGAAAGAATTGTATGATTCACACAGAACTTGAAATTAATCAGTTATTGTTAAAGTTGTTTAATTTGGAGATGAAAGATAATGATCCTTTTAAGAGTGCCTCTGAAATAAAAGCCATTTTTCATGATATAGCACTAGAATTAAAGTAGATTTATAACTTACAGCTTTTATAAAATTCCTTCACCTTATCTATTAAAACTATTCGGAATCTCTCCAAGCTAGTGGGTAGTTAAAAGACATTACATTTGATAAACTAGTAAGAAAAATATCCTTTCGGAAGAAAGAGGCTCCACCTAACTCTAATGTAGAAACTTTGTGCCTGGCACAAAAGGATCAGAACTCTCACGCTGAAACTTCTAGAGGTGATAAAAGTAGTAGAGGTTGTGGTATGAGAAATTATAGAGGTAGGGGGCAAAAATAATCAGGGAGGCTGACAACAAAATGATATAAAAAAAGGAATTTTAATGATAGACCAGCGATCAAATGTTTTAGATGTCATAAAATTGGCCATACTACTACTAACTGTAAAATCGCTTAGGAGAATGCCTGTGAAAGGAGAGAACACTTGAATGAAAAGAAAGATCATCCACCACCAAATAAGCGAAAATCATCAGGGTTTGCACATTACATTTTTGCTCACTGTAATTTTAATATGAATGATGTTTTCTACACTACATTTTCTTCATGGCGAGATAGTTGGATTTTGGATTCAGGAGCCACTTGTCATATGACATTTAGGCGAGATTTTTTTGAAACATCCAGTGATGATATTGATGGTGTTATTTACTTTGCTGACAAGTCTCAAATTAAACCATCTGGCATTGGGTCTATTAATTTGAAGATACCGAATTTTACAGATTATGTTCTACAGGATGTACTTTATATTCCACAGTTTCAGCGAAATTTGATGTCTCTTATCCATATTCGGCAACAAGGGCATTCTATTCATATATTTGATGGCATCATCGAGATAAAAAGAGAATATGATCATGCAGTTGTTATGACGGGTGTGGAAGAAGGTACGATTTTAAAATTAAATGGTACTTTATCTACTAATTGTCGTGAAAGTTCTGCTCTTTTGACGCAGAAAAGTGATATCCTGTCTCCTAGCATCTTGTGGCATGCTCGCTTTGGTCACATAAATATGTAAGCATCAAAATTATGAAAAAGGAAGGTATTAAAGGTCTTTCAACAGTTCCAAGAAATATTACACCTTGTGATGCTTGTATTATAGGAAAGCATTGTAAACAACATTTTCATAGTTCTTCTTTCAGATCTTCACAAAAATTAGGTCTCATACATTCAGATTTATGTGGACCTATGCTTGTTGCAACTGCAAATTGAAATAAATATGTGCTGACATTTATTGATGATTACTCGAGAATTTGTTGGGTGTATTTGTTGATGAATAAGTCACAAGTATTTGAAGTTTAAAAAAAAATTCATTTGATGATTAAAAATGAAACTCAATAGAATATAGGCATTCTTAGAACTGATAATGGCGGCAAGTATACTTCTCATGTTTTTGAACAATATTTGAAGGACAATGGAATCAAACATCAGGCTACCATACCTTATAATCCACAACATAATGGAATTGCAAAACGTATGAATAGAACTTGTCTTAACATAGTTAGATCTGTGATGTTCTTTAAGAATGTTAAGTTGACGTTTTTAGCAGAAGCAGTGCTTTGCGCAGATTATATTCTTAATTGTTGTCCTTCTTCTGTCATCAATAATAAATCTCCTTATGAAATTTGGTATAATCGTCTTCCTGCTGTTCAACATTTTAGAGTATTTGGTGCTCTATGCTATGCATTAATTCCTAAACATCAATGCAGCAAGTTATGTGCTAGGAGTTGCAAACGTATTTCCTTGGGATATTCTGCTACTTCCAAAGCTTATAGGTTGTATGATGAGGAGAAAAAGATGTTCATTCTTTCCAGAGATGTTATTTTCCTTGAATTAGATAAAAGTAATTCCACTTTTGATAAGCAACTGACTCATTTGGAGAAATTTACATCTAAGAAGTTCTATTTTGAATCTGATAATGATGCTCCACACATTGAAGGGGGGTTTCTCATTTTGGACCAGTTTGTGGTTCTTCCAAATTTGACTCATGAGAATGTTATTGTTGAAGAAAATTTGGATGATAGTAATGTTTATGCACAACCAGAAATTCCTCTTGAGGAGCTTGTTCTTGAGCCTGTTTTTCAAGATGAGTAATCATCACAACCACTTCAGCAACTTTTACGAAGATCTATACGTGCTCGAAAAGTTCCAAAAAAGTATGATGATTTTGAAACAAGAATGGCTTCTAAAGGTGATTCAGGTAATTTTTCTCATGACTGTGAATTCAATCATAGTACAATTAGCAAACTTAATTGTTTTGAAGAAGCTGCTAATTGTGATGAATGGAAGGATGCAATGCAAAAGGAATATGATGCACTTATTAAGAATGGAACTTGGAGGATAGTGGATTCTCCTGCAGGTGTCAAACCCATTAGTTGCAAATGGGTGTATAAGATCAAATACAAAGCAAATGGTTTGCCTGATAAATACAAGGCAAGACTTGTAGAAAAAGGCTACACTCAGAAGGAAGGTGTTGACTACACAGAGACATTTGCTCCTACAAAAAAATGGGGAATGATTAGAACTTTGTTTTCTCTTGCAGCTCAGAATAGCTGGAAGATACACCATATGGATGTTAAAAGAACTTTTTGAATGGTGATTTGAAGGAGGATGTTTATATGTTTAAGCTTGAAGTTTTGTCTGTTAAAGGCAAAGAGCAAAAGATATGCAAATTGGCTAATGCTTTGTATGGACTGAAACAAGCATCTTGTGCATGGTATGAAAAGTTAACTAAACACCTTCTCAAGTTGAATTACAAGTTATTTGATCTGGATGATGCAACTCTTTTTGTTAAGAAAATTGGAAATTCAGTTGTATATTTGGTTGTTTATGTAGATGATTTGATGATTACAGGAAACAATGATGACTATATAACATCCATTAAAAGAGAATCATTGAAATTTTTTGACATGACACATTTGGGTTTATTACATTATTATTTAGGGATTGAAGTTGATCAGAAACCCAAATATATTTTTGTTTCTCAAAAAAAGTATATTGGACAACTATTGGATAGATTTGGGATGCAGGATTGTAATCCTATCGCTACTCCTATGGAGCATAATTTGAAGCTTACTTCCACTGAAGGAAGTATGCTTGAAGATCCAACAAAGTACAAGAAACTTGTTGGAAGTTTGAATTTTTTAACTACTACTTGAGTTGACATAGCTTTTGTTGTTGGGATACTTTCCAGGTTCATGCATAAGACTTGTGAAGGTCATTGGAATGCAACAAAGCAAGTGATGAAGTATTTGAAAGGCGCTCGAACACATGGCATCAAATATTTCAAAGTTGCAGATTTCCATCTCACCAGCTATTCAAATTATGATTTTGATGGAGACAAGGAGAATGGAGTCTCTACCTCTGGTTATTTTATGAGCCTTGGATTAGCAGCCATCAGTTAGAGATCACGCAAACAATTTTTTCCTGCTGATTCTACCATTGAAGTCAAATATGTTGCAACAACTTAAGCTACAAAAGAAATCATTTGGCTTTGAAAAGTACTTGAAGAATTGCAGGAGAAACAAAAGGTTTGAACTCCACTACTCGTCGACAACTCTTCTGCAATTCAGTTGGCCAAGAATCCCAATTTTCATGATCGAAGCAAGCATATTAACACCAAATATCACTTGATTCGACATTATGTAGAAGCGAAAGTTATTCATCTCACACATTGTCCTACTTCAAAGCACATCACAGACATATTTACAAAGCCACTGGGACGTGAAAAGTTTGAAAAGTTCAGAATGTTACTCAGCATGTCAAATGTCCTTTTGGATTAAGGGGGGAATGTTAACTAATCCTTCGGGATTGTTATTGTATAATATGTAATTAGTTTTACATTCCGTTTTTATGGTTAATAAGTTACCAAGACACTTTATTCTTGTACTTAGATTGCACATGTATAAATAAGTAATTTTATCATTAATACGATGTTCTTTCATTGTACTCTTTCATTATGGATTTTATTTGGTCTTGTACATTCTCAAGAGATTTGTTCCCTCTCATTGATTAGTAAATCCAAAGTTAAGATGGATCTAGACACGTTTAATTATTAATTATACTTTTTATTTTTATTTTAAATGTAATTTGAGCGATTAAAAATGTTTTATTTATCTGATATATGAAGCCGTTTTTGTTCACTTGGAATTTTTTGTTTGTTAATTTTTAAATATTCTACTTAATAATGAGGTTTGCTTACTATTTAGAATATTGATTTCTTTATGTTTTTTCCAAATACAAAATTTAATTAACTCTTCTTTGATAGATAAATTGAAATTTAAACTGGAATCAATCATATTATTTCTGTGGAAAGGGAGAGCCTATTAGTTTGATTGACTGTTGAGTCTTCTATTATGTCTAGATCACTAACCTTCCTTTTAAACTTGCTGCAATGTTAGTAAGAAATAAAAGAAAATAAATTAAAAACAACCCATATTTAGCTGGAATACCTTGATATGTATTGCAATAGTTAAAACACTTGCAATTTCCCACAACATCACTATGAAATAACTTATAAATTCAAAAAATGGTTAGAGTAAGATAACAAAGAAATTCTTCAACTTAAGTGGTTACGATCATAGGAATCCAAAATCACTGATTAGTGACCTCTCTTCTACTTTGCAACCAAATAAAAGCTTGGGCAAATAGACAGGGTAAAAATGAAGAAACTAATATTAATTACACATTGTAAATTGGGTTAAATTGAAAAATTGTAATTTTTAAAAAACACTATGCACATGTTTAAATAGGCTAGATTAGAGAATAATACCATGGGGAAGAACCACGGGTTAAGAATACCACGGGAAAACCATGGATTGTCAACATTATTAATTTTATTATTATTATTATTATTATGTAATTTGACCACTTAAAAATGTTAAGCATGACAGAATAAGACATTACAACATTTATACCATAATGGGATGAAGAGAACCTCTGAGGCCAATAAAATTTTAAATTTTATAGTAGTTTTTAATGTTTATCTAACTTTATAGTATGTTTAAAATAATCATGTTTAAAATTCTTAGTAAAAGACCAATTTAGAGAATACTATGGGAAAAAACATGGGTTAAGAATACCATAGCAAAAACCACGAGAAAACCATGGGTTGGCAAAAATATTAATTTTATTTTATTTTTTATTTAATTTGACCAAGTCAAAATGTTAAACAACAGAGGACCTAACTTTATAATATGTTTAAGATAATCATGTTTCAAATTCTTAATAAAAAATAAGTTTATAGAATACCATGCCAAAAATCATGGGTTGAGAATACCATGGGAAAACCATGGGTTATTAAAATTATTAATTTTATTATTTTATTTTATTTTAATTTCATTTTATTTTTTATGTAATTTGAGTGAGTCAAACTCTTAAACAAGACATGAATCTCTACAATACTAGGCTGCAGAGTGCCTCTCAACACAATTATCAACTACTCTATATTATTAAATAGATAATATAACTTAATTAATATTATTTTCTCATTTTTATAACTAATAACTAATAGTGTTGATCAACATATATCAATTAAAAGAAGAAAACCACTGTGTGGTATTAAATCGATAATATAAGTTAATTAATATGTTTCTCATTTTTATAACTAATGGTGTTGGTTAACATATATCAATTACTTGTATTTATGTTGTTGTGCGAATTAATTTATAGCTAAATATTTAATCAGAAACACAATATTTTGTAAAAAGTAGTAATCTATGTCATTTTTTAGCTTTTAAAATGTATGGTGCCATTAACATATATCTTGACCACTTTTAATATGTGGGTGTATTTGTTAATAGTGGATGAGTATGGAGAGGATTAGTAATTTTGTGAATGAATATATATATATATATATATATATATATATATATATATATATAATGGTTGACCATGTTTAGTTATGTTTGACTATAGTTAAATTTGATTAAATATAGTTGATTATGTGTAACTATGTTTGACTATGATAAAAAACCATGGCTCATTATGATTGAATCTAGTTGAAGATGGTTAACTGTGATTGATTATGTCAAAGCCATGGTTATCTATAGTTGAACATGGTGAAGCAAGGTTGAAATTGGTTAACAATGATTGATTATAGTTATCTATGTTAAATTATGATTATCAATGGATGACATTAGCTAACCATAGTTGAGTATAGTTGACTATGTGTTAATAATTAGAAAAAAAATCCTCTAACAAAAAGGGGAGAGTTTCTTGATGACAAGTGCCAATTATATTTGATATCATTTGGTATAGCGAGTTCCACTACTATGTGGGCCTGATTGCCCCAAATAGGTTTATCCTAGAAATGATAATCTCACATCAATATTATTCTAAATCATAAATGAAATCCTATTTAATTAGGGAAATGAAATCATGTATCTAATCCTAAGCTAAGAGCGATAATGGATTGGTTACATGCATGTAATTAGTTAGTGAAAAAAAAGAAGAAATTAATTATTCTCCATCATAAATCGTATTCACATATTCAATAACATGAATGATAAGAAATTCTGTTAAACATAAAACAACAAAGGACAAAAATAAACTTAGAAATAAATAAGAAGTAAAGATAAAATTTACCAAAATACACTAGATTTACTTGGAAAACCTAGCAACTAGAAAAAAAAAGGGGAAGGGATTCTTTGACTTATTTAATGAACAAATACATACATATATTCACTTTCTTCTCACTCACACACACCCCTTTGTAAATAGGATTTTTTATAATATCATGGGCTAATGCTAGGGCCAACACCTTGGATTATTAATACCATATCCCTAGATAAGGGAAACTCTCTTTTTGTAACATTCAAGAAGCATGAAGAAGTAAAATATTATATATATTTCATTTTAATTTGATTTGGTCTCACACTTAACAATCTCCCACTTGAGACCAAATATAATATTGAGTGAACATTTTTGATATTATTTGTTGAAATATGGCAACAAGAATATTCCAATTTAATTTGTCCTCGAATTAAATTGTGAATTAAAATCAAATTTAGTCTTAACAGCTACTTGGAAATAATTAATTAATTTATTTTAAATTAATTAGTTGGAGAAATTCAAGTTAGAGGTCTTTCTGAAGTCATGCAAGAGTTAGCCCTTAAATTAAGGAGATAAGAATGAGTTATATTTGAGTTGAAATTAGTTAACTCAGTTTAATGAGTTAAGTCCAGTTAAATTAGTTCCAAATTGTTTGAGGAACTAATAGTGAGTTAACAGTCAGTTGATGCATTAATGCACTCAACTAGTGCTACTCCAATTAACTGAAGATCCCCTCATCAGAAACTCATGCATGTCTATTCTGAGAAAGACCCAGTTGAGATTAAAGTTCAAGGACAGTGTATGATCAGTTGCATGTGTTTTCTCATGGAGAAAAATCATGCATGTAGTCAAGGATTTATCCTTGAGGATTGCACAATTTTGAAGGATTGGTTTTCCACTTGGTAACAGGTGAATCATCCACAAGGAACAGTGCAAGGAAATAGGAGCTTGGAGGGCAGAGAGGAAGGTGGGAGAGAAGCCAAGATTGCCCGTGAGCATCTGTGAGGATTGTACTAAGAGATGGCTAGCTGTGAAAGCTAAGGCTTTGTATAATTCTTATGTATTTCAACCATGTATGATAATACAATAGTGTGGGGTTTTTAACTCAGTCTTTCCCCAAAGTATTTTCATGTGTATTGTGCAATTAATTCTTCTTCTTCTAGTTATATTGTTCAGCTCGATCTTTAAGCTTCCACAAATTGATAGTAGAATTAGGTTATAATATTCTTCTTTGATTTATATTGCATTATCGGGTTAACCTACAATCAGATTTTCTAGATGATATCAGAGCTGGATTTGTAGAAATTTTCTACATGGTATCAGAGCTGTGAATAGTATACTGAGAAGATAATTCGAAGTTTGAAGTTTGGGGTTGCAGGTGCAAATTAAATTCATATCATACTTCAAGGTTGGCTAATGGAATTCTATGGCTTGAGACTCGAGTATGCCTTGGAAGGTAGCTCGAATTACATAGCATGGAAAGATAGAATGGACGTTGTATTAGAAGACAATGGCTTGAAGGAATTCATTGATCAAGAAATCCCAAAGCTAGCTTCAACTAATGCACAAGAGTTGGCTGAGTGGAAGAAGTATGTGGTGAAGGCGAGACAGATCATCCTTGAGGGAGTTCGAGACCATATTTTCTCGAGTTTCCATGGGAAGGATACTCCATTTTCAATGTGGAAGACATTGAAGGACCTCTACTAGAATAGTAGCGACCAGAGGAAATTGGCGCTCAAGGATAAGCTTTGAAGAATCAAGATGGAGAAGGGCGATACTATTTCCACAAATTTGAACAAGCTCACCATCTACAGAGATGAGCTTGGCAGTGTGGAAATAACTACTGTCGATGATGATATGGTGAGCCTCGCTCTCCTTGGCCTTCCAAAGAGTTGGAATAGATACCAGGACTCTGTGAATGGAAGGGAGAAACTATCAGATTGGGAACGACTGTGGTCGGATCTTATGCAGGAGGAGATCAGGAGGAGCACACGAGATGGTTCTTCATCAAAGAGTGACGTTGAAGAAAATCTAGCCTTAGCAAGTAAGGCAAGGAAAGGGAAGGGGAAGGCTTCCCATTTCAAATCAAATTCTTCTCATGGAGGGAAGAATGGTAGAAGAATGGTGACATGTCTAAAGTAAGATGCTTTAATTGTCAAAAGATGGGACATTATGTGACTAATTTCCCATCGAAGAAGTCCAAGAAGGGATCCTCAGAAGGATCGAAAGGTGTGACATTAACCTCTCAGTTCGAAATGAACTTTACCCTCATCGCATGCCCCTATTGTCCCCATATTGTTATTATTGTGCCCCATAGAATCCCTCTATTGTTATTTTTGTGCCTTTATATTATTATTGTTAGGTCAGCTTGGTTATATTATGACCCCATACACTCTTGTATATAGAAAGGAGGTTTTTTCATTTGAATCATCTAAGAATTGTTCATTTTTGTAATGCAAAGGAGGTTGCCCCCTTAAAGAGGCTTATTCCTAAGGCATTGATCTATCTTTTCTATCTTTTTGTGAGTTGGTTTCATAACATTTGGTATCAGAGCTTTGGATTCTAGGGTTTCGTTGCTCCAAATAGGTCATCATGGAATTTGCACTGTAACTTTTTTCCGCGACGTTTCAGAAGTGAAAACAAAAACCCATTTGAGACAAAATCACGCTAAACCTCGGGTCGAAATTTCAAAGCTTGTTTTACTATATTTTAGGAGATATGATATGAGGCATTTAGGGTTTTTGCAAGCTATAGAATTTAAGCTAAAACAGGTCATCGTGGTATTTTCGCTATAACTCTTTCGCTACAAAGTTTCAGAAGCTAAAAAAAACCCCATTTGATAACAAATCGGTTTGAATCTCGACTCCGAATTGCAGATCTTGTCTCACTATATTTGTGGAGATATAGTCTGAGGAAGTTAGGGTTTTTGCAGACCCCCGAATTACTTTCCAAATATGTCACAGTGGGAAAATTGTCATAAATTTTGTTTTGAGCATCAGATTGAATTTTCGTAAGAAGTTTCAGAAAGAGGATGGCTTGTAGTTTTATGTGTATCAGTTGCAGGTACTAAGGTCAAAACAGTGACACGTGGAACTTTATACAATTGCGTTCTTATGAAAAGGTATATAATCAGGTCATCTTGGGAGATTGTGCATAACTCTTTCTTGGAGAATCCAATTTCGATCAGATTGGTGGCATTGGAAAGAGGACGTAGAGGGCTACTGCAGGTCATAATTTCAGAACTAAAATATCCAAAATTATAGAGGCACATCAGATTCAATATCGAGATCCTACAAGTGAAAAAAGGTGTGTATTTTTTAAATTTTTGCATAAACTTGGTTTGAAAAATTAGTTTGAAGGAATTCAAAGGGCATAGTAAAGCATTATTATCAGTAATTGATGCCCCAAAGAAAGAAAATGGAAACACCTAGTAAGCAACCTGAAAGCTCTAGCATGACTCATGAAGAAGAGGAAGAAATGCAACATGATATATCAATATTATGAAACCAAGTGCAAAAAATTTCACTCGCACAAAAAGTAACAAAAAATAAGATGGAGGGTTTAAAGAAAGACGTAGAAGCTAAGATGGCTAGTATAAAGAAAGGCATAGAAGCTAAGATGAATGACTTGGAAGCTAATATGGACGACGTGAAAACTAAGATGGACGGTGTTGAAGCTAAGATGAATGGCATGGACGCTAAGATGAATGGCATGGACGATAAGATGGAAGAACTGAAGATAAATTTGAATAAGTTGCTACAAGAAATGGTCACTAATGGTGAAAGGGCAGTAAAGGAAACACATTATGAGAACAAAATAAATGTTAATCATGATTTCATAGACTCTAATGTTGGATTGAAGACCCACCACGTTCCAAAAATCGATATGAGTAAGTTTGATGGAAAGGATCCCACAACATGGATACTACAGATGGAGCAATTTTTTTATCTCCATAATGTGCAAAACACACAAGAGGTACGTAACTTTATATTTGGAACCAAATCAGTTTGCATGATATCAATGGATTTTCTCTCGTAAACAAATTGTCACTTGGGCAATTTTTACGGAAGAAATGACAGCACATTATGAGGATACAAAAAGCAACACCTTTTTTAGCCAATTGATAAATCTCAAACAAAAGGGTTCAATGATGGAGCACATTGAGGACTTCCAAAAATTGAACATAAGGGTAAAAGATATTCTAGAGGAGCATAGGATTGATGTGTTCATAGGGACTTTAAAGGATAATATCCAACATGAAGTTCACCTTTGGGAACCTGATTCATTGGAGAAGGCATTTAGATTAGCAAAAAAAATGGAAAGCAAAATTTTGGCAACCATGAAGCCTACCACTCACAATTGTAAAGATGGAAGTGTTGTTGCCCCTAGCCTTCCACAACCTATAAGGTTGACACCACAACAATTGGAAGAAAAAAGAGCAAAAGGGCTTTGTTACAGTTGTGATAGCAAATACATTAAAGGTCATAAGTGTGTTGAGAAGAAATTATTCTACATAGATTGTGAATAGGAGGAAGAAAAGGAATAAGAAATGTCAAAAGAAGAGGATATACTCCAGGAACAAACCCTAGATAAAGAAGAAAGAATCCAACGATATCTTGTAATGCATTGGCTAGAATTACCATTCCTCAAACTATCAAGATAGAAGGACATATCAAGAAGAAAAGGGTAATAGTGTTGATTGATTCGGGAAGTACCCATAATTTTATTCATTGTAATATAGCAAAGGAATTGAATTGCTTCCTTTATCTAGCACCAGAGTGTCAAGTCATGGTTGCAAGTGGAGGAACCATTAATTGCTCTGGAAAGTGCCATAATATCAAGTTATCCATGGGAGAATATGTATTGAATAGCCCAATGCTTTCCATTCTAATGGGTGGTATTGATGTTGTACTAGGAGTCCAATGGCTACAATCCTTGGGTACAATAGCTTTTAATTTTCAAGAACTTTCATGAAATTTTTTGCGGAAGGAAAGGAAGTTGAATTAAGGGGTATAGTAGGGAAACCGAGAAAGATAATCAGCTCTAATGGTATGACAAAGCTTAGAAAGAAGGAACAACAAGGTGTAATTTCACAATTATGTTCTCTAGAGGTTCCCACATCTCCCAAAAAGTCTCGAACAATCATTCCAAGGTATTTGAGACTCCCAAAGGTCTCCCACCTATTCGTGATCATGATCATGCTATTCATTTGATTCCAGGAAGTGTTCCTCCAAACATCAAGCTGTACAGATATCCCTATCCCCAAAAGAGTGAAATTGAATGTACGGTTGCAGAAATGCAAGAGGTTGGTATAATTCAACCTAGTCAAAGTTCTTTCTTGCTCCATTAGTATTAGTTCACAAGAAGGATGGATCATGGCACATGTGTCCAGATTATAGGGAGCTCAACAAGCTCACTATTAAATATAAATTTCCGATTCCTATCATTGATGAATTATTGAATGAATTGCATGGATCAATTTACTTCACCAAGTTGGATCTTCGTTCCAGATATCATCAAATCAGAATGAAGACTGAAGACATTCCAAAAACAACATTTAGAACTCATGAGGGTCATTATGCATTTTTGGTCATGCCTTTTGGCCTTACTAATGCACCTTCTACATTTCAAGGTTTGATGAATTCCATTTTCAAACCCTTCCTTAGAAAATTTGTGTTAGTATTTTTTGATGATATACTAATCTACAGCAAGACTTGGAAGGATCATGTCTAACATGTTGACATGGTGCTCAAACTATTGGAGGCGAAACAATTATATGCAAATATCTCCAAATGTTTCTTTGGAGTACAAGAAGTGGAATATCTGGGTCATATTGTATCTCATGAAGGTGTTAAGGTAGACCCTAGAAAAATTAAAACCATTAAGGAATGGAAAATCCCCACATCCATAAAGCATCTATGAGGATTTCTCGGGTTGACAGGGTATTATCACAAGTTTGTTAAGAATTATGAAAGAATAGCAGAACCTCTAACAACATTATTGAAGAAGATGCATTTTCATGGATTCCAGAAGCAACGAAGGCCTTTGAACATCTTAAAGAGGCAATGTGCCAAGCACCAGTCTTATCTACTCCGAACTTCACAAAAAACTTTATTGTGGAATGTGATGCCTCAGGAAGTGGAATCGGTGTTGTTTTAATGCAAGAAGAAAGACCCATTGCTTTCGAAAGTCATCCAATCAAAGGAAAGTATTTACACAAAGCTATTTATGAGAAGGAAATGTTGGAAATACTACACGCACTTAAGAAATGGCGACCCTACCTAATGGGAAGAAACTTCAAGGTAAAAACGGATCATGATAGTCTTAAATACTTTTAGAACAAAGATTATCATCAGAAGAGCAGCAAAAATGGGTCACAAAGATGTTGGGTTATGACTTTGAAATCATCTAAAAAAAAGGAAAGCAAAATGTTGTGGCAGATGCACTCTCAAGAAAGGATGAGGATGTGGAAGCATTTCTTTGCGCCATTTCTATTATCTAACCAGATTGGATAAACGAAGCAAGGGATGAATGGAAGAATGATGAGGAAGTGTGGGAACTCATTCAAAAGATACAACAAGATCCCAGTACATCTGATACATTTATCTGGAAAAATGATTCATTATGGTACAAGGATCGGGTATACCTATGTAAGAATTCCCAACTCAAACAAAATATTCTTAGGGAATTGCACACCTCTCCCTTAGGAGGGCACTTAGGATTTATAAAAACCTACCACAGGGTTAATAAGGATTTCTTTTGGGATGGCCTTAAATTAGATATTCAAAAGTTTGTGGCGGAATGTTTGGTTTGCCAACAAAATAAAGTTGAAACAATTAATACTCCAGGACTATTACAACCTTTATCCATTCCAAACCAACGTTGGGAGGAGGTTTCAATGGATTTTATCATAGGTTTACCCAAGTCCAAAGGAAAGAGTTTTATCATGGTGGTAGTGGACAAACTTACCAAGTATGCACACTTTTGGGCATTATCTCATCCATTTAAAGCGAGTACCATTTCTACTGCATTTATGGAAACAATTCAAAAGATACATGGAAACCAAAAGATTATTGTAAGTGACAGAGATCCCATTTTCATTGCAAATTTTTGGACAGAACTATTTTCTTCTCTTGGTACTCAGTTAGCCCATAGCTCATCTTATCATCCTTAATCTGATGGGCAAACTAATATAGTAAACAAATGTTTGGAAGGATATCTTCATTGCTTTGTATCTGATAAATAGACACAATGGGTCAAATGGTTGCCTCTGGCTGAATGGAGGTATAACACTTCCTTCCATACTACAACTTAAATGACCCCATTTATGGCACTTTATGGATATCATCCACCATCCATCACATCATATTTAAGAGAAAATTCTAAGGTTCAAGCAGTGGAAGATCACATCGAGCATCAGTAACAAGTTCTCCAACTCTTAAAGGATAACCTCACCTTGGCACATAATAGAATGAAACAGCAGGCAGATCAACATCGCAACGAAAGAAGTTTTGAAGTGGGTGATTGGGTATTCCTACGGCTACAACCATATAAACAAATGTCCCTCAAGCAAGCTAAGAAGGATAACAAATTATCACCAAAATATTATGGTCCATACAAAGTGTTGTAAAAGATAGGTACTATGGCATACAAATTGGAGCTTCCTGCAGCTTCTGGAGTGCACCCAATTTTCCATGTTTCATTCTTAAACAAGGTTCTAGGTGACAAGGTTATGGTTCAGACAATATTTCCAGAACTTGATGAGGAAGGAAAAATCATATTGGAACCTGAAGTAGTCAAAGAAACAAGAACTCAACAACTATGAAATAGATAAATTTCAGAGCATCTCATCAAGTGGAAGAACTTAGCCATTGAAGATTCCACATGGGAGGATCATAATTTTATACAAATGCATCCAGAACTACTCAAGCGTTGAGGACAACACTTTTTTGAAGGAGAGGGGCATGTTAGGTCCCTATAATATTAGTGATCCCCCCATTATTATTGTCGTTGTATACCTTATCGTTATTATTGTGCCCCTATTGTCCCCATATTGTTATTATTGTGCCCCATAGAATCCATCTATTGTTATTTTTGTGCCTTTATATTATTATTGTTAGGTTGGCTTGGTTATATTGTGACCTCGTAGACTCCTATATATAGAAAGGAGGTTTTGTCATTTGAATCATCTAAGAATTGTTCATTTTTGTAATTTAAAGGAGGTTGCCTCCTCGAAGAGGCTTATTCCTAAGGCATTGATCTATCTTTTCTATCTTTTTGTGAGTTGGTTTCATAATAGAAGAAGGACCAAACTTTCACAAAGTTTTGTGAGTTCAAAGCTTTGGTTGAGAAAGAGTTAGGGAAGAATATCAACACCTTGAGAAGCGACAATGGTGGAGAATATGTCTCTCAAGAGTTTAAAGACTTTTGTGTAGCGGAAGGAATTAAACGAGAGTTGACGGCACCTCATAACCCACAACAGAATGGGGTGGCCGAGAGGAAGAATAGAACTATTGTAGGGGCAACATGGGCAATGTTGCATGACCAAGGACTACCACTTCACTTGTGGGCTGAGGCATGCAACACAATGGTCCATTTGCATAATAGAAGCTCGCATCACATACTTGGGATGAACACACTAGAGGAAGCTTTCTCCGGTAAGAGACCAGATGTGGATCACTTCATGATCTTTGGCTCATCGGTATATTTCCATGTGACAAAGGATGCAGGAAAGAAGCTTGATCTGACAACAGAGTTAGGGATATTTGTGGGGTACACTGATACACCTCACAACTATCGGGTGTACTTGCCTACCGGTCGGAGGACAGTGGTTCACAGAGAACTCAAGTTTGATGAGTAGAAGGCCATGCAAGTTTCCCTTGATAGGTAGCTCCAACTACAGGTTGTGGAGGAACTATTGGTTCCTAAGGAGGAGGATCCATAGACTAATGTGGAGCAGCTGTATGCAGAGGTTCCATGAGTGGAGACATCCACTCAAGCAGAGTCTTCTAGAGATGGATGCAAGCGCACAAGAGAAGCTGACAGATTGTTGGAGGATGAGAGAGAGAATGAGGGAGCACCATCTTCTTAGCGCAAACAGAGGAGGTCACCTGAGAGGTACAATGGATACATGGCCCTTACTAGGGAATGTGTTGAGACCGAGCCATCCTCCTCTGAGGAAGTAGTCTAACAACTGATTTGGGTTGATGCTATGGTGGAGGAGTATGACTCCATAGTTCATAATAGTGTTTGGGACATGATTTCGAGACCGGAGAACAAGTCCTTGTGACTTCCCATTGGCTTTACAAGGTAAACCAAGCTGTTGATGGTAATGTGGAGAAGCATAAGGCAATATTTATTGCCCGTGGCTTTTCACAGGTCGAGGGGATTGACTATGATGATACTTTTGCTCCTATCACAAGGTACTCATCTATGAGATCTATGTTAGCACTATTATCACAGATGGGTTGGAAGATCCTTCAGATGGATGTGAAGACTGCATTCCTCAATGGCCAGATTGAGGAAGAGGTGTACATAGAGAAGCTAAAAGGTTTTGAGACCTTTGATCATGATTCTCATGTGTGCTAACTCAAGAGAGTGTTGTACGGGCTGAAGAAAGCACCTTGTGCTTGGTACACTAGGATAGGCAACTACTTCATCGGCTTGGGCTTCACAAAGAGTGAAGCGAATGCAAACCTATACCACATTGTGGTGAAAGGTAAGCTGTTGATCATCATACTTTATGTTGATGATCTAATATTGACAACTGATGATCAATTGATCGTGTCTTGCAAGGAGGACCTTGCAAGAGAATTCGAGATGAAAGACATGGGTCTCATGCATTACTTCCTTGGCATGGAAGTGTGGCAGAAGGATGGGGAGTTCTTTGTGTCTCAGGGCAAGTATGCCAACAAGATACTTAGGAGAATCCACATGGAGAAGTCCAAGCCCATGTAGACTCCTCTAGTAGGTAACTGGAGGAAGGAGGTTTCTACTTCAAGAGAAGTGGTAGAGGCTACTGTATACAGGCAACTTATGGGTTCACTGATGTACCTAGTGAACACATGACCAGATTTGTGCTATGTGGTGAACTAGCTGAGTCAAGCGATGGTTCAGCCTACCATGATGTTTTGGAAGGCTGCAAAGCATGTATTGAGATACCTCAGAGGCACATCTCAGTATGGATTATGGTACAGACAGACAGAGGGAGTGAGGCTATAGGGCTTCACTAATGCAGATTGGGCAGGGAGTCCATCAGATCGGAAGAGCACATCAGGAGGGATTTTCAACCTTGGGTTAGTGGCAGATTCTTGGTACAGAAGGAAACAGAGGTCGGTTGCACTCAGCTTAGCAGAGGCAGAATACATGGTTGCAATTCAGGTAGCATGTGAGGCCATCTAGATGTGTAAAATCGTAGTTGGTTTTCTTGATTAGAGGATGGATCCAACTGTGATCTATCGTGATAATCAGAGTTGTATCAAACTCTCTTAGAATCCAATGTTTCATGATTGGTCAAAGCACATCGACATCTGGTATCATCATCTCAGAGACTGTGTAGTGAGGAGGATCATGTTGTTGCAATATATTTTGACAGAGGAGCAAGATGCTGACATTTTGACAAAGGCATTGTCAAAGTGTAAATTTGAGTTCCATAGAGACAGGATCGGGGTGGCAGATAATACCATTCTTGTTGAGAGGGAGTGTTGAAATATGGCAACAAGAATATTCCAATTTAATTTTTCCTTGAATTAAATTGTGAATTAGAATCGAATTTAGTCTTAACAGCTACTTGGAAATAATTAATTAATTAATTTTAAATTAATTAGTTGGAGAAATTCAAGTTAGAAGTCTTTCTGAAGTCGTGCAAGAGTTATCCCTTAAATTAAGGAGATAAGATTGAGTTATATTTGAGTTTTAATTAGTTAACTCAGTTTACTGAGTTAAGTCCAGTTAAATTAGTTCCAAACTATTTGAGGAACTAATAGTGAGTTAACAATAAGTTAACTGAAGAGTCCCTCATCAAAAACTCATGCATGTCTATTCTGAGAAAGACCCAGTTGAGATTAAAGTTCAAGGACATTGTACTATCAATTGCATGTGTTTTCCCATGGAGAAAACACATGCATGCAGTCAAGGATTTATCCTTGAGGATTGTGTAGTTTTGAAGGATTGGTTTTCCACTTGGTAACAGGCGAATCATCCACAAGGAAGAGTGCAAGGAAATAGGAGCTTGGAGGGCAAAGAGGAAGGCCGGAGAGAATACAAGATTGCATGTGAGCATCTATGAGGATTGTACTTAGAACTGGCTAGCTGTGAGAGCTAAGGCTTTGTATAATTCCTATGTATTTCCACCATGTATGATAATACAATACTGTGGGGTTTTTCGCTGAGTCTTTCCCCAAAGTATTTTCATGTGTATTGTGCCATTGATTCTTCTTCTTCTAGTTATATTGTTCAGTTCGATCTTTAAGCTTCCTCAAATTGATAGTAGAAGTAGGTTATAGTATTCCGCTTTGATTTATATTTCATTATCAGGTTAACCTGCCATCAAATTTTCTACATTATTTTAATCTCCTTGCTGCTAATCCTTCACCAATATTCATTTCATCACATCTACATCAACAAAGAAAAGGTTCTACAAAACTCTTGTTCATCCCTTAGCAAAAAAATTGTTAACATATCAACTGGATTGTCTTCATTGTGTATTTTCTCTAATTTTAGTATCCAATCATCTAGGGCTAAGGTGTGATATTGATGGCATACTGGTATTCATGATCGAAGAAGAAAGAAACCACAATTTGTTGTTGAGGAGGAGTCATAGTGGCCAGGAAGAGTCCTACTAGAATTTCAAGTGGATTCACTATGAGGTCTTGGACTCCTGGGTGAATTATTGACTAGCTATAGCATGTCCCTTGATTTTTTCCCTACTATGGCTTTGAATCTCCTGCGAGGGTCACTCTCTTCAATAAATATTGTAGTGTAGACTAGCATATGGTTGGGAGGAGAGTCAAAGTCCCTCCTCTAGTTGCTAACATCTTGATATAAATCACATAAGTGATTATTTCCTTGTACATGCTTGTAACGTAAATTCTCAATGAATATCTCCTATGCATTGAAGCAAGAGCACCTGATTTATCATATGGACACGTATGAATAATTCTTTATTGTGTTTATGGAAAATAAGAACCAATTGATAGGGTGTACTTAACCTTAATGAATCCTTGTAGGAGAGATGACGTTTGTATACCTGGTGGTCTACAACAACCATGACTTATTTTACTATCTCATACTCATTGGTGATCTACTATTAATAATAATACATGGGAGGAACTAACTTTCTTAATGTAGGGTATTATGGGAGTGCTTGGATGTTTAAAATATATCATGTGTTTTCTATCTTATATCTTGAATATTTGGGTAACTTATTGTTGTGATATTAATTGCATGTGATGCATTTAATTGGTACATTTTATTATGTGGATGCTTATGGTTCAATAACATTATTGCTCAAGATAATATATTCTCGCATGCATATGATGAGATGTTTATGTGCTTCTTCTCATGATGTGAGGGATTTGGTAATCCATGTGCTACTAGTATGTTCATAGAAATTGCATGGCTCAGTTGGATGTTTAAGTAAATATAGATATATCTATATATATCTATATATATATATATATGTATGTATGTATGTATGTATGTATGTATGTATGTATGTTTCTATGATGCATGAATCTCATGGTTTTCTTGTTTATTTTAGTAAGGAAGCTCTTGTAGTTATGGAGCTGTTGTGTGACTTCCTAAGCATGCATGTTAAGTGGTCATGGAGCTTGCATGGTTTGCAGGAAAGAAATTCCTTGACTCATGGAATAGTAGGGATACATCATATTTTGTTGCATTAGAAAACAATTGTATCACTATGGCTAAGCCCACATGGTGTCCATGCCATGATATTGGATATTTAAATTCCTGGATGGAAGGAAGGATTAAGATGCTATGAAATTTTTCACTCATTGTTGTTCCATTTTTTGAATGAGTCTTGAAAACTCAAGGAACTAATCACTGCATTAAGGCATGTTTGGGACTGAACCAAGCTCTTGAAGAACCCTAGTCGAATCCTTACAAGTATTGGGGAAAACTTAGAAATTGTTTATGATGGTTAAGGAAAATATCTTATAGGGGATGTTCCACAATCAAGTTGGACTCGAATTTGGGTCAGATGTGTGCACACGTTATAATTATGTGCCATATAACTATGGCATGGTGTGATAAGTCATTTTTGAACTTGGGTTAGTCTGGAGTGGGGCCTAATATAAAGTTTCTAAAAATACAAAGTGGGGTATATATACATGCTATGAAGTTATTAACTTTGGCATGGGAATCTAGGAGTTTGGGAGCCTGGAGGTTTAGGACAAGTGAAGTGTGCGAAGCTAGTTTCGGGCCTAGATGTTAAGCCAAGGACTTAACTAGTTTGGGAGTTCAAGAGTGTGGGAGTTTAGAGCTTCATGGATGTGAAGTGCACATAGCTAGTTTGGGGATTGGATTTGGGCCAATGGTCAAACTAGTCCAAGAGTTCAGGAGTTTGTGCATCCAGGAAGTTTTGTGTGCATGGGGTAACTAGGAGTCCGATGTGGGCCCTAGTCCAGACTAGACTGGGTGAAGGTATGAACCCTCAACTTTTCTTTATAACATGAAATCACATCAAAGCACATTTTGGATATGGTTTACTGAGGCCCATGTGGAGAGGTGGCCTAGTAGGTGTCATGTGGGAACAAAGTAGTACAAATAGGCACCATAAGTGATGTGGATAACCCAAGGGTAAGTTGGGGTTGCCACATGGGTGCCATGTGGCAATATCTTGTTGACATGGCAAAGGTTTATTGGCCAAAATTTAAATGAAAATAAATTTTGATCCAAGGTTTAGATTTCGATTTATATCATTGGAAAGGTCCCGATGAGCTGAATGTGATGGTGTTATTTATTTTAATTTTAATTAAGTTGAGAAAAGAGTAATTTTTTTACACCATTTCCATAATGATACCATGGAGGTGGGGTTAGTTGAAAGTAACACCTCCCACTGAGTTGGTTTAATCTAAGGGGGTGGGAGGGTTACAACAACAATGGTGTCACCCTTGTTTAATATTATGTTTTTATCAAACAAATAATGCAACCTTTTCCATAGTTCTTCTATTTTCTTCTCACTAGCCACATTGAAGTAGATATTCTTTGGTAGGTATTATCAAATTATTGCAATGTCATTCTTGTCTCACAATTTCTAGGCTTCATACATAATCGAGGAAGGTTTCTCTCCCACTCCCTCAGTCGATGATATGCTAATATTTTAAAATTGATATTTCTTTTGTTTATAATTTCCATAGGGAAAAATTGGCCCCATTCAACTTCTCCATATCAATATTTGTGATTATCTTCATACTACTTAATAGACCTAGCTTACTGTAATATAAAAAATAGCATGTGGATTTGATGTCAGTTGTTAAAAATGAAATAACATTGGAACAAAATAAACTTATGAATACATAAGGAGTAAAGATCAAATTTACCAGAATATACCAGAATTTTTGTGGAAAACCTAGAAATAGGAAAAACCATGGGGAAATGATGAGTAGCTTTATTTAATCCAAAACTACATACATACATTCACTCACTTCTCACTCACACATGCCCCTTGTAAATAGGCTTTGTTTCAATACCATGGACTAATGTTATGGGCCAATACCATGAATTATCAATACCATGTGTTCAAACAAGCTTAACTCATTTGACACCTTCCATAACATTCAAGAAGCATGAAGGAGTCAAAATATTATATACATTTTTTATTTTAATTTGATTTGGTCTCACATCTAATAAATTATACACAAATGCTATTAGAACATATCCCTACAACCAAATTCACAATCAAATTATCATGTTTCATTAAGAAATCTCAGTAATGAATAAAAATTAATAAAATAATTGATAAAATGTGTAATTGGACAAACTAATCATGGGCTAGATTTTACTTGTAGTAAATCTCAAGAAAAATTTCTTCAATATCAAATTCAAGAAAAATCCATTGGCCTTGATCTAAAATTCACTTCATAATAATATATAATAAAGAATTACAGATTTTGTAGCCATTAAGTATTCAAAACCTCTTAAAATTTTAACATAAATGTGCAAGTTTCACATCTACATTTCTAATCCACAGGTTTCCAAAATTATATTGGAACTAATAAAAATATATAGTATTATTTACAAGGTTTCCAATCCCGATAAACCATAAAAAAGGTAACATTTTATAATTAATCTTCTTTCTCTTCTTCGGTTGTACGAACTTTCCTCTTTTTACTTATTTTTCAATATTGTTTTCCCTAAAAATTGTTATTAAATAAAAAATAATATATTTCTAAGCCATTGTATGATTACAAGTTTTTCTCTTTTTTTCTAAATTTTATTTTCTTCTTTTTTCATCTCTCACCTACACAAAACATTTAAATATGATTATTGATATTTACATATTTATAAGGACATTTGTTGATATTACACTAAAAATAAAGGTTCCTCGAAGCAATAAAGCTGTAATGAAATAATAAGAATAATATTATTAAAGTTCTTTTTAACTCATATCTTCATTTATAATTATAGTTACTTTTATTCTCCCACGAGGGTGCAACTCAATTGGTGATCACCATGATATGAAGTATTATATAAAGACTAAGATTCAAAGATCAAATCCTCGTCGGTTAAGCCAACAAAAAAATAGTTATTTTTATTTTCTTAAAATAATTGAAAAAA
Organism: Pinus tabuliformis; assembly: GCA_031772625.1. Classification (NCBI taxonomy): domain Eukaryota; kingdom Viridiplantae; phylum Streptophyta; class Pinopsida; order Pinales; family Pinaceae; genus Pinus; species Pinus tabuliformis. Next base: position 1,333,723,416 of record CM062804.1, on the reverse strand, counting down.
CATCAGAATAGAAATTAATCATTAACAAAATCCTTAAAAATACTAACAAAATCCTAGTATCTAGAATAATTTCTTATTATGTTATTTTCTATATAGTCTTTAACCTTTAAACTTGTTCTAAATACTTGCATAATTTAGGAAAAATATTTAAATGAAATTATTAATAAATCCAAGCAAATAAAATCCTAGCACTAGATCAATTTGTAAATAAAAGCTCATAAGAAAAATTTGAATGATAAATTTAGGCTATTAAGTTTTAACTATTTCCCCTCTTTCTTTTTTCTTTTTTCTTAATATCTTAATTAACCCAAAAAAAAAACAAATTCATGGGTCCTTTTTAAGCCATTCTTTTCATTATTTTTTATTATCTATTGGATTTTTTTCCCCAAAATATTCCTCACATTTCTAGCTTTCTAACTAGCTATTTCTTGCTCAATTTGTCTTTTTGAAACACAAGATATGACCCCTATAAAATAGAGCTAAAATATTATTCATTTAATTTGTAAGTTAATTGTGGTTTTTGATTTGCAATTTTAATTCATTGTCCCATATGCATTGTGGAATTTCACCATGATGTTTTTATATTTCTTTTGGTACCAATACTAACTTGTATTTGACATCACTAGAAGTGTGAATAGTTGAAACATGTTATTATTTTGTTTGAATGGAAAAATTAAGTTTGAATGGAAAAATTAAAACAACATTAAGAAATACAATAGATACATAAAGGAATCCACCATATTTATTCGTGAATGAGTATTCCCACAACCTGAAACTATTGTAAGTAATGCTTAATATTTCTATCAACAAACTTGTGATTTATGTCAAAAAAAATTTCTCATAAACATGAATTTTGGGTTTTACACAAAATAGGGTAGATACCTAGTACCCTAAAACCTAAACCAAAAAATATGATAAATGATGTCCAATATTTTAATCAACATACATGTTAATCAAGTTTTTTCTATACATGTGAAACTAACATCCCTCATTCTTGCCAAAGACCATCAGTTTCTAGCAATTGGACATTGAGCTGCCATACAAATTCAAAACATGGGAGGAGAAAACCTAATTTTGAAATCCAAAAGAGTTGATAATGAACGCATGATATTTCGTCAATAGATGTAAAAAAATTCCATTAATCAGGTTCTATAAATATTTGGTTTACAAAATATTGTGGATACCTAGTATCGTGAAATCCAAAACTTGAAACCTTATTAACTAATGAAATTAAATTATACTAACAAGTTTCTTTCAATTTTCATGAATGTAGGTTCTTTCAATACTATTTTTTATGAGTTTAGCATGACTAGTGAAGATCAATAAATAAATTAAATATTAAAACACAGTAAAAAATTAAAATAATAAAATTTGTACAATCCACGTCATCTACAATGTCAGCACATTCAACACAATTATTTTCCACGTGGACCAGTGGGACACATCATCTTCCACATCATTAGAACATGACGATAATAAAAAAATATCTCAAGACCACAACTTTGTGTCTCAGACCCGGAGTAAGAAAAAAAAATATCACTAAAATATCTTGATGAGTAGAAAATGGTGGCAACCTCAAGATCGAGAAATTATGAAACTAGAAGAATGAATATTTATAATCTAACTAGTGAATTAGAAGTAAAATTCACAATAATATCTATCAACTTCAAAACAAAAATAAGATCAAAGATCTAATTACACAAACCAAATATAGTGAAAGAACAAATGCTAATTTCACAAGATTAAGCATTGAAATAAAATTTGATAGGGGGAGATTTTATTTTCCCCAGATAAGTAAAAGAAAAAGGGGTGGTTGTTGAAGGTGTCAAAAAATGGTGACACATTAGGCGATATATTTATCTCTATCTAATATTCCTCAAAATAATTATTTATACTTAATATTGAAGATAAGCTAAAATGGCCATAATAATTTGTGTTTTAGTTATGGGTAAGCAGTGCCCTGATTTAGTTAACCTATGACAGGTTTATTTTTATTCTAAGCCAATACTATGATATACACCTATTCTCTGAGGACATCAAATTTGATGATTCAACTATTGCTATTTCATTTTATGAGAATCTATGATGCGCTTATTCTAATTTTAGTAGACTATGTTGACGGTTATAGTATATCTAGTTATTAATAATTTCAAAGATGTTTTATCATGTTTGTATATATTTTGATGACTATTTTTGTTATCATATGTTATTGATAGCAGTTAGAGTGTACCAGGAGACCACTTTGGCACACATGCATGTTGAGACAACAATTCAAGTTTGGGTCATTTGAGTATTGTTGATGCTAGAATTTAATTTGTGAATATTGTGTAATGCTATGATTTTTGGTGACATGTTAATTTTCTACAAGCACAAGTTAGGTTCTTGGATACACAACTCACACATTACTGATGGGGGTTATATGGACGACATTAGAATTTCATGGGAGGGGTGGGATGATGTCTATACTTCCACCCCTTAGCACTCCCATGTTAACTTGGGCTAGAGAGTGTTGGGATTCCATTGCCTTAAGGTTCATGATGTTGTGAGGGTGGCTTGTGGATTTGGATATCCACGACGCCTTATTGAGGGGTGTGCATCAAGGAGGAATCCTTGATCTGTAGCACCATTAGTCTCACAACAAGGATGACCTAGTAGTTATCAGTGGCCTCCCTTGTCATGCCCATGTTCCCCTCTTTTAGCCCCAAATGTATGAAGATAAAGCAACCCTTAGAACTTCGTGAAGAATTTATTGAAGGGAAAAACCAACTTGGCATCCTCAACATTAGGAGCTTGAAGGTAATTAATGGTCATGCTAATGAATTAAAATAATAAAAGAAATGAGACCAATAAAATGAATAGTTGAATTAAATCTTAATTCAAAAGGTTAAAATTTGGGGATGGGTAAATAAGCTTATACTTCTATAGCTACGCTTAAAGACAAATTATTCCCTATAATCTCTCTCATACATAGAAAATTCATTGTGATAAAGTACGCCCTTAGAACATTCAAAATATCCTAAAATATGGGGGAGGAATGAGCTCTAAATCAGGAAATTGGGACAAATAAATAGGTGATACCTATTAACAATGAGAAGCAAAAGTGAGTACAAAATAAAAAAATGACTAATTTAAATATGGATAAAAATAAATTCATGAGAGAATATCTATGTGACTAAATCATAAATTAACAATCTCCAACTAATACTTAACTTGAGAAAGGGTAGGGAGTAAATGGGGATAAGACTCTGATAACTGCTTATTAACCATAGTTGATGAAACTCTTAACCACAAAAGCACATAATATAAATTGGCATCAAGATACAACTAAGAGGGAAATAGGGAAAAATGTGTGGGTGAGAATTATAGCCTTTTTAGAAAATAAGAAGAATAATTTTAGGAGAGCCCTAGGAAACTTCTGACACTTGGATGGGTGGATAGTGAAAATTTAAATTAAAGAAAATTCTTATTTTTGCATGAGGATACAAGTGGTATTACTAGAAGCTTGTATAAAATGGAGAGCATTGTATAAAATTGAGAGCCTTCTATGATAAGCTCACTTTTTGCACCCTATGGCTAGATGGATGTCCTAATGATACTTGTTTGTTTGTGACTACTAAGATATTTGTTGTCAGTTTGATTTAAGTGAATTTATAATCAGTGGGAGCCTCTTGAGTTGAGATCTCACCTTCACGCTGCTACTGTAGCCATATTTCGTACAAACCCATTGCAACTTGGGTTATCAAAAGGGAATAAGAGTACCAAAAAAAGGTTGTAGGTCAATGACTAAGTTTGTAAAGTTTGTTCAAGCCGTGGAATTTCATCAGGTTCACGAGGACTATGTTAAGGATACATGGAAATTTGACAATCATAGTTTCAAATTTACCTATTTTCTTGAGTTATATAATCGTTCACACACACACATAACTTCTTCCATAATTATTTTAATCATTGACAGATAATAACTTGTACGATGGGTGAATTACTTTTGTTATGCGCATGTAAAGAAAGGGTGAATAAGGATGTAAATGTAGGTTAAGGAATATCTCTTGTGATGCGAAAAAAATAATTATTGGTCTAAAATTTCTCTCAAAATCGTGATTGGTAGATATTATGATTGGTATTCATTATAATTATTTTATATTTGTATTTTGGAATGTCATAATTAAAATACATGGCTAACAATAATTAATCGATAAATGTGCATTCCTTACCTAAACTCCTTGTTACACTAAACAATAGAGCCCAACCATTGTTAATCTAGTAAATAAATCTTATCTAATATGATATTATGTGCAACTTTCTTGCCAAGCCTCATAAGGTCAAGGGAGCCCAAATACATGGCAATGCCATTTTAGTTGCACAATTCGATCTATGGTCAATATTTTGAAAATGTTACTATGGTGACAATTGACCTCCCTGAGTCAACCATCAGTTCTACTATCATTAACCCATAGATACCTTAACATTAGGCTTGTCATCCATAGACATTAGATGGGATACAATCCTGGTTGTGTTGGGTCCAAGTCTGCAAATTGTTGGTATGCCCATACTATTTAGATGTCGATCCTCTTAGTAGCAGGTTGTTGTCATTAAAATATCCAATTACTAATGATTCATAACCTTGGATCCAACTATGTATTGCATCTCAACCTATATCAATTATCATTGTCCTTTGTTAATTGTTAATTTCTTTTAGTGGGGATGTGGAAAATAAATTGCAACCATATATATATGCATGTATACAATTTCTCTTCCATCAACAAGTGGTTAGTATTTGTTATTTTAATGATTAAGTGAATAGTTCACTACATATTTAATGTCTGATTGGGTGAAGGAGGTATTTCATTGAAATTGGATATCAATTAACAATTACCCTTGGTTGACCAATATCTCCTTTTTTCAGTAAGGAAAAAACGTTTTTTCTTCTTTTATATATATATATATATATATCAAAGAGAAAAAAACACTACATATATCCAGGTTATATACAATGCATATACATAGAAACCAGTAGCATATAGTCCACCCTATCAGAAAAAACATATAGTTCTATCTGTACCTAATTAAAACATCATATAAAGGTATAGTAACAACAGAAAACTATTACATCCATCAAGTATTCTTCCATGTCCTACAATACCAAATTTATCAGTCCATCATTGCACCATATTTAGCTAAAACATAAATGCATGTCTAACATCAAAAATCCCAGCCGAGAAGAAACTATCCTGGGAGAGGTAGAACACCAGCTGTCCAACCTTAAAATATCACAGCCGAGAGGAAACTATCCTAGGAGAGGTAGAACACCAACATCCAGTATGGTGCCACCCATCCTTATCTCAATGTGCATTTCATCGAGAGTATCCAGTAATCCTTGCTTAGACATCTTGTCAACATTTTGATTAAACTCCCTTCCTATATGATGAATAGTTGGGTCCCTGAAAGACCCCCATAGGGTCTCAATTTTCCTGAGCCATCCATGTAGTTGTGGTTGTCTAATTTTTAAGTAGCCCCGAACATGGTTGATGATAGTCTGTGAGTCCCTGTAAATGTGTATAGTGGGGATGTTTAGGAAAGTAGTGAACCAAAGTAGTCCCCACAATGCCATAGCCTCTGCCTTCATATTAGTGCCTCTGCCAGCTCCCCAGTGAACCCAAAATTCTTGTTCCTTTGATATAATGATCTAGAAACCACAACCACATATGCCCCCTTGAGCCACTCCATCAAAAAACCTAATAGGGTATGCATTCCTCGGACCAGTCTTCATGTTAGATGACCTCGTAGGTCTAATATTGTTGGTTAGTGTAGAAGTATACCAACCAAGTATGCGATCTATCACATGAGTCCCATTTCCCATATTTCCATAAAAAATTATACCATTACGCCATCTCCAGATTTCCCAAAAAAAAGATAAAGGGATGTTTCTCCACTGGGGGGTTGTTGACTCCACCAGTTCAGACAGTCAGTGATATTATCAAATGGATTTATATGGAAACCAATATGCCTAGCAACCTTCCACCAGATCTACGTTGTGATGGGGAATTTAAGAAATAGATGGATGTTGTCTTCCGTCGCCATCCTGCATAATACACATACTCCAGGCCCCTGCCAATTTCTCTTTTGTAGATTGTCCCAGGTCAAGTTCTTGTTTTTCCAAACAAGCCAAAGAAATAAAATGATTTTAATAGGAATTCTAGTTTTCCAAAATTTATAAAACCAACATACCTTCATGTTGTGTAAGTCATTGTAGTAGAAAGATTTGTAATAGTCAACCACCTCTACATCGCCTCCCTTCAATTTCCCTAGCCATCCAATCTGATATCCTTTCTCCTCACTATAGACACTAATAAGTCTCATTCTAGACCTTATCTACTCCCATTCCCACGCCACTAGACCCTCTAGGCCCATCTCCCTCGCCCCCTTCCAGATAGGGATATCTCCATGCCACTGCCTAATGGCTTGATTCCAAAAAAAGATGCCCATATCATTGATGCAATGAATGAGCCCATCCAAGGGGTGAATATCCTATCCCATACCCAAGATACAATCTGGGCCAATCAGAATATTATGCTTGGATCCAAAGATCCAGCATATTTTGTGTAGAAATATTTGTCGTATTTTAATTCAACTAAGCCATATTTCCAACCCGTAAGAACACCAATGAACTCCCTACACATCCAGACAGTAAAATCTCTATCTTTGAGGTATTTATGTCTAATAATGTCCGCTTAGATACCTGCCCCAAAAATACCTCTCCACAGAGTTTTTTGCAGCAAAGCCCATCCAAAACGCCTCAAGTCCAGAATCCCCCAACCACCCAGGTTTTTTGGCAAAGTGATGGATGCCAAACTAGCCAGATGATATTTGTGTTCAGTGTTCGATCCAAACCAAATGAAATTTTCCATGATTCTATTGAGTTTTGTGATGATAACACCCAGGAGTCAATATAGATGTGACCAATATACCGCCAACTGTGTGATGACCGATTGGGTGAGAGTAATGCGCCCACCCAGTGATAGACATATGTGCTCCCACCCAACAATATTATTGTAGAACCGATCCACTAACCAACATTAATCCTACATTTGTTGGGCTTGATATGAAACCCCAGATATTTCATACCACCCACCAAACTATCAGCCTCCACCCCAAATAATCTTTGGATGTATACAATATCCTCCATATTGCTATTGCCATATAAAATAATATATTTTTGATGATTCATGAAAAGTCCTGTGGCATTTCCGAATTTGTAAAAGATGTGGTATAATGCCAACCAAGTAATTCTAGTGATCATGCCCATAATAAGCACATCATCCAAAAAAAAACTATGTGATATTCTGATATTTCAACCCAGAACCAAAGCCTTGAACTCTCCCTCCACCACAACCCTTTTTATATGTAGACTGAGTCCATCCATGGCCAAGATGAATAACAATGGGGAAAGGAACATCCTTGTCTCAGTCCTCGGCCTGCCCTAAAAAATCGAGTGGGGTATCCATTTATGATCACTACATATCTAACATTTGAGATGCATGCCATGATCCATTCTATGTTCCTGGCCTGTAGGCCAATTTTATGTAAGACCATCCACAGATAACCCCAATCCAAGCAATCATATGCCTTCTGCAAGTCCACCTTCATAACAACAACATTAAGCTTTTTTGTGTGAATAGTATGGAGACACTCCTGTGCAGTAGCCACAACATCGTGGATCTGTCTATTCTGCAGAAAACCAAATTGTTCAGGAGATATATATTTAGATAGAGTGTGCTTAATTCTGCCCGCAATAGTCTTGGATATAATCTTATAAATAAGATTACACAGAGAGATGGGTCGATAATCCATGAAGGATCCAGTGGATCTCCTTTTTGGAATGAGGGAGATGTAAGTAGAATTAATATGTGGATGGATATAACCCCTGAGTCTTGATTCTTCCACCATTGCCAGGAGGTCCTCTTGGAATATGTCATAGTAATGTGTAAAGATCTCGACTGTCCAACCATCCGGCCCTGGGCACTTGTCCCTATTGAAGGATTTGAGCACTTCCAATATTTCCTCCTTCGTGACATTCTTATAAAGTGCCTCATTTGAGTCATCATCAAACATGGTGGGGTATAATCCCACTCCCCAAATCTGGTCCTCAGCGCATACCACCTCCCTGCGACTATATGCCTTACCAAAATGTTTGACCGCCTCCCTCTGTATATCCAGAAGAGTGTGTATCTGGTTCCCCTCTGAGTCCATCATATCCCATATGGTATTTATCTTTCTTCTATGGTTGGCATATCTATGGAAAAATTTTGGTATTCTGATCCCCCTCTTGGATCCATATAGCCCTACTCTTTAGACGCCATGTTGCCTCCTGTATGTGTAGAATATTTTGTCTTTTTTTCTTTCCCTTTTTTTCCAGCGAACTTATATCAGCCCGCAGTGTCTCTGAGGGATTGCCCATTTGTAGTTGGAGGCTCAGTTTGTCCAATTTGGCAGATATATCTTTTAGTTCTTTTTTCATTTGGGATTTCTTCTTCCTATCCCATCTATTAACCACTACCTTGAGGGCCCGTAGTTTCTCCAGCACATTCACCATAGGAGAGGTGTCATATGACCTATAATTTTTCCAGAAATCCTTCACCAATGTGTCAAAATCTAGGTCCTCCAGCCACACCCGGTTAAACTTGAACGACAACCCCTGTCTGAGATCACCCCGCTTCCATTGTAGTATAATGGGCCTGTGGTCTGAGATAAAGTTTTTTATGATCCCAGATTGGATGGTACCCAGTCTCTCAATCAAGTGCTCATGTAAAAGAAATCTATCTAGTCTTTTGGTGACATGATCATCTCCAGTCCTTCCATTATCCCAAGTGGGATAGGTATCCACTAAATTGAAATCAGCAATGATATCCTTAATTTGTTCAGCAATGGAATCCACTTTTCCAGATCCCCCCAAATCTCATTCATCCCAATAGTGCATTTTAAATACCTTGGCAATATGAGGGAATCCAGTACCAAGATCCCTGAGTCTACCATATGCTCCCAGAAAATGTTCCTGTCCCTATATGGGGCATATATATTCAGAATGTGTATTCGCCCCAGAAGACCTTTGATTTTCCCCGCTAGTAAAATGCCTGCAAAACACGAATATGCCTTCATATAAACCCATCTCAGGTCCCATAGAGCAACAAGACCCCGGAGAGGCCTGCAGCATCCGTAGTCGCAATATGCCAGTCAGGTAACATCTTCCTGAAATATAAAATCACTTGTTGAGCCAAGTGCATAGTTTCTTGGAGTAGAATGATGTATGGGTGGGACAAAAGAAAAAGTTTCTTGAGGGCCAGAAATTTGTGTGCAGCTAGAAGAATATCTAGATGTTGCATCACACATAATTTCACTCGCTTATGTCTTAGTGTTATGTGCATCTTCAACGGAAATCATGAAAACACTTAATCTAATTTATCGATCTCTCGTGTGGCTATGTGGCTAGAATTTTATTTTTCCTTGTGAGGAAATGAATTGAAAGGGTTTACGTGTCAATCAAGTGAGGTGGTATATTGTGATATGTAACTTCTATACTTAATGGTATATCGAAATTTATTACAAACACTACAACTAATACATGATGAAAGATGGAGAATAATGTAAGTAAATGGAATGTGTTGGGTTAACAATCAAAGGAATACCAAATAAGAAGTCTATAGTATATTTATAGTAAATCATTACAAGTTAACAAGGAAGAAAAAAAGGAAGAAGGAAATAATTCCCTTATACATAAAGTTACACGTAAGTAGGGGTGGGGTGTGGGATGATGCAAATTATGGATAAATAATCAATGATGGATTACGTTTGGTGGACCAAAAATAGATTTAATATTCCACATACAAACTAATAATTGAATAAAAAATAAATTTAATATTCTAACTATAATTTATAATTGATTAGGTAACTTGGAGGGTAACCACTATTCCAGCACTGATACTTTTAACACCTATGTAAAGTAACCTAGTTAATAATTATTTATAATATTAAAAGTATTGTTATATTAAAAAAAAGAATAAGAGGTTGAAAATAGTTGTATGTGCTTGAGGGGGTGGGCATGAATGATGAGTAAATAAGCAATGATGGATTAAGCTAGGTGGACCTAAAATAAAATTAATATTCTACCTAAACTTGATAATTGAATGTGTAAGTTGGAAGGTGAATGTTATTCTAAGATGGATACTTTTACCACCTATGTAAAGTAACCTAGTTAACAATTATTTAAAATGAGAAGATTTTTCGGCGGAGATCACATTATAGTATTTTTGTCAACGCGTTTCGAACCAACGAGTGTGGTTCATCGTCAAGACAAGTTGAAGAACCAGATCATGGCTAAAATTTAAATTGAGAGAGCAGATATTCCAACAGATATATTTGACTAGGAAACAACTATTTTGACATGATAAATCTGGGCAAAAACTGGGATGATGGAGGAATCTCTACATCTCTTGAGAAAGTCCAGATCTGATTTCAACTTTGAAACCTACAAGCGTGCCCGTTCAAAATGATGAACCTTGGATGCAATGGCTCTTCCGTGCAGGGATTCAATTGTTGAATTTAAGCTTCTGTGATCCATAAGTTTAATGAGAAGATTTTTCACCAGAGATCACATTATAGTATTTTTGTCGACACGTTTTGAACCAATGAGTGTGGTTCATCGTCAGGACAAGTTGAAGAACCAGATCATGGCTACAATTTAAATCGGGAGAGAAGATATTCCAATGGCTATATTTGAATAGGAAACAACTATTTTGACATGATAAATCTGGGCAAAAACCGGGATGATGGAGGAATCTTTGCATCTCTTGAGAAAGGCCAGATTTGATGTCAACTTTGAAACCTGCAAGTGTGCTCATTCAAAATGATGAACCTTGGATGGGATGGCTCTTTCGTGCAGGGATTCAATTGTTGAATTTAAGCTTCTGTGATCCATAAGCTTATGGATCACAGAAGCTTAAATTCAAAAATTATTTAAAATGTTAAAAGTGTTGTATGTATATTTTAAAAAATTAGGCTGACAATAATTGTATGTGCTAATTTATAACTAAATAACTTTAATAAATAAGTATCCTTGCCATTAGAGCTATCAGAGACTATTATGAGTAATAAAAAATCCTAAGGACTAGGATGCACATGCATGCGCACATGCACACACATACACACATACACACATACACACATTCTAGTAATTATAAACAATTAATCGTTGAATCATCTGGCTAAACTTTATTACTAGCTTAAAATGTTTTATGAAGTTTAAACCAAACAAGGGTTCAAATTTTAACACACCGTGGATGGATGTTTAGATATTTTTTATGATTTATCTATTGATGATTAGCTACTTTGGCTAACTAATACACTAATTTGGAATTTATCGAACATTGTAGAACAAGCCTTTTGATCGGTTGCTTATTTATGTAACTGGGTGGGCATATATATTATCTTGATGAAAATATATAATTTCTACAATTAGGGTTAGGTAAGCATAACATGTTGGTAGACGATGAAAGTTTGGAGGGTTAAATGAGTCCATAAAGCTCAATATAGACTTATTAAGATACTATATTGGCTCAAATAAACAAAAAATATGGTTGTCTTACTAAAATGACATTGATAAATATTTAATTAGTAAATTATGAGTGAAGTATCATATCTCTAGTAAAAGTATACATGATGCTTATTGTATTAGGATTTATTTTAACTAAACACACACATAAACAAGAATACGAATAAAGGAGTTAATAATGAAGAAGATAGTGGTTTAGTTATGTAGTTAAAGGTTCTACTTGTTGGTATGAAAGTTTCGTGTTCACACACTAGACCTAGGAAGCATTATCAATTCCATAATGAATACCTATTTTTTCTATCACCATATTGAACTAACAAACATGATGTTGATTGAAATAGGTATTATGGCTAGAAGGATTTTGAAGGATTGGGCACACAAGAGGGTGAGCCATGGTACCACCTTCATAGCCAATTCTTGTTACCCCACCAATTAACAAGGAACATATTACAGGATGGGAATAAATTCCTATTGATGAAGTGTTGACTTTAATGAGATATTTTTAAACTATGTTTGAGGCTTTGATGGATCAATTGGAATGATAACAAGGTGAAGCTACCATTCCAATTAAATGGGTGCAAAAATCAACATGAAACAATATGCATGGAGAGCTTGAAAAAATTAAATTTCCACAATTTTTTGGGTCCATAGATGGAAAATCCACAAAGGTGTGGTTAGAGAACATGGAGATGTGTTTCAGTTTGAGGGATGACACCTCAAAATTGAGTGTAAGAATGGATGTGTACCAATTAAATGAAAGCACATTTATTTTGGTGGAAGAAACTACTACCAAAACTTGTGGTGGATATTTCAAAGGTAACATGGGAATTGATTAAGGAAATTTTAGAGAACATGACCTATTACAAGAATTAATCAAAAGGAAATTGAATGAGTTCAATGCCTTAAAATAATTCAATCAACTTGTACCCAAGTATGAATCCCAATTCATGGAGTTGCTTAGACATGATCTACACTTAAACACTGAAAAGTTAAGGGTGAATAAGTTTTTTTATGGACTGAGTTAAAACATCTGAGCCAAGGGAAGAATTTTCATGTCTTATACCTTACATGAGGCAGTTCAGTGAGCCATCATTTTTTAATAGGATATTTTGAGCATTGGACTAAGTAGGTCACCAAGGCCTATTAGGTTGGGATCACCTAGTGGGAAAAAATTAAAGTGTAGGCACCATCAGAAAGAAGTAGTCTACAATCCTCAAAGACAACTAAAAAGGAGCTAGATGCCATCATATTATCCTATAAGATAGAATTCGTGGTTATTAGCATGAAATTCACATATGATATCATAGAATCACCACACACAACAAGGCCATGCTACACCCTAGCAAAATTTAGCATGGAAATCTAGTTCATACCAACAGAGTTCTAGGTCAACATTTAGTTCAACTAATAGTGGGAACTTGGATCCTAAGAGGAGGTTTTGGTCTTGTGGAGGTCCACACCATTAGAAGGATTACCCTCATTGGTAAGGTAATTCCAACCTAGCACAATAGCATGCCATAATGGGAGACCTGGGAAATGCTCATAAGATCCATGTGGCCATTAAAAATTGTGAGGCTTGAAGCACTAGTCCACTAGATAGATAATATCAATGGTATATTTTTTGTTGATTTAATATATCTAGGAACTACTAAATCCTTTATTTTTTATAATACATTATCAAAAATAAAACACAAAATAATTGCACAACATGATTTTAGGCATGTAGAAATGGATAATGCGATGAAGACGAATGTAGATAAGTTAGTAAGAGATTGTGAGATCGAACTAAGTGTGTGTAAGACTGAGAAATCATTATATACTATAGTCGTAGGATACTATGACATTTTCATAGGAATGTACTAGTTAGAGAAACATGAGGCACTTTTAGACACTAAGGATAAGGTATTACATTTCACTAACAATGACAATCATATGAAATCCTTGATGGGGAAGAACATAGAGGTGTCTCTAAGGTTCATCTTATCTTTGAAATTAATGAGATGTAGGAGGAAAGGTGCTAGTTATATGTAATTACATTTTTAAATGAAAAAGAGGACATAACAAATCTAGATATGTATCCAATTCTTGTTGAATTCAAGGGTGTGTTTCTAGAAGAGTTACTTGGAATACCTCCTAAGAGGGAGATTGATTTCACAATCAATATTAAGCCTTGTATTGAACCTATAAAAAAAACTCCATATTGAAGGTTGAAACCTGAACTAAAGAAATTATAGATTTATTTAAAGGAGTTATTAGATTTGGGGTTCATATGACCTAGCATATCTTTGTGGGGACTTCCTTTAAACTTTTTTAAAAGAAGGATGGTACATGGAGGTTATGCATAGATTATTGTTAGGTTACAAGGTAATGATAAAAAATAAATATAATTTTCTAAGGATAGATGATTTGTTTGGGCAAATTAGGGGAGTGACCATATTTGCTAAAATAGATCTATGATCTATATATCATTGGTTGAGAATCAAGGAAGAGGATATCCCAAAGACAACCTTTAAGACAAAATTTTGGCACTTGGCATTCGTAGTACTACCTTTTGGACTCACCAATTGTTATATAATTTTCACCACCACCCATATTGAGATAATGTATATGGCTTGCATGACATTCCATTCCCTCTTGATAGACTTTATGTCCCTTGGAAAGATTTCAGAAAGTCAGTTTTTTATTTCCATACACATGTACTTCTTCTGAAATATTGCATATATATATAACATACCTAAAATACATGTCACACACCCCATGATTTTATGTCTCTACACCCCACATATGCCATTATAAAACATGGAAAAACTATAAAATTTGCATCTTTTTGGGTGGGGTTTATGGGTTAGATAGAAAGCCACACTTTGCAGCCCATCCCTCAACTTCCCAACTATTCATTTTTGGTTGAAAATAATGCATTGGGTATGCCTAACCTAAGAGAATTTGATTTCATCCTCACTCTATCAAAATTTTGTTAGATTCAATTCTGTCATACATATTTTTAAGCATTCTTTTGTTGAGGAAACCCCCTTTTCTATCCTCACTTTATTTCTCCATCACTTTGTGGCATTATCCCTTATATTGGAGATGAAGATTGTTGGATTTGGTCTTCAATGACTTGGGATGAAGGAATATATAAGGTGGTTTCACTTGGTTCCTATGATTTAGGATCACGTGGTTCCACTTGATAACCATATCCTTTCTATAAAATATCCTATATTTTGATTCAAGTATTCCAAATCTTTATATCACTTTAATCCATTATGCTTTTCTTTCATTTTAAAAGAGAATAGTTGTTTTGGGTGTTATTATTAACAATAAATTGAGGAAAATGTCTACAAGATAACTTGGATGGCTCAGGATGTTGTTACTGCATCATTTTTAAGATGTTGTTACGCCAAACTATCACGACGTTGTCACTACAAGTTGACATGATGTCGTTACTCTAGAACCTTGTTATGTTGCTACTAAAATTTGTTGTTCATCCAACATAACCAAATGCCATTATCACACCATGTTATTATTATCAAAATATCAATGTTGTTTTCCATTTTGTTATGTAAAATTTTACCTCACACTGTCAACATGGTTTGTTATGGCAACATGGATTTAATTCTCCTAAACAATGTAGCCAATTTGGGGATGGTGGTTATGATACTCATCTCTTTAGTCATTTGCTAATTCAACATTTGTTTTGGAAATAAATTTATTTGTATTCAATTTGTTGTAAGTTGTTATTAAATAAATCTTAGTTAATTTTATTGGGACAACTTGAGAATTGAAATTTTCTCAAGTTTGTTCCTGTTTTGATTTATATTTAGGATTGGATGTAAGGGAGAACTATAAAAGGGGATCTCCCTAGCCTAAGAAGGAAGATGATATTATTTTCTCTCAGATTATGTGTCTATGTTTTTTTGTAATCATTAATGCAAGAATTGGAAAGATTGTTGTCCATTTTAAGAATTAGCATGTAATATGTATGATGTGAGTTTTCCTCCAGCTCACAAGTAAAGAGGAAGGACCATCCTCTTTAGCAGGGATTTGTGACTGTATAAAGTAGCATAGTTGTTTATTTCATTAGCTTGTGGGTTATGAATTAGATTTTTGGAATTGAAGTTATTTATTATTACTAATTTTTTGTGTGATTAATTAGCATATTTTTATTACTCATGATATTTTGCAAGAATTCTTGAATATAGTTCCTTGTTACTCAACCATACCATCATAACAATTTGTTGAATTGTACTTTTACAATTGTTATTTATTGCTGCTACAAATTGTTGTGGTTTGTTACTGTTACAGTCTGTTGATTAAATCAAAGTTATAGATTGATACTTTTTGTTTTTTGTTACTTGATTATTGTTATTGATTACTGTTATTGGTCACTATTATACTTTTTTGTTATATATAGATGTCACAATTTATGTAACAATCCCTCCCACCCCCTTGGGTTATTCTCAAGACATGGGAGGTGTTAATTTAAAATTAACCCAATATCTAAGGTTTATTATGAAGATGAAGTTACCAAAATCCTCCTTTTCCAACTTTCCAAAAACCAAAAACCATTACCACCATTGCATTCGACTCATTAAGAGATTTATAGAGATATAAATTTGATCTCAATCCAACTCACAAATTGAAATTTATGGTCATTATAATTTTATCCAATTAAACCTTGCTACATTAGCAAGGCACTACCATGCCACACCCATTTATGACTGATGTGGATTTACTGCATTTCCCATGGTCTAGTGTGACACCCACATGGCCACATTAGGTCGTTGCGATGCTTGTCACCTCATCTTACACCATTAGGACCCACAAGGCCTACCTCGCCATGTATTTGCACTATTTCTCATTATATCCAGGCGAATGAAAAAAAGGGCACACACAAAAATAAATAATCGCACAACCCCCATTCCCCTATCTAACCTCATGATTATAATCCTCCTAGTGGGCCCCACCCCTAATCAAAATCTACTTCCATGGGTTATTTGGCTTCTTGCTTATAATCCTCCAAGTAGGCCCCACCCTGAATGCAATTCTACTTCCATGGGTTATTTGGCCTCATGCCTAGATAATCCTCCAAGTGGTACCCACCCTAAATGTAATTTGACTTCCATGGGTTATAGGTCCTTGTGCCAAAAATCCTCTAAGTGCGCCTTGTTAGCTCTCAGAATGAACCTCAAAGCTGAGAAGAGGCAATTCTGAGGTAACCACAGACCAAGCTTTTGATCTGGCATCTAGCCCTGCTAAACCAGAGAGGGCTCTCTCTTTGCCAACTGAGGGTGGCTGAAATAAATGAATCATAGGCTAGCTATGAAGTATAGGGATTTAATTGAAAGTTGAGGGTTGAAAACAACAAGAGAAGGGACCATTGGGCTATGGAATCGAGGCTAGTTTCTACCGGCAAACTTGGGGCAAAGTAAGTGCAATGTTCAGCCAGATAAAAGATGTGAATGAGAGAAAGAAATAGGAGAAATCCCACTGCACTGCAGACATCAATCAAGGGATGGATCTACAATGGCAGCGTTAGAAGAAAAAGAAACACCGGATTACTCAACAGAGCATCTCACAGAGGATGGATTCCGCAAAGATAACCACTACATTTAACAACAAAATCATTGCAAAAGGAGCATTATGCATGGATGGATTCCTAACACTTCCCTCAGATAATGTTGTAACAAGAATTAGTAGAAAAAACAAAGTATGTAAGTTAATTTACAAGAAAAACAAACACATTAAACACCGTGATGGATCCTAAGTTTAAAGGGCAGAGACTACTCCAATGGAATAATATTAAGAAAAGTTTAAGCTTTACACAGTACAATAGAAGCTTTCCTCTGCTGAAAAATTTGAACCCTTTACACTCTGACATTCATAAAATATATACAATTAGCTCATCCCTATACTAAGGGAGTTGAGCTCAACCATCTCCCTAAAGATAGAAACAATTACATTAAATTTGGACCGAATTTATGAAAATAGGGGTCAAAGATGAACTCGTATCTCTTGAACCATAACACTTGTTACCAAACTGAAAGAGGTGTTTGTAGATAAGCTCATGTTTGAGAAAAACTCTCTCACATTTTGGAAATGAATTTCCAGTTGCTCGGAATCTGTGCCACAAAATAATCTCTAAAACAGGAAATCATTAAATATTTAAATCTACAAAACTAGGTTGTAAAGATCTAGTCAAATATTCCAATTCACGACACCTGTGAATAAACTGAAATAGGTTTTCGTTATATGGCTTGTGTTTGAAAAAAACCTCCTTGAGTTTCTCAAAATTACGTTCCATCTGTTGTACAATGATGCCGCACTACAATGACTAAAACAGTAAAACAAATGCAAAATTTGTTTTGTTTTAATGTAGGCTTCAAATATCATTGCATATCTCCCACATAGTAACACCTGTGCATAAACTAAAGGAGGTTTTGTTTTGGTATGTGATTAACAAAAGGAGTTGTCTATAATGCGACTTTTTGGAGATTTCGGTGACGGAATCTGGTGGAAGAAATTGAGGTTAAATCTTGATTTGTTGCAGTTAAAATGGTTTTTTAACTGCATATTTGGATTCAGCACCCTGGAAAACCCCTGGGACACTTTGATTGTGCAGAAACTAGCTATCAAACTTGCGATTCCAATAAATTGTTGCCGGATTTTGACCGGAAAAAACCACTGGAAAGGCTTCCAAAAAGTCGCATTATAGACAACTGCTTAACAAAAACCTCTTTAAATTTTGTAAAATTCATGTCCATTACTTCAGAAACTGATTTTGTAGTAAACTTGTCCCTGTGTGTAGCAAATGACCTCAAAACATGCATAACCAAGAATCAATCATTCATTTCGATCATATATTCTAATTTGGGAGCCGGTTTTGGGAGTGTGATATACCATTGGAAATATTTTTCCGAGCTGCTTATGATGAACATGCTTAGGATATGATTTTCACTGAAGATCATGTGCAAAACATCTCTGAAAACCAGACATAGTAAGAGCCCATTTTGATCCCTGGTGACAGGCTGCGAAGACTGGAACTAACATTGGCCTTATTGGGGATGGTAGCTCCTTGGAGGTGTCAAGAACACCATAGACCAAGTGCCTCATCCATTGGGAAATATGGTCACAAACAACTGCAAACCTGAACAACTTATACCAACCAAAACAAACACACATACTGCAACCTGTACATTAGGAAACTAAAACAAATGTTGAAAATTGAAATGCTGCTTTGGGCAGCTTATTTATGTACAAACCTACCCTACTTTGCTGCAAAACACTAGATCAAGTGATGTTGTAATGCGAAATTAACCAATCAAGCAACCGTGGCAACGATGATGCTAGGGAGTGCTTGAAGTAGGACACTATTGGAAATTCTGACAGCCATACATGCACAAAATGAGTTTGATTGTGTAAAAGACAATCTGGTTTGTCATTCAAACTGAAAAAATACACCATATATGCAACAACAGGATCATAGAAACCAGACCATGTCTGCTGCACCAACTCCTCGACATATGCTTCCAGCTGCAAACTGTCAATGCAAACATCTACGGGTAGCCCTGTTGTTTCTTGTTTTCAAGGAGAGAGAGTTTCCAAGAACTGTTTAGGACCTTGGAAATCATATGATTCAATTTGAACATCCAATAGTTAAATTTCATTTTCTAATATTTCAGCAACTAAATCAAGAAAACAATTTTTACCTTCAGGTGTGATTCGGCTAGATTTCAAACAACGAAATACTGATGTTGAGAAACTCTGATCAATCTGAAATTTCGCTAACTCATTCCTTAAAGTTAGTAATATTTCCCCATATAAAGGATTTTCCACATACCCTGTCATTGGTGATTACCATCAATGCTCTGAAATCTGGATTCTTTGGCAGTGAAGTCGCTCTAAACTTTGAAGCTCGGGATCTTGAACAATGGAGTCACTAGGTGAATGATTTTAGCCTTCATATGTGTCTGACTGTTGGCCACCATTAGCAATAAGATTTGCAACTTGAACGGTCTTTCCTGGAGAAGATCTATCACCTCATTCCCCGGCAACGAAGCCAATATTTTAGCTCTTAGAATGAACCTCAAGGCTGAGAAGAGGCAATTCTAAGGTAACAACAGACCAAGCTTTTGATCTGGCATCTAGCCCTACCAAACCAAAGAGGGCTCTCTCTTTGCCAACTGAGGGTGGCTGAAATAAATGAATCTTAGGCTAGTTATGAAGTACAGGGATTTGATTGAAAGTTGAGGGTCGAAAACAACAAGAGAAGGGACCATTGGGCTATGGAATCAAGGCTAGTTTCTGCCAGCAAACTTGGGGCAAAGTAAGTGCAATGTTCAGCCAGATAAAAGATGTAAATGAGAGAAGGAAAGAGGAGAAAGCCTATTGCACTGCAGGCATCAATCAAGGGATGGATCTACAGTGGTAGCGTTAGAAGAAAAAGAAACACCGAGTTACTCAACAGAGCATCTAACAAAGGATGGATTCTACAAAGATAACCACTACATTTAACAACAAAATCATTGCAAAAGGAGCATCGTGCATGGATGGATTCCTAACACTTCCCTTAGATAATGTTGTAACAAGAATTAGCAGAAAAAACAAAGTATGTAAGTGAATTTACGTGAAAAACAAACACATTAAACACCGTGATGGATCCTAAGTTTAAAGGACAGAGACTACTCCAATGGAATAATATTTAGAAAAGTTTAAGCTTTACATAGTACTATAGCCGCTTTCCTCTGCTAAAAAATTTGAACCCTTTACACTCTGAAATTCATAAAATATATACAATTAGCTCATCCCTATACTAAGGAATTTGAGCTCAACCATCTCCCAATGACTACAATGCTTGGGTACAATAGCTTTTAATTTTGAAGAAATTTTTATGAAATTTTCTGCTGAAGGAAAGGAAGTTGAATTAAGGGGTATTGCAAGGAAACCGGGAAAGATAATCAGCTCTAATGGTATGACAAAGCTTCTAAAAAAGGAGCAAAGAGGTGTAATTGCACAATTATGTTCGCTAGATGTTTCCACATCGGAATCATCTATTTCTCCAGATCTCCAAAAAGTCTTGGACAATCATTCCAAGGTATTTGTGACTCCTAAAGGTCTCCCACCTATTCATGGTCATGATCACGCTATTCATATGATTCTAGGAAGTATTCCTCCAAACATCAGGCCGTATAGATATCCCTATGCCCAAAAGAGTGAAATTGAACATATGGTTGCAGAAATGCTAGAGGCTGGTATACTTCAACCTAGTCAAAGTTCTTTCTCTGCTCCAGTAGTATTGGTGCACAAGAAGGATGGATCATGGCGCATGTGTCCGGATTATAGGGAGCTCAACAAGCTCACTATGAAAGATAAGTTTCCCATTCCTGTCATTGATGAATTATTGGATGAATTGCATGGATCAATTTACTTCACCAAGTTGGATCTTCGTTCGGGATATCATCAAATCAGAATGAAGACTGAAGACATTCCAAAAACAACATTTAGAATTCATGAGGGTCATTATGAATTTTTGGTCATGCCTTTTGGCCTTACCAATGCACCTTCTACATTTCAAGGTTTGATGAATTCCATTTTCAAACCCTTCCTTAGAAAATTTGTGTTAGTATTTTTGATGATATACTAATCTACAACAAGTCTTGGAAGGATCATGTTGCACATGTTGACAGGGTGCTACAACTATTGGAGGAGAAACAATTATATGCAAAAAGATCCAAATGTTTATTTGGAGTACAAGAGGTGGAATATTTGGGTCATATTGTATCTCATGAAGGAGTTAAGGTAGACCCTAGCAAAATTAAAGCCATTAAGGAATGGAAAATCCCCACATCCATAAATCATCTGCGAGGATTTCTCGGGTTGACAGGGTATTCCTACGGCTACAACCATATAAACAAATGTCCCTCAAGCAAGCTAAGAAGGATAATAAATTATCACCGAGGTATTATGGTCCGTACAAGGTGTTGCAAAAGATTGGTACTCTGGCATACCAATTGGAGCTTCTTGCAGCGTCTCGAGTGCACCCAGTTTTCCATGTTTCATGTTTAAAGAAGTTATAGGCGACAAGCTCCCAGTGCAAAAAATATTGCCAGAACTTGATGAGGAAAGAAAAATTATATTGGAACTGGAAGAAGTCACAGAAACAAGAACTTGACAGCTACGAAATCGATCAATCTCAGAGTATCTCATCAAGTGGAAGAACTTATCCGCTGAAGATTCCACATGGGAGGATGAGAATTTTATACAGAAGCATCCAGAACTACTCAAGCGTTGAGGACAACACTTTTTTTGAAGGAGAGGGGCATGATAGGACCCTATAATACTAGTGATTACCCCATTACTATTGTAGTTGTATCCCTTATTAATATTGTTGTGCCCCTATTGTCCCCATATTTTTATTACTGTGCCCCATAGAATCCCTCTATTGTTATTTTTGTGGCTTTATATTATTATTGTTAGGTCGGCTGGGTTATATTATGACTCCTTAGACTCTTATATATTGAAAGGAGGTTTTGTCATTTGAATCATCCAAGAATTGTTCATTTGTGTAATGTAATGGAGGTTACCCCCTCGAAGAGGCTGAATTCTAAGGCGTTGATCTCTCTTTTCTATCTTTTTGTGAGCTGGTTCCATAACAATTAACCAAGAATCAATCATTCATTTCGATCATATCTTCTGATCTGGAAGCCGGTTTTGGGAGTGTGATATACCGTTGGAAAGATTTTTCCGATATTATTATGATGAATATGCTTATAATATGATTTGAACTAAATATCATGTGCAAAACATATATGAAAACTAGACATAGTAAGAGCCATTTTTTATCCCTGGTGACAGGATGCGAAGACTGGAACTAACACGCCCCACCCAAAATGTAATACCACTTCCATGGGTTATCCCACCTGGAACCAAGAATACTCTAAGTATGCCCCACTCCATATGAAATTCCACTTCCATGGGTTATCTAGCCTCACACCAATTATCCCCCAAGTAGGGAAAATTTATGGAAGTTTATCTTAAAGTTTAGCAACCTTGGCGAATCTTACTAGTCCCTAATATCCAAATTTTAAAATATTTGATGATAATTTTGTTAAAATGTTTAGATTTATAATTATTTTATATTAGACAATATATAATATTGGAAATTTTTAAGGTAAAATAATTGTATACTATAAAATTTAGGAGAATTCATTTTAAAAAAATGGAAATTGGTGAATATTGTTTTTTGGAAAAAGCATGGAATATTAGCCTACCTGCCAATATTATCCCATAAAATTTTCCCTACATCCAAGTGGGCCCCACCTTGGATGCAATTCAACTTCCATGGGTTATCTCGCCTCGTGCCAATAATCCTCCAAGTGGGACCCACCCTGAATACAATTCCACTTCAATGGGATCTTTCAGTCCTAGGTTCAAGGCCGAGGTTTCTATGAAACTTTCAAGGAGGAAATAATTTACATAATTCTTATCATAACTTATGAAAGAAAAAATAATTACCTTGACTACCAAATTCTAGGGGTTTGAACCAAGTTCTAAAAACTATCCCTCAAAAGTGTTACACCATGACCATTACATATTTTGATTGTTACCACCAAATAGACTTAACCAAAATACTACATACCATGCTTACTCAGTAAATCTCAAGATTTCTTTAATTTTTGTGGAAATAACCTCTTAAAATATTTTTGTAACCCAATAATTTCATCTTCCAGGTAAGACCATCACTACAACAAAACATGCAATTTCCACTAGATTTAGCGCTAGATTTTAGTGCATTTATTTTTCCAATTGGGATGAGCATCCTGGCACTAAATCTGACTCTATTGTACAATTTTTAAAGTGTCCTTTTTTGTGCCATATTTTTCATCCTTTTTTACACCAAATTTTGCATCCTTTTTTGCATAAGATTTTGTGTCTAGTTTTGCACCTTATTTTACGACAACTTTTGCTTCCAATTTTGCACCAGGATTTACATCTAGTTTTACGATAGGTTTTGCTTCTAGTTTTGTGCCAATTTTTGCATATGTTTTTGCATCATTTTTTTCTTCCAATTTTGTGCCATTCTTTTCTTCTAGTTTTGTGCAATAATTTGCGTCGGGTTTTACATCATCTTTTGCATTCAATTTAGCACCATTTTTTACATCTAGTTTGTGCCAGTTTTTGCATCTAGTCTTACACCAAATTTTTCTTCTAAATTTTTACCTTTTTTTGCATACAATTTTGCACCATATATTGAATAAAATTTAGCACAAAAGATTTCATCCATTTTTGTGCCCATTTTTCTCCTTGTTTTGCACCACTTTTTACATCCACTTTTTCATTTTATTTGTCTCCCTTTTTTGTACCTTGCATCATTTTTAACACCATTTCTCACATCAAAATTTGCATCATTTTGAGCATCCAAGTTTTCATCTAGATTTACATCCTATGTTGAGCCATGTGTTGAATCCACCTTTGCATCCCATTTTGTTTCTAATGTTACATTCAATTTTGAGCCATTTTTTATGTCTACTTCTGCATTTTTTTTTTGCCCCAAGTTTTGCATCACTTTTTGCGCCTCATTTTTCATGCAACATTGCATCTCAATTTTAATCCTATTTTGAACCATTTGTATGCCCATTTTTGCACCACTTTCTATGTCTACTTATGTGCAATTTTTCACCAGTTTTTACATCCATTTTTGCATCATTTTTGTTGTCTAATATTTCATTCTTTTCGGCATCCAAAATTGCATCATTTTTTCTGCCTCATTTTGTTTCCACATTAGCATCTCATTTTGAGTCTAAATTTGCATCTAGTTATGCATTATTTTTAGCATCCAATATGGTTTCATTGGTTTGACCCTTTTCTTATCCCCATTTTTCATCTTTTGTCTTTTCTTATATCCATTTTTGTGGTGAATTTTTCATCCAAATTTTACACCATTCATTGCATACTCATTTGGCATCTAAATTTGCATCCTTTTTTTCTTATTTTTAGCACCTAACTTGGAACCATCTTTTTCATCCTGTTTTATGTGTAGTTGTTTGTCCTTTTTTGTATCTAGTTTGGTGTCCATTTTTGTGTCCTTGTTTACACCCAATTCGGTATCCTTTGGTATGCCATGTTTGGTTCCCTTATTTTTATCTAGTGTTACACCCTTTTTTACTTCTAGTTTAAAACCCTTTTTTTGTCCTTGTTCGCATCTTATTTTGACGTCTATTTTGACATCCAATTCTACTCCAAATTTTTCATCCATGGTTACACCTCATTTACATCCACATTTGGCTTCTTGTTTAGAGTGTACTTTTCTTTCCATTTATGACCACCCTTATGGGTTCATTTTACTAATTTGAATTACATAGTGGAATATATTGCAGTTTCTAAATATCATTAAAGAAAATATGACAATTTAGTTTGATAATATAGTGTTTGTAAAGAAATGTAAGTGAAACTGACAACATCTATCCAAAAATTAGCAATATCATCATATAAAATAATTCTACATCAAAAAATCATTAACAATTTTCAATATACATATATGACTACCAAATCAATACCTATCACAAATATCATTATTCCAAGGTAAATTCACAACATTCATCCAAAAATAGTAATATCATCATACATAATGATTCTCCATCAGAAAACATTGACAATTTTCAACACATATATAAAGTAACAAGATAATACTAATAATATCATCATCATCTTTAATCAAATCAACTAAAATTCAAATGTGTGATTACCAGATCAAAATATTTCATGAATATCATTATTCTAAGGTAAATTCACAACATCCATCCAAAGATAGTAATATCATCATACATAATAATTCTCCATCAAAATAATGTTGATAATTTTCAATATATACATAAAGTAACAAGATAATAATGATAATATCATCATCATATTTAATCAAATCAACTAAAATTCAATGTATGATAACCAAATCAAAATGTTTCATAGATACCATTATTCTAAGGTAAATTCATAGCATCCATCTAAAAATAGGAATTTCTAGGATCGTCAAGATCATCCTCATGATCATTAACGTGATCATCATCCTGACCATCATGATCAGTTTCATCCACATCATCATCACCAATGCTATAACCATCATCATCATCACCAACGCTATCACCATCCTCATCATCATCGTCTCCTATATTTAATGTATGTTTAGCATAGTCTGGATCATCATCTCCGGGGTCATTACCTATAACATTCTTGAAAAAAAATCAATATTACATGTTAGTATTAATTCCATAGCACAATGCATATTTTGGTTACAATGCTAACCATAAAATGAGGTAGGATACAATAACATATAATAATACTAAAAAATAAAATGAAAATTTGGTTTAAGATATATTGGAGATCCAGCTAAGATTATGCTTGTAATTCACGTTAAGTAGTAGAAGTAATTTTTAATGCACATGAAGTAGGCACCCAATTGTTCTTCATATTCTACTATGAATGTTTCTTATGGTGTTTAGTCACCATTCGTAATTAAAAGTTACTAGTAGCTTTAGTTCAAATCACAATTGTAATTCGGAAGTGCATAATATTCTTAATCACAAATTGTGAACATTCTACCCAATGGACTCACAACAAGAATTTACCACTATGCTTCAGGTTATTATCACTGGGTTAAGAATCAATATGAAAATAATAATCCCATTCATAATTTGAAAGAAAAACAATCGACCTCAACTTCTACAATAAATTGGTAACTAATTCAAATTATCATCAGTCTCAGCTAGCTTACACAATACAAAATATTACATGATACAACAATGTCAGCCTAGAGAAGCTAGATTATAGGATACAACAGTCTCAACCTACAGAAGTTGTAGGGTATTCAAGATGTCCATGGAAATACAGGTCACCAACAATGAAATAGGAAAAAACTACATTAAAGAGGTCAACATGCTAAATCTTAGACCATGCCACATATGATAGGGTATATCATAATTGCAAAGTACACATCTATTTAACAATGGTTTGTGATATCAGAAGATAACAACAGAAACAATTACTGAATATAGTGTATCGTACCTGTAACACCCCCTCCTAAATTATTATTATTATTGGTCTAAATTCAACATTGGTGAGGCTATATCATGGTCATGACATAGTTCTAAATCAAGTAGGTTTTCTTTTACAATTGGGTTACTCATTTTGTAACACCATTCCTTGAAGCACTCGATGTGTAAATTATGGAGATGACTCCGTGTTCCATAACTACTGATGTTGTAAGTCATATGGTGATGACTACATTAAATACATAGAGGGTGTATCACATAATAACAACCCTCATACACATTTGTAATAGAGAGGTTCTCAAATCTTATAATGTAATCCATATGATTTCATGAGGTGTACTCTATAACCTAAGTGAATTTTAATTTGTTTCTTGTGTGAACATATTTTATACAACCATATGGATATTTAGAGTGTGATTTTATTTCCATTACAAATGTTAATCACCTTGTTTTATTAAGGGAACAACCCCTTTGTGGCTTCATGTTGTGGGCCTCCTGTTTTTACGACTCATATGGCATAAGGAGAAACTATAACATTAATGGAATGGCTACTATAGGCCCAACTAAACCCCACAATTTCAACATGTATGTTGGTTGTACATGTGCTAACTGTAGAATGGTTTTAACTTGTAGACTCATGTGCTAGTTAGAATAATTAATTGTAATCAGGGAACAATTCTATGTGTATGTACATAGATTTATGTCTAATCCACCAGATTGCCAAATGTGCAATTCATGATATTGAGCCTATTACTAATAAGGTATCATGATGAATAAATTCTCTTCACATATATGAATATATGGAAATCAATAATGGTGCTTGCAATGAAAACTTGGGTTATGTTTGCATATTTAAGAAATAGTTAGAGGTACTTTCCATATTCTAGAGCTCCACATGCTAGCACTTAAAGTGACTAGGGAAATTTTCACCCTAATATAAGCTTGAAGTGATAGACCAAGATGCTATGTAGGTGTTATACACAAAGCCTTTAAGGAAACATACCATCATAGTAACCTTTAGAAATCAATCTCTAAGGAACCTGAGACTAGAATTAAGGATAGGATGTGATACACCTAGTTCAAATCAGTATACAGAGAATCTATATTAAGTATGGTTGTACCACTTGGCCTGTGAAAAGATAGACAATATCTATACCTATATTTTTCTATGTTACAATCCATATGCATTATTGAAACTAAACCATTTGTTAACATTTTAAGTTCGTAATGCTACATATACTATATCAAGAATTAAATGTCTACATATTGGTTCTTAGAATGGTTACACACTCAAGGGATGGATATATCTCATACAAATTTAAAATTATACATATGAAATTACACAAAATGTTCAAATTAGTGCTGAGCTACTATTACAGTTTAAAAAATTCCATGACTCAACTTTATTTTCCAAATTTGTAAGCATAATGCACATCTAATTTCAGTGGATTATCACAAACATGCCAAACTTTGGATAGTCCACTAGTTTGCTTATCAATGGGAAACATGTTGGTGACAATAATAGTGTCGATCCACTAGATGAGTAGTTCAATAATGACCATTTCCCTGCTGCTATAGCAAGACATTTTTCCCAGTAACAAAACATGACTACATAGGTTTGGTAACATCACTTTGTACCCTATAATAATGTAAATAATAACATCATGCTTAACCATAAAGGACACCACATCTGGCAAAAATATGTTTCGATTACTTATGACATCATAGCCAATGAGAAATACACCATGGCATCGCTTTGACATCATAGCCAATGAGAAATACACCACGACATTACTTTGACATCATGCCCAACTATGATTACACAAGGATAGCCTATTTTATCTATCATTTGTCTGTAGAAATGCTTGTAATAGAGTAATGCATAACAATTTCACTCAATGGCTACACAATTAGAAAGGTACAACAATTGCATATAGTCCCAAGTTTCTTTGTTGTCTATGAAGGAAGTCTAGTAAAATTATAGCGACTAATACAATACGAGCTCCTCTTCTCGATTTTATACATATGTATGAGAAGACTAGTAGTTGTGCAGTTATTAGAGAGGTCGCATAAAAATGAATGCTAGGAACAATAGTAATAACAACTGATCTTATACAAGGAACTAACAGGGATAGAGTTATCATAGGCCACCTTCAATCAATGCTACATCAGGAACAAAGTTATAGCAAGACACCATTAATATGCCCAATTTTGTGCATAAAATAAGTAATGTCACTCAAGGTGTTGTATCTCCTAGAGACAGCCTTGGATTGCTTCAAGACCAGTGCTTGGGCACATCTAAAATGGTGTGTCTCAAATAATTTACAGGATACTAAAGACAACACTTATGATCTATAGATACATATGTACATAGGAAATAGATTAGTTCTTTAATCCAAAGAAATAAAACATGGATTTTTGGTACTTCTTAACATGTTTAGATCTCATAAATAAGCATAAAAATAGTGGAGGCAAAGAGCTTCAAGGACTTACAGCTAATAATCTTTTGTAGAGTGTGTGAGAGGAAAAGAGAGAAAAGTAACTCATCACATAGAGCATAAAGCTTCAAGACTTCTATATTTAACACACAGATCTTGAGACATTAAGGATTTCTATCCATATTTAGGCTAGAAGCAAAAATAATGAATGAAAGGGGAAGTGGGAGCTATGATTCATGTGTTGTGGATTTAAAGATCTAATCTCAATATTCCTCACAAGTATATACATAAGCAATGTTCAGAAAAGTAAATCTGTGAAACATTTATAGGCATTTGCATTAACATATAGATAATAATGAATCTGTGAAGGAGCTTGAAACACATCTAGCAACAATAATTACAAGAATTTAGGGAAGAATCATGGACATAAAAATGAGTTTAAAAAAGCGGAACACATACCATAATCCTTTGAAGAGGGAATCACCATTGTTTCCTTTATATTCTGAAAGATCTGTATTACAAAGGAGATACAGTCTGAAAATATAACATGCAGTGTTTTGTCTAGAATTTATGGACTTGAACTAAGTCTTTCTTTCCCCTATTTATCTGGAGAGGCGAACAAGAAGGTACATTACAAAAAAAATATCTATCTCTAGAACCGGCTGTCAGGTAGACTAGCTGCATTAGTTGTGATTGACTCTGTGTCCCAAAAATATATTACAAAAATAAATGCCCCATTTTAAGGAAGGCATGTTACAGGAAAAAACTAAGTAAATAATTGGACAAAATAGTAAATGAAAGTCCCTGTGCCCATCCTATGATCGCATCAACCTCAAGCTGTAATTTATTCACAGTATGGTCCCTTGTGCTGCTCGGCCATCTCCCATCACTTCTGCTTTGACTGCGAGGGTGCCTTGTTCTATGAAATGGGGGATTGGGTCACCTATAAGTGCTTGTTGTAGTCTTGTGCTGTGTAGAGGGACGAGGCTCAAAACTAAGCCATTAACCTTCCTGAGTCCCAAATACCTCTCTATTGCTTCGCCATGCTCCATTGAAGTTCTTAGATATCGGCCCATCTTCCCATTAAAACTTTGTACTGCACCATCAGTGCATTGATGTGGTAGGTGAGAGGCATTCCCTAGAAACAACATAGTCCCGTAGGTGCGACTTTGTTATTTAAAATAGGTGAAAACATGTGTTTTTTGATTTCCCCTTTCGGCCCCCTTACCATAGCCCTTTGTGTAATTTTCTTCATATGACCGGGAGATGGGACTAGGGGCCAAGCCCTCAGGCGCTAAGGCCCTTAGACCCGTGTTTGGAGGCCTTTTCCTTTTTTATCAATTTCTCCCACATATCGGTGCTAAATGCACTTTTCGTTAAGCTTTCCCTTGGAGAACTGCAATCGCCAATATGCGGGATTGAGCCCACCAAAATATATCAGAATCACAACCGCAGAGAGGGGGCGTAAGTCTTTGGAGTGGGCCAATAGTCCGGAGGTGAGATCCTTATAGACCATGACGTAATAATTTATCGCGTTAGGGGGGTTCCCGCATATCACAATCGTTGGCTCCATTGTCTTTAGCCTTTCCTCTCAACTGTTGCGATCACTAATCTGCGGGGTGATGTGATTGTTGCCTTGTGGCCCCTTGGAGGAGAGAGAAAAATGCTTGTCTGACACCGTTTTGCAAGTCATTCCTTTGTTAATGAATTTCAGCCTTCCTTGGTGATGAAGCACTTTATCGCAAATCGTCCCCACCGCTGTCTTTGGAGTTTATAACACCGCCAATATTTCAATCACTGAACACCGATAATGTCGTACTACCATACTGCCATGTGGAGGAGAGAGAATGGGACGGCCTTCTCCTGTTTTTCTCCACTTTCCTTTGTATTTGGTTTTCTTGGCCCCCCAACGATGCACCACTTTATCGCATTATCAGTTGTTTTCCAACCTTTTTTAATTGAAACCCCACCCACCAGCGGAACACTGATGCCACGTGGAGGAGAGAGAAGGAGGGCGATCCAGCTTAGTTTTTCAGGCATTTCCTTCATTAAAAATTTTTATCCCTAACCCGGTGATACATCGTTATATCACATACTGACCCTCTCAAAAATTTGTGAACCATGAATAATCCTTAAGCATGTGCTCTGGGACCCTATTGATAGCCAATTGGCGATAAAAGCTATGCCTTGACCCGTTGACCACCGATATGCGATATCAGCGATTGGCGGATCATTGTTTCATGCTCCGTCAATGCTCCGTACATGTTTGAACCATGATATGTGATAAGCCTCTCGGGTTCCGATTGCGCTTTTTCTCCATACTTTGCCATTTTCCTTGTTTTCTAAGTTTTTCAAAGGAATTCTTCAATAGAGTCTATATTTTGATCTAGTAACCCTTTTTTTGACTTTTATATAAAATCAAAACCCTTATTCTGAGAATTGCGTAATGGAGAGGGTACCTGATCTAAAATGGTCATGTGTTAAAACTGAAGTAGAATTTATTATGCCAACAGTGAAATGAATGTTAACTTAAAGTGCTGAGATTGTGAGAACTGCTTGAGAAGAATGAATTTACGACAGTTGATAAAAAATAAGTAAGATACAAAATAGAAGTGAAAATAGCAAATACAAAGCGATACCAGATAGCAATATTGATTACGGAGTTCGTCCTTGATGGACTATGTCTCTGGGTCTGCTTTCAAGATGGGCGACCACTTTATTAGGATTGAAACTGAAGAGATCAATTACACAGCAATTTGACTAAACTTAATATGCATGCAGGCACTTCTGGTAACTATCATAAGAAATCTCTTTGAACCAGTTTTCGAACGCCTACCTCAGTTTCCAATTCTAACTCCCGATACCCCTGTTACACTCCAAAAAATTCGAGTATATCCTCCACAATCTCCACCCTAAACTCAAAACCACTAATGTCCTCTTTATTAAAAAAAATGGTGTATTTATATGTTTTTAGGTACATTTGAGGTCTTCTTAGCCAAGATTGGCATGAATGTAGCATGATAGTCTCGGTCAAATCAATAGGGAACACCTTAGTGCCTAGTCACATGGTGGTTACATTACTTAGGCTGATTATAACAATAAAAACCAAAGATATAACATAAAAACCAAAAAATAACTTCATTATAAATCATAACCTTTGGCGGCTTGTTGACGGGGTAGAGGAGGGAGGTCGTTATATGTGACTAGCTATGGTCTAACCACAAGTTGACACCTTCGGGCTTACCCCTGGCAATTATGGTTACCGTGCGGTCATCCTGGTGGTTCTGACGTTGAGTTGTTCACATGCCAATGGTTTATGTCTCCACGCGGTCAGTCCCTACTATGGTAAACCCCTATGGATTATCCCTTTGCCACTCACATGGTTATGGTTTAGCTGGAATCTCCGATGTGTTTTCCTCTGGTGGTTCCGGTTGTAACCTGTTCACATGCTCAGGTTATGGTTTCCAGCTCCACGATGGTTAATTGCTAACCCCAACAGCTAATCCAGACTCCGCTCACATGACAACTGCCCCCGCGGTCTTCTCCCACGCGGTTAAGGCCAGTGGTTTATGACTATTTTTATAATTTGCAATGTATTTATAATATGTAATGTTTGATAACAAGACTGAGAGGGTTTATACCTTAGGTTAAGGTATTGTAATGTGATTTGTTAAAAAATGGGTTAGGTTCTTAGAACTTGGGGTTATGCCTTTGATTTCTATTGTAATGTTTTTCTCTTACAATAGGTTTATGGTATTTAATGTATGGTTTGAGGTTTTAGGTGCAGATTTAGGGTTTTAGGTATTAACATCATTTTTTTCTAAAGACAACCCTTTTTACATTAATTGTCACAAAGTGACATTCAAACCCACATGACAACAAACCATATCTTGGTGTACTGATGACAACCAACATGTCGAAAACCAAATCTTGCGAGGCAGATGACAATCACATGTCGATGACCAAATCCTGTGAGGCAGACGACAATCACATGTCGACAACTAGGTTCCAAACCATATCACCATGAAAACCATATACATTACCAGATAACCTGAACCATAAACATCACTATCGAAGCTGATGACACCGAACACTAAATGCTGACGAGGAAACTGAGCCTGTATAACTGATCTGACAAGATCCTCCTGGATCAATCCTCTCCACTTGAAAGCTTTTGGACCACAAAAGTTTGACTAGACATATAGGAAATGAGGGTAGATCTCCCTTACTCTCCACCTAGCCCGGAAGATGTACCAATACATTTGATCAACCACCTAAAAGTGATGACCCTGATGATGCTGACCATGGAACATTTTGAATCAGTGACCTGTTCCATCCATCTGTAGTATGAACAACTTGCAAAGATGGTCAAACAACCTGTTATGAACATGGCAATTGATTTCCTTCCACGAAATACCATGAATTAGTGATTCATAAACATCTTTGAAAACAGTCTCTATAGGATATTGTTCAATGCTATTGACATGTATCAAAAATCTATATTGTGGAATGATAGAGACAATGAAAGACATTTTTGACATCAAACCAACTAGTTGACTTGATATACTTTCCTGATTCCTGATTACTAAGTGAACATGTTGCGATAAACCCATCAAACTGTAAGGTGTAAACTGCTGCAACTTAGTTTTATTTTGAAAGTATTGAATTAACTGTTGATTTGTTTGAATCACTATTTCTTCATTCATTAAATGATGTTTCCATTGATTAGCACTTCCCCCTAATGCATAATTTTCCCTTAGATACTTTGACACTGCTTTAGAAAATGATTTGATATGAAAACAAATAGGCTTCCTCTCCACTTGAAACGAGGCTTCCAAACTATTTGTAACATGAATTAGTGACACAATACAAGAGAAATTTAACACTAACTTCCCCAATACTGACTTGCATCCCTGTAACTTATAACTTCCAAACTTGGACTGAATTGATTCATTCTGACATTAGGAAGAGGAGCTTTAGGCACAAACTGTAATTCATGTTGTATTCCCTGCTTATGAGTAAGATGTTTGGTTTCTAGAAAAGTTTCTACCTCTTTGATTAAACTATCTTTAAGCTAAGATTCATAACTTGAACAAACATCATGTTGATTCTTATGTTGTTCCTTTACACACATGATTACAAATCTTTTATTTGAACTTATTAATCGCTTCATATGATTAGAAACAACTAAATTCAAGTGATTTTTACTTTGATGTGCCCTGACAATAAATTCAACCCCATCTTTCTTAAGGTGATATATATGATCTCTCCTATAAAATACTGCTTCACGATCATAAAAATAAGGGCTTCCTAAGGTAACTCCACATATGTCTACTGGAACCACATCTAATTCCACTTCATCAATGTAATTAGCTATAATGGAAAATCTTAATCAACACTGTTTTCTGACTTTTATTTGAGTTGATTTATTTAGCCATCCTAATTGGTAAGGTGTTGGATGATTCCGTGTCTCCAAACCCAAATTCTTAACTAAATGTTCAGATATTAAATTGGCATGTGATCCACTTTCAGACATTGTATCTATCTTTGTGTGCTTATAAGTTATCCTTATGTTAAATAATTCAACTCTTTTATCCTCATTTGAAGGATTTATGTTTGATGAAGATACAATAGTATTCAAACTTGAACCAATGTCAGAAGTTTTACTTGTCGAAACTATGGCAGTTGTCCTCCTTTCATCACCTGGATCTGAACCTAAATCTTTCTGGACTGCTGCAATTGCCTTATTTTCATCCTTCTCCTTAAGGAACTTTTTGGCTTAAGTTCTGGATGAAGTTTCCAACACTTAGATTCATCGTGACTGATTCTCTAGTAATGAGAACAACTAGGTCTTTCCTTCTATGCTATCGTTGATTTCTTTCTCTTTGAATTGTTCTTCCCCTTACTATCATTAGAATCTTTGATTTCCAACTCTTTGGATGATTGTGATGAAAATTTGAATGGTCTGCCACCCGATTCAATATGTATGGCTTGAACACACACTTCATCAAAATCATCAGGATTAAACATCAATAATGTATGCTGCAAATATGAATGTAAACTGCTGATGTATTTTAATAAAGTTTCACGTGTATCCGATGAAATACCAAGTGTTGATGCTTTCTTTCTGAACTCCTGTGTAAACTCCTAAACACTCTGCCCTTTACCTTGCCTCAAATGTTTCCATGAATAACAACTTGTTGCATGTATCCTAATGGATAGAATTGTTTCCTAATAGCTTTTATTAGACCATGAAGAGATGACTTTTCCTTTTCACTTTACATCTATTTGAGTTTTACTTTCCCACTAGATTAAAGTTGTTCTCCCCATTCTAAGTGTAGTTAACTAAATTTTCATTTCACTGTTAGAGATGTTCTGAATACGAAAATACACCTCTAACTACTTAATCCAGTTATCTAACTTTTCAGGATTCATTTAACCATTATAAATAGGTAATTCAAATTTTACATTGAGTTTCACAAGAGATCTTTTCTTAGGTTTCTTTTATGTTTTAGATTCTACACTAGAAGAAGAAGAAGAAGAAGAAGAAGAAGATGAAGAAGATGATGGAGATGATGGAGGTGAAGGTGGTTTATCAGCCTTGCCTTTACCTTTGTCCTTCTTCGATGTCTTTGAAGAAGAAGTTGTATCTCTCACCTCCTTATCCTCGTAAAGTTCTCCTAACGTCTACTGCATAGTCAAGAGTGCTCGCTGAAATTGTTCATCACTCATCTTAGTTTCTAGATTTTCACCTGCATTAGATCCTATCATGGTCGACTTATGAACAACTCTTTGCTTTCCAATCTCTGGATCAATCTGCTCGAGGATTCCTTCTCCACGTTGTGACTTTGACCTAGTTAACATTCACTGACAAAATCTACAAACACAACCTACTTTGATACCAAATTATGTGATCTAAAATGATCATATGTTAAAACTGAAGTACAATTGATTATGCCAACAGTGAAATGAATGTTAATATGAAGTGATGAAATCATGAGAGCGGCTTGAGAAGAATGAATTTACGACAATTGATAAAACATAAGTAAGATGCAAAACATAAGTGAAAATAGCAAATACATAGTGATACTAGACAACAAGATTGATTACGGAGTTCGTCCCTGATGGACTACGTCTCTGGGTCTTCTTTCAAGATGGGTGACCGCTTTATTAGGATTGAAACCTAAGAGGTCGATTACACAGAAATTTGACTGAATTGAGTGTGCACGCAGGCACTTCTAGTCATTGTTATAAGAAATCTCTCTGAACCAGCTTTCCAATGCTCGTCTTGGTTTCCAATTCTGACTCTCGATACGCCTGTTACACCGCAAACAAGTTCACCTATATCCTCCAGAATCTGCACTCTAAAATCAAAACCACTAATGTCCTCTGTATCAACAAAATTGGTGTATTTATATGTTTCTAGGTACATTCGAGGTCTTCTTAGCCAAGATTCACATGAATGTAGCATGATAGCCTTAGTCGAATCATTAGGGAACACCTTAGTGCCTAGTCACATGGTGGTTACATTACTTAGCTAAATTATAACACTAAAAACCCAAAAATAACTTTATTATAAATCATAACCATTGGCGGTTTGTTGACCAGGTAGAGGAGGGAGGTTGCTATATGTGACCAGTCACGGT
Source organism: Pinus tabuliformis (assembly GCA_031772625.1). Classification (NCBI taxonomy): domain Eukaryota; kingdom Viridiplantae; phylum Streptophyta; class Pinopsida; order Pinales; family Pinaceae; genus Pinus; species Pinus tabuliformis. Next base: position 1,333,686,689 of record CM062804.1, on the reverse strand, counting down.
CTAACCAAAGACTGCCACCTCCACGCTTACCCTTGGTGATTACGGTTACGGTGCGGTGGTGCTGGCGGTTCCAATGGTGAGCTGTTCACATGCCAATGGTTTATGTCTATGTGCAGTCAGTCCCTGCTATGGTAAACCTCGATGGCTTATCCCCTTGTCACTCACATGGTTATGGTTTAACTAGAATATCTAATGTAGTTTCCTCTATTGGTTCCGGTTGTAACCTGTTCACATGCTCAGGTTATGGTTTCCAATTCCGTGACAGTTAATTTCTAATATCGACAACTAATCTAGACTCTGCTCCCATGACAACTGCCCCCGCGGTCTTCTCCCGCACAGTTAAGGCCCGCAGTTTATGGATGTGTTTATAATTTGCAATGTATTTATAATATGTAATGTTTTATAACAAGTCCAAGAGGGTTTATACCTTAGGTTAAGGTATTGTAATGTGATTTGTTAACAAATGGCTTAGGTTCTTAGGACTTAGGGTTATACCTTTGATTTTTATTGTAATGTCTTTTTTTTTTAAATAGGTTTATGGTATTTAATGTATGGTTTGAGGTTTTAGGTGTAGATTTAGGGTTTTACATCTTAACATCATTTTTGTTCTAAGGACAACCCTTTTTACATCAATTTTCAAAAGTGACATTCAAACCCACATGACAACAAACCATATCTTGGTGGATTGATGACAACCAACATGTCGACAACCAAATCCTACGAGGCAGACAACAATCACATGTCGATGACCAAATACTACGAGGCGGATGACAATCACATGTCGACAACCAAGTTCCAAACCATATCACCATGAAAACCATATACATTACCAGATAACCTAAACCATAAACATCACTATCGAAGCTGACGACACCGGACACTGAATGCTATCGACGAAACTGAACTTGTGTAATTGATCTGATGAGATCCTCCTGGATTAGTACCCTCAAGCTCTGATAATGTATGTGGCTTATAATTTGGCATCAAACAACACTGCTATCTAGCTCTTGAAGCATCTAGTGACTGAAAAAGGAGTGGGTGACAACATTGGCTCCTACTAGGGACAATGCTTTTCTCGCAAGGAGCTGAGAACCTACAGACCTGTAGTATTTCCTTCCATTGGGCATGGAGTTATTCTTAAACAAAATATAATTTTGTGAAAATTTGATAATAAAATGAAAAATTCAAATAACAATTTCAACACACATGGGATATTTACAATGAGCAAGAGACATATATCTCTAATTTGAAAACAAAATTTTAGGAACTGACCATTTATAGGCAGTTCGAGTAGTTCACGATCCATGTTTGCAAGCATGTAAGTGTTGTTTCCCTTCTCTTTTGCAATCTTGGAGGGGCCCAACCATAGTGGATTAAATTTCCCATGCTTTCCTTTTTCCTCTTGCCTAACATCCCATCTGAGCAGTAAATCTCCTTGTTGAAGAGGTATGTCCTTAGCCTTCTTATCAAACAGAGATTTCATCCTTTGTTGATAGTTTGACAATTTGGTCCCCACCTACTCTTTGTTCTTGTGAAGCTCCACCAACTGATTTATTCTTCTGGTCAAGGCACTTGGTTCTTCCTCAGCTTCTTGTAGCAACTTAGCTACTAGCATTGCTAATTGGATAGGGAAGACAACAACCTTGCCATATACTAGCTCAAAGGGTTATTTCCCAGTGGATCTTTTGGGTGTGACACGATTATCCCACAGACCAAACTTTAGTTGGGAGTCCCAGTTCCTTTGATTTTCAGTGATGGTCTTCTTTAGAACTCTCACCACAGTTTTATTAGAAGACTCAACCAAGTCGTTCGCTTGAGGGTATTATGTAGCGGAGTGTCCAATAATGATGTTGAATTTGTGGTAAAAGATGGTGAACTTTGAAGATTTGAAAACATGTGTGTTATCAGTGATGATTTTAAGAGGACACCCGAAACGGGACAGTATGTTCCCCTCCATGAATTTTATCAACACTTAATCAATAGCATTCCCATTTGGGATAGCCTCTACCCACTTGGTGAAATAGTTAGTGGCTATTAAAATCCATTTGTGTTGGTTGCTAGAAGGTGGGTTTATTTCTCCAATGAAGTCCAATCCGCACTATCTAACAGGCTCCTCTACGTGCATAGGAATTAGAGGGAGAGGAGAGAACTTATGTCTTTCAAAAAACAATTTGCATTTTTTGTTAGGCCCCTATACTACTAGTGTAACCCCTTATTGTTATTAGTACAACCCACTTATTATATTGATGTACCCATGTAGTGCCCATATTGTTACTATTGTGCCACATAGAATCCCACTATTGTTATTATTGTGCCCTTACATTATTATTGTTATGTTGGCTCTGATTATGTTATGACCCCTTAGAATCCTATATATAAAAAGGAGGTCTTTTCATTTGTATCATCCAATAATTGTTCATTTATGTAATGTAAAGGAGGTTGCCCCCTCGAAGAGGCTGAATTCTAAGGCGTTGATCTATCTTTTCTATCTTTTCTTGAGCAGGTTTCATAACATTTGGTATCAGAGCTTTGGATTCTAGGGTTTCGCTGCTCCAAACAGGTCATCGTGGAATTTTCGCTATCGCGCTGAACCTCGGGTCTGAAGTTTAGAGCTTTTCGCGCTATATTTGCGAAGATATGATTTGAGGAAGTTGGTCTTTTGCAGACTCCTGAATTACATTCCAAACAGGTGACCTGGGGAAAATCGTCATAACTTTCTCTCTGAGCATCGGATTGAAATTTCATAAGAAGGTACAGAAAGAGGACGGACTATAGTTTCTTGTATATCTTTTTTAGATCCAAAGGTCGAAACAGTAACTTGTAGCACATCGTACAAGTTCGCACTACTGAACTAGTCTATAATCAGGTCACTGTGGAAGATTTGGCATAACTCTTCCTTGGAGAATCCAATTTGGATCAAACTGGTGGCATTGGAAAGAAGACACAAAGGGCTACTACAGGTCATAATTTTAGAACTGTGAGAACTGAAGTTACAGAGTTATAGCCGTTTCAAGATTGAGCTCCTAAAATCAAGAAAAGGCGATATGAGGAAGTTTGATGGCAAGGATCTGGTAAATTGGATACATCAAATGGAGCAATATTTTGATCTACATGGTGTACCATTGTTACAAAATGTATGTATTGCATCTTCATATTTAGAACCGGATCAATTTTTATGGTATAAAGGTCTTTGTTCTCGTAAACAATTTGTTACATGGTCAATTTTCACGGAGGAAATGATAGCACAATATGAGGATACAAAGAGCAATACCTTCTTTAGAGCAACACCACAATAATTGGAAAGAGTAAAAGAGCTTTGTTAGATACTAGAAATTAAAATTATGGCTACCCCTCACAACTATAATAATGGAAGTGTTGTTTCTCTTAGCCTTCCACAACCTACAAGGGTTACACCACAACAATTGGAAGAGAAAAGAGAAAAAGGGATTTGTTACAATTGTGATAGCAAATGCGCTAAAGGTCATAATTGTGATGAGAAGAAACTATTTTACATAGATTATGAAGAGGAGGAAGAAAATGATCAAGAAACATCAAAAGAAGAGTATATACACCAGGAACCAACCCTAGAGAAAGAAGAAATGAATATGACCATATCTTGTGAAGCATTGGCAAGAATTACCACTCCTCAAACTCTCAAGATAGAAGGACATAGCAAGAAGAAAAAATTTCAAGAAGTGAAAGATCACATCAAGAAAGAAGAAATGAATCCAACCATATCTTGTAATGCATTGGCCGGAATTACCACTCCTCAAATTATCAAGATAGAAGGACATATCAAGAAGAAAAATGTTCAAGAAGTGAAAGATCACATCGAGCATCAAGAAATGAATCCGACCATATCTTGTAAAGGATTGAAAGAAATTACCACTCCTCAAACTCTAGAGATATAAGGACATATCAAGAAGAAAAAGGTTCAAGTAGAGAAAGATCACATCGAGCATCAACAACGAGTTCTCCAACTTTTAAAGGATAACGCCACTTCAGTGCAAAATCAAACGAAACAACAGGTAGATCAACATCGTAGTGAAAAATGTTTTGATGTAGGTGATTGGGTATTTTTACTGCTACAACTCAAGCAAGCTATTTATGAGGAGGAAATGTTGGCAATACTACATGCACTTAAAACATGGCGACCTTACCGAATGGGAAGACTCTTCAAGGATGAGGATGTGGAAGCATTGTTTTTTGCTATTTCTATTATCCAACCAGATTGGATAAACGAAGCAAGGGATGAATGGAAGAAGGATGAAGAAATATGGCCACTTATTCAAAAGTTGCAAAAGATCCCATTTCAAACAATATTGCCAGAAATTGAAGAGGAAGGAAAAATCATATTGGAACTTGGAGCAGTCACAGAAACAAGAACCCGACAGCTACGAAATCGATCAATTTCAGAGTATCTCATCAAGTGGAAGAACTTAACCGCTGAAGATTCCACATGGGAGGACAAGAATTTTACATAGAAGCATCAAGAACTACTCAAGCGTTGAGGACAACGCTTTTTGAAGGAGAGGGGCATGTTAGGCCCCTATACTACTAGTGTAACCCCTTATTGTTATTAGTACAACCCACTTATTATATTGATGTACCCATGTAGTGCCCATATTGTTACTATTGTGCCACATAGAAGCCCACTATTGTTATTATTGTGCCCTTACATTATTATTGCTATGTCGGCTCTGATTATGTTATGACCCCTTAGACTCCTATATATAGAAAGGAGGTCTTTTCATTTGTATCATCCAATAATTGTTCATTTATGTAATGTAAAGGAGGTTGCCCCCTCGAAGAGGCTGAATTCTAAGGCGTTGATCTATCTTTTCTATCTTTTCTTGAGCTGGTTTCATAACATTTTTGGTATGACTTGACCTGACAATAAACATCTCCAAACAACATGGGCCAGTAAAATCATGCCTTGAGGATTTTGTGTGTTGTTTCCTTCCAATTGTAGTGTCCTCCACAAACTCCCCCATGGAAATCCTTAATCACTTCATGGGTTTCTCCTTCAACCAAACACAATAGTAATACCCCCACCGGGTCCTTCCAGTAGAGCAGTCCATTGGATATAATGTATTTATGTTCCTGCAATCTCAGACTCTGATATTTAGATCTATCTAGTCCCAACGGGCATCTTAGGAATAAGAGGTAATGAAAAATTTTCTTATACTTGGGTGATCCCTCATATTTGGAATAAATCTTCTGCTCAACGGTTTTGATTCTTCTTTGTTCATCCTCTGGGCTTCCCTCCTCCATGATCATGCTTATTCCTAGAGCTTGGCAGCTAGACTTGGACAAAATCTTGGCCAACCCCTGGCATTTGATGAGATTGGTAGGATTGATTTATAGCTCATATTCTTGTATTTTAGCTATCCATCTGCCCCTCTTCCCTTTGCTGTCTCCCTGCACCAGAATGTCTTTGACTACAGTGGTTGGGACAAACACTGTGATTTTGGGTTGAAGTACATACATATGAAATGACTTCAGTGCCTTGAGTAGTGCATAAGCCTGTTTCTCCAATATATCATAATTCAACTCAGTGTCCCTTAGGACTTGGTTGAAAACGTTAATGGGCTACTCGTAACCATATTATTTTTTTGTAATAGTACAAAAGCAATGGTATGTGGAGAGGCAAAATAAAAGATGTAGAATGGCACTAAATAATCAGGGCTTACTAGCACTGGGGCTTAGCCAAAGCTTCTTTGATGCTAGTGAAATAATCATAGGGGGAAAAGCTCCACTTAACTTTGTTCTCCTTATTGAGCATATATTTGATGCCTTTAACTATCTCAGCATAGTTGTGTACGAACTGCCTTAAGAAATTTATCCTCCCCAAAAATGCTTGGACTTGTTCCTTATTTCTAGGAAAGGGAATTAGGTTGATGGCTTTGACTTGTTTAGGATCAATATTTTCTCCTTCATGCGCTACTATGTGACCAAGCAGCTTCCCCTCACTCAGGGTGAACTGAGACTTCTTCGGATTCAGAGAGAGGCCATACCTTTTGCACTTCTCGAAAACGAGCTTTAAATGGAGGATATGCTCTTCATCAGTCTTAGAAAAGATTGTGATGTCATCTAAGTAAACTACCACAAATTTATCTTGCTCGCCCATGAAAGCTATGTCCATAGCTCTTTGGAATGTGGCTCCTACATTTATCAACCCAAATGGCATGCGGGCATACATGAAGGTCCCCCATGGGGTGGTGAAAAAGTCTTTTTTTGGGTCCTCAGGGTGGACCTACACTTGGTTATATCCTGATAATTCGTACATCATGGACATTTTGGCTGCTCTCACTACCTTCTACAATATATTATCCATGTTGCACAGGGGGTAGTTGTCTTTTAGGGATGCGCTGTTTAAATTTCGGAGGTCCACGCATAGCCTTATCTCTCTGTTCTTCTTCTGGACAGGGACCAAATTAGCAACCCACTCCGAGTATCTTAGAGGGACTATGATTTTATCCTGCAGTAGCTTCCTTACCTCCTTTTCAAGGGAGGGGAGTAAGAGTAGGTTTATTTCTCTGAGTTTCTGTTTACATGGATTTATCGCACTCTTTAGAGGAATCTTATGTTGAATAAAGTTTGTGTCAAACGGTTTCAAAACATCATAAGACCAAGAAAATACATCTTTGTAAGTTTTCAACAGATCTAAATACCTCTTTCTGTATTGCGGGGGAACACCTTTGGCCAACCTAATCATCTGGGCTTCCTCCTCTTATCCGATGTTGCAATCTTCGACTTGCTCATCCTTCTCTGGGGCCATTAGCTTGGATGCTATGTCATATTTATTGAAAAGTATTTCTAGTAGAACAAGTCCATGAGGGATGGTGTTTCCCTTTTAGCTGCAATTTTTTTTGCCCACCCACTATGTCTTTCCACGAAGTGGCTTATTGATCTGCTTCTTCTTCTTGATCGATAGTGGATTGGGAAAACTCCCCAACGACTTCTTTGAATCTTTTTACTCGCTCGTCATATTCAAATACCTTCGAGTGTTTGATGTTATCAAGTATTGAAGGGCCATGTCTAACTTCTATCTCATATCTGAGGATTGGATTTTGTGGGGGCCCGAAAGAGCTTGCAACTACCACAAGAGAGTCAGCCATCCTATTTTCTTGCCTGGGAAGAAACTGGATGTTAAATGGTAGGAAGAAATTTTTGATTAAGTCCCACACTTCATTTCGGTACATCCTCAGCCTAAGGTGTTTGTCTTGGCATTGGTCTCGGATCTTCCTCAGGACCAGCTTAGAATATCCATAAACCGATAGGAATTCAATATTCATATTTCTCGTTGTTTGTTGCTTAGATACCAATAATGTTCTAGCTCCATTTCCCTCCTTTTAGTTTGTTGCATCGAAGTACAATTTCCATACTTCGTTTTCATTTAAATGCTAGTATTTTAACTGCCTTTTCAAGTGTACTAATGCTTCTTATAAGAGGTTCTCATCCTCTTCTAAGAATAGGTAGGAATTGCATTGTCTTTCCCATGCACTAGGGAGCTCTCTGAGCCTTTAGCTAGGGTCACGGTTTTCACAAACCAGGATTCTCAATACAACCTTCTTTTCTCACCTTCAAAAGTAGGAATGGTGGCATAAGTAAGGTCTAGTTTGATAGATCCACCCACTTTGGAAACCCAAGATTTTGATAAGAGCATTCTGTTATCACTCAGGTTGTTCCCTGCCTCCTGAAGGGAATACGGCCGAGGTAACCACTAACCAATCTTGTAGCTGCAGATTCTGGCCAATCTGCAACCAGAGAGGGTTCTCTCTTTGTAATTTAGCTTTGTTTTGAAATATTTTAGGCTAGTTGTGATGCACAGGGTTTTGTTTTAAGTTTGTTGGATGGTGATTTCAGGCAAAGCTGTGATGCAAGTCCAAAACAGTCTATACTATTGGGCAATGGAGTCAATGATGGTGTACAACTGAAAGTGTTTCTTCGGTAAATGGCAATGCTACATAGCAGGATAGGCAGTTTTGGAACAATTTTCAAATCTGAAATTGATGGAGTGAAGTCAGGGAATGAAAGAAAATCAAGAATCTTTCATTATGCTCGTCGAGGGAGAGTGCATGGATATTATCAAGGAGCAATGAAGAATTCCTAGGTAATATTCTTAGTGAAAGAATTAGTGCAAACATGAGCAACTAAGAATTCATATTTATGAATAATTCTGAAGAAAACATAATTAATAGCAGAGATTGAACATAGGGTGCATTTAAACAAATCTTGGGCTATTCTTCTTCTCTGTTACCAAGATTATGGAACATATATGAAATTTGCAAACACAGAAAACATAAAACATAGTTTAGAATAACTTATTGATCCATAGAATGACACAGGAATTCTGTAGCAAGTCCGAGAACATGAAATCCACATCTAGATGGTCAGCAACAGTGAACTTCAACAACCTTTGTATTAAAATAGTCTCAGAATTTACATCACAGTCCAGAGAGAAAATCACCAACCCCAAATACATATTATGGGGAGGTTTTTATACAAACAGGGAGATACAAAATATCATCAAGATAAGTTCTGAAGTCATAACTTCCTTTACCAACTCTTAAGAAGAAGTAAATGAGGGAAATAAATGTTGTAGTAAATGTGAATGTGCTGGCTGTCCAGATTGTCAGAGATATTTGACCTTTTGGACTGAGTGAGTCAGTTGGTTTCTGCGCATTTACTCTGTGTTTGCTGCCTTGATGTTGCTATGTTGCTGTGCCGCTGTCTTGGCCTTGTCATCAATGCTCAGTTTTCATCAACGAGCTATAGTCACCATTTATTTTCTGCTTTTTGTTGTTCTTCACCCTTTGACAGGTGGACCATGCCTCTGTAATTGTTGACCTGTAGCTGACCAAAAGAAAAAATAAAAACAAAGTTACCTGAGCAATATCTCCATCATTCCTTTCCACCAATCCTCTGTAGGCAACTGATGTCTTTGTATCTTTATCAGTGTTTCATCAACTTCAGTGTATCTATAAAATTTGGGCTAGACTTCGAAAAGGTGGTTTATCTCATTTTCAATGTAGAACAGATTTTCCATTGTGTCATAGAGACTTTGTCCAGATGGAGACCCTATTTCTTTTGAGGTGCTTGAGGATGCGGTAATTTTATTGGAGGCATAGTTATTTACCTTGTGGGCATATTGCTTATGTGATAGAAGTCTTCCAGCGCTGGTTAATAAACTGGGCAACCCTTTGCTCTGCAATATTGCAAACTTGATTTTGAAATCATTTACCTCAGCTTGCATTTCTTGGCATTTTCTTTCTAGAGTCTGCACAAAATTCCTTAGGGTCAGCACCCTTTTCACTAGTAAGATGGTATATGTCCTGTTCCAGATACCTATTGTTGCCAACTGCTCTTTGGTATGAGTGTTATGAAATTGAATCATTCTATTGGCTTGCTCAGGCATATTCCCTAGTGATGCTCTAGCCTTTTGAGTTTCGAATTGAGCTAAGCCTATCAATTCCATTTGCTCATGTATAGTTTCAATTGATTGCCATTGGTCAGTAATGGATTGGCCAATTTTGGCCCACAAAATTTTCTTGACTTCAGCTAGAGTCTTATCAAGGGTAAGCTCCTTTTCCAGCTCCTTTATTCTTTTCTCCAAGGCCTTTACTTCCCTTATCTTCTCTACTACATCCATCTTTGATTTGTCATATCTTACCTCAATTTTGGCCAGCTTTTCTTTGGCCTCTTTCAATTCTGCCATTTGTACTTCCAGATCCTTTATTTCTTTCATCATCTCATCCATACTCAGGCTGGCCTCTTGCTCTACTATTGTTGTAGTTGTTGTTGAAACTGCTGCTGAAGTTGAGGCTAGAGTTGAGGTACCTGCTATTGATGTTGGATCAGTAGGGGGGACTGTTGCGGTGACCATAGGAGGAGCAGCTGTAATAATGTGAGTTGTTTGAGCTGGCTGAGCGGCTAATTCTCCCTACCTTCCTTGCAATGATGCCTCCAAGGCACCCTATGTTTCTATCAGTCTTTTATGCATCCTCATGAGCAAGCTTACTACATCCTCCTGTTCTTTTTGTTGTGCCACCTCTGTAGTTTGAGGATGTATTGTAGCTGGCAGCCTGAGTTGTCTTCTGAGGGCTCCTATGTCTTATTCTTTCTTTTTTATCAAGGCCTGAATGCCCTTAGGATCCTTGGGATCATGTCCCAACTCTATAATAATCTCCTCCAAGGATTTGATTCTATTATCCTTAGCCATTGAGGAGGCCTTCTCCAATTCTAGTTGGGCAGAAGTATTGTGCAATGAATTTTGCAATCTATGAGCCAGTAATGTTTTGTCTGCCAAGGTAGAATATACCATTTCGCTGGTTTGTTTGTGTAATTCAATCTAGTCCATTGGATGGATGTCTTTGGAGAGAACTTCCAGATTGGTTGTGATATAGTCAGCAGTTGATTGTGGTTGTTGCATTGTAGGTCTGAAATGACTGAGGGTCATTTTCCCTTCCTGGATATCATAGGCTGCCATTAGCCTTTGTTGATTAGTGGGAGCCATTCTTAGCAATTGGTTATAGAGCTGGAACCTTACTGGCTCATTTCTGGCCTTGATATCAGTGAATGCCTTCTTGATGTTAGAGCCCTGTCTGCTCTGTTGCCTAGTGGATGTAACCTCCACACCTTGTTGTCTCTCTTGCTCTGGCTGAAAGGAGCTAGCTGATGTTTCCATACTTGGGGGAACTTGTTGTTCAGTTGGTCCCTCTGGAAATTCTTCTTCTGAATAAGGATTTAATCTTTGTCTTTTTTCTCCTTGCTGATCTGTAGATGCCCCTGTCGGTGTCTCTTCCTGTCTATCCCTTTTCTTGGCCCTTTGGTCATTAAGAGGAGTCTGTAACACAAGGATTTCAGTCACCTTTGCTTGTGTTGAAGGGTCTTTCCCTTGACTTTATTCATTTGTTGAAACTGGTTGATCTGCCATTGTCTCTTGCTACTCGGAATGGTGCACTTGCTGCTCTGACTGCTGCACCTCTTTTCCTTTAGATGTCTCTGCTGGTGGAGCACTTTCTTGGGCAGGCTATTTGGAAGTTGTGGCAGATGATGTGCCTGCTCCAAGGTGTCGAGGCAATGTGAAAAACACTTGTCCAAAAGATTCCAGGTCAACTGATTTTTAAAGATATTTGATTGCTTTTTCTGTTATCTCTTCCTCAGTAAGCTCTTCTACTAGTGTGCCCTCTATCCATTCTTGTTGATTGGCATATTGTTCAATTTCAAGGATTCTGTGGTGCACATACCCTGTGAGCTTGTTTTTAACTCTTCTAAAGCTTATGAAATGTTCAGGGTCATATGGTGACCACTGGAAACTTAGTTTGAGCTTAAGTTTCTCTCTCAGAATAGTGTCAGCATCCTTCCATGCTTCTTCCCTTTTATTAAAGATAAAAGGTCCCAGTTGGTGTCTTGTCTTGAGCTGTGCTTTTTTCCTTAGCACCATAAAAGTGAGTTAAATCTGCACTGTTGAATTGTCGATAGTATTCCAAGGCAAAGAGTATCATGGGAACATATTTTGGCAGTCTGTAGGGGGCTAATTCACAGCCATAAATCCTGATTACAGTGTGGTTTTGGTAGAAGTACCAGTCACCAATGTTGTATCCCTTTGAGAGATGTAGGATTCTCTGCATTTCAGTAGTGAGCCTAGGAGGAGGATCTATTGACAATAAGCAAGTGGCTGGGTAGATAAAAAGGTCAATGAACTTACAGTATGTGTATGGGGAGTAATTAACATGATGGAACACTAAGGACCAAAATATTACAGACCTTCGCTCCCCCCTAGCATCCAATTTTTTAAGGAAGACTGGGAAACTATCAGACTGATAGTACAACAGCAAATGATATATATATATGAAGTGTATTTGAACACCCTTCTCTCTCCAAATTCATGAACTGCTCATGAATTTTGTTAGCTATATAGGAGGCATAATCATACTTGATAGCAGGGGGCTATCCTGGAGTAAACATGGACATCAAAGCAAAGCCAGTCTCATCCACAATTTCACTTGTTCTGAATCCCAAGATGTAGGAAATCATTTCTATGAGCATTTTTCCATCCTCAGTAAACCAAGCATGGTGATAGGGTATTTTGAATCTGGAGTAACACTCTGGTGGCATAAACAGCTTGGCAATTTGGTCAATTTCTGCAGAGGACAACTTTGAGGCTTGATCCAGCAATTGTTTCATGGAAAGGGGGACCAGAGGCTGAGTGGGCTCGAATTGCAGCATCTCATTTATTGACTGAGGCGTAATGTAAAAGAGGACATTTCCAGCAGGGTCCATCACTGCCATTTGAGAAGGCTCATAATTAGCACAACATTGATGGATGAAGTCAGGGAAGACATTCACTAAGGGCAGATAGTATATAGGTATATTAGACTCCCATATTCCAAATAGGTCAACTTTGTTTCTGAAGTTATTCCTTATTTCCATGGAAAATTTTAGGGGCTAATGTTCGCCCAGTGGGCTAATTTTCCATGATTTTTCCCCAAAAAATATTCGCTAATTTCCAATTTTATAAAAGATGATTCGCCCAAATTTTAGAATATAAAATTATTTTACCTTAAAAATAGCCAACATTATATAGAGACTATATATAAAATCATTATAAATTTGAATAATTTTACAAATATATCAATAAACATTTTATAGTTTGCATATTAGGGACTAGTGATATTCGCCAATGTTTTTAAACTTCAAGAAAATTTTCCATCCTTAAAATTTTCCTTGCTTATTTCACAGAAAGCCTGAAGGTGAGGCTTGATTCCCTCCATGTCATCGATCTGAAAGTCTCTGTCAGTAAGAGGTAGCCACTCTAACTCTCTATGAGGTGCATTTAATGGTGCAATATTCAGGGCCACTGGAGCCTCCATGATTAACTGTGATTATAGTTGAATTTGGTATATATTTCAACAGGAAACAGAGTCCTGACAGTGTTTTTTTTTTTGACAGGAATGTTGCAAATTGAGTTGATATGGAAATGGCCTCTCTGGGCAAGACTTAAAGGAAAAACCAAGTCTTCAGAGTTTAGCTAGGAAACTGAGAAAATAGTGAAAAGATCGCTTCGTTTGCAGGTGCTTTCCTGATGGTTTTATAGGCGGAAAATGAGCTCAATTTCAAGTTTCAGGGGAAATTTGCAGAGGGTCACATAATTGGCAGGTTTTGCTCGTCAGTATGGTTAAACAGTGAGGCAGAGCGGAGGAGCTTGCAGGCGATAATGTCTTTGAGTTGAATCTAGCTGTATTAGTGATCTTTTACAGAGAATTTATGAAAAACAGGGTTTATGGGTGTTCTCGGGTAAATACTTGTTTATTCGAGACTTTGCTGTGGAATGGAATTGTAGGTAGAGCCGAGGAGGTCAGATTTGCAGGTTGAATATGCCTGGGTGACGGACTGGGGCGTTGATGGTGGATTCGACGTAGTTCTCATGCACAAACTTTCACCATTGGTCACATAAAAATAAACAAAAACATCACTTTCGTGAGTTTTTAACGAAAATTTGTGGTTTTTCGGACTTTTTGGCACTTTTTGTGCTGACGTCAGCATGACATCACCTAGTCCTATAGCATGGTATAGCGGGTAACGTGGCAGCTGATGTGGATGGGTGACGGGGCGGCCACGGCGGATTGTACAGTAGCGCGGGCGCTGGCGTGGTGTATGATGTGGGCGATGGGGAGGACAAGCGGTAAGTGGTTTGCATCGGACCGCTTTTGGTACGGGGGTGGTTTCTGTCAGAGCGGGCCCGATGCAATAGAAACGGGCCATGCGTCCCTGCGTACGGCGGCAAAACCGCTTTCTATCGGGAGGTAACCTTCGTACAGCGGGGCGGCTCCGATATCAGCGTGGGCCGTCGGATCTGGCGGGCGCGATCCAATGGTTGACGGGAAGCGCAGGTGCTGGTACAATACGGCGCGGGGACCCACCCATATTTTAATATTATATAACGCCGTGGGGGGTTTACAACTTTGGAATTATGGGTTATTTGTGGTTATACGGGTGGGTATGGTTATTAATTTAACCAAATATTAAATTAACCCCAAGGTTTATATGCGCACGAAGGTTTGAATGTGTGGTATGGGTGGGAGGGTTTAGCGTGGTTATTTATTTAACCTGAAGTTAAATAAATCCCGAGGTTTATGGACATGCAAGGGTCCTTATTAAAGTCCCAAATAGACTTAATAATTCCCCGAAAATTGTATTGTATGGCTATAATTGCCAATGGGTAGGGATATTTAGATTTTTTGGGTTTTTATATAGTTTTTGTAAAAATAGGGGTGGGAAAAATGATTGAGGGAGCTAAATAATAAAGTTAAATGTTAATATGACTTTATGGAATGAAACTGCATGAACAAATGCTAAGTTTGTAAAGTGAAAACTTAGGCATGATAAAATGAAAGGAGTATGGAATGATGATTTTTACACAAGAAATGTGGCTACTTTTCACTAGGTAAACTCAGAATTCAACCTAGCATTTCTCCTAGAATGAAGTGAAATAGGACTATTGGGCAGATCCCAAGGTCCTTGAGGGGGTGTTAGTAAACGATTTCTCGAGGATGATGGGGGAATTAGTCATGCTTTCATTGTTATGTAACCAAACAACTGCCCTGTTACCAATGTCATTGATGAGATGAGTCATTCTTGACAAGACAAAAAGTGATCATAACCTTGCTTCTACAACCTCAACCTACTTACCCAGCCTACATCTAGTATTTTTTCTTCCTTTTGATTGGGTGCATTTGGGCTAGCAAACCCTGATTTTCCTCTTTTATTTTGATTGCCCTCCTATCTAAGTCTACCGTTATCTCTTCCAAGGGCCCCGATTAAGCAGTTGGGCTCCTTATTTTCTCTACCTATCTACTCATCTGCCAAGCTTGAACTGTTTGGACAGATATTCATTCTCTATTCTACCACAGTAAATTTAAATATGGAATGGTTTAGATTGAACTGTTGGGCCATCTATCAAATGTGATAAGCAACAGTATTTGCATATTGTGAACTTGCAAATCAGATAGCAGTGGCATTTTGACTGGCCACTTTCCTGGTCTTTTGGTTTGGGGTTCATTTCTATTATTTTTTCTGACCAATTTACTCTTTTTGCCCTTTGATTTTTCTTTTATGGCATACCCTCTTTACATTTTTTAATTTTCTTTTTCTGTATACAAAATATGGAACCTTTGCAACATGGAAAGGATGATCATATTTGGCACTTCCATAGTCAATCATGAAAAATGAAACCTATTGGTATAGGAACCTAACAGAGGCTCCACTTGGGGATGGCTTTTCCTGGTGAAAAACAAGAATAGTAGGTCAGATGGACTTATTCTCAGTTGGCTGCTATAATTCAAAACTTCCTTCTCCTGGAAACCAATGATCTGAACCTTTGTATCCTGTGTGCACTCCTTATGAGCTGATCTGTGTGAAATTACAGCTCTGTCTTTGCTGGTTTCTCTGAGTATTTATCATCATATTTATAACTCCTAAGTTTTCTTCTTGATATCTTTTGCCAAATTCAAAATCTCACACACAAAGTAATGTACTTTCCTGACTTTTCCTCAAAATCTGTTGCATCTTGTTCCTTATCTAATTGCTGTAAATGAAAACTGGTGGAAATACAAATATTTATGTACAATATACAGTTGTGTTGTGTTGATCAAAGGGAATCAAAATAATGCTTGAGCATTCGCCCATTGACTGGGCCTTCCTCAATATCTTTGCCATCCAAACTCTTCAAAAAATAGGTGTTGTTACCTTGTACAGCCTGAATAATAAATGGTCCTTTCCAAAGAAAATCAAATTTCCCATGTTTCCCTTTATCTTCCCTCCTAGAGTTCCATCTTAGCACTTTGTTTCCTATGAAGAAATATTCAGCTTTTGTTCTTTTGTCAAAGAGATTCTTGAGTTTATCTTGCAAAACCTGGGTTCTCTAATATACTTCTTCTCTTGTCTGCTGCAAGTGAATAGTTTGATTGATCCTTCTCTGAATATCATTAGGCTCTACTTGTATTTCTTGTAGCAACTTGATCACAGGGATTCCTAAGGAGGAGGGAAAAACGACCTCTAAACCGTATACCAATTCATATGGACTTGTTCCAATGGATCTTTTGGTGGTCAATCTGTCTGCCCATAGTGAATTTACCAGTTTCTTATGCCAATTCTTTTTATTCTCCTCCAAGACCTTTTTAATGATGTTGATGAGGCTTTTGTTGGATGACTCAGCTAGGCCATTACCTTGAGGGTAGTAGGCTGTGGAGTGGCCCAAGGTAATGTGGTATTTATGGCAAAAGTTGATCATTCTTTTGGATTTGAATGCAGCAGCATTGTCTGTAATAATTTTTTCTGGACAGCCAAATCTAGACAAGATGTTGGTTTCTAAGAATTGCATGATGATTGAGTCATTGGCTTGCCTACAAGGGATGGCTTCTATCCATTTGGTAAAATAGTCTGTGGCAGTCAAAATCCACTTGTGTTGGCCAGAGGAGGAAGGGTGAATTTCACCAATAAAGTCTGAACCCCGTTGTTGAAACGGTCTTTCAGTTGAAATGGGTTTGAGGGGTAAAGGTAACAACTTTCTCTTGCCTTTAAAGATCTGGTATTTATGGCATGAAACTACAAACTTTTTCACATCAGCAAATAGGGAAGGCCAATAGAAACCAGCTCTTAGGATCTTATCAGCTGTTGACTTCCAATATAAGTGTCCTCCACAGTCTCCCGCATGAAATTCCCTGAAGACTTTGTCAGTTTCATCCAATGTTAGGCAATTAAGCAAAATACCTTCATGATTTTTCCAAAATAAAACATTGTCCATAATACAAAACTTTGATGCCTTCATTTTTAAGAATCTCTTTTTAGTCCTGGACAACCCTGGAGGAGCTTGCAGGTTTAATAATACAAAACATATGTCAGCATACCAAGGTGATCATAAAAAGGCTTGATTGATTTGTGGAGTCACCATCTCATGTTCGTTATCCAGTTCATTGATGTCAAGGGCTTGGAAATTGGTCTTAGTCATTAATTTAGCAAACCCTTGTCCCTTTATGAGTTTTGCAGGCTTGATTTCAATGTCATACTCTAAGATATTGTCTATCCATTTTCCCCTTTTACCTTCAATTCCTTCTTGAGTTAAAATATCCTTAACCACAGCATTTGGAACATAGGCTATCACATGTGAGTACAAGATATAAATTCTGAAATCCTTGATGGCTTTTACAAGGGCATAAGCTTGGTTTTCCATGATCTGATATTTTAAGGGAGCATCTCTAAGGGCTTTGTTGAAGAAAGAAATGGGCTTCTCACATCCTTGGTCATCTTTTTGTAATAGGATAGCAGCAATAGTATGCTCAGAAGCAAAGGAAAAAATTATGAAATCTCTATCAAATTTGGGACTTGTGAGGACTGGTGTTTTTGTTAGGGCTGTTTTGATGTCCTCAAAGGCTTGTTTAGCTTCCATTGTCCATTTGACTTTAGAATCTTTCTTCAGCATATTATTCAACAGTCTTATCAGCTCGGCCAAATTGGGAATGAACCTTCTTAGGAAATTGATCTTTCCTAAAAAAGCTTGTAGTTCTTTGATGTTTCTTGGATGAGGCACTTGGAGAATAGCTTGAATTCTATCTAGGTCAATTCTAATGCCATCTTTTGAAATTATATGCCCTAGGAGTTTTCCTTCTTCCAGGCCAAACAGTGATTTCTTTGGGTTCAATGATATGCCATATTTTCTGCAAATTAGGAACACTTGCCTTAAATGTTCTAAATGTTCTTGGTCTGATTTTGAAAAAGCAGTGAGGTCATCAAGGTATATGACTAAGAAATCATGGATCTCTTTGGCAAAAGCTATATCCATTGCTCTTTGAAAAGTGGCCCCTGCATTTTTGAGTCCAAAAGGCATTTTCACATATTTGAAGGTTCCCCAAGGTGTTGTGAAGGCAGTTTTATCCTGATCATCTGGGTGGACTAAAATTTGATTGAATCCTGAGAATCCATCTAACAATGAGATCCTAGAAGCTCCTACTACCCTTTGTAGGATATGATCCATTTTTGGTAAGGGGTAGTGGTCTTTAAGAGAGACTTTGTTCAAATTTCTTAAGTCAACACACAATCTTATCTCTCCCGTTTTCTTCCTAGTAGGCACTAGATTTGAAATCCATTCTGAGAACCTGATAGGTGCAATGATTCCAGCTTCATACATTCGTTTAAATTCTTTTTCAATCAGGGGAAGGAGGACAAGATTCACCCTTCTAAGCTTTTGTTTAAAAGGTTTTTGATTCTCTTTCAAGGGTATAGTACGTTGGATGACCGAAGTTTCATAGGATTTGAGGTCCTCATAACTCCAGGCAAAAACATTTTGGAACTCCTTAAACAACTCAATGTACTTTAGCTTTTGATCAGCAGGCAATGTCTTGGATAGTTTTGCCATTTTGGGATTTTCTATAGTTCCAATGTTACAGTGCTCAATTTCTGCATTGAGAGGTTGCATCTTTGGCTTTCTAGGAATGTCATTTGAATCAAATATGTCCTCTAAAGGAGTTAAGCCCGTGGGCAGAAAATTATCCTTTAGTTCAATTACTTCAGCTTCTGCCTCAGCTATTTCATCAAAATCTATTTGCTTTAGTTCATGTAAATTCTTGTCATCAAAAGTTGTTGGGTGCAAAATCAGATTTGTTGTTTCAGCTGATATACTTTGTTCAATTTTGTCTATCTTTTGTTGATCATCCATGGTGCTTGTATCAATGTTTATGCTAGAGAATTCCTCTTTCAAAGTCAGGAAGTTATTTATCTGTGTATCATTCTGTTGATGCCTCGAAAATCGCTGCAACAACATTGGGGGATAACCACTAGGTCCGGACCTTAAAGTAGCTCCTTTTCCGTTTGGTGTGGTGGCTCTGACTGTTCAACTAGGTCCAGTTACCTTCTCCCTATTGCTATTGGTTTATAATGTATCTTTAACTACCAATAGACAGGGACATTAGATCACTTCTTCTTGCTGATCAGGCAAGAGAATGACCCTTAAGCTGATTTGGGTTCAGCCAAGCCACAACTAAAGTTTTGCCTCTTTGAGGAGAGGACTTAAAAGAATGTAGAATTTACTCTAAATGCAAGCTTATTCTATGATGCAAGCACAAGAAACTAATCTAAATCCTATCTTAATTAGGCAGATATAGATCTAACCCAACTAAGAGCAAGATAATTAAAGTATTGGGATTTAGATACGTCTTGTTTATAATGAATACCAAGTTAATGAAGTAGTTCAATTAACTGATATTATGGATATCAAAACACATCCTATTGAGACCTCTTAACTGAAATAATAAACCAACAACACTCAGGAAGTAGTTCACATAAATGATATTGATTATCAAATCAGCAAATCCAATAACTAAGCAATAATATGTGGAAATAGTTCACAACATATTACCATTCAATAAATCAGTTTTAATAAAGTAGATTTCTGAGTAAATAGCTACTCAGAAATCAGAAATTAATCCATAAGAACAGAGATACATGATAACAACATTGAGACAAACTACCCATATTGACAATAGTGCACAAACATGAATAAAATGACACATTCCTGTTACCATAAAAATGAAACTGATATTTGAAATAGTAGTATTAAAAATACCAATTTATTGCATCCATTTCTCTGATCTTGGTCTCCAACAGTCCTTTACATTGCTTGAACTTCTGCCTTTAAAACTAGAGCCACAATAGTGCAAACTCTGCCCCTCATACATAATCCAAGATACAAAGGAAAAATCCTCAATAATCCCCAGATCTGAGATTTTCTCTCCTCTCTCCTACAACTCTAAATTCCTATTACAGTAGTGCTTTTTTAGAAGTCTAGCATTGCAGAGGAGAGCAGCCCCTTATTCCATTTTGCAATCTATTACTTATACTATTGGTGAAGGAATTCTTGAGAGCAGAGTTTGTTGAAGAGAAATCTGCTAAATCCAATTCTACTTGCTTAAAATTCTGATCTTCAATTGCTGGAGCATTCTCATTGATTGAGAACTTTTTCTCCATATTCCTTCCACTGTTTTCCTGCAAAAAGAAATCAAAATAAATTAACATGCAACAATAAAATCAATCATGGCATTGCTGGCATTTAAATCAAATCCAATCGAATTCTATTTAAATAAATAATTGAAAATAAAATATAAACTTTCTCTTGATGCTTGGGATGGTTTGATTGGCAAATAATATCATTGACCAATGGATCTGCATTTAGAAGAGGCTTTGGACAAATGAAAATGAAGAAAATAACTCAGAAAATTGATTTTGTTTTCAAAATTCGGAGCCCGATCTTCTGCCTGATTTTTGACTCAATAAATGATTAAATCTGTTGGTGAAACCTCCTCCAAAATGTTCTCCTTGATTTTCTCTTTCCGATGAGTCGTCCTGGGCCTCATTTGGCCAAGTAAAACTCATTCTATGGGCTTCCAAAGTTGATGAGTCAAATTTGGCATGAATCTGGAAATTCTGTTGCTGGGCTAAAATCAGAATTTGAATTAAAAATCTAATCCTAAATTAGTTTCTAATTTAATTGTTAATCATTAATCTAACTAACTAATATCTAATTAACTATTTATAAACAAATTTAATCTAATTAAAAACTAATTCTAAATGATATTTAAATCTAAATTAATCAAATTAATTAAATATCATAAATTAATTAATCTGATTAAATTAAAATTCATTAATTAATTAATATATATTAACTAATTTAAAATATTAAAAAATTAATTTAATATATTATATTATATCTTTAAACTAATATACCTACCTTATATTACTTACCTTTCCTCACTTCACTCATATGTATGAGTGATTCGAAAACTTGAAATCAAATACCAAAGTTTTAATGCGACTTGAGTTAATGCGTCATGCTCCATCGCATCGGTGAATCGGAGGATGGACGGGTTGATAGACTTGTTTCGCATATAAGTTCCGATGCGATTGAAGTTTTTTAATAAGACTTGGTAAATGCCTTATTGCCTTATGAAGCCATCGCATATCGGCCATCAGGAAGGAGGGGATATCGGGGGTCTATAAAATATGTTGCGAATAAAACTTGTGACATGATATCGCATCGGGGGTGGCTTATGGGGTTTTTAAAATATGTTGCGAACCAAAACTTTCGATGCGATTAAAAGCCCCGATGCGATCGAAACAATTTTTATTATATATTTTTTTTTGTTTTAAATTTTAATTTAATTAAATTAATTATATAATATATTAATTAATTTAATTAATTTAAAATTTAATTTTAAACTTAAATTTTTATTTTTGTTTTATTTTTATGAACATTAGTTTCTAAACTACAGCCACTTGGAAAATAAATGAAAAATAAACTGCAGCCACTTGAATATTTAGATTTTTGAGATTAGGATTTGATTTGGAAATTGGAGTAAATTTCTTAAATCTCAAGAATTAATGATTTGGCCGCATAACTAAAAATGAAAAATGTTAGTAAAAACTCGCTATAGGTTAATATTTAAAATGAATGCTTTATTGAACTAATTTATTTACAAAATGCAATATTGTACATTTTATGCATTTTTAACCCAGGCTAGATAAATGATGAGACTTCAAAGGAGTGCCATTTTCAAACCAGTTGACCAAATGAGGCGAAACAAGCGTCAATGGGAAGCTTGTAAAAAATTGATTCTAAGAAAACAATCAAAACAAGAATCCAAAGAAAACTAAAAATTAACAAAAGCGTAGGGCAATCAACTAAAATAAAAATCCAAAAAGGTGTTTAGCCAAAATTTTATAGAAAGGGTCCCCATTATTTGAAGTGAACACATCAATAATGGGGGGTTGTGTTTTTACCACAACAATGGCGACATGCGGGAGAAGAACCAGTTATCTCTGTTATGAATGATATTTTCCTAAAATTAAAGCAAAAATAATTAAAGAAGAGAAAATTATGCTTGAAATGCTTGACTAAGTTTATTAATCTGAATAAAAACAGGAATCATCTAATTGTAATTTTTCTCAAAATTTCTCATGAATTAAAATATTTCAAAACTCTATATCAATCCTTAATTAGTTGTAGAGATAAAGCAAGTGTCACTTTACAGCTTAGCTTTTAAAATATACTCCTTTGTCATAGGTAGAGCCGCTGCTGCCAGCAAACATCTATAGTTTCGACATGGTTACCTTTTAATCATAAATGATTCAGAATCCCATCTGTTTAAGAATTATTGATCTAGAGATAAATCCATTTATATATGTTTATTTATTTATTTTATTTTTTTATTAAAAATCTTAAAAGCCATTGTCCTGGTTTGGTGGCCAGATAGTTGACAATGCCACTCACTGGCTATAATCAGACTGAACAAGCTGGCTCGTGATGAGACCCCTTGTCTTATAATTGTTTGCAATCATAAGTCATTACCCTGGTTTGTTTAGCAGTGTTGGTAATATCAGCCTATTTTTCCCCTATGATCATGGTAAGCAGGCTCATGATGAGACCTCTTATCTTTTAAGTTTAAATATATTTCTGGATTATACTCTAGAAAAATAAGACTCTTTGGGACAGGGAGAATCATTGACTCCTTAAGAGTTAAGAATGACAATTTCAGAGTTGAAGGTGCTTTGTTGTAAAGTGTCTTTACTTGGTTAAAATTACTTTTCTTGACTGATAATAGAATTTTGAAAGATCTTAATAAAATTTTGAAATCTCAAAATGATTATAATTTTGATGAAAAAGAAATTTCTCCAGATTTTATGATACTTTGCCAACTTCTCTTGATTGGTAATCTCTTCCTTAAGTATGTCTACCTCTATAATAAGAAAATCAAACTTCATTAAGAGATTTAAGAAAGGCTAATAGGCGACTATTAACAATTTTTCTCCACGTATCCTGAGCATTGTTAGGTAACAAATAGGCCTTCCATATAAATAATGGCAAAGTCACCAAAATCAAAGCTGAAATCCGAAGGAAAAGAATTCTTATGCTAAAATGAGAAAGAAATTAGCAAACAAAAATAAAAATGAAGAAATTTTAAAAGTAGAAAAGAAAATCCAAGTTTTGAAAGATAAACTCAAACAAGAATGTTTATACCAATGTCTTAACAATATGAAGAAAAGAAAATAATCGTGTAATCATTCCTTCTTATGTTGAGATTTAGAAAAATCATACCTTGCAGGATTGTAAGTGTTTTAGGCCTTTTAGATAATAGTGATTGTAAAATTCAGCCACAATGAATACTTTCTGTCTGATATGAATTTTCTTGTTTCCAAGCATCAACTTAATCATTTTCTAAAAAAAAGGAATGCTTAGAGAAACAAACTAAAGGTTCAGAAACTTCCTGGTGTGGTTGTTTCAATGAGGATTATCGTTGCTTCTTGAAATAAAGCCAGGAGAAGAGTATGGACTTCGAAAATATGATCTGGCAGAGGATTGAAAGCTTTAAATGGAGAGCTGGAAAACAGAGTTTTATATCAGCATAATTTAAGAACAAAAATAAAACTAGAATGATGAAATGGAAATTAATGAAAATGGGCACATGAATCTTACCATTGGATAATTGCTTTTGATCTTACCTGAAAGGTATCAATTTCCCCAAACTAGCTGACTCCTTATTTTAATTATCATTAAAAACATGAAGAAATCCCACTAACCAAAATCCTATAACCCAAAATCATTATTTATTTTATTTAAACTAAAGCAAGCAGTAAAATGTAAAAATAGAATGCTTAGTGCTCAGGGGAATTGAAATAAAAGAAATGCATCAGAGATGAGAATGAGAATTTGCAGTAATGACTATTCCTCAAATATTATAAGTTTAATATAAACTCCATGATTTGATAAATTGTCCAGAATCAAGACCAAATCCAAGATAATAAAATTTAAATATAAAGATAGAGGTCTTGAATTCCATTTTTAATTATGGAATTATATATTTAAAACTAAAATGTATGAGAAATTGAAATGATTTTTGTATGCTGCAAATTCGTCATCAATTGCCTTTTTACCATAGTGGTTACCCAAGCTCGCTTTAACACATCGCCTCATCGGATGATCCACAAAACATGTTTCTTCATCATGCTTTAAGTTTAATTTGCAAGACTTCAATTTTATTGCTATGCCATATATTGATTAAATGTTAACGGCTTAAAGGCATGCATTGGAAGTTCTTGCATCAAAGGTTGCAATGGCGAATCGCCGATATGAAAATATGCAATGAGAAGTTGCGCTATGAGATAGAGTGATCGCATCATTAAAGAAATATTAAATCAGGGATCGTGGACAGTTATGTCACAAATTGCACATCGCACGCCGTATCTTGCGATTTGTACTTTGGACATCGCGCATCGCAGATTCAGAATAATGATATGGCCATAAATAAAAATGCAAGGAAGCGATTGCGATATCGACGATGCGATGGATGACATAACTAATCGGCGATCGGCAATCTTAAGCACCCGATGTCACACAAAATGATTCTTGCGATTCCGATGTGCGATGAATGTCGTGGCTAATCGGCGATCGGCAATCGGCGCAATCGGCAATCTTGAGCACATGATGTAACCATTCTCGATACGCTGATATGCGATGAAGAGTGGACCCGATAACTTTATGATGGGATTTCAATAACATATCGGATCCGAGACATCGGCCCTTTTAAAATTATGCCCTTACTTTTATTGCGATTGAACGGACGTGATATTTATATGAATTTGATTTGAATTTCATATCGGGTCCGGAATTATGTGTTCATCGCAATATCGGTAAAGTCGATTATCGGAGATCGGCGATTCATGATAATGGAAGTATACTTCAACTGCAAAGCTCCGATATGCGAAATGAGATATGGCATATGAGTAAGATAATACATCGGAGGTATTTTATGAACGATTTGTTATCAAAAGAAATGCTAAGAACTACTTCCGATGAAATCTTATGATGCGAATGGTCTTATGATATTCCTTGAAATTTCAATTGGATTTTCTAAGTGAATAAAAGCAAAATTAAAAAATGCTTAAATTCTAATGCATCACAAATAAAATTTCCCTGAGCCTATTGCAAATTTGAAATGGGTTTACTGCTTACTTCAAGTTTTTGAAAACAAAAACATGCAAATAAAACAGAACACAAATAAAAATAAACTAAGGAAAAGAGAAACTAATAAGAGATGAAAACGAGCTTGCAAATGCGTACCTGGAAGGAAATTGTTTGGAAATTTTACCTTATGAATCTTCAAATTCTTCCTTTGATTTATCAAATTTTCCCTTCGTTTAAAATCATCTCATTATTTATTCTAAATCTAAGTGTGCAATCAACCTAAATAAAATCTGTTTATTGATGTCCAGGAAATATAAAATTTACCAGAAATAAATATGAAACTATGCTTCCCTTTTTAAGTGCTACAACAATTTATTACCTCTGCTTATTTGAATAACTTGAGAAAAATTTGTATTGTTATAGTGACTGTTCAATAATGCCTTTAGTAAATAAAGATGATGCATTTTACAGCATCAGATAATAAACTAAAGATTAGAATGAGATTAAGCCACTAATTGTAGAAAAATATCAAAACAGATTTGAATGTGTGCACTTGGCAAAATGGACATCCTTAAGATCAGCTTTTGGCAAATTCCGAGGAAGATAATATGAACTTCATATGATTACCATGAAAGGTTAGACTGACTACTAATGATTGAGTCAGAATTAAGCTTATCATGGACAGTCATATATTTCATGGGATAATGAGATCATGAAGCTCTTATATCCTCAACCTTTATCATATAAATTTCAAAAGAAAATCTTAGAAGGAAATCTCGAAATGAAGAAACATAGCTTTGAGGTGATTGATGCCAAGTGCAACCTCAATTGAATTTAATCAAGACATTATTCAAAATAAGCAGAGTAGAAACATTGCTGCAAAAATTTTTAAAAGGGAAGCAAGAATTAAAATTTTCTGATAAGGAGAAAATGTTTCAGTGAACATGGATGAGAAGGCTGATTGCTTTGTTTTATTTTTTAATCTATAGAACTATTGCAAATAAATTAACTACATAAAACAAACTAACTAATTTAATTCTACTCCTATTCTAACCATATACATGAAAATGACTAGGTATAGTCATATTTCCAGTGTAGCCATTTTCTCAATTTTATTCCCACATACATATACAGTTCAAATGTTAGTAACAAAAATACAAATCTAACTAAACTAAGGAAAATAAATATGAAATCAGAATGTACAATTATTGTTAGCAAGTTGATTAAAATCTCCTTCTTTTGAAATTTGCTTTCCAATTCAATACCAATTGGATCATAAAAATCTGGATGGATTTCCATTAATGATTGGGAAACGTTCAAAAGAGGAGATGACAGGCCGAATTGTGGACATGAGTTTTCAAATTCAAAGGCCTAGAAAAAATTGTTAGTGTTATGTACAAATGTTAAGCTATTAACAATTTCCTTTGAGAGAAAAATTTCCAAATATTTTTCAAATGAATTAATGAAAAATGGATGGAAATCTTTCAAATGAAATGGAAAATTATTAATTGAATTGAATTGCTGGCCAGATTGCAAAAATAGATTCTCTTGTCGACATTGCTTTTGAAAAAATAGAAGCTTCTGATGAAACATTAACATTGATTGAAATTGAAATATTGATATCTTTTGATGCTCATGATTATAATATGAAACTTCAATTTCCCAATCCAGCAATAGATCAATTGAGTGTTTGATAGTAAGGTGTTCAATATGCCAGCGAAAAGTGTGAAATTTTTGCAAAATAAAATCAGAAAATAAATCTGAATTTAAACAAAATAACTGTGAAAGAAAAACTAAAATGAAATTACTATTTTTACAACTAATGTTACAGCACAATTGGGATTGATTTGAAATGATTTCATTTTCACAAGGATTGGCCAGAATTATGGAATTTGAATAATTTCGAATTCCAACTTGTGAAATAAAAAACGAATTATGATTATGAATAGGAATGGGAGTTTGATCCTCATATGAATCATAAATTGGAATGATTTCTTGAATGGTGAAATCATGAAGATAATTTGCTGCTCTAAAATGAGGATTAGTTGAGATAATTCCTAAATTGAAGCGTTCTCATCCTCAGATATTATTTGAATTTTATCATGAGGATTCTCTTGAGAAGAATAAAAATCAACATCCTCAATGTCAGGGTAATCATCAAAATGACTTCACAAGATTGCCTGGAATTCCCTTCGATTTCATCCAATATACCAAAACAAGGAGGAACAAAAATCTCATGTTCATTAGTGGCAAAAGAATGATCAATTATTGTTTCTTTATCTTGATAAAAATTTAATGGTAATTCATTTAAATCATCCTCTTTAATTTCTGAAATATCGTTAATACCAAGAGGAAAAATATTACCATCATTGAAAATATCAGGATAAAGAGAAAAATGTGAACCTGAAATAATGCATTTAAAACTGTCTCTGTTTGAGAACTCTTGTGCATTATGCTCATTGTAAATTTCAGATTGCAGGTCATTCCTTTGCGTGCGTATGCTTTCTTGAAGAACGCTGCTTTGCTCCTCTGATTTTGGCATTCGCTCATCATGGAGAAATTCAGAAATTTGTACAGCAGTTTGCATTTTAATTGCTTGTTGTACTTGCTGATTTGAAATCTGATTTTCCGAATTTACTTCAAAGTAGCTTTCAGATTTCAATGCGGCTTTCTCTCCAAAATTGTTGTTGTTGTCTTCTTGCATTTGAATGGAAATATTTTCCAAGCTTTGTGAAACCACTTCATCACCATTTATTTGTACATCCAAATTGGGACTCTCATTTATATTGGAAGGGGATGGAACAAAGCTTGAATTAATTTCATATGGATTGGGAATGGGTGGAAGAGAACAAATATATTCAAACCAATCTAATGATTCTTATTCCGTAGGTTTAGCTTCGTCTTTAAATCTTAAACAATTCAAGTGAAATCGAATATTAAAATCATTATCAGACTCATTTTCAAACCTACGTAGATATTCAATTTCTTCACATACCTGTTCATAATCATAGCTGTCAAATTTACAAATGAAAATTGTAACAAATTGATCCCAGCTGTTGATTGAAGCAACTGGAAGAGTTCTACACCAGCTTCTGGCTTTTGCATTGAATTTTACCTGAGACAAGAGTCTTACGACTTCGGGTGGAGTATTGGAAGATGCACGTCCATGGATACAACTCCAATTTGGGAGCTTAAGAGGAGCCATAAACAAAATGTTAAAATTGAAAAGACTCCAATAGACAAATTTCTCAGGCCCTCCTTCTAGCGCCAAAAATGTTGATGCCTCGAAAATCGCTACAACAACATTGGGGGATAACCACCCGGTCCGGACCTTAAAGCAGCTCCTTTTCCATTTGGTGTGGTGGCTCTGACTGTTCAACTAGGTCCAGTTACCTTCTCCCTATTGCTATTGGTTTATAATGTATCTTTAACTACCAATAGACAGGGACATCAGATCACTTCTTCTTGCTGATCAGGCAAGAGAATGACCCTTAAGCTGATTTGGGTTCAGCCAAGCCACAACTAAAGTTTTGCCTCTTTGAGGATAGGACTTAAAAGAATGTAGAATTTACTCTAAATGCAAGCTTATTCTATGATGCAAGCAAAAGAAACTAATCTAAATCCTATCTTAATTAGGCAGATATAGATCTAACCCAACTAAGAGCAAGATAATTAAAGTATTGGGATTTAGATACGTCTTGTTTATAATGAATACCAAGTTAATGAAGTAGTTCAATTAACTGATATTATGGATATCAAAACACATCCTATTGAGACCTCTTAACTGAAATAATAAACCAACAACACTCAGGAAGTAGTTCACATAAATGATATTGATTATCAAATCAGCAAATCCAATAACTAAACAATAATATGTGGAAATAGTTCACAACATATTACCATTCAATAAATCAGTTTTAATAAGGTAGATTTCTGAGTAAATAGCTACTCAGAAATTAGAAATTAATCCATAAGAACAGGGATACATGATAACAACATTGAGACAAACTACCCATATTGACAATAGTGCACAAACATGAATAAAATGACACATTCCTGTTACCATAAAAATGAAACTGATATTTGAAATAGTAGTATTAAAAATACCAATTTATTGCATCCATTTCTCTGATCTTGGTCTCCAACAGTCCTTTACATTGCTTGAACTTCTGCCTTTAAAACTAGAGCCACAATAGTGCAAACTCTGCCCCTCATACATAATCCAAGATACAAAGGAAAAATCCTCAATAATCCCCAAATCTGAGATTTTCTCTCCTCTCTCCTACAACTCTAAATTCCTATTACAGTAGTGCTTTTTTAGAAGTCTAGCATTGCAGAGGAGAGCAGCCCCTTATTCCATTTTGCAATCTATTACTTATACTATTGGTGAAGGAATTCTTGAGAGCAGAGTTTGTTGAAGAGAAATCTGCTAAATCCAATTCTACTTGCTTAAAATTCTGATCTTCAATTGCTGGAGCAAACTCATTGATTGAGAACTTTTTCTCCATATTCTTTCCACTGTTTTCCTGCAAAAAGAAATCAAAATAAATTAACATGCAACAATAAAATCAATCATGGCATTGCTGGCATTTAAATCAAATCCAATCGAATTCTATTTAAATAAATAATTGAAAATAAAATATAAACTTTCTCTTGATGCCTGGGATGGTTTGATTGGCAAATAATATCATTGACCAATGGATCTGCATTTAGAAGAGGCTTTGGACAAATGAAAATGAAGAAAATAACTCAGAAAATTGATTTTGTTTTCAAAATTCGGAGCCTGATCTTCTGCCTGATTTTTGACTCAATAAATGATTAAATCTGTTGGTGAAACCTCCTCCAAAATGTTCTCCTTGATTTTCTCTTTCCAATGAGCCGTCCTGGGCCTCATTTGGCCAAGTAAAACTCATTCTATGGGCTTCCAAAGTTGATGAGTCAAATTTGGCATGAATCTGGAAATTCTGTTGCTGGGCTAAAATCAGAATTTGAATTAAAAATCTAATCCTAAATTAGTTTCTAATTTAATTGTTAATCATTAATATAACTAACTAATATCTAATTAACTATTTATAAACAAATTTAATCTAATTAAAAACTAATTCTAAATGATATTTAAATTAAATTAATCAAATTAATTAAATATCATAAATTAATTAATCTGATTAAATTAAAATTCATTAATTAATTAATATATATTAACTAATTTAAAATATTAAAAAATTAATAAAATATATTATATTATATCTTTAAAGTAATATACCTACCTTATATTACTTACCTTTCCTCACTTCACTCATACGTATGAGTGATTCGAAAACTTGAAATCAAATACCAAAGTTTTAATGCGACTTGAGTTAATGCATCATGCTCCATCGCATCGGCGAATCGGAGGATGGACGGGTTGATAGACTTGTTTCGCATATAAGTTCCGATGCGATCGAAGTTTTTTAATAAGACTTGGTAAATGCCTTATTGCCTTATGAAGCCATCGCATATCGGCCATCGGGAAGGAGGGGATATCGGGGGTCTATAAAATATGTTGCGAATAAAACTTGCGACCCGATATCGCATCGGGGGTGGCTTATGGGGTTTTTAAAATATGTTGCGAACCAAAACTTCCGATGCGATTAAAAGCCCCGATGCGATCGGAACAATTTTTATTATATATTTTTTTGTTTTAAATTTTAATTTAATTAAATTAATTATATAATATATTAATTAATTTAATTAATTTAAAATTTAATTTTAAACTTAAATTTTTATTTTTGTTTTATTTTTATGAACATAAGTTTCTAAACTACAGCCACTTGGAAAATAAATGAAAAATAAACTGCAGCCACTTGAATGTTTAGATTTTTGAGATTAGGATTTGATTTGGAAATTGGAGTAAATTTCTTAAATCTCGATAATTAATGATTTGGCCGCATAACTAAAAATGAAAAATGTTAGTAAAAACTCGCTACAGGTTAATATTTAAAATGAATGCCTTATTGAACTAATTTATTTACAAAATGCAATATTGTACATTTTATGCATTTTTAACCCAGGCTAGATAAATGATGAGACTTCAAAGGAGTGCCATTTTCAAACCAGTTGACCAAATGAGGCGAAACAAGCGTCAATGGGAAGCTTGTAAAAAATTGATTCTAAGAAAACAATCAAAACAAGAATCCAAAGAAAACTAAAAATTAATAAAAGCGTAGGGCAATCAACTAAAATAAAAATCCAAAAAGGTGTTTAGCCAAAATTTTATAGAAAGGGTCCCCATTATTTGAAGTGAACACATCAATAATGGGGGGGTTGTGTTTTTACCACAACACATTCTCAAAGACCTGCCAATTTTTGACATTATCTAGGACAGCAGGTCTGTGTTTGATTTCAGCAGTGAAATGGTGGTTGGGTTCAAATGGTAGCTTGCAAGTGCTGGCAAAAGTTGCCAAGCTGTGTGCATGTAAATTGTGCTTTCTAGGGATTTTGGTGAGCTGAGATTCTGAGAAAGTGTTAAGTATTTCAATGGCTGCCCCTCTGTAAGCTCTCAACCTAAGATCATTTGTAACAAAATTTCCCTTCATCTGCTGTATAATTAAATCTGAATCCCCTAGAATTGAAACCTTGGTTGCACCTAGACGTTTAATGAGCTTGAGTCCTAACAAAAGGGCTTCATACTCGGCCATATTGTTTGTGCATCTGAAGTTTAACCTATATGCATGACCTTCAGCATGGTTATTTTGTATGTTGTGTGTCCAAACCCCTGCTCCTGCTCCTAATTTATTTACCGAGCCATCAAACTCTAAGTACCATAAGATTTCTTGATTATGACTAGCCTCAAGAGTTTTAGAAGCTTGTTCAGAGGGCAGATTTGGCTCTTGTATTTCATATGATATATCATTTCCCTTTGTTGCATCAATCATATCAACAATTTTTTGATCTTGGACACTATATTGTTCCTCTATGCTTTGTGTTTGTGCTGGTTCTAGGAATTTGACATCAGTTTTGGGACACTTCCCGACATTATATAAAATGAATGAATCCATATCGGAATGCATAGAATAGATGGGGAAGTTTTGGTGTTTTTCTTGACTACTAACCACATATTTCATTAGCGTTTCCTAGTATAATCTCTTTGGTTGTCCAAAGATTGAAATAGTGGCATAGGACATGTCTAACTGCAAAGATCCTTGGAACTTTGCACCCCAAGATCTTGACAAAAGCATACCATACTTAGGTGGAATATCAGCTACCACCACATCCATCAAGATTGTTTTAGCTGGATATTGGACTAAAGATACACAAAGGTCTTTGATTAGGCCTAGACACCTGACCTGGCTGGAATCAAATGAGAACAAGTCTTTGTAGGGCCTTGTGATGTCTAGATCTAATCTCTCCATCACAGATTTAGGCATTAGGTTATGGGAAGCTCCAGAATCAAACATAGCATTATGCAGCACTTTGTCATGAATGTTTAAGCTCACATAAAATGGAGGAACCCCTCCATCTACTATTTTACCGTTGACTTCAGGACCAAAAATCAGTTCTGGTTGATCATCTAGAACATTGACTGCATCCTTATTCTCTGGTATTTGTAGTGACTTACAGATTTTTTGTCTGTACACTTCATGTTTAGCTAATTCAGAGAGAGGAATCGCTATTTTCAGCTTACCTATTTTTGTTTCTAAGTTAAAAGGTTTTTCTATCTGAATTTTTGTATTATGGACAGCAGACTTTTCCTTTTCAGCTGAATTTTCAGTGATTTTCTCTTGATCAGGAGTGTTGTTTTGAGGTACATCTGATTTGAAATTATTTTCAGGAGGGTGATTCAAATTTTCTTTTGATGAATGGGATGTGTATGGCTGATTTTTTAAAGGTTGTGAGTCTGATATGTCTTCCACAGTGACTTCCTTTGGGTCTAGGTCTGTTTTAGCAGAGGGTTCTATCAGGACAACTTTATCCTTTGTTTTCTTTGGCTGTTTGGTGGCAGGTTCAGGAACATCTATGGTTCTGCTTCTTAGTTTGTACTGTTTATGAACCTCATAGATTGTTGCATCATAGCCTTCCCTAAAATCAAATGACTCTCCGGGTTTGGTTTGAAATTGATTGAAATTATAAGCCTCTTGGTCATCTTGTGTTAGAAAAATTTGTTGCTCACTGTTTAACCCCATTAGGTTGATTTGGGTGTCCTCTATTGGTTCACTAGATGTTGAGGCTTCGACATAGTTCTCTTGAAATGGAGGTCTGATGTTCTGGTCAGGGCCAGCCCTTCCAACATTTGGATTTTGATTTTTTCTAAAGTTTGGGTTTCTTGGAGTGTTACTTGGTTGACCTTCCCATGATGATTTCCTTTCAATAGTTTCCACCCTATCCCCAAGTCTTTCCATACCTTTGATGATTGCATCAAGTTTTTGTTCAAATGTTGAAGGCTCTTCTTTGAAAGTAGTTCTTTTTTCAAGTCTTTCCCGATTTCGTTTAGCAATCAGGTTTGCCTGCAAACTAACAGCTATATTCTGCATGTCTGCTAAGCTTGGAGGGGCTCTTTCCCTCAGTTGGTATGCCATGTCAGAATCAAACCCATCAGGGAATTTGATCAAAGCTAAATCAGTTGGAGGTCTAAGGTTTTGAGGAATAGCATTATAAACATTGTTGAACCTAGCACAATAGTCCTGGACGGTTTCCTGTGGACCTCTTTTCAAATTGTCATATTCTATTAAAATGTGTAGAGGGTCTTTCTTCTTTTCCCATCTATTTAAGAAGAATTGATAAAGAGCTTCTGAATCAGCTACAGAATTTGCAGCAAGTGCTCTAAACCAAATTCTTACATCACCGATTAGACTTTGGACAAAAATCTTCATCCTCACATCATCATCATCTATTTCATAATTCTCAAAGTAATCTTGCATTTTCTTAGTGTGTTGTTGGGCTGTATAGGAGCCAGTACCATCAAAATATGTAATTTTACTCTGATAATCCTGAGGCATAGCCCCTGGATTTCCAGGTAACTGTAGAGGAGCATAACGGTTTGCCATACTTACAGGGATAAATGGGGCAACAGGAAGAAATGGTACAGCTAAAACTGCAGGGACAGCAATGGAAATATATGCAGTGGATGGAGGTGTGGAGAAGGTGCTTTGAGAGGTGGATGAAGAACTAGGAGAAACAGCAGTAATGTTAGGACGGACTGACGCTTTAGCAGGAGTTTGGATATAGTTCTGCTGAACTGTTTGAAGGTTTGAATCAGCAGAATTTTCTTGAGTTTCTTGTTTCCTAAGGGTCTTAGGGATCAAGTTGGGATTTTCAAAAACAGCTGGAGGGTCTGGGTCAGGGTTTGACCTGGTGTAACGAGTTTTCTTCTTTGGAGCCAGCTTCTAAATTTGTTTTTGGTATTTTCTGGAAATGTTTTAAAATCACAGTTTTTTCACAATATTCTACAAGAGTTTCTTTGAAATATAGGAGGCTTTAGGCTTTCCTTTGAATGTGTTGAAACAGAGGAAACTGAGAAAATATTTGGAACAGTTGTTTAAAGCCTAAAACTATACTGGAGATTGACTGAAGCAACTTTTATTTACTCCTGTAAATGCAGAGAAAAGACAGTTTCAAAGGCTACCTGGCTAACTTCAGGCTCCATCTGTAGCTTTAGAAAATAGACAGTAGTTACAAACAGTCATTCAGAGAGTTCCCCAGTGGAGTCGCCAATGATGTTATCACTCAGGTTGTTCCCTGCCTCCTGAAGGGAATACGGCTGAGGTAACCACTAACCAATCTTGTAGCTGCAGATTCTAGCCAATCTGCAAGCAGAGAGGGCTCTCTCTTTGTAATTTAGCTTTGTTTTGTAATATTTTAGGCTAGTTGTGATGCACAGGGTTTTGTTTTAAGTTTGTTGGATGGTGATTTCAGGCAAAGCTGTGATGCAAGTCCAAAACAATCTATACTATTGGGCAATGGATTCAATGATGGTGTACAACTGAAAGTGTTTCTTAGGTAAATGGTAATGCTACAAAGCAAGATAGGCAGTTTTGGAACAATTTTCAAATCTCAAATTGATGGAGTGAAGTCAGGGAATGAAAGGCAATCAAGAATTTTTCATTATGCTGGTCGGGGGAGAGTGCATGGATATTATCAAGGAGCAATGAAGAATTCCTAGGTAATATTCAAAGTGAAAGAATTAGTGCAAACATGAGCAACTAAGAATTCATATTTATGACTAATTCTGAAGAAAACATAATTAATAGCAGAGATTGAACACAGGGTGCATTTAAACAAATCTTGGGCTATTCTTCTTCTCTGTTACCAAGATTATGGAACATATATGAAATTTGCAAACACAGAAAACATAAAACAGTTTAGAATAACTTATTGATCCATAGAATGACACAGGAATTCTGTAGCAGGTCCCAGAACATCAAATCCACATCCAGACGGTCAGCAACAATGAACTTCAATAGCCTTTGTATTAAAATAGTCTCAGAATTTACAGCGCAGTCCAGAGAGAAAATCACCAACCCCAAATACATATTATGGGGAGGTTTTTATACAAACAGGGAGATACAAAATATCATCAAGATAAGTTCTGAAGTCATAACTTCCTTTACCAACTCTTAAGAAGAAGTAAATGAGGGAAATAAATGTTGCAGTAAATGTGAATGTGCTGGCTGTCCAAATTGTCAGAGATATTTGACCTTTTGGACTGAGTGAGTCGGTTGGTTTCTGCGCATTTACTCTGCGTTTGCTGCCTTGATGTTGCTATGTTGTTGTGCCGCT
Organism: Pinus tabuliformis; assembly: GCA_031772625.1. Taxonomy (NCBI): domain Eukaryota; kingdom Viridiplantae; phylum Streptophyta; class Pinopsida; order Pinales; family Pinaceae; genus Pinus; species Pinus tabuliformis. The sequence goes on along the minus strand of CM062804.1, from coordinate 1,333,650,919 downwards.
ATCTTGGCCTTGTCATCAATGCTCGGTTTTCATCAACGAGCTGTAGTCACCATTTATTTTCTGCTTTTTGTTGTTCTTCACCCTTTGACAGGTGGACCGTGCCTCTGTAATTGTTGACCTGTAGCTGACCAAAAGAAAAAATAAAAACAAAGTTACCTGAGCAATATCTCCATCATTCCTTTCCACCAATCCTCTGTAGGAAACTGATGTCTTTGTATCTTTATCAGTGTTTCATCAGCTTCAGTGTATCTATAAAAGTTGGGCTGGACTTCGAAAAGGTGGTTTATCTCATGTTCAATGTAGAACAGATTTTCTAGTTTGTCATAGAGACTTTGTCCAGATGGAGGCCCTGTTTCTTCTGAGGTGCTTGAAGATGCGGTAATTTGATTGGAGGCATAGTTATTTACCTTGTGGGCATATTGCTCATGTGATAGCAGTCTTCCAGCACTGGTTAATAAACTGGGCAGCCCTTTGCTCTGCAATATTGCAAACTTGATTTTGAAATCATTTATCTCTGCCTGCATTTCTTGGCATTTTCTTTCCAGAGTCTGCACAAAATTCCTTAGGGTCAGCACCCTTTTCACTAGTAAGATGGTATCTGTCCTGTTCCTGATACCTATTGCTGCCAACTGCTCTTTGGTATGAGTGTTAAGAAATTGAATCATTCTATTGGCTTGCTCAAGCATATTCCCTAGTGATGCTCTAGCCTTTTGAGTTTCGAATTGAGCTAAGCCTATCAATTCCATTTGCTCATGTATAGTTTCAATTGATTGCCATTGGTCAGTAATGGATTAGCCAATTCTAGCCCACAAAATTTTCTTGACTTTAGCTAGAGTCTTATCAAGGGTAAGCTCCTTTTCCAGCTCCTTTATTCTTTTCTCCAAGGCCTTTAGTTCCCTTATCTTCTTTGCTACATCCATCTTTGATTTTTCATATCTTACCTCAATTTTGGCCAGCTTTTCTTTGGCCTCTTTCAATTCTGCCATCTGTACTTCCAGAGCCTTTATTTCTTTCATCATCTCCTCCATACTCAGGTTGGCCTCTTGCTCTGTTGTTGTTGTAGTTGTTGTTGAAACTGTTGTTGAAGTTGAGGCTGGAGTTGAGGTACCTGCTATTGATGTTGGATCAGTAGGGGGACTATTGCGGTGACCATAGGAGGAGCTGCTGTAAGAATGTGAGTTGTTTGAGCTGGCTGAGAGGCCAATTCTCCCTGCCTTCCTTGCAGTGATGCCTCCAAGGCACCCTCTGTTTCTATCAGTATTTTATGCATCCTCATGAGCAAGCTTACTACATCCTCCTCTTCTTTTTGTTGTGCCACCTCTTTAGTTTGAGGATGTATTGTAGCTGGCAGCCTGAGTTGTCTTCTGAGGGCTGCTATGTTTTCTTCTTTCTTTTTGATCAAGGCCTGAATGCCATTAGGATCTTTGGGATCATGTCCCAACTCTATAATAATCTCCTCCAAGGATTTGATTCTATTATCCTTAGCCATTGACGAGGCCTTATCCAATTCTAGGTTGGCAGAAGTATTGTGCAATGAATTTTGTAATCTATGAGCCAATAATGTTTTGTCTGCCAAGGTAGAATATACCATTTCACCAGTTTGTTTGTGTAATTCAATCTGGTCCATTGGATAGATGTCTTTGGAGAGAACTTCTAGATTGGTTCTGATATAGTTAGCAGCTGATTATGGTTGCTGCATTGTAGGTCTGAAATGACTGAGGGTCATTTTACCTTCCTGAATATCATAGGCTGCCATTAGCCTTTGTTGATTAGTGGGAGCCATTCTTAGCAATTGGTTATAGAGCTGGAACCTTACTGGCTCATTTCTGGCCTTGATATCAATGAATGCCTCCTTGATGTCAAAGCCCTGTCTACTCTTTTTCCTGGTGGATGTAACCTCCACACCTTATTGTCTCTCTTTCTCTGGATGAAAGGAGCTAGCTGATGTTTCCATACTTGGGGGAACTTGTTGTTCAGTTGGTCCCTCTGGAAATTCTTCTTCTGAATAAGGATTTAATCTTTGTCTTTTTTCTCCTTGCTGATCTATAGATGCCCCTGTGGGTGTCTCTTCCTGTCTATCCCTTTTCTTGGCCCTTTCCTCATTAAGAGGAGTCTGTAACACAGGGATTTCAGTCACCTTTGCTTGTGTTGAAGGGTCTTGCCCTTGACTTTGTTCATCTGTTGAAACTGGCCGGTCTGCCATTGTCTCTTGCTGCTCGGAATGGTGCACCTGCTGCTCTGACTGCTGCACCTCTTTTCCTTTAGATGTCTCTGCTGGTGGAGCACTTTCTTGGGCAGGCTGTTTGGAAGTTGTGGCAGATGATGTGCCCGCTCCAAGGTGTCGAGGCAATGTGCAAAACACCTGTCCAAAAGATTCCAGGTCAACTGATTTTTCAAGGTCTTTGATTGCTTTTTCTGTTATCTCTTCCTCAGTAAGCTCTTCCACTAGTGTGCCCTCTACCCATTCTTGTTGATTGGCATATTGTTCAATTTCAAGGATTCTGTGGTGCACATACCCTGTGAGCTTGTTTTTAACTCTTCTAAAGCTTATGAAATGTTCAGGGTCATATGGTGACCACTGGAAACTTAGTTTGAGCTTAAGTTTCTCTCTCAGAATAGTGTCAGCATCCTTCCATGCTTCTTCCCTTTTATTAAAGATAAAAGGGCCCAGTTGGTGTCTTATCTTGAGCTGTGCTTTTTTCCTAGCACCATAGAAGTGAGTTAAATCTACACTGTTTAATTGCCGATAGTACTCCAAGGAAAAAAGTCTCATGGGAACATATTTTGGCAGTCTGTAGGGGGCTAACTCACAGCCATAAATCCTGATTACAGTGTGGTTTTGGTAGAAGTACCAGTCACCAATGTTGTATCCCTTTGAGAGATGTAGGATTCTCTGCATTTCAGCAGTGAGCCTGGGAGGAGGATCTGTTGACAATAAGCAAGTGGTTGGATAGATAAAAAGGTCAATGAACTCACAGTATGTGTATGGGGAGTAATTAACATGATGGAACACTGAGGACAAAAATATTTTAGACCTTCGCTCCCCCTAGCATCCAATTTTTTAAGGAAGACCGAGAAACTATCAGACTAATAGTACAACATCAAATGATATATATATGAAGTGTATTTGAACACCCTTTCTCTCTCCAAATTCATGAACTGCTCATGAATTTTGTTAGCTATATAGGAGGCATAATCATACTTGATAGCAGGGGGCTGTCCTGGAGTAAACATAGACATCAAAGCAAAGACAGTCTCATCCACAATTTCACTTGTTCTGAATCCCAAGATGTAGGAAATCATGTCTATGAGAATTTTTCCATCCTCAGTAAACCAAGCATGGTGATAGGGGATTTTGAATCTGGAGTATGACTCTGGTGGCATAAACAGCTTGGCAATTTGGTCAATTTCTGTAGAGGACAACTTTGAGGCTTGATCCAACAATTGTTTCATGGAAAGGGGGACCAAAGGCTGAGATTGCTCGAATTGCAGCATCTCATTTATTGACTGAGGGGTAATGTAAAAGAGGACATTTCCAGCAAGGTCCATCACTGCCCTTTGAGAAGGCTCATAATTAGCACAACATTGATGGATGAAGTCAGGGAAGACATTCACTGAGGGCCGGTAGTATATAGGCATATTAGACTCCCATATTCCAAATAGGTCAGCTTTGTTTCTGAAGTTATTCCTTATTTCACAGAAAGCCTGAAGGTGAGGCTTGATTCCCTCCACGTCATCGATCTGAAAGTCTCTGTCAGCAAGAGGTAGCCTCTCTAACTCTCTATGAAGTGCATTTAATGGTGCAATATTCAGGGTCACTGGAACCTCCATGATTAACTATGATTATAGTTGAATTTGGTCTATATTTCAACAGGAAACAGAGTCCTGACAGTGGTTTTTTTTTTTTACAGGAATGTTGCAAATTGAGTTAATATGGAAATGGCCTCTCTGGCCAAGACTCAAAGGAAAAACCAAGTCTTCAGAGTTTAGCTAGGAAGCTGAGAAAATAGTGAAAAGATCACTTCATCTGCAGGTGCTTTCCTGATGGTTTTAGACGCGGAAAATGAGCTCAATTTCAAGTTTCAGGGGCAATTTGCAGAGGGTCACAGAATTGGCAGGTTTTGCTCGTCAGTATGGTTAAACAGTGAGGCAAAGCAGAGTAGCTTGCCGGCGATAATGTATTTGAGTTGAATCTAGCTGTATTGGTGATCTTTTACAAAGAATTTATGAAAAACAGGGTTTATGGGCGTTCCCAGGTAAATACCTGTTTATTCGAGACTTTGCTGTGGAATGGAGTTACAGGTAGAGCTGAGGAGGTTAGATTTGCAGGTTGAATATGCCTGGGTGACGAACTGGGGCGTTGATGGTGGATCCGATGTAGTTCTCATGCACAAACTTTCACCATTGGTCACATAAACAAAAACATCACTTTCGTGAGTTTTTAACAAAACTTTGTGGTTTTTCGGAATTTTTGGCGCTTTTTGTGCTGACGTCAGCATGACGTCACCTGGTCCTGTAGCATGGTACGACGGGTGTTGTGGCAGCTAATGTGGATGGGTGACGGGGCAACCACGACGGACTGTACAGTAGCGTGGGCGCTGGCGTGGTGTATGACGTGGGCGGTGGGGAGGACAAGCGGTAAGTGGTTTGCATCGGACCACTTTTGGTAAGGGGGTGGTTTCTGTTAGAGCGGTCCCGATGCAATAGAAATGGGCCACGCGTCCCTGCTTACGGTGGCAAAATTGCTTTCTATCGGGAGGTTACCTCCGTACAGCGGGGCGGCTCCGATATCAGCGTGGGTCATTAGATCTGGCGGGCGTGATCCAACAGCTGACGGGAAGCGCAGGTGCTAGTACAATACGGTGCGGGGACCCGCCCATATTTTAATAATATACAATTTCGCGGGGTTTACAACTTTGGAATTATGGGTTATTTGTGGTTATATGGGTGGGTATGGTTATTAATTTAACCAAATATTAAATTAACCCCAAGGTTTATATGCGCACCAAGGTTTGAATGTGTGGTATGGGTGGGAGGGTTTAGTGTGGTTATTTATTTAACCTGAAGTTAAATAAATCTCGAGGTTTATGGATGCGCAAGGGTTCCTATTAAAGTCCTAAATGGACTTAATAATTCCCCGAAAATTGTATTGTATGGCTATAATTGCCAATGGGTAGGGATATTTAGATTTTTTGAGTTCTTATATAGTTTTTGTAAAAATAGGGGTGGGAAAAATGATTGAGGGAGCTAAATAATAAAGTTAAATGTTAATATGACTTTATGGAATGAAACTACATGAACAAATGCTAAGTTTGTAAAGTGAAAACTTAGGCATGAGAAAATGAAAGGAGTATGGAATGATGATTTTTACACAAGAAATGTGGCTTCTTTTCACTAAGTAAACTCAGAGTTCAACCTAGCATTTCTCCTAGAATGAAGTGAAACAGGACTATTGGGCAGATCCCAAGGTCCTTGAGGGGGTGTTAGTAAAATATTTCTGGGGGGATGATGGGGGAATTAGTCATGCTTCCATTGTTATGTAACCAAACAACTGCCATGGTACCAATGTCATTGATGAGATGAGTCTTTCTTGACAAGACAAAAAGTGATCATAACCTTGCTTCTGCAACCTCAACCTACTTACCCAGCCTACGTCTAGCATTTTTTCTTCCTTTTGATTGGGTACATTTGGGCTAGCAAACCTTGATTTTCCACTTTTCTTTTGTCTGCCCTCCTATCTAAGTCTACCCTTATCTCTTCCAAGGGCCCCGATTAAGCAGTTGGGCTCCTTATTGTCTCTACCTATTTACTCATCTTCCAAGCTTGAACTGTTTGGACAAATATTCATTCTCTATTCTACCACAGCAAATTTAAATATGGAGTGGTTCAGATTGAACTGTTGGGCTATCCATCAAATGTGATAAGCAACAGTATTTGCATATTGTGAACCTGCAAATCAGATAGCAGTGGCATTTTGACTGGTCACTTTCCTGGTCTTTTGGTTTGGGGTTCATTTCTATTATTCTTTCTGACCAATTTACTCTTTTTTCCCTTTGATTTTTCTTTTAGGGCATACCCTCTTTACATTTTTTAATTTTCTTTTTCTATATAAAAAATATGGAACCTTTGCAACATGGAAAGGATGATCATATTTGGCACATTCCATAGTCAATCATAAAAAATGAAACCTATTGGTATAGGAACCTAACACATTCCAAAATGAGGAGGTATATCAACCACCACTATATCCATTACCACACTTTTCACAAGATTTGAGTCAAATTTACCATCAGATCCTTTATCACGCCTAAGAACTTGACTCTCTTGGATTCAAAGGAGTACAAGTCTTTGTATGGTCTGGTGATCTCCAAACCTGACTGTTCTATTACTGATAGTGGCATGAGGTTGTGTGAAGCCCATGAATCCATTATGTAGCTATGCAACAAAAGGTCATGGATCACCAAAGTCACATAAAATGGTGGAGTAGAGGGATCCAACTCTTCCACATGCTGCCCAAAAACAACCATTGGCCTCTCCTTCTAGAGGTTAAAACTATCATGGGATGGTGTTGAGCCAGTTGGGTGCATGACTTTGGAGACTTGAGCTTTGTAATGAGGTTCCTTTAAAATCTTAGTCAGAGGAACTTAAATTTTTAGCTTTTCTAGCTCCATTCAGAGATTAAACGTATGTTTCCCTTTTCTTCATCTCCATGCTCTGTTCCTTCTCCCTTCCCACTGGAAGTTGTTAGCAGGTCAGGCGACTCTTTTTCTGTGTGTCCCTTAGGACCATTGCTCTCTTTATTTGCAAAGACTCTTGTCTTAGGTGGGTCAAGATGTAGCTTACTCTTCCCTTTGTCTGGGGATGGAGGAACCACTTAGGGAGCAGCTTCTGATGAGCCCCAGAAATGGGTAATTATATGGGCTCATTTTACCTCTTAATTCGACTTAATCCACCATTCTCATTAGTTTGTTGCATTTTTTTTTATCATATTTATGCTAATAGAGTGAATTGGGTTAGTCATTATGCCAAAAAGTCTAATGTGTGATTTATGCAGATTTTTGGTCAATTTTGAGACAAAATCAAAGGTTTAATGAGAATTTGGTAGCCAAATTAATGGAAGAACAAGGGAGAGGATTTATAGGAGGGTGTCCCCTTCATTTATGATCCCTTACCTCAAATTCTCCATTAAAAAATTGGAGCACAAAGCCAAGGGGCAGCCAAGTAAGTTAAGTAGGACTATTGTTATCTTCAATTCCAGGAAGCCGAGTTCCTTGACTTTAGGAGGATTGTTGGAGGTCCCCATTTGTATAAATAACAAGGCTGAGGGCTTCAGTTTTGTTAGTCAGATTTTAGTTAGATGTTAATCATTTGTTAGTCTATTTTCGCACTTTAATGCAGCCCTGTATCAACACATTTTCGAGCTTCTTCCTGTAGACAGTTTTTGGGATGTAACTATTATTTTTTGATCAATGAAGATGAACCTAGCTGTTATAGACATTTTTGTGCCTTACAGCATGAAGCATGAAATGTCCATAATCAAAGGGATCCAAAGTCCCTAAACATGTTGTTCTTACCCCTAGAAGAACAAGGTCAGCAAACCACAGCACTTCCCATCAGTTCTCCACCTGAAAACACTCAAAAACAGGCTATTTTTGGATCATGTCAGCTGCTCCACTGAGCAACTGCGCTGAATGTCAACTGCTCCTCCTTGTACCTGCGCTGAAAGTCAACTCCAATGAAGGCTACCTGCGCTGGGCGAGATTGGCCAAGTGGCACAGTCATTCTGCAAGGTGTCAATTGCCCAGGAAGCTTCCAAACTGACACTTGGTTCAAGGGATTCGCCCTGTGATGAGTAAGAGGTACTTGATCTCCATGTGTAAGCAAGGATCTCCAAGTGGACTCAAGAACTGAAGATTAACTGAAGAGGGAGAGGACACAAGGCAGCTTTAGGTCAGTCTCAAGCTGACTCACCCTTTCTCCTTCTACCCTATATATAGAGCTCTTCTATGAGGTCTAGGGAGGCTGGAATTTTGTGCAAAGCAAGGAAGTGCTGTTGGTTTACAGTTAGAGCTATTGGGTGATTGCTTTTATAGAGGAGAAGAGGAGATTTCTTGCTGCTAGGGAGGTGCTGCTGGATTGGAGCCATTTATGGTTGTAACCTTCTCAGAACCTTTTTCTTCTATCAATAAAGCTTTTGATGTTCTCCTATATACTTGTATTGCAATGATGTATTGTTTTTATCTGTATATTTGATTCATTCTAATCCATGCATCAGTTATGAGTACATGTTTCTTGTAGTTTCCCTCTCTTGTTTTTGCAGGATCTTTGTGTAGCTGGGCCGGCAAAGGGAGCAAGGAGCTGGGAACAAGAGGCAAAGAGAGAAGACAGGATCGACAAAAGCGAAAGACATCGGTTGGTCAATCTTTTCTTCCTTCTCTGTACTTTCATAAAGGAAAACTATCAAAGCTTTACTTTCAGTTTGTTGTGGGGAAAAGTATCCGACTCGGAATGACCCTATCCCGACTCTAAGGGTGATAGTTCAGTTTGTTGTGGGGAAAAGTATCCGACTCGGAATGACCCTATCCCGACTCTAAGGGTGATAGTTCCTTAGCAACAACTGAAAGTAAAGCTTTGATAGTTTTCCTTTATGAAAGTACAGAGAAGGAAGAAAAGATTGACCAACCGATGTCTTTCGCTTTTGTCGATCCTGTCTTCTCTCTTTGCCTCTTGTTCCCAGCTCCTTGCTCCCTTTGCCGGCCCAGCTACACAAAGATCCTGCAAAAACAAGAGAGGGAAACTACAAGAAACATGTACTCATAACTGATGCATGGATTAGAATGAATCAAATATATAGATAAAAACAATACATCATTGCAATACAAGTATATAGGAGAACATCAAAAGCTTTATTGATAGAAGAAAAAGGTTCTGAGAAGGTTACAACCATAAATGGCTCCAATCCAGCAGCACCTCCCCAGCAGCAAGAAATCTCCTCTTCTCCTCTATAAAAGCAATCACCCAATAGCTCTAACTGTAAACCAACAGCACTTCCTTGCTTTGCACAAAATTCCAGCCTCCCTAGACCTCATAGAAGAGCTCTATATATAGGGTAGAAGGAGAAAGGGTGAGTCAGCTTGAGACTGACCTAAAGCTGCCTTGTGTCCTCTCCCTCTTCAGTTAATCTTTAGTTCTTGAGTCCACTTGGAGATCCTTGCTTACACATGGAGATCAAGTACCTCTTACTCATCACAGGGCGAATCCCTTGAACCAAGTGTCAGTTTGGAAGCTTCCTGGGCAATTGACACCTTGCAGAATGACTGTGCCACTTGGCCAATCTCTCCCAGCGCAGGTAGCCTTCATTGGAGTTGACTTTCAGCGCAGGTACAAGGAGGAGCAGTTGACATTCAGCGCAGTTGCTCAGTGGAGCAGCTGACATGATCCAAAAATAGCCTGTTTTTGAGTGTTTTCAGGTGGAGAACTGATGGGAAGTGCTGTGGTTTGCTGACCTTGTTCTTCTAGGGGTAAGAACAACATGTTTAGGGACTTTGGATCCCTTTGATTATGGACATTTCATGCTTCATGCTGTAAGGCACAAAAATGTCTATAACAGTTGCCCCCTAAAGTATGAGGTCGTTTATCGGGTGAAATGCTTTATCCAGAGGATCCGAAGTTCATTCAAGTGCTGAGAGGTGCCCTGTAATACGATACAATACAATACATTATTTTTCATTCTGTTTTCATGATCTAGCTGAGGCGGGCATTCCCATGCTCAGCTTTATAAATACATTTTGGTACATAGAACAGACGATCGTCTGATGGTAGACTGATAATTTTCTGCTGAAATTATCATCCTTTGAGTAGGATGATCATCTGCTGCAATGATGTACATGACAAATGCTTTTATATTTCCTGAATATGTATCGCAGCCCGGATGGATGAAACTAGATCCGGGGTCTTCAAACTCGTTCGATCTTCACTCTAAGTACAAGTCGATCCATGTGAGAATTTCGTTGAAGTCGAACATGGAAAGACATCGCTTGATTACCGGTCAATGATGAAAACCGTTAACAAGCGCGAGAGGAATCACCGATAATGATAATGACCCTCAAGGTACTGCAGTACAATTCACATGGCGTGAATAAAGGACTTGGCGTCGAACGCCACGCAAAATCTTCTGGTCGAAGGTCATTGATGTATACCTGTCGCCGGAAGTGAGAAACTTGCCATTGAGGCATGCAAGCTTCAAAGTACTGATGGGGTTGTTCCTAGATCAACTTCTTGGATAATGAGCTGAAGTCGACAAGAAGCGATCCGTCAAAGGAGGGCCTTAATGAATCCCACATCAATGACACGGAACGGAGCTAATGATTTTAGTGGAGGTGAAAACAAACTGTGACATATGATTCAGGGTGGCGATCATGAATGGATGAAGGATAATGTATGGCAGTGGATGGGACACGGTTGACCCTTTCAGAATGACCTCTCTTGAACATATAACGACACTGATGCAATGGATCGGTAGCATTACCCCAAAATGTGGATGGTTTGGCGAAGACCATGGTGAAGAGACCGGTGAATGAAACAACCCAACCCGATGTGGTACGGAAGAAAAGTGTCATGTTCAAGAGCGACTTGCTACCATTAAGCTTTGACGTTCTCCCAATTTTTCCCCAGTCATTTCTGACCAGTACCTCTTTATTTTTGTCAAGCTTGAGGAGGATAACATATGCTTGTTCTATAACCTGCCCTTCGGGCAAGCCCATCACTATGATTTAACGAGCTTAGCGATAGGGAAACTCGTTCTCGTCTAAAGACAAGTTTGTCGCTATTTAATCATTTTAACGAGTCTAACGACAAGGAAAACTCGGTCCTTTTCATTTTTAGAGAGTCTGAAAAGGTACAGAAAGTTAACTCCATAATTCCTTTTTCGTCATCTAATCCCTTAAGTCCGAAAAAGTATAAAACAATACAGAAGGGATGAATTTTCGATTGCTTTAACGAGCCGAACAAAACAAGCGCTCGATCTTTTTGTGCAATAATCCCTCAGGTCCAAAAAAGATTAAAATCTAGAGGAGGGATAGCTCTTCCGGTCGTTTAACGAGCTGGAAGGCCAAAACTCGGCAAACTTTTCATATTTTACGAGTCAGATGAAAAGAGCTCAAAGAAGACTCGTCTTTTGAGGAACGAGTGATAAACAGGGATAGCAACAGATTCCAGGTACAGGTTGGAATTCTCCAATCACGGTAGTGTCACAAGGATGGCTAGGTGAAATCACTCTTCGCAGCTGTTTCTCAAAAGAGGTAAACACACAAATGGAGGTGAATGATCGGCCAAATGAAAAGTGGAGGTGACGGTGCACAAACACGACCAAGGCTTTTATGGCTGATGGATTTACGATCTCAAAAGGTTATTTACCGGGATAGGTTCTTTTTTTTTAGATAAAAATGAGCTTAAACTCTGGAGGGAACATTGCTCACTGCTTTTATTTATTTTTTAACGAGCATGAAGACCGCGTTAAAACTACTCGGTTCTTTTGCATGCCCCCAGCCTCATAATGACACATGTCAAAGGGGGGTGCCCCCCAAGCTTCATTGCATTCATCTTGGTGGTTGGAATGAAGGTTTACCTCGGGGATTTGTTTCATTTTTTAATGAGGTTGACACAAGATTAGAACCGTCCTCAGGACTCCTTATTTCATTTTTTAACGAGGTTGACATGAGTTAGGAACTATCCTCGAAGCCCACTGTATTTACAGTATTTCTATTAGGGCGATGATCCATGCTGACAAAATGTTTAGGAATCTTCCGAATCCATTAGATATAGAAGATTTCATATTGTAGGTTTCCACTGTGGCCCCTTCCGCCAGATTGCTTGCAGGTGGTAGGGCAAAAGTACCCATTAAGGCAGGGTCTTTTAGGAAACCTACTCCAATATTTTGAAGCGAATGATTGCTTCCATGGATCATTGGAATGCTTCCCGTAACTTGTGAACTGTCGGGCAGGAAAGTTTGTTGGTCGACGACTGTAATCCCTCCTTGAAAGGGAAATGCAATCTTCCTGAAGTAGGTCGACACGACTGCAGCCATGGCATATATCCAGGGCCTTCCTAGTAGGATGTTGTAATCGAGGTTTCCATCAATTACTTCAACATCGACTTCTACTGTTTTGCCCCCCAGTTCAACTTGCAAGTTACCTAAAATCCCGTAGGGAGTGTATGATCGTCCATCAAATGCTTTTAAGGTCGTTGACGATTTCGACAAGGGTGGTGAGCCTAAATTTTTCCAGCAACTCATCGACATAAGACATGTAGATGCCCCCTCATCAATAATTGTTCGATGAACAGTTTTGTTGAGGGCTCTCACTTGAATAAGGAAAGCTAGTTGAGCTGATAACTTAGGGTCATATCCTTTATGATCAAAGGCCACAAGATTGGAATCCATTGGGCCAATCCCACCTATTGCTGATAATAAAGTTTGCTCTTGGGAGGGGCAATTTTGCGGTACCTCAAGTGTCGACATAGCGGATGGCGATTGGGCCAGGTCCTCTATTATATTATAATTCTGTGCTATTTTGGCACTAGGATTAAATGTCGATTTGTGTACTACTCCCTTTGGCAACTTTATCATTGGTTTAGGAATGATGGGTGGCACAACTTTGGTCAAAGCTGTCGTCGAACTACTAAGTTGTTCATTAGCCTTGTTATTTGACAGCCATGGATTCCCGTAATCTTTATTCCTTGTCAAAGCATTATTTTGCTGCTTTGAGGTAGACAACATAAGCACTTGGGATCGGGAAGAATTTTGATTAGCAACCAGATTTTGACCTGGATTAGGAAACGGATCAATCAACACGGCTGAGGTTTTTGAACTCTTAAAGAATCTTTTAAGCTCAGCTTTGTATGGACAATCTGCTGTCCAATGATCCTCATCGCATATATGACACCCCGAAGGGGGTTTCCCTTTTCTCCCTTTCTTTTTCTTCTTGCCCCCTGGTTGCTTCAGTTGTTTGCCCTTGTCGTCCGACACGGCACTTACTTCCGAGGCAAGAAGTTCTTCATTTGCATTTTGATTCAAAGTCTTACGGGTTTTCTTAGACGAATCCCGTGTTGACTTTGCGTTTGCAGTGCCAATCACACCATCGCCGGCATGAGAGTCACTATTTGATCCAGGGGGGGGAGGAATTGAAAATTCCGGTCTAGGGGCGTCAGGTATCTTGTCATAGAGCGTGCCAGACTGAGTATATACTAAGTCTAAATACTGGGCACGAGCAATAACTTGCTCCTCTGTTACGACGCCTCCCTTGGCCACATCTTCTGTTATAGCAGGAAGAAGCGACTTTATAAACCACTCAGCTAAAAGCTGATCTGGAACATAAGTCTTTACCATTCTGCGACGACGACGCCACTCATGTATATGATCTGATATATGTGTGGCCGTTGTCTGCTTGAAATTGGTTAAGATCTCTGTTCCAGTTTCGTACCTTATAAGTAACTGAAAGTGTGTTAAGAAAGTCGTGGCTAGGGAACTAAAATTGTCGAAAGAGGCTCTAGGTAATTCAATATACCATTTAGCCGCCGGACCAGTCAATGTCCTTTGGAAAAGGCGAAGCCTTATCGAATCATCATTCAAGGTATTCGACGAACACCACAGATGGAAAGTCATCACATGATTCAACGGGTCTTCGCCAGGATTTCCATTGAATTTAGGAATGTCCGAAGGAAGTTTGTGAGGAATTGCTGGCCACCAATGGGCATAGGCGATTGGATCATTTGAAAATCGATGTAAATCTGGTAATTCTAGAGTTGCCACGAATGGCAACTGCTGATTCAGGTTTGGCGAGGCGTACCCAGGATACGATGGAATCGCCTGAGCAGTAGGCCTTTGCATACCAGCATAATGCAACTGATGTTGATAGGACTGATATGGCTGGTGGGCTTGGCCACTGTAAAGTGGTTGATTTAACCCGTTCTGAATATAGGGTTGCCCACTATTTGCAAAGATCTGTTGCTCAGATCCCTGGTACACCTGTTGAAACTGAGGTTGTTGGTATTGCACCATCCATGGCTGCGAAGCCATGTTTTGCTGTGCGATACTAACCGACGGACCAAGATGCGGGGTTATGGTTCCCGTTTGTATCTGTGTCGTCCCGGCAGTTGGCGATTGTGGTTGTGTTGCAGGGTCAAGGGGCTGTTGCATTACAACTTGGGGTTGACATACAACAGGCATCGATTGAACTTGCGACACGGTTACAATTGCTGGCGTCGTCGGGATGCTAGACATAGGTACACATTGTTGCATGGAATATACAACTCTCGGTTGTTGGGGCAACATAGGCACCCAACCACTCGTCGTAACTTCAGTCAAACCTGAATGCGGTTGAAAACTGCCGTATGGGTATCCTCCCGGAGGGGGAAGTGAAAGGGCATATTGCCCCCCATACGGTAACAATCCGGAGCTCAAGGGTATAGATTGCCTTTGACGACTGGATGGTCCAAACTGATTTCCAAAGGGATCAATTTGTCTAGTTTCAACATAAGAATTACCGGGTATTATACCGGAAGAACAAACTGGAACAGACCAAGTTGTCGTAATAGTCCCTGGGTGGACTCCTTCTAGCTGTTGAGAGCTAGTCGGGACAGCTGGTATGCCGACAAACATCGTCGGAGTGACAGCAGGAGCTTCTGCTGTCGCTGTGTCATTTGGCACAGTCCTAGATGTCGACGGTTGCTCAGACATTTTAAGTCTATCCAATAAACTGCCTAACGATTCTACAGGAACTTCCACTGGCGATGGACAAACTTCTTATGCAGAAGGAAAAAGAGTGATGCCTACTCCAAAATGAGTTGGAGTATTTGCTTGCTGGTCCTCTACGATTTCCTCTATTGCAATCAGACCAGGAGGAAGAGGAAGACCGTTAGGTCCGTAAAAGATTTCTGGTGCCGAAGAAGGGGTTGCTTCGACAGCGACAGTTGTTTGAGCAACAAGACTCTGTGGACCGGTTTCAGATGGAACTGGTTCAGTTATGCAAGTACTTGTTCTCAGACTAGGATCAGTACAACTGTCCCTCTGTCGCTGTTGAACTTCTTCAATAGAGGCAAGGATTCCAGAAATATTAGGAGTGACCAGAATCTCAGATGTAGTTGGAACTGTTGTTCTAACTTTAATGGGAGATTTTGACCCGGTCAAGCGAGTTTGCTTCGTCCGTACTACTCTCGATTCCGGAGACAAAGACGGTTGACTCGCGAGTCTCCTCGAACGACGGAGTTCTAATTGACTTTCCTCCACGGTTGCGGATTATTCGATCAACTAAAATACAAAAAGGGGAATTATGTTTCCGTATTGAATGAATTTTATTAGACGCTTTTAGACACAACTTTGCTTTTTCATGTTTTAAGAGTCGAGAAAAAGCTAAAGATGACTCTAGTCGCCTTCGATGTATTAACGAGCCCGAAGTGACAAATGCTCGGTTGGACTTTTTCAGTTATAGAGTTTGAAAAAGGCCAAAAGAAACTGCTCTGGAGATCTAGGCAGAGGGTGTGCCAAACCTTTCGCGAAACCACAGAATACGTTTTACGGTACGGGTGGTCGATCTTCGTGAATGCTGTGTTCACTGCATCGCGATCAGTAGGGCGGCCGACACGGCTTCCTAAGGATAAAGGATAAATGCCTATAGGGGTCTCCCAATATACACGACGGTACGCGGGAGCACAAGTCCGTATTAGTGCTATCGTCCCTCAGGAGGAATCACCCACCTTCGTAGAGATCGACAGTCACTACGTTTAACGACGCCGGAACACGTCTCTACCTAGACCTCTATTGTGAGCGTTATGTTACAAAGCGTTTTTAGATTCATTCAATATATTTTAAGTTGATCTTGTTTAGCAGTTTGTCTTTCAGGATCACCACGAGATGTATTGGTACAAATTCCTAAATGCAGCTAAAATGATAAGCAAGCTTTACAATCTTTTTAGCTTTGAAAATCCTAACTACTGAGGGGAGAGAAAAACATTATCTTTCCACACAGAGCACAAAGCACAAACTAATGCACTTTCCCCTAGATCAATCACGCAAACTTATCAAAAATGCAAATGCAAGATGCATGTATTTCTTTTCTTTTCCCTTAATGTTGATGTAAGACAAAAAGGAAACTGTCGTATAATTTTCGAATTCAATTTGAAGCGTAAACAAACAAGTTTTGTCTAAAATCAAAAGACGCCTTACAGGTACTTGTTTCGACACTAAAAATGTATGAATTCAAACCAAAATATAAAAAACAAACAAACTCAAACAGCCACGAACAGCAATAAACTAGCTCTTAAGATCACAAAGACACTTTTACAGTTCAGGATCTAAGAGGCCACAACTATACTGGTTTGCTTTTCACAATGGGAAACTGTAACTGAAACAAGAAATACTGAAAGAACAATCACAGTTTCATCATACAACGGAGGCGGAATAATGTCAAGGAAAGCTGGTTTACAGCAAGTACAATGACAAGCAATCAGCAGCAAAATAACAGTGAAAACAAGGCCAAGACACAGTAGGAAACCTCAGCAAGACACTGGCTAACTGGTTCAGCGCAGGCTCTGGTCTGTCAACTTGACATTCAGCGCAGTTCCCGAAGGGAGTACCTGCGCTGAAATGCAGACTGCCTTTGGGCAGCCTGCACTGAGACACGAGAGTTGCGTTTACAAGGGTTTCCGGGTCATAAAAAGCTCAAAAATTCACTGTTTTTGCTGAAATAAAAAGCTATAGGTCAAGTACAAGCTAAGGGATGATCAAGAGGATGAAAAGCTATCACAAAGAGTACAAGAGTCCTTGTGGATCAGCTCTTCAAATCATAAACTTGCTCAGAAACTGAGCCAGAGCAGCTGCCCTCTACTTTGCAATTGAAGGATTCAATTGCAGTTCGATTTGGTGCTCTCCTTGTTTATGAGATGAATAGCTAGAAACACAACTAACCAACAAGATACTAGCTCCCCAGTGGAGTCGCCAGTTTGTTGTGGGGAAAAGTATCCGACTCGGAATGACCCTATCCCGACTCTAAGGGTGATAGTTCCTTAGCAACAACTGAAAGTAAAGCTTTGATAGTTTTCCTTTATGAAAGTACAGAGAAGGAAGAAAAGATTGACCAACCGATGTCTTTCGCTTTTGTCGATCCTGTCTTCTCTCTTTGCCTCTTGTTCCCAGCTCCTTGCTCCCTTTGCCGGCCCAGCTACACAAAGATCCTGCAAAAACAAGAGAGGGAAACTACAAGAAACATGTACTCATAACTGATGCATGGATTAGAATGAATCAAATATACAGATAAAAACAATACATCATTGCAATACAAGTATATAGGAGAACATCAAAAGCTTTATTGATAGAAGAAAAAGGTTCTGAGAAGGTTACAACCATAAATGGCTCCAATCCAGCAGCACCTCCCCAGCAGCAAGAAATCTCCTCTTCTCCTCTATAAAAGCAATCACCCAATAGCTCTAACTGTAAACCAACAGCACTTCCTTGCTTTGCACAAAATTCCAGCCTCCCTAGACCTCATAGAAGAGCTCTATATATAGGGTAGAAGGAGAAAGGGTGAGTCAGCTTGAGACTGACCTAAAGCTGCCTTGTGTCCTCTCCCTCTTCAGTTAATCTTCAGTTCTTGAGTCCACTTGGAGATCCTTGCTTACACATGGAGATCAAGTACCTCTTACTCATCACAGGGCGAATCCCTTGAACCAAGTGTCAGTTTGGAAGCTTCCTGGGCAATTGACACCTTGCAGAATGACTGTGCCACTTGGCCAATCTCGCCCAGCGCAGGTAGCCTTCATTGGAGTTGACTTTCAGCGCAGGTACAAGGAGGAGCAGTTGACATTCAGCGCAGTTGCTCAGTGGAGCAGCTGACATGATCCAAAAATAGCCTGTTTTTGAGTGTTTTCAGGTGGAGAACTGATGGGAAGTGCTGTGGTTTGCTGACCTTGTTCTTCTAGGGGTAAGAACAACATGTTTAGGGACTTTGGATCCCTTTGATTATGGACATTTCATGCTTCATGCTGTAAGGCACAAAAATGTCTATAACACTAGCTTTGCACCAGATTTGATCATTCTTAGGAGGCTTTAGCTCTTGGGTTTGGGCCCAACCCAAGTGTCCAGTACCTCCTTTGTGTACTTTTATGTGTTTTTCTTACATTCATAGAATAATTTCTATTATTTAGGTTAAAATCTTGCTTTATTACTTAGGTTGTTTTTGATGATTAAGATAGTTGTTCATGTTTCAGGTTGATTTGATAGTTTGGCAACAAAAAAGATCCACAAAAATGCTACTAAGTAGTCCTTAATATCATTTCTCCCTCCTTGGGACCATGAATTGGGACCAAGGCACACTTGCTGCCACAAAAACATTGTTTTTGCCTTCCAATGCAATTGCTAGTGTTAGATTTTGAGTTGGAAAAGTTGATATCAGTTGTGTTTTCATGCTTAGATCTGTTCTTTCTCAGTTTCCATAGCTTTCTTGCATGATTTCCTGTCTATAAACTTTTGTTCATCACATTTCTGGTTTTTAGGGCAGATTAGGTCAAAATAGATAAATCTCTATTTTTTTAGTCTTTGTTTGGATCAGTTTTGGAAAGTAGTGTGCAGAGCACCTGTAAGACACTTCTACCCACCCTTCCTCCATCATACAACCTACTCCAATCCTACGCTCAAGATTGCTTTCCCTCATTCGCCACACTTTCTCAGCTTGCCCTAATTTCTACATTTTTATGCAACATTGCTTTCTTCATCCTTGAACAAATCCAACCATCTTCATCACTCCTGAGCTTCATTTACTAGGTCCTAAACCTCTTAACATCCTTATCCATCCTTCATTTCCACTTTCCCACCGTTTTTCCACCATCAACCCTCTAAAAACCACTTTCGGCCTGTTCCTGTAGAATTTCCTATAGATCCCTTGCAACCTCCTGTAGAAGTTCACGCGAGCGATTTTTCGAGATCTGAGCACAGTGGAAATCTCTAGAAGGGTGTTGGGGACCCCTTAGGTCCTCTCCACACCTTCCCAACCTCCTACAAATTCCCACCCCATTTCCTTTTGCCAATAAACCTCTGCACAGTAAAAAATAGTTAAAACACATGCATAATAATTCTGCATAAAATTGCTCAAGAATACAAAAAGATGATTTCTCCATGTTTACCTTTAGAAGTAGCTTAAACAAATTCATTTTACCTTTTCAATAGTCCATGGCATCCATTTTAGCAGCTTACATCTCTTTTCTTGCATGAGTAGGGTTAGTTGATACAACTAGGGTTTACTAGGGTTTGCATTTCCTTTCAGCTTTCATCTTCTTTCTGCAAGTAGACTAGCCTCTTTTGAGTTAGCTTTCATCCATCATAGTTAAAAGCTTCTTTTGAGAACTCATAGAAGTTGGCTTAAGCTCCTAGCGAACTTGTGCCAGCTGATCAAGTGACAGCCTGCAGTAAGAGCTAGTACTTGTGCATATAGCACCATCGCTTCCAAGTTTGTTACAAACTACCAGGTTGATAAAAGTAAAGTAGGGAGTCCCAGGAGTTGCAGCATCATTGCTGCAATACTAGAGCTCACCATCTTTTTGGCGCCATTGCCGGGGAAGCGTTAGAGTACTTTGTGATTACTGCTTTCTTCTATTTTTTTCCTGTAACATTCTGCTAAGTAGTTTATTTCATTTCAAATTCTGCAATTTTCATTTCAGCAAGCGTAGATTAGACATTTCCTGCTTTCATTTCAATTCCGCAATTTCATTTCAGCAAGCATAGATTAGCTATTTCCTTCTTTCATTTCAATTCCACAATTTCATTTCAGCAAGCGTAGATTAGACATTTCCTGCTTTCATTTCAATTCCACAATTTCATTTCAGCAAGCATAGATTAGTTATTTCCTGCTTTCATTTCAATTCTGCAATTTCATTTCAGCAAAATAGATTAGTCCTTTCCTATTTTCATTTCAATTCTACATTTTCATTTCAGCAAGATAGATTTTAGTTAGTTGCAATTTTTTTTTCAATCTATTTCAGTTTTGCAGGTACAAGCCAAAAAAAAAAGAACAAAAATCAACCAAAAAGATTTCTTTTCATACCTCGTAGGAGTAGAGATAATTTAGAAAAATGTTTGCACAACACCCCCACTGCTTCACACAGCCAACCTTCTCTCTTCTTCGATGGCTGTGATTAAGAATAACCTTTAGGTGGACAGCAAGACACATTTGAAGAACCTATAGGGGAGAAGAAGAAGAAAACATTCCTCTGAAGCCAATGGCTGAAAACAGAAATGTTGGGAGCAGTACCTTTTCTTCCATCTCATCCATTGAAGGTGAAATTGGAAACATGTGGGAAGATTTCAAGAGCGAGATGAGGCAAATGCTTGCCATGCATATCAAAAGATATCGAGAGGAATTAGAGAGGGCTTTGGCTATCTTTTGTTCCAAGTGCACCAAAAAGCATCCTAGGAACGAATGTTCATTGCACTCTATAGAAGTGTGTTTTGTCTGTGAAGAAGACCATCCCACAAATTAGTGCCCTTCCTTGCCCAGATTTAAAGCTATGTACCAAAGGGCTGAAGGAGCCACTGAACCACTCTACTTCATGAACCAAAGGCGACCACATGGACCCAGACCTTACCAATAGGGAATGCAAGGGACATCCCAGACTTATTACAACCCCAATCAAGCCACTTCCATGCCTTCTTGGGGCCCCCTGCTTATCCTTCCTGGTCCACACCCCCTCCTTGGTCATATCCTCCTCAATACCATACTCAACCAGATGCTCACTTGTTTCATCCTCACACTCAGCCACAACCTCAGTGGAATGCACCTCATCAAGGGTGGAGGCCCCAATATAACTCTCCTCCTGCTCTTTTGCCTCCACCACCTGCTCAACCACAACCATTACCTCCTGCTCCACCAATGCAACCCTAAATACCTGCTCAACCGAACCTGAACCCGAATAGCAGACAGGCCCAACAAGTATATAGTGGGGAACCACCATTTCCAAACCTGCACATTAGAGTAGCTCAACCCAATTGCAAAGATGAGATACAACACTTCCAAACAACTCCTCTTGAGCTCAATGATATTCACCATAGCTCAGGAAGAGTATTGCAAAAAAGAGATTATATTGAAAGCATTGAAGGACCACATCCAACAAAAGAAGATTCTAAAGAGGAGATCAAAGGACCATGGGCTGCACTTGATGAAGAGAAGACATCAAAATCAGAGATCGAGAGAGCTCCCTCATGGTTACCATCAAATCCTCCATGTATTCAAGAGAAAAATCAGCAAAAAGAGGAAGATGTGAAGGTCATGATAGAAAAAGACATGAAGAATGATCCAGATTAGAAAAACGACCAAGGACACCACAGCTATATTGAGATATGGTTCCAACGGTCACTAAGTTGTAGCAGTACTCTCTTCCTCAACTATGCTTGATCCCTTCAAAGTAAAATCATTTGGTCTCTAAAATTCGGGTACTTGTCAAGGCATGTATTTCAAGCCTCCACATCGTTTTGTCTATCATATCAATGTGCACATGGCTCCATTGGAAGTATCCTTATACTTAAAAATGATTTTGTTTTTCAAGTAGGGTAGGGTAGAGAAAAAAAAAATGAAAAATAAGAGGAAAAAAATAAAAATCTAAGGTGAAAACCACCTCGGAGGCGCCTCAGATTGGCCCATTGATTGAAAACCTCCATGAGTCGGTAAATGGGTTAGAAAGAAGAGAAAAGGGAAAAAATAATAAGATAACTGGGTGAAAACCTCCCTTGGAGGTGTCCAGGGTAGGCAATTAGGGTGAAAACCTCCTTGAGGCGCCCTAGTCGTTTTCAAAAAAAGAAAAAAGAAAAAAAGAGAAAAGAGAATTTTCAGTTGTATTGCAAGTCTACAAGAGAACTTCAGGAATTAGCAGCAGGTGCCAAGAAAGCTCTAAAACCAATAACAACACCTATCCTACCTTCCCTCAACATTCTCCATCATTCTTGACATCCTTTCCACCTCACTGTGCTTCTCTTCTGAAAATTGTGTTTTCTACAGGAGGATCCTGTAGAAATTACATAAAGCTAGAAATGGACTTCAAAAGCAGTTTGGGGAATAGGGAAGCTTCATAAAGGGTTTATAAATCCCCCTGCAATATTCAAACCTCTCTCCCATCAATTCCAAGTCTGCATTATAGCCCAAGCTCATTTTTTCCTACCGTCCAAAAAACTGCAGAATGCTTTGATACAAAAATACATAGAGTAGAAATTTGTTTTTTCCCTAACTTGAAAACCGTGCATCCATTTAAAAAACTGTTTTATGGGGAGTTGTATAGGGATGATGGCAACATGCCCAAGCAATTTCAGCCATATCTAGTGCACAGTTTCCAATAAATTAGCCTCCATCACCTTCAGCCATTTTTGCATTTTCTCCATATATGTGCATCCATTTAAAAATTTGTTTCATGGGGAGATGCATATGGGTGATAGTAACCTGCCCAAGAAATTTCAGCGAATTCCAATGCACAGTTTCCAAGAAATTGACCTCTATCACCTTCAACCATTTTTAGTTTTTCTCGAAATCCGTGCATCCGTTGACCACAATTTTTCTATGGGGGGTGCATAATGATAATGGAAACATGCTCAAAATATTTCATGTCAATCCGGTCTATCGTTTGGGAGCTATGGAAAAAACAACTCGCTGTCCTGCAAAAATCTAGCATCAGCAGCTTGAGGGTGCAAATCTGAAGGTTGAAACAGACTTCTGCAGCTTAGATCCAGCTAGAGTATACCCGCACAAGAAAAATAGCGACACATCAGACAATAAAAAACATATAGCAGAAGGGATACAGGCATGCATTAATTGAATATGAGCATGCAACAGCAAAAGAACCAAGCAACACGTCGACTTACAGGTAAGTGTCTAAACCAGTTCCTCTATTTGCATCTGTATGATTTAAAACTTCATAAATGAATGAATTGTTGGATTAAGCCAGAAAGGTGGCCAGTTAACTGGACACCCTCAGCTGGTTTGATTTCACTCATCTAGAGATCACCTAGCACATGTGTATAGTCAACTCACGGGAAATTTAAAAAACAAGTAATGGTAGATGTTTTGAAATCCAGTGCAACTGTTTTCAAGTGATTAATAGCCAGAGAACATACAGTTTCATAATAACATTGCAATGGGGACCAACGGTCTGCATGGGGCCAACGTGCACTTGGCCAGCTCACCCTCCATCAACGGAAGTCTCCATAAACAGTCGTAAGAACTCATCTTTGAAACACTCTCACCACCTTTGTTTCCATTTTATCATCGTTCCCATAGCTGTAGCAAGCTCTATACTACCTCCATAGTAGCGAACCAGTCGTTCTTCGCCATTTTTCAAAATCCTCCTGCTTATCGGGTTCTACAGCAATGACAAACACATTCTACAGGAGCCTTTCTATAGGAAGCCCAGAGAGCAGCTCTGCAGAGGGAAAATTCTACATTTTTGCCAAGTTCGAGCTCAAAACAAGGTAGGATAAGAAACCCACGCTACATGTGATATATCTACAACAGGTGGTGGGATTTGAAGCAAAGTACTGGATTGAAAAAGGAAGGGAAAGTAAAAACAAAAGTCTTCCTGTGTTTTTCTGAATTCCATACAGTCTCTCCATTTTCTTCTCTGCACTAAAAGTCTGTCTTTTTCTTCCCCGTATTCTCCTGTAAAGAAGAGGTGCAATCATAAAAAAATCAAGCCTGTGAAAAGCATGAATTTGCATTTGGAAGCCCATTTATTGTGTGAAAAAAGAAAAGCACTATTTTATATACTCTTTGTTTTGTCAAAATATTGATTTCCTCAACAAAAGAAAAAACCTGAGAAGTACATTCAGGTTGAGGACAGGGTTTGAAGGAAAAAATTGCAAATTGATGTGGTGAAAAGAAGAACATGAGAAATTCCTGATTCCAGAAAGACAAACCTCAGCTATTCCTCTGTTTCCGGTTTTGAAAGTTTGTTGCCTTCCTCCTCACCTGAACATTTCCAGCAGTCACTACCACCACCACCTTTGTTTGTATTTGTATCGTCGTGCTCTTGACTGCAACGAGCTACCTACCACCTCCATAGCCTTGAAACCATCGTTCTTTGTTGTTTTCTGCTATTGGTGTTCTACAGGAGCAGTAACAGGTTCTATAGGAGCACCTACAACCAGTTCTACAGGAGGGGCAGTGAGCTGTTTTTTAGAAGAAAACACAGTTTTTTGCAAAATTTCTGGCTTCAGGAGGTAGGTTCCATGCATACCCACCTTGATTATCAATATGTGGAAGGAATGATATCATTTTAAGGAAGGATTAAACCTAAAAAAAGAAGAGTAATTGCATTCCAAATTTCTATCTGTTTCTTAAAAAAAGAAGAAAACAAACAGTTTTATCTGTTGCATGTTTCTGCAAAAGAAGTGATGCAATTTTAGGGAAGAATTAAGCCTGAAGAAGGGAGAAATTGTGTTAAAAAAGGTCTGTTTGTTTCTTAGAAAAAAAACATAGTTTTCCCCTGTTTTCCTGTTTTCTTCAAAATTCTTGTCTCCATCTCTACATTTGGTGTTTAGAAGGGGTATAAGCACAATGACAGAAGGATTCATAGACTCCATCATTAAGTTTAAGGCAGGGAGTCTAGATTAGCTGGCTCACCATAGGTTAATTAAAATTTTAGTGGAAGAATCCCTCCATACATTCACACTCCCTATAGAATAGGAATTCTTCAAAAACATGATAGCAGAAGGTGACATAAAAGCCCTCACCTATGATATCAGTCCTTCTGACAGTGAGGAAGAAGAGCAGAAAAGGGGAGAAGATGAAGCAACTGATGACTCAGAAATATGAGAAAAGGAGAAGGAAGAAACTAAAATAGAAGAGGAAAAGGATGAAGAGACCAAATAGGAAGAAACAGAGCAAACAGAGAAAGAAAAAGAGATAAAAGGAGGAGAAAAAGAGGAAGCAGAGGCAAAACCAAGGAAAGGGTCCCCTGAGACTCTAGAAAGAGAGGCAGCAACTAGTCTCACTGCCTTGAGCACACCAATTAAGCCAAAAGAAAAGAGAAAAAGGCAGGCCTCCATGTATTTTGAGGCTAGGGAAAGCACAAGAATTCAAACAAGCAGAATAGGAGGAGCAGTGGAAGGACATGGACAAGAAGGCAGAATTTTATGGCACACATGAGCAGACCACATCAGAAGCTTGGGATGATAGGGAGGCCACCAGGGCCATTAAAGATGAGTAGATAGATTAGTCACTCAGAGGATGAGCAACACCTTTAGTAGGGGGGTGATCATGAGGACCAGAAATGGGTAATCATATGGGCTCATTTTACCTCTTAATTTGACTTAATCCACCATTATCATTAGTTTATTACATGTTTTTTATCATATTTATGCTAATGTTACACAAAATATTGTCACCATGACTATTTGCAGTCAGTATGGGTCTATCATCACTCATACTGTCCTCCTTAGCAAGTCTCAAACCTCATCTCTTCATGTCAAGCTTTAAAAATGAGAGAAAGTTTTTGAAAATCAATAAAGCTCTGGTTCTGCACTTTCTCTTACTATTACCTGCGGTCCCGCACCCCTTGGTCATGTTACCTGTGGACCTGCCTGCTCTGTCTCTAAAGAAGTGGGTGCGGACCCCTGTGAAAGTAAAAAAGGCGCAAGTTTATTCTTAAAAACTCACTTGTAGTTAATTCTGGATGCTTCTAGAAGGAATCTTGACGTGGATGGTTCGCTCCTAGGTGGTTCATGCATCCCATAACTAAAGGAGCTAATCCCTTGATGAGAGGAGCTTATCCCTTTGAAGGAGGGCTTTATCCCTTTGAAGGTGGACCTAGTAACTTCCCTCCATTGCACTATAAATTAAGGCATTGGGCTGGTTGCCAGGGAAGTTAGAAGTTGAACATTTTTGAGGGTAAATGTTGTTGGAATTAAGACTTCCTAGTTAAGCTTGAGAGGAGAGATTACATACCTTTTGGCTTCATTGGGAAGAGAGTGAAACTTATCAAAGTAGAGGAGATTCTTGCTGGACCCTCGGAGGAGCTTGTACAGCATCAAGACACCAAGGTTGTAAAGTTCTTCTTTGATTAAAGTTAATACAATCAGATTCATTTTTCTCAATAAATTATCTTATATGATTTGTTTCATGAATTCCTTGATCATCATGATAAATATGCTTTATTATATTGGCTTTTCAGGTGCTATTTAATGTGTGTGCTTGTTTGTGTTTGCAGATTCTTTACAAGGGAGCTCATTGGGATCAACGGAGCGTGGCTTCCACAAACTAGAACTGGACCCGAGGTAGGCCCAAAACACCTGTTTGCTTTTATTTATAAATTTCATATTTAGAGAAAGATAGAATTTATTTGGTTTGCTTGTCGCTAGATATCAATAGATACTAGGGAGGTCAGTCTTGTCTATGAGAATGAATTATCCGGCCGACAAAATGGCGACTCCGCTGGGGACTTGAATTTTTGATTTTTTCCTTTGCTTTTACTTTGACTTGAGAAACTGTGTCTTTGTTCCTCGTTTTTAACTTGATGTGTGTGGGATTGGGTAGGTTTAGTAGATCTTGAATTATTTTTTGTTTTTCATACTTTTGGAAGAGGACCGCACCCTCTGCTTATAACACAGTGTGGACATCCTCGCACTTTTGTTTTACACATAGAGCGGTACCGCACCTGGGTATACTGGGGGCTTGCGGACCCTGTCAAAATTTTGAAAAACTTGAAATTTTCTCTTTCAGTCAACTTAGGATTTGTTTATGTGTTTTTAGCCTCTGCCCAGATCTGCACGTATCTTGTCAGGAACTTTTCATAGGTTAATTCCATTGGCATTATGGTTTTAGGTGAAATTCCTAGAATTTTTGTGTGCCGGGCTTAATTTTCGTTTTGGTCTTTGTAGTAACTCAGAGCTTAGAAGCCTTAGAAACCTCAGATCACCTTGGTTTTCGCTGGCCTTCTTATGAGTCTGACCATTTTGTAAAATCTGCTTTTGTTGAGGAATCCATCTTGTTTTTCTCTTTGCGAAACTTCGAAAGAACTTGTGTTGAAAGTTTTGGATTTCATTTTTAGAAAAGAAAACAAAAGCTGGCAGTTTTTTGAATGATTTGTGATTCTGGACAAATTAGTCCTTAGTTTTCTCATAACTAAGTAAAACATCCTTGAAAAGAAATCTTGTAAGCTTTTACTTCAATTAGTTTTTTAGAATTTATAGATCTCAAGATTAGATTTTTCAATAGTTTTGAGTGTTTTATAAAATTTAAAAAAAAAAAATCTCTTTTGAAAAAGTTTGTTTTAGTAGTATTTGAGTGTTTGAAAAGGAAGGGAAATTTTCGTGAGCATAACTAGTTGTCTTGTTTTTGAGTGTATTGACAAAGACAAAAAGTTCTTTTGATTTGATTGTTAAGGAAATATTTGTTTTTACAAGCATTTGCATTCTCAACTCTTTCTTAGCTAGAAATTCATTGAAGAAAAAGGATTGTTTTTCATCTTAAGTGCATTTTTAGTGATTTGGAGTCGAGTCTTCACACCATAAAGTTTCATCTCCGCACCTTTTGACTTAAGAAAAAACCAATAAAAATAACGCTTAAAGTAAAATCTATCTAGTAATCTTTTTATTTCTAGGCCTCTTTATCACCAACATAGGTTAGGCTAGTATCTTGGAGTAGGGAGTAATTAACTCTCCAAGATAGTAAAACAAACAAGTAGCTGTATCTTGCGGTACGAGATTATTCCAATTGTTACATCTATGCTCTGGGAAGCTCCTCTTATAGGAGTCAAGCACGAGATCGTGTCCGAACCAGTGGGGTAATCAATCCTTCCTCATTGGGAACGATACTAGATATATCGTATTAAAAACGATAAACCTTGGAT
Organism: Pinus tabuliformis; assembly: GCA_031772625.1. Lineage (NCBI taxonomy): Eukaryota > Viridiplantae > Streptophyta > Pinopsida > Pinales > Pinaceae > Pinus > Pinus tabuliformis. The sequence goes on along the minus strand of CM062804.1, from coordinate 1,333,623,049 downwards.
TAACCATTATCAAGGAGCCTGGGGTCACTTGTTGGTAAACCTTGGATTATGTCAATGAGCCTTCAAGGGGATTGAGCTTGCTACTCTACCCCTGCGTGTGTATCGGATCATAGACTGTTCCCCCAGGTATATTTTGTTCCGTTGGTAACCATAGTGACCATAATCTATAGGATTCTTTCCTATGGTGACGGTGGAGGGAAGATCCCACTGTACCTGGAGCAGACGTCGGCTAGACTCACTTGGATTTTTTGGGGGGTTCTCTTCACTCGAGACAGTTTAGTGGAGAAACTTGTGCCAGTCTATTCATTAAGCACGTTACTAGGGTAACTGTTCCAACCGCCATTTCTGTATTGAATTATGCGACGTTGGATTTCATCACCAACTAGTGTTTTTGGTACAGAAAGTTACTGTTTGTGTGTGGTTTGACCTCCTAGATTCTTTAGGCATGTGATTCAAAAATTGTTTGGTTCTTTAGAGACTTTAGGTGGTTTTCATTGAGATTCTTCTTTGTTTGCATGTGAAGTAGTTAAAATATTTAATCATGGTTGAATTATCGAGGAAGTCCCGTAGACTTCGGGGCCAACCTCCTGAGTTTTCACCAAGTTAGCTTGAAGGGCTACGAGCCCTTGTAACTCCTAGTGACAGTAGAGTTGGGTCACCTGAAGAAGGAGAGTCTTCTTTGGTTGTACATCCTGATTACCAAGTTCAAGCACCAGAGTATATTTTAGAACCTGTTTCTTTTTCCGAAGTTACTGGTAGTTTTTCTTCTACTAGTGAATTGGTCGAAGAACTTGAAATATCTGAACCTGAAATTGAACCTGCTGCTACTCCAACATCAGGATTTGCCTCTCCAACTTTTGGTGGTCCTGGTTCACCCAGGGTAGAAAGAGTCATTACCCAAAATCTTCCTCCTGGACTTATTGCGATTGAAGAACTTGTTACTCCAGAAGAAGGTATCCCTATCCCTGAAAATCAACCAGCTATAGAACTTAGGGAGTGTGAATTGATCTTTTACAGTCCACCTATGAGGGACACTTGGTATCTTTCATTGACCAATTTTTTGGAAAGCCTGGGACTAAGATTTTCACCACCTCGCATTCCTTTTCATCCAACACCTAGGGGTTATTATCCTCCTTTGAATATGTCGAGACAGTCATCCATGTTTTCTCAATCTCCAGAAACCTTTTTATATGGTTATCCTTTTGTTCCCTCTGGGTATTAGTCACTTACTTGTACTTTTTCGGGAGCATCTCCTCAACCTATTGAACAAGGGTTATTAACTGGTAATAACAAAACTAAGTCGTTGAGTGTAGAAGATATTCTTATGATGTCAGGTACCATTCCAAATCCGCAACCTCAAGGTGGCCAGTTACCGCCTGGGGGGCAGCCTCAAGGTCCTCAATTATGGCCTGGGAGGAAACCTCAAGGTACCCAATTACCGCCTGGGGGGCAACCTCAAGGACAGTACATACCTACGGGACAATACATTCCTCAAGGTCAACCCCAGACTCAGTATGTACCTCAAGGTCAACCCGAGTACCAATATGTACCTCAAGGTCAACAATAGTATCAATATGTGCCTCAAGGTTATCAACCTCAAGTTCAGTACCCAACCCAAGGTTTCCAACCACCTTCCGGTCAGTCATTTGTCCAAGGAGCTGGAAATGTACCTTTGAATTATCAACCCTACCCTCAACCCGATTATGGTCCTTAATATGCTCAACCTTCTATGGGTCCATACCTCGGAATGAACTTAGTGTGGGATCCATCTCAATCTCAATAGATCTTGCAATCGAATGTGCAGTTGTCATCGCAATCTGGACAACCCTTAGTTTCTGGTTCAACCCAGCAACCTATCCAGCCTACTATTCAAACTTCTACACCTTCTGTAGTTTCTCAGCCTGGGCCTAGTTCGCCTCGAACTCCGCCTCAAACGACTGCTGCAACATCTGTTCAATCTACCCCACCTACTTCCGGAGTATCTACAGCTCCGGTTTCTACTGGTCCTGTATCAACTCCTCAAGCATCTTTACCTCAGTCTGGATGCACAATTCAGACTTCGGTTCAAATGCCTGTAGGACAACCTGGTCCAAGTACGGTTTTCACAAGTCAACCTCAATTTACTTATCAACCGTATGAGGGACAGTACCAATTCGGTCCTGCTGTGCAACAGCCAGTCTATCAGTATCAACTGTACCATGGATATACGTATCAGCAACCTCAACAACCCCAGTACGGCCCGGTTAATCCTGGTTTTTCGGGAGGATATAATATCCCAAATGCAATTCTAATTCCTAGTTATCCTGGATATCCTCCTCTTGGGGCTAGTCTCATGACCCAGGGTTTCAGGGACCCTAATTGTCAGTTACCATTCATTGGAACTTTGGACTTGCCTGATTTGTCACGGCTTATGAACAATCCAATTAATTATCTTTCGTTTTGGCCGCCAATGCCGAATAAGTTGCCTAGTGATATTCCTAAGTTTGAAGGTAAATCAGGAGAGGATCCGTCCAACCATGTGATGACTTATCACCTATGGTGTGCGTCTAACTCCATTTCAGATGATTTGATTTGTTTATAGCTTTTTCAATGCACTCTAATTGGTCTTGTGGCCAAGTGGTACATTTAGTTTCTGCGAGCCACTTTTTATAACTTTAGTCAGTTAGCTACTTCGTTTTAACTCATTTTCAGTTTCCAGTCAGATATGACAATGGCATGAAATTATTAACTTCATTAAAGCAGTCAACATCAACTTACATTTCAGATCACATTCATGAATAGAGACGTCGACAGCATTTAGTGAAAGTTTTTATCTCGGATCAAATCTTAGCAGAATGGTTTGTCAAATCTTTATTACTGAAAAGCACTGAGGATGTAGCTAAGGTAGGAGTCGTTACTGAAGATCAAGTAATTGCTCAAGCTCAGTACCTTGACTTAGTTTATACGCAGTCAGGTACGTTACACGAGAAAATCCCTGACCTTCCTAAAAAAAATCAAATAGCTACAGCTCCTTCAGGGTCTCATGCCGCTGATGGTATGATTGGTACGGTTAATACCAAAAGTAAGAAGAAATCTTCCAAGAATTCTTCTCCTACCATAACTTTACTAGATTCCCCGACAGGAGATTCTTCCGTGGAAATTTCTACTGATATTCATGTTGTAGAGTCATCTACAGCCAAATCAAAATCCAACGGTAAAAAGAAAGGGAAGAAGAAAAATAAAATAGATAAAAATTCGAAAGAGAAACTAGAAAAAACAGAATCTACTGATGAGAAACACAAACCTCGTTATCCTTGTCTCATTTGTGATGAAGAGCATTTTACAAGAGACTGCCCTCATTGCACCGAGGTTGCGAAAATCGTCAAAGGTTCCCAAACTCCTGTTGTTTTGAAGGATCATTTTCCTAGTCAAGACAGTAAGATGATAGGTTCTTCCACAAATGCCTCTGAAGCACCCATAATGATGATGTCCCATGTTAGGATTGCGACACAATCGCAAGATTATGGAAGTAAAAGTCCTGTTGGTGGTAAGGAAACAGAATCTTCTAATTCGAACACATCAACTTCCACTCCCGATTCCGATCCACTACAGATCGAGAAACCTAACCCAGACTTAGTAATCAAACTGCCCGCCAAGGGTATACTTCGAAAGTCAGCTTTCAATCCACATGTGAGAGCTGCTCAGAACTATAACATTATTGAAGATTTGGCTATTTCACCTTTAGCAATGTCGGCTTTGTAGGTGCTGCAATCATGTCCAGCACAACGTAAATTGCTATTGTCGGCTATAGGAGCTGTTGACATTCAGGACTCGAACCTTATAATTTTCAATCTAGAAAATAGTACACATTGCTTTCCTCATCAAATGGCTTTCCAGATTCCAGTGTTAGTCAAAAACAGACCTTGCTATAGGACTGTGATTGATGAGGGAGCCTCAATGTGTATTATGTCGATTCAATGTTGGAGATCGCTTGGTTCTCCTACACTTAATCAATCCCTGACGATTCTAAAGGCCTTCGATGGTCGTGGGTTCCATCGTTTTGGCATTCTACGGGATTTACCTATAGGGGTTGAAGGCGAAATTGTTAATCTAGATGTGGAGGTGGTTGATGCCCCTCTAGATTACAACCTTCTCTTGGGTCGTAGTTGGTCTTACGCTATGGCAGCTGTTGTTTCATCAGTCTTTCGGCTTATAAAGTTTCCTCATAATGGAAAGATCGTAACTATAGACTAGCTAACTTACTTTCATCCGACCCAGCCTCTTCTGAAAGTATCCAGCATGTCGGCAAAACAACTATCCCTTATAAGGATGTTGGAGTAGGATTAGTTAAAGATTCTGGTTTACTAGGAACTTTTTCCTTTCCTCCTCCTAACGTATCGCCTTCTACTACAACCATTCATATGATTTCATCAGACGCTATTGTTTATGATGATCCTTGGATCGTACCTTCTGAATCTGAGATAGATTCATTTGGTAATGCTATGCCTTTGAGTCCATATGAAATTGCGTATCAGGCCCTACAGTCGTTTTCTGACCCTTCTTCAACCGAAATTGGCTTAATGAATGTAGTCCATAAAGAATCACTTTCAACATCAAACTCAGATTCAACAACGTTTTCTGAACTTGTTCACACTGATGAGCAAATTCTTGAAATCCTGTGTGTTGATGATTTACCATGGGAAGATCTTCATCATAGATCTTCGTTTTTACCTGAGATTGATCGCTTTGAAAATGATTTTTCATCTATTTTTACGACTGATTATGTCAAGGAACCTCAGGATCCAATGAAAAATCCTGATTCTAAGTTAAATTTGGGAAATATTTCTCGAACTATTCCTATTGACATCTCAGTTAAGCCTGGAATTCCTAAAAACATTCATATAGGTTCCTCTTGTACGAAAAATGAAATTCAAACATATAAGGCCCCATTTCAAGAATTTTGTGACGTGTTTGCCTGGTCATATGAGGAAATGCCAGGAATTGACCCAGCAATTGTTGTTCATGAAATCAAAACTTACCCAGATGCTAAACCCGTATGGCAACGTTTGCATCAGATCCACCAGTGAAAAGCTGCTGCTATTAAAGCAGAAGTTGAAAAATCACTTAAAGTAGGTTTCATTTATCCAATTCCCTTAACGGATTGGGTATCGAATATTGTTCCCGTTAACAAAAAGCAAGGAACAATAAGAATATGTATCGATTATAGGGATATTAATCGAGCCTGTCTAAAAGACAATTAACCAACTCCCAATATCGATCAAATCATTGATGATTGTGTCGGCAGTGAAATATTCTCCTTCATGGATGGTTTTTCCGGATACAATCAAATAAATATTCTACCTGCTGATCAACCAAAAACGGCTTTCATTTGTCCATGGGGGACATTTTCTTATTGCAAATTACCTTTTGGGCTCAAGAACGCCGGGGCAACTTTTCAAAGAGCCATGTATTATGCGTTTCATGACATCAAGCACATTCTGCAACCCTATCTCGATGATTTACCTGCTCATTCATTACATCAAGCCGATCATCTCATCCATTTACGAGCAATCTTTATGAGGTGTAGGCATTATCGAATTAGGTTGAATCCACACAAGTGTTTTTTCTGTATAGAAACGGGTCGGTTACTGGGGTTTGTTGTTTCGAAAGCCGGCATTCGCATCGATCCCTCGAAGGTTGAAGCTATTGTCAAATTGCCTCCTTCGAGTCTCCGCCAACTCCAAAGTTTGCAAAGGAAAGAAAATTTTTTACGTCGATTCATTCCTAACTATGCGGAGATAAAAAAGGGTTTTACCCGGTTGTTGAAACAAAATACTCCATTATTTTGGGATGAGATAGCTGACAAATCTTTTGATCCACTAAAACATGCATTGACCCATGCACCATTATTGCATCCTCCCAATTACAACCAGGACTACTTCTTATATCTCGCTGCCTCGCATTCCACCATTGGAATGGTGTTAGTTCAGGAAGATGAATTCGGTAGTGAACATGCGATATATTACCTTAGTCAAACCTTAAATCCAACAGAGCTAAAATATTCACGAGTGGAGAAATTGGCATTGGCAGTTTTTCAAGCTATCCAACATTTTCGTCATTACATTTTACTACGCAAAACTACAGTAATTTCAAATTGCAACCCTATGATCTATGTTTTGACCAAACAATTGCTAGGGGGCAAGTACTCCAAATGGATTGTGATCCTGCAGGAGTTTGACTTGGAATTTGAAAAGTCTAAGTCAAAGAAATCTTTAGTTTTTGCAGAGTTGATGTGTGACTTCCCGCGTGCTGACACTAAAACTGTGGCGAAGGAGCCCATTTCGGACGAATCTTTGTTTCTAATCAGCACTTTAGATCCATGGTATCGAGATATCATAGTTTATCTCCAAACCCAATCCTTTCGTCTAGAAATTTCAAGATCAGAGCGTTAGAAAATACGATTCCAGTCCCAACAATTCAAAATTATTGGAGATACACTTTATCATCGTGGGGCGGACTCCATTTTCCGACGTTGTTTAACTCATGAGGAAGCTGAAAGGGTTCTAAATGAATGTCACTCTGGAGCATGTGGCGGTCATATGTCTGGGTTTTCCACAGCCCAAAAGATATTGCGCGCTGGCTATTTCTGGTCTTCTTTGTTTAAAGACTGTATTAACACGGTCCGAAAATGCCACAACTGCCAAATTTTTGATCGAAAGATGCGCGCTCCACCTGCTCCTCTCCACCCTATAATTGTCGTCGGTCCTTTTGCGAAATGGGGTATTGATTTTATTACATGTAACCCTCACTCGGCCGGGGGGCATGCGTATATCATCCTTGTGGTAGATTATTTTACCAAGTGGTCCAAGGCGATGCCTACATTTGAGGCAGATGGCAAAACTACTGCGATTTTCTTGTTCAATCATATAATTGCTAGGTTTGGTATTCCACAAGCGATTATCACTAATCATGGGTGTCATTTTCGAAACATTATGATGACGGAACTAACAGACCAACTTGGCCTGCATCACGATATTTCAACTCCATATTATCCACAGGCTAGTGGTATGGTTGAAGCCATCAACAAAGTTCTAGTCATGATTATCCGACGAATCATTTGGATTCATAGGGCGAATTCGCATAACATGCTATTTTCAACGCTTTGGGCGTATCGAACCTCAATAAAAACATCAACCGTTTTCACTCCTTTCCAACTAGTTTATGGTTTGGAAGTTGTGTTACCCATTGAATGCGAAATCCCATCATTGCAAATGGCCATAGAATTACTTCCAGTCACTTCCGAAGAGGAAAAACATTTGTTGTACTTGGCTCAGCTAGATGAGAATCGACGTGATGCTGCACTAGCAATCGAAACTCATGCCAAACGTATTAAAGCTCAGTATGATCGAAATGTTACCCCTCGTAATTTTTCGAAAGGGGACCTAGTCTTATTGTACGATCAAGCAAATGATAAATTAGGCACTGGAAAATTCGTACCCATGTGGCATCGTCCTTATGTTGTTAAGCGAAAGCTAGCAAAAGGGGCCTATGAATTGGTAGACTTTGACAAGGTCTCTTTAGGTAAGCCCAGAAATGGTCTTTACCTGAAGAGATATTATGCTTAAATCTGGGTGTGGAGATTTTAGTTAGGATAGTTTTCGTTCTAGCTGGTGTGTTTTAGATTAAAAAGTGTGCTTAGTTTAGAGAGCGTTTTTGTCATTATTCCTGCTTATCTTGATTTTACTCTTGATATTGCAGATGTCGACGTCTCTCCAAACATACATTGGTTTTGCTGATGGTGCTTGTCGTAATACACGGAACATTTCTTCCGCAGCTTGGGTTATCTATTCGCCCTCTGATGAGTTGGTATCTATGCATGGGGTAAGCCTCGGTCAAACAATGAACAACATTGCAGAGTATAGTGCAGTGATTGAGTTATTATCTGAATCCATCTCATTTGGGATTCGGAGTTTGATTGTGAGGTTAGATTCTGAACTCGTTGTATTACAGCTTAATAGAGTATATGCCATTAGAAATCCAGTATTATTGAGATTATTTTTGAGAGTTCGTCTCTTGGAATGTGAATTTGATTATATTGAATATCAGCATATTCCAAGATATTTAAACACATTAGCAGATGCAATTGCTTCTTGAATGTTAAGTAGACATTTGCAATAATCATACAAGTAAATTTAAAAACATTCCATAACATGTTTTACAAGATAAGCCGGTAATAGTGATATAGCATAGCATAGAAGTGTGTCATATATACATCGTCTTCGATCATAGGTTGAAAAACACCTTATGATCGGCAAAATGATAGTGCAAAAAAAAAATGTCATATGAGTCTACAACAGGCGATCATCCTATCACTGGTGATGATCACGATAAGAAACCACTGTACGGGCCACCCTACAAAGGAACCTCCTAAAAGGTCCTGGGACCCCAATCACATAGCATTGTAGCCTAAGAGGAATGTCATCTATGCTGGTCTCTGGAATGTCTACTGTCAAATGCTTTAGATGGTTTTCCAATTCAGCTAGGGTCTCTGTAGATTTGTCCTGTGGGGCTGGTGCTGCTGCAGCTGGCTGTTTCCTCTCATAGGGCCGGAGAGTGGCTGGTCGTCGTGGACCTACATCTGCATTTGAAACTTTTTACTATCAATTTTGGGACGATTTAAAAACAAAAAAAAAATAATTAAAATATAAAATGTTGAAAATGATTTTACCTGAGTCATCCCATTGCTCTCCTGGTGGAAGATCCATGTCTAGGTCACCACGATAATCCATCCCAGCATAAGGAAAATCCTGAATAGCAAATACTTGGTTCTCCAACCAATGAAAATACTCAAGGGTAAATTGAACGACTTCTGTTCCCTCCTCAAGATGACGGGCCATAACTGCAACCCAACGCATCAGTTTGGGCTCTCGAGGAAGTCCAAATCCAATGGTAAGATGCTATGGGACCAACATCGGGACCCTCTCTAGACCAAATCTCACAACTAAAGCATTGTATCCAAAGTTCTTCAGTTTTCCGTTCTTTTCTCTAGTCAGTTGGCCTTTTACATTAGCCAACACAGCCTCGCACCAGTTGAAGATGGTGCCTCGAAAGCAGTCTACTGCCATCCGCATTTGGGATCCAGTGGCCACATGTAGTGCTACACTTCCACAGATCCTGGTAACAGTAAATGAAATCACTTTGAGTTCAGGATGGGAGATGGTTTTGATATCAATCCCTTTGTCTCTAATTTGGTCGTTACAAAACTCTAGCCGGAGGCTATTGATAGACTAACCACCTGGCCTAGTCCTGAATAGAGTCAAATGTTCACCTCTCTTAGGCAAACCAGTCAAAAAGTAAATGTCTTCTGGCTCCATTTCGAGCTAGTGGCCACCAATAAAGAAACACTGGTCCTGTATATTCCACCTATCTACCAGCCACTGCAAAAAGTCCACCTGGGCCCTCATGCCAAGTATGGCCCAGAATTTGTATAAACTGCATGCCTTCAATGCATCAATCGAAGTTTGATGATTAATCGCAATGAGATCCACATCCTCGTGCTCCCGTTCCTGCCAGTCAAGCATAATGTATATCCTACATTCAATAAAAAGGCGCATTAGAATTTTTAAAATCAAAACTTTTGGGTGGAATTTGAAAAATTTAAGTTTGAAAACCTTTGTTGCGGGGACCGCACCCTCTATGTTAGAGATAGTGCGCAGGTCCACACTCTGTCTTAACGGCAGGTGCGGGGCCCTGACTTTTTCCTTTTACGAAAAAGTCGGGGTCCGCAGGTTTCCTATGCTATGCCTGCTGACCCCCGCGCGCGGGTTTTTAACCTAAAAATTTCCTAAAAAACAAAATAAAACTCTAAAAAAAAATTTCAAACGAATGAAATGCAAGAGTAGGATGATGTGAATTACCTGGAGGTGACGGCGTTCGATTCCAATGGACGGATTTTTCTCAATCTTCATGGGAAGTTTCTGACCAAAAGCTCTCTTTTCTCACTCTGAAGTCAAATGGTAAAAATGAATTTACAAAAGCCCTTTTTATAAGCTTTTTTGAATAAATGAATTTTTAATTTGTTTATTTTTCACTTTAAAGAGGTAAATTTTGAAGCATTTTTATCTATTTTAAACAGGTATGAGTAATGTTTGAGTTTTTGTGCAGGATAACGGATTTTACAGGAAAAATTGATCATTTTTTACAAAAAAACATTAGAGTCACTTTTAAGCTCTTTTCTGACTCCTAAAATATGAAAAGATTGCCGAGTTTTTCTTTTTAAGCTTGTTAAAACGGAATTAAAAAGACTGTCCATTCATAACTCTTTTCTGACCGTAAAAACATGAAAAGATTGCTGGATTTTTGTTGTTTCAAATTTGATATTGGTTATAAAACGATGTGTCATTGGTCGTTTTTTTACTTTTTTGGATCAGAGGCACTAATTATGAAAATTACTCCTTGGTCGTAATGATCAAGCAGTTCTCTCAAGTATTATTTTATAATTTTTTGGGCTTGGGAGACACAAATTTACGAAAAAGGACAATCATGGAGTTTTCTTAAGTTTTTTCAGACTCTCTAAAATTGAAAAAACGTCGAGTTTCTCCTATACTGGACTCGTTAAAATTTAACAGTAAAGACCCTGTTCAATTACAAACAGGAACGGACCACTCCTTCTTAGGGTTCGAATTAAAACTAAGTTGGACTCATCCGAAGGATGAGCTTATAATCAAGCAAATGTTATCCTCCTCGAGCTTGTTAAAAATAAAGAGGTACTTGCCAGAAATGGTGGGGGAAAAGAGAGAAAAATGAACCTGTTTGTCATACTTTGTGTCTCAAAAAAACATTTACCCACTCTTGAACACGACACTTTTTATTCACCTGGGTTGGGAAATCCTTTGCCTAATAGTTGATCAAACCATATTGAAAGTCTTCAGCCAGTTTCTGGGTATTAACTTTGGGTCAATTGTCACCAAACCATCTGCTGTGTCATTATGTGTTCAAGAGGTCAGTGCAAATAAACCATTCATCTGCAAAATATCTATCATCCATCTTGACCATCCCTGAGTCATTCCTTGCAACTATATTTCTTCAAACTTGATCTATGATTTCGTGTTGTGGGCTTGCCTACGATGGATCGCTTTCTATCGACTTCAGCTCATTATCTAGAAAGATGATCTAGAAATCGTCAGTACCTTGGGATCTGCATGCCTCAATGGCAAGTTTCTCGCATTTAACGATAGGTTACATCATTGACCTTCGATCAAAGGATTCTGTGACATGTTCGACATCAACACATCCATTCACATTTCATGGATTGTACTGACTACTTTGAGAACCATTGACATTACTGGTGGTTTCTCTCACACTTGTTAACAGTTCACATCATTGACTGGTAATCAAGTGGTTTCTACCATGTTCGACTTTGACACATTCATTCACATGGATAGAATCGTACTATTTCGAGAAGTAGAAATCAAGACCCTAGATCTAGTTTCCACCATTCAGGCTGCGAGGAATTTTGTATTCATTATACAGTGGACTATTCATAAACAGATGGCCGCGTCCATACTGTGTCTACATGTGTCTATACTTGTGATGTGTTGCAAGATCATTCCTATATCAAAGCATTTTAGTTAGTTTTCTAGTCAGTTTTGATCTGAGTATGGGAATGCCTACCTCAGCGATGATATCATCTCATATATATATTTTGTATTGAATGTTTTTACAGGTTCCAACCGGGCTCTCCAGAAGATGATCCTCGAAATGATAAAGTAATTCACTCTTCTTAGATGATAAATGAAATCCTCATCTACTACAGACTTCGCACTTTACGGGGCAATCTGTTACACAAAATATTGTCACCATGACTATTTGCAATCAGTATGGGTCTATCATCACTCATATTGTCCTCCTTAGCAAGTCTCAAACCTCAGATCTTCATGTCAAGCTTTAAAAATGAGAGAAAGTCTTTGAAAATCAATAAAGCTCTGGTTCCACACTTTCTCTTACTATTAGCTGCGGTCCCGCACCCCTTGGTCATGTTACCTGTAGACCTGCCCACCCTGTCTCTAAAGGAGTGGGTGCGGACCCCTATGAAAGTCAAAAAGACGTAAGTTTATTCTTAAAAACTCACTTGTGGTTAATTCTGGATGCTTCTAGAAGGAATCTTGATGTGGATGGTTCGCTCCTAAGTGGTTCATGCATCCCATAACTAAAGGAGCTAATCCCTTGATGATAGAAGCTTATCCCTTTGAAGGAGGGCTTTATCCATTTGAAGTTCGACCTAGTAACTTCCCTCCATTGCACTATAAATTAAGGCATTGGGCTGGTTGCCAGGGAAGTTAGAAGCTGAACATTTTTGAGGGTAAATGTTGTTGGAATTAAGACTTCCTAGTTAAGCTTGAGAGGAGAGATTACATACCATTTGGCTTCATTGGGAAGAGAGTGAAACTTGTCAAATTAGAGGAGATTCTTGTTGGACCCTGGGAAGAGCTTGTACAGCATCAAGGCACCAAGGTTGTAAAGTTCTTCTTTGATTAAAGTTAATACAATCAGATTTATTTTTCTCAATAAATTGTCTTATATGATTTGTTTCATGAATTCCTTGATCATCATGATAAATATGCTTTATTATATTAGCTTTTCAGGTGCTATTTAATGTGTGTGCTTGTTTGTGTTTGCATATTCTTTACAAGGGAGCTCATTGGGATCAACGGAGCGTGGCTTCCACAAACTAGCACTCGACCTGAGGTAGGCCTAAAACACCTATTTGCCTTTATTTATAAATTGCATATTTAGAGAAAGATAGAATTTTTTTGGTTTTCTTGTCGCTAGATATCATTAGATATTAGGGAGTTCAGTCTTGTCTGCAAGAATGACTTATCCGGCCGATAGCTAATAGAGTGAATTGGGTTAGTCATTATGCCAAAAAGTCTAATGTGTGATTTATGCAGATTTTTGGTCAATTTTAAGACAAAATCAAAGGTTTAATGAGCATTTGGCAGCCAAATTCGTGGAAGAACAAGCGAGAGGATTTGTAGGAGGGTGCCCCCTTCATTTATGAGCCCTTACCTCAAATTCTTCATCAAAAACTAAGAGCACAAAGCCAAGGGGCAGCCAAGCAAGTCAAGTAGGACTGTTTTTATCTTCAGTTCCAGGAAGTCGAGTTCCTTGATTTTAGGAGGACTATTGGAGGTCCCCATTTATATAAATAAGAAGACTTAGGGCCTCAATTTTGTTAGTCAACTTTTAGTTAGATGTCAGTGATTTGTTAGTCTATTTTCGCACTTTAGTGCAGCCCTGTATTAGCACATTTTCGAGCTTCTTCTTGTAGACAGTTTTTGGGATGTAACTATTATTTTTTTATCAATGAAGATGAATCCAGCTTTGCACCAGCTCTGATCTTTCTTAGGAGGTTGTAGCTCTTGGGGTTGGGCCCAACCCAAGTGCCCAGTACCTCCTTTGTGTACTTTTATGTGTTTTTCTTGCATTCATAGAATATTTTTTGTTATTTAGGTTAAAATATTGCTTTATTACTTAGGTTGTTTTTATGATTAAGATAGTTTTTCATGTTTTAGGTTGATTTGATAGTTTGGTAACAGAAAATATCCACAAAAAGGCTACCAAGTAGTCCTTAATCTCATTTCTCCCTCCTTGGGACCATGAATTGAGACCAAGGCACACTTGCTGCCACAAAAACATTGTTTTTGCCTTCCAATGCAGTTGCTAGTGTTAGATTTTGAGTTTGAAAAGTTGATGTCAGTTGTGTTTTCATACTCAGATCTGTTCTTGCTAAGTTTCCATAGCTTTCTTGCATGATTTCTTGTCTATAAACTTTTGTTCATCACATTTCTGGTTTCTAGGGTAGATTAGGTCAAAATAGATAAATCTTTGTTTTTTTAGTCTTTTTTTAGATCAGTTTTGGAAAGTAGTGTGCAGAGCACATGTAAGACACTCCTACCTACCCTTCCTCTATCATACAACCTATTCCAATCCTTCTCTCAATATTTCTTTCCCTCATTCGCCACACTTTCCCAACTTGCCCTAATTTCTACATTTTTTTGCAACATTTCTTTCTTCAACCTTGAACAAATCCAACCATCTTCATCACTCATGAGCTTCATTTACCAAGTCTTAAACCTCTTAACATCCTTATCCATCCTTAATTTCCACTTTCCCACCATTTTTCCACCATCAACCCTCTAAAAACCACTTTCGGCCTGTTCTTGTAGAACTTCCTATAGAATTTCCTGTAGATCCCCTGCAACCTCCTGTAGAAGTTCACGCGAGCAATTTTTCGAGATCTGAGCATGGTGGAAATCTCCAGAAGGGTGCTAGGGACCCCTTAGGTCCTCTCCACACCTTCCCAACCTCCTACAAATGCCCACTCCATTTCCTTTCGCCAATAAACCTTTGCACAGTCAAAAATAGTTAAAACACATGCATAATAATTCTGCATAAAATTGCTCAAGAATACAAAAAGATGATTTTCCATGTTTACCTTCATAAGTAGCTTAAACACATGTATCTTACCTTTTCAATAGTCCATGGCATCCATTTTAGCATCTTACATCTCTTTTCTTGCACGAGTAGGGTTAGTTGGTACAACTAGGGTTTACAGGGGTTTGCATTTCCTTTTAGCTTTCATCTTCTTTCTGCAAGTAGACTAGCCTCTTTTGAGTTAGCTTTCATCCATCACAGTTAAAATCTTCTTCTAAAAACTCATAGAAGTTGGCTTAAGCTCCTAGAGAACTTGTGCCAGCTGATCAAGTGATAGCCTGCAGTAAGAGCTAGTACTTGTTCATATAGTACCGTCGCTTCCAAGTTTGTTATGAACTACCGGGTTGATAAAAGTAAAGTAGGGAGTCCCAGGAGTTGCAGCATCATTGCTGGAATACTAGAGCTCACCATCTTCCCCTTGTTGTTTTGGTTCTCTCATCCTCTTCTTCGAAGATCTTATATTATACTTATGTTGTGGTTGTGTTTTCATGAATTCTACAAACTGTCTGTGATAATAATCCATATCTTCTTCCTCTATTGCTACTTCTCTATGATGACTGGCCTCCCGATGAGCCATATTCTCATATTCCTCTTCAGCAAAACCATCATATATATTGCCCCGCATCTCCTGAGTATCTGATGATTGTTCGTCGGGAATATCTTCCAAGTATAAGGGGTGAGGAATCTGATTCAGCTGCTCCTTTATTTCTCTTGGAAGTAGTTTTAGGGGGATCCTTCTATATTGTTGGCTATAGCCCCAGTTGTTGACTTGAGCATTCTACTTGGAGAGGTTCTTGTTCTCAATTTTGAGCTTCCCAACCTTTTGTGATAAACTCTTGATGAGTTTTTCTAGATGTTCCCGTTTTGGCTCTGATGATTCCCCAACTCAACAAGAGGAGGATGCCTCCTCTCTTCCTCTTCTGGGTTCAACAAGTTCTTGCTTTTCTCTCGACTTCCCTGTCGAGGCTAGATTGGCTTCCACTTCAAGGGCATCGATCTGAAATTGGTCCATAGTGGTAGATTTCCTTTATCTCATGGTAAAACCAACATCAAAGTCAAAGGCTCCAAAGAAAACCATACGAGCTGCAACTAAGGGAGGGTTTATGTTGGTTGGCAAGTTACTGAACTGCTTATTGAATCTTTTGATAAATTTTGTAGTATCCTCCTTAGGCTTTTTCCTTATTACATTGAAATCAGTAAGGAGGTAATCATGGTTCCTACTTTCTCCCCATTTCTCGGTGAAAGAGTTTTCAAGTTGTTCCCATGTAGTGATGGAGGAATTAGGCAGGGATTTGCACCATTTTCTAGCCTCTCCATCAAAGGATTGTACAAACAGTCTCATAATAACATCCAACTATTCCACATTGATGTTCTCGGAAAAAGCATCGAAGGTTTAAATGTGACTCTTCACCAATGAACTTAGGAAGATGCTTTAGGTAGTCCTAGGGAATTGCACTCAAAGGTTTGGGTAGATCAAGAGGTGCATATTTATTGAGAAAAAATCCTGGGAGAGCCCTCCAGACTAGTGGAGGGAGATTGAAATTTTCTTGAGGGACTGGGGTTAAGAACACGAGGTTTGTAGGGGAAGGAGGGTATCTCAGGGCCTTAGGAGTAAGTCCTAAACACTGAGCAACAACAGGCCGAGAACTGCAAGAGGGAACTTCAAACACTAATGAGATGGTAGAAGAGTCTAGGGGAGTTTTCTCATTCCAGACTTTCTTAAAAATTAATATTTTAGGGTCAAATACAAATCGAGCTTTCCGTGGGGATGTATCTGAGCGAGTATGAGGCCTTTTAAAAGCCAGGGTTATGAATGTTAATGAGAGGGGTGTGGATTTTCCAAGGTGATATGGATGCAATCATAACAGACTTTTATCACCTATTCAAAGAGTGTTTCAGCTTGTTGTATCCCAGGGGAAAGAATCCTTAAACAAGCTCCCCAACAATGATGCCAAAAGATGTTGTATCTCCCAGAGACAAGCTTGGATTTCTTTAAGACAAGTGCTTGGTAACATCTAAAATAGTGTGTCTCAAATGATTTATAGGATACTGGAGACAACACTTATGATCTGTAGATACATATGTACATAGGAAATATATTGGTTCATTAATCCAAAGAAATAAAACATCGATTTCTAGTACTTATTCACATGTTTAGATCTAAAAAATAAGCATAAAAATAGTGGAGGCCGACAGATTCAAGGTCTTACAGATAATGGTGTTTTTCAAAGTGTGTGAGAGGAAAAGAGAGAAGAGTAACTCATCACATAGAGCATAAAGATTCAAGACTTCTATATTTCACACACAGATCTTGAGACATTAAGGATTTCTATGCTTATTTGGGCTACAAGCAGAAGTAATGAATGAAAGGGGAACTGAGAGATATGATTCATGTGCTGCAGATTTAAAGATATAATCTCAATGTTCAGATAAATGAATCTATGAAACAGTTACAGGCATTTGCATTAACATATAGAGACTAATGAATTTGTGAAGGAGCTTGAAACACATCTAGAAAAAATAATTACATGAATTCAGGGAAGAAGCATGGACATAAAAATGAGTTAAACAAAGGGGAACACATATTGTAATCCTTTGAAGAGGGAATCACCATTGTTTCCTTGATATTCTGAAAGATCTGTATTACAAAGGAGATATAGTCTGAAAATATAACATGCAGTGTTTTCTCTAGAATTTCTGAACCTGAACTAAGTCTTGCTTTCCCCTATTTATCTGAAGAGGTGAGAAAGAAGCTACATTAAAGAAAAAATATCTATGTCTAGAACCTACTTTCAGGTAGAATAGATTTATTAGTTGTGAATCGCTCCGTGGCCCAAAAGGATATTAGAGAAATAAATGCCTAATTTGAAGGAAGGCATGTTACAGGACAAAACTAAGTAAATAATTGGACATAATATTAAATGAAAGTCCCTATGCCCATCCTGTGATTGCATCAACCTTAGGCTATAATTTTATCGTAGTATGGCCCCTTATGCTTCTCGCTCGGCTCCATCACTTCTTATTTTACTACGAGGGTGCCTTGTTCTATAAAATTGGGGGTTGGGTCACCTATAAGTGCTTGTTGTTGCAGTCCTGTGTTGTGTAGAGGGACGAGGCTCCACACTGAGCCATTAACATTCCTAAGTCCCTAGTACCTCTCTATTGTTTCACCATGCTCCATTGAAGTTCTTAGCTGACGGCTCATCTGGCCATTAAAACTATGTACTGCGCCATTAGTGCATTGATGTGGTAGGTGAGAGGCATTCCCTAGAAACAACAAAGTCACGCGGGATTTTTTCTTTAAAATAGGTGAAAGCAAGCATTTATTGGATTTCACCTTTAGCCCCCCTTATCGTAGCCCTTTGTGTGCTTCTCCTCATATGACCAGGAGCTAGGACCAAGGGCCAAGCCCTCAGGTGCTAAGGCCCTCAGAACCGTGTCTGGAGGCCTTTTCCTTCATTATCAATTTCTCCTACATATTGGCGTTGAATGCCCTTTTCATTAAGATTTATACCTGGACAACTACGATCGCGAATACATGGGATTGGGCCCACCAAAAGAATCGTAATCGCAACCACAGAGAGGGGGGATGGGGGAGCTCTTTTCCTTTTTCTTTTGATCGAGCCAATAGTTTAGATGTGAGATCCTTATATACCACAACATAATACTTTATCGCATCTAGGGGGTTCCCGCATATCGCAGTCACTGGCTCAATCGCCTTTAGCTTTTCCCCTCATCTACTGTGATCACCGATCTGCGGGGTGATGTCTTTGTTGCCACATGCCCCCCCTAGAGGAGAGAGAAGAAGGCATGCTCGACCCTATTTTGCAAGTCATTCCTTTCTTAATGAATTTTGGCCTTCCCTGGTGATACAACACTTTAGTGCAAATCAACCCCCGCACAGTCTTCAAAGTTAAGAACATCGCTAATCTTTCGATCGTCGAATGTTGATACTGCCATAATAATGTGCTACTACATGGAGGAGAGAGAAGGGGGGTGGCCTACTCTTGTTTTGATCCACTTTCCTTTGTATTTGGTTTTCTTGTCCCCCCCTGGTGATGCACCACTTTATCGCACTATCGGCAATTTGCCGGTCTTTTTAAATTGAAACTCTGTTGACCCACCGATCGCTGCTGCCATGTGGAGAAGAGAGAAGGAGGGAGATCTGCCTCGGTTTTGCAGGAATTTACTTCATTAAATTGTTTTATCCCTCCCCCAGTGATACACTAATATATCGCAGATCACCCCCCGCAAAATCTTATGAACCATAGATAATCCTTAAGCATGTGCGCTAGGACCCTTCCGATAGCCAATCACCAATAAAAGTTGTGCCCCGATCTGCCAACCACTGATATGTGATATTGACAATTGGTAGATCATTGTTTCATGCTCCATCACTGCTCCATACCTGTCTGAACACCGATATACGATAAGCCTCCCAGGTTCCAATTGCGATTTTTCTCCATACTTAGCCATTTTCCTTGTTTTCTGAGGTTTTCAAAGGAATTCTTCAGTAGGGTCTACCTATTGATCTAGGAACCCTTTTTTGGACTTTTATATACCACGAGAAAGCTTATTCTGAGTACTACGCAATGGAGTAGGTACAATCAAGCTCTGATAGCTTATGTGGCTTACAATTTGGCATCATACATCATTACTATTTGGCTCTTGAAGCATCTCGTGACTGAAAACGCAGTTGGTGAAAACACAAGGTGTCCTTAGAACATTGGGCTATTTTCTATGAACCTCATGAATTGAAATCGAGGTAATAAGAAATATTCTACCCTAATATCATAAGGTTTGTTAAAGTTCCCAATATTAATGAGACTTAAGACCTTGCTAGACCTTGCCTTAGGTTGAATGTTCCCTAAGAACAATATCCACCCATAGGTCATGTAAAATATCTTGCTTGGGGAAATACATGTATCATATGGGGTAGCCACAATGACTAATTCTACAACAGTGTCCATGACTACAAATTCTCCACGCCTATATATGGCTTCAAAGTAACTACAAAATATCATGCAATTTAAGAAGTACTTGCAATTTTGTAACCATGATATGTGGTGAACTATCTAGATGAATTTTGAGCATCATAGTTAGTAGGATACCTCCAAATGGACATATGGATTAGCTTCATGATTTTCCTCCCAACCATTGACAACTTCCAACCATGCAACTTCCACCCCCTAGCTTGTAAAACCTATCCCAATGATCAGACCAGGGATTCCAGAGGTCTGTCCACCCCCACCTTGCATATTGTTGTTTAATTGAAGGCTTATACAGGGGTTCCAGAGGTAGTTTTTTCTCCACCCATCATCCAAGGGACTCCAAATATAAAAATATCCACCCATAAGTTAGTAAGGGATTCCAGAGATAAAAATATCCACCCATCAGCTAGTAAGGGATTCCAAAGATAAAAATATCCACCCTCATCTCAGGGGTTCTAGAGATTTGCCTCCACCCTGAGGTTTCTCAGTAACTCCACCCAATGCTGGGAATATAGAGTATTCCAACTCTGAGCACTCAACAAGGAAATGGCAAGGAAACTAATCTAGGGCAGCATGAGGCCTCACCCTTTTATCCAACGAGTGACTCCAGAGATGGAGAATATCCACCCTCAGTCAACTCGAATAACCTAGAGAAATTGGCTAATAATTTTATTTGTAGCAACCGAGACTTTACGTCTTTGGTGTAATGGTATAAAGGTTGACCCAGGGTTTTTCCCACCAAACCAACTGAACAATGATTAAACTAACCTGTCATTACTGCAAGTTCTTATTTCTGAGTAGTAGACGAGCATTAGTATTTATTAAGTGAATCTATACTAGTCTGGTTGTAGAAAGGACACAGTCTATAGGGTCTTCTCCCTCTGAAAGATGAGGGAAAAGTGTGTACTCAGGTATGAATACCCCATCAAGCAATAAGATAGCGATGAGGGTTGATATTTCTATGATGGATTCAGTTATATTATTAACTAAATGTATTTCAGTAAACCTAGTTTCAAACAAAGCATTCTACTAAAATGTCCTATGTCATTTCCTTACCAAATTTATGAAAATTGCATCATCTCTAAGAAATAAGATGGGAAAAACTACTAACATATTGAATCCCAGTAGAAGAAATTAATTTAAAAAGGTCTCGGTTATTTGGAAATTAAATAAATGAAATGACTTCAAATCAATGAAAAGGTTAAAACATCCATTTCTCAGTATTGGTAGTTCCAAAATACACATGCAGGTGGCAAGAATGGAGTGATTTGAATAAAAAATTCCAATTGACTAAATAACTTGCCCCAAATGACACTATGTGTAGAGATTATGATACAATCGCTTTGCAGTGACAGTAAAGAATAGGCTAATATATTAATACATTATTATTAATATATTATGAAGAATGTATTAATGTATTAGCCTATTCTTAAGGTATTAAGTCTAACAAGGTATTAAGTGAAGAATGAAATTATTATTATCATAACATAGATTTTTCAGTAGATTCTCTACCAAGTAAATCAACATTACGAATTCAAAGATTACCGACTCAGGTTTAAATAAATCATCAATCAACTAATATAAATAATTCATATTGCTTGACTCCATACCTCCTTAGCAAGGTGATATCATCTTCATTCCCCCACTCTCTAGTTTTTACCATGGGGGATACCAGACTATGATAACTGCATAAATAGAAGCAACCATGGATATATGCACTGCAAGTGCCTTATAAATTTCAATCACATAGAAGGATGACCATACCACTCATAAGGAGGGATTTTTTTAATAATTGTTGTAAAAGAATAACCTGTTATTGAAATTTTTAATATATTTAGTGACAATTCCAATCTTGGATTAAATTCATATGAAAGGACCACGGGCATGAAAAGCCAATAACTAAAACCCGACATATATTTTGTGTATCATGTCCAAACTAAACTAATCCCCAAAAGTTTCATCCAACTTTAGCAATAAGGAAATTTAAAAAATATAAAGCAACAAAGCAAATGAAATCCCTCAGTATAATGTAGTGGCTACAAATTCATTTTTTAAAAATGTGGCTAAGTTTACAACATTAACATAAAGGGGCAATATGTGACAACAATGATATGTAAGGCGAGTTTCCAAATCTAATATTTATTGGTTAATATGCCACTATAAAAAGTAATAACTCAATGTTGAACCTATGAAGGCATATGAGAAAATTGGGCAAAGGTAAGAAAAAGTGATAGCCTTTGGCACTAGGAAGGAACCATGTCATACTAAATCCATTTCCTTTTATGAAAATCATAAGATGGTGTTTTTATTCCATCACTAAGGAATGCATCAAATTACACCCTACAGAAGGCACTACATTTCCATTCAAAACCTAAATACAAATGCTTTCCCTTTAATTCTTACATCACTCATCAAAGTTATTGAAAATTAGGCATGTAAGTTCCATGGAATTTCTTTTCTGGTCAAAAAATGACAATAACCTCTAATAAAAAGATTCATTTATGTCTCGAGTTATGATCCACCAAGAACAAATTAATAGACATAAATCCTTGAATGAATTACCACAGTCTAAAGCAAAAGTACAAAGACTAATTCCAAGCTAGCTTTATTATACTTTGTTAGTAAATATTGGGACCAATTCAAACTCTTAGTTCTACACAACTAACAAAAACATAAGCCCACTTTGCTTTTTCTTTTGCACACTTTTATTCTCTAATCGATATTTCATATTAGTAAAGCACAAATATTGTTGGTGAGCCTGACTACCTTTCCACCTTTCTGTGTGAAGACATAGTTGACTACTGTATCAAAAAAGTAGTAATGGGTGAACTAGAGAGGCACCTTATTAGAGAAATCATGAAACAAAAGAAGGATGAATTATATTAAGAAAACTATTTCCAAATTTGTTTGAAAATGTATAAAATATATGCACAGTGATAAGCAACAGTGATTAGAAACAAGGCAAAGAAAAAAAACAATAGACAAGGTACAATATTTGATCTGCAACTCCACATCCATTCAAGATCTTTGCACTTTGTTCATCAACATCACAGAGTATTGAATCCCGAGAGATATCAACATACTATATACCTGCCAATACAAAAATTTTAAATCAGAAATGAATTCCCTATTAAGGATCAAATGATATGCACAATCAAAATTAAAAAATATGCACTTATTCTAAATAAAATAATTAGTGGCAGGAGGGAGACACCACAATTAGCCTCCAATGGAATGCAAAAACGATACCAGATACAGTGGATTCTTTGAGAAATACATCTGAAGGGAGCCAAAGGGTAAGTGATAATTCAGATGGTGGTAGGAAAAAGGTATCAATTTATGTTGCAAGTGCAGAGGTTTCCAAACCAGGCTTAGGAGAAACATATGGACCTTTTTTAAATGAAGTCCTAGTTGGCAAGGCCGTGAGAAGTTTGCCTCACAAAAAGGGTCAGTTGGCCACTAAGTCTGGCGATGTCATGATAGGAGGTGCTTTCCATGTCAAAGGTTCAGCAAAATATGGACACAAAACTTGTGAAGATGGCCAGAAGCGTCTTGATGGTATCATTCCTATTTGCAGGGGACAAGACTCCACTCAAGAAGTGTTCAATATAAGTAAATTTCGACATAAAAATATGGTTCAGTTCACTGGATCCTGCATAAGGCCACCAGAAGTTTGTAATGATGATGAGATGCAATCATTATGCTCCTATTCAGTACCTGCCAATTCTATGGAATATTCCTTCTCATATCCATTTCTGAAAGGAGTGAGGCCAGTGCTAGACAAAAGGTCATTGGCAACCTTTGCTGCAAAGTCTGTCACGGAATCACTAGGGAAAAGAGAAACTATATCAAATATGCTTATTGACTCAATGCATACCTACCTGAGAATATCCCTGCCTGGGAAATCGACCTAAGGTGCCAGAATTGCATGTTTGATGAAGGGAAGACCAAGGCAGATTTTGTGGTACTTGGAAGAGGAATTGGAGGACCTTGTGCTGCGAGCCTCAAGGCTAGATATGGGCAAGATGTTTGGGTTTCAGAAAGTCATGACTTACCTGGAGGAGCAGTACATTCATGTGCAATCAATGGCTATAAATTTGACTCAGGGCCATCTCTATTTTCTGGCTTCCCATCCACTGGACCTCACGCCAATCTTCTTTCTCAGGTTTTGGATACTTTGGGCGAGTCTTTTCCATGTGTTTCTTATGACTCCTTGGATTTAAAAGATCCATTTATACGTAGCTATTTGGATCTACTTTGTTTTCTGCCTTCAGGATTAAAAGCCGATGGTACACTAGCAGAAGAAATTGTATATATGTTTGCAGAATGGTATAAAACAGGTGGTCGAGTTGTTGGTGACAGATGTCAAGTTGATAAGGGGGATTTCCATAACTTCAAATAAGTTTGTCTTCAGTACACCATCGCTATCTACAACTGCATTGCCAGATACCCATTGGGAAAAAGTGCAAAAATCACCCCAATGTGACTCTTTCAAGCATCTCCATCTTGGTTTTGACGCAATGGATATCCTAAAGGACCTAGAACTATATCACATTATTATAAACCACTGGAAGCCAAGGGTGGATGCTCAGCCAAACGTTGTGCTCATTTCAATAGCGAGTATGGTAAGTCCAAATTTAGCACCTAAGGGAAAGCATGTACTTCATACATACACCTCTAGAACAGAGCCATATGATGTGTGGTATGGATTGGATTGTAGAAGTGCAGAATACAAGAAGCTCAAGGCTAAGCGCTTTGAGGTCATGAGGAGAGTTGTTGAAAGTGTACTCGGAGCTGGTTTTTCTCAAGAAGAATGTGAGGTGAAGTTGGTGGGTACACCATTGACACACCAACAGTTCCTTCAGTAGAATGGAGGTACATATAGGCCTACAATTCGCACAGGAGAAGTAATTCCTGGCATGGGAGTTTCTGACTTGGGGAATAATGAGACTGCAATCGAAGATAAAAGAAATGACGGTATAGAAGAACATCCCAACTCCAACATTCAACCATGTGATGATGAGAGTAATGAAACTCTGAGACTTGATAGTAATCCTGCGCTCCATGCAGGTGATGGCAAGGCTCAGTTAGAAGGTTGGACATGTGCAGCCGAATTTCAGCCTCTAAAATGGCCAAAGATCATTTTTTAAAGATTAAACAGTGTTATGGGGCTGCTTCAGAATGCAATGGGGCTGATACTGTTTATCAAAAAAATGAGAATTGAACAAGTGACAATGCAAACACTACAGTCCACTATGACTCTATTTGAAGGCCTGTCATTGGTGGTCCCTAGAGGAGATCGTTTGTTGATGATAGGTCCAAGTGGAAATGGAGAAACATCCCTATTAAAAACTATTGCTGATATATGGTGCTTGGGTGAAGGCGCCATTAGAATCCATACAAAACATAGCAATGAAGAGCTTGATAAATCTATCAAGAATGTTACATCTATGCTACTATAAAATACATTTCTACATGACTACTTGAAAGAAGAAAGCATTACCAAGTCTAGTTTCTTGGAATAAGTTGTCAAGCATACTCAGTTAATTAGGCCATGTTGTGATCTTAAGCCTATGGTGATAGGCCATTATAAGGAAGATCTTGTAGAGTGGAAAATCGAACTTGAAAATTGAATTAGTCTCCAATTCCTCAATTAGGCCATACATTTGTGGCACACATTTACGATGAGAATGTTCCCAAAAGCTTCCTACCAGTAGCTAGATCTCTTAATTAATACTTCCCTTCATCCATATCAACCAAGGTTAGAATTAAGACAAGAATTAAATAAATGGATACAGTCAGTGTACCTTATGATCCAATGATAACTAAACTATCAACCTAGGAAGGAAACTGAGTAGCATCATGGGTTAAATTGGAGGACCACCTGTCAAAGTTTTAGATTGCTGGTGTACCATCTAATGTTAATTTCCTCCAAGGCCTTGCTGGTCAATGTACCCTTTTTAATGGCCAAGTTGAAACAAATTTCATTGGGCACCTCACAAGCAATATATTTCCTAACTACAACGAAAAGTTAGCAAATTGTGAGTTGAAGGATGTTATATTTGGTGTATCTTTGACTGTTGTGTGTATTCGTGAGTGTGAAAAGCTAGAATACAAAGGTCTCTCAAGAGGGAGATTTGATTTACTATGTTATGCTACTCCAATTTTCCAAATTAACCATAAATGGGAAAATGGAAGAATTAACAAGGACTCCATACCAGTTAGGATTGTTGTCACACATGGGAAGAAGGACACATATTGTCTTGAGATTTAAGATAACATTTACTCTAGAATGATAACTAGAGGCATTACAATTGTTGGGGAAAACAACTCTAATTTACATGTTGATGGGGTTACCATGAGTGTATCCTTGGTAGTCTATTCTCAGGTTATTGATGAACATATACATACTTGGTATGGCAACCACCACCACCAATTCAAGTAGAATACAATGAAATATCATGATGAAGAGGATGATGGTTACCTAATATGTTTGGTGTATGATGAGAACACTTGGAAATCATAGATCAATGATTTGATGAAAAGCCAAGCCCCCCAAGCTAGTTACTATTGTCTATCTTCCAACAAGGGTACATTACAATAGTGGGGTCACTGACATTCCACCAATCCAAGAGAATGAAATTGGAATCTTAGGTTAGCCTGTAAAATTTGTGGGTATAGATATAAAACCACAAAATTTCATTACTATATTTGGGGGTTGCCTTGAAGATCTAGTGAGCAATGCATATGGGATGTCTAGTTTCCAGATATGGCCTTGAGATTTAGGAACCTTTGTGGAAGAAGGTCTTCACTATGGTGAATTGTTTTGTAGCATAGGAGAGAGCTACAGATGGGAAGAATTTAATGGGACCAGGGTAATACACTACTTATACTTGAAACCATTCTGCAGGAATCTTTGGGACCCTAGAATCAATAAAGAGACTCTAAATTGCTTGAGGACAAGCATGTTTTGGTGGGAGGACTATAATGTCGCCGATTTTGAGAGTTCATAAATCACTAAGAAGTCTTGCCCAAATTTGATGATATTAATAAAATGGAGAAAACAATATTTTATTAAAAAAAATGGGGGAGGAAAATATTACTTTGGCGGAAAAATACTATTTTATTTGGAAGCGGAAAAAGTGACCTAGTGGAGAATGGACACCACCAATAAAACAATATTAAAAAAAGGGGAAAATCTAGAAGCTTGGGAGGCTCAAATGGAAATTATAAAAAGAGGGAGGAGTCATTTTTCTATTCATTATATTTTGTCATAACTTATTGTCATTGGAAGAGACTCAAGCAAGTTTCTATCTGACGGTTTCAAGTAGAATCCTCTCTCCTAGCTTTGGTGGATTCCTTGCCACCCTAGTTAGATCTCTCCCTTCTTTGGTCGATGCTAAGTGCCACCCTAGTTGGGTTGATTGTTTGTTTGTTAGTTTTCTGGAGTCCAAATCATAAATCATTATAGGAAATTCTTGGAATTCTGGTTACAATTTGATTGCAGGTAGAGAGAAGCTACAAAGGTCGAGTTTCCTCAAGTAGTGAGACATACTCTCTGTAGTATTAAAGAGGTCGAAGTTTCTTCCTCAAGGAGTCAAGTTTCACTTAAGTGAATGGGCCGATATTTCACCTTATTTCTAGCTAAGTTCATCACTTCCTTGGAGTACGAGTTGTTCTAGATTGTGGAATGAGTAACAAATATAAGAAAGAATGAGTTTATCTAGGTTGAGGAGGTCTGAAAACAAGTTATCGTTGGTGGTGTATCTTCTTGGATGCTTTGTGTTTGGGATAGCATACTTATTTCCCTTCATGGTGTCCCTAAGGGAGAAAATCGTGGTCATCTTCCTATTAGTCTTGGAGTAGTGCATTAATGGTCACATTATTCTCCTGAAGGGGTTCGAAATTCTACTGGTAAACAACTGTATTTTTTGTTGGGGATGAGTATTAACAAGATGACTTGCTACATTATCATAGATGATCCTGTGCAAGTTGTGTTTTGGGAATTTCTATGGTAGAGAATTTATCCATGCACATATATCAGGTTATATCTTTCTAGTGCACTGTATTTTTCTATAAGATTTGAAGAATATTAATGAAGGGCTATCACGTATTTTCTGGGTCTGCAAGATAATGGTTTTGGGTAACAATGTACTAGGCAGTCTATCCTGTGATTATGTATGCCAATAATTTACTTGCTGTATTTGAGTTAAATACATGATACAATTCTTAGTTTGAAGTTAGGTTTTTATTTTTCTCCACAGTCTATTGCATATGAATAGTAAAAATTAAACTCATTTCTACATAAATGTTTTCATGGAGTATTTGACAAAATGTTGCACAGTAAAGACACACTAAACTCATTACCATTTTATGTGTTTCCTATTTGGGAACATTACGATCTCATATCATCCAAGCCTGTAGGGGGTGATCAAGATCCTCTGATGTTATCTCTGCTAACATCCGAGGCTATAGAGAAAATATAAAAAATAAATAATTGTATATGTTAATGATGATTGCCTTACAAGGCTTGGATGAATAAATCTATTAATGAATGGTGGTGACTCCTCCTTGATTCTTCATCAGTAGATAGGTTTCTCCACCTTGGTTTTAATAGAAACATAAGCTATCTATCTTACTGTACAATAGGTAAAATGAATTTGAACCTTGGCCATATCTAGAGGTTCAATTTTATTTATTTATTTATTTTTATTTATTTTTTGTTTTTATTTTTATTTATTTATTTATTTATTTTATCTATTTATTTTTATTTTTATTTTTATTTATTTATTATTTTTTTTTAATTCATTTATTTATTTATTTTACTGAGGGTGCATACATCTGATGTCATGGATTTTTGCATACATATATAAACTGTTCACACATTTGATAGGTATTTTAATTCAAACACTAATTAACTAGATAATTTGTATCTGCATAGAATGCCCTCTCAATCTGATTTAAAAATGTCCATGTGTTTGTCCAAGGTGTACAAATTTCAGAAAAGATATTAACATATCCAAAAACTTGCTTTGAAAACTTAATTGAAACTTTCTATAACTTGTCATCTAGATGCATGAGCCAAAGTCTAAAACCTACTATTTCCAGGAGTTGTTTCAAATACTAAATCAACAAAGACATCGGTTGAAATTATACCACCCCTTAAACGTGTAAAATAAATGATTTCAAAAGATTTAATCACTTCCTTATTCCAAAGGTTTAACCTATTGATATCAATTTCTCTTAGGATTTGGACCTTATTCATAATGCCTAAGATTACCATTGAACCCCCATGGCACCTGATGCTTGAGTTCTAAGCAAATTGCAGACCAATTCCTAAAGCTAACCTTTTTGCCATGTTTTTGGAGCTTATTCAATCTTCAAAGAAAACATAGTTGTCATTCATCCTCCTTGGTAGATAATGAGACTCTTCCACCCTTCTCAACCCCTGTTACCTCTGGATTATCCAAGATATGTTTCTTCACCTTACTAAATATTGATTTTCTGTCCAAAGATTAGTGATTTGGCTTAGGTGTGCAAAATTCTTTAGGGTTATAATACCATTTTCCCTTCCTCATTGAGAACTACTAACCCAGTCTAAACTGGGTGATGATCCTCATCATTGCGTAACTATATGGACCTTAATCCACCTCCTAGCTTAGTCAAATCAACTCTTCTCACAATTTATTACACATTTTGATTATATTTTGTTTAATGAGATGAGTCAAAGTGAGATATTGTGCCTAGTGGAATAATGTGCATTGATTGCAGGTTTGTGAGAGAAAATCATGGAATTTTGGCTAATTAAGGGTTGAAACTCGAATGAGACAAGGAGGAGAGATTGTAGGAGGTAGATCCTCCTCATTTAATCCTCCCTCATTCGAATATTCCTCAATCAATCACATTATCTTGAGGCACAAAAAACCAAGTCATGGAGATCAAAAGACAACCGAGCAAGTGACAGTTAAAGAGCTAGTTTATCTCAAGTTTGGGAGCTGAGCCTCCTAGATTTAAGGAAGTCGTTGGGGACTTCAGTTGTATAAATAAAGAGGCCTAGGGCCTCATTAGGATTTGAATATTTTCTGTAAAACACTAGTCAATTTTGAGTTCAAGACTTGTGGAAGACATTGTTATGTAATTTTTTGTTTTGATAATGAGAATGAGAAATTCCTTGAACCAACACTGAGTTAACTCAGAGGGCTGAAGATCTTGGGTTAGGGCCCAACCCTAGCATAAAAGGCTCCTCTTCTTGTATTTTTATGCTTAGATTGAATTCATAGATTAATGGTTGAATTGTCTATAGAATTATTTCGCTGCAAGTAGTGTAGATTTGATTAGTTTGCTTCCATTTGTGCTTTACTTCAGTAGTAGTTTAGAAGAGATAAAGGAACATAAAAAAAATTTCAATACGTGGTTTTTGCCTCACTCCTTCCTTCATGGATCATGGTTCGAGGAAATAACTCCTATGCAGCCCCAAAAAGACATAATTCTAGTTTCTCATGGAATTTAGTTTCTTTTGCGAGATTTTCAAAATAACTTCTAATAAATTACTTTAAGAGGCTCAAAATACAGATTCAAAATTTCTTAAATATTTATTAGGATGACGGTTTTAGTTCCCTAGTGGAGTCACCACTATGTTATCACTTAGAATTTTCCTTAGAAGTTATCAGAAGAAGGGAAAGACCAAGGTAACCACAAACTAATCTTTTAAGTATAGGCTCTAGCCAACCTTTACCTCAAAGAGGGCTCTCCCTATATGATTTAGCTTTGTTTGCTGGGATTTTAGGCTAGTTCTTAAAGTTCAGGGGGTTTTGGATTTGTATTGAATGTTGGATGGTGGAATCCTTAAAACAGATGGGTAGAATGAAGCCTCTGGACCAATGGGCTATGGAGTCAAAGAAGGGAAGCTGAACTGGAATTAACTCATTAGAGGGAGTGTTCAAATGGCAAGCTAGTAGAGTGAAGTATAGGTCTTTAGGTCGAATGGGTGAAATGATCTTAACCAGGGTGAGAGGGAACTTAAGAGTCCTCAAACCAGGATCAAAATGAGGAACAAAGGATAATCATGAGCAAAGGGAAATTAAGAATCCTTTACTATATATTAGAGGAAGACTACCTAGACTAAGGAACAACTAAGAATTCCTTAATTTAGATAATTTTCAGAAAACATTAAAATGCATAATAGTTATAACAGAGTGCAATGAAGCAAATTTTGAGATATCATTTCATATTATAGCATTCAAATTTCAGATACATTAAAGATTATGGAAAACTTTAAAAGAAAGATAACAATCGTAAGGGAAAATACTTGTCTGTACTTCGCATTACACATGAATCTAGTGAAATGTCTTAACTTTATTCATTAATCTAGCTTGCTGGTCCAAACGGTGATACAATAGCTTATAGTCTTTGATCAAGAAACTCTATAGAAATGTCAGAGAATCCACCTACATACTTCGAAGTGTGAAGTATTTATACAAAAAATTATTACAAAATATATCAAAACAAACTTGAGATTTATTCTAGGAAATACAAATATCTCCTTGCAATAAGATAGAGACAGCTAATGAACTATTTCATGCTGTCCCTTTTTATTTGGTACTATTGGATTTTATGGTTGAGTCTGTAGCCCTTTATGCTGTCTTGTAGCTGTGATATTTCACGCTGGAAACTTCTCCAATTTTTGTCTTTCACTTGATACTCTTTGACCCTGATACTATTTGACCCTAATACTCTTTGACCATGCTGCCCTGTTTTCATCTGTTTACCTGGCTGCTTTCACTTTTACTATGCAGTAGATTTTTTGCTGTAAATTTATCACATTAAATCAGTCATTGTCTCCCACCATTCTGCATTAGGTAACTTTACATTCATCATCCTCCTATAGATCTCATCATCTTCAGTATACTTGGAAAAATTGGGCTTGGTGAGGAATACATGTTTTATCTCATGCTCAAGGAAAAACAAGTTTTCAAATTTGTTATATAGGACTTTTCCTGTTGGCAGGACTTTTATAGATGAAGTGATTACTTGTTCCTTAGCCAACAGTTTGAGTCTGTTATCATAGCCCACCTGTGTCATAAGTTTATCATTGATAACTAATGGACTAGGCAGACCTTTCTCCCTCAAAATATGGAATTTAGCCATGAACCTATCAATAGCTATTTGCATGTTGTGGCACTTTTCTCCTAAGTTAAGTATAAGGTTCCTTTTAGAAAGGACCTTCCTTATTTCAAAAATGGTCTCTGTTTTATCTTATATACTAAGTTCTTGGAGCTCACATCTATTTTTGCTGTTGAGGAAGTGGATGAGTCTATTGGCATCCTCAGGCATGTCTCCTAATTCTTCTTTGACCTTTTGGATAGCTTCTGTAACTATCTTTACTAACTTTGTCTGCTAAAAAATAACTTGAATTGAGGGCCAAATATCCTTCATGGAGTCAATGATATTGGCCCACAACATTTCCTTGGTTTTCCCTAGGGGTTTCTCTAGTGTCAAGTCTTTCTCTAAGATTTTAATCCTTTCACTCATTCTTTGGGCCTTTTGTGCTTCTTCCTTTTGTTTAAGTTGGGCAAGTTTGTAGTCAGTTTCTAAACTTGCCACCTTTTCTCTTAGCCTGTTCATTTCTGTAGCCTGGATAGACATCTCTTCCATGGATTTTACCAATTCTATTGCTTTCTCACCTGATACACCTGTTGTTGTTCTAGATTTTGCTGTTATTGGCAATATTGTGGCAGGTGGAACTATGGGTGCCAATGAAGATGCCATCGTAGAGGGGACTATTGTGGATACTATAGGGATGACATATTTGGATGTCGTGGCCATGTCTGCTTTAATTGATCATTCAGTTTTAGGACCAAGTCCATCAACTCCTCATTTTTGGTTTAGCCCTCTACAACTTCTAGAATTTGAGGATGTTGCAGCTGTAGTATTTTCAATTGCCTCTTAAGTGCAGCAATATCATCTTTTTTCTTCTTTATAAGCTTCTCTGTAGCTTTTATATACTTGGGATGATGTCCCAATTCAATCACTAAGTCCTCTAAGGACTTGATTCTGGTATCCTTGGCCTATGAGGAGGCCTTTTCTAATTGAAATTGTATTGAAATGTTGTTTAAAGAGTTTTGTAGCTGATGAGAAGCTATGGCTTTACCTGTCAGGGTGGAGTATATCATCTCTCCATCCTGTTTGTGCAGTTCAATCTGGTCTATGGGATGAATATCCCTAGCTAATACTTCAAAGTCAACCCTTTTGAAATCAGATGTTGTCTTGGGATGCTAAGCTGTAGTCTTGATGAAAGACATCTGCAGCTTCCCCTCTTTAATGTCAAAGGCTGACAGTAACCTTGTTTGATTGGTAGGAGTCAACTTTAGGTATTGAGCATATGTTTGAGCTTTGAGCCTTTCGTTTCTTTCTTTGATTTCCTTGTATCTTTCCTTGATGTCATGGTCTCTGTCAGCAGGCTTGTTGAATGAAGACTCTTCCATGCTAAGCTTCCTTTTGAACATCTGAGTCTGTGATGTGGAAGGCTCTTGCATGCCTTCAGATGGAGTGGTAGGCCTACTTCTTTTTGCTCCTATGTTGGTAACCTATGTTGATTCCTCTGTGCATTCCTGTTCAGTGGCCGGATTGAGCCTTTGCCTCTTGCTTGTTTCCTGTTGCAAATTTGAGGTGTCCATCCCTGATGTGGAAGCTCCCTCTCTATTTCATTTTAGAATATTCTCCTCATTTTGAGGATTTTGCATGATTGGATGGGTGCTCATGGCTCTTTCTTCTAGTAACTATAGGAAAGAGTTGTCATCAAGATGCTTTTCCAAATCAATCAGGGCATTTTCTACATCTACTGTGGTGTTGTCTTGGTCTACTAGGGTACCTTCCACCCATTCTGTTTGATTGGCATATGCCAATATTTCTAGTATGGGGTGATGGATGAAGGGTCCTAGCTTGATCTTTTTCCTTTTCTTAGTAATGAATTGCAAAGGGTCATATCTCCATACAAAACTCCTTTGGAACTTCATTCTTTGTAGGATCAGGTCGGCCTCTTTCCCTGCCTCTCTGGAATTGCATATGAAGGGACCTAGTTGATCTTTGATTTTAAAATAGGCCTTCTTCTTGGCATTGATGAATTTGACTTCATCTGCATTGATGATCTGTATGTAATATTCTAAGGCAAACAACCTCATGGGGAGGTATCTTGGCAACTTATATGGTGCAAGGATGCAACCATATATTCTGATTTCTGTGTGGTTCTGATAGAGGTACCAGTCACCCACTTTGGTCTGCTTGGGAAGCTAGAGGACTCTCTTTATTTTTGGGCTTATCCTAGGTGGAGGATTCCTAGTGATCATAGTCATGCTTGGATGCACAAAAGATCCTATGAAGTCAGAGTATGTATAAGGTGATGTAAACTCATGGAAAAGTGGGGTCCAAAAGATTACAGATCTAGGCTGGCCCTTGGTGTCAAGCTTTTAGAGAGTGAAGGGAAACTTCTCTTATTGATAATACAAAAATAGATGGTACAATACAGAAGAGTATTTGAACACCCTCTCATTGCCCAACCTTGTGAACTGCTCATGCATTCTATCAACTATAAATGTGGCAAAGTCATATATGGTTGCAAGAGATTGTCCTGGAGTATATATGGACATGAAAGCAAGGATAATTTCATCAATCTACTCACTTGTGGTATAACCTAAAACACATGATATCATGGCTACAATGTTCTGGCCCCATGGAGAGAAAATGGTTGCTACATATGGAGGGGGGTTCTCAAGGATGTGTTTTTCCTCCCTAATGAAGGTTTGGAACAACTGGGCTAATTTTGTAGGGCTAAGCTTGGGATACTGGTCCAATAGGTCTCCAATTGAGAGTGGGGTTAGGTTTGGCCCTAGTTGGAACTGCAACATTTCATTTATGGACTCAGCTGTGATGGTGAAGAGGAGCTTCTGGTCATGAGACATTATCGTTTTGTGGCTAGGGACGTAGCATGCATAACACATATGGACAATTTCTAGAAAGATCTAAACTTTGGGGAACTGGTATTTGGGCAAATTTGACTTCCACAAGCCAATTTCATCAGCATGGTTAAGGTATCTGTCCCTACTTTGGCAATGCAATTTGAACAGGGGCTCTAGGGGAGTAGTGCCTTTTATTTGGAAGTCCCTGTCAGCCAGGGGAAGGTGGTCTAGGTCCAAATGTGGAGCTGTAATGGGTGTCACATCCATGGCGATAGGGGCAACCATAATTCAGTTCTTGTGGATTTGAATTATGCTCTGGGAGCTTCAGCAAAGGTATTTTGAGATTTTTAGAGGGTTTTTAGGTAAACGGAGGTCTTGCAGATGGTTATGGCTCAGAGGGTTACAGTTAAAGTAAAATTTGATATTTTAAACTTAATTAAAAGTTTTATGAGGGTGAATTTACTTGGAATTTGACAATGGAGTTGGTATTCCATGGTTAAATACCTGGAATTGGGTGAAATTGACTGTAAATGGTGGTTGATGGCGGCTGCAGAGGTTCGTATGGTTCTGGTATGGACTAATGAATGAGTTGGGCTGTCTGCAGCATCTATGGAGCAATGGCGGAGGTCTGTGAGCGAATTCTCAGTTTGCAAGGGTCGCAACAGCTTTCTGAGTTCTCAACAGCAAATGCACGAAAAGAGCGAAAAGAGGGATAATGGGGCTTTTATAGAAAAAATGTTAATTTTTTGCGGGTTCATTGATTGATGAATAGTGGCAGTTTTTCGGTTAAATGGGGGAAGTGGTTTAGGAGGGCCATCACACCGCTTTTGTGGTGCGGGCGGTATTTGGGAGAGGTCACCCGATTCCATTCATCGTTTGACATGTAGCATCGGGGGTCAGGGGGAAAACTGCCTTATCGGGCGGGTAAAGGACGGACATCGGGCACGAATGATATGATCATGAGCCATTGGATGAGGGGGAGGGATGATCAATGGTGGTCGGGAGATGGAGTTGCACGGTGATTTACACATAAAGTTTTCGGGGGGTGAGGGGCATGGGTCTAATCATTGGCGGCATAGGATTAAATTAACACTTAATCTCATCGGGGGTGCCTTAATACAAGATTAAGGACTAAGGGTGGGATTTTAATATATTTTGTGGGATATGGGGTAGTCATATAGTTTATAACTAAACTAAGTGGTGGGATTATTTATATAAAGGAGTTAAACATATACGGGTCAATTGGTTTTTTAGGAGCTTTATATACTTAATCAAACGTTAATATGAGGTGAAATGAATGGAAGGGGTATTGTACTTAGGTATACAAAACATTAGCGCTTTCCATACACTTAGTACTTAGGATAAATGTATTTTGATGGGTTTTTGCATAAAATATGTTTATCATGGGGTTTTCCTAGGTAAAAATAATTTAACCTTAGGAAAAGGGGTTTTGTGAGGGGGATGAATGAATTGCAAGGGAATTTAACACCTTTCCTTCTTAACTCATCAATCCGAGGGTTTGGTCCCACCAGAAGTCAGAGAAATGCTATGAGCCTCTTTGACTTAAAGAACTATAGGTATTAATATTATTATTATGAAAGGGAAATTAGTGAAGTGAAGGAGTGAAATAAATGAGGGGGTGTTAAATAAACCATATTGTGAACCATTGTTTTTTCTTTGTCCACTACTTATGCATTTTTGAAAATTGCATTTAAGATAATGACATAAGTGTTTTTGCATAATCACATGATATTTCCACAACCTTTCTACTACTTACCCACTTACTCATCCTACAATTTTTTCTTCACTTTATTAGGGTGAATTTAGGCTAGCAAACCCTTATCAATATTTTTCTTTGCTTTTACAAAGTAAACTATCTAATTCTAACCTTATATCATCCAAGGGTTGAGATTAAACTATTGAGCTCCTCTTATTTACTCTACCTATCTAATGATCTGCCAAGATTACACTGTTTGGTCATATTTTATTCACTAACTACAAACATAAAATTCAAAGCATGGTATAATCAAGATTAAACAGTTTGATTACCATGGATTGTGGCATGAGTAACAAGCTGCACACAATCATTATTATGCATGAAAGTAAAATAGCATTGGCATTTTGACTTGCACACCTTCATGGTCTCTTTTGTCTTTTGGGGTTCATATATTTTATTTTTTGACCTTTTTCATTCTTTTTTTCCTTTGATTATTCTTTTAGGACATAACCTCTTTACATTTTTTAATTTTTTAATATGGAAAACATTTGCAGAAAACAACATTATGCACAAAATTACAAGGCTTCACCTTATATCAATAGCCTTGGAATTGTCGTTGATGTTACCTTGCAATATTTTTCTCCATGTCTCTGCATTATTGATACTTATGATAGTAAATCCTTAAAGCTTAGGGCCTTCTCTTCAGGCTTCAACTTCAAAAATCACCATCCAATCCAAACTAGACTTTTTGAAAAATGAAATATGTACAGTGGGAGATAAAAATCAGTACTTAGGTTCAAAATAGTGTTTGATCATTCGACCATTCACTGGTCCACCTTCTGCTTTTGTACCATCCATTTCCCTTAGGAAGAAATCATTATTAGCTCTGAAAGCATAAATGACATATGGGCCTTTCCATAGGAAATCAAATTTCCATGTTTACCTTTATCTTCCCTCCTTGAATCCCATTTTAGGACTTTGTCACCAAGGTAGAAATCTTCAACCTTGGTTCTCTTATCAAAAATCTTTTTAATCCTTTCCTGCACAACCTGAGATCTGATATATACTTCCTCCCTGGTTTGTTGAAGATGAATTGTTTGGTTGATTCTTCTTTGGATACTATTTGGTTTAACCTGCAATTCTTGAAGCAACTTCATCACTGGTGTTCCCAAGGAGGATGGAAAAATAGCTTCCATCCCATAAACTAGTTGGTAGGGAGAGGTACCAGTTGATTTTTTAGTGGTTAGTATGTCTGACCATAAGGCATTGACTAGCTTTTTGTTCCATGTTTTTTTATTGTCCTTTAACAACTTTTTGATGATGTTTACCAAAATTTTGTTTGAGGATTCTTCCCATCCATTTCCTTGAGGATAATAGGTTGTGGAATGGCCCAGTGTTATATGATACTTGTTGCAGAAATCTATCATTCTTTTGTATTTAAAGGCTGTTGCATTAGCAGTAATGAGCTTAGTTGGACATCCAAATCTTGATAGAATGTTTGTTTCAAGGAAGATTATGATAACAGTGTCAGTGGCTTGCCTTGATGGTATGGCCTCTATCCATTTTGTAAAGTAGTCGGTGGCAGTGAGGACCCATTTTTGTTGGGCAGAGGAAGGTGGGTGAATTTCACCAATGATGTCTAGACCCCATTGTTGAAAAGGTGTTTCAATAGAGATTGGCTTGAGGGGTAAAGGTAAAAGCTTTTTCTTCCCCTCAAAAATTTGACATTTGTGACAGGAGGTCACATATTTCTTTACATCAGAAAACAACGTAGGCCAGTAGAAACCAGCTCTAAGGATTTTATCTACAGTAGTCTTCCAGTAAAGGTGTCCTCCACGATCACCTGCATGAAACTCTTGCAATACTCTATCAGATTCATCTTTTAATAGGCAATTAAGAAGAATACCTTCATGATCTCTCCAAAACAAAGCATTGTCTAATATACAAATTTTAAGTATTTCATCTTTAAAAACCTGCTTTTAGTTTTAGATAATTCAGGAGGAGCTTGTAAGTTCTGTAAAACATAAATGATATCAACATACCATGGTGATTCAATAAAGGCCTGGCTGATTAGTGGAGTCACCATCTCCTCTCCATCATCTATTGCTACAATAAAGTTTATATCCAAGGCCTAATAATTCGATTCAGCCATGAGTTTGGATAAACCTTGGCCTTTGATTAACTTAGTAGGATTTATTTCTATATCGTATTCTAAAATAGTAGCAATCCACTTTCCCCTCTTTCCATCTGGACTTTCCTGAGTTAGGATTTCCTTGACTACTGAATTAGGAACGTAGGCCACTATATGAGAATATAAGATGTATACCCTAAAATCCTTGATGGCTTTGACCAATGCAAAGGCTTATTTTTTCATTATGTTATATTTCAAGGGGGCATCTCTCAGGGCTTTGCTAATGAAAGCAATCGGTTTTTCATAGCCCTGGTCATTTTTCTATAGTAAAATGACAACAATTGTATGCTCAGAAGCAAAAGAAAATAAGATGAAATCTCTGTCAAACTTTGGACTGATTCAAACATGTGTTTTAGTTAAGGCCAGTATAATGTCTTCAAAGGACTTCTTAGCCTCAACAGTCCATTTTATGGTTGAATCTTTTTTCAACATATTGTTTAGTGATCTAATTAATTCTACTAAATTAGAAATAAATCTTCTAAGAAACTTAAGTTTACCAAAGAAATCTTGCAATTCTCTAATGTTCTTGGGATGTTGTATCTATAAGATGGCTTCTATTCTTGTAGGGTCTATTTGGATACCATATTTTGAAATTATATGACCTAATAACTTTCCTTCTTCTAACCCAAACAAAGACTTCTTGGGGTTTAAGGAAATTCCATATTTCTTGCATTTAATAAAGACTTGTCTCAGATGATCCAGATGTTGATTGTCAGATTTTGAAAATACAGTAATGTCATTTAGATATATCACAAGGAAATCATGAATTTATTTTGCAAAATCTATATCCATAGCCCTCTAGAAAGTGGCTCCTGCATTGATTAGTCCAAAAGGCATTTTCACATACATGAATGTGCCCCAAGGAGTAATGAAGGCAGCCTTCGATTGGTCAACAGGATGAACTAAGATCTTATTATAACCAGAAAACCCATTCAATAATGAGATTCTGGTTGATTGTTAGGAAACCAACTCACAAAAAGATAGAAAAGATAGATCAACACCTTATAATTCGGCCTCTTCGAGGGGGCAACCTCCTTTACATTACACAAATGAACAATTATTGGATGATACAAATGACAAGACCTCCTTTCTATATATAGGAGTCTAAGGAGTCATAATGTAATCAGAGCCAACACAACAATAATAATGTAAGGGCACAATAATAACAATAGTGGGCTTCTATGGGGCACAATAGTAACAATATGGGGACTACATGGGTACAAAAATATAATAAGGGGGTTGTACTAATAACAATAAGGGGTTACACTAGTAGTATAGGGGCCTAACATGCCCTCTCCTTCAAAAAGTGTTGTCCTCAACACTTGAGTGGTTCTTGATGCTTCTGTAGAATATTCTTGTCCTCCCATGTGGAATCTTCAACAGGTAAGTTCTTCCACTTGATGAGATACTCTGAAATTGATCGATTTCGTAGCTGTCGGGTTCTTGTTTCTATGACTGTTCCAGGTTCCAATATGATTTTTCCTTCCTCTTGAAGTTCTGCCAATATTGGTTGAATTGGGATCTTATACTACTTTTGAATGAGTGGCCACACTTCTTCGTCCTTTTTCCATTCATCCCTTACTTCATTTATCCAATTTGGTTGGATAATAGAAATAGCACAAAACAATGCTTCCGCATACTCATCCTTTCTTGAGAGTGCATTTGCAACAAAATTTTGCTTCCCTTTTCTATAGATGATGTCAAACTCATAACCCAATATATTTGTGACCCATTTTTTTTGTTCTTCTATAGATAATATTTGTTCTAAAAGGTATTTAATACTATCATGATCCATTTTTACCTTGAAGTGTCTTCCCATTCGGTAAGGTCACCATTTCTTAAGTGCATGTAGTATTTCCAACATTTCCTTCTCATAAATAGCTTTCTTGAAATGTAGCAGTAAAAATACCCAATCACCTACATCAAAAAAGTTTTCACTACAATGTTGATCTACCTGTTGTTTCATTCGATTTTGCACCAAAGTGGTGTTATCCTTTAAAAGTTGGAGAACTTGTTGTTGATGCTTGATGTGATCTTTCACTTCTTGAACCATTTTCTTCTTGATATGTCCTTCTATCTTGACAGTTTTAGGAGTGGTAATTTCTTCCAATGCTTCACAAGATATGGTCAGATTCATTTCTTGATGTTCGATGTGATCTTTCACATCTTGAACATTTTTCTTCTTGATATGTCCTTCTTTCTTGATAATTTGAGGAGTGATAATTCTTTCCAATGCTTTACAAGATATGGTCGGATTCATTTCTTCTTTCTCTAGGGTTGGTTCCTCGTGTATATACTCTTCTTTTGATGTTTCTTGATCCTTTTCTTCCTCCTCTTCATAATCTATGTAAAAAATTTCTTCTCAACACACTTATGACCTTTAGTGCATTTGCTATCACAATTGTAACAAAGCCCTTTTTCTCTTTTCTCTTCCAATTGTTGTGGTGTAACCCTTGTAGGTTGTGGAAGGCTAGGAGAAACAACACTTCCGTTATTATAGTTGTGAGGGGTAGACTTCCTTGTTGCCATAATTTTACTTTTCAATGTGTAACAAAGCTCTTTTACTCTTTCCAATTGTTGTGTTGTTGCTCTAAAGAAGGTGTTGCTCTTTGTATTCTCATAATGTGCTATCATTTCCTCCGTGAAAATTGACCACGTAACAAGTTGTTTATGGGAAAAAATCCCTTTATACCATAAAAATTGATCCGGTTCTAAACATGAAGATGCAATACATACCTTTTGTAATAGTGGTACATCATGTAGATCAAAATATTTCTCCATCTGAAGTATCCAATTTACTGGATCCTTGCCATCAAACTTCTTCATATCGCCTTTTCTTGATTTTAGGAGCTCGATCTTGAAACGACTATAACTCTATAATTTCGGTTCTTCCAATTCTGTAATTGCGACTTACAGTAGCCCTCTGTGTCCTCTTTTCAATGCCACCAGTCTGATCCAAATTGGATTCTCCAAGGAAGAGTTATGTCAAATCTCCCACGGTGACCTAATTATAGACTAGTTCAGTAGAGCGAACGTGTGCGACATGCCACATGTCACTGTTTCGACCTTTGGATCTGGAAACTACAATCTGTCCTCTTTCTGAAACTTCTTACGAAATTTCAATCTTATGCTCAAAACAAAAGTTATGACTATTTTCCCCTGGTCACCTGTTTGGAATGTAATTCGGGAGTCTGCAAAAATTCCAACTAACTCAGATAATATATCCGCAAATATAGCGTGAAAATCTCTGAAATTTAGACCTGAGGTTCAAAATGATTTCGGCCCAAATGAGTTTTTTTTAGCATCTGAAATGTCGCAGAAAAAAGTTATAGCGCAAATACCACGATGACCTGTTTGGAGTAGCGAAACCCTAGAATTCAAAGATCTGATACCAAATTTTATGAAACCAACTCACAAAAAATATATAAAAGATAGATCAATGCCTTATAATTTAGCCTCTTCGAGGGGGCAACCTCCTTTACATTACACAAGTGAACAATTCTTGGATGATACAAATGACAAGACCTCCTTTCTATATATAGGAGTCTAAGGAGTCATAATATAATCAGAGCCGACACAACAATAATAATGTAAGGGCACAACAATAACAATAGTGGGCTTCTATGGGGCACAATAGTAGCAATATGGGGACTACATGGGTACAACAATATAATAAGGGGGTTGTACTAATAACAATAAGGGGTTACACTAGTAGTATAGGGGCCCAACATTGATCCAACTACCCTTTGCAAAATGTGATGCATTTTGGGGAGAGGGTAATTGTCATTTAGTGACACTTTGTTAAGGCTTCTAAGATCTACACAGAGTTTGATCCCGCCAGTTTTCTTCCTTGTTGGCACTAAGTTTGAGACCCAATTAGAGAACCTGATTGGTGCAATTATTTTAGCATCATACATCCTCTGAATTTCTTTTTCAATTGAAGGTAATAAGATAGGATTAATCCTTCTAAGTTTTTGTCTGAAAGGATTTTGATTTTCTTTAATAGGAATGGTGTGTTGTATGATGTTGGTGTCATAGGATTTGAGGTCCTCATAACTCCAAGCGAAGACATCTTGAAATTCTTTTAATAACTCAATGTATTTCAATTTTTCAGTGGGAGGTAATGATTTCAAAAGTTTGATCAATTTTGGATTTTCATCAGTGCCTATATTACATTCCTCTATATCAGACCTTACTAGTTCCATTTTAGGTTTCCTAGGAACATCATTGGAATCAAATAAATCTTCCAAAGGGGTTAATCCCTTAGGTAAGAAATTATCTTTGAGATTAATTACTTCAGTGTCTTCGTTAATTATTTCATCAATCTCAACTTGTTCTAGGTTTTCTACATCTAATTTAGTAAATTTAGTTGGATTAAATCTATCTAGTTCATCACCTTCTATCTCATTTACTTCTAACTCATCCTTAGAGTCAGGATCTATGGATGTATCAATGTCTATGTTGTGATTTGCAAACTCTTCTTCTAAATTTAAAAAGTTATTTACTGCTTGTCATCAGAAAATATGTGCCAGTTCTTCAAATTATCTGGAATTGCAGGTTTGTGCCT
Source organism: Pinus tabuliformis (assembly GCA_031772625.1). Classification (NCBI taxonomy): domain Eukaryota; kingdom Viridiplantae; phylum Streptophyta; class Pinopsida; order Pinales; family Pinaceae; genus Pinus; species Pinus tabuliformis. Next base: position 1,333,580,154 of record CM062804.1, on the reverse strand, counting down.
AACTTCAGCAGTGTACTGATGGTCAGGTTGAAAGGGTAACTTGCGGGTGCTGGAAAACATTGCTAAACTATGAGCCTGCATATTATGTTTTCTATGAATTACAACAACCTTGGTTTCTAAGAAAGTGTTTAGTATTTCTACAATAGTTCCTCTATAACAATTTAATCTAGGGTCCTTTGTCATATATACAACATCAATCTGTTTTATAACTAGTTCAAAGTCTCCCATGACAGAAAATCTTTTAGCTCCTAGATTCCTAACTAATTTAAGACCTAAAATTAGTGCTTCATACTTGGCCATATTGTTTGTACATTTAAAATTCAGTTTGTATGCATGGTCTTTTCTCCAAATTATATATCCATACTCCTGCTCCTGCTCCAAACTTATTGACTGACCCATCAAATTCAAGATGCCATAATATCTCATGTTCATAATTTTCATCATCTGGTACAACAAAATTTTCCTCATTTAAAGCAATTTGGCCACCTTGTTTATTGGAAAGTTCTAAAGTTTGGTTAGTTTCATTTTGAATAGAAACTGCAATTTCTTTTGGTTTTGTATCAATACTGTCTAAAAGAGTTTCTTGTGTTTGATCAACATTATACAGAATGAAAGAATCAATGTCTGAATGTATGGAGTAGATAGGAAAGTTTTGAGGCCAATCTTGGCTACTTACCATGTATTTCATTAAAGTTTCTCGGTGGTAAAGATCCCTAAAGTTTGGCTCTCCATGATTTGGATAACAACATGCCATACTTTGGTGGGATGTCAGCAACCACAATATCCATAAGTATTCTCTTGGGAGGATATTGAACTAAGGTAACACATAGGTCTTTAATCAATCCTAGACACTTTACTTAACTTGAGTCAAATGAGAATAAGTCCTTGTAAGGCCTTGTAATGTCTAGGTTTAATTTCTCCATTATTGATTTGGGCATTAAGTTGTGGGAGGCTCCAGAATCCAACATTGCATTGTGTAGGATTTTGTCATGGATGCTAAGGCTAATGTAGAAAGGTGGTACCCATCCTTCTAGTGGTTTTCCATTAACATTTAGACCAAATATAAGTTCTGGTTGGTCATCAAACAGGTTGACTGAATCCTCATTTTCAGCAATGTTTAAGGTCTGGTTTATCTGTGATTTGTAAGTTTCATTCTTGATTAGTTCTATTAAAGGGACTGAAATTTTTAGCTTAGCTACCTCTACTCCCAGATTGAATGGCAAAGAGGCTTTCTCTGTTTGAGGGTTTTGAATTTTCATAGTAGGGATTTGAGTAGGATGGTCTTCTTTTCCTTTATTGGGGACCTCTTTATGTAGGTTTTCAGATCTGGTGTTTTGAGGTTTGTCCACTGGTTCTTTAGAGGGAATTGAAGTGGATGGCTGATCATCAGAAGGTTGATTATGGGTTATATCTACAATGGTGGGGCCAGAAGGATTCTCGTTTTGTCTTGGGAGAATCTAGAGGATCTTAGAAATCGGGGCTTCTTTGATTTTCTTGGGTTGATTTGGCACTGTTTTCTTAGTTTGGTCAGGTATATCAGAGTTCTTTTTACTCCTTAGGTTATACTGTTTATGCACTTCAAAGATAGCAGAATCATAACCTTGTTTATAATCAAATGACTCTCCAGATTGGATTTGCAATTGCTGCAGCATATGAAATTCATGCTCATCTTCGGTTAGAAAAACAAAATTTTCATCATCTAATCCCATCAGGTTAATCTGTGTGTCTTGCTTTGGGTCTTCAGGATGGGATGTTTCTGCATAATTCTCTTGAAAAGGAGGCCTAATATTCTGATCAAGTCCATTTTTTCCAACGTTTTGGTTTTGGTTTTTCCTAAAGTTCGGGTTTCTAACTGGAGGTTCTTGCTGATTATCCCATTGGGGTTTCCTTTTTATTCTATCTATTCTATCCATTAGTCTCTCAATACTTTTAGCTAAACTATCTATTTTGATTTCAGATAGTGAAGCTTCATCTTTAGCAGTTCCTCTCTTTTCATTTCTAACACTAGCTCTTTTAGCTAACAAATTAGCTTCAACACTAACAGCTACACTTTGCATTTATTCTAATGTTGGGGGGTTTATTTCCCTAAGTTGGAATGCCATATCTTTGTCAAATCCATCAGGGAAATTTATTAAGGCTAAGTCAGGTGGGGGTCTAAGATTAATTGGGATTGCGTTATATATACTGTTAAATCTAGTGCAGTAATCTTGAATAGTTTCATTAGCTCCCCTTATAATATTTTCATATTCTGAAAGGATTTGTAGGGGATTTTTCTTCTTTTCCCATCTGTTCAAAAATTACTGATGAAATGCTTCTAAACTATCAATACTATTATCAAGCAATGCTCTAAACCATTTCCTAACATCACCAGCTAAAGTTTGAGCAAACAGTCTCATTTGGACATCCACAATATAAATTTCCTGTAGTTCAAAGTGATCTGTCATCTTATTAACATGGTGTTGTGCAGTGTAGTGTCCTATGCCATCAAATTGAACAATTTTTCTTTGTTAGTCTACTGGAATAGCACCAAGTGGGGTAGGTAAAACAAGAGGAGCATACATGTTTGCCATGGTTGTAGGTTGGGAGGGGTTAGGATGTGGATAAAGAATGGATGAAGAACCAGGAATAGTAGGTGGTACCTGGGATATGATAGGTTGGTGAGGGACTGAAGGTATAAATGGTGGTGGAGAATGGACTTCAGAAGTTGAAGGGAACAATGGTGAACTGAAAGTGGTGGACAATTTTTCAAAAGGCTTAGGGATATTAGCAATACTCGGGGATGATTGTGGAGAATTCAGAATGTATTCATCAATTGACTGGTTGGCTTCTTGGACTTCAAGGTCTACAATGAAATCAGGATCTAGAATAGTATCGTATATTTTACTTTCAGACTTTAATTTAAATAATGACAAGTCAAATTGCTCATCAAAGGGAAGATCTTCTAAAAATAGCCACTCATCAGGACATGAATTTTCTTTAATCAATGGTATGTGACTAGTTGAACATTCTTCTTTTTTGGATTTTCTTCAAGTCAGGTTGGGATTATGAACTACTCAGGCAGGGTTTGGATCTGGGTTAGCCCTAGTTTAATGAGTTCTCCTTGAAGCCATAATTTCAAAATTTTTCTAATTGCTTTCTTTTGTGAGATTTTCAAAATAACTTCTAATAAATTACTTTAAGAGGCTCAAAATACAGATTCAAAATTTTTAAGGATTTATTAGGATGATGGTTTTAGTTCCCCAGTGGAGTCACCACTATGTTATCACTTAGAATTTTCCTTAGAAGTTATCAGAAGAAGGGAAACACCGAGGTAACCACAAACCAATATTTTAAGTATAGGCTCTATCCAACCTATGCCTCAGAGAGGGCTCTCCCTATATGATTTAGCTTTGTTTGATGGGATTTTAGGCTAGTTCTTAAAGTTCAGGGGGTTTTGGATTTGTATTGAATGTTGGATGGTGGAATCCTTAAAACAGATGGGTAGAATGAAGCCTTTGGACCATTGGGCTATGGAGTCAAAGAAGGGAAGCAGAACTGGGATTAACTCATTAAAGGGAGTGTTCAAAGGGAAAGCTAGTAGAGTGAAGTATAGGTCTTTAGGTCGAATGGGTGAAATGATCTTAACCAGGGTGAGAGGGCACTTAAGAATCCTCAAACCAGGATCAAAATGAGGAACAAAGGATAATCATGAGCAAAGGGAAATTAAGAATCCTTTACTATAGATCAGAGGAAAACTACCTAGACTAAGGAGCAACTAAGAATTCCTTAATTTAGATAATTTGAAAAAAACATTAAAATGCATAATAGTTATAACAGAGTGCAATGAAGAAAATTATGAGATATCATTCCATATTATAGCATTCAGATTTCAGATACATTAAATATTATGGAAAAATTTAAAAGAAAGATAACAATCACAAGGGAAAATACTTGTCTGTACTTCACACTACACATGAATCTAGTGAAATGTCTTGACTTTATTCATTAATCCAGCTTGCTGGTCCAAACGGTGATACAATAGCTTACAGTCTTTGATCAAGAAAGTCTATAGAAATGTCTAAGAATCAAACTACATACTTTGAATTGTGAAGTGTTTATACAAAAAATTATTATAAAATATCTCAAAACAAACTTGAGATTTATTCTATGAAATACAAATATCTCCTTGCAAGAAGATAGAGACAGCTAATGAATTGTTTCAAGCTATCCCTTTTTATTTGGTACTGCTAGCTTTTATGATTGAGTTTGTAGCCCTTTATGCTAGCTTGTAGTTGTGATATTTCATGCTGGAATCTTCTTCAATTTTTATCTTTCACCTGATACTCTTTGACCATGCTGCCCTATTTTCATCTGTTTACCTGGCTGCTTTCACTTTTACTGTGCAGTAGCTTTTTTGCTGTAAATTTATCACAGTAAATCAGTCATTTTTTCCTACCATTCTACATCAGGTAACTTTACATTCATCATCCTCTTATAGATCTCATCAGCATCAGTATACTTGGCAAAATTAGGCTTGGTGAGGAATACATGTTTTATCTCATGCTCAAGGAAAAACAAGTTTTCAAATGTGTTATACAAAAATTTTCCTGTTGGTAGGGATTTTAGACATGAAGTTCTTTCTTATTCCTTAGCCAACTGTCTGAGTATGTTATCATAGTCCAGCTGTGTCATAAGTTTATCATTGATAACTAATGGACTGGGCAGACCTTTCTCCCTCAAAATTTGGAATTTATCCATAAAACTATCAAGAGTTATCTACATGTTGCGGCACTTTTCTTCTAAGTTAAGCATAAGGTTCCTTTTAGAAAGGACATTCCTTATTTCCAAAATGGTCTCTATTCTATCTTATATATTGAGTTCTTGGAGCTCATACCTATTTTTGCTGTTGAGGAAGTGGATGAGTCTATTGGCATCCTCAGGCATGTCTACTAATTCTTCTTTGACCATTTGGATAGCTTTTGTAGCTATCTTTACTACTATGTTTGCTAAAAAATAACTTGTATTGAGGGCCAAATATCCTTGAAGGAGTCAATGATATTGGCCCACAACATTTCCTTGGTTTTCCCTAGGGGTTTCTCCAGTGTCAAGTCATTCTCTAAGATTTTAATCCTTTCACTCATTCTTTGGGCCTTTTGTGCTTCTTCCTTTTGTTTAAGTTGGGCAAGTTTGTAGTCAGTTTCCAAACTTGACACCTTTTCTCTCAGTCTGTTCATTTCTGTAGCCTGGATAGACATCTCTTCCATGGATTTTACCAATTCTTCTGCTTTCTCTCCTGTTGCACCTGCTGCTGTTGTAGATTCTACTATGATTGGGAATGTAGTGGCAGGTGGAACTGTGGGTGCTAGTGAAGCTGCCAGTGTAGAAGGCACTGTTGTGGATATTGTAGGGATGACATCTTTGGAAGTTGTGGCCATGTCGCTGCTTCAATTGAATTAAAGCATCCAACTCCATTTTTGTCTCCTTTAATTGATCATTCAGTTTTAGGACCAAGTCCATCAACTCCTCATTTCTGGTTTGGCCCTCTACGGCTTCTAGAGTTTGAGGATGTTGCAGCTGTGGTATTTTCAATTGCCTCTTAAGTGCAACAATATAATCGTTTTTCTTCTTTATAACCTACTCTGTAACTTTTATATCCTTGGGATCATGTCCCAATTCAATCACTAAGTCCTCTAAGGACTTGATCCTGGTATCCTACCCTTGTGAGGAGGCCTTTTCTAACTGAAATTGTGTTGAAATGTTGTTTAAAGAGTTTTGTAGCTGATGTGCAGCTATGGCTTTACCTTTCAGGGTGGAGTATATCATCTCTCCAGCCTGTTTGTGCAATTCAATATGGTCTATGGGATGAATATCCCTCGCTAATACTTCAAAGTCAACCTTTTTGAAATCAGATGTTGTCTTGGGCTGCTGAGCTATAGGCTTGACGGAAGACATCTGCAGCTTCCCCTCTTTAATGTGAAAGGATGACATTAACCTTGTTTGATTGGTAGGAGTCAACTTTACGCATTGAGAATAGGTTTGGGCTTTGATCCTTTCATTTCTTGCTTTATTTCATTGTATCTTTCCTTGATGTCCTAGTCTCTGTTAGTAGGCCTGCTGCATGAAGACACTTCCACACTAAGTTGTCTTTCAAACATCTGAGTCTGTGATGTGGAAGGCTCTTGCATGCCTTCAGATGGAGTGGTAGGTCTACTTCTTTTTTCTTCTATGTTGGTAACCTGTGATGATTCCTCTATTTATTCCTATTCAGAGGCCGGATTGAGCCTTTGCCTCTTGCTTGTTTCTTGTTGCAAATTTGAGGTGTCCATCCCTGATGTGGAAGCTCCCTCTCCATTTCTTTTTGGAACCTTCTCCTCATTCTAAGGAGTTTTCATGATTGGAGGGGTGCTCATGGCTCTTTCTTCTGGTACTTGCAGGGAAGAGCTGTCATCAAGCTGCTTTTCCAAATCAATCAGGGCATTTTCTACATCTACTGTGGTGTTGTCTTGGTCTACTAGGGTACCTTCCACCCATTCTGTTTGATTGGAATATGCCTCTATTTCTGGTATGGGGTGATGGATGAAGGGTCCTAGCTTGACCTTTTTCCTTTTCTTGGTAATTAATTCCAAAGGGTCATATCTCCATACAAAACTCCTTTGGAACTTCATTCTTTGCAGGATCAGGTTGGCCTCTTTCCCTGCCTCTCTGGAATTTCATATAAAGGGACCTAGTTGATCTTTGATTTTAAAATAGGCCTTCTTCTTCGCATTGACGAAGTTGACTTCATCTTCATTAATGATCTGTCTATAATATTCTAAGGCAAACAAACTCATGGGTAGGTATCTTGGCAGCTTATATGGTGCAAGCATGCAGCCATATATTCTAATTTCTGTGTGGTTTTGATAATGTTACCAGTCAACCACTTTGGTCTACCCAGAAATCTGGAGGACTCTCTTTATTTATGGGCTTATCCTGGGTGGAGGATTCCTAGTGAGCATAGTCGTGAGTGGATGCACAAAAGAGTCTACGAAGTCAGATTATGTATAAGGTGATGTAAACTCATGGAAAAGTGGGGTCCAAAAGATTACAAATCTAGGTTGGCCCTTGGTGTCAAGCTTTTGGAGAGTGAAGGGAAACTTCCCTGATTGATAATACAAAAATAGATGGTACAATATAGAAGAGTATTTGAACACCCTCTCATTGACCATCCTTGTGAACTGCTCATGCATTCTATTAGCTATAAATGTGGAAAATTCATATATGGTTGCAGGAGGTTGTCTTGGAGTATAGATGGACATGAAAGCAAGGATAATTTCATCAATGTACTCACTTGTGGTATAACCTAAAACACATGATATCATGGTTACAATGTTCTGGCCCCATGGAGAGAAAATAGCTGCTACATATGGAGGGGGGTCCTTAGGGATGTGTTTTTCCTCCCTAATGAAGGTTTGGAACAACTGGGCCAATTTTGCAGGGCTAAGCTTGGGATACTGGTCCAATAGGTCTCCAATTGAGAGTGGGGTTAGGTTTGGCCCTAGTTGGAACTGTAGCATTTCATTTATGGACTCAGCTGTGATGGTGAAGAGGACCTTCTGGTCATGAGACATTATGGTTCTGTGGCTAAGGACATAGCATGCATAACACATATGGACAATTTCTAGAAAGATGTGAACTTGGGGGAACTGGTATTTGGGAAAATTTGACTCCCACAAGCCAATTTCATCAGCATGGTTAAGGTATTTGTCCCTACTTTGGCAATGCACTTTGAGCAGGGGCTCTAGGGCAGTAGTGTCTTTTATTTGGAAGTCCCTGTCAGCTAGGGGAAGGTGGTCTAGGTCCAAATGTGGAGTTGTAATGGGTCTCACATCCATGGCGATAGGGGCAGCCATAATTCAGTTCTTGTGAATTGGAATTATGCTCTGGGAGCTTCAGCAAAGTGGTTTTGAAATTTTTAGAGGGTTTTTAGGTAAACAAAGGTCTTGCAGATGGTTATGGCTTAGAGGGTTACAATTAAATTAAAATTTGATATTTTTTACTTAATTAACAGTGCTATGAGGGTGAAGTTACTTGGAATTTGACAATTGAGTTGGTATTCCACGGTTAAATACCTGGAATTGGGCAAAATTGACTGTAAATGGTGGTTGATGGTGGCTGCAGAGGTTCGTATGGTTCTGGTACAAACTGATAAATGACTTGGACTATCTGTGGTGTCTATGCAGCAATGGCAGAGATCTGTGAGTGAATTCTCAATTTACAAGGGTCGCAATGGCTTTTTGAGTTCTCAACAGCAAATGTGTGAAAAGTGCGAAAATAGGGATAATGGGGCTTTTATAGAAAAAACATTAATTTTTGGCGAGTTCATTGATTGATGAAAAGTGGCATTTTTTCAATTAAATGGGGGAAGAAGTTTAGGAGGGCCATCGCACCGCTTTTGTGGTGCGGGCAGTATTTGGGAGAGGTCGCCCGATTCCATTCATTGTTTGACACATAGCGTCAGGGGTCAGGTGGAAAACCACCTTATCGAGCGGGTAAAGGACGGACATCGAGTGTGACCGATATGATCACAAGCCATTGGATGAGGGGGAGGGATGATCAATGGTGGTCGAGAGATGGAGTTGCACGGTGATTTACACATAAAGTTTTCGGGGGGCGGGGGGGTGGCATGGGTCTAATCATCGGCGGCATAGGATTAAGTTAACACTTAATCTCACCAGGGGTGCTTTAATACAAGATTAACAATTGAGGGCGAGATTTTAATATATTTTGTGGGATATGGGGTAGTCATATAGTTTATAACTAAACTAAGGGGTGGGATTATTTATAAAGGAGTTAAACATATACAAGCCAATGGGTTTTTTGGGAATTTTATATATTTAATCAAACATTAATATGAGGTGAAATGAGAGGAAGGGGTATTGTACTTAGGTATACAAAACATTATGCATTTTCCATACACTTAGTACTTAGGATAAATGTATTTTGATGGGTTTTTGCATAAAATATGTTTATCATGGGGTTTTCCTAGGAAAAAATAATTTAACCTTAGGAAAAGGGGTTTTGTGAGGGGGATGAATGAATTGCAAGGGAATTTAACACCTTTCCTTCTTAAGTCATCAAACCAAGGGTCCGGTCCCACCAGAAGTCAAAGAAATGTTGTGAGCCTCTTTGACTTAAAGAATTGTAGGTATTAATATTTTTATTATGAAAGGGAAATTAGTGAAGTGAAGGAATGAAATAAATGAGGGGGTGTTAAATAAACCATATTGTGAACCATTGTTTTTGCTTTGTCCACTACTTATGCATTTTTGAAAATTGCATTTAAGATAATGACATAAGCGTTTTTGCATAATCACATGATATTTCTACAACTTTTCTACTGCTTACCCACTTACTCATCCTACCATTTTTTCTTCACTTTATTAGGGTGCATTTAGGCTAGCAAATCCTTATCAATTTTTTTCTTTTCTTTTACAAAATAAATTATCTAATCCTAAGCTTATATCATCCAAGGGCTCAGATGAAACTAATGAGCTCCTCTTATTTACTCTACCTATCTAATGATCTGCCAAGATTACACTATTTGGTCAGATTTTATTCACTAACTACAAACATAAAATTCAAAGCATGGTATAATCAAGATTAAATAGTTTGATTACCATGGATTGTGGCATGAGTGACAAGCTGCACACAATCATTATTATGCATGAAAGTAAAATAGTAGTGCCATTTTGACTTGCACACTTTCATGGTCTCTTATGTCTTTTGGGGTTCATATATTTTATTTTTTGACCTTTTTCATTCTTTTTGTCCTTTGATTATTCTTTTAGGACATACCCTCTTTACATTTTTTAATTTTTTAATATGGAAAACATTTGTAGACAGCAAAGGTATGTACAATATTACAAGGCTTCACCTTAGTCATTCAAAATTATGACTCTTATTGGTATAGGAACCTCATAGGGTCCTTCCGTTTTGCCTATGCAATGCCCCTGCCACTTTCCAGGGAGAAGTCCTAAGTATCTTTGCCTAGCTAGTTCATGAGAAATAGAGATTTATATGGATGATTTTACACCATATTGGTGTGATTTCCAGGAGGCTCTGTCCAACTTAGGTAAGGTGCCGAACAAATGCATTGAAATGAACTTGTCCCTTAGTCTCGAAAAATGTGAGTTCTTGATGATTGAAGGGACTGTGCTAGGTCATTCAATATCCCAACAAGGACTACAGGTGGACCCAAACAAAATAGCCATCATCCAAAGGGTCCCACCTCTGCAAAAGCAGAGAGATGTCAGAAGTTTTCTAGGTTTAGTTGGATACTATCGGAGGTTTATAAAAGACTTCAGCAAGTTAGCTTCTCCTTTATTTGGGTTGTTGGCCAAAGAATCTGAGTTTGTATGGTCAAAAAGTTGTCAAGAGGCCCTGGACACCCTGAAGGACAAGTTGACCACTGCACCTATTCTTTGAGGCCCAAATTGGGCCCTTCCTTTTCATATACATGCTGATGCCTCACACAAAGCCATAGGAGCAGCTCTAGGCCAGATAGATGACAAATTGCCTTATGCCATTTACTTTATCAGTAAGAATATGTCAAAGGCCGAATTGAACTACACAGTGACCGAAAATTATCTCCTAGCTATTGTGCATTCGTTGAACAAATTTACGCATTACATTACAAGTTATCAAACATTTGTACATACTAACCACACTACAATTAAATATTTAATGAATAAACCTAATGTGAATGCCTGGATGATTAGATGGTTACTGTTATTACCTTAGTTTGATCTAACTATTGTTGATAAGCCTGGCAAGGAAAATGTCATTGTAGATTTTTTGTCCAGATTAACTTTGCCTGTAGGGGAGAACGGAATGGTTGATGATCAGTTACCAGATGAACACTTATTCTCCATTTCAATTCTCTCTCCATGGTTTTCTGACATAGAAAACTATTTGGTGTCTGCACAGTTCCCACTGAGTTTGTCCTCCAAAGAGAAAAGCAAGATTATGAGGAAGAGCACCCATGCACTTGGATTGGGGGCAACCTCTTCAAACTAGGCCCGGATCAAATTCTGAGAAGACGTGTCAGGGAGGAGGAATTCTTTGACATCCTTATGACCTATCATGATGGGCCTTATAGAGGTCACGTTTTAGCCAAGAGGACAACATTCAAGGTGTTACAAGATGGTTATTATGGCCCACTCTTCATCAGGATGTGAGAATATATACTAGTTAATGTGATCGGTGCCAAAGGATGGGAAAGCCTACTCCAAGGGATGAAATACCTCTGCAACCTGAAGTGACCTTCGAGCCATTTGATAAGTGGGTCATGGATTTCAATGGACCTATTGACCGTCCTTTTAAGAAAAATCAGTACATCATTGTGTGCACTGACTATTTGACCAAGTTGGCTAAAACCAAGGCAATCAAGGCAACAACAGAGGAGAAGGTGTCTGAGTTCTTAAGGGAAAATGTATTTTACAAATTTGGGTACCCTAGAGAATTGGTCATTGATCAAGGAAGCTAGTTTACATCCAAGATGATTGAAGACTTGTTAATCCAGCACAAGATCAAGCATAGAACCTCCACTCCCTATAACCCACAAGCTAATGGGTAAGTGGAGATGACCAACAGAGCACTGGAGGGAATTCTAACCAAAGTGGTTAGCAGTAGCAGAAAGTATTGGGAAGATAGATTAGTTGAGGCCACCTAGGCCTACAATACCACTTGGAAGACTGCCACTGGATTCACACCCTACGAGTTGTTCTATGGGAAGAAGGCCCTGTTGTCCATTGAATTTGAGCACAATACATAGAGGATGGCAGCCAAACTAGATGTAGAGCTCAGCAGTGCACAAAAAGAGAGATTGCTCCAACTGAATGGGCTCAATGAGTTCAGAATGCATGCCCTCCTACACACACAGGTGACTCAAATTGAGAGGAAGATCTCGCATGACAAGAACATCAAGGAGAAGCAATTTCAAGAAGGTGATTGGACTTTGTTATATGATTCTAGATATAAAGACTTTAAGGGCAAGTCAAGGACTAGATGGTTAGGGCCTTATGTCATAGAGAAATATCATGATAATGGTTCGGTGCATATTAGAACCATAGATACAGAGGCCATTCCTTTACTTGTTAATGGGAATAGATTGAAGGTTTACAGGAGGCCATTGTCAAAGCAAGAGCTCATTGATGGTATCAACAAAACACTGATGGTGGTGGAGAAAGTCTCAACTCCTACCTCATCAAGTCACTGAGAAAAAAGTAATAAAGATAAAAAACGAAAAAAAAATGAAAAAAAGAAAAAAAGAAGAAGAGAAAAATAAGGAGACTCAGGTGAAAACCTTCATGAGGCATCTGAGTTCCATTGTTGGGTTGAAAACCTCTTAAGGCAGCCCAATGGTGTCAAAAAAAAAAAAAAAAAAGAACTATGGGTGAAAACATCTCTTGAGGTGCCCAGGGCAAGCAACTAGGATGAAAACCTCTTGGAGGCAAACTAGTTGCTTTCAATATAAAAATAAAAAATAAAAATAGAAAAGGAAAATGATGAAACTATTGTTTGCAGGTCAGTAGGAGGACAATCAGAGCTACAAGAGAGAATCAAAAGGGACTTATTCGACTCATGTTTGTATTTCTCCATTCATTATCCTTCATCATTCCATCATTCCCTCCATTTTTCCACTCATCTACCTCATTTTGCAAGGGTTCTGTGTTTTCTATAAGATTCCCTGTAAACCTACAGGATTCCCTGAAAACCTACAGGATGATCCTGTAGGAATTACAGTAGCTTGGGAATCCTAAAGGAAATAACCCTAGAGCAAGGGGATGGCCTACCCATGTCAAAAAAATAAATTCGTACTTCACCATCTCATCACCATACCTTCCTCCACCATGATCACCCCTACATTCATAAAAAAGTCAGTTTCAAAAAAAATATTCAGTTTTGAAAGAAAAAACACAGAGAAAAGAGGATGAAGACAGAGAGCAAGGGGACAACACCTAAAGGATATTTTCCTCATTCAAAAATCCCTAGAACCCTTCTCTTCCCATGCCAACCATCCTCAAGCTCCAATAGTAGAAAATGATTAAGAATTTTGAGGGAGAAACAGCTACATGACATCATGTAGGAAATCCTGTAGCAGCCTATCGCACAAAAAAAAAAAAGTCATAGGTTGCAATCAACTTCAAGCATGGAAGATCCAGAGGTAAAATAAGCTCCTCCAGAGCCTAGCAGCAGCATCAGGATCATCATCATCAACACCAAGTACCTGCACATCAAAGAAGATCATCAAAGGATAATAAAAAAGAGAGGAGAAAAGCACATGCAGCCAACACACAACAAAGACTTCATTCTTCAACAAACAACATCAAGGCATCATTACCATAGGTAAGTATCTCACTTCCACTCTCTCGTTAGCATAATGTGATCAAAAGATGTAAAATTTGTGAAAGAGTTGGTTTATAAGCGAAAGGTGGCTAGTTAACTTGGCCACCTTTGTTCAGTCAACGAGGAGAAAGAAATTAGTCCTTACACACGTGGTAGTAGTCAAGTCAAGGAAAATAAGGATGAGGTTGAAAGTAGTTAATCTACGGATGCTCGAAGTGGGAGTTGATTATCAGGTGAGGAGAATGATGATGTGGTAGTGGGACCAATGGTCCAAAAATAGATATCCATACCTCGGTTGCAAGCACACCACCTCACTCAAATTACCCATATGAGGATATAAGCATTGATCCCCATGCATAGAAGCATTCACATTCTTGAGGCTCCACACTAGAAAAGCTGCTCTCGGCCCTCAAGTAGTCTACAAGAAAGGAAAATTTTGTTTTTTCTAGCATAGGAGCACCTACAGGATCCTATAGGAGATCTGACGCAGGGTTACCCCCGCACATACCCACAGTATGCATAAATATGCATAAACAAATCTATCCCAGGTATTTAACTCTCAAAGGAGTCAAATCTTCTTTAGTGAATGGTTAAGGCCCCATTCATCAATTCCTTTGTATCGGAAATCAATCACCTTGCTTAAACCTCCTATCGGGACTATTTATCTCCTCGTAACCTTCATTATCCCTTTTATTAAAGCCTTCCATTAATTCTTCCTTATCAGGACTTTAAAACCCTTCATAACCTTTATACAACCCTTTAAGCTGCATATATATAACCTTTCCCTTTAATACATTGGTTACATATGTTTTAACGTATAAAACACTCTTTTCCTTTATAAACCATTTACAAAGGAAAACCCCACAAAACATACATTTTTCCGGCTCGGTATGGTCTCTGCACAGATCCCGAGGTTACCTTTATTGCAATCGGGTATCAGCCTTCCGCGGGTCTTTAACACATATACCTCATCACCCCTCCGATTCCGATATGCGACTATCAGAACCATTAATATATGTTTTAGCCTTAAAAAGGCTCCGCAACACATCTATCGCCAACACATGGAAATACATTGAAATCCCGCTCCGAACACATATAGCGGATCTCAAATTCTATACACTCGTCGTTATAACTCCGTTGGGTCCGCACCTTTAGTCGCTCCACAGCGCTGCTCCTCCAAACTCCGATAAGCCCGATCTCCGATCACCGAAGCCTCCGATCAAATCTTGATCGTCTGTTGTATCCTCCGATCCAACGGTTGATATTACTCCCGACTATTTAAACTTGTGCCTTTATTCTCCACCGTCGATCTGCACCCAACAGATCCAACGAATATCGTTGAGATCAGGTAGATAAAAAGCGTGAGGTTTAACCACCCAATAAAGTGGTTTCCTCTCACCTCCACTACCACACATCATTTTATGAGTGGAATTGGTGCTCATCTTTCAATACTGCTTACGGTTTTGAGGCCGCCCGAAATCCACTTTCATTGTTACAAAACTGCCTTCCCTTGTTAAAGTTCGTCGATGTGATATTTCAACTCTACCTCATGAGACATGATCTGGACCGTTGATATTCTAGATCCAACAGCCCCTGTGTATTGAAGCCTCACTTCACCGTTCTTCCTTTTTACTAAGAATTTACGTTGTTTCCTCAGCGTTTCTCTATGGTTCGGGTTTTTCTTCAAAAGGTTATGATCTTCCGCTTCCGCTGCTCAACTCCTCTGAGCTTAACTCCTCAGCGAATTCTTACTTCGCTATCTCTCCAGAGCTCCACTCTGTTTCCTCAATTGGATTCTAAGATCCCTTATGATTCCTCTGAATCATTCTGCTCCTCTGCGCGTCCTTCAGAATTCTGCCTGCAACCCTGTCACAGAACCTACGAATTCACAAGTAATTCATTCAGGAAATACTCGTTTCACACACACTGACATAGTCAGGAATAAACCTCTCTCTCTCTCTCTCTCTCTCTCTCTCTCTCTCTCTCTCTCTCTCTCTATATATATATATATATATATATATATATATATATATATATATATATATATATATATAAACAAATGATTACATCCGAGACTCTGTGTCTTGCACAGGCCTGAACTTCAATTATCAGTGGCCTCCTCTTGAGCTCTGCCTGTAGGCTTACATTTATCCCAGAAAGTTTTGTTGAACTAATTCTGGTTCAAGTCCTAGATCTACTAAACTGACTCCTAAATGTCCTCTGTCCACTTCTACTTCAATTAATTCCTAAAAGTTCTCTCTCATTCCTCGAATCCTGAAACTGTTTTAAGAGTCCTAATTGATCTCTATCACTTGTCATTTATTCACCATTCATGTTCTCCTTTAATTCGAGAACATTTACAACTTCCTCTCATTATCTAATTAAATCACTTAAAGGCCTAATATTACATTAACTTGAGACTTAGGAGATTACTTCTCTAAAGATACATGACCCACTATGTCTACTTAATTACAATGATTTTCTCTTGGGTTGAATGCTCCTGCATCAGACTCCCAAAGTAGAAAATATTCATGATCTCCTGATCATGTGTCTTCTGATCTTTATCTTCCTGGATCCCACACTTTGTTTTGTAATTTCCCAAATGCCTTGTTTCTTTGTTGTTGTTGTACTTCTGCTATCTTCTGCTCCATTTTCTTCTCTTTGTCAATCAGGTTCATACTCTGATTGATCATGCTTCCTGCTGCTACCATTTTCCTCCATTTGGACTGCTTCATCATCAACTGCCACAATTCTTCAATTTTTGTCTCCAGCACATCTTTTGACTGGTCCATATTCTGCTTCTTACTTCTGCCTCCTTCTCTTTATTTTAGGTTGATGTTATTGTCCACTAATTCTTTAAACTGTTGCTGGTTAATTCCTCTTTGTAGCTGTTGGTTTACTTTTTCTTCCACTTTTTCTCTTGTTCCAACTTTTGCTTTACTTACTATGCTAACTATGCTTATTGTTAGCCCCCTAATTTGCTCTCTTTTTGCCATTTTCCCCTTCCTAAATCATAACCATTTACTGTTGTTTTACCTCATTTATACACCCTCATCTTGCACCAGTCCAAGCACAGTGACATATTTCATATAAACTTTATTTTTCATACTTTTAATTTAACTTAGCATTAATTAATCATTTATTACATGATTTCTTACTTTTAATCACTCTTTGTAACTTATCAATATCTCCAATGTTTATTTGGTAGTTAGAGAACTTACCGTAACCGCTGATCCTAGTGCAGGATCAGATCTTGCACCGTTTCTAGCACAACAAATCCTTGCAGCAGATCTGAACCTCCTTGATCACCGCCTCATTTTGAACAGCTTCAACCACGACAGCAAGATCGATCCAAAGGCAGCTAAGATCGAATATGTGAAGAACGAAAGCTGGAGATTGGATACAGCCATTTTTACTAACTGTCTAATTTTAAAGGCCGAAAAGTTAAATTTTGCGATTGGTTATGTAATCGGTTGAATGATCTATTTTGGCCTTTATCCATAGATCTATATAATGAGAATGTAAATAGGACTAAGGGGAAGTTTTTGATAGTAGAAGAGAATAGAGACATAGCTAGAGAGGCGGTAACAGGTTGTTGTATTTTGTTATCCCCTGAATTTGGGCTAGATGATGTATTAATGTATGTACTTGCCCCATTGAATTAACAAAAGGGAGCTCTGCCTCATGTTTCACAGATTGCATTTATATATTCTAGTTGATGAATTAATTAAGGTACTGAGCAATGTTTTTACTTAAAGGGGAAATGCGCTGGTTGGCTAGGGCCTAGCCAACCCAACACATTTACCCCATTTCCTGTTTTCCTGTAATTTGTGTTTACATTGTCAAGTGTGATTTAATTTTAAGCACATGCATTCTTGTTTGAGTGAAAGCGGATCCATTGTGTGAAGTACATAAATTCCCTTTCCTACACTTGATTTCAAATTGGTTTTCCTCTGCCTAGTCCAAGCAGGAAAAATTAACCCTACACCAGTGCACATTGGTGTGATATCTCCTTTTCTGAAATTCTGTTTGATTGGTTTTCCCCACCTGGTTGAAGCAGGAGAAATGAACCTACACCAGTGCATGTTGGTGTGATGCAGAAAGCCTTCTTAGTCTACTTCCCGCAAAATTCTTTCTTTCATTAAATTCTTATGACAAGATAAATGTATATTGATTGTTTCTTTATTCCTACACTTTGTTAAGATCAGAAAAATTTACTTTTCATGTGTGCAATTTGATTTAACAGTATAATAACACTTGCAATAATTAAGCACTCATTTTAAGAATTAAATGATAGGTGCAGGAAACTCTAATCCAGTGCAAGAACTAGTTTCTTGCTGCGAGATTTGAGTACTTTGAACCTGGAAAAGTTCAGGCCCTTGCGGAAGAAAAAAGCCTTTAGTAAAGACACTATTTATAACTTCTGCATAGATCTCTATTCCTACACTAGTGTAAGCAGACTGCGATAGTACAGGACAGGTTAGTGCAAGAAGGAAATATATAAAGGAGCAGGTTTAAGGGCCCATCTGATGAGACTACTAAGTGTATTTGCTAAAGAAAAACACACACTCAGTAGTTAAACAATAATTAGCTAGAGTGATTTCCCTTTATCTTTAATTCCCTCTTACAAATGCATTCTTCCTTGTTCCACTCTTAGATTATTTTGATGGTTCAAGTTGCCTTTTTATCATTTTAATTTGATTTTGCAATCTTTCCTTTAAATAAAGTAGGGATTTATATTAGGAAGATTCATACCATCTCTGGCATTGCCTGTGCTTTGTCTCTAAGTTTACGGATCCCCTGGGTTGACAAATTAAGTGTTGAGGTGTTTTCTTAAGTGTAATTCCTACACTCAACATTTTTGCATCATTGCCAGGGAGGCGATTTGATTTAGTAAGAATTTTCTAATTATATAATAGTGGCAATTTTTCCTTTATTTTTGCAATATTGTTTGGAAAATCTACTTTGAAGGAATTTTACTGGTGTTAATTGATTTCTGACAACATTTTTATTAGAAGTTGTTTGTTATTTTTCTTTCTTTTTTGAAATGAATTCCTAGAAAAGGTAAGGGTTCGAAGCCCACTAAGGGCCGAAAGAATTCTGAAAACAATTCTCATATTGGGTCTCCTTCTGTAAGCAGGAAGCCCAATCCAATTCAAACCCATCACGCAGGAATAGTCCACTTGGATTCTAGTGACAATAGCTCAGGTGTGGTTCAACTTGTTGAGAGCGGTTCAAGTAAAAGGAAAACAATGGCGGACCATGAAGATCATGTGGAAAGGACTGGTGAAAACCAGGTAAGTGGAGAACAATCCACTTTTGTGTTTCCAAATGTGGACCCTGATACTGTGGTGCAAATGAAGAATATTCCACCATCAACTCTTCCTAATTTCCATGGTAAAATTCATGAATATCCTGACTCTTTTCTATTCGAGTTTGATATTTTGTGTAGAATTTATGATTATTCAACTAATGCTTAGAAGTTAAGATTATTTCTTATTACTGTTGGGTAGCAGAGGTCCCACGTAATGGTTTTGGGTGAAAATATGATAAAGACTCTGTGAAGTGTGTAGAGTGCAAATTGCAATGAGTCAAGTCAAAGGGTTGTCCACCCGAGAATAATGTAAAATAATAGGAAGTGAGTTGGCCTACCCATGGTCTGTGTACCATGGGAATGTATAAATAGAGCAAGGCTCTAAGGGTAGAAAGTAGTTTTTGGAAAAGTGATTGTTTTGGATCTTGATGGTTATGGTTTTGTGAAGGCAATATTCTCTGCATCTGTAAGCCCGAGTCAAGGGTGTTAGTAGATAGATAGAGGCTCTGAAGCGGTGTGCACAAAGGCCTGGTAGAGTCCGCAATTATGTGCGTAGACCCCTGTAGCTGAGTGCGCAGGCTATGCATTATAGATTTTACTTCGGATGCAATAGCAAGAGGATCATTATTTTGTAATTCAAGAGTGAAGAGTTTAATCATGAGTTGAACAACTTCAAGTGCAGAGTGTGAGTCATAAAGTTCCTTCAGTTTTTGTAAGGCTTTGAAAGCATTTGAAAATCCCCAAATATGGTGACTCACCTCTTCACTTACTAATGTTGCAATCAATGCATAGGCCTTGCTGTTCTTATTTTCCCAAATGGCGAACTCCTTGTCTGAGGTAGGCTGTTCTGGCTCTTTGTCTTCGTCTCCAACACATGCTCCTTTCCACAACTCATTGAAAATGAGGGTGTGTTTTATCTTCCGGGACCACTCAGGATAGTTCTCCTTGCCAATGAGAACTACTCCCACAATAGATATGATTGAATGCATTCTTAAAAGAAAGACTATGTGCTTCAAAATAATGCAGCCTTATTCTTCCTTCTTGATTAGGTAAGAAATTGATTTAATATACAAAGAGCAAAGCTATATTCTATCCATATAGAATATCACCACTCATATAATATTATTATATTACCACTCACCATTCATAATATATGACATACCATCACATACCATTGTATTTTCAACCTTCTTTCATATGATATATCAAGCATTCATGCCCTCGACATTAAAAAAGAACTGCTAATCGCACCATTTTTAATGCATAAATCTTATAGTATTCTCACCGCACCATTTCACACCTTTGTCATACAATATAGTCTTCAAAAAAAAAATCGCACCTCTGTCATACAATATAGTCTTCAAAAAAAAAATTCGCACCTCTGTCATACAATATAGTCTTAAAAAAAAACAGAGTATCATGTGATATATATATTTCAACTCTCAGTTAACATGAATGCACATGCCACACAGTCTTCAAAAAAATCGACATACCATTCCAGATTCAACACTGTAGGCCCACTGGTTATACGACGTATGCGTTCACCTCCACGTCTGTTGTGAGATCTTTTATCAATATACCAATAACGTTATACCAACAACATTCAACGTAATATAACCTGGAGCGTTATATTGGAGCGGATTCATATGCCAAGGGCCGAGGTATCAGAGGACTGTGTATGGAGGAGGGTCATGGAGGAGGGCCGTGGATGGAGAGTCATGGAGTCGTATGGTTGGAGCAGTTGGATGAATCAATATCTGCAACCTTTTCCCTTCCCAGTTCACAGAGATTTGCCTGTATTCGACGTTATGGGAGCAACGTTCGTAACTGTTGATATATCGCAGTTATGATACCATATATATCGGGTATGGAAACCGGTGGGGAGAGCGCAAAAAGGCTGAGCGTTTTGCAGGTATCGAGCAGCGACAGGAGCAGCGTAGCAGAGAAGGCAGCACTGGTAGGCTTGATGGTTGTGGAGGGTGCCAGAATTAGCAGAATAATAGTGAGTCACAGGGGATATGAGAGAGATGTCAGTCTGCAAAGGATTTAGAACATAGGCATAATAGGCAGGATAGGAGTTACAAATTAAAGAGCGAAGCCAAAAATGGCGCTGGCTCTGATACCATGTCAGACTAGGAGATAACTCCTCAAATCAATTCATGATATTCATTCAGGTTGGTCTTTATTATATACATGAGGGAGAGACTGTTCATTTCATCTCTCGATGACTCTTCATATTTTCTATTATTTATTTACATCAATTACAGTTGTTCACCCAATCCTGCTGATTAGGTGTCAACAAGGTATTTGATTTTCCCTATTACTAATAGGATGCATTCCCAAGAAAAAGCCAAAAACATTGATTATGTATTCATTCTGGAAACCTTGCACAATGAAAATAGAGAAAATGATTTTCAATTTGAGTCTGTTGGTATTCAACAAAATGTTGTGACTCTGATTAGAAATCCTACTTCAACTACTCCAAATGCTAGACTACCACTTGGGTCTATAGTGGTAAAGGTCAAGGAAGATGAGATTGTGTAGCAACAATAGGAAGACGTGGAAATGATAATTGTAAATCAGAACTTTAAGCCAACATAAATAATCAAGAGGAAGCATATATTCACCATGCCTTTATTTAGTACTAGTGTTTAATGGTTTACAAATTTTGTTTGATATTAGGAATTTTTACAAAACTTATACAAGTAGTGGCTATCCAAAATCCTTTGTGAAGGATTTCTTTTTTCATTTAGTCAGTAAATTCCAAGTTTTGGACAATTTTGCATGATGTCTTTTTGGACAATAATCACATTTTTGTATTATTATGTTGACCAGTGTGGCTACAACAACTTTCTAGTGCAAATTATATTTGTTCTTCTTTAAAAAAAAACCTTTTTATAATAGTAACACATTGACAACCAATATTATTGCCAATTGAATCCTTACAATCAACCCTCAGATCAAGAATTGGTGGTACTAGTAGCACACCCTTTTTTTCATGCTTAAAAATGCAACCTATTTGAATCTATGGCCTTAACAAACTAATATCATCGTGATCAAAACCTTGAAATCAACCCTAAATATAAACATGGTACTACTAGTAACATCCCCTTTTTCAAGTAGTTAAAATTATAGTTTGTTTGAAACAATGATAAGAGCATACAATAGGAATGGTGGAGAAAGATTGTCTCTTGATCGATAATCAAGCTTAGGTATCCCAATACTTAGGAAATCACAATAGACCTTATAATGAAAATTAATTAGTTAAATTCTATGTAGTGTGTTGTTGTTGCAATTAATCCAATATTCAATGAATAAGTCAACATGATAGAACAATTACACACACAAATGAAAAAATGCATACATTATCAAGGAAAAAATTTAGTGTAGGTAAAACTCTAGTAACAAAAGGGGTTGTGCCTATGGATCTTTAGTGACTTTTAGAGAGTTAGACTATGAAGGGATATTGTGTTGATCTTACAATGTTATGGTTTGGACTCTAAAACTACTACGACATCCTTCTATTCCCCTGCTCAACCTTCTTGTTTCTCTTCTTACTCTTAGGTATGCTCTAGAAATTGAACTAGTAAGTGTGAAATTCAACTTGATCCAAACCATTCTTATTTCTTTCCCTCCTCCTTTATCTTCATTTGGTGTCCCTTTGTTTCCACTAATAAGAGCCCACTCAACCACCAAGGTAAATTATTGTCATCATGTCTAATGTCATGTCAATTCATGACCAAATTTTCCTTATTCTTCCCTCTTTTCTCAACGAAAGCACTTTCTCCCTTGCTTGGTGACTAGCTAAAAGTTTGGTCACAAGCCACTTTGTTGAGCAAGAGTCTTACCCTTCTACCAAACAAGGCTACAAACAAAACCTTTTCAAGTTCCCTTTGCTTGAGGGTCTTCTACCTATTGCTTGATATTTAATCTTATTTCTTTGCTTAGTGAATTGAGATGGTGGTTTCAATCTAATCAACAAAGCACTATCTTGTCTTATTTGTTGTGTAACATTGTTAAGCATTGTTGTAGAGCTACCCTTTCTTGATGGATGGTTTCACTTATGCTCAATGGCCATGCAAAAGTCTTTATTATGTGTAATTTTGGAAAATTAGTTGACACCCTCTTTTTCTAAGTAAAATCCTTATTTTCTTATTGAGCTCAAGTTATGAAGCAAGCGACCAAACTTTCTAGTGATTGAGTATTTTCTTCCCACTGGGTTTTCACACTTGTGTTTCCTAAATTTTGACTTGTGGCATGTTAGAACCTTGATGTATCCCCTAGAATGTTCATGTCCCTATGTTTTAGGATATTCCGACACATAGGAAATAGTTAAGTATAACTTGGTCTAGTATAGAGTTAGGTAAAGTGTGTTTCTTTACTATGTACATTTTGTAACTTACAATCTGACGGTCATGATATGTAGTGATCCGACGGTTCATTCTCTCTTCAGTATTACCGACAATTGATTCGTGGCTTAACACCCGATTGGTCCATGATCTCTATTTAAAGAGCATGGATGGTGATTTGTAGGTTAACCCGTTCATGAGAGAAGCTTATGTAAATTTTCATTCTTTTATTAATAAATTGCCTGAAGTGGCCGCGTTGGCTCAGGCCATGGACTGTTTCCTTCTTTGAGGGTTTTAACCACGTCAAAAGTACTGGTGTATTGATCTGTGATCTATTTGTGAGCAGTGTCCTTTGGTGTTCTGTCTGAGGAACTTACCCTGTAAATTCCTACATGGTATCAGAGCTATTTGAGGGTCGCGTCTGTTGGTGATCCAAATCTGAAGCCGATAGAACTGCATCCGACTGTCGTTTCCTAGATCTACTATTTTTGACTACTTTCGGGCCGAGAGGACTGCTCTGTTGTGTTGGGAGCATTTTTTCCAGTGAGGAACCCCTTTTGTTTCACGCGAAAAGGTTTCCGGTAGCCCTAGCTACGTCATTTTTAAGATCTAGAGGTATACAGTGTTTATTTGCAATTTACAGTTATTTTCTCTCTGTTTATTTCGGTTTCGGTTTATTTAGCCTTTTTTATTACCGGATCTATACCTTTCATTTCTGCGTATGCTCTCTGCCCCGCGACTCTGTGCGATCTGGGCAAATTAGAAACAGAAAGGAAGGATTTTTCTCATGTGTATGCTCTTTTCCGCTGCGCCTTAGTGTGATCTCGGAAAATCAGAAACATTGAGTAAAATATTTAGTTTCCGGCTAAAGCTAACTTCGAGCCATAAGGTTCTTTTTTTTCTGTATGTCCGTGTTGGGTTTTGTGTTTTTTGTTTTGTAGGGAAAAAGAGCTTTCTCAAAGCAAGCACGCAACCCAAAGCTTCAACCCCCCCCCCCCCTCTCTCTCTCTCAAACTTTTTGTGCAGCTCACTTGGTTCAAAGATAATTTATGAGAGTAGAGGTCTTGAGTTCAAGTCTCCTTTTTGTTGGAAAGGGAGCGTTTTTTTCATTTCCGCACATTCCCGCACTTCGTCGGCATCTTCATCAATTTTTTTTCAAAAAGCCATAACTTCTTCATCTGGAATCCGTTTTCAGAACCGTTTTTTTTAAAACGGCCTAATTTTTCGAGATCTTTCCATTGGAACACTTAGTTTCAATATCTATAGCTTCAGTTTCTGTTAAAATGGAAATTCCATGCCAAGTTATTCTTGACAACACCAACTACTTCCAATGGTGGTCCTACATTGTGGATTTACTTAGAAGTAAAGGTCTCTACAGAATAGCCACAGGCCAAGAAACCAAACCGAAAGATGAAGATAAGGCAGCTAAATGGGAAAATAGGCAAGATCAAACACGTGGGTTGATAGGGATGTCTATTTCTCTAGATCTTAGATTCCATATTGTAGAACTTGATGCTCCTGATGAAGCAATGAAACAGATTACTAAAGTCTTTGGAATTAAAAATGAACTTAGAGCCCATCAACTTGAAAATGAGTTGCTTACATTGGACCCCAATAATCTTTCTTGCATTGAAGATTTTCTGTCCAAGTTCAAGACCCTTAGACTTCTCTTGGAAGGTGTTAAGGTTAAGAAAGAAGATAGTAACCTTATATATTCCATTCTTACTAAGTTGGGACTAGCCTACTCTGTGTTTGTTTCCACCTTCCATTCTACAAGAGAAGCCTTCATTTCTCAAGGACAAGACTACAAGTCCCCTTCCTTTGATTCTTTTTGTGATTCTTTAATAAGAGAACAAGAAAAACTCTTACACCTTGGTCTTCTTAATCTTGGAAACTCTTCTAAGAAAGCGTTAGCCGCCTAGCAGCAACCAAATCCAAAGAATCCTAAGAAGTTGTATCCTAAAAAGAATGGTCCTAAACCAAACAAGGGTCCTAAGCAATTTCAGCCTCAAAATGAAAAATCATTTCAACAAAATGATAAGACAATAAAAACAAAGGGAAGAAGACTGATAGACATTGCAACTTTTGTAATCGAGATGGCCACTTAGAACCCAAATGCTTTAAGAAGATGGAAGCCTTGGAAGCAGCAATGAAGAAGCATAACATCCATTTGGAGCAATCTTCAACTTCAACTTCATCTTCAGGAATGGCACTTTCTGCATGTGGTTGTCAAGCATCTCGGTCTAGCTATGCACTAAATGTATCTTCTTCTTCTCATTCTCATGAGTGGCTCATTGATTTTGGAGCTTCTTATCACATGGCCAAAAACAAAGCCATGTTTTCTTCTTTAAATGATTGTATTACCAAAAATATATATGTTGGTGATGATAGATCTCTTAGTGTTGTAGGGACTGGAACTGTTCATATAGACAATGGTCAGTTTAATGATGTATTATGTGTTCCAACCTTATCCTGCAACCTTCTATCTGTATATTAGATAACCCATTCAGGTGAAGGTAAAATCATTGAATTTTCACCTCACGATGTTGTAATTAAGGACCTAAGTGATCCTAGACAGATTTTAGCTACTGGCATTACTGATGATTTTACAAGGTTGTATAAGTTTCACAACTTTGGGTCATTAAACCTTCCCTCAGTATTTGTTGCTCATAATGATGAAGTGAGCAAACTTTGGCATGAGCGATTTGGTCACTTAAACTATCGCTCTCTTCAGAATCTATGTAAAGAAAATATGGTGACAGGTCTTCCAATGGTATCTTGCAGAGATGGTGTTTGTTCCGGATGTGCACTCGGAAAACATCATCGGGACAGTTTTGAAAAATGTGCCTCTTGGCACGCCTCAGCCCCTTTACAGCTTGTGCATAGTGATTTATGTGGTCCACTTCCAGTTGTTTCCTTCTCTAGCTACAAGTATTTCTTAACTTTCATTGATGATTTCTCTAGACACAATTGGGTATACTTCTTAAAACTCAAGAGTGAAGTATTTAATATGTTCTTGGCCTTTAAGGCCTTTGTTGAAAAATAATCTGGACATCAAATTCTTAAGCTAAGATTTGATAATGGCGGAGAATATGTTAAAAACAACTTCATCAACTTTTGCACTGAGCATGGAATTCAAATGCAACATAATGTTCCATATACTCCACAACAAAATGGTGTAGCTGAAAGGAAGAATCGCACCTTAAAGGAAATGGTTAATTATATGCTTCAATCTAAAGGACTTAGTCTTAATTATTGGGCAGAAGCAATTAACTGTGCAAATTACATAATAAATCGCACTCCTACTAAGGTTTTAAAGAATATCACTCCAGAAGAAGCATGGAGCTCAATTAAACCAGATGTAAGTCACTTTCGTGTTTTTGGAAGTGAAGCATGGGCCCATATTCCAGATGAGAAACATAAAGCTTTAGAACCTAAGAGTGAAAAGTGTATTTTTTTTGGATATTCTAAAGATGTCAAACGATATAGACTTATTCCACTTAAGTCCAAAAATGTTATCATTAGAAGAGATGTAAAGTTTGCTGAAAATATATTGGCCTACGAGCCTAGTTCGGCGGATGTGCCACCTCTCCCTATCTCTTCTACTTTTGAAAATATTTCTTCTTCAGATGATGAAAGCGAGGATGAAAATCCTCCCCCACCTTCTCAGGATCCTCCTTCAGCTCCTCAGCTTCCAAAATGGGTCCATGCTACTTAGGATGTAGCAGGTGATCTTGTCGGTGATCCTACATATCAGCGACGTACATGTTCTCAGTTTGATAGAGCCTCTTCTTTACTGGCTCAAGCTTCAGTGAATTATGATCCTGACACCTTTGTAGAAGCTTCAGGCCATCCAGATTGGGAAGTAGCTATGAATGAAGAATATCATTCATTATTGGCAAATGATACATGGGATCTTGTTTGTCTACCAAAGGGACGAAAACTTGTTAGATGCAAATGGGTTTACATAACCAAGTATGGACGAGATGGAAAAGTTGATAAACATAAAGCTCGTCTTGTTGCTAAGGGTTTTTCACAAGTTGAAGGCATTGACTATACTGAAACCTTCTCCCCTGTTGCCAAAATGAACTCTATCCACCTTGTTCTTTCCCTTGCTGCCTCTTTCAAATGGGAAGTCCATTAGATGGATGTTAATTCCGCCTTCTTGCATGGGGACTTGCATGAAGAAATCTATATGGAACAACCTATTGGCTTTATACAAACAGACTCCAGCCTTGTATGTCGGATTAAGAAATCCCTTTATGGTCTCAAGCAAGCTCCTCGAGCTTGGTATGCCAAAATGGATAACTTTCTTTTAGAAAATGGCTTTTCTAGGTGTCATTCTGACAATACTGTCTACACCAAGAAAGTGGGCAAGTCTCTTATCATTCTTGTTCTTTATGTTGATGATCTTATCCTGACTGGTAGTGATCCCAACCTTATAAACCATGTGAAGACTAGCCTTAAAAGGAAGTTTGAAATGACAGACTTAGGACACTTACATTATTTTCTTGGTCTTCAAGTCTTGCAATCCAAGGAAGGTATTTCCCTTTCCCAGTCCAAGTATGCCTGTGATATTCTACGCCATTTTCACATGGAAGACTGTAAGCCAACCCCTTCTCCCTTTCAGTCTGGAGTCAAACTTTCAGTCACTTGTACTTCTCCTGAAGTTGATGCTACCTTATACCGTCAACTTGTAGAAAAACTTTTGTATCTAACCCATACTCGTCCTGACCTTTCCTTTGTTGTTGGCCTTGTTGCTCGGTTTATGCAAAACCCACGTGAAAGTCATTGGAAAGCAGCTAAAAGAATACTTCGTTATGTTTGAGGTATAGTTCAGTTTGGGATTCATTACAGTGCCGAAGCTTCTCCTCTATTGGTTGGTTTCACTGATTCCGATTGGGCTGGTGACCCTGATGATCGGAAGTCTACTGCAGGTTATGTGTTCACTCTTGGTTCAGGACCTATTACATGGGCTTGCAAGAAACAAGGTGCCATTTCTCTTTCTTCAGCAGAAGCAGAGTATCGTGGTGCCGTAGAAGCTAGTAAGGAAGCCTTGTGGCTTCGTCAGATCCTGTCAGAGTTTGGCTTTCAGCAGCAACATCCGACTACACTTTGGTGTGATAATCAAAGTGCCATTCAACTATGCAAAGATCCAATCCAACATCAGCGCAGCAAACACATTGAACTGCACATGCACTTCATCAAAAAGCTCATCCACGACCATGTTCTTGAAGTGCAATATTGTTCAACAGATGATCAAGTTGCAGACATCTTTACAAAGGCTCTCATAGAGGCGAAGTTCACTAAACTTCGATTTATGGTTGGAGTTCGGAAGTTGTCACTAAGGGGGGTTAGGCTCTAGTGCCTCCTTCCTTCTCCTATTGTGTCATATTTGTAAATCCTTCAATCCTATCCCAAGTTGTTCTTAAGGGGGGATGTTAGGATATTCCGACACATAGGAAATAGTTAAGTATAACTTGGTCTAGTATAGAGTTAGGTAAAGTGTGTTTCTTTACTATGTACATTTTGTAACTTACAATCCGATGGTCATGATATGTAGTGATCCGACGGTTCATTCTCTCCTTGGTATTACCGACACTTGATCTGTGGCTTAACACCCAATTGGTCCATGATCTCTATTTAAAGAGCATGGAGGGTCATTTGTAGGTTAACCCGTTCATGAGAGAAGCTTATGTAAATTTTCATTCTTTTATTAATAAATTGCCTGAAGTGGCTGCGTTGGCTCAGGCCGTGGACTGTTTCCCTCTTTGAGGGTTTTAACCACGTCAAAAATACTAGTGTATTGATCTGTGATCTGTTTGTGAGCGGTGTCCTTTGGTGTTCTGTCTGAGGAACTTACCCTGTAAATTCCTACACTATCAATATCACAAGAATCCCCAAAAAGAAGTCCATAAGTGATGCCCCTATCAATAACAAAGCTTCTTCATTTTAGGATTGGTACTTTTCCAATTTAAGTTGGGTGTCCTTTAATGTAATCTAATACATTGTTAAGGCTTCCATACTTTGGATTTTGTAAGGGAGCTCAAAGGAATGTGAATGTTGCAAGAATGATTAAGTTCATTATGATTAGTAGATTACCATTGAGCTATGGACTCAAACTATTTATGATCAAGGGTTAGAAGATGAGGATGGAGAAATCTAACAAGCTAATGGATATTCAAAGAATCTTACTAAATCTCATATAATAGATCTTTGTCAAAAACAATAATGAAATCACTCGAAATGGAAATCCATTAACATTGACATAAGATTTAGAGAAATAAGTAAACTCAATAATTATAAAGTTCAATATTTAGAGTTGCCACTAATTACAACAAAGTATGAGCAATCAATTCTTAGTCATTCATATATAGAAAGAAATATGAAGGAATCAAGATCGCTACACCAATTCTTATCCAGTTACATTTTATTAAGAGATAATCCGAAAAAAAGACAACCAAGAGGAGTCATGGAATCCTTTATTGCATCTCTTAAATAATGAGTCTAATGTATAGACATAAAAGAAAATACAATTATAGCGAGATAGAGCTTATGGAGGCGAATAAGGTAAGAGAGCACATCCAATGACCATGAGCTAAAGTGATATGCACTGATAATAAGCCAACTCGAAGAAAAAAATAGAAAAATATTCATTATTCCACGTACTACACATTTATCCGTCCAGAGAAGAGAAGATGGCTCATTGGTTAGAGTTTATCTTGTGTTAACACTTGCGCAATAAGAAATAAGTACAATCACTTTCAAAATAGTTTTCGACAAGGGGGTTGAAAATAGTTTTCGACCAGCAAATGCCTCGATTTTACCTCGGTGGCATGTCATTGCCTCATGCGCAAATATAGCATATTTGTCCTTTTTCCCCAAACATACACTCACCCTTAGGGTTCTTCTGTGCCCCTTTCTTTTACCTGTGGGATAATGCAGTGTATATAATTTTTTCCGCAAATTAGATTGATCTCAATTGTAAAATATATTTTTTTTTGAATATATGAATTGGAAAAATTAATTTATTATATTTTGGTGAATAACTATTAGTAAGTTTGCAAATTTATATTTATATTTTTATTTATGAAAGTGTTGAAGAACATATAAATAATAGTGTGCGATAATTCATGGTAACTATACTTATTTACATTTTGTTCGTGTTTTATGTAGATATTTGTTTAAATTATAATAAATATGTTATTTACTTGATTATGAGCTATTTTTGAAGATTTTAGTTTTGGGTGGTTTCCTATGAAGCTTAGCAATTGAAAATCTCTCGACATATATCTAAAAATCATGACATAAATATTGTAATTTCATAAAAAAAATATGGCAAAAAAAAATTGAGGCAATTATCCATCTTGCATTGTATTGCACCAACGTTGTAATAAAACCTTTATTCAATTAAATGTTTGAAAAACAATTTTTTTAATAATAATAAAAATTATGTATATATTTTTTAAAGTTAAACATTATAATTTACATTAGTCAATGCTAAACTAATAGTGGTAAAAAAAAAAGAAATCAATTGCTAAAATCTTACTTTTAAAAAACTAATAACTATAAATTAAACTTTGCACCAAATAATAAGATGTATGATTTCATAAAAGCATCTCTATCCTTTTTTTAATTAGATAGAGGCCAAACCAAGTTTGGTGAAATGTCATCCACCATTTCTTAAATAGGCTTTGAGAATTCTCCACTTCTAAATGTATAAGGGCAACCATTAAAACTTCTGGCTAACACACAAAATAAGGGGGCAATTATCGTAGTGCTCCTCGTAATCCGAGAGTTGGCACAAGCACACCATATCCAATATAACATTTTAGAGTTGAGCAACAAGATTGACACAAATTATGACATTGTACCACACTTAATAAGTTAGGTTTAAGGTTAAACGTAACATTATTTCAATTTTTATTCAATAAATCAAAGTTTATTTTTATTTTTATTTAATTTAAATGTGATAATGTGATTGACACAAATTATGACATTGTACCACACTTAATAAGTTAGGTTTAAGATTAAACGTAACATTATTTCAATTTTTATTCAATAAATAAAAGTATTTTAATTTAATTTAATTTTATTTAATTTCAATGTGATAACGTATTTTTTTTAATTTTATAAAAAAATTATAATGGTAATAAATTGTTATTTTATATATTAGCGTAATTATATAAATTAAATGGTTAGAAAATGTAGATAGACAATAATTTATAATAAGTTCAAAACATTTAATAATGCATTTTATGTTGTTTTTGGGACCTCAGCGCGAGAGTTGGCTCCAAGGATGAACCCTAGATTTGCCGCCTCCTTGCCCTCGGCCGCCATTGGGTCTTTGAACGCCCCTGCTGCGGATGGTTTCGAGAGATTCATGCACAGGTTAAGGGTCTTTTTCCTCTCTGCAGATTCGCAAGATGTCCATACCATGAACGCCGGCGCCGCAGACATGGATGCTCATGCAGATCTCTTTGCCGAGAGCTCTGGGGTAGCATGGCCTCAGCCCCCTGCTTCCACAATGCGCTTATGTGGCCCTCTTCAGAATGCTGGCGCAGCAGCCAAGGACGATCACGCCGATCCCTTCGCTGCTTCTCCTCGGATCTTGGCTTTAGGGAAGGAAGGGTTTGCACCGATTGGCTGTACGCCTCTTCTGCCCATGGGGCAAAGCCAGGAAACGAAAATCAATCAACGCGTATGCCTCCTCTCTTCACAGATCTGCAGGGGAAAGAGGCATTCGGACTTTTCTTCCTCATTCCAGATACAAATCAAGCTCATTACAGGCAAAACTATGCTACAATGGGTAACCCAGATGGATCTAGTGCAGAATCTCAAGCATACACTGAACATCAAACTGGGGATCCCCTCTGCAGCTCAACGGCTTCTCCACGAAGGTAAACAACTAGAGGATCTCCATCCTATTTCTTTTTACGGCATTAAGAAAGATGCATCCATTATTTTAACCCTTCGTTTGAGAGGAGGAGTTGCTGGAGAGTCATCCTCAGCTAAGGCATTTTCATATAAAGATGCAGTCCATGCTAAGAAGCCTGAAAAGACAGTTCCACCGGTTCAGGCTCCACCCAAGCCTTTTTTGGTTGACAAATCGGAGGAGGTTCCCTCTGTTGAGATCTCTTACTCGGACCTGGCAGACGATACCCCAAAATTTGTTGAAAGGGCCATCATCTGCAGATTCAATGGGCTCTGGCCACGCTCAAAGGATCTTTATGACTGGATCAATGACAACTGGACTCACCGTTGCAAGATTTACTTCTGTGCAAAGGGATATTTTATAGTGTTGTTCGATAATCTCGAGTACTACGAAAAGGCCTTAGAAGAAGGCCCTTGGTTCATGGGTTCGGCAGGTCTCTTCTTAACTCCATGGTTCCCAGACTTTGACCCAGCTTCTGCAGTTATCACTAAAGCCCCTGTCTGGATCAGACTTCCAAATCTCCCAATATACCTGTGGAGCACAGAAGTATACAGGCAAATAGGCAACACTTTGGGTTGCTTTTTAATGGGAGATTACGAGAGGGAACGGCAAGGTCTCTACACATATGCTAGAATTTGTGTGGAGCTAGATTTAAGCAAGGGATTGCCAGAGCAAATCAATCTCAAGATCAATGACACTGTCTGGACCCAGTTTCTAGATTACGAAAACACTGCCTTCCGATGCCGTCATTGTCACCTAACAGGGCACCTACAGAACTCCTGCCCATCGCTGAAAACAAGATCGAAAAAGGGAATCTTCGCAAAAACCAAACCCAAGCGTTGGGCTCCCTGTCCTCCGCCGCCAGCTGGGAGCTCCTGCTCCCCAAGTTCAGAGGATGGGGAAGGCGATTTAGAACCGGACCAGGCGCCTCAGCCGATGGATCCGCCAATGGATACTATGGGGCACACCCATGACACAGCAATCTCCCAGAAACGCGCCCATGAGACCTCCTCTGAATCAGAAAAGGAATTCCCGATGTTAGAGAATTCCAGTCTTCAAGTTGTCTTAGCTCATTCTCCCCATGATGGCTGGACAAAAGTCAACAAAAAGAAAGGGAAAAAACAATGTGTTGTAGTTTCTGCCCCTATGGGGTAAAAGTCAGTTAGTCAGTCTGTGATCTCTAGTCATCTGTTGTAGCTATGAGTTTGAATCTTTCCTCTGGGACCGAGGTTGATGGATCCATCATTTCCGGTCTGCCGGTCTCTTGCTTCTCCTGATTGTACTATATTTTACTTAATAGAATTAGTCTTTATCGAGAAAAAAAAAATGCATTTTATGTTGTTAAAATTAGAAAAATTATACAAACTAACTAAAAAGATTTGATTTGTCTTGGCTTTTGATAGATTCAAAGTTAATATGGATCTAGATTGGTTTAATTTCACATTTTAAATAGGCTATATTCCACATGAATACCATGGGTTCTCAATTTTTATTATTATTTTATTTTTATGGAGTTTTTTTTTAACTATGGTTCAGGGTCACTGAGTGGCCACTACATCCACAGGTAATAATCCAGGCATATCCACAT
Source organism: Pinus tabuliformis (assembly GCA_031772625.1). Lineage (NCBI taxonomy): Eukaryota > Viridiplantae > Streptophyta > Pinopsida > Pinales > Pinaceae > Pinus > Pinus tabuliformis. The sequence goes on along the minus strand of CM062804.1, from coordinate 1,333,546,603 downwards.
GAAGGGATCTACCCATTGGCTTATTCGTCAAGTGGCCCTACATCCACAGGTAGTAATCCAGGCATATCCACATGAAGGGATCTACCCATCGACTTATTGGTTAAGTGGCCTTGGTCAGGGTGAGTGGCCACTACATCCATGGGTAATAATCGAGGCTTATTGGTCAAGTGGCCTTACTCACGGTCACTGAGTGGCCACTACATCCACCGGTAATAATCCAGGCTTATTGGTCAAGTGGTCTTGGTCACGGTCACTGTAGTGGCGTGGCCTTAGTCACGGTCATTGAGTGGCCACTACATCCATCGGCAATAATCCAGGCTTATTGGTCAAGTGGCCTTGGTCACGGTCACTGAGTAGCCACTACATCGGTAATAATCCAGGCATATCCACCCGAAGGAATCTACCCATCGACTTATCTGGTCGGGCCTAACCTCAAGGGCATCGAGGAGATTTTACCTTGTGACCTCCTAATTGGCAAGGTACTTAGCAACATGAAGTTGACCAACTGAGCTATCCCTTGGGGCTATTTTATAGAGTTAATTTTTTTTTACTAAGTTAAAAGGTTTACATTACATTACATTAATCTTTCTATTTTATGTTATCTAATTTGACTTAAGTCAAAATGTTAAACATTACATTATAACATCTCTAACATATTAGGCTCTCTGCACAAAGATCCATCTGAAATCTGAATCTACCAAGAGTTGAGAGGGATCAAATCTCTTTTCACTCTAAAGAGGTTTGCATCTCAAGAGATTTGATCCCTCTACGCGCATGGTAGATTTGAATTTAAGATGAATTTAAGTTGGTTTAATTCACCCCTTTAAATAGGCTATATTGCACATTAATACCATAGGTCAATACCATGGGTCATTTTCATTTTCATTTTTATTTTTTATATGGTTATTTTTATTTTTATCTTTTTATTTTATTTTGACTAAGTTAAAATGTTTACATTACCATAATATTTTTATTTATTTATTTATTTTTATGTAATTTGGCTTAGTTAATATGTTAAACATTACATTACAACATCTCTACCATTCTGGGTTGGAGAGCATCTCTCAGCGTAATTATTATTATTATTAATTATAAAAAGAATTAATATGTAAATTAACACACACACACACACACACACACACATATATATATATATATATATATATATATATATATATATATATATATATTAAAAATGGAACAAAAATTTTAATTATAAAGATTTACCTCCACTTTACCATGGAGATTCTTAATCTATAAATAGGCTTTGTTACAAAACCATGTGCTAATAGCATGACTTATCAATACCACATCCCCTAAAAAACATAATTCACTCCATATAACACTTGTTCATATAACATTTTTTAATTAATCAATATAGTTAAGAGGTTAAAAAGAGCATATGACACATCATATAACATTTTTTAATTAATCAATATAATTAAGAGGTTAGAAAGAGCATAACTATTTAGAAATAAATCTCAACCATTGATTTGTGTATATTATTATGAATATTTTAGAGTATACTATGGAGGTTAAATATCTGCCATCCATTTAATAATCATTAATAATTAAATTAAAAATCTAAATACCTTATTCCAAAATAAACATGTCCAATAATTCTACATCTAATATGAAATTTTATCTTCTAAAATAACTATTAAATTATATATTAAAGGCCAAAGAAAATAGCCGCATGTTCCTATAAAATCTTAGCAATATGCATGATATCAAAACAGGTGTTACTACCCGCAAAAAAAACATTTAGGCAAAAAATACACAGGTGAGTTAGCCTGATACAAGAGCCAAACCACCCAATACAAACGACTATAAGAAAAAGTCTTATTGGTCTCAAAAAATGTCTATAAGATATTATGAGACTAAAATGAATTTCTGTCGTAGACTTTAATCGTTATAGCGTATTCAATTAACCTTCAAAGATCTAGGGGTTAAAGCAATATAACGTGTGGGTAACAGGTGAGGAGGGACGTATGGTGGGTTGTAGTTTATTTTAAAGGAAAAATTAAATGAAGTATGCTGGGGTCTGAAGACACAAAAAACAATGAGGCAGAAGCAATAGTAATGTATAAACGTTTAATTGTTATAAAGGTGAAAGGAGTGTGACAGGTGATGGTGGTTTGGTTGCGGATTTAAGACATATGCCATAGTTATTAAAATATATCCTAAATTCCTTGGTGCATTACAAATTTATGGGAGGAACATAGCCCATGTTTGTTTTATATAACTTTTGAAAGACATAGCCCATGTTTGTTTTATATAACCTTTCATTTAACTTAGCTCTTAGGTTGAGCATAATTGAGGTGTGATGGAGGGTCGTGCTCGTGAAGGTCAGGGTTAGTCTAGGGCTTCCGTTCTCTTTCCTGAAGCCCGTCTCGGTTCTGCGCATTGCTCCCTGCACTCCTCACCGTCGCTGACACCCGTCTCCATCGCTTCTCGATCTGTGGAATCAATGGCCGACATTATGGAGACAGAGGCGGTGGACTATTCGGATGAACCTTTTCCGGATAGGGTTATATTCCATAATCCCTGCTTTGCAACTGGCTCACCGTCTGCACCGCCTTCGCCGTCTTCTGGCCCGGTATCTGATCATCCTTCGCCCGTTGATTCTCTCCCCCGGCACGGCTCGGTTTCGCACTTTTCTGGGCCTCCATGTGACCCCCCCGCTGCGGAGGCCCCTCCACCTTCTTTCGACCCTCTATCACCATCTATTTTTCTTGATCCGTCGGTAAACCCCCCGGATCCGGCCCCGACGCACACTACCTGTGCGGGATCTCGCCCTCCTGGGTGCATCGATCCCCCTGCGGTCAAGGAAAAGCCGGACAAGCCCTCCCCACAGGAAGGTGTACCAAACCCCCTGTTCGACCATCCGTCAGCTCCCCGTTCATGCAAGAAAAAGTCGAAGTGCATTAAGGCTACTACAAGAGACATCACCATCCGATTTGGAGAGGATTCGAATTTAGGAGATTTTGCTATTATGGCCAATACTGTGCTGGTAGGGCATGTCCGGGGCAGGACATATACAGCTAAACGGTTGTCGCATTGGGTGAATGAGATTTGGGGAGGAATGCTTATTGATCTGCCAGAAGTACATGTTCTACCAAGGGGATGGTTCTCTCTCCATTTTTCTGAAGAAAGCTACACGAATATTGTTCTGGCTAGGTATTGGCATATCGGAATGGCCCCGGTCCTCCTCAAGAGATGGAGCCCACTTTTCGACCCTGAACGTGAACAAATCGGAGCTGGACCAATCTGGGTACGTTTGCCAGGTCTTCCATTACAGTACTGGCGCGAAGAAGTTTTCATCAGGATCGGTAATGCTCTAGGCACCTACTTAGATCATGATCGCACATTTGTGGAATCCAGAAGCAGGACACTCGCTCGTATATTGGTACATTTAGATACTCGGGAGGGGCTGGAGGAAAAGATTACATTACAGTGGGGGAGACATATCAGGACCCAGATTCTGGACTATGAGGGTGTTCCGTTCAGGTGCAGGCGATGCCACAAGGTGGGGCACCTCATCAAAGATTGCCCTCTCATTCGGAAATCAGACGGTTCTCCGAGGAACACCCCTGCCCCTTCCAGGCCAGCCTCTCCTACTTCATCGCGTCCAATCTCTGCTGGACCGTCTCCGGTGGCTTCCTCACCAGTGGTGGATCCCGATCTCAGGCACTCTTCGCCACCATTGACCTGGGCTTGCTCAGTCGCAGGAACAGTTTCAGCCTCGGCTACTCTTCTTAATCCCTCACTCTCCTTTTCTGATCAGATTAATATTTCTGCTGTATCGTCTATTCAGCCATCTCAGTCCCCTCTCTATGTACCATCTCCGCCCACTATTGCCACCACTGGACCCTCATTGCCCTCTCTTGTCTCATCTTCCCCCCCGATCATCCTCTGCTGATTCTCCTCCTCACTCATACTTCCTTCGATCCCGATCTCATATCACAGACTCGTCGATCCACCGGTCCGGTCTCGGTATCATTGGGTCAGGGGACGGACCCATGCCTACCAGGGGTAGGAAAACAGATCTCTCAAAAGCTATTATGAAAGCTGGAGCGGAGGTTGTATCTGGGAGGCAATCTACCATCGATGGGGTCCTTAGAGCTGGACGAACCCCGCGTAGGGTTCCTCCATGAAGTGCTTATCTTATAATTGCAGAGGGCTGGCTAGTGCCCCTAAGAAACTAGCCTTGAAGCGTCTCATTGAGACTGAATCTATTGATATTATTATGCTACAAGAGACTCTTTGCTCTGCTGATCAGATCTCCAAAACCTTTCAAGCTCTGACTCCGGGTTGGTCATTTATATCTCTAGATGTTGCCGGTAGATCTGGAGGACTGGCAATCGGAACTAACCCCCGCTCTATTAGAGTCGATGCCACGTGGGGAGGGACTGGTTACTTGGGTCTGGACTTCTTTTCGGCTGACCTAGGCATGGAACTCAGGGTGGTGAATGTATATGGCCCGTGTAATCACAGAGAGCTATTCTGGCAGAGGCTCCTACACCTCTCTCTTATCGAAGGGGATAAGACTATCATCGGTGGTGATCTCAATTTCTCACTAGGGTTCAGAGAATCATGGGGATCGGCGGCACAAATTGACTCTATTACTGATTATATGACCAACCTGTTAGAGCAGACTAACTTTGTAGATATCCCCATGCAAAAACTCCTTCCGACTTGGAGAAATAGAAGGGTTGGGGATGCTGCGTTGGCCCGTAGACTGGACAGATTCATCATGAAAGATTCGCTCCTTCACCAGCTGCACCATTACAAGCAATGGGTAGGATCGGGTGGTTTATCGGATCATTTGCCTATATATTTAGAAATTCAAGGGCCCTGCAAAAAACCAAAGGCCCCATTCAAGTTTAATCACACCTGGCTGAGAGACCCGGCCTACATTAAGATGATCTCTGATTACTGGCTTGCCCACCCCATTAATGGAGGAGAATCTTTGGCTAGGGGGTTTTGCAAAAATCTCACAGAAATCAAACACCTCTCCATTAACTGGGCTAAGGAAAAGCATGCCCGAGATACAGCTCATCTCACACATATTGAATCAGAATTGAGCGCTCTTACTGATGAGCGAGGGCTGGGATTCATATCAGCAGAGGATAAGGGTCGGCTGATCGAATTGGAAAACCAGAAGGCTTATATACTCAAGGAGCGAGAGGAATCCCTGAGACTAAGGAGCAGAGCAATCTGGTTACAAGCAGGGGATGAAAACTCGAAATTTTTCCACAGTTATGCCAAAGGAAGAAAGGTGTCAAATACTATTTGGCAATTACCTACGCCAGAAGGAGATATGGCTGACTCCTTCAATAAGCTGGCTCATCTTGGGATAACTCATTTCAGAGGTCTCTATAAGAGTCCCCGAGAATCAAACCTCCCTGACATCATCAATATAGCTAGACACTTTCCGAGATTTGTTGAGGAGGATGATGCAGAGGAGCTCAATGCTCCAGTTACTTCTGGGGAACTTGAAGGTATATTAAAATGGTTCAAAAAAGACAAGAGCCCAGGGCCGGATGGCTGGACCATTGAATTCTACCTGGCTTTCTATGATATTCTGGGTCAAGATTTGCTGAAGGTTGTGGAGGAAAGCAGGATCTCGGGGTCTTTATATCATGCCATTAACTCGACCTTCATTGCGCTCATTCCTAAATCTGACTCCCCATCTTCTTTTGATGATTATAGACCCATCTCCTTATGCAACTGCCTGTACAAAATCATATCCAAGATCATAGCCAACCGATTCTATCCAGACATATTGCCCCCCAACAATTTGCGTTCCTGGACTCTAGACAGATTCATGAAGCTATTGGTTCGGCACAAGAAGCAATTCATTCAATCTGGACAAAGCATCTCAAAAGCATCATTCTCAAGATTGATCTATCTAAAGCCTTCGATCGTGTCAGTTGGCTATACATCAAGATGATGCTCATCCACCTTGGATTCCCCCACAGCTACATCACTTGGATTATGGCCTGCATTACATCCCCATCCTTCAGCATTCTCATAAATGGCTCAGCCTCACCATTCTTTCATTCGGAACGAGGACTGAGACAAGGTTGTCCGTTGTCACCTCTGCTCTTTCTCATTGTCATGGAAGGATTAAGCAGGCTTATTGCATCGGCTAAAAGGAACGGAGACATTCATGGGCTGCGGATCTCCGATGATTGCTTTCTCACTCATCTACTATTCGTGGATGATGTGCTCATTCTATTGGATGGCAGTATTCGGGATTCTAGGAATTTTTACAATATTCTTCGCCTCTTTACCTCTGCTACAGGTATGATTGCAAATCACTCTAAATCCTCTATCACATTTACTCGCACTACTGTACAAGAAGCTCAAGTAGCACAGCAGGCTTTTCCCTACTGCATACATCCATTGGACAGAGGGCTCAAATACTTAGGGTACTGGCTCAAACCCACATGCCAAAGAATTGTTGATTGGGTTTGGCTGGTTAATAAGCTGGAAAAGAAACTTACTGTGTGGAGCTTCAGATACTTGTCCAGGGCTGGTAGATTGATTCTTATTAAATCCGTCTTGGAAGCCACACCAGTCTTTTGGATGGCAATGGCATGGATACCAAGAAGCATTCTAGGGCGCTTAAAACAGATCTGTAACAACTATCTCTGGAATGGCAATCAGGACAAAAGAATATTTGCCTGGATAAGTTGGCAAAAGATAGCACTTCCGAAGAAATGGGGTGGCTGGGGACTCAAAGATCTTCCCTCTTTTGCACAAGCTATAGCGGCAAAAATGGGTTGGTCTCTAATGACAAGTCAGAACCTCTGGGCACATATTTCATATCACAAATACATATGGCCTCAGAGTTTACTTGACTGGATCAGATTACCTTCATGGCAGACTAGAGGCTGCTCATCGGTGTGGAAGGCACTGATTCTTTCTCTCCCTCACATTCGAGACCACCTGGTTTGGAGAATAAATGATGGTTCACTTGGTAGGATTGGACTCGATCCTTGGATTGGAAGTGGGGGAAGGCATATACTAAGCAGAGATCTCATCAGACATCTTCATTCACGGGAGATCAAGGTCTTTGCAGATATCGCAGACCAACAAAATACCAATATTTTCGCACAGGCTTGGAAGTCAGCTGCGCAGCTTGATCTTCCCCCACAGTGGCAACAGGAGTGGCTGGAATTTATATATGCATTAACTGAATCGCATATAAGAATAAAACAGGGGACTGATGAACTTGTATGGTGTTTGGCTGACAATGGCATATACGCCCCGAAGCCTGGATACTGCACTCTAATTCAGCATAAAAAGCCCGAAATTGTTATTAAATGGTGGAGCGATATATGGAAGCTTGCTGCCCCACCGCGCATCAGACTTTTTTTCTGGTGTGCTCTCAAGGATATCGTACCTACGGGAGATCATTTAATCCACAGAGCGATATATGGCCCATCATGGTGTATACTGTGTAAAGCAGATTCGGAATCCACTGTACATCTCTTCCTGCAATGCACAGCTATAAGACATCTCTGGCATAATCTATCCACGTCTATCGGTTTTACTGGATCTTGGAACGGCGGAGACTTACAAAGCGCTTGGGCAGACTGGAATAGCAGATACTCTCGGTCCAAGCTTCAGAACCTACCATCGGTGGTCTCTTGGCATATCTGGAAGGCGCGCAACAGATATATCTTCGACAACCGGACTGTATGTTGGGCTAGAACAGAAGCCAGCATCATCTCCTCTTATCTAGAACTGCCTGAACCCACTCCCTCTAGGGTGCGGAGCATAAATCCTCCCCCTATCATTGACAGAACCGTCCCTTGGGCCTTCTTCGACGGTGCCTCAAACCAAAACGGTTGTGGGGGGGGGCTTCATACTTCACATCAGTGAAAACCAACAATATAAAGTCAAATTGGGACTCGGAGTGGGCTCAAACAACTTTGCTGAACTTATGACTCTGCGTCACCTTCTACATTTCTCTTTGGGACATCAGTGTCTACATCTAAACATATTTGGGGATTCTTTGAATATAGTGAACTGGTTCAATCAATCTTCAATATGTCATATACACACCCTCAGCAACATATTGTATGAAGCACACAATTTTAAGGCAGCTTTTACCCATATCTCTTGTACTCACATATACAGGGAACATAACAGCAGCGCTGATCAATTATCCAAGGAGGCCACGATACTACCCAGAGGCGAATGGATAATACTGGAACAGCAAGGATCTGAAGAATACAGATATTACCACAGGCCTTACATAGACCAGCGATACCAAAGGAACAACAGTCTTTGAACCGCATAATGATTTGAAAAACTGATGTTTTTAGAGCTATTATTGTTTCTATGATATATAGAATGAATACTACGGACCCTGTGCGGTAATATCAGCTAGATGTTTAACTGACTATACATATGCTTCTGGTACAAAAACAGATCACCCTGCGTGGCGTATCTGATTTAAAGGCTCTGATAGTGCATATGCTTTTTGCATCTACTATATGTAATTTTCTCTCTTAATGAAAATTACGGATTTTTCCAGTGGAAAAAAAACTTAGCTCTTAGGTTGGATTATCCATTAATCTCCCTATTTTGTTTTCGTAAAACATGAGAAAAATATACTTTTTGAGTCAAAACAATGATCCTTTGAGTAAGTTTGGAGAATGTGAAATTTTTAAGAGGGATTTGGTGAAACAATGGTCTTAAAATGATTGATGTCATATAATTAAGAGTGGATAATGAATTTAAATTCATCAATCACATAATTTTGTTCATATAATGTAAGATTTATGTTATGTATGTGGGTTATTGAGAATGTCTTTGGTTATAATTTTGTTCATATAATGTAAGATTTATGTTATGTAGGTGGGTTATTGAGAATGTTTTAGGTTATGGTTCAATGTTATTCTTGTTATTGTTATTTCTATTTTTGGATCTAGCAACAAATAAATGTTGGAAGTGAGTTATGGTGTTATGGTTGTGTAAGTTTTTGCTTAAACTATATGTAAAATTGAAGTAACATTGGCACATTGTTATGGCATAAGAAATTTTTTGCATTTAGTGTGAGATAAAAGAGTTTTAGATAGGATTTAAACATTGTGACCATGAGGCAACATAAGCATAGTGTCATGAAGTTTACCATTTGTTGGAATCATTGGTAGGAAGAATTGAACAATAAATTTAAGGCATAAGATCAAGTTAGGGATTAGTATGAAATTGAGACCATAACACACTTTTTGGAACTTAAGGAAATGAAACTTATGTGGGAAGCATGTTTGTCGAGGGGGAGGAGGGTGTGTGATTGGTCACCTTTGATCTTGAAGGAAAAGAAAATTGAGTATTCTTGGGTATTGGGAGATATAGAGAAAAATGAGGCAAAAACAATAACAATGTATAAAGGCTTAGTTGTTGTAAAGTAAACAAAGCACAACAAGTGACAATGGTCAATGATTCAATATTTTTGTCATAGATGTTGAAATATGTCATATATACCTTGGTGCATCACTAATTATTGGGAGGAACAAGAAATATATAGCCACCATTTTTCTTTATGTAGCCCTTCAATTGACCAAGCTCCTAGGTTGGCCAATGCATCAACCTCTCCATTTTTCCTTTGCAAAACATGAAAAGGAACATACCTTCTCAAATTCTCAAGTTAGAATTATGATCCTTTGGGTGAGTTTGGATAGTTTGAAGTTTCAAACAGGGATTTGGTGGAACAATGATCTTAAATTACTGATGTCATGGAGTCAAGAATGGGCAATAAGTAAGGCCTCTCCACTGTTCAATGTGATTATGTTCAATACGGTGTGAGTGATATGTTATGCAAATGGGTTTATTGGCAATGTCTTGTAGTTTACTTCAATATTATTCTTGTTACCTCTACTCTTAGCTATAACAATGAATGTGCATTGGAATCAAAGCTAGGGTGTTATGGTCGTGTGATCCGAATTTGGATCCTTAAACTCACTTAAAGCTACCTGAACTCTGTAAAAACTCATACTGAAGTTTAAAGTCTTGTGGATGTCGAAGCCTATCAGAAATAACCTCTGAACAATGACAATTTGCTGTCAACATGGAGCAACGAGGACCTTCGGACAAAGCACGCTGACCGAGGCCCATGGAGAGTGCACAGTGGCACAAACTAGAAGTTAGGAAGTTCGGATCAGAAAACGGAGGCCGTTTCTGATGCGCAATTAGTGTTGGGAAAAACCCCTCGAAATGGAAAGGCCCCAAGCACTTGGTCACAAGGGAAGCCAGAGAACCGTGGGAAAAGCGCCGAAAATAGATAGCGGGTCCTACGCTCCAAAACCGGCGATATATCGGAGGTGTTTCAGGTGATAAGCAGGTTTGTCAGCAGAACGAGCGATTCCATACATTGATTGACGCGTAACCGGTGGATGAGAGAGAAAACTGCTCTCTTCGCGGGCTAACATCCTAGCAAGTCAACCGTGCAATAAGAGCGATAACCGTAGGATCTGGAGGCCCCAGATCTAACGGCGGAGATTGTGCTCGATGGGAAACCGGCTTCGACGGAGAAAATAAGCTTCGGCACATAAAGGTTGAAGTCCGATTGGACCGTTGAGTTGGCGGATGAATCATTTCATAGAGTAACCGAAGTAACGAACCGTTTGAGGAAGAGCTGGCTCAGCTCGTGAGGAGACAAGTGGCCACCTCTCTGTGAAGCATTACAGTGATGATGATGCAGAGAAAGGAATTCCAGCAGACAGAGGCAGGTGATCTGAAGAGCCGGAGAGGAAGCGAACAGTCATGAGACGGATTGGCGTTAAGCCATGAACAGACAGAGAGTAAAAGGAGAGAAAAAGAGAGAAGCCTAGGAAGAAGTAAGCGTACCTGGAAGTAGAGAATCCAAAGCAAGATCTCACTGTAATAGGCAGAAAAAGAGCGAACAACGAGAGGACGCTGAATGCGCAAAGAGTCTTTGGAGTCACTTGGAGGTCGAGTGAAAAGCCAGAGAGCTCAATTGACAACAACATATTGTTGTTGGAATTGCTTGGAGGTCGAGTGATTCACAGAGGCATGTAAAGGTCGAGCAAAAGAGCTTAGAATAGCCAGAGCCAAGAGCTAGAACGAGCGCCAGAAGCGAGAGCTAAGAGCCAGAACTAGAGCCCGAGCCACAGAGCCAGAGCTAGAGTCAAAGCCACAGCCAGAGCTAAGAGCTAGAGCAAGCACTAGAAGTAAGAGTTGAGAGCCAGAACCAGAGCCTGAGCCACAAAGCCAGAGCCAGAGTCAGAGCCACAACCAGAGCAAGAGCCAAAGCCAGAGCTGGAAAGCCGAAGAGCCCCAAGAGCCAAGGGATAATATGGTGTCTTGATTGAGTTGATTAGAGCTTAAGGAGACGTAGCCCAAGATATCAAGGTGAACTCCATATTATACTATTGCCTTATGTGTTTGTTTTTAGTGCTTCTCTAACTACTGTTATATGCATTTGTATATCAATTTAAGTACCTTCCCATATCAACACAAATGACAGAATTTAAAGTAAATAATCAGCTAAAAACAAATACAAGCATACACCCATATTTTCAAGCATTTCTTATTTCCTCATTGGTTGATCAAATAGACTTGGGAAAAATTGAAGCTTTGGAAGTGGGAGAGGTTTCTGTAAGTTAGACAAGAAGCCTAAGAGCCCCATTTTCAGATCAGGTGGTATCAGAGCTTAAGATTGATTAACCCCACCTTCAAAGAAAGTTGTAACAGAATGCTTGATTGACAGGTGTTTTGACAGTCAAGGATTGATTGCCTCATTGATTGTATGCTTGGTTGCAGACTGACTATTGTTTGAGTTTGCAGAGGTGAAGGGAAAGCTATTGGTAGTTTAGTCCAAGAAGGACAAGAAGGAAGAAGGGCTGAAGGCATTCTTCTATCCTAAAGGACCTCAAAACAACCCTTAAAGCACAAGAGGTTTGTCGCAAAAGGTTTCTTGAGTAAGCTCTTTAATAATCTTGTTTGAAGTTCTTTTGTTCATTTGCATAATGACAACTTCTACAAGTGAGTCCTCAAATTCCTCCTTCATCACAAAATTCTTTGATGGAGACATGAAGCAAGACTTGTCCACCATGATGGATATGGTGAGAGAAATGTATGAGGATGGAAGGAAAAGCAGCATACTTAGAGAGCAGTTGAATTCTGTGGAGGAAGAGAAGCAGATGCTTTTTAGCAAATTGCAGGAAATGGAGAGGCAACTTCATATTTCAAATATGAACCTGAAAAGGATGCATGAGTTCGAGTCACAACTCTTTGTTGCCAAAGAAGCCTTAGCCAAGTATCAGCTTGAAGAAGAGGTAAACCATTCCTGTTTGTCTTCAAATTCTTCTAAGAATGCTTATATTGGTTCCTTTGAAAAACATACCAGAGGCATAGGTTCCAAGCTAATGTCCAAGATGGGCTATGAAGGAAAAGGATTGGGCAAACATGCACAAGGTATTGTCGAGCCAATAATGGTTGAGGAAAGGCCTAAGTATTTGGGTCTTGGCTATGGACAGTCTTATGGAGAGAATTCCAAAGCTGCCATGAAGACCATTGAAACAGTTCCAAAAAGGAGTTTCATTGCAGGTCCTCTACCTCAGAAGTGTGAGGATTATATTCAGGAGGAATGCAATAGCTCGAGACATCATTTGCATGCAGGTGTTCAGAAGCACACACTTAAACCAGAGAGTTGTGGAAACTCTGACAGCCTTGAAGAAAGTGATGGTGTTCCAAAGGGAGCCACTTCTTCATTTGCTTCACCTCCTCATGAAGGCAATAAAGGTGAAAGAGGTAGGTATAAATCTGGTTCTAAACACATCCCTTTTGATTTTTTAAAGCATGGAAAAAGAATTGCATGTTCCTTTTGTGGTTTGGATAACCATTATGTTTCTAGATGTTGGAAGAGGATGGCCACATACAGGAAACTTTTGAAGGAAAAGAAGCAAGCAGCCAAAGGTCCACAGGACAAGGCAAATCATGTTGTGAAAGGATGCACATGTGTTGCATGTGATGCCATAAGCAAGGGCATCTTACTGAAAGGTGTTGGACTTTGAATCCAGCGTTGCTTCCACCAAAGCTGAAGGATAAGGTGGAAAAAGAAAATGGCAGGGATGGAAATAAAGATTCCATGATTGATGTGGTTCAGGATGATTCACATATTGATGCTGATGTGCAAACAAAGGAGGGACCTTTGAAATGGATTGGTAAGAAATGGTTAGAATTCTTATCCAATTAAGGTTGCATATCTAGTGATGCATATGTTTGCATTTCTTTGTGGAATAAATGCAAGTTGCAGGATCTTACCAAATGGTAAATAGAAAGAAGTTGAGTAGGAAACTCACTTCATTACTGCAACAATATGTTCATTTCAGCTGCGAAAGTATAGTGTACTTAAGTGAAAGTTGATAGATGGAATGCATACATGAGCATGAGGTGCATGTAATTTTGGCTTGGGAGAAGTTAACTTGGTCTCCAAAATGGAGGTAAGGATGAAGTGTTTCATCTTTTGGAAAAGAGTCCTAAAGGTCTTTTTCCTACATGGTTGACTTGAAGGGTCATTTGTTGTAAAGGCATGTTTTATTAGCTTGTTATCTAGTCAATCATTTGTATGCAGATATAAGACATGGAAGGGTTCACAAGATGTGAAATATGTTTCTTTGTTGAAGCAGGAGTTAGCCCATGCAGTTGTTGTCTATATGCCTGCTATTGTTAACAGTTGTTGTTGGCAGCTTTTCAAACAGGTACAAATGAAAGTTTTGTGGAGCAGATGTACTTCACATTTGTTTGAGCCACCTTGGATCAAGGATCAAGGCAAAGAAGTTCAAACTAATTTTTGTAAACTTCATAGAAAAAGTTCTACATGAAGTCAAGGAGGAAAACAGTTCTTCCCAAAACGACAAACCCATCCAAGAAGGGAAGTGGTTAAATATTTTGGCTCAGAGGCACTATGCAAAGGCAAGTGTAGGGAGGCTGAAAGAAGAGGGTGTTGTTACTCTCATTTACTAATCAAATTAGTATATCAGTATTTTGGTGGACCAAAAATTCTTTTAGTGGGAAGGCATGATCTGAATTTGGATCCTTAAACTCTCTTAAAGCTACTCGAACTCTGTAAAAACTCATACCAAAGTTTAAAGTCTTGTGGATGTCGAAGCCTATTAGAAATAACCTCTGAACAACGACAATTTGCAGCTAGCATGGAGAAACGAGGACCTTCGAACAAAGCACGTTGACCGAGGCCCATGGAGATCGCACAGTGGTGGAAACTAGCAGTTAGGAAGTCTGGATCAGAAAACAGAGGCCGTTTCTAATGTGTGATTAGCGTAACTGGGAAAAACCCCTCGAAATGGAAAGGCCCTGAGCGCTTGGTCACAAGGGAAGCCAGAGAACCGTGGGAAAAGCAATGAAAACAGACGACAGGTCCCACCCTCCAAAACTGACGGTATATCAGAGGTGTTTCGGGTGGTAAGTGGGTTTGTCAGGAGAACGAGCGATTCTATACATTGATTGACGCGTGTCCGACGAATGAGAGAGAAAATCGCTCTCATTGCGGGCTAACGTCTGAGCAAGTCAACCGCGCGATAAGAGCGATAACCGTAGGATTTGGAGGCCCCAGATCTAACGGTGTAGATTGCGCCCGATGGGAAACTGGATTCGACGGAGAGAATAGGCTTCGGCCCATAAAGGTTGAAGTCCAATTGGACCGCTGAGTTGGCGGATGAATCATTTCATAGAGTAACCAAAGTAACGAACCGTTTGAGGCAGAGCTGGCTCAACTTGTAAGGAGACAAGTGTCCACCTCTCTGTGAAGAATTACAGTGATGATGACGCAGAGCAGGGAATTCCAACGGACAGAGGCAGGTGATCCGAAGAGCCGAGAGAGGAAGCGAACAGTCATGAGACAGATTGGCATTAAGCCACGAACAGACAGAGAGTAAAAGGGGAGAAAAAGAGAGCAGCCAAGGAAGAAGTAAGCGGACCTGGAAGTAGAGAAGCCAGAGCAAGAGCTCACTGTAACAGGCAGAAAAAGAGCGAACAGAGAGAGGACGCTGAATGCGTAGAGAGTCTTTGGAGTCACTCGAAGGTCGAGTGAAAAGCCAAAGAGCTCAATTGACAGCAGCATATTGTTGTTGGAATTTCTTGGAGGTTGAGCGATTCACAAAGGCATGTAAAGGTCGAGCGAAAGAGATTAGAACAACCAGAGCCAAGAGCCAGAGCGAGCACCAAAAGCAAGAGCTGAGAGCCAGAATCAGAGCTCGAGCCACAGAGCCAGAGCTAGAGTCAGAGCTACAGCCAGAGCAAGAGCCACAGCCAGAGCCAAGAGCCAGAGAAAGCGCTAGAAGCGAGAGCTGAGAGCCAGAACCAGAGCCTGAGCCAGAGAGCCAGAGCTAGAGTCAGAGCTATAGCCATAGCAAGAGCCAGAGCAAGAGCCAAGAGCCAGAGTTGGAAAGCCAAAGAGCCCCAAGAGCCAAGGGATCAGATGGTGTTCTGAGCCCAATGTTCCTGTATAAAACATTGGAGCTAAGTGTAGCACTTGTAAAAGAACTATTGCCATAATCCTAAGGAGCCTAATCAAGTTGATTAGATCTCAAGGAGACGTAGCCCAAGATATCAGGGTGAACTCCATATTATATTGTTGCCTTATGTGTTTGTTTTTACTGCTGCTCTAACTACTGTTATATGCATTTGTGTATCAGTTTAAGTACCTTCCCATATCAGCACAAATGATAGACTTTAAAGTAAATAATCAGCTGAAAACAAATACAATCATACACCCATATTTTCAAGCATTTCTTATTTCCGCATTGGTTGATCAAATAGACTTGGGAAAATTTGAAGCATTGGAAGTGGGAGAGGTTTCTATAAGTTAGAGAAGAAGCCTAAGAGCCCAATTTTTAGATCATCGTGGAAGATTTTTCTTGGACTCTATGTAAAATTAAGTAACAATGGCACATTACAATTGCATTAGAAAATGTCTCACTTGAGATAAATGAGGTTTGAATAGAATTTAAATGTTCTGGTCGTGAGGTAGAAAAAACACAACGCATTATAGTGAACTCCATCATTTGTTGGAATCATTGGTAGGAAAAATTGAACAAGAAGTTTAAGTCATATACTCAAATTAGGAATCATTATGTAATGGAGACTATGACACATTTTTTGGAACTTAAGAAGATGGAGATAAAGATTAGTGCATTCATTCAAATTCATCACCCAAATTATTTATATCTAACCTCCCAAATGGGATCTTTTTTTATCTTTGAATGGATAAATTTCAGCTTACATCAACCTTGTCATAGAGGTTGTCTCATCTCTTCCCTCTTTAGACTCCATTCCCTACGGGGAATCCTCCATTTGCAATTTTATTGCTAATTAGGAGGCTATGGACGTTCAACATTTCCAAAATTAGGAATTAGTAGATGCCACAAGTTTCAATGTTGTATCTCATTATGAAGTAGAAATGCAGTCTAAGAGTGTTGCAATGGGGACTTGGTGAGTTGCACAACTAAAGCCTAAGAGGAATAATTTCTAGTTAACATCCTTTTTTCATGCACCATTGGAACCATAAACTTAAAATCAACCCCAATACAAAAGTGGGACTACTAGTAACATCCCATTTTTCAAGGAGTTAAAATTACAATTTGTTTGAAATAATGATAAGAACGTAGAACAGGAAGGGTGGAGAAATATTGTCGCTTTATCGATAATCTATCTTAGGTATCCCACTGCTTAGGAAGTCACAATATATCTTATAATGAAAATTGCTTAGTTAAATTCTATGTAGTGTGTTTCCACTATAATTAATTTGATATTCAACGAATAAGTCAACATGATAGAACAATCACATACACAATGAGAAAACAGATACATTATCAAGGAGAAAATTTAGTGTGGATAAAACTATAGTAATAAAAAGGGTTGTGCCTCTTGATCTTTTGTGACTTTGAGAGAGGTAGACTATGAAGGGATCTTGCGTTGAGCTTACAGTGTTATGGTTTGGACTTTAAAACTACTACAACATTAGTCTATTCCTCTAATCAACCTTCTTATTTCTCTTCTTACTCTTTGTTAAGCTCTAGAAATTAAATTGGTAAGTGTGAAAACTAGCTATATCCAAACCATTCCTATTTCTTTCCCTCCTACTTTATCTTCATTTGGTGTCCCTTGTTTCCTTTAATAAGAGCACACTCAACCACTAGGGTAACATTTGTCTAATGTCATGTTAATTCGTCACCAAATTTTCCTGATTCCTCTATCTTTTCTCAATGGAAGAACTTTCTCCCTTGCTTCGTGACTAGGGAGTTTGGTCACGAGCCACTTTATTTAGTAAGAGTCTTACCCTTCTACCAAGAAAGGCTACTGAGAAAACCTTACCAGCTTCCCTTTGTTTGTGGGTCTTCTCCCTTTTGCTTGATATTTAATCTTATTTCTTTTCTTAGTGACTTGACATGGTGGTTTCAAACTATTCCACAAAGAACTATCTTGTCTCATTTGTCATGTAGCATTCTTAAGTATTATTGAAGAACTACCCTTTCCTGATTGAAGGTTTTACTTGTGCTCCATGCAAAAGTCTTTACTATGTGTAATCGAAGAAAATTAGTTGCCACCCTCTTTTTCCATGTAAAAAGATTTCTTTCTTATTGAGCTCAAGTTATGAAGAAATCAACCAAACTTTCTTAGCAACCAAGTATTTTCTTTCCATAGGGTTTTCACATGTGTTTTCTAAAATTTTCCTTTATGGTGTGTTAGAACCTAGATCTATCCCCCAAAATGTTGGTGTCATTGGCAATATCACAAGAGTCCCCAGGAAGATATTTTGTGGTGTTATGTTATGCTATGTCATGTTATGTAAACATTTTGACTCGTTCAAATAAAATAAAATAATAATAATTTACTATTGGTGGTTTTTGGGCTCCAGGTTTTGACAACCCATGGCTGATCAGGAGCTCAGGACCAAGTGTCGTAAAATGGTCAAAAATGAAAGTGCTCAGAACTAGTTTGAACCTAAATGACCAAATAGATCTTGTCTTCCTGATTCCGGCGCTGTGAACGGTTCGGAAAATGGTCGTCGTATGAGAAAGTTATGCCAAAAAGAAGAATTGCCCAATAACATTGAAATTTTGAATTTTTTCTAAAAAAATTTAAAATAAAATATTTTTGGAATATTCCGTTTTGGGCAACGAATGGCAGACTGCCACGTGGCAAGCCCGGAGGCAGCAACGTGGCCAGGGTGATGTCATCATAATGGGCACATATGTTCAAAATTTTGGTTGAGTTGTGAATCAAACCCATGAACTCCGATCTAACAACCAAGCGCTTTAACCAGTGGACCATGCGACAGTTCGTGAAAAAACTACGGAATAAATTCTATTTGAAGTTTGCAATGGTTTTTGGTGGGCTCGAAGGGGGCCAGCCCCCATATGTCATGACCGTGGCCCGAAGACCAGGCGCCACTCCCTAACTACCGGTGCTAACACTAAACGGTCACCGTTTAAAGCCTTCAACGTGTTCACAAATGCATTCAATCCGGTCTAACTGTTAAGTTATGGTATGTTCTATGCTTATAACAGTTTACTTCTTTTTCTTATTATATTCCACCGATTAGCAATCACATGTACATAAAGTAAAGTGCAGATAGAACATTAAACGATCGACAAAAAACAAGCCAAGACAAGAGACACAAGATGTGGCGGCTAGCCAAGGACAAACCCCACAATGTGTGGGGAAACCCTTTGATCAAATATTCTTTTATCTTCAATAATTTAGTAGAGAGAAATAGTACAATAAATCTGATTCATATCAGCAGTAGCAAACCCTAGATCAGCAACATCAGCATTAGCGGCTTCATTATCAAACTAGGGCAGACGATATCTCACAAACCGACCGTCGGATTGACTTCATTCCACCACCAAAAGTTTCAGCTTCCAGAGGAGGTTCAGATGAACCTACAGCGCAGTTCAGATGAGGAGATCTTCTAGGCCACGTAAGTCAATCTTTACTTCTGCAGTTGCAGCTTCAGTTTCAGCAGTTTCTGGCTTCAAACTAGGGCAGTCGATATCTTGCAAACCGTTCGTCAGATTGACTTCATTCCACCACCAAAAGTTGCGGCTTTCAAAGGAGATTCAGATGAACCTATGGCGCAGTTCCAAAGAGGAGATCTTATAGGCCACACAAGTCAATCTTTACTTCTGCAGTTGCAGCTTCAAATTCAACAGCTTCCGGCTTCACATGTGTGAGAGAGAGAGACCCATTTCAGCGCAGTAGAGAAGAGACTCATATCTGCACAGTAGAGAGAGAGAGATGTGATGAGATGAGTGAGTCTAAATGAGGAAAAGTCCTCTTATATTTATACACAACGTTGGTGGGTGAATAGATGCGATTGTTGGGCTTCTGAGCCTACATGAGTTGTAGGTCGGCTTGATAATAATTCCATAATTAAAATAAATTCATATCTCCATGAATACTTATCAGAATTGGATGATCTTTATATCAATCCTACACCTCTCGACGAGAGGAATCTAATAAAAATATTATTAGCCATGAATAAGATGACCCACATGAAGTTTTGCCCTGGTTGCCAATTTTAACACTAACACACAGTTCTGTTCATCATTCATTAAAGGTTTGGCACTAAACCCAAGGTAAAACCTCCGACCGTTCACATGTTATTTATTATAACTACAGTTCAACCAAACCATTACGGTTAGTCTGGCGGAAATTTTGGCGAAGTGCCAAATTTGGGCGGACCCGCCATATTTGGCGGGCCTAACTGGCTCCAACTAAAGTTATCTGGAGTTTTTGTAGGGGCAACTGGCAGTTGGGAGTAAATGGCCATAACTTTGGCTAGGGAAGTCCTTTTTGGACGATTTTTTTATTTTTTTTATTTTTGGTCTCTTCGACCTTTTGAAGCCATTAGCACAGGTTTCACAGCCATCTGAGGTCATTTTCAGGTGTTTTTGCTTCGTGGAAGTTCCAAGAGCCACCAGAGCCAAATCAGTTTGGGAGTTGCATTGGGAAGTGTGCAGCAAGTGAATGTGAAACGAAGGTCATTCCTGAAGGATTTCAGTGTTCTGAATCCATATCTACAACTCTTTTTTCCTGTTGTGGCATTCTTCTCACTGTTTACCTTCAGGGAAGCTATTAGGGCCCCCACGACCATTTCAGTGATTGAGTTGTGTTAGGCTAGGTTCATTTGGCCGAGATGAAAAAAAAGCCTATTTCTGCTCTAAGGAACCTTCTGAATCCAATGAAGGTGTTTTCAGAAGCATTTGGAGACTTCTAAAGTCCGAGATGCTGAAGAGAAGTTTCAGGCAGCCTAGAGCCATTCATGGGAGAAGGCCTAGATTGGGATGCAGTGCTCATTTTGAGCAAATGAATAGTCATTTGTTTATGTCAGATATGTGATGGAGACAGTAATAGAGGTTTCAAAGACATTTGAAGCATTCTGAAGGAGTTTTTGCCATTAAGAAGCTCAGGGAAGCTTAGTGCACCTACTGAAGGAATCAAGTCCAAGGGAGCCTAGATCTGCCTGCACAAAGTGGACAGCCATGACAGGGATGTATATGGTTTTTCTAAACCCATAGGTTCAGTTAGTAACCTTTTGGAGTTGAGTGTGGAACTTGTAAAAGAATTCAAGCCATAATCCCAAAGAGCCAAGTCTAGTTGACTAGAGCTCACAGGAGACGTAGCCCACAAGATTGGGGTGAACTCCTTATTAAATTTTCTGTTATGTGCGATGTTTATTTGCTGCCTTATATGTTTGATATATATGTTTAATATTAGCTGAAACAAATCAAGTTAAAACACATAAGCAGAAGAAAAGATATACACCTCTTCAAGCTAAGATTCCGCATAATGTCAAGTTCAAGCAAGGTCTTGTTTTTAATTGAATCTGAGTGTTTAATTTTTATTTCTTTAGGCAGAGTCTGTAGAGGGCTAGGTAGCTTCTGGATCTCATCCTCTCTTTAGAGGTGACATATCCAGTAAATGCCCCTACAGTCAATCTCTGTATTAGAAATGAGAAGTGCACATATTTGCAGATTTAAACTTGGAGTATTTGTGCACTCATTTACATAAATGGAAATGGATACCTTGCACCCTTAAACAAGTACATTCCATTTTCAGATCAATGGCTTTTCCCATGGTATTTGTTATGATGAAGCTTATTTAAAGGCTTGATGAATATATTATGTAACGTAAGAGTACCAGCTTAGATCCATCTTAACTCCAAACTTGATCCCTCTCGACAGTTGGTGGATCCAGATTTAAGATAGATCTAGGCTAGTCTAATTTGTTGTTAAGGCTTTCATCCTTTGGATGTTCTAAGGGAGCTCAAAGGGATGTTACAATAATCGTTAAGTTGATTACAATTTTTGGATTACCATTAGGTTATAGATTCAAAATGTTTATGATCATGGGTTAGAAGATGAGGATGGAGAAATCTGATTAGGTAATGGACAGTCTAAAATTCTTCCTAGATCTCGTATTTTGGATCTTTGTTCCGGAACAATAATGAAATCACTCAAAATGGAAACCCATTAACATTTACCACAAGATTTAAATAAACAAGTAACCATAATAACTATAAAATTCAATATTAAAGCTACTTAGTTACAACAAAATATGAGCAATCAATTCTTAGTGATTCATATTTACAAAGAAACATGAGGGGATCATCAAGATCACTACATCAATTCTTATGTTAGTTACATTTTATTATAATATAGTGCACAAATAAAAGATAACTAAGATTAGTTAATGAAACTTTGATTGCATCCCTAAGATAATAAGTCTAATGTATGAACATAAAAGAAAACACAACTAAAGCATGAATAGATTAAGAGATAGAACTAATTGAGGTCATCGACACAATAAGATCCAACAAAGTAATGAATCAAACATCTGCATGTGAAATATGGAACGATGGAACATCCAATGACCATGGGAAGTGGTATATTGTTCATCCACCAACTCGAAGAAAACAATAGAGAAACATTCACTATTCCACGTACTATGCATTTATCTATCCAAAGGAGAGAATGCAACTCAATTAATTAAAGTTCATAGATGTCTACCATCTAGGTGGAATGAATGCATTTAAAGCCTTCCTTTCTAGCTTCCTCAGGCATATAAACTAGCATACCCCTGAAGTGACGAGAAAGAAACCTCGAATAGTTACATTATTCAATGATTGGAGGACTCGTTTTTTGAGAAAAAATAAATCTTCAAAATGGCTTTTAGTGAGGGTAAATGTGAATGCATATACTATGGAAGGATGCAATGTAGTTCTTGAGTTACCCTCTCCTTGTTAAGTCAACCTTAATTAGTGTTTCTAATGGAGCTCTCAAGAACAATAAAATGGTGATATAAAAAGAGAATCTTCCAATTAATATTAAGGTATAAGGAAATAGAGCATCATTGCATACAGTGAAATTTTCATGGGTCACTATTACAATTTAAATAAAGGTATGAGACCATCGATTCAAATGAACACCAAGCAACTTATGTGTTAGCAAAGAAATTATTCAAAGAGAAAAATATAAGTTCACATTGCTAGGATGATAATGTAACCTCGAACCTTGGTGGTGGTTTGCTACTACGAAATAGAAGGGAAGGCCTCCACCTCAACTTTGTCTCCAAAATCATAATTATAGTCTTCACCCTTGACCTTGGTTTGTTTCCCCTCAATTCCATACCATGCATAAATCTAAAGCCATAAATAACTAGATTGAGGCTTCAAAATGTTAATGCTTTTATTTGTTTTAAATGGGGATTCTTGTCTTGCTATTAGTCACATGTGTGTTGTTTTTGTCGATGCTACTCTAGTGGGTGGCTTTGTTGGTGATGTATTCTTACTTCCAACTTATAAATTGCAATCCCCAACCATGATGAATAGGTTGTAGATAGATAGGTCACACTAAATCCACATTAAATACTTGGATAAACATGTGGCAATTTAAGGCTCTTGATTTGTGAAACCTGTCCCATCTGATCCATCTATTCCCATTTAGTTCTCGATGGAATACCAAACATAAAATGGTAATGACCATGAATGGTCACATTTACATGCAAATAAAGATAAAATTAATGAAATAGTATGTTCCATAGAAGGTAATAAGAGTAGTGAGCCCAATGAAGTCCCTAAATTATGAAGAAAATAATAGTAATGGAGAAAATCTTAGGCCCAAATTAGATGGAACCTCAATGCAATGGAAGAGAGCATTGACATGAATGTATGTCGATTGTTTGGAAGTTGTAATTAATACACATGAATTCAACAATAATTTCTAAAGCACCTAATCCTTTGACAATGGTTGAGAATGGAAAGAAGATGTTAATCAAAGACATTTTTTTATCCTAGTAAATGATTGTTGAACTACCAAAGATTCAAAAAAGAGGTAAACAACTTCCTTGCCTACAAAGGAACACTATAGAGGGGTGCAAAGGCATCCATGGGAGGAATTTGTAACATATATTCATCTTGACAAGAAGTGTGGATGTGGTTTGGATTTTTGAGACAATAGAAGAAGCGGCCTTGGTTTATGACAAAGCCACTTTGAAGATGAGGGGAGCTCATACCTTTCTCAACCTTTTTCTGCATGTGGTGGTGAAATTCCTCTCATAGGAAATAAAAACCAACTATTTCAACCCCCTCTCTTTCAACTTCCTAACCCCTTAACATATCAAATGATGGTACAACAATGTATAGGAAAAGACCCAAAAAATTATTTTTAGAAACATTTAAGCTATATCCAAAACAAATTAATTTGCAAAGGTGTGGATTGGATGGGTTCATAATCAAAGTATGAATTTGTTTGGCTCATGAATGGTAAGAATATAGGTGGATGTGTAGAAATTCTATAGAATTTTTCTACAAATCAACTAGCTCTAATATCATGTAGAACTTTTTCTACAAATCAGCTAGCTCTAATACCATGTAGAAATTTCCCACCTATAGATCACCTGGTAATGCAACGTACTAAAGCAAAACATTTGATCTACTTCTACAGACAATTTAGCGGAATCTTAATCAATCATGAGCAACATCAATAAGAACACATATAACTGATAAGAAGGAATCAATCACACATAATACAAGATATATCTAGGGGAAAGCACTAGCATAAAACCCCAACATGTATTATCAATAAAGTGGAAATCCTCTTCAACATACAAAAAGAATCAGTTCAATAGATAGCCTGCTCTCTCTGTACTCTGATGATCTTCAATCAGAAGATGAAAATCATGAACTACCTAGGCCTCAATATATAGACCACAAGTCCTCCAATCTCCTATAATAGATCCTTCTCCATGCAAGGAATACTTACTAGAAATATCCAAGCATCTAATAGTACACTGTCCCACATCTGATCTCAACTGGGTCTCTGACAGAACTGACATGCAATAGTTATCCATGAGTGAATTCTCAGTTATCTAAAATAATAGTTGTAACATGCATGCAAGCATTAATAAGATATATTTTATTATTTATCAACTTGTTAAAATAATCTAGCTAGACTTGACTAGTTAGAACTAAGTCAACTGATTCTCTCATTATAGAACTCATACTTATTCCCTCAATCAGGAGGAAATTAAGGATAAATTCCTCAATCAGTGGAACAACTCATGTGCATACTCACAAATACTTCAAATTCGAATTTCCTTAACTAATTAACTCAATTGAATTAATTAATTAATATTTCCAACTGCTGTTAAGACAAAAATTAATTTTACTTCCTATAGATAGACTAGAGACTACTATAAATAGGAAGGGACCCAGAAATGCTATTTTTAGAACTTTCTATTTTTAGCAGTTTCACCTCTCACCCAATGTGGCCAATGACCTCACTGGCCAAACTGTTATTTTTAGTAGGTCTATTTTTAGCACATTCTAAATTTAACATTTCTTGTTGCACATTTTTCAACACTCCCTCTCAACAAGAAAGGCTTTCTCTTGAATCTGATCCTGTAACTCTGGAATGTTCTGCATGCAACACATCTACCTGGTCCACTTGCTCCAACAACACTTGGAACAAAAACACTCCTAACTGACCACTCTGTTGGGCTAGGAACATACTTTGATGCTGAAGCTCTACCTGCTGCTAACAAGTGCTCCCTCTTTGACATCTACGCTACTTCAACATCTCCATGCATCTCACACCATTGCACACCTCTCTGTGCCACCTAGCACTGTGCAAAACACTTGTGCCTCTCACATTGCTGCAGCCTGCTAGCTATGCACTATCTTGGGATTCCCTGCATTGTCACTCTCTCTTCTTCTCCATCTGCATCTGTCTCTACCCAATCAGTCAGTTCCTGCTACTCCACATTGGGGCTCCCGTAGCAAGGTCTCATCCAAGAGGTTGGGTACCTCAAGGATCCTACCCCTCCTCCTTGGGACGATCACTCTATACCACCCCACTTCCTATCTAGAGGTATGGCTGCATGTGATCCCTCAGCCCACCTGGCTCGAAGATTCCCCCTACTGGAGGTCTCTACATGAGTAGATGTCTCTACTCGATCCCCACTCAGCTTCCCTTGTTGTGGCTGCTCCACAACCTCCTGAAGCTGCTGCACCAATCGTGGCTCCTCCACAATCGTCTGAGACTTCTCCTAGCTCTACATGTTGAGAGGTAATATACCCTCCCTCTCAACTACCAAGTCTCCATCAGTTGCCTTGTTACTCAAGGCTTTGCATGCATCTTGAACCTCAAGAGCATACAGGTTCTTGACCCGTGAACCAATCTGCTTCACCTATCTAGTAATGATGTGTCTAAGGAAAACCTTTCCCTTATTGAAGACTACATCATAGCCTCTGTCTTCCATCATCGTGATCGACACCAAGTTTCTCTTCAGTCCTGGTACATACTTGACATCGGTCAAGGTAAGGCGAGATCCATGCTCCCTTTGAAAAATAATCGTGCCTACACGTAAGACACTATACTTCTCATCATTACCCATCGCTATAAGTATCTCGAGATCTTTCTCCTCCAAAGTACTGAACAAACTCTTGTCGCCGGTCATGTGGAAAGAAGCTCCACTGTCAATAAACCAACCACTTCCCACCATGGATGAAACCATGCATGCGAAGAGTGTGAAATCCAATTCAAATTGTGAAGCAAGTGCCTCACCTTCAGATCCTTCCCCGGATCCCTTATTGGATTTCATCTGTGCACAATTTGCAGCATAATGGCCCACCTCATGACAACGAAAGCATTGCACTTTCGAATTGTCAACCTTCTTCCCAACATTGGAAGAACTGGATTCAGAAAGAGAAACCTTCTCCTTCCCCTTCTTCGCCTTACTCACTAAGGCACAGTTCTCATCATCGTGCATGGATTAAGAATTGTCTCTGGTGCTCTGTCTGATCTCCTCCTGCATCAAATCTGACCATAGTCATTCCTAATCTAGCAGTTTCTCCCTTCCATTCACCGAGACCTGGTAGATGTGCCAGCTCTTAGGAAGGCCAAGGAGTGCTAGACTCACCATATCCTCATCTGATGTCACAACCCCTGCACTTGCAAGCTCATCCCTCATCCCTTTCACACTTGATCTTTCGAAGTTTGTCCTTCAGTTCCAGCTTCCTTTGATCACTGCTATTCTGATATAAATCTTTCAATGTTTTCCACATTGCATGTAGAGTCTCCTTCCCATGGAGGCTCGAGACAATGTGATCTCGCACTCCCTCCAAGAGAATTCTCCTAGCTCTAGCCACACACTTCCTCTATTCCACCTGCTTAGTCTTGTCAGTAGGCTTAGGGATTTCTTGATCAATGAAATCCTTAAGACCATTATCTTCCAAAACTGCCTCCATGTGATCCTTCCAAGCTATATAGTTTGAGCTCCCATCAAGGGCATACTCAAGCCTCAAACCATAGAATGACATCGATGAAATAGATGTGATAAGAACTCGAGATCTATATCCCGAATAATAAACTTCGAATTTCTCCTGCTAGTATATTGTTCTTGCTTGATCGCCTGTGCTCTGATACCATGTAGAAATTCTGTAGAATTTTTCTACAAATCAGCTAGCTCTGATACCATGTAGAACTTTTTCTACAAATCAGCTAACTCTAATACCATGTAGAAATTTCCTACCTGTAGATCACTTGGTAATACAATGTACTAAAGCAAAACACTTGATCTACTTCTACAAACAATTTAGCAGAAGCTTAATCAACCATGAGCAACATCAATAAGAACACATATAACTGATAAGAAGGAATCAATCACACATAACACAAGATATATCCAGGGGAAAGCACCAGCATAAAACCCCAACCATGTATTATCAATCAAGTGGAAATCCTCTTCAACATACAAAAAGAATCAGCTCAATAGCTATCCTGCTCTCTCTGTACTCTGATGATCTTCAATCAGAAGATGAAAATCATGGACTACCTAGGCCTCAATATATAGGCCACAAGTCCTCCAATCTCCTATAATAGATCCTTCTCCATGCAAGGAATACTTACTAGAAATATCCAAGCATCTGATAGTACACTATCCCACATCTGATCTCAACTGGGTCTCTGACAGAACTGACATGCAACAATTATCCATGAGCGAATTCTTAGTTATATAAAATAATAGTTGTAACATGCATGCAAGCATTAACAAACTATATTTTATTATTTTAACAACTTGTTAAAATAATCTAGCTGGACTTGACTAGTTAGAACTAAGTCAACTGATTCTCTCATTATAGAATTCATACTTATTCCCTCAATCAATGGAGGAAATTAAGGATAAATTCCTCAATCAGTGGGACAACTCATGTGCATGCTCACAAAGACTTCAAATTCGAATTTCCTTAACTAATTAACTCAACTGAATTAATTAATTAATATTTCCAACTGTTGTTAAGACCAAAATTAATTTTACTTCCTGTAGATAGACTAGAGACTGCTATAAATAGGAAGGGACCCAGAAATGCTATTTTTAGAAATTTCTATTTTTAGCAGTTTAACCTCTCACCCAATGTGGCCAATGACCTCACTGGCCAAACTGTTATTTTTAGATATGCTATTTTTAGCAGGTCTATTTTTAGCACATTCTAAATTTAACATTTCTTGTTGTACATTTTTCAACAGGATGGTTTGATAGATGGTGGTTGGACACAAAGTGGATTCCAAGTGGTTATGGATAGATGATGAAGTCTAAATAAAATTGCCCCCCTTAGAAAATGTAGTTAGCATAATTAATTTTGCTCATTTAATTTTGTTGATGGTTTTTAAAAGTAATAATAAAATTTCCAACATCCAAAGTACCACTATATATTTTCTTTACAAGAAAAGCATTCATGTAAATCCTATGTAGCTTTTCTTACAATTTCCTTTCCAAAAAGACATAAACATAACACACCACTTTAAATAGATTAATCATGACATGTCTTTGAAATACATTCTTGTTGTAGTGGCTACAACCACCCTCCAAAATTTTGGCCTGCACCCAATTTCAGAGCCTCCCTTGAGAGTTTCACTTGATGACTGTAGACACTCAGGTTCACTCTGTGAGCTCATGTGAGTCCTTGCATCTGACTTGCTTTTTCATTTCATTCAATTTTTTGCATGATGGTGTCTAAGTCATGCTTACAATCATGTTATGGTTATGCTCAAAGTCTTCGCTTCGTGTGTGCTTGTTGTGTTCGCTATGAAAGCATCTGTCGCACTCACACACGGAGTCACATACACTGTCATGCAATCATCGTCTCGATCAATGAACGGTCAATTGCGAGTTTCGCACTTATCACTTGCACCGTTGTTCAGTCATGTTGAACATGTGTGTCTGCATGGTTTGAGTCGTTTCGTCGTCTAGTCATGATAGTGTGTGTTTGCATGATCACCTACGCATCTTTCGATCGTTCACACACTTAGTCATTTTTGTTGACGTTATGACAACCAGACTCCTCTCTGACAATCGAACCATCACCCCACCATCGACTTGATCGACTATCAACCAGAACAACATAGGAGCATCAAGCAAGTCTTTTCAAGTTGCGCTATTGGCACGAAATTCAATCCACTTTCATATTGACCACCCGGACAGTTGAACCCGACAGTTACCCCAAGACTGACTCCCCTAAGAAATTGCACAGAGGCCACTGACCTTACTTTCTCAGCTAACTAAGGAAATTGTGCAAACAGGTCAGACAGACCCCAAGTGCCTGTCCCTGTCTCCCTCAGAAAATTGTGCAATTTTCCTAGTCAGTCATCCCTGCAGTCGACCGGCTGCTCATCCAAGAAATTACGCAATTTTCATGAGCAAGCTTGTTTCTTCCCAGCACTCCTCTCAGCTCAGAAATTGCGCAATGATGATCAATAGGACGACCTGCCAGCCTTAGTGCAGTTTCCTCTACCAACAGCTTCTAGCAGCAGACTACTAGTTCCCTCCAGGAATTGCGCAATTTCTACTGCCAATAACCCAAGCATCCAACTGCCAGTTCCCTATGGGAATTGTACAGTTGTGGCTACCAATGACCCTAGCAACCAACTTCCTGTTCCCTCTGGGAATTGCGTAGTTTCAGCTGCCAGGCTCCTGGGCAGTTCCTCCCAAAAGCTGCACAATCTTTGCCAACTCACCCTCCTTGCAGCCCAACCTGTTCCTCCAGAAAATTACGCAAATC
Source organism: Pinus tabuliformis (assembly GCA_031772625.1). Taxonomy (NCBI): domain Eukaryota; kingdom Viridiplantae; phylum Streptophyta; class Pinopsida; order Pinales; family Pinaceae; genus Pinus; species Pinus tabuliformis. The sequence goes on along the minus strand of CM062804.1, from coordinate 1,333,516,980 downwards.
CAGTCGATCCAGACCTCGTAGACAGTCACTGCCAACTTGGATTTTCCATCTCCATCACTCAGTGACTCTTGCGCAATTTTCATCAGCAATTCTTGGAGCCATCATCTCGCTTCACAACCTTGTTGCCTCTCCTAGTCACCTGCATCCGAAATGATCATGTGTCATGGTAGACTAGGAGGTTTTGGATTTGATGTCATCTCGTCATGAGTGACTGCAAGTATAGGTACACCAAAAAACATGGCAAGACGAAAAATGGGATGAATGAAGGGAGCACATGCAGAAGGATAGGTTCACCAACAAATAAACGAACGATGCATGTGAAGAGATGTGCTCGTGAATGGATGATCATGCAAAGATATGTTTGTAGACGGAAATACGAGAAAGCATGCAAGATGTGCTCACGAATGGATGAACGGACGAACATGCACCTTTTGCGAACAAATGAGCCTATCAAGCCTTCCAACATGCAAGCAAGGAGCAACATGCCTAAGCATCATCAAACAAACCACAAACCATCAAAGACTCTGCGCACTTTGCCATGATGAGGTGAAGTTGTGATACACCATGAAGACATCCATCACCCAGCAGCACTGTAGCTTGACGTGCACTCCAATAGTAGCATGATTGTACTAGCATTGTCATGTCGATTCAAGTCGCCCACATCTCCACTATGGGCTATGTTGTCAATCAATGTAATGTAACATGGAAGTCCAAGAGACCCACTTGTTGTACAAAGAGTCATGTAAAGTCGAAAATTCATGGAAGTCAAATTGTCATGAGGGTAATCGAACAGCCACAAGGGATAGTTTTCACCCTTCGCTATAAATACCCCCTCATTTGTACATGCAAGGGACTTTTTCACCTCAGCTCCTCCCACATAGCCAAGAGAGTATGTAATATTTTCTTTGAGGAGTAAGTAGTGGCTCCAACGCCCTGCACTTGAGGTTAGTGATGTATGGCATAACAATGTGTCTTGGAACTTTCGCTTAATTTAGAAGCCTGCCAACATGTCAGCACATTCTCACACATGTATTGTAACTGTTGTAAGACTAATATTTAACACTTGTGATGCATGTTGCTTTAACCTATGTTCTACATATGAACTATTTCACTTGTTGTAATACATAATCTATTAATGGAAATGTGTTGTATATGTTGCTAATGTTGTCTCTCCCATGTAGACAACTCTCCCAGACACCAGGCAGACCTTTCACATGAAACTTGTTGTAACAACCGATGCACTCATTCAGACTCATCCGTTGAGTGTTGTACGTCTTATCTTACCTTGTGTGTTGTGACTGCTACATTCGTGTGGAATGCTCCTCTGGAAGTTATGTATGTCATGTTGTGTTGTGTGTTCCGAGCAGTGTTAGGATTGTTCCCAATCAACCTGGAACTCACTCTCACCCTCTCCCTCGACAATGAAAGAACCATTGACACAAGTGATACTTACACTCACCAGGCACGCAAACCTCACTTCTCGAAGACAAAGCAAACCACTCTCCTGTGCTGACAAGCAAGAGCTGAGGCAAATCCTTAATATAATGGAAACCGGGCCATTGTACCGGATGGGACTCCAACACCAAATGGTGTGAGGTATAGTTGGGACTTCATATCAGGGTGATCCCCTGATGTTGGCAGATCCAACACCGTCAACATTTTTGTGCTAAAAGGAGGACCAAATGACGAGCTGAGCCCATACATCTGGGTTGAATCTCTTACCAATGAATAATACATGATTTGTGCTCCCAGGGTGTTTCTCTCATTTCTCCCTTAATCAGTTATCAATCCCCAATGAGCTTCTCGATCACTTGTCCTTGTTAAAGTTTGACGGTGAGGACAGAACATCTGTAACCGAGCACATTTCTGATTTTCTTCATATCTGTGAATCTCATAAAATCGATAGTGATGAGCTTGTTTGCATAGTCTTCTTCCTCACTGTTTGGTAAATTTAGTGTCCTAAATTTCTCTACATAAATTATCAATCCGGGTATCGTAAACTGATGAAGTGTAGTGCACTTTTTGTGCTAGCTAACCCTTCTTACTTCATTGTTTTATGTTTTATGTTGTTTTGGGGGGTTTTTGGTCTTTTAATTCCTAATGATTTACAATGTAAATTATCAAAACTAAATCTAACTTTCGTAAAGACTGCTCAAAATCTAAAAATGAAAATAGAGCTAAGAAAGAAATGAAAACAAAGCTAAGAAAGATATGGAAGCAAAGCTAAGAAAGAAATGAAAACAAAGTTTCTATTCTTATTTTACCATTATTTCCAAATCATGAATTAAAACTGAAAGTGAAATTTGCAATTGATGTCTAACTAATTACAGAAATAAAACTAAATGAACTACTTGGTTACTCTGCCTCTCAATTTTGGGAGAAAGTCTCCTTGGTATTACATTTGAGTAATTATGTACTTCATTAATCTAAGAGAAAGAAAATACAAAAATGCAGAAATAACTCATTGCATAGATGAAATGTTCAACCACTTAGTTAAGGATGAATTATCAACTTGAAGGGTTTTCTATAAACATTCATTAACACCATGAGTCAGTAAACTAAAAATGAAATGGCAAAGACAGTAGATGACACTAATAAGTTTAATTGAGAATTTAAACTAGCAAAATAGTGAATGAAGTAAACTATCCAACAGTGTATCCTTATCATTCTTGAATCCTACTCTCATCTCGAAATAAGGTTAGTTTTTAATTGAAGAAACAAGATTACACCATTGAGTTCTATCTTCTAAACTACTGATAAAAATTAAAAAGAAATCAAGCCAACGGAAACTGCTCTAAATTATAAACACTGTTAGTAAGAAAATGATAGAAATTGCATTATAAACATTGTTAGTAAGAAAATGATTATAAACATTGTTTTAGAAAGAAAATGATGAATTTACAGTTAACAAGAAGAAGAAAAATAAAATGAAATGAAACCTTCTTCAGTGCAGGGGCCCTCTGCAACTGATTAGGCTACGCTTGCTCAATCAACTCCAAGAAAACTCCTTCAGATGTTCATAAAAACATTCGGTCTTCTCATATTAAAATAGGGACACAAAATGCCCAAAAATTATAGAGTCTAGAACTTCAATTTCACATTAAAGCTATTACTATTACTAACTTCTTCGATCCTTTACACGGGTATTTATAAGAAAAATCATATAATTGTTTGTGGAGAAAAGCATGCTACAGCCAAACACGTAGAAGACAGATACGTGGAATTTCTTCCTTGGCTGCTGGAGAAATAAATCCAAAACATGGTGGTTGTTGGATTCGTTTATACAGGTGGTTGTTGGAGTCCATAGGTATATGTAGTTGCTCCGGATAACACTTTCCATCACTATGAAACACATTAATTAACCACGAAACAAAGTCCTGTTACCCTCGATCTCTTTGTGTTTGATTTATCCATTGACCGTAGTCTTATACCATCTTCTTTGTCGGCCTGTGCTGAATGAATAGGACAGGGTCCATGTCATGATGATTTCAAAGCTTTCCATGTGGCTAGTTTTTCCTTCTGACACCTGGAACCTATTAGAGCATGAAGGCAGCTGCGGAACAGCCAGTTAGCTGCAGAATAGGCTGCGTTCCGTAGCTAATATACAAAAATTTATTCAAACAACAAAACATAAAAAGAATAACATGTAAATAACTAAATGTCCTCCTCAAGACAGTATATACCGGTTATTGGTGATGAGAATGCATCCTTCTTATGCAAAAACAAAGAAAATGAATGAGAAGAGTTGCTAAGGAAAGAGTAATTTTGAGGCTCAACATACCCCCACTACAAAATCATTGCATGTTCCCATGAAATTTTCAAAAATGTGAACTTCTTCCTCCTATTGCATCTGTTCTGACACTTCTGCCAGCACATCCAACTTCCTTTTCTTACTTCTCCTTGCACTGACTTCCATCCTGGGCTTCTTCATAGGAATTCTGTATTTGAGGTTGATAATTGTTCTACTCAAATTCCTATTTTTCCTCTTCAGCTTCCTATTTTTCTTGTACAATAATCCTAGGTACAAAATTATGTTGTCATGAATGGCTTTATCCAGCTTGTTCTGTTCCCTCAAGGTTTCATTTTCTTTTTGAATATGCCTATTTAAAATCTCTAACTCAAAGATTTCTTGTTTAAGAGAGCCAGTTAGAGGTTCTTGTGGATTGACAGGCTGCTCTAGATTAATTGAGGATCCTAGATCCATTGAGGTATCCTTTCTCTCTAAAGACTCTATGTAGTCATAGATTTGTTGTTGTACTGGATCTATGCCAGGAGAAGCTATGCTTGGGCTGCCTTCAAAATTCTATGGAGGAGAGTTTTGTGGAGTATGTTTAGGTGGAATACTGTTAGGAGATTGAACTGGGGTTTCTTCCTCTAAGTTTATGAACTGGGCTTCTTTTGATGTTACCTTCCTCAACTTACCTTGGAATCTAGAGCTCCTTCTCAGGTTTTGGAAGCTTATGGTTTCTTATCTTGTGTCCTTCTTCCTCTTCCCTATATTCTTCTTTTTCTTGATTTTCTCCTTAATCTTGGTCAGTCTTTCGGAGAGTAACTGTTCAGCTTCTTGTGGTGATGAAGGTTCAGGAATGTCTTCATTGATTTCTTCAGCTCTCTCTTTCATTTTTCCTTTCTGTTTATTCTGCTTTCTAACCTATGGTTTAGAAGCTATCTCTACATCATTCTTTTGTGAGGAGGTTCCATATTTGTTTTGAATGTTAATGTTGATATTTCTCCTCCTACTTTTCTTAACATGACTTTTCTCAGGTGACTCTAGAGCATCCTGGAAAAAATTTCTTACTAAGAAATCTTCCCAGGTATCCCCTATACTTTTCAAATGGAATTCAACAAGTATTTTCACTAATCCATGATGATACACAGTTGTTTCTATGGATTCAATTTTGTTGGGTCCCCATAATACTAGTGATTACCCCATTAATATTGTAGTTATACCCCTTATTAATATTGTTGTGCCCCTATTTCCCCCCATATTGTTATTACTGTGCCCCATAGAATCCCTCTATTGTTATTTTTGTGGCTTTATATTATTATTGTTAGGTCGGCTGGATTATATTGTGACTCCTTAGACTCCTATATATAGAAAGGAGGTTTTGTCATTTGAATCATCCAAGAATTGTTCATTTATGTAATGTAAAGGAGGTTTCCCCTCGAGGAGGCTGAATTCTAAGGTGTTGATCTATCTTTTCTATCTTTTCTTGAGCTGGTTTCATAACATTTGATATTAGAGCTTTGGATTCTAGCGTTTCGCTGCTCCAAACAGGTCATCGTGGAATTTTCGCTATAACTTTTTTTCTGCGACGTTTCAGAAGTTGCAAAAAAAACTCATTTGAGAAAAAATCACGTTGAACCTAGGGTCTGAATTTCAGTGCTTTTTGCGCTATATTTTCGGAGATATGATCTGAGGAAGTTGGTCTTTTTGCAGATTCCTGAATTACATTCCAAACAGGTGACCTAGGGAAAATCATCATAACTTTCTTTTTGAGGATTGGATTGAAATTTCGCAAGAAGTTACAGAAATAGGATGGAATGTAGTTTTCTTTTATATATTTTTCAAAGTCAAAGGTTGAAACAGTGACACGTGGAACTTCATACAAGTTCGCTCTACTGAACTAGTCTACAATTAGGTCACTGCGGGAGATTGTGCATAACTCTTTCTTGGAGAATCCAATTTGGATCAGACTAGTGGCATTGGAAAGAGGACACAGAAGGCTACTACAGATCACAATTTCAGAACTGGATGATTTGAAATTACAGAGATACATCAGATTCAATATCAGGCTTCTACAAAGTGAAAAAAGGTGTGTAGTTTTTTTTTTAATTTTTGCGTAAGCTTGGTTTGAAGGAATTCAAAGGGCATAGTAAAGCATTATTATCGGTAATTGATGCCCCGAGGAAATAAAATGCAAACACCTAGTAAGCAACCAGAAAGCTCTAGCATGACTTATGAAGAAGAGGAAGAAATGCAACATGATATATCAAAATTACGAGACCAAGTGCAACAAGTGTCACTTGCACAAAAAGGAACAGAACCTAAGATGGATGGTTTAAAGAAAGATGTAGAAGCTAAGATGGATGGTTTAAAGAAAGGCATAGAAGATAAGATGGACGATTTGAAGATAGATTTGAAGACAGACATGGAAGAATTGAAGAAGTTGCTACAAGAAAGGGTCACTAATGGTGAAAGGGTAGTAAAGGAAACTCATGATGAGAACAAAATAAATGTTAATCATGATTCCATAGACTCTAATGTTGGATTGAAGACCCACCATATTCCAAAAATCGATATGAGGAATTTTGATGGCAAGGATCCCACAACATGGATATTACAGATGGAGCAATTCTTCGATCTCAATAATGTGCAAAACACACAAAAGGTACGTATGGAAAATTTATATTTGGAACCAAATCAGTTTGTATGGTATCATTGGCTTTACTCTCGTAAACAATTTATCACTTGGGCAATTTTTACAGAAGAATTGATAGCACATTATGAGGATACAAAAAGCAACACTTTTTTTAGCCAATTGATAAGTCTCAAACAAAAGGGTTCAATAATGGAGCACACTGAGGAGTTCCAAAAATTGAACATAAGGGTAAAAGAAATTCCAGAGGAGCATAGGATTGATGTGTTCATAGGGTCTTTAAAGGATAATATCCAACATGATGTTTTCCTTTGGGAACCTAATTCATTAGAGAAGGCATTCATGTTAGCAAGAAAAATGGAAAGCAAAATTATGGCAACCAGGAAGCATACCACTCACAACTATAAAGACGGAAGTGTTGTTGTCCCTAGTCTTCCACAACCTATAAGGTTGACACCACAACAATTGGAAGAAAAAAGAGTAAAAGGGCTTTGTTACAGTTGTGATAGCAAATACACTAAAGGTCATAAGTGTGCTGAGAAGAAATTATTCTACATAGATTGTGAAGAGGAAGAAGAAAAGGAGCAAGAAAGGTCAAAAGAAGAGGATATACTCCAGGAACAAAGCCTAGATGAAGAACAAATAAATCCGACCATATCTTGTAATGCATTGGCAGGAATTACCACTCCTCAAACCATCAAGATAGAAGGAAAAATCAAGAAGAAAAAGGTAATAGTGTTGATTGATTAAGGAAGCACCCATAATTTTATTCATTGTAAGGTAGCAAAAGAATTGAATTGCTTCCTATATCCAGCACCAGAGTGTCAAGTGATGATTGCAAATGGAGGAACAATAATTTGCTTTGGAAAGTGCCATAATATCAAGCTATCCATGGGAGAATATGTATTGACTAGCCCAATGCTTTCCATTCCAATGGGACGTGCTAATGTTGTACTAGGAGTCCAATGGCTACAATCCTTGGGCACAATAGCTTTTAATTTTCAAGAACTTTTCATCAAATTTTCTACGAAAGGAAAGGAAGTTGAATTAAGGGGTATTGCAGGGAAACCATGAAAGATAATCAGCTCTAATGGTATGACAAAGCTTCTAAAAAATGAGCAAAGAGGTGTAATTGCACAATTATGTTCGCTAGATGTTTCCACATCGGAATCATATATTTCTCCAGATCTCCAAAAAGTCCTATACAATCATTCCAAGGTATTTGAGACTCCCAAAGGTATCCCACCTATGCGTGATCATGATCATGCTATTCATCTGATTCCAGGAAGTGTTCCTCCAAACATCAGGCCATACAGATATCCCTATGTCCAAAAGAGTGAAATTGAACGTATGGTTGCAGAAATGCTAGAGGTTGGTATAATTCAACCGAGTCAAAGTTCTTTCTCTGCTCCAGTAGTATTGGTGCACAAGCAGGATGGATCATGGCGCATGTGTCCGGATTATAGGGAGCTCAACAAGCTCACTATTAAAGATAAGTTCCCCATTCCTGTCATTGATGAATTACTGGATGAATTGCATGGATCAATTTACTTCACCAAGTTGGATCTTCGTTCAGGATATCATCAAATCAGAATGAAGATTGAAGACATTCTAAAAACAGCATTTAGAACTCATGAGGGTCATTGTGAATTTTTGGTCATGCCTTTTGGCCTTACCAATGCACCTTCAACATTTCAAGGTTTGATGAATTCAATTTTCAAACCATTCCTTAGAAAATATGTGTTAGTATTTTTTTATGATATACTAATCTACAGCAAGTCTTGGAACGATCATGTTGAACATGTTGACAGGGTGCTACAACTATTGGAGGAGAAACAATTATATGCAAAAAGATCCAAATGTTTCTTTGGAGTCCAGGAGGTGGAATATCTGGGTCATATTGTATCTCATGAAGGAGTTAAGGTAGACCCTAGCAATTTTTTGCCATTAAGGAATGGAAAATTCCCACATCCATAAAGCATCTGCGAGGATTTCTCGGGTTGACAGGGTATTATCGCAAGTTTGTTAAGAATTATGGGAGAATAGTAGCACCTCTAACAACATTATTGAACAAAGATGCATTTTCATGGACTCCGGAAGCAACAAAGGCCTTTGAACATCTTAAAGAGGCAATGTGCCAAGCACCGGTCTTAGCTACACCAGACTTCACAAAAACCTTTATTGTGGAATGTGATGCTTCAGGAAATGGAATTGGTGTTGTTCTAATGTAAGATGAAAGACCCATTGCTTTTGAAAGTCATCCAATCAAGGGAAAGTTTTTAAGCAAAGCTATTTATGAGAACGAAATGTTGGCAATACTCCATGCACTTAAGAAATGGCGACCCTACCTAATGGGAAGAAACTTCAAGGTAAAAACGGATCATGATAGCCTTAAATACTTTTTAGAACAAAGATTATCCTCTGAAGAGCAACACCAAGATCTTTGTATGATCTCTTTTAATTTCCATGCCCAAAATATAGTTTGCAGCACCAAGATCTTTCATGTCGAATTTGGAGGACAATTGGGTTTTCAAATCCTGGATAATTTCTTTGTCATTTCCAACTAGCAACATATCATCCACATACAGGACCAAATAAATAACATGGTCACCAATTAATTTAAAATACACACAGTGATATGCTTTGCTTCTCATGAAGCCAAGTCCCCGTATAAATGTATCAAATTTTTGATACCACATCCTTGGTGATTGTTTTAACCCATACAGAGACTTCTTTAACTTACATACCAATTCTTTCTTACCCTTCACCACAAAGCCTTCAGGTTGCTTCATGTAGATCTCCTCTTCCAGATCCCCATGAAGAAATGTTGTCTTCACATCCATCTATTCTCCCTCAAAATCAAAAGCAGCAACAACAGATAAAAGTAATCTAATAGAAGTTACCTTGGCAACAAGAGAAAAAATATCACCAAAATCAATTCCCGGCACCTGGGAATAAACTTTTGCTACCAACCGAGCTTGGTATTTCTCCACTTTTCCTTCTGCATTTGTCTTCTTTTTGAACACCCATTTGTTGTCAATGGGTTTCCTTCTAGCTAGCAACTCCACTAGATCCGAAGCCTCATTTTTGTGCAAAGATGCCATTTCATCAACTATGGCCTCTTTCTAGAGTTTTCCATCCTCTGAATCCACTGCTTCCTTCACAGTTCTGGGATCATCATGAGTAACAGACAAAGCAAATTTGAACAGAAAGCAAATGAGCTATACCTTTCTGGCTGCCTTCTTTCTCGAACTGATCTTCTCACAGTCAGAGTTTGTGGCTCTTCATTTTCTGATTCCTCCTCTGTTGTAGAGTCTGATTCTTCCTCCTTTAGCTCAAACTCTATCTTCTCAGGTTCCTTTGGTTGGACTTCATGTTTAATAACATCTTTCACCTCTCTGAACACCATGTCTTGGTTGTACACAACCTTCCTTGTTACCGGGTTCCAAAGCTTATAATCCTTTAAACCATCCTTACACCCAATAAAGATGCACTTTTCATATTTACTATCCAACTTGGTTCGTTTCTCCTTTGAAACATGTACATATGCATTACATCCAAAAACCCTTAGATGTGAAAGAGAGGGTTTCTTACCAGTCCACACCTCTTGTGGAGTCTTATCCTCCAATGTTGATGAAGGTGACCTGTTGCCGAGGTAACATGCAGTATCCATCACCTCTGCCCATAATTCCTGTCCTAACCCGGCACCACCGAGCATGCTTCTTGCCCTTTCCATCAATGTCTTGTTCATTCTTTCTGCAACTCCATTTTGCTGAGGTGTATATGGAGTAGTCTTCTGCCATGATATACCACACTTCTTGCAGAATTCTTCAAATTCCTTACTACAAAACTCTCCCCCATTATCTGTCCTCAACACCTTTATCTTCTTGTCTGTCTAGTTTTCCACTAGAGCCTTAAATTCTTTAAACCTGTCAAAGACTTCAGATTTCTTCTTAAGGAAATATATCCATGTATTCTTTGAGAAGTCATCTATAAATGATACATAGTGCATATAATTACCTAGTGATGGAACCTTCACAAGTCCAAACACATCACTGTGCACAAGCTCTAATATATGTTTCTCCCTCTTACCACCAGAGGGGAAACACACCTGATTCTACTTCCCGTATACACAATCTTCACAGAAATCAAAATCCAGAGAGCTATTTCTCATACCTTCTACCATACCTTTACCATGAAGTATTCGAAGGCCCTTCTCTCCAATATGTCCAAGCCTTTGATGCCACAACATGGTCTTTTCTCTAGAGACCACTATATTTTCTGCTCCACTTTCAGGAACCACGGAACTATTGCACCCATCAATAACAGTGCTACCTTGCAGCTTGTACAGAGTTCCAATCTGAACTCCCCGCATCAATACCAGTGCTCCCCAAACCATCTTGCAGGTATCCTTCTCGAACACTGTTTTTACACCTGCATCATCCAACTTGCTAACATAAATCAGATTTCTAGCTAATGCAGGAATATGTAGAACACCCGAAAGTGTTCTAACCCTTCCACCTTGTAGCTTCAACTTTACTTTTTCACGACCAATGATTCTAGCCTTCTTGTCATCCCCCAAGAAGACATCACCACCATCATATTTCTCATACTCATAGAATCACTCTCTATGGGGAGTGAAGTGGAAGGATGCACCTGATTCAATCAACCATGCCTCATGATCTACATGTGTACTTGAAGAAGCCAAGTACACATCCCCACCTTCATCTGAGGTGTTTTTTGCCTCTGCAAAAGGAGCCTCATCAGATCCCTTTCCTTTTTCAGGAGCTTTAGATTTACAGTCCCTTTTGAAGTGGCATTCCTTTCCGCATTTCCAGCACACCACCTTTACAGGTTTTCTTGGATATTTAGATCTCCCTCTAGATTTAGATCTCCCACTCGATGACTTATTTCTGTTTCTGTTCTGGGACCGTCCTCGTACAGACAAGGCATCACCATTTTGGCTCTCCATATTTTTCTGTCTCATCTCCTACGTTAGTAAGGTTGAGACTATTTCATTAAACTACAAGGTAGTTGCATTGCTACCTATTGCAATAACCAGACTATCCCACAAATCTGGTAGAGAACACAACAAACTGATGCACTTATGTTCATCTGAAATTTTAATATCAACAGATTCTAACTGACTTACCACATTATTAAATTCATTCAGATGCTCTGTCACCAAGTCTCCATCTTTCATCCTCAGGTTATACAACTTTTTTCGCAGGAATAGTTTATTCACCAGAGACTTAGATTGGTACAAAGTCCCTAACTTGTACCACAAAGCCTTTGTTGTAGCTTCTCCTGATACATTTAGCAATACCGAATCTGAGACACACAATAGTATTGTGCTCTTTGCCTTCCGATCCAACTTCTTCCATTCTTCATTGGACACTCCTGTTGGTTTAGTACCCGGATCTACCGCGATCCACTGATCTTTATCCACCAATAGATCCTCCATCTTGAGTTTCCACAACTCAAAACTCTGACCATTAAATTTCTCGATCTCTATCTTTCCACTACTTGCCATCTTTTTTCACCACCAGAATCGATCTCGCAGATCTCCCACTGAATAGGTTCTACCACAGGCCCGAGTGAATACCCTCAGCAATAAAGGCGTCCCCTTGAAGCCAAATCTGCTCCGATACCAAATGTAGGTTTTAGCCCCGTACAGAAATTACCTGCATACGAATTATTAAACACAGAAAATAGACAATGCAAGAGCATAACACATAAAACACATATACACAGAGATTTTCCCCTAGATCCCAAAACCGGGACTACCAGCTTGATTTTTCATTATTTTCCTTTCAATGTTACAATACATATTTATACATTCCGAGGCATCCAATACCATGGACCGAAAAGCATCGCGTCCAAAAACATGTGCGAAAATCATGCACAAAACCATAGGTGGGTCCGCCCAACCTAACATAGGGTCCAAAACCAAAATTTTCTAGTTACGGGTACGCCTCAAACCCCCTGTGACCCCCCCCCCCCCTGCTACACAATCGGCGCAACGAAGGGGATGCTCCGGCCCCCCTCTAACCCCCCGGTTAACTACGTGGGCTAGTCATGGAAAGAATATAACACAACCCAACAGTCGAGTCATGAGAGTGTGTATTTGCAAGATCACCTATGCATCTTTTGATCAGTTACACACTTAATCATTTTGTTGGAGTTCTGATGACCAGACTCCCCTCTTACAGCTAGACCATCACCCTACCATTGACTTTATCGACTCTCAACTAGAACAACGCAAAAGCATCAAGCAAGTCTTTTCAAGCTGCACTACTCGCAAGCAATTCAATCCATTTTCATACTGACCACTTGGACAGTTGGACCCGACAATCACCCCGGGACTGACTCCCCTCAAAAATTGCGTAGAGGTCACTAACCTTACTCACTTAGCTAACTGAGGAAATTGCATAGTCAGGCCAGACAGACACCAAGTGCCCGTCACTGTCTCCCTCAAAAAATTGCACAGTTTTCCCAGTCAGTCATCCTTGCAGTTGACCGGCTGCTCTTCCAAGAAATTGCGTAGTTTTCATGAGCAGGCCTGTTGTTTCCCAGCAGTCCGCTCAGCTCAGAAATTGCACAAAGATGATCAACAAGCCGACCTCCCAACCTTAGTGCATTTTCCTCTGCCAGCAGCTCCTAGCAGAAGATTGCTAGTTCCCTCCATGAATTGCTCAGATTTTGTTGCCAATGACACAAGCAGCCAATTGCCATTCCCTCCAGGAATTGCACAGTTGTGGCTGCCAATGATCCCAACAGCCAACTACTAGTTCCATCTGGGAATTGCGTAGTTTTGGCTGCCAGACTCCCAAGCAGTTCCTCCCAAAAACTACACAATCTCTGCCTGCTAACCCTCCTTGTAGCCTAGCCTATTCCTCTAGGAATATTGTGCAAATTTGGCCTTCCATCCCCTGCTGCCCACTCGTTTCAAAAACTGTGTAGATCTTACCTACCTTGCCTTCCTGCAGCTCGGACTGTCCCTCCCAAAATTTGGGAAATTTTGACTTCCAGCCGAGCCAGACCTCGCAGACAGTCACTGTCGACTTGGATTGACCATCTCCATCACTTAGTGACTCTTGCGCAGTTTTCATCAGCAGTTCCCAGAGCCATCATCCCGCTTTGCAACCTTGCTGCCTCTCTCGATCACCTGCATCCGAAATGATCATGTGTCATGGTAGACTAGGAGGTTTTGGATTTGATGTCGTTTCATCACGAGTGACTGCAGGTATAGGTACACCAACAAACATGGCAAGATGACGAATGGGATGAATGAAGGGAGCACATGCAGAAGGATGGGTTCACCAACAAACGAACAAATGATGCATGCAAAGAGATGTGCTCATGCAAAGATATGTTTGTAGACAGACGGACATGCAAACATGCAAGATGTGTTCATGAACGGATGAACGGACGAACATGCACCTTTCGTGAAGAGATGAGCATCTCAAGCCTTTCAACATGCAAGAAAGGAGAAACATGTCTACGCATCATCAAGTGAACCAAAGACCATCGAAGACTCTGTGCACTTTGCCATGCGGAGGTGAAGTTGTGATACACCATGAATACATCCATCACCTAGCAACATTGTAGCTCGACATGCACTCCAGCAGTACCACGAATGTACCAGCACTGTCATGTCGAGTCATGTCATGAGTCATGTTTCCCACATCTCCACTATGGGCTATGTTTTCAATCAATGTAATGTAACGTGGAAGTCCAAGAGACCCACTTGTTGTATAAAGAGTCATGTAAAGTCGAAAAGTCATGGAAGTCAAATAGTCATGAGGGTAGTCGCATAGCCACAAGGATCAGTTTTCACCCTTCACTATAAATACCCCCTCATTTGTACATGCAAGGGATTTTTTCACCTTTGCTCCTCCCACATAGCAAAGAGAGTCTGTAATCTTTTCTTTGAGGAGTAAGTAGTGGCTCCAACGTCCCGCACTCGGGGTTAGTGATGTATGGTGTAACGATGTGTCTTGGAAATTTCTCTTAATTCAGAAGCCTGCCAACATGCCAACATGTTTTCACACATGTATTGTAACTGTTGTAAGACTAATCTTTAACACTTGTGATGCATGTTGCTTTAACCTGTGTTCTACATCTGAACTATTTCACTTATTGTAATACATAATATATTAATGGAAATGTGTTGTATATGTTGTTAATGTTGTCTCGCCCAGTAGACTACGCTCCCGGACACTAGACAACCCTTTCAAATGAAACTTGTTGTAACAACCGTTGCACTCATTCGGACTCATCCATTGAGTGTTGTATGTGTTATCTTACCTTGTGTTTTGTGACTACTGCATCTGTGTGGACTGCGCCTCCGGAAGCTATGTATATCCTATTGTGTTGTGTGTTCCTAGCAGTGTTGGGACTACTCCCAATCGACCTAGAACTCACTCTCATCCTCTCCCTTGACAGTGAAGGAACCATTGACACAAGTGACACTTACACTCACCAGGCACGTGAATCTCACTTCTCCAAGACAAAGGAAACAAATCTCATGTGCTGACAAGCAAGAGTTGAGGCAAATCCTTAAGATAATGGCAATCGGGCCATCGTACCGGATGGGAATCCCACACCAAATATTGTGAGGTCTAGTTGGGACTTCATACCAGGGTGATCCCCTAATGTTGGCAGATCCAACACTGTCAACAATTCTTTATTTAATTAAAAAATTATTACTTATAAGATGAAAAAGGAATAATTATTGGAATCATTTCAACTACATATAACAAATGCATATATACAATTCCTTAAATTAAAGTGTAATTTCTACATATAATGATGGACGAAATGTTTCATCATGACATGTGAGAACCATTTTCTTTACTTTCTTTACTTAATTAAAGAAATGTTGGTGAGATCAAATGGGAAAGGTAGATTGACATGGGTCATTTAAAATGCATATATATGATTGTCAAAGTTAAAATCTAATTTATACAATGATTAATGGATGAAATAAGGATTCCTCCATTCCAAAATGGGTTTGAAGTTGAAATCATTTCCATATATTTTAGCTTGATATCCATTTATTGTCATGGCAGAACATAGTGCATATCCTGCAGATTGTAAGAATAAAAGTGCATGTTTTCACAAATTGGTGGGATGTGTGACAAACTCTAAGTGGATGTGGAAAAACGATAAAGGCATGAATAGAACCACTTCCTTAAAAAATACCTTTAGCATAGTTAAATTCCATCTATCACCTGACAAGTTTAATATTGTTTTTTGTAGTTTGGGACAATCTCCAACATACTGAATGTTGGATGCCGTACACCTCATCTAAATTGGAACACCTACTAACAAAATGTCATTGAATTTGTGATAACTACCCTGATCCTTGTATGCTCTTCAACCTCACACACCCACTTCTGTTCAAGTATCTAAAAGATAACAATGATTCCATACGTGGAAACACAAATTTCTTGCAACGAATAATTTCCAACTTTTGAAGTTTTGGAAGACGATATATTTATGTATTTTGTCAAATTATCACAAACCCTAATTGTTAAGTCCACAAGTGTAGGTAGAAATGTTCCAACCTCCTCCGTATTATTACAATAAGGAATTGTAAGATCGTGAAGGTTGAAGCAAATACTTTCATCAAATGATAACTCTGATATCCCTATCTCTACAACCTCTAACAATTGGAGTCGTGGAAGTATGCAGTTGTGAATGGAAGAGTCCAAATCACTCAATGTTTCTCTTTCTCCTTTCACCTTCTTAAATGGTAATTCATGCATCAATGGAAAATCAATTACCATCAACTCAGTTAACTAGACCAATAGTCCAAGGCAAGGTAGAAAACATTTCAATTCCTTATATTTATGAAGCTGCAATTCCTTCAAGTTCTTTAAGTCACCCAACAAATATGACAAACATTTCAATTCGTTACATACATAGAGTTGCAATTCTTCAAGTTTTTTAAGTTACAAATGGAAGTGTGTCCAATAAAGGGCCTACATCTATAACTTCCAAATCACTTAATTCTCCAATTGCACTTGGAATTTCTTTCAAATTTGCACCTCTCATATATAATGTTTTAAGTGACCTTTGATGTGTCACCTATGGAGGGAACACTTCAATTTTCCTATGGTTATATATATTTACGTACTCAAGTGTGCTTATATTTTCTAGTGTTTCACTTGATATGGTTAAATTAGTGCAAAAATCCAAATCGAGAAGTTGGAGTTTAATTATTTTACAAAAGAAATAAGGAAACCTTTCCAAAGTGAGGTACCAAGATAGATTGATACATATGAGGTTAGTTAAATCATAAAATATTCTAGTAATCTCTTCAAAGTTGGGAAATTAGATAGTTGAATTTGTTGGAGTTCAGTTAAAGTATTGAAGGAATCTGGCAAACTCTCAATAGCTTGGTAGATATTCAACTGAATTTATTGGAGGTTGTTTAACTTACCAAAGGAATTGGCAGCCTCTTCAAAGCTTAACACTCAAACAACTCAAACAGTTGGAGATTGTTTAAATTACCAAAAGAATTTGGCAAGTCGCAAATTTATTGTACTTTGTTAAGATGATGTGTTGGGGATTCATTAAGTTACCAAAGCACTTAGGCAATGACTTCATTTTTGAGCACTTTCATAAGTCCAATTCTCTTAACAAATACACAAGACAAAATTCTTATGGAAATTTGGTCAGCTTGACCTTGTCCTCCTCAAATGAATATTCAGTAGCACGACTAACACGATCTGTTGTAAGTGCTTCAGTTTCCCTATAGAATTTGGAATGCTCAAGAAGGGAGCTTGAATCTCCAACTCTTGCAACTTTGAAGGTGCCTGCAAAATGTTCGATGGGATTCCACTATAAGTGTTGGCTTAGGGGGTCCTGACCCAGGTTCGGAGTTAGTTGCGCCAACCAAAAAAACCCTACACTACTGGCCCTTTCGGCAACAACCTATGTAGCGCAAGCTGCAGTCTCACCCGAAGCAGTATGGGGGAATGAAAGAACCAAGTTTCTACATCCAAAGACTAGTGTATTGTCTTTCAGTGCCTCAGATCTGCCTTCATGCAGATCGGTAGACTCCTAGGGCTTGTTACTGTAAACTCTATTAAAATAGCCTTTAGACCTTTGTGAAGGTCCATGATCAGTCCTTGCGGACCTTTACCAGTTGATCTACCTACTTATGCGCATCAGAAAGCAATCCTAAATTGGTGTACGTGCAGATCTACTTAAGTCATCAAAAAACCTAAGAGAAATCACCAGAGTCTTCGCGGAAGTGTTTGAACATGCATTGTGTACATTATTAAGATAGATTCAAGATAATTGTGTAGCATTCAACTAGTATTTCATAAAACAAGTAATTTATCAACAACATATAACATTAATAGATATAACAGAAATACTCAGTAATTCTTTAGAAAACTGTCTTTTATTGATCTTCAATTCAAGGATTATAGACTCAAACTGCCCTACGCACACAGCTGTAGGGGTTTGCGCACTTAGCTACATACTCTACCTAGGCCTCCACGCACTCAGCTGCGGAGCCTTTCTTTCCCTATCTAAGCGCGGGAAGTAAAGCCTTCCTGCCTTAGCTCCTGCCCAAGACTCTTCAATCAACCCAATCCTCTATCTTAGTTCCATCTAGTTACCTCTTCCTTTCACTAAGACTCAACTATCTATATGCCTTTTCATACAATTCTATGGTCCATGGACCATGAGTGAATCTCAAAACCGACTCAAAAATTTACTTAAAACAAGGGGCTAAGACCCTTTGACTCTTATTCATATACGCGCTCCACATCCACAAATCGTAGAGACTTTACATATCTTACAAAATTGTATACAAAATTTGGGTTTGTTAACCCCGAACTGACCTAGGGGACCCCATCCCAACAGGCCCCCAACATAAAGATCCTGACTCGCCCTCGAGTCACTCAGTTGGTTGTTCCACTTTTTGGCGAAGTTCAATGAATGATTTAGTGAATGCTTGTAGCTCCGCTGTACTTTGTTTTTCTTCTTCTTGCAGCTCTTGGACAAGTTACTCTGTGGTTGGCCCCTCTACTTCCAACTATGTATTCCTCTACGTCTGTTGCATAGCCTTCAGCTTCTCCATAATCTTGTTAAAGGCTTCAACAATTCCATTCGCCTATGGGTGTTATGGTGTACTCTTCTAATGGTAGACTTGGAATTCCTCAGTCAATGTGCTGATCGTTTCATTCAGAAAGTGTGTACCCCTGTCACTCATCAACAATTTTGGGAAGCCAAATCTAGTTAAGACATACTCAAACAAGAATTTTTCTATCATACCCCCTGTACAATCCTTAACCGGCTATGCTTCCACCCATATGGTTAGATATTACATCGCAATGATAATGTAGCACGCATCCATTTTCTTTCCAGGGGGCTTAATTGGCCCCAAAAAATAAATCGTCCTCTTACCAAAGGGTTGCAAATATACCTGAGGGTGTAGCGGTAGCTCATCTCTTTGCGATAGTTTATTGGTTCTTTGACAAACCTCGTATGCCTTACAGTACGCCTTGGAATCTTTATGCAATGTTGGCCACCATAAACCTGTGTGCAAAATCTTTTATGCAGTTTCCTTGCTTGCATAGTGGCCTCCTGTAGCTCCCCCATAAGCTTCAGCGAGAATGGTTTTCCACTCAAATTCTGGTACATATATTTGTAATATTTCATCTGCACCCATTTTATACAAGTGTCCTGCAATAACTAAAAAATCGGTCATGTACACTACTAATTCCTTCTTTTGCTAACTCGTATATCCTTCTGGTGCCCTCCCTATAGTGAAGAAGTGAATAATGTCTGCAAAATGGTCATCAGCTACACCCACCGTAAAGAGCTGCACATCTCGCAACCCTTCTTCTAGATTACTAGGTTCCTCTCCTCTGTCAATCCGCAACAGATGGTCAGGTCACGCATCTAACCTTGTGATCTTCACAATGACATCAAATTCATACTCTTGAAATAATAACAACCATTGCAGGTCTTCCCCCCCAACACAGGCTTGTTGACCAAGTATTTCACGGTAGAATGATATGTGTACATCTTGAAATGTCCTCCTAATAGATAATGCTTGAATTTTTGCAGCGCGTACACCATGGCCAACCCTTCGCGCTCAGTGATTGAATAATTTTTCTCGGCCTTTGATAAATTCCTACTTGCGAAGGCTATAGGATGGTCCATTTCTCCTTCATTGGCATGTGTTAGCACTGCACCCAACGCAATGCAAGAGACATCCACATGTACATGAAACTCCTTTTTCCAATCAGGGAATACTAATATCGGTGTAGTGACCATCTTTTCTTTCAACACATCTAAGTTGCGCTGGCATTCTTTGTCCCAAAAGAATGTTGCGTCCTTGTTTAGCAGTTTCTCCATGGGCGCAGTAATTTGAGCATAAGCTTTAACAAAAAAATTATAGTATCCCATATGTCCCAGCATCGCGCCCAGCTACCTAACATTCCTAAGGGCCTCCAAGTTCACAATTACCGCAATATTTGTAGGGTCCACCATCAATCCTTGCTTGCACACAACATGACCCAACAAGATCCCAAAGGGAACACAGAATATGCATTTTTTCAAATTCAGCGTGATCTGGTATCTGCAACACGTATCCAACATCAGGCGCAGAATTGCTACATGATGCTTCACTAATCCAAACACCATCCAATCATCAAAGTATACCTCTAGAAACTTATGAATGAACTCTTTGAACACTGCTATGACTACGCGGGAAAATATCGCAAGCACATTCTTTAGTCCAAATGGCATCACAGTGTACTGGAAACAACCCCACTCCATTGTGAAGGTCGTTTTGCTTCTATCCTCTGGCATGATCTTGATTTGATGATACCCTGAAAAATCGTCAGTAAAGGAATAGGCCTCCTACCCTCCAACATTGTCTAGCACTTCGTCTGTGAATGGTGTCGGAAATGGATTGTGGACACATGCATCGTTAAGCTTCCGCAGATCTACACAGATCCTTATTTCGCCTTTTTGTTTCTTTTCTTGAACCACCATCAGGCTCACCCAATCAGATTCTTCAACAGGTTCTATGATGCCTGCCTCCAACATCTTATCCAGCTCCTGGCAAACCTTTTCCTTATACTTAGGATTAAGGCGATAAGGCCTCTATTTAACAGGCTTCGTGTCTGGTTTCAATGTGATCTTCATAACGCCCAAATCACCGATTATGCCCTTTAGATCTAAAAACTTAGTTGGAAAGAGATCTTGGTATTCATAGAGTAATTCAACAACTTTATCTATTGTAGCATCATCCTAGTAATCTCCAATTTTCACAAACTTCGGTTCTTCCTCAGTGCCAATGTTTACTTGCTTTGTTTTCAAAGGTGCAAAGATGTCCAGGTTTTCTATTTGTGGTCCCTCAACTTCGTGATGCCCTTCCGCCTCCAGAATATTGATGTTCCTGGGGTCTTCTTCTTCCTCTTCAGTGGTCAC
Organism: Pinus tabuliformis; assembly: GCA_031772625.1. NCBI lineage: Eukaryota > Viridiplantae > Streptophyta > Pinopsida > Pinales > Pinaceae > Pinus > Pinus tabuliformis. Next base: position 1,333,496,134 of record CM062804.1, on the reverse strand, counting down.
ATTATAGCATTCTAGTGCGTGGTGCAGTTGGGTGCTCCAGTCTGGTTGGGTCCATTCCATAGGTTCCATCGGTGTTCTGAAGATAACCGCTTTAATTTCCTGCAGTGCTTCATCGATGCTTGCAAACTTGTCTTCAAAACTGAAAGTCAATAAGAACCCTTCCTTCAATACATCCCATTCCATGGTGCCATGACAGAGCTATGTTTCAAGATACCAGTTCATGGGGATTGTATCCAAGGTATGACAAAATATGTGTACCCACTTTGGCTGTGGTTTTGTTCCCCACGCTTTATTCCACTTCACTAGGTGATCGTGTGGATCGTCCCTTCCATTATACTTCTCAGTCATTTTGGTGTTAGCACGCCCGAACCGTAGCTTCATCATTCTTTTATAATCTCACCATCCAGCAAAACTATCCTTATGCGTACCCCACCATCATGTAGGTGTAGCACGTAGTGCCAACTCTAATGCTTGGAAGTGGTGGTCCTCAGGGACTTCGCATTCAAATTCATCCAAAAATGGATTTACGTCAATTAAACCATCATAATAGGGTGATTTTCTTACCTTCGACAAAACACAGCGCAACGACTTCATCATCATATTGCATCGCAAAGTAGAAACTTCATGTAAGTGATTTTTCCAATGCTCTAACTCCTCGTCTAAATCAGAGGTGTAGGAACTCTCCTGGTCCCATGCAATCCACCCATATTTCGTCAGATTGATCCAGTCCTAATCTTGCATTGCTATCTTGTAAATCTGATCCATTTCATCGTCACTTTCTTCATAATCGCGGACTGGTTCAGTATAGCATGCCCCTTCTGCAGGGTCCAGAGGCACTATAACCCTAAGTGACTTTCTTTCAAATGACATCGTTCTTTTCTTCAAATTGATGACCCCATTCATATCAATATCCCAATCGATTCCCAGGAGCGTAGGGTAGGGATTACTGTCATCAATGATTTCTATAACTTCAAAGTCTTCCACTGCGCTTACACCTTCAATATCAACCATTACCCCATATAATCATCCCATGGGGATGATTTTCTACAGGTTTTCCATCCTAAGCTGAGTCAGAGACCACTGCAGTGCAGGTCTCCCCATCTTTTCCCATGTCTATTTCAGTAATATGTTTGCATCGGACCCTAGATCTAAGATGACATGGTCCATCTCATAATCACCTATTTGTGAAGTTAGCCTCATTTCTCGCCCTGTTCGTGCCTTATGCTTGCCAATATTTTTGACCACACTGTGTCCATCATGGGATTTCTCTTTGTTGGCACATTTATTTATTAATTCTTGTATGCCTTCCACAACCTTGCTATCGCGCAGCAACTTCATGCAGGTCTCCAAAAACGTAGTGAGTACAAAAGGATCAACATCTGCAGGCGCACTGAGTTCTTGTATCTTGGCCTGGCTTCTTGAGGTAGAGGCTTCCGCAAACCTATTCTTGGCTTCCATAAAAGTTTCCTTAGCGCAGTCTAGGTCAAATCCAACTTCTTTCTCTGGCGCTTTGAAAACCCATCCTTCTTCTTCAGGTTGTTTACCTTTATCAGCGATAGTCGTTATTCCACTTCTTAACACAATATTAACGCTTTGATCTTCCTCACGGGGCTCAGGCCTCATCATTTCTAAATTCTCCATAGGTTGCCGAGGTTGTGTTTTATTCTCTTTCATTTTAGCTATTAGCACTGGAAATTATTTTATAGTATGGTCAATCTGTCTACAATATTGACATGATGGGTGTGTAGGATTCTGGCACTTCCGCGCATAGTGCCCCAACTATTTGCAGTTATAGCAGATAATCGGACCGTGACCTCTACTAGGTCCTCCTCCTCCTCGGCCCCATCCTTGACCCTGATAACCTTTGCGCGCTTCTATGTCACCTTGATCTGGATGCCGAGTTTCTGCTTGCATATGGTACATAGGCGTTCTTTCCATCATTAGCTCATAGCTTCGACAGTGGCACTCATCATGGCCCACAGATTTGCAGAAGTTATAGAACAATTGTTCGGGTGTCTGAATGAACTTTTGAATTAAATGGCAATTGTCCATCGCATGTTTCCCAGTAACTTGACAAATGGTGCACCACAGTACAACCCCCATGCTCGGCCCTGCTAGGGCTTTTGGTTTCAGGGGAATCGGCCCCCCTCCTGTAATATAATTCGCATACACGGGACAATGATCCTTATCGTGCCCATGGCCCTTGCACTTCAAATGCCAAACTTCCACATGTACTTCAGGCTTAATTTCCTTGTCTTTCTTCAAACTCTGTATTTCTAAGTGTAAGCTTTCTAACTATGAGTGGATCTATTGTACTCCCAGGTTCATATTCTGAATAGGTGATGCATGCAGCCTCATCGTGATCTCCAAGGCTTTTGCTTGTGTTTCTATCTTTTGTTGTGACAGAGCAATTCTCAAATGGGGAAAAAGTGACGTTATAAACCATTCGCGATGTTGGCTATCTGTGATCTGCATGTTAGCGTCTTTGATCTAACATTTCAACCTCTGATCAAATTCCCAGGGAGTCTCCTCGACCCTCATCATGATCTCTTTAAATCCAATTATTGACTATGGGTCAGATTTAGGTTTACTTAACTCTTTGTTGAAAGTCGTCTTAGTCTTTGCTAGCGTTGCAAGAAGATTATCAAAACAATATTTAATGTACCAAGTCAGTGCGTGATCCTGCAAAGCGGTAATCAGTTGTGCCTTCTTTATATTGTCATCAGTAATCTGTTGTGTTGTCCATACAGCATTCACAACAAACCAGAACTGCTTCAGATCTTCAGTTCCTATGCCCTTGAAGATCGGCATTTTCATTGCATTCGCCATATTGAAAAGCGGTGGTGGAGGTGGAGGTGTGGGCGAAGGTGTATGTGGTGGAGGTGGAGGCGACGATGGAGTGGATGGATGGTTTGTTCTAGGAATCCCCTGAGTGATTAGCTGAACAACACTACGTGGCATAGTCTGCCCCGCCCCTTCATCGTCACTTGAAGGAGGTCCAATCAAGGGACTATACTCTGGTCCTGATCCTTCACGATTTCTAAAGAATCTTCCACTTCGTGTAGCTTCGAACATCAAGGTAATGGAATCACCTATTTTTCACATAACAACATTTTAATCCAAGTATTCAATGATCTTAAATACTTACCTCGCGGTCCTTTGAAGAATCTTCACTCCGCTTCGCTATAGTTGACTGAGGTATCAACTACAAATTCTGTAACAAATCCTCCTAGAATTCGATCGAGCCAATGATCGATAGCCCACATGATCTTGTTTTCAGAGGCTTCTAGTCGTCACACTAATTCTGGAGTCCACACTATAGGACTATCGAGCTTCCACCTTCCTTGGTTGTCTGTCAATTTAGCTAACCACTCATACAATTCAATGGGGAAGGTGTAGAAGAAGATCTCATGTATCTTTGTATACAGGTACCTATTCAACCACTCTTCCTTTGACAAGTGTGAATTCCTATTTTCTTGCGTCGCGAACTCATGAATCTTGCGATCCAACCACTTTTAAATTTCTTTCTTAGATGGATTTCAATGATGCAACATCACACATCTCTTTCAAGCATATTCCGGTCCCAGTAATAGAATCATTTGTTGGCTTAGGGGGTCCTGACCCAGGTTCAGAGTTCGTTGTGCCAACCAACAAAGCCCTACACTACTGGCCCTTTCGGAAACAAACCATGTAGCGCAGGCTACAGTCTCACTCGAAGCAGTATGAGGGGATGCAAGAACCAATTTTCTGCATCCAGAGACTAGTGTGATGTCTTTTAGCGCCTCAGATATTCCTTCACGCAGATTAGTAGACTCCTAGGGCTTGTTACTGTAAACTCTGTTAAAACAGCCTTCAGACCTTCACAAAGGTCCAAGATTAGTCCTTGCAGACCTTTACCAATTTATCTACCTACTTACACGCATCAAAAAGCAATCCTAAATTGGCGTTCACACAAATCTACTTAAGTCATCAACAAACCTAAGAGAAATCACCAAAGTCTTCGCGAAAGTGTTTAAACATGCATTGTGTACATTATTAAGATAGATTCAAGATAATCGTGTAGCATTCAACCAGTATTTCATAAAACAAGTCATTTATAAACAACATATAACATTAACAGATATAACAGAAATACTCAGTAATTCTTCGGGAAAACTGTCTTTTATTAATCTTCAATTCAAGGATTATAGACTCAAACTGCCTTGTGCACATGGTTGTTGGGTTCCGCGCACTCAGATGTGGACTCTACCTACGCTTTTGCGCACTCAACTACGGAGCCTTTCTTTCCCTGTCTAAGCACAAGAAGAAAAGCCTTCATGCCTTAGCCCCTGCCCAAGATTCTTCAATAAACCCAATCCTTTATCCTAGTTCCATCTAGTCACCTCTTCCTTTCGCTAAGACAATTATTTATAAACTTTTTCATACAATGCCATGGTCTGCGAACCATGGGTGAATCTCAAAACCAACTCAAAACTTTACTTAAACAAGGGGCTAAGCCCTTTGACTCTTATTCATATATGCGCTCCACATCCACAAATCGTGGAGACTTTACATCTCTTACAAAATTGTATACAAAATTTGGGTTTGTTAACCCCAAACTGACCTAGGTGACCCCATCCCAACAATAAGAGGCCACTCTTTGGAATGGTATTCTTTCAAGACTTACATAATTGATGGGGCATTGAATGGACTTCTTTGGAAATATGTAAACATTCACTACTTACTTATTTATTACAAGTAGGGTTGAATGAATGTAAATAATTTTAGGGGACAAATCCCCAATGAACTTTGTCATTTGTCGAAGGCCACTTATAACTAGCCATGTGTCTTTTAAGCTAGTCAATATTTCATGGCCAACTGCTCATTGTGGCAAGACCTCATGTCAATCTGCAACGATATCGATGTCATCGTAAAAATAGAGTATTGTGTGACAGGTTCCATGTTTTCATCTCCCAAGTCATGGCATCTTAATCAATAGACGTATGGAGGTCTGCACATTGTTTACACATGGATAAATTCTCCCATATATCTTTGCAAATCCAAAAATAATTGTTTGCCTCATCTCTGTCATTGCCAATGCAATTCCTCATATCTTATCATGGTTACCACTGCATATGGGCTCTTTAATGTTTCTCGGTCATCCACTCTTCCCCTTTGATTCGACTGTGTTAACTATTGTTGGTGTACCAATAGATTGCATGGCATAACAACAATTTGTATCTGCAAAACAATGCACTCCATCTTGAGTTTTTTCTCCACATCTTGGCGGCTCATCTTTCTTTTCACATGCATCTTGATGAATATCAGTCTGGAGACCTGTAGATTGTTTAAACCTAGACAAATTCTCTTCCACATCTTGGTAACTCCTGAAAGAATTGTTTGCCTCATCTCTGTCATTGCCACTGTAATTTCTATCATTATCATGGTTATTATTACTACATATTGGATCCTTAATCTTTCTCCATTGCCCCAACTTCTTCTTTGGTCTAAATGTTCTTGGTCGTCAAGTATTCCTCTTTGGTCTAACTATTCTTGGTTGTCCAGTCTTCGTCTTTGGTTCAACTTTGTGAACCAACACTGGTGTACCAATAGATTGTGTGGAATTGTCGAAATATGTATCTACAAAATAATGCACTTGATCTTAAGTTTTGTCTCCATATCTTGGCAACTCATCTATCATTTCACATGCATCTTGATCAATAGAAGTTTGGAAGCGTACAGATTGTTCCCACATGGAAAAATTCTCTTCAACATCTTAGTAACTCCTTAGAGAGTTACCTGCCTCATCTTTATTAATGTTGGTGTGATTCCTCTCACCATAGATGAATATTATAATGTGAATTACGTCATGAATAATATGCATTAATGATTATCATATTTTGTGATGATCGATATGTTAAAGACTAATTCGATAGGGGAAAGATAATATGGTTTGGATTCACTGTTAGATGGTTTTTTTTTTAATATTATAAATTTGAGTTATGTAATTTAAATTTTTTTTAATATTTTAAAATTTTTAAAAACATTAAAAATCATTTATATATTAAAAGTACAATTTTAAAAAATATCAATTTGGTTAAAAATTATAATATTACATTTCAATTTTGTCAATTAAGCTTATCTTAGGTGGTTGGGAGGAAAGAAAGGAATCTCTTTGCCCAAGTTCAATTCCTGCAAGATACATGATGAATCAAGTTCAATTCCTGCAAGTGACATGACAGATCATATAGAATATACAACATTGTACCTGTGAAAAAAAATCACATTTCAATTTTAAAAAGACAACAAAAATAGAATAATTATAATATAAAAATTAATTGTTTTCATTTTCTATGTTCGATATGAAATGGAATCAACTTCCTTGAATAATTTTGAGGAATCACCCTTTATTTGTGAATAGCATCCAGAGATGGTTATCTTAATTGTTGGTTTGACAATTGAATTATGACAGGTTTTCCCACTGAAATGGAGTCAACCACAAATCGTCGCTCAACACCAACAATTGGTATAATATAATTTATCCTATTTACCATAATGAATTTATAATAATGGTTTTTTTTTTATTAGCATGATTGGAGTTCAAGTCAACCCCAAATGTCTGACTTTGTATGTCACGTTCCTATTCAAGAAGCACAGTATAAAACAAGCCTGGAATCTTAAATTGAGTTTACACTGAAAATTTGATGATTCTTTTTATACCTATAATTTTAAGATTTACGTATATTAATGAGTGTCCTTTTTTCTTATACAAAAGATTATGTGCAATTTTTGTGGAAGGCAATATTATGTGGACCATCAAATGTAGGCATCCAAAACAATAGTTTATTTCAAAATTCAACTTTACCAATAATTGTCGATGGATGAATATCCTTGCAAGTTCTAATCAAAGGAAGAAGGATTAGTGCTTCATATTGAACAAGATTCAATATTTTCTCCATTAAATTTTGGAAAAACATATGTTTTAGAATTGTTGTAAGACCCCCCTATCCACCCTACTATTGTAAACATAGTAACGAAGGTCACATCGTGGAGATAGCCATGGCTAGTCAAAACCTAAAGTAATAATTAGTTAATGCGAATGAAGTTTGCATTGCCTAACAGAGCCCACGGGGGCTTCACTAGGGGGAGAAATACCATACCAGGTGCATTCATATTAGGGGATATATATTGAGGGAAAAATGACATAATATATTGAGCATATAATAGGGGCTCAAGGGCTTTTATAATGGTAGGTATGAAAAATGGAGCTCAAAGTTAATGAAAAATATAAAGGGTATAAAAACTGCTAATGAAAAATGGATACCTATAATCTCTAGTGAAATAGGGGTTTTTTAAATTGGGAAGGTATATCGGGTTCCTATTGTTAGCGGGTTAAATAATGTGATTTTTATAGGTATTTTCCAATATATAGTCAAATTAAGGGTATTGTTTAGTATGCCATGACCACACGTGATATGTGAGAGCTTCATTGAGTGAAGCACTCGTGATAGATCCTTAGTCTTATGCAAAATACCGAGCTTTTCAGTTTCCCTAAAAAGTCACACCAAATGCTCAATCAGATACCAAATCCTCTAGGAGAAAAGTCAATCAAATGCCAAACCCTCTAGGAGAAAAGTCAACCCCTTATTGACTAAATTATTAATTAAATGTAATTATTAAAAAATACAAAATTCTTTTTAAATATACAATTCAAAACATGTTTAAAATATTTAATTAATAATTATATTTAAAAATATAATTATGTTTCAAAACATAGTTAATTATTATATAAATAAAACCCAAAGTGGGTAAGCAATACAAAATATGAAAAGGTAAGGTGATAGCATGTGTGTCCCTCAAAGTTTGAAGGAGTAATGTTGCTAACAAGAAATTAAGGCATAATGCAGTGCCCTCTTGCCTCCACTCAAGTTGTGGGGGGAATAAAATAAATACACACCAACTAGCCTCTTTCTCGGGTATGATCAATCTTGTTGCACATCATTCCCTCATCACATCTTAGGTGCAAGAAGATTATGTTGTAGCCAATCTATGGTTGGGTGGAAATCATGAGTTCCTCATTCAATTGCCAACAAAATCACCCAGATAAATCATCTAACAATCATATATGGATTTTCAAGAGTTCAATTTTTGCAGACCTGTGAAGAATTTGGGTATTAAATGAATTGCGGTTGTGTGTTTTGAATTGTATCTTTGTATGTATAAATGCCAACGTTGATTATGTGTTTAACTATAGATACTTGTCTAACTAAAAATGTGTGGGTATGCTAACAATGGTAGTTTGGTACAGGGCTAGTTATTTCATTGTGCATTATGTACACGCAATCAATTTTGTTGTATATGTTATTTTCTTGCATAACATAAACACTCATGTTGAAATTTATCTAGCAAAGTGAAAATTGCCTACCCTTTCGCATATTTAAAAATATGAGTTTCGTAAACTGCCTTGAGAACTAGGGAGGAAATAAATAAAATCACTTGAAATCTAGTAAGTGGGTCAAGCTAGTCATTTTAACCCATGTACATGATGCCACTATGCTTATAGTGTAAGACATTCAAACTAGAAACCAAATAAATTGTATATTATATTTATCTCCTAATCAATGGTGTACAATGTGTACATATTAATACATACAGGAAACAGTTGAATTAGTTTTTTGTTCTTCTTGGACTCCAATAACTACTCAAACTTATCCAAGCTAAATCCAGAAGATTAGCTGTCTAAAATTCCCCCTTAATCCGAAGGGATGTATCAAATTCCAAGAATGAGAGCTCAAAATCCAAAAATGCATCTCAGCCAAGAGTTGAATGTCTCTCAAGAAATGGTTTTTAAGGATGATCATAAACCAATATGGGAGAACTCAAGGTTTCAACCAACACCAACTCTGGAACCTTCATAGCAGTTCTCAGATTCAACAACAACAAAAAATGGTTTTAAGATGACCACAAACTCTAGAACTATCACAATAGTTCCTTGAACAATTCCAAATATGGAAGTGCTCAATCAACTCAACTCTGACTCAGGTTTGCTTGACATCTCGAACTCGAACCTGTAGAAGACCATAATCAACTCAATCAACTCAACTATGACTCAGGCTCGCTTGACATCTTGAACTTGAACCCATTAGCAAGCCATCAATAATTCCCCCCTTGTCGGATACAGGGTGATAAGTATTCTTCATCACTGCAAGGTTGGTCACCACTCTGGAACATATTCTTCGGTATGACCTGTAAATCTTTTTGGTTGTTTTCGTCTAATCCCAAGAAGCAATCCATACGAAATTTAGTTGCTCTCTTGCAGTAGTCTTTTTTCTAGAACATCTGTTTGTATGGTGATTGCGCTTTGCATAATGCTCACACGAGTGAAGATCAAAACACCGATCTTTCACATGTTCAACTCTATTACACTGTTGACATCTATCAACTTGTTTTGGAACAACACCATCCATAAATCCAACACTTCGAAATTGTATAGGTTTAGCAAAATTTAGAATGTGAAAAGATACATCCAGGATATCCTTGTTATAACCTAAACCAGTTTTGTATTTATTATGAGTAATCTCTTCCCACAGTCATATAAAATTTTTGGTAACGATAGGCTTCACATTTGTATGAAAATGACTCTCGCATACACTTGCATGAACATGACTTTTCACTGCACCCAAATTTTCTCTTAAAATCACTTCATCTCATAATTTTCTAATTGATGATCACGCTCAAACAAACTGTTGTTCTGAACAAGAATAGGTTAATTATTCTTCTTTTGTAATTCATGTAGTTCATCTCACTGAAACTGAGACTCTAGCCCTAAGAATTCCATTTTGCTTTTAGCATTTCGCAAACATGTTTGGATGTTAAAGAGTGTGTCCTTGTTGACTTGGACACTGTTATGAATAGTAGACGACATTAAATCATTCAATAACTGTAACAAATCATTGGTTTTGGCCATTTTATCCAGCAATCAACTTTGAAAAAGGGGTGTCAACTCCCACCGAAAATGCTCCCAATACAAACAAATTTACTATCATTTAACCAGATGTTGAGTTCAACTGAAAATGCACCTGTTTACAACATAATTTGACAAATAATAAGTAAAAGATGAATAAAAAGTAAGATTTAATACACAACTCCACTATTTGCTTCTCTATAAACCACTTCTTAAAAACTTTCACCAAACTTTTTCTACAACTTCTCTCCTTTCAAATCAACAACCCTTATGACTAGGTAAAGAAATTATGATTGAAAAGAATTTGTTTATAAAGCTTCTCCAAGGGTTTCAATGGTTTGCAATTGTTAGGCAATTTAATTACGATTCAAAAGAAGAATCTGCTTGTAAAGCTTCCAATTATCCAATTCAAACATATCTTAATGCCCATATCACCATTTCCACCGTATATAATTTTTCTTTATCAAATTTCGTTACCCAAAAAAATCCTCATGCACATCTATGTAATTTCTTCATCCTTTCAATCAATTATCCTCCCAAAGTTCTATAAAAAAAATTGTTTTCATAGAAGTAATATTAAATTAACTCTCTCAAACTTTTAATTGTTATGGTTAAATTTTTCAACCAAACCAACTTCTTTTATATATATTTTAATATCTAAACTTCCGGTTGAGCCTTTTAATTAATATATACTCTCCAAGAAAAACACAAAACTTATCTCTCCAAAAATAATGCTCGGTAATATTCAATAAAAATTATTAATAAAAGCTATTTTGACTATACTTGGCTTTCAACCTGTGAATAGTTAGTACTTATTTTATCTTGCTACTGGACTCAACCGAAAATCTCTTCACCTTCAAACATGCCAACATCACATCTCAACGGCGGCTCCAATTATTCCTGCGTCGAATGTTGAATGCTTATTTTGTTGGACTGGGTTCACAAATTTAGGCGCTGAGGGTTCTGAGGAATTGAGAAAATTGTATCACAGTGTAATAGTTCCAGATATTCTCTACGACCTGGAAGAGGAGCCTTTAGAAAAAAATGACTTAGGCATATAAATAAACACGACAAGGAGAATAACAACCAGCCATTCCTGGATCGTTTTACAAATGCCTTTTTCAAGAAATAGTTTACACTTTGTCCACACTTCCTGTGATTTACATTAGTTATCCAAGGTACTATTTTTTTTTTTTAATTATTCTATCTTGACTTGAAGTGATTAAGACACACGACTGATTTGCAACGTATAATAATAGCAGTTCCACTCCTCCTGCGACATCAATGATCGGGGCTCCGTGTGATTTGCAAGCTCTAATGCAGGGCAGTCGGTGATGCTCCACCCGAAAAATTTTAAGCCAAGCAATGGTTTCGACTAAGCACTTAAATAAGATGTTCTATGCCCCGCAGTAAAATTAAATTAATGCCTCGAAAAAACCCACATACCTCAGCAACGCGGCGGTTTGATCACGCATCCTCCTCTCTGTGAGAAGGAAAACCCTCAAACTTCTTCACGTTGATCAATGAAGCCATCCGCCACTCAATTGCTTCTCCACTCGATGGACTGGTTGGTTGATTCACCTAGTCAAACTGCAAAATCCTTGACTGCTGTTAAAATGTCTATTCGCCTTCGATGCCCAACTCTTTCTTCTTTCCACAACACTTCTGAGAAAAATGTTTTATGCCTTCACCGCTACAGGGACGACCATGTTTCCTTTGAATCATATGAATGAAACAAATGTTTAATGCCTCATCAATTTGAAAAACTGGAGGTCTACTAATTGTTAATCTAACTGCAGCAAAATTGTCATTCGACGTTCCTATGATTTCTAACATACAACACAACTAACAGAACTCATACTCCAACAACAACAAGCACCCGATCAAAATAAAAAACATTTGTCCCTTTCACACAACGAAAGTCGGTGCTCATGTAAGCCACAAAAAAATTAGTGACTCATGCTGACGGATAAACCTCCGCTCTGATGCCACTGTAAGAGAATCAAACTGGAAACCAAATAAGCTATATATTGCATTGATCTCTCAATTAATACATACAGGAAATAGTTGAATTAGTTTTCGAATCTTCTTGACTCCAATAACTACTCAAACTGACCCAATCTAAATCCCGAAAATTAATTGTCTAACATATAATAGGCCGAGTTTGAAAAATTTTAAGCCCATACTCACTTTGGTTTAAATACATAGAATACCATGGGACCCCATTCAGAATCGTGTATAAATATTCTTTCAAGCGTTACATTATGCAGAGGGTTGAACTAAGTCTGCAATAAAAATATAATCACCTTCAGACAATACTCGTAATTGTCCACTGTATTTCACCAACCACATTAGTTATTTACAAAGTACACAACACTCTAATTGTAATTCTACAATATGCTATAGCAACCAAATTTAGAATTCCGCTGCACCCAAAATCATTTGTAGCTCTTAGGAAATTCAAATGGTTTCTTCTAAAGACAACTTCCATGGCAGTTATAAAATTTTGTAATGCATCTTTGAAGATTGAGTCATGGGTTACTAAGCTTGCTTTCCATTCAATATTAGTCTTGAACTCACGACATTTACTTATTGATATTTATAGATGGAAAAATATATCGTTATTAATATATAAAATGTTACACCACTATTAATGTGTCAAGTAGTATATGTTACTTAAATTTAAGCAATACAAAATCTAACATACACTTCTCCCCTCATTGATGGCCCTATACCATTGTTATCAAAATATCCTTATCCTGGGTCATTATTTGGTTATAACCATCATTAATGGGATTATCCTTAACCCTAGTCATTATTTGATTATGACCATCATTAATGGGATTTGGCATTGGCATCACAAACATCAAAGTCAACTATTGAACATCTCAATCGTCGGATTGCGTGCCATTATTGACCTAAGAGACCACCGGTTAACGACAGCATACGTATGATGCAGTCTGTATTTAAATTTTAATAGTAGCGTATATACGAATCAACTCTATCCAGTGTATATAGTTAAAGATCTGACCGATCCTTACCTCGATATTTATTGGTTGCCATCTACTTAATTGAATTTGAATATAGCATTTAGCCGTAAACCAGATGAACCTTCTCTCAATAAAAGTAACCATCCTTGTGGTGGTGGTAATTTGTATATGTTTAATTATTCGGCTTCTTTTATCAGTTTCCTGACGCGGATGTGTAATCCTGAGGTTTTTTCCATCTTGGAGCAATAGGCAAACAATACACAGTGCCGATTAGGATAGTGGTATTCTTTTTTCTTCGGGAGAAATTTGTTGTAAATATTAAATTTTATTAAAGGTTGAAATTATATACGTAAAAGTTTATATATATGATGATGTTGCAGGTATATTATAATGTAGATTATACCAGGGTAATGTAAAAGTTTATATATATATATATATATATAACTGCCGGCAGCACCATAGTTAATGCGTTAATAATCCATTCCTTCTCATTATATAATAGAGACTATAAATTTTGGGGCATACATCGTGATCGAATGGATGGTTCCCAAGCGAACCGGTTTACGTTGTGTGCAATGTTTTATGCTTAATATAATTTATAAACTATCGGTTTAATAATTTATTAGTAGTGAATTATTTGTAAATTAGATATAAGGATTTTTTTAAATATTAGTAGTGAATTATTTGTAAATTAGATATAAGTTTTTTGGACTAATCATATTGATAGAAGTAGAAGTGGATTCGAAAGATTAAATTTTATCAATATGATTATCCCGAAGACTTATATTTACATTATAAATCACAAAAATCTTAAATCTATAATTTATTAATAATAAATCACTTGTAATAGAGAGTATGGGCTATACAAAAGGCGTATCGATTTCAGTTCATTTGAAGATAAAACTGACCTGGAATCATTATAAAGACAACCTCGCATTATACGGAATATCATCTGCAAATAGAATACAAGCTTGCGTGTTATCTCAAGGGTTCTCGTGTTGTGTTCGTGGATTGTGGATAATGATAGTATAGTTAATATATGGTATATGTGACACATTAGCTTGATAAGTTGTGAGTATAATTGTGAATTACTTCCTTAATGTCCATGGCGTTTAATTGATATATTGGTTTTAAGTTATGACAAAGCTGGTGATAGGCATATGTGTTAGTTATTTATACATTTAAATACTGAATTACTTTTATACTATGTGAGTATATAAAGTGTTACGTTGGTTTGAATGCATGGTTATATAAAGTGTTACGTTGGTTTGAATGCATGGTTAGTGGTATGCATATTGGTTTGCATGCATAGTTAGTGATATGTATAAAAGCATGTTTATTTATGTAAGTTGAGCAATCTTCATATTTATTTGTATAATAAAGTGTTGAACATATGGTCATTAGCATGATAATATATATATATATATATATATATATATATATATTTTTGTTTAAATATATGGTCCTTTGCATTTATATGGCAATATATTATATATAAATATATGTATATATTAAAAACATTTTTATATTATTTATGAGTTATATTTATATTTATTTATATATATATATATATATATATATATTGAGTTAATAATAAAAGAAGTATGATCAATTTTATTTATAAAACTTTTTTTTCGAGGTAATATGATATAGGTTACTCAGGTAATTAATTATGTCATTATTGAATTTTTTAATAGTATGTTATCTAAAGTTTTAGAACTTCTTGTTTTTGATAACTTGATACCAATTTCTCCAAGAAAGACGAAGAGCCAAACAATTAAAAACTAAAAAAATTATAAGTCTGATAGACCAATTTTGGTCTCAGTGGACGTTAACCACCACCACCATCATCATCATCTCCATTTATTGGAAAACACTAAATACATTATTATATCTCCCATAATTCACAAAACTTCAATGAACATGAAGATAGTGTTACAAATTCACATTCATGAATGTGAAGTTGTTTGTATATATATTGTGCCACTTCGTTATGTTAATCCATGATGAGTACGTGGACAATGTGGTTAAACATAGGTTAGCTTTGAGATTACTAATATCTATTCCCACAAAATTTTAGATAAGAAGCATTTTGGCAACTTAGTATATCGATGGCCATTAAGGAATTGGAATTAAAACGATATCAACCATTTCTATAAATATAAGAAATATGGTAGCTAGTGTTACACTTTTATAAATACTAGTTATATAATAGATAGTGTTACAATTGCAACATCCTAAATTTCAGCCTAAAAGTGCCAATAAAATTTTCAGGTAATTTACATGTCATAATATATTAAAATCCTTTAAATTTAAAATAAGGTACATGTCTTAAATAATTTTAAATGGTTTAATTTTGGCATTTTGTGAAATATTTTATTAATACAATTTATCTACCTTATTCCGTGTGAATTAGAATATCAAAAACGTTATTAATGAAAAAATATAAATTAAAAATGTGGTTTATTTGAGATTAACAACCATGCAAAAAAACAAATTACCGAATTTAGCTAAAAATATAAAATATATAGTACTATATATAAAATATTTAAATAGAAAATATTGAGAATTTTTTTTGAGTGAAACTGTGTGAAAGATTTTTAATCCACTCCAACCTTCCTCTACCCATAGTTATGGTGAAATTACCATAGAAAAAATAGAAAATATTTAAATATTTAAAAAACATATTCCATAAGGACAAATTACCATATTCCTGCAAAAAAAATTATTCCAGTGAAATTGTGGCATCAATAGACAATAATGTTAAAAAAACACCAAAACAAAAGTTAAATATAAAATATATAGACAATTATTTTAATAAAAATGTCATATATTGAGGGATTTCGCTAAAAGTAAAAAATTAGATAGTATATTAAAAAAAATGATTAAATGTCATGCTAATAAGCAAAAAAAAAAAAAAATTGGTCGAATTGTGTCCTCAAAAAACAATAATGTTAAAAAAACACCAAAACAAAAGTTAAATATAAAATATATATAGACAAATAAATATAAAATATAAATATAGACAAATATTTTTAATAAAAGTGTCATATATTGGGGGATTTGTAAAAAATTAGATAGTATGTTAAAAAATTATTAAATCTCATGCTAATAAATATTATGGGACATAGATAAAAGTGAAGTAATATTAAAAAAAAATGGGTGAAATTTTTTATTAATTTCTTGATTGTTCCTTAAGAGGCTACTTTTAGGCTGAAATTTCCTCTAATGTATTTTATTTAAGCAACATATACATATTAATATTATATTATCTCCTATTTTGTTTTAAGATTATGGAAATTGACAACATGTACATATTAATATTATATGTTATATTGTTTAAAGACTATGAAAAGTCTCTAAAGAATAGTGAAGAACAGTGGCAGATAAATTGTTTTATCAGTGGAATTGAAATAGATAACAACTTTCTTTGGTTGTCTCACTTAATGTTTGTGGACGACGTTGTTTTATCAGTGGAATTAGGATAGATAACAACTTGCTTTGGTGCCTCACTTAATGTTTGTGGATGACGTTCTTGGCCTAGGGAGACAAAACTTTTGGAATGGCAAGTTTTTTTTTCTAGATAATGGATAATTTTGGCAACATTTCTCTGCTTTATTTAAACAAGAATAAATTTGAACCCCAATTTTTAATATTACGGTTTCAAATATTAGGTTTGTAAAATTATGTTTAATATTAGATTTATTATTTTAGAGTTTAATATTGGGATTATAATATTAGGGTTTTTATTATTGGGTTTAATATTAATCCTGGGGTTTTAGTATAAATCCCTTGAGTTTATTGTTCCTTTGGGTTTATTATTCCCCCGCCAACCATGGTTTGTTATGAAGTAAATCATGGTCAGCGATGGTCCAACATAAGATTGTGATAAGGATTGTCTCAATATGAAAATCAACGATGGTCAATCATGTTTATTTTAGTGTTTATAATATTTATCTTAGGGTTTATATATGTTGGGTTTATAATATTAGTCCCTTGGGTTTAATATTATTCCCTTGGGTTCATAATCCCTTGGGGTTTTAGTATTAATCCCTTGGGTTTATTATTCCCTTAGGTTTATAATATCAATCATGATAAACCATTGTCAATCATAGCCAACCATGGTCAGTCAAGGTTGAAGGTCACATTGTGACAAGGATTGTCTTACCATGAAAATATAATATGTTTATTTTAGCATTTGTAGTATCTATATTAGTGTTTACCAATGTTGGGTTTATAATATTAGTGTCTTGGGTTTAATATTATTGCCTTGGATTCATAATCCCTTGGTGTTTTAGTATTAATCCCTTGAGTTTATTATTAACTTTTTATAATATCAATCATGGTCAGCTTTATTAATCTCTTGTGTTTGTAATATCGATCCCTTGCATTTCTTGATCCCTTAAGTTTTAAATATTTATCCCTTGGGTTCACTAATTCCTTGGGTTTATAATATTAAACGACTATGTTTATTATTTCCTTGGGTTTATACTATTAATAAACCCAAGGGATTTATATTAAACCCTAAGAATAATATTATACTCAAAGAATACAAACCCTTACATTTATAAACCTAAGGGATTGATATTATAAACCCAAGGGAATAATAAACCCCAGGGAATAATTCTAAAACCCCAATGTGTTATAAACCCAAGGGAATAATATTAAACCCAAGGGATTGATATTATAAAACTTAAGTATATAGATTATAAAATTAAAACTATAAACCCTAAAATAAATCTAGTTCACTAAAATAAATATGGTTGACTATGGGAATACCACAATTTTAAAACATTGATTATGGTGACTATGGAATTAATAAACCAAAGAGATTAAATCCTTGGATTTATTAATCACTTAGGTATATAATATTAATCAAATAAGAAATGTTATTAAACATGATTAATATTGTATTAACGATGTTATTAATAGTTTTTTTAATTAATAATATTGTTTTCAAATTCATTATGATTAATGATAATTTTTATTTATATATTTTTTAAAATATATTATTTATTTATAATAATAACTATTATAAATTTATAATAACTAATATTTAAAATGTTATTTTTAATATTTATAATAACTAATATTTAAAATGTTAATTTTTTTAAATATTTAATAACCTAAAATTGTAAATGGTGGAGATCACATATGAGTTTTTTATCCTATTTATGAATTCTTCATTGCAATTTATATATAAAACCACTAATACATTGGATTTAGTTTTAATATTAAATAGTAGGATTAATATTATAAACCCTATGAATAATATTATACCCTAGGAATACAAACCCTTACATTAATAAATCTAAGGGATTGATATTATAAACCCAAGGGAATAATTCTAAAACCCCAATGTGTTATAAACCAAAGGGAATAATATTAAACCCAAGGGATTGATATTATAAAACTAAGGTATATAAATCCTAAAATAAAAATTATAAACCCTAAAATAAACCTAGTTCACTAAAATAAATATGGTTGACTATGGGTTGACCACAATTTTAGAACATTGATTATGGTGACTATTGAATTAATAAACCAAAGAGATTAAATCCTTGGATTTATTAATCACTTAGATTTATAATAATCAAATAAGAGATGTTATTAAACATGATTAATATTGTATTAACAATGTCATTAATAGTATTTTAATTAATGATATTGTTTTGAAATTCATATTATTAATGATAATTTTTATTTATATATTTTTTAAAATATATTATTTATTTATAATAATAACTATTATAAATTTATAATAACTAATATTTAAAATGTTATTTTTAATATTTAATAACCTAAAATTGTAAATGGTGGAGATCACATATGAGTTTTTTTATTTTATTTATGAATTTTTCATTGCAATTTATATATAAAACCACTAGTACATTGGATTTAGTTTTAATATTAAACCCTAGGATTAATATTATAAACCCTATGAATAATATTATACCCTAGGAATACAAACCCTTACATTAATAAACCTAAGGGATTGATATTATAAACCCAAGGGAATAATTCTAAAACCCAATGTGCTATAAACCCAAGCGAATAATATTAAAACTATAAACCCTAAAATAAACCTAGTTCACTAAAATAAATATGGTTGACTATGGGTTGACCACAATTTTAGAACATTGATTATAGTGACTATGGAATTAATAAACTGAAGAGATTAAATCCTTAGATTTATTAATCACTTAGGTTTATAATATTAATCAAATAAAAGATGTCATTAAACATGATTAATATTGTATTAATGATATTATTAATAGTTTTTTTAATTAATAATATTGTTGTCTGTATTATCTTCCGGATACATCGCATTAGATTTCCTTCTGATCGACGTTTCGAACCAACAACGATGGTTCATCTTCAAGATCTGAGATAGATATTATTTGAAAGACTGTTCTCAATTTTTCTTTATATATATATGAGATGCTTGGCCGACAGATATTAGAATTTATTTATTTATTTATTTTATTGTTATTATATTTTTATTTAATTTTTTATTTATTAATTAATTAATTTATTTATTTATTTTTTATTTTTATTTTTTTTAATCTGACTATTATGGTTATATAAATTTTCTTTTAGGGTTATTTTTATTAATTTATTTTATTTATTTGAGTTTAAATTGTTGTATTTATTTTAAATTGTTATAGTTGTCATATTAGTTTAAATTGTTATTATTTAACTATTTTTATTTTAATTACTTTTTAATTATTTACTTATTTTTTAATTATTTTTATTGTATTTATTTCAATTAATTAATTATTAATTTTAAGTGTTATAATTATTAATTTTAATTGTCATAAATATTAATTGTTATAATTATTCTATTAGTTTTACCTAAATATTGATTTTAATTGTTATAATTAGTTTTAATTGTTATAATTTAATTATTTTTATTTTGATAACTTTTAATTATTTAATTTTTATTTTTTTTTAATTATTAATGTTAAGTGTTATATTTATTAATTTTAATTGTTATAGTTGTCATATTAGTTTAAATTGTTATTATTTAACTATTTTTATTGTATTTATTTCAATTAATTAATTATTAATTTTAAGTGTTATAATTATTAATTTTAATTGTCATAAATATTAATTGTTATAATTATTCTATTAGTTTTACCTAAATATTGATTTTAATTGTTATAATTAGTTTTAATTGTTATAATTTAATTATTTTATTTTAATTACTTTTAATTATTTAATATATATATTTTTTTTAATTATTTAATTATTAATGTTAAGTGTTATATTTATTAATTTTAATTGTCATTGATATTAATTGTCATAATTGTTATATTAGTTTTACCTAATTATTGATTTTAATTGTTATAATTATATTTAAATCCATATTTATTTATGATTATGTTCATTTGTTTTATAATTAATTTCAATTGTCATATTTATTAATTTTAAATTATCATTGATTTTTAATGGAAGTTTTTTACATTGGAATTATTTTAATTATAAATTTTTAATGGTTATTACTCTTAATTGTTATAAATATTATGTTCATTTTAATTAATTGTAATAATTATAATTATTACAATTTATTTATTGTTTATTTATTTTCAATTTATAATTTTTGTTTTAATGTATAGTTATTGATATTTTATTGGGGTTATTTATATTTTATTTTGAATTTGTATTAATTTTAATCACATTAATTTTTAATTATGAGTTAAGTTTATTTGTTTAGGGTTTATTGCCTACTTTCCTAGGTTGAGGAGTTTTTAAAGTTAAGATATTAATTTATGATTATTTCTTATGATTTATGTTAGTTTCTATTTTATTAAAGAAATGTATTATTTAATTATAATGGATTAGAACATTCATGTATGTTCTAGGTTAATTGGAGGATTGTAGTTAGGTTTAGAAGATAGCACTGGAATCCAATTTTCGCTTATGGTCCATCCGTCGTCTCTATTGAGGTTATTAGGGTGTTTGTTAATTTCTATGGCTTCCCTAAATTTCCTTATGAAGTAGTGATCGCTTTTGGCTAAGATACGGGTATCTTCAATACAAATTTGATGTTTAGTCTTCTCAGAATGTTCAGCTAGGGCTGAGGATTTGGATCGATTATGTTTAATGTCAGCCGAGTGTTCCTGGATTCTCATGTTAAAGGATCTCCCCGTCTCACCTACATAGGATTTTCCGCATGAGCAGGGAACTAAGTAGACCCCTTTATGGCATTTTGGATCAATTTTGTCTTTTACTGGATTAAGGCAGTTACGAATAGTGTTTAGGGGTTTGAAAGTAGTTAGAATTCCATTATTTTTCAGGATGCGGGAGATCTTGTCTGTAGTCCCTAGTATGTAAGGGAGGTTGACTTTACCTAATATGTTGTCAAAGTTTTTAATTTTGTTTGGTTGAGTGTTTGCCTTAGTTATAGCTCTGATGACTTGATGTTTGCTATAACCATTTTTTAGGAAAACTTTAATAAGGTGTTCTATTTCTTTTTCTAAGTGTTCCTTATCAGAGATTCTGAGGGCTCGAGTTGTTAATGTGTTCAAGACTCCTAATTTTTGGGTAGGGTGATGGTGTGAGGAGGCATGTAAATATTGTTCTGTGTGATTCTTTTTCCTATAGACCTGGTGGGATATAGAGCCATCGTCATTCCTAGTGATGAGGATGTCAAGGAAGGGGAGGCTTTTCATTGTAGCCACTTTTGTTCATGATAACGGTAGCTCCTCCCTTGTCTGCTTTCAACACCACTATATCAGGGTTGGAGTTCAAGGTTTTTAGAGCTAGATATTCTTGTTTGCTGACATTGCTTTTGGGAGGTTTTGCCTTTCTAAGGGTGATGGAACAATCTTGTCTGATTTGTTCTTTTATGTTCTCTGGGAGGTTTTTGATACCATATTCAATGTTGCACAAGATGTCTTCCAATTCCACTGATAAAACAATTTATCTGCCACTGTGTTGCAGATCCAATGGATGAAAAACACATCGGGTGGCCAACAAGCACACCTGTTAACAAAAAAATCAGACGCGAGGAACCCAATGGACCATAATCTATAATCCAATCAGGTTCGATTTTGACTTATCCTTCGATCACTTTAACCACCCGAAATCCACTGTTGGCACGCCAAATCCTGGCCATAGAATAGCCTCACTAGATCCAACGGTTCAGGATCATATCGCGTGGAATAAAAGCGCCAATAGTTAGCATGCGATGAAGGCGGTAATTCCTCCCCGCCCTTAGCCACGTGTCGTGTGGTGAGTGGAATCACTCCCGATTGAGAAAAACTGCTTCCAGCTTGATGAGCATTCGATATACCGGAAACCACTTCAAGGGCCGTAAAGCTGTTTATAGGGATAAAAGCTAGGGTTTTGCATTCACCGTGGAAATATGGGCTCCGTCGCAAGGGCCAAAGGAAGATGAAGATCCCTCCATCCAGTTGACCTCATGAGACATCTGAATTATCGATACCTGAGGTAATGAGGCTGACATAGAGCTGCATCCTCAAAAGGATCTCACTTATGTCATAACCCTTCATGAAGAAACCAAATCAACTAGACCATGTCTTTATGACTCTGCGTCATCATGTACTGTCTCTCAAATTTTCCTGATACTGTTGTCGGTCGCTGAGGGCCCTGGATGCGCATCCCTCCTTCAACCTGTCATCCATTAAGTCCTCCCACCAGCAGCATAAATCAATATGCTTGTTTCAGACCCCCTCATTGGCCAGCAAGTCCACAACTTTGTTGGCTTCCCTACGAACATGCACCAACCTGAGGGTTCTCATCATTCTAAGGTGCGCTTGGATTATTTGATAGACTTGCAAAAGTCTCCAGTGTTCTGAGATTTTCTTAAGAGTAGCGCCAACATTTATCCTTTTCACTGAGTTAATGACTAATTCTGAATCTGCCTCAATGATGACGTTTTGAATGTTGTACTTGAGCAGTATTTCCAGGCATAATTCCATCGCCATGAGCTCAGCCATATTCTTCGTTGCTTTGCCTAGATAGTTGTGGAAGATGACTTGTATGTTTCCTTCCTCATCCCTCAAGACCCCTCCATAACCAGCTTCTCTCAGATTCCCTTTTGAAGCCCTGTCTATGTTGAATTTTAAAAAGCCCTGAGAAGGGGGTTGCCAAGAAGACTTTTCTGTTGAGGTTTTCTTGCTAATCTACATAGAACCTTGAGGGTTAATAACCCTGAGCTCCAACTTCTCCAAAATTCTGGCCTCTCTTTTTCCAATGGGTTTACCTGTAGCTGCACCTCCCAGGATATGAACAGTTTCTTTGATATGTTTAAGGACGAACTTGGGGATGTTGCTCACCGGACTCACTTTCTCCTTGAAAAACCTATTGTTGAACTCCTTCCAGACATTCCAAATTAGGAATCCTAGGGTCAGCATCTAGGCGGAGTTTATGATCTGATTATCCGAGAAATTTTCCCTCCAATTCTTCAAAGTAGTGATGATGTCATTAACATCTTTATTTGTTTGCTCAAAGACTTCTCTAACCCAATTCCAAAGTGTTGTGGTGAAAGTGCATCTATTCAGGAGATGATTTGTAGTTTCTTCCTGTTGGCTACATAAGTGACATCTTGAGGGGCCCACAAAGCCTCTTTTTCTGAGATTATCCCATGTCAGAATCTTGCCCTACTGAACCAACCACTTGAACAATTTGACTTTCATCCAATGGGGATTTTCCTAGATTTCTTTCCACGTTTTATCTATGTTTGACAGGTTCAACCCTGCATCTATCCTTTTGGCCTCCTTGAGGTTGAAGAGACCTGCCTTGTTCTTTCCCCATCTCAGTTGATCATTCAAGTTTGAATTTAAGATTTGTCTCTTGTCTAAAATACCTTTAAGGGCTATAGCTTGAGTATGCAGCATTCCCATTCCTCTGTAATCTGGAAGTTTCCATGTTCTCCATTTCCCATTGTTCCTTGATTGGTCCCAGTAGTCACTTACCCACCTCAATCCTTTGTTGATGGTATCAGTGTGAATGTCTTCTAATTCTTCACTTCGGAGATTGTCCTCCTGCTACCAATTATCCTCCCAGAACCAAGCTAGGTTTCCATTTCTGATCTCCCAAAAACTGTGATTTTGGACTAGGGCCCTGTTCTCCCATGCCCTATTCCAAATTGCAGAACCTTTTACTTGTCCTGTCATTCTGATTAGATTCTTCTCCTGCCATTCGCTAGCATATTTTTGCTTCCAAAGTTTCTCCCAGGGGGCTTGTATTTCTTTTAGCCATCTCCACCAGATTTTGGCACCAAGAACTCTATTAAGAATTCTTGGGTCATGAAGACCCAGGCCACCATGGGACTTAGGTTTGCACACTCTGTCCCATGCCACAAGGGCCCATTTCTTATTTTCTTCTCCTTTCCCCCAGAGAAAGTCTCTCTGAATGTTTCTTATATTAGTAACTACACCGGTTGGTGCTAGGATGGCAGATAGCATATAGATAGGGATACTTTGGAGGACAATCTTAGTGAGAATCAGTCTCCCTGCTAGATTTAGTGCTCTATTTGTCCATTTGTTGATCTTGTCTTTTAGCTTGTTAAGTACAGGCTCCCAGATATCTTTGTGAAGTGGTTTGTCAGTGAGAGGAACTCCTAGGTACTTCGTAGGCAGTGAATCCCTTTGAAAGCCCAAAATTTTGGAAAGATTTCTTTGAATTAAAATATTTGTATTGAAAAAGAAAATATTAGATTTAGTAAGACTTATCTCTAACCCTGTTGCCTTGGAAAACTCACTCAGAATCTGTTTGAAAGCTTTGGCTTCCTTGACAGTGGGTGCGCCTTGAAGCATGGTATCATCCACAAATTGCTGATGTGTCACTGTGTCCCCACCTTGAGTGAGTCTCAGACCCTAAATTCTCCCTTCCTCCTTAGCAGCTCTGATAGCTCTCCCTAACCCTTCCATCATTAGAATGAAAAGGAAAGGAGAAAGAGGATCTCCTTGCTTGAGACCCCTAGAAGGCTTGAAAGTTCTTGAAGGAGAGCCATTGAGAAGGATAAAACAGCTGGCGGTGGTTACTAGCACCATAACCCATTTAATCTAATTGTGATGAAAGCCATAGGCTTTTAATATTACTCGTATGTATGACTAGCTAAGCTTGTCATAGGCCTTTGCTATGTCCAGCTGCATAATCATTCCTGCCTGTTTGTTGGTAATGAGTGAATGAACCATTTCATGAGCTGGAATTATATTATCTAAAATTTGTCTTCCTTCCACATAGCCCATTTGTTCCTCTGACACAAGGGTTGGGAAGAGAGGTTTGAGGCGGTAGGCAATGACTTTGGATATAATTTTGTATATCACATTGCATAAAGCTATAGGTCTAAATTTGTCTAGAGAGGTGGCCTTTTCCTGTTTTGGGATTAAGGCTATGAAAGATTCGTTGAGTGCCTTTAAGACTGTCTTAAATCATCGAGAGTCTTCCGCTACCTCCACAATGTCCTGTTTCACTATCCTCCAACAAGCTTTGAAAAAATCTACATTAAAGCCATCTGGGCCTGGTGCTTTCCCGTTTTGCATCTCTTTCATGGCTTCCTCTATTTCTTCCTCTGTTACTGGTCTATTTAGGTTGAAATTATCTTCTCTAGTAACCAATTTAGGGATGTACTGAGTAAATCTTTTCGTGGATTGGTATCTGTCTTCCGAGGTTTCCTCAACAATTTTCTGAAAATGCTGGAGTAGAACCTTCTCCATCTCTTCATGAGTGTTTCTCTCTATTCCATGCTGGTCTGTAAGTTTCACAATTCTATTGTTGTTTCTGTGAGCTATGGTGGATCTATGGAAGAATTTGGTGTTTCTCTCCCCTTCTTTAATCCATTGTACTCTGGATTTCTGTCTCCAGAATATTTCCTCTTGAAGACATCTATTGTCCCACTCTTGCTGAAGTGACTCTGCCATCTCTTTCCTTTCTTCTGTATAGCCTTCAGTTATAAGAATCTAGTTTATTTCCTTTAGTTTCTTTTCCACATCTTCCTTAGCTTTGAAGATGTTACCAAATTCTTTTTTATTCCACTCTTTGAGTCTGCCTTTAATGTGTTTGAGCCTGTTGTGTAGAAGGAACATTTTTGTACCTTGCAGGTGAAGCTCTTCCTTCCACCATTCTTCAATGTTTTTGAGGAAATCTGAATGTGTGAGCCAAGCATTCTCAAATCTGAAGGGGGTGTTCCTTGGTTTGCCAAATAGGGAAGCTTCCAATTGGATAGGCTAGTGATCTGAACCTCCAAAAGGTAGAATGAGTGCAGTAAAGTTGCCTCCCTTGAGAAGAAGTTCCTCTGAAACAATAAATCTGTCTAGTTTTGAGGCTACTTGGGTAGGTCCCCCTCTTTTGTTATTCCAAGTGAAGATTCCATTGCTTGTTTCCATGTCAACCAATTTCATATTGGTGATGAAGTTCTGGAAGGCAACTGAGTCTCTACCAAGTGTTCTAGTTCCTCCTTTCTTCTCCATGAGTGATTTTGTTATGTTAAAATCACATCCAAGTATCCAGGGTAGAGCTAGCTATATCTTCTTCACATCCTCCAGTGTTGTGAGGAGTCAAATTTTGTCCTCCATTGGTTGCGGTCCATAGACATTGGTGATCATGTAACATTGTCTGTCTCCCACCAGTTGGAAAATCAGTGAAAGGTGATGTCTGGATGCCTCCGCATCAATCACACCAAATTTTTGTGGATCCCATAGAGTCAGAATGCCACCAGCAGATTTATTTGCCTTAACTTCAAGGTATTCATATCTATTTAACCATTTGCTATGTTTTTCACAAATCCTCTGCACAGAGCATTTTGTTTCCTATATGAATACTATGTCAGGTTTTTCCTCTTTGATCCTTTTCCCTAGATTCCTCTGTTTTCTTCTGCTCCCTAGTCCTCTAATGTTCTAGGTTGTGATTTTCATTGAGGTGGGGTTTTAAAGGAGTAACTGGAAAGGTATTTCATCCTTCTTGAGTCAATCATGAGTTTTCCACACTCCAGTAGTAGTTCTTTCTGTCTTTTTCTTCCCCTCCTCTTGCCTGGATTCTTTGTTAGTTTTCCTGTTATTAATCCTATTGAGGAAGACCCTTTGTTTTCCTGGTTGTCATGTCCTCTTTTGACTCCTGCAGCTGTTTGGTGTGACTTGTTAAGGAATATCTGTTGGACCTTGTCCACATCCTCCTAAGGGATGGAGTTTATTCCCAGGTTCCCTCCTTGTTCTAGAAACTTTTCCAGCTCTAGGTTTTCCCTTTCTAGGATCTCCTGTAAATCTTGATCCTCTGTGCCACTTTCACTTTGAGACATTTCCTGGTATTTTTCTATTTCCATGGTACTCAAAGGATCCATTGTGTGTTCATTCTGTTCCTGCGTGAACTCCATGTTGGTCCCTCTTCCTTTCCCTTTTGTTGTCTTCTTCTCTGTACTCTCTTGATCCCCTCCATCTGCCTCTTTTTCTCCTAAGATCTCAAACCTCTTGTAACTTTTTGTTTTATCATTCCCAATAGGGTTCTTATGTGCTTTCCTTCCCCCTCCTTTTCCTCTTCCTTCTACTTTGGTAAAACCTGTCTGGTCTTTCCCTTTGCTAGTATTTAGGTTTTCCTCCCTTCTATTAAGAGGACAGTCTCTGGATAGGTGCCCATGCTCATGACATTTGTGACATCTGAACGGGATATGTTCATAGTCCACTATTTGAACCCATTCCTCGTCATAGACTTCTAGGATGACCTCATCTGGAAGGGCTCCTGATAAGTCCATCTCCACACATATACGGGCATAGGATGTATATTTTCCCCTTAGAGTTGCCTTTGAGATTTTTAAGAAATGACCTAATTTATTGCCTATAGCTTTTAAAGACTCTGGCATCCAATAATATAAAGGTAAGGAGTATAGTCTAATCTAGACCGGTACCAAAGTGAAGGTTTCGCGTTCTGGCATGAAGTTCATTGTCCATGGCCGCATATAGAGACCAGCAGCTACAAAGAAGTATGGCCCTCCTTCAAAAATCCTGTCTCTGTCTTCCATGTTCATAAACACCACAATAAAAAAGCCTTTAGGTCCAAGATGTATATTTAACTCCCCCTTTGGTTTCTAGTTGTATTTTATCCAGGTGTACAATGCTTTCTCTGATGGCCAAATCCCTATAAATTTGCATATGATGGCATAGTTTACCATGTGATCCCTGTGCGCTTACAGAGCTGGATCATTCAGAATAACCCAAGGTTTAGTTATGGTTTTAGGTTTACAGGGCCCCATCTTGGCTCTGTTCTCTGTTCCTTGACCTCTGTCTTCCTCTTTTTCCTCCTGACACTCTTCTTCGTGGGCCCCTTGATCTGCATGGATTTTGTTGCCTTACGCCTTCTGAGTTTCAGTTTTTTTTCTTGTTCTCCAAGGATTGTGTAGGTTTGTTCTTTTTCCCTCCTCTTCCTCTGTTTGCTACCATATTACTATAGGAGGGAGCAGAGCTCCCTCCTCCCTGTGTCTCCATGGGTGCCTGCTGCCCTCCTTCCCTCGCTTAGTGAAACCCTAGCACTAGAGTTCCACTGTCAGATTCCCCCCAAGGGAATAATATTAAACCCAAGGGACTAATATTATAAACCCAACATATATAAACCCTAAGATAAATATTATAAACACTAAAATAAACATGATTGACCATCGTTTATTTTCATATTGAGACAATCCTTATCACAATCCCATGTTGGACCATGGTTGACCATGGTTGACTTCATAACAAACCATGGTTGGCCGTGGAATAATAAACCCAAGAAATTGATATTATAAACCCAAAGGAACAATAAACCCAAGGGATTTATACTAAAACCCCACGATTAATATTAAACCCAATAATAAAAACCCTAATATTATAATCCCAATATTAAACTCTAAAATAATAAATCTAATATTAAATGCAATATTAGAAACCTAATCTTTGAAACCCTAATATTAAACCCCAATTTTTAATATTAGGGTTTCAAATATCGTTTTAATATTAGATTTATTATTTTAGAGTTTAATATTGAGATTATAACATTAGGGTTTTTATTATTGGGTTTAATATTAATCCTAGGGTTTTAGTATAAATCCCTTGGGTTTATTGTTCCTTTGGGTTTACAATATCAATTTCTTGGGTTTATTATTCCCCTAACAACCATGGTTTGTTATGAAGTCAATCATGGTCAACCATAGTCCAACATAGGATTGTTATAAGGATTATCTCAATATGAAAATCAATGATGGTCAGTCATGTTTATTTTAGTGTTTATAATATTTATCTTAGGGTTTATATATGTTGGGTTTATAATATTAGTCCCTTGGGTTTAATATTATTCCCTTGGGTTCATAATCCTTTGGGGTTTTAGTATTAATCACTTGGGTTTATTATTCCTTTGGGTTTATAATATCAATCCCTTGGGTTTATTATTCCCTTACTTTTATAATATCAATCATGATTAAACATTGTCAATGAGAGTCAACCATGGTCAGTCATGGTTGAATGTCGCATTGTGACAAGGATTGTCTCACCATGAAAATAAAATATGTTTATTTTAGTGTTTGTAGTATTTATATTAGGGTTTACCAATGTTGGGTTTATAATATTAGTGTCTTGGGTTTAATATTATTGCCTTGGGTTCATAATCCCTTGGGGTTTTAGTATTAATCCCTTGGGTTTATAATATCAATCATGGTCAGCTTTATTAATCTCTTGTGTTTGTAATATCGATCCCTTGTGCTTCTTGATCCCTTAGGTTTTTAATATTTATCCCTTGGGTTCACTAATTCCTTGGGTTTATAATATTAAACAGTTGGGTTTATTAGTTTCTTGGGTTTATACTATTTATAAACCCAAGGGATTTATATTAAACCCTAGTATTAATATTATAAACCCTATGAATAATATTATACCCAAGGAATACAAACCCTTACATTAATAAACCTAAGGGATTGATATTATAAATCCAAGGGAATAATAAACCCTAGGGAATAATTCTAAAATGCCAATGTGTTATAAACCCAAGGGAATAATGTTAAACCCAAGGGATTGATATTATAAAACTAAGGTATATAAATCCTAAAATAAAAATTATAAACCCTAAAATAAACCTAGTTCACTAAAATAAATATAGTTGACTACAGGAATACCACAATTTTAAAACATTGATTATGGTGACTATTGGAATTAATAAACCAAAGAGATTAATCCTTGGATTTATTAATCACTTAGGTATATAATATTAATCAAATAAGAGATGTTATTAAACATGATTAATATTGTATTAATGATGTTATTAATAGTTTTTTTAATTAATAATATTGTTTTCAAATTCATTATGATTAATGATAATTTTTATTTATATATTTTTAAAATATATTATTTATTTATAATAATAACTATTATAAATTTATAATAACTAATATTTAAAATTTTATTTTTTATATTTATAATAACTAATATTTAAAATGTTAATTTTTTTAAATATTTAATAACCTACAATTGTAAAGGGTGGAGATCACATATGAGATTTTTTTTATCTTATTTATGAATTCTTCATTGCAATTTATATATAAAATCATTTATACATTGGATTTAGTTTTAATATTAAACAGTAGGATTAATATTATAAACCTTATGAATAATATTATACCCTAGGAATGCAAACCCTTACATTAATAAATTTGAGGGATGATATTATAAACCCAAGGGAATAATTCTAAAACCCCAATGTGTTATAAACCAAAGGGAATAATATTAATCCCAAGGGATTGATATTATAGAATTAAGGTATATAAATCTTAAAATAAAATTATAAACCCTAAATTAAACCTAGTTCACTAAAATAAATCTGGTTGACTATGGGTTGACCACAATTTTAGAACATTGATTATGGTGACTATTGAATTAATAAACAAAAGAGAATAAATCCTTGGATTTATTAATCACTCGGATTTATAATAATCAAATACGAGATATTATTAAACATGATTAATATTGTATTAAGGATGTTGTTAATAATTTTTCAATTAATGATATTGTTTTGAAATTCATATTATTAATGATAATTTTTATTTATATATTATTTATTTATATTAATAAATATTGTAAATTTATAATAACTAATATTTAAAATGTTAATTTTAATATTTATAATAACTACTATTTAAAATGTTAATTTTTTTTAATATTTAACGACTCAAAATTGTAAATGATGGAGATCACATATGAGTTTTTTATTTTGTTTATGAATTTTTCATTGCAATTTATATATAAAACCATTAGTATATTGGATTTAGTTTTAATATTAAACCCTAGGATTAATATTATAAACCCTATGAATAATATTATACCTTAGGAATACAAACCCTTACATTAATAAACCTAAGGGATTGATATTATAAACCCAAGGGAATAATATTAAACCCAAGGGATTGATATTATAAAACTAAGGTATATAAATTCTAAAATAAAAATTATAAACCCTAAAATAAACCTAGTTCACTAAAATAAATATGGTTGACTATGGGTTGACCACAATTTTAGAACATTGATTATGGTGACTATGGAATTAATAAACCGAAGAGATTAAATCCTTAGATTTATTAATCACTTAGATTTATAATATTAATCAAATAAAAGATGTTATTAAACATGATTAATATTGTATTAACGATATTATTAATAGTTTTTTAATTAATAATATTGTTTTCAAATTCATTATTATTAATCATAATTTTTATTTATATATATTTTTAAAATATATTATTTATTTATAATAATAATTATTACAAATTTATAATAACTAATATTTAAAATGTTATTTTTAATAGTTATAATAATTCATATTTAAAATGTTATTTTTTAAAATATTTAATAATCTAAAATTGTAAATGGTGGATATCACATATGATATTTTTATCTAATTTATGAATTCTTTATTGCAATTTATATATAAAACCACTAGTAAAGTGGATTTAGTTTTAATATTAAACTCTAGGATTAATACTATAAACCTTGTGGTTAACCACAATTTTAGAACATGATTATGATGACTATGGAATTAATAAGCCTAAAAAATTAAATCCTTGGATTTATTAATCACTTAAATTTATAATATTAATTAAATAAAAGATGTTATTAAACATGATTAATATTGTATTAATTTTTTAATTAATAATATTGTTTTCAAATTTATTATTATTATTAATTTATATATATATATATATATAATAAATATTATAAATTTGTAATAACTAATATTAACGTGTTGTGAATTTGTGTATATATATTTTGTAACAACAAAAAATAACTAAAAAAAGCAAAAATGGGCCATTCCATGCAAACACCTAAAGTAAATAATTCAAAGTTTTTAAGGCCGAAACAAAACACTCAAAACAAAATCAATACAAAGAAATGTTCTGAGAAGGGAGTATCATATTTGATGCCTAATGCAATGGAAGACTCCACGTTTTCATTCCAGAGTGCCAATATCCCATCGAATCACTCTACGATGGTCATGCCTTGGTCAACCTCCACACTTTCACGATGGACTGCCTATTTATCATAACCATTCAACGTAAAGGATTATTTTCAAAGTACAAGTACCTCAACCTTCATTAAATTTGGGATTCACATTATAATTTTAAAATTTTAAAAATTAAATGTTAATTCTATCTTAAATATTTTTAATATATATAATAACTAATATTTAAAATGTTAATTTTTAATATTTATAACCACTAATATTTAAAATGTTAATTTTTTTAAATATTTAATAACCTAAAATTTAACATTTTAAATATTTAATAACCTAAAATTGTAGAGGGTGGAGATACATATGTTAATAATATGTTATAATTTAGTTAAAGTTAGGGTTTTCCTTATGTCATACTTCCTATTCACATGTTATTGTGAAATGCCAAGAAATAAATAGTAGTTTCAACAGGTTGTAAATGCGGAAGAGCGCACTCTAAAGCCAATCGACGTAATTAATGAATTTAGTGATTTGACGGAATGGCAAGAATGGGTTACCAGCATGGAGGAAAATGCTATTAAATGCCATTTTTGTTATTAAGAAAAAGATGAAGATTTAACTTAATTTTTTTCTTGAGAAAAAATCCTGAACTTAAAACCATGCATTTGTTGGAACAGATGTAATTTGCCTGGCCTTTTTGTACTTATAGGTTTAGGCAAAATAGATATAGCAACATAGATTCGCAGTTTCAATTACCGCCAAAAACCAATTAATGAATTTAGTGATTTGATGGAGTGGCAAGAATGGGTTACAAGCATGGACGAAAATGTGATTTTTTGTTTTTAAGAAAAAGATGAAGATTTAACTGAATTTTTTTTTCTGAGAAAAAGTCCTGAACGTAAAACTATGCATTTGTTGGAATAGATGTAATTTGCCTGGCCTTTTTGTACTTATAGTTTCTGGCAAAATAGATATAGCAACATAGATTAGCAGTTTCAATTACCGCCAAAAACCAATAAAAATAATCTATTTTAGATCTATTTAAATTGCTTCCAATCCAGCCTCGATGCCCTCCTCGTTTAGTCACTGCCTGAACTATGATGACCGAAGCTGCTCTTGCCATCAGGGAATTGATCATAGAAATATTCCTGTAAGGCTACTACAATAAACAACTCGGCTACTGCGATCAAGAAAAACTGAGGAATTAAGCAGAAAATGCTGAGAGGGATTGGGGTTGTAGGTCGGTCGAGCAAGTCATGAGATTTTGCAACATGGATCCTAATGTTTTCTGTCAGAGCTGCAGACACGATGGATAGTATAAGTAAAAGGAAGCCGATTCCAATCCTTTGAAGA
Source organism: Pinus tabuliformis (assembly GCA_031772625.1). Lineage (NCBI taxonomy): Eukaryota > Viridiplantae > Streptophyta > Pinopsida > Pinales > Pinaceae > Pinus > Pinus tabuliformis. The sequence goes on along the minus strand of CM062804.1, from coordinate 1,333,462,420 downwards.
ACAATTATTCATCTTTCATTGCGTGTTATTCTTCTGGCCAGTGGTACAATACAATGATTAAACATAACCACTGAAACAAGTGCAGAAAGTGGTTGGACTACCAGAAGAGAAGATACTGGCACTTGGAAGTGGGGACCTAGTTTTCTATCCATGGTACTGCCTTGCTTTAGGAAGAGCGATATGCTCAGTGAGAATACCATTCTAAAGATTAAGCAAGAGAACCAGATGGGTGCTAGCCTCAAGATAAGCTTGGTTTCCTCTACTTGAGTTACTGGGCAAACATACCATGGGTTTGGCTCTTTTCTTCTCCCTGTATCAGTATTCCATGCTGAAGAGTCTGGTACCATTATGGCCGCTTTGTCTAGAAACCTAATACATTGCCAATGAAAAAAGGAGATATCAAAATAATAATGATTGCTTTTTCTTCCAAATTTTGTCAAAAGCAGGTGAATTGTTTTCATTGAATTTTTGTGAAAAACTTAGTAAAAACTTACTGAAAATTATCTGTGTGCACTAGCAGCTTCGGACCGGATTTTATGAACTCAACATCCTCATCCTTCTCGTAAAACAAGCTTATGTCTGAAGGCATGCTGATATTTCTTTTTCTTATAGCAGCCACTGCAACTTGAGCAATTCCTATTAAAATATAAAACTCACTCACTTTATATTCATCATTTACTCAATTACATTTCACTTATATAGGAACTCAATTCTGTTCAATAACTAACTATTCTGTTCAACCAACTATTCTGTTCAATAACTAACTATAACTAACTAATCCTATTTCTTCATTATTCTCACTTGAGCTGGGGTGAGAGGGCAGGTGAGGAAGGCCGAGTGGTGTGTGCCACCTGCGTGGAGCCCAGCAGAACCGGACTCGTCGAGCAGGAAAGGCGACCTGCTGTGTGAGGCCAGTTTGTGGTGCAGCGTGAGAGCCGTGAGGCGGAGCTGCGTGTTGCTGTGTGTTGGTGCAGCGTGAGAGCTGTGAGGCGGAATTGCGTTGCTGCGTGTGGACAAAAGGCACAGAGCCTGCGTCCAAGTGGAATTGCTGTGATTTCTGTTTTAGCCTGAAGCAAGGGTGTACGTTGGTGCTGTCAAGAACTGAGGCAGTGAGGCAATCAAGTGGTGTGAGTTTGTAGAGTGTGCCACTGTTTTTTCTGAAGTCGTCGTTTGAAGAGGAAGAGAGCTGCCGTGAGTCCTGCACGCGGAGAGGAAGTTCGACGGCCGCTGCTGCCATAAAGCTGTTCGTGAAAGACGTGAACGGAAGACGGAGTTGTGCGTGGAGGTAAAGTTTGGTTGTCTGTTTTTTAATGGTGAAAGACGCGTTGTGTGAAGCCGCCAGCCGAGACGTGTTGTGTGAAGGAGAGCCACAACCTGCGTGAGGACAAGGATTGCTGCGCGTTTGCGTGAGGACGTGAAGGGGAAGAGAGCTCTTGTTGTTGGAGCTGTTCGCTGCAGAGCCGTCAGCCGGGAAAAGGCCTGCGAAACCCCAGCCGGACGAGAAGTTATGTGCGTCATTGTTGCACAGTTAATTCAAGATTGAAGGCTGCCGCTGTTTCTCCCTATTGCTGTTTGAAGGGCCGTGAGAAGCCAAAGCCAGGAGTCGAATTTTAATTCAAGATTGAAGGCTGCCGCTGTTTCTCCCTATTGCTGTTTGAAGGGCCGTGAGAAGCCAAAGCCAGGAGTCGAATTTTGAAGACTGCCGCAGAATTTTGAAGACTGTCGAGAAGTTGTCGAGAAGCAAGAGTTGCTGGTGGCTAACGTGCTGTCGAGACGGAGCAGTGGTGCGTTTGTGTGCCGAGGATTGCTGTGTGAGTTTGCTGTTTTGAGGCCGTGTTGGCGTGGTGAACCCCAGTTCCGGAGGGTGCAGTTTGATGCGGAGAGTCCGTTGTGCAGTGAGTGTGTGCGCTGTGTTTGAGGTTTTATGTTTTGCCTGGTGTTTGTGCAGATTCTTTGATTTGCGTCTGCCAGAACTTTGCTGGTGTTTTTGCAAGTTTCTGTTCACCATTTCTATTACCGTGGTCATATTCTTTTTCAGTCGGCCCGGTTTTCTTTGCAGAGAGAGGCTGTAGAAAAGGTGTTGTTTGAAGTGTGATAAAGCTAACTGATATGTCTATTTTTTTAGACTTTTTTGACGATGATCCTTTTAATGATCATTTTTTCATAAACCCATTTGGGATTAGCAGTATTCTTGCGTCCATTGACAAAGAGTTTCATGTTGTTGAGGATCATGCTGTTGAAGAAATCACTCATGTTGTTGAGGATCACGTTGTTGAAGAAATCACTCATGTTGTTGAGGATCAAGCTGTTGAAGACATCACTGAGATTAAAACTTGCCCGGTTGTTAGAAGTGTTATTGGATCTACTTTCAAAGATGACTGCATTTTGGTGACTCCTTCGTTGGTTCCCCATGGAAAGTGGGGAGAACATGAATTAAATTACCTCGTTCGAGATCTTGTATTGCCTCTCCATCCAAAAGCGGTTGTTGACGTTCAGTATGTACGCAAGGAGCAAAGGAATTTCATAAGGAAACCCAAAAAGGTGAAGATGAAACTGCAACAGCAATGGAAAAGGAACAAGCATGGACCTTTTAATAAGAAGACAAAAATGAAATGTTTTGTTGTAAGCCTAGCTGAGACTTAGACCAGCAGGCAAGATAAAGTTTAAGTCGTCATCATTAAGAATATATATAGTTTGTTATATAGTTGGAATTAAGGGGGAGTGATAGAAAGGTATCAATCCCAACTACCCTCTGTTAATGCAGTAGTTACAGCAGATGTTCAAAGTACAAGTTCTAGAAGTCAAGTTAGGTATGGTAGAAAATCCATTTCTCCATTAAGGGAGGATGTGAGAATAATGAAGAAATAGGATTAGTTAGTTATAGTTAGTTATTGAACAGAATAGTTGGTTGAACAGAATAGTTAGTTATTGAACAGAATTGAGTTCCTATATAAGTGAAATGTAATTGAGTAAATGATGAATATAAAGTGAGTGAGTTTTATATTTTAATAATTCCAGTGATGGCACTGCGTAGAGGAACCTTGTGTCTGTATAATGGAGTCCCACAGAGAAATAGTACAGTTGTCATAGCCATAGCCACTGTGACAATCCCGAATCCCAATCCCCAACTTACATTCTCTTGGATGTAGGAAATAATTGTGATTTGAATTATTGAATTGAAGTAGTGGATTTGGAGAAATGCCAACCGTCAAGCGTCTCATCATTGAGATAACTGCGTGTGCCATGTTGTCCATATAGAAGGAAAATTGTCGCTCTATATTGTTTCATATATCTTTTATTGTTTTTTTTAATATCATTTTTGTTAATCTTTATAGCTGGAGATAAACGTTTCATGATTAATAACTGCATGTGCCAGGTTGCTCACATAGGGGAAAATTGTAGTTTTATATTGTTTCATATACTTTTTATTGTTTTTTTAATATCATTTTTGTTAATCTTTATAAGTGGAGATAAATGAGAGGCACAGTAAAATTTTAATCATCATTTGGTAAAAAATTAATTTAAGTAGGGTTTAAACAACTGATTTAGATATGCAAGGAAGTTATGGCTTTTAATTTCATCTATTGATGGAGTGCCCACGACAATAATATATTGGCATCTCTTAGATTAGACCATCAAATCAAAGGGATTAATTAGCAAAAAGATTAAAGTGCCCAATTCCAATAGGAGGGAAGCCTGTCTGTGTAATTAGAAGCGATGAGTTGACAAAGATCTACTGGTATTGGTTTTGTTGTGCTAGTATTGCACTTTGCAATGCCCTCGATTGCTCCTACAATCAGCAGCTGGAGTTGTTTATTCTTAATTAGATTTTAATGTTTGATTTTCTCAGGATGGGATGCAGATCCAGTTAAAATCGACGAAATTAGGAACCTACGTGGTTGCAGAAGATGGAGGAGGACAAACAGTGGCAATAAACAGAACTAATACCTCGAATGCTATCTCAAAACAATTGATATGGTTCAGGGTACATTCTTTGAACTGCAGGTTCAAGCCTTGTCGCAATAAAACTCCATATGAAGTAGTCAGTTTCACCTTCAAAGTTCAACCTGAACTAAGCTTTCGAGTTCGCAGGTAGCCTCCAGACTCTTCACAATGATTGATATGCGGTATCGTCCTGTCAGGATTTTCTAATGCCAATCTTAGCATGATTCGACAATGTTTGCGATATTGTCCTGTCGGAATTTTTAATGCCAACCTTAGCATGATTCGACAATGTTTTTTTTCAACTGAAGAAATTGAGTCCAAAGCAGTTTACATAATTTTGTTTAAGAAAGATGCCAGGAGCATCTTATATAGTCGTGCCCAAGAAAAAATAAACCACGATAAACTCCTGCCTAAAAAAATTAGACCACGAGACTTATAAGGAAAAAACCTCCTCCACACGACTAGATCTCTCTGTCACGCCCTCAATTCTTTTTTCGTGAATTGACTAACATGTGGCATCGGCCAAACACTTAAATTTTTCCTTCGTTAACATGTTTCCCAAACTACGCCTAACATTCATCTTATTTACCATGTTTAAAACATTAATGTGTGGAATACATTAATAAAACACATAGACATAGTCCAACAATATGCCAGTAAGAATTATAATCAAATTCTGTTTTTGTTACAAATGACCGGGAGAAGAACTCAACTGGTGTTTTTACACTTATGCAAAAATCGTTGTCGTGCAGCTCGACCGGTTCACTGACTCGGCTGCTGCATCGTTTAGCCCTTCACAATACCCAACTCGGCATTTCACTCGAAAGCCCTATCGTTCATCGTATCGTTTCTTATCGCACGACTTGCCACACCCGCAGCGCATCATTTACCCCTGCATGATCCACCATTCACAACCTTCGTTGCGCGCTGCACGATTCTGTCGCACCGCAGTTCGTCGTTCACTACTGCCCGACTCACTGTGCCACAGCTCGTCGCTTCGTTCGGCAGGCACCCAACACCGGGTCGACGCACCTAAGTCTCTCGCGCCCACCTTCATCGTTTGTTCGTTTATCTGGTGGTGTGACCTGTGGCTCATCCGCCAAGTCTGTTCGCACTCCGGCAACCACCCACCCGTTCCTGCATTTGCGTTCGACTTTCACCGCCCATCATGCGGCCTCATCCCACCTCGCCGCTAAGGCAGCTCGCACCCAAACCGCAGAGCTAACTCCTTAACCATGAGATGATCCGATTGTTGAATGAATTTCCCACCAACGCCTTCGACCATTTATATGATGGCTCGCCCAAGTGGGGGCTTCGGCCGATGGCCAAGCCGACCCGACTTTTGGCTTTTCACCATGTTTAGCTTGTCAGCTTTGGTGTGGGGTGCCCACTCGTGGGACCGCCCACCCATATAAGTTCGCAAGCTCATGACACTTAGTCATTTTTCCAACGACCCGTCGCGTGTCAACTTGCCCACTCGCCTAGCCATCTCGTCGCCCCGTTTGGGCGCGCACCCGACTCACCGCTCCGACCGCCCGGCTCGTCACCCGCTTGTTGTGTGCCTATCGCCAACTCTCACCCAAAGTTCAATTAAACGCGCCTGTTTCGCCCAACCGTGCCAATGACTCGTGGGCGTTACATTCTCCCCCACCTAAAGTCATTGTCATCCTCGGCAATCCGGCTATCCTTCGTAACTTCTTGTCATACTTCACAATCTTCTTCTTCCACCTCCATAGTGAGTCCTCCATTTCCCAGCTATCCTCCTCCAGTGCATCCTTCCATCTAATGAGAAATTCTCGTCTCATGTTACTCCCAAGTCTCGTCGTTCGAAGATCCAAAATCTTCTCCAACACAAGATTTGGTTTGTCAACAATCATGGTTGGTCCCCTCAGTGGCTCCACTCTATCTGGATGTTCTGCATCAAGTCAACACTTCTTCAACTGACTGATATGGAAAACAGGATGTCTCATATGCATGTGGTGCGGAAGCTCCAGCTCATAGGCAACCTCCCCACTCGCTTTTTCACTCGAAATGGCCCTTCATACCTCCTCGTTAAAGATCTTGCAGTCCCCTTAGGTGGCTGAAACTGAACTCTGGTGATCCTGAGAAAAACTGTATCTCCCACACTAAAGTGTGCATCTCGCCTGTCCTTATGTGCCCATTTCTTCATCTTCATTGCAGCTTCATGAAAGCGCAACTGTGCTAACTACAAGGTCTCATCCGAAGCCTTCATGAACTTCTTCGCATGAGGACTCCTCAAGAAACCTCATGTCACTACGGTGTGCGGAGCGACTGGCAGCTGCCCATTTACCAACTCAAATGGACTATACCCTGTTGCAAAACTCTTCTGCATGTTGTAGTTGAACTGAGCTACATCCAAGAGTTCAGGCCAATTCTTCTGATCAACCGTCACATAATGTCTCAAGTAGTTCTCTAGCAATGCATTGATTCGATCAGTGTGTCGACCTGTTTGCGGATGGTAACTCGAACTCATCAACAATTTTGTCCCAACTAGCTTGAACAGTGTGGTCCAAAATTTGCCTATAAATCGCGGATCTCGGTCCAACACAATGCTCAATGGCATTCCCCAATACTTCACTATGTTCTTGAAGAACAACTCTGCAGTCCTCTCGGCTCCACAAGGTATCTTTGTTGGAACAAAGACAACATATTTGGAAAAATGATTGACCACGACCATGATCCCATTATACCCTTGTACCTGCGGTAACTGAGTGATGAAGTCCATCGAGACACTCATCCATGGTCTCTCTGGAATCGGTAAAGGCTGCAACAATCCTCCCTGCCTTTGAGTGTCCGATTTGTCCTGCTGACAAATGATGCATGTATGTACATACTCCTCTACATCCTCCCTCATCTTTTCCCAAAAGAATCCTCTCTCCAATAATGCCAAAGAACGACGCTACCCTGGGTGGCCAGCCCATGGAGAATCGTGGCATTCCTTCAAAAGGTGCCTCCTAAGCCCAGATGACTTTGGAACATAGAGTTAGTTCCCAAAGAACAAGAGTCCATCTCGGAGAAAAAAATTTCGTGTCTTCCCCTCCTTTATCTGCTTCACTATATTCTGTGCTTGAGTATCAGTCTCAATGCTCTCCTTGAGCTTATTCTGCATCTCTTCTGTCATCTGTACTTGACTCCTACTTCGTGTTGCCCGGTCTTCCTCCCCCTCCAATGCTGCTAGTTGTCCCTTCCTACTAAGGGCATTTGCAACTACATTGAGTCTACCCAGTCTGTACTCAATAGTCATGTCAAACTCTGCCAAGAAATCATGCCAGCGAGCTTGCTTTGCTGACAGCTTTGGTTGTGATGCAAAATAACTCGCTGCAACGTCGTCAGTCTTGATAAAAAAAGGTTTCCCAATCAGGTAATGTCTCCATACCTGCAAACAATGGATGATCGCAGTCATCTCCTTCTCATGAACCGGATACCTCTGTTCTCTATCCTGCAACTTCCAACTCTCATACACCACTGGATGCCCATCCTGCATAAGAACCCCTCCTATGGAAAAATCTGAAGCATCTGTGTGTACCTCAAACAGTTGTTCAAATTCCGGTAACTTCAGTATCAGTGCTGAAACCATCCTCTTCTTCAAATCATCAAATGCCATTTGACATTTCTCCATCCAACTCCATCGCTTGTCCTTCTTTAGAAGGTCTGTCAGTGATGATGTTACTTTGGAATACCCCTCTACAAACTTCCGTTGGTAGTTGGTCATGCCCAAAAACACCCTCATATCATGGACATTCTTTGGTTCAACCCAATCCTCTATCGCCTTCACCCTGTTTGGCTCCATCCATATGTACCCTTGACCCACAATGTGTCCAAGGAACGAAATCTTAGTTTGGGCAAACACACACTTCGACTTCTTCAAGTACAACTGACTCTTCTTCAGTGCCTCGAACACCAAATCCAAGTGCTTCTTATGATCCTCCATGTTATCACTGTACACCACGATGTCATCCAAATACACCACCACAAATGAATCCAAGTATGGACGTAGTACATCGTTCATCAAAGTGAAAAACGTAGCAGGAGCATTGCACAACCCGAATGGCATGACAAGGAATTCAAAGCTTCCATACCTTGTCATGATCGCGGTCTTCCTCTCATCTCCTTCTGCTATCCGCACCTGATAGTACCCATGCCTCAAATCGAGCTTGGAAAATACTCGGGCTTTCACAAGCTTATCGAAGCAATCTGTAGCTAATGGCAAAGGATATATGTTCTTTATCGTTTGCTTGTTGAGAGCACAATAATCACAGCACATCCGTAGCTCATTCGTATCTTTCTTCTGTTGGAACAATACTGGAGCTCCATAGGGGGACCTTGAAGGTCTGATGAAACCTGCATCATTTAACTCCTTTAACTGCCATTTCAACTTCTCTAACTCAGGTCTTGACAACCGATAAAGAGCTTTAGCCGGAGGTTGTTTCCCTGGCTCTAGCTCAATGCTATGGTCCACCGCATGCCTTGGTGGAAGCTTCTTTGGTAGCTCATCGGGCATCAAATCTGCATACTTGGCCAGCACCTCGGAAATTTCTGCTGGAAAAGTCGTCCCCACTCCATCATCTTTGTCGACCTCTCTGATGACTGTCGCATATATCTCCACATCTTACTCTCGCATAGCCTTCTCCAAACTCATTGCAGAAACAAGGTGCACCTTGACTTCCTTCCTTTGCTTATGAGTAGGCAAATTCCAAGTCTGTGATCCTCCAATTAGCATAACCTCATCGTAGAAGGGGACAATAACAGCTATATTTCCCTTCAAGAAATCATGCCCCAATATCACATCAAAATCGTTCATCTCTGTCACCATGAAGCCCAACTGACCTTGCTAGTCTTTGATTTGCACCAGCACTTCATGTGCCAATCCTGTCACTCTAGCACTTGAGTTCACTACCTTGACTTCCACATCTGATGGAAAAATCTGCAGTCCAACTTCTCTTGCTAGCCATTTCGTCATGAATTTGTGCATGACCCTTGTGTCCCCAGTGCTTGGATGGTCTTTCCATGAACCACCAAGTCCAAGAAACCCAAACTATGAATCCAAGATTTCCTGCACACAACTTCAGACTACATACATACCTGGTCTCTACAATTTCCTCTAATACCATCTGTCACGCCCTCAATTCTTTTTTTGTGAATTGCCCAATGTGCGGCATCGGCCAAACACTTAACTTTTTCCTTCGTTAACATGTTTCCTAAACTACGCCTAACATTCATCTTATTTATCATGTTTAAAACATTAATGTGCGGAATACATTAATAAAACACATAACCAGCAAGAGACACAGTCCAACAATATGCAAGTAAGAATTATAATCAAATTCTATTTTTGTTACAAATGACTGGGAGAAGAACTCGACCGACGTTTTTACACTTACGCAAAAATCGTTGTCGTGCAGCTCGGCCGGTTCACCGACCCGGCCGCTGCACCATTCAACCCTGCACAATACCCAACTCAGTGTTTCACCCGAACGCCCTATCGTTCACCGTATCATTTCTTATCACACGACTTGTCGCTCCCGCAGCGCGTCGTTTACCCCACACGATCCACCGTTCACAACCTTCATTTCACGCCGCATGATTCTATCACACCGTAGTTTTCGTTCACCGCTTCCTGACTCGTTGTGCCACAACTCGTCGCTTCGTTCGGCGGGCGCCCAACACCGAGTCGTCGCACCTAAGTCTCCCTCGTCCACCTTTGTTGTTTGTTTGTTTGCCCAGCGGTGCGACCTGCGGCTCGTTCGCCAAGTCTGCCGGCGCTCCGGCAACCGCCCACCCGTTCCTGCGTTTGTCTTCGACTTTCACCGCCTGTCGTGCGGGCTCATCCCAGCACGTTAAGGCATCTCGCACCCAAACCCTAGAGCTACTCCTAACTGTGAGATGATCCGATTTGTTGAATGAATTTCCCACCAATGCCTTCGACCATTTATGTAAGGACCTGCGGTCCATGTGATGGGCAGGACGCACTCCACTGTGCGAAGGAAGGCGAGCTGCAGCTAAAAAAACAAGTGCGAAAAGGTAAAATGCACATGAGGAGATGTTTGGTTGTGAGTTTATATGGCGGGGACGAGCTGGGCAAGTCACCCACGGGCCGACCAAACGTGGAGGAGTGTTGGGCGAGTATGAGGGGGCGGTCCCATGAGTTGGGCGGGCCGACCCACCTCACGAGCGAGCTAACACAAGTTTGGGAGGTTGGCTGAATGAAGGATGGAAGGTCGGCCGGGTGGCATGACCGCACCAACCAACCGTATACATAGGCGAATGGAAGGTGGAGCAAAGGCATCAATGAACCATTTGATCATCATACGAGCTCGAGCATCCAAGGAAAGGTGTGAAGGAGTTTGGGTGCAGGACGAGTGCGAAGGCGCAGGCGTAGAGGTGCAGAACTGCACGGGTTCATGCGCCTGCCCGCTGGGTAGGTTTGCACGCAGGCTGGACGAGTTGGTGTAACAGGTAAGTCGGGGGGTGGGTTGCACGAAGGCACCCGCCCGATGGTCGAACGAGTTTGGTAGGCAGGCCGCACAAAGGCGCGCCCGCCAGGTGAACGAGTTGGTAGTGGGTTGCATGAAGGCGCCCCCGGTTGGTAACATGGGTGGAGGGCCACACGAAGGCGTGCCTACCCGCAGTTGAATGGACACGGGTGGAGGGCCGCACGAAGGCACACCTGCCGGTCGATTGAACGGACTCAGGTGGAGGGTGCACGAAGGTGAAACGAACTCGGGTGGAGGGTGAAACGAAGGCGCCCGCCCGCGGTTGAACGAGTTCGGGTAACGCTGCACGAAGGCACCTACCCGTGGTGAACGAGTTCGGGTGAGGCTACATAGAGGTGTTTCCCAACAACTGGATGAGTTGGAAATTGGCTAAGTGTGGATTGTGGAGGTAACCACTGTGCAAGGTGTGCATGAGGTGGGAAACTCGTGGGCAAGACACGAAGTCTGAAATTTGTCTAAGTATGAAACTTGGTGTTTCCAAGGTATTACTTGTAATTTTATAAAATTAGAAAATATATTGAAATCGGACAAACTCATTCCAGGGAGTTGCCCCTTCCTTTATATTGTTGCAATTGTGTTATATATGTATAATTGCTGTGGATAATGAATGTGTATGGGTGTTCATTTGTATAAAGGCTAATAATAATACTTGGTGAAGAAACATAAACTAAGAATTGAATGTTAAGGCGTAGTCCATGAACATAAGTATTAGTGAAAAGAAAGTGTTTGGTAGTGCCGCACCTCGCTATAAGCGGTTGAAACACACCGCAGGTGTAGGGGCGTGATAGGCGGTATCAGAGTTGATCAGGGCTTGTGTTGAAGAACTGATACACACCTGCACTTCGTGATAGGTGGTATCAGAGTAGGGTTGCTCGTGTTGAAGTGTTGAATTTGATTCAGGGTTGAAGAAGCATGACAAAGTGACAGTGGAAACAGGGACTTGCAGGTGAAGGAAGTTGGTTTCACATACAAGTGAGACAAGAACTGGTTCGGTTTTGCAGGGAACTTGGTGAAGCTGGTGGATGGTCTATACTAGATCACAAAGAAGGAAGCTGTTGGCAGAAATGGCAGGTGAAACTCATGTTGTATCGGGTGAATCTAGCCACAATGCAACCGAGGCTTTCATAGAAAGGATATTGGAAAGAATGGAGGAATTGGAGACCTACTGGACTTCAAGAATGGCCGTGGTCGTTAAGGATCAAGAAGCCAATGTGAAGATGAGGGAGGAACTCGATGAACTCCGGACTCAATATGAGTACACTGATCTTAAGTGTACACAACTTGAAGATGAAGTCAAGGAGATTGGAGAAGCAAGAGACCAAGGTTTGGCATAAATCTTGAACTTGCAGAAATCTCTTGATGATGCAAAGGATGAGATTGCGGTGTTGAAGAAGGTCGTGAGGCATAACTCAGGTGGAGGAGTGTCTCATGTGAAGATCAAGGAACCAGAATCTTATGATGGTACAAGAAGTGCGAAGACTCTTAGTAACTTTCTCTGGGATATGGAGCAATACTTGGAACGCTTGGGTCTATCCGATGATGAGACAAAAGTGAAAGTGGCTGCTCAATTCTTGACGAAGGATGCTAATATGTGGTGTCGAAGAAGGATGGATCAGATTGCTAGTGGCAGTGTTGATGAAATAACTTTGTGGGATGACATGAAGAAGGCTTTCCAAACCCACTTTAGTCCTCAGGATGAAACATAGGAAGCAAGGATGAAGCTTAACTTTATTAAGTAGATAGGGAACCTACAGCCATATCAGCGAGATTTTGCAAGTGCAGTTCTGGAACTTCCTGACATGGCGGAGAGGGACAAGGTGTTCAATTTCATTATTGGGCTGAAACCTTGGGCATGCAATGAAGTGAAGAGGTAGAAGATAAATACACTTGAGGAAGCTTTTGTTGCTATGGATCGACTCGTGGAGCATTATGATGAAACTTCTAATGAGAAAAAGAAGAAGTTCAATAAGCCGAAAGAGAAGAAGAAGGATGATGCTTCGAAATCAGCTGAGAAGATGAAGATGAAGAAAGCCTTGAAGTGCTGGATATGTGTTGAACCACATACGGTGAAGAATTTTCCTTCCAGACCAAAAGTGGCCGCTATTGCACAGTCTAGTACGAAGAAAGAAGAAGCTTCTGTGCGGATGATGCAAATACTTGGAGCTGCTGTTGCTACGGAAGTGGTCTCTGAGAGAGATCCTGAGAGCAATAGCTTGGAGTATGTTCGAATGAAGATTGGGGGTGTTGATGTGCTCACTATGGTGGATAGTGGGGCTACCCACAACTTCATGAGTGAAGATGTTGCAAGAAGGATTGGGTTGAAATTTGTACCGGTGAAGGCACAAATGAAGACAGTGAATTCTCCTCTTGATTTCATGATTGGTGTAGCTAAAAAGGTGGACACAACACTAGGTGAGTGGACCAATAATGTCGACTTCACTATAGTGTTGATTGATGACTATGAAGTTGTACTAGGAATGGAATTCTTGAAACAATATGATGCTATGATTGTTCCACATTTGAAGAAGTTGTACATTTACGATGGAAGGGAAGATGTACCCATTGGTGTTCCAACCATTGGTGTGACAAGGCCTGATTGTAAACTAGCAGTGATGAAGATGGAGGACAAGAAGTGCTTGGATGATGTGTGTAAGCAGTTGTCTACTATTGAGGCAAAGCTTACTGAACAGTGATTGGTTATCAGGACACTATCTGATAGTATCTTGGATTTGTCAAGAAGGCTAGAGGAGGTTGAGGATGATGACGACGACGATGTTTATGAGATTGAATATCCATGAGGAGGATTGGGTTGCATATCTACAGAGGATGGAGATAGAGGATCCTGACAGATGGATTGAGCTTATTAGTGAGGGTGAGCCTTCAGGGTCTACTCCCTCCACATCTTCTTAGGTAACTTAGAAGACGAGGCTCATTATTAGTTTCTCATGGCAGTGAGTCCTTGAAACAGGTTGAGCAGGTATGACAGATGGTGCAGGAATGGTTTGGCATTAGCATCATGACATGTTGCAGATGGGATGGAGTTTCCATGGACCTGAGCATGGGTGAGATTCTTGGTGAGTCCAGGATGTGGCAGAGTCTGAGAAAGACTGATGTAGGCATAAGGATGTGCATTCTTATGGTTTGAGCGTGACAGTTGGACTGATCACCTAACTAGTTTGAATCATGAGGTTCGAAAGTGTGCAGAGAGATGTTGGCATTATGTTGGAGTATCTTGACGACAGTTCACAGGATGGGACGACACATGGTGGAGACAGTTGTTTTACATATGTTGCAGGGATGTTTGCAGTGTATGGACTGATCGATATCATGGACTAGGGATGAGACAGTTATTTTGATGAGATGAGGATCTTGGTGGCAGATGGTTACCGGGATGGTATATTGTCGAGGACGACAATGACTTTAGGTGGAGGAGGATGTAAGGACCTGCGATCCGTGCGATGGCAGGACGCACTCCACCGTGCGAAGGGAGGCGAGCTGCGGCTAAAACAATGAGCGTGTGAAGGTAAAATGCGCATGAGGAGATGTTTGGCTGCGAGTTTATATGGTGGGGACGAGTTGGGCAAGTCACCCGCGGGCCGACCAAACGTGGAGGAGTGTTGGGCGAGTATGAGGGGGCGGTCCCACGAGTTGGGCGCGCTGACCCACCTCACGGGTGAGCTAACATGAGTTTGGGAGGTCAGTTGAATGAAGGATGGAAGGTTGGCCGGGTGGCACGACCGTACCAACCAACCGTATACATAGGCAGATGGAAGGTGGAGCAAAGGCATTGTTAGTGTCAGCCTTTATAGTCTTCCTCCAGTGATCAAATATGCGCTTACAAAGTGATTTTAAGGTGTCAAGGTCAATTTTGTCATTTCAAAGAGTCTTCAAGCAAAATTTGGTCACTAGGCGTTAGGTCTAAGGTTTGCTTTCACTCTGTTCAAAGTTGCCCAAATGTCAGTCTATGTCACTATTCAGCTGAGTCTATCATCATTCATATGGTTGTTATCATCATATCAGGTTCCACTGGGTCATGTTACACCTTGTTCATGCTTCAGTTGCGCCTAGGCAAGGTTCATTTCCCTCTCCTAGGGTTTTGAAGGCAATTTCTCTTGAATGGTCAAATCATTAGCAAAACTTGTATCCAGATGTTCATACACCTTCCCCTATCCTTCATGTACCTTAATAAACACTTCCCATCACTGAGATTCCCCAAATTCCTCATTTTTCCACAAACCCTAGTTTCTTGCTACAACTTGGCAATTTTCTAGGTTGGGCCTGTATTTTGCCCTTTTGGACCCCTTCCTCTCACTCGATCTCTGATATTCCACTTTCCCCTACTTCCTAACATCCCTCCCTACTTCCAAAAATTTCCTCAAGAATTTAGAAGCCCCTTATCCCCTTCATTTCGCTTCATTTCGACAAAATCCCTTGTTTCACACATCGGGATAGGTTTCACTCAAATGATGTTCAGAGCAATAAAAGATGAATTTTAGAAAACTGAGAGAATTTTTTGTTCACGACATGCCAAGGAAGAAAAACCTCCTTCACTTTTTACACAGGTATAACGGTTTTGGCGAAATGTCAAAAATACAATCGCCTCGGGAGAATTGATGCACCTCTGAAGTGACCTTGGGAAAATCAATTTTTCTCCTAGCTTGGTTGGCCAAATAACTTTCTTGATAAGTAAAAGGATAACTAGACAAAAATATCTTTCCAATGAGTTATCATGAGCTCAATTTGGAGCTGAGGAAGGCATTCAAAAGTTGACTGCAACAGCACTCTCCCTTGAGGCAGCCTCATTTGGCACATTTTGACCAGTCTTGCAAGATTTGACTTTTGACAAGGCAAATGAACTCCAAATTGAAAAATTCTAATTGGTTTGGAAAGTAGACTCAAATACCTTTCCAACGAGCTTTCCTGCGCCCAATTTGGACACCAGGACGGCCTCCAAAAGCCTCCTGAAAAATGGCACTACGCATATAAGGAGTGCTACGCATATAGCTTCCCCTGCCTTTGTAAAATAACACTGGCGCTACGCATATAAGGAGCACTACGCATTGGGCTAGAACACAAAATTTTTTTCCACTGCTCTTCAAAATTCAAATTCTCTCAGTCTCCTTTGCCTCCTGTAAGTTTAAATCATCTTGCTATTATCTTTGGTCAGTGTTTCGAGTTGTTTGAAGATCGGTTGTAAGAGTATGAATGTCGAAAAACACAAACCCTACTCTATTGCAGTCCACTATTCACACGGCCCTATTTCCCACAGTTCCTCCCACATTTGGCGTTTGAAACAAAAGCACCAAATCCTCATTCTTCATCTCATTTAAGCCAACACAGATTTTGCAACATCATGGAGGCGGACAACAACACATCATACAACCAAGACAGAGATTGCACCACTGAACTGCATACACCAGGAGGACACTAAAGCGCCGTGAAACCCCTGATCCATTCCGGATTTTGGCCGAGGCTTCACTGGCTGGGCATGATACATGATGGAGGGTCTTCGCTCCAAATTTGAGCAAATTCGGAGAAATTTTTGTCATTTTGAAATTTTTGGTCTCAAAAACAGATTTTTCAGCTATACGAGTAGCGCGTCGACGCGCTCGCTTTTGATTGGGACACTTGCTGGAGGGAAACTTTATAATTTTGGGTTTGTCATGGTAAGTTATGCATGCTCAATTATTGCCGAATCATTTCATCAAGTTCTGGATGATCAAAAGGCCCAAAAACACCATGAAAACCACATTGCTGCCACCTTTTGCACCAAGAGGAAGTACTTCTGAGAGAATGAAGTTTTGGAGGGGAAAATGAGTTCCAAATTGAAAAATTCCATTCGAGTTGGAAAGTAGACATCCAGGGCTTTCTAACGAGCTATCATGAGCTCAATTTGGATGTCGGGAAGTGTCCCAAAAACAGGCTGAAAGGTGCGCTATGCATAGAGATCAGGGCGCTACGCATAGAGGTTTTTGGTCAAATTTTCATCCTCCAACTCAGGAATTCGGCCAGTTTTCACCAGTTTCACTTCTTGATGGGATTTTTGACCCAGATTGACATAATTTGATGTGTATGATGTAACTTGGCACTTATTTACCTTATTCTAGATGATTCATTCACAAAATAGTAAAAAATTAATGTAATGAATCAGTTTCCTAGCATATAGGGGTTAGTTGTTTGACTACCTAGATTTCAGTGCCTTGTTTAAAATTGGTTCAAACTGCTCCTAGAAGGAGGAGCTCGACCCCTAGAGGTTAGAGAATGGGTTAGCTTTGTCTATATGATGTAAATTTTCAGTCAATAGCAAGGGTTGGACTCTTGGGAAGATTTTGGCACACTATTGTACATATTTTTCATATTTTGGCTAAGGAAAGATCAGAGGTTTTGCAGCACTTGTTGGGATTCTTGTGGCTTTCAGTTCTTGATGGTGTTATCTATCAGTTTATTGTAAGTTTATTCATGTTTAATGTATGCCATTCCCTTCTTATGCTTCTGAAACTAATGAATGAGTAAATGAGGTTGAATCCATTGTTTACAGTGCTCTGCCTTTAAATTTGTTTAGTTTTTACATGTTTTCGTCAGTTTGGAGAGGATCCATGTTCTCCCTTGCCCTCTTCAGCTCCTTGTCATTCTGATCCATCCATACACCTGATCAAAGGCATCAAAACTACTGCCTACCTCGCCCCAACTCGAATTCTGCAAAGATCTGGCCTTATCCTCGGACCCAAAATTGTTTTTCTCGTTTCTCCAACAAAAAACCCAAAAAATCTAAATCAAACTTTCCTATCTCTTTACTAGCCTAAAATCCGTATTAATTTTGAGTCATCTCAGCTCTTTTGAAGACCTTTTGCCGAGATAGACTCGAAGAGAGCCCTCTCCTGTCCTCGTAGGGCTAGCTACGAGGCTGAGCGTGGTTTGATGTGGCCTCGAGTTTTGCCTTCCTCAGCCTGAGGCAGATTTGAGCGCTAACAGGCATCAACGAACCAGTGGATCATCATATGAGCTCGAGCATCCAAGGAAAGGTGCGAAGGAGTTTGGGTGCAGGACGAGTGCGAAGGAGCAGGCGTAGAGGTGCAGAACCGCATGGGTTCATGCGCCCGCCCGTCGGGCAGGTTTGCATGCAGGTTGGACGAGTTGGTGTAACGGGTGAGTCGGGTGGTGGGTCGCATGAAGGCGCCTGCCCGACGGTCGAATGAGTTTGGTAGGCAGGGCGCACGAAGGCACGCCCGCCGGGTGAACGAGTCGGTAGTGGGTCGCATGAAGGCGCCCCGGGTTGGTAACAAGGGTGGAGGGCCGCACGAAGGCGCGCTCGTCGGCGATTGAACGAACATGGGTGGAGGGCCGCACGAAGGCACGCCCGCCCGTCGGTTGAACGGACTTGGGTGGAGGGTGCTCGAAGGCGCCCGCCCGATGGTGAAACAAACACGGGTGGATGTTGAAGCGAAGGCGCCCGCCCGCGATTGAACGAATTCGGGCGAGGCTGCACAAAGGCGCCTACCCACGGTGAATGAGTTCGGGTGAGGCTGCACGGAGGTGTTGCCCAACGGCTGGACGAGTTGGAAATTGGCTAAGTGTGGATTGTGGAGGTGACCACCATGCAAGGTGTGCACGAGGTGGACAACTTATGGGCAAGACACGAAGTCTGAAATTTGTTTAAGTATGAAACTTGGTGTTTCCAAAGTATTACTTGTATTTTTATAAATTGGAAAATATATTGAAATCGGGGAGACTCATTCCAGGGAGTTGCCCCTACCTTTATAATGTTGCAATTGTGTTATATATGTATAATCGCTGTGGATAATGAATGTGTATGGGTGTTCATTTGTATAAAGGCTAATAATGATACTTGGTGAAGAAAACTAAACTAAGTATCGAATGTTAAAACATAGTCCATGAAAATAAGTATTGGTGAAAAGAAAATGTGCGGTGGTGCCACACCTCACTATAAGGAGTTAAAAAACTACCGTAGATATAGGGGTGTGACAATTTATAAGGAGTTAAAAAACTACCGTAGATATAGGGGTGTGACAATTTATATGATGGCTCGTCCCAGTGGTGGCTTCGGCCGATGGTCAAGCCGACCTGACTTTTGGCTTTTCACTATGTTTAGCTTGTTGGCTTTGATGTGGGGCGCCCACCCGTGGGACCGCCCATATAAGTTTGCAAGCTCATGACACTGTCATTTTTCCAACGACCTGTCACATGTCAACTCGAGCGCATCGCCTCGTTCGGCCACGCGCCCGACTCTCCGTTCCGACCACCCGGCTCATCATCCGCCCATTGTGCGCCCGTCGCCAACTCTCACCCAAAGTTCGGTTAAACGTGCCCGGAAAGCGCGCCCGTTTCGCCCGACCGTGCCAATGACTCGTGGGCAGTTGTAGCTTACCCAACTCGCATATACAACGGCGCATAGACTCGGCATTGGGATACTCTGCGACTAGATCCAACTCAGTATAGCTTACCCAACTCGCATAGAGTCGGCATTGGTATACTCTGCATCTAATGTCAACTCGAGCTCCAGCCATGCCATGCCCTCGGAAATGACGACGGCCTGTCACATTGGGCATTGCAGCCGGCGGTGACAGTCAAAGGTTGGCCAGTTTAAAACACATGTGGCTAATTGTGAGTGGCCTTCATTAATTTACAGATCTCCAAAGAGCGTGTCCACTTCACTTTGGTCGCATTCTTGTGGTGTAATGTGTTCTGATGTGTCACAATAACATCAATTGAAATCCAAAGAGAAAAATATTTCATAAAGATCTTCACACATATACACATCACTCAAACAATTGCACCCATCATACGTGATCATATTGCTGTAATCTTCGCACAACAAGCAATTCCACCCATCTTGCTTTACACGCTGACAGAACAGAACAAAGTTGCTTTCCAATCTAGCTGTGATCCTCCAAAGTTGCTTTCCAATGCACCCATCATACGTGATCATATTGCTGTAATCTTCGCACAACAAGCAATTCCACCCATCTTGCTTTACACGCTGACAGAACAGAACAAAGTTGCTTTCCAATCTAGCTGTGATCCTCCAAAGTTGCTTTCCAATCTAGCTGTGATCCTCCATTTCAAAACAAGATTTTGCAATTTAGATTTTAGATTTTAGATTTGTTGGGACCCGCTCCAAAGGCGAGCCCAGGCCAACGAGGGGCGTTGGAAATAGTTTTCAACCAGCAATTGACGCGCCTCGGTTTTACCTCACTAGCTGTCATTGCCCCAAGTGCAAAGCTAATGCTCCTGTGTTCCCTCCCAAACAAATACCCACCCTCATGATTTTTTCTGTTCCCCTTTTACATGTGGGACAAGATAATGCAGGGTAAACATCTTTAACTCACAAACAATCTCTTGATCTAATTGCTAATAGCTATAAATTGAACAACCGATGGAAAAAGCTTCGTCTCCGATGGTGGGTTGTATCAACTATGGATGCAATATGTTTTTGCCCACCATTCAAACGAGCTCATGCTCCAAGTAATGCCAATTTAGGAGCATTATGGGGCTCTTAGGCGTTAAAAAGAACAATCGAAAATAATTTAGTTCAAGCTTATTTAGATATTTTGCCCGGTTTATATTATTATTTTAATTTGAATAAATATTAATATTACATTACAATATTATTTTAATAATATTGTTTATATATATATATATATATATATATATATATTAACATATTTAAAATATAAGTGAATATTTTAAGTATAATTTTTTTATTTAATGAAGGCATTAGGTCATAATACAATGTTTTTAAGGGATAATACAAGGTTTTTAAGAATTTGTAAAGGGTTCCAATTTTCAATTTAACTTTATAGAGATCACAAGAAGTTATAAATGTAAGGGGTTCCAGTTTTCAATTTAACTTTATAGAGATCACAAGAAGTTATAAATGTGTGTTTAATTTGAAAGTTATATAAAAAAATTGAAATTTTGAAAGATTAGGATTTAGTTATTAGTTCTTAGAGTAAAGTTTTGATTGCATAATATTTTTAGGATTTGAATTTATGTATTAGTGAAAAATTTATCTATATACCTTACAATTTATAACAGTTAAACTTATTAATATAATTGTATTGATAAATTAATAAAAAATTACCTACAATTTATATCAACCAGACTTATTAATATAATTGTACTAATTTATTAATAGTAAATCACTTATAATATAGAGTATAATTGTGAATTACTTCCTTAACGTCGATGGCGTTTAATTCATATAGGCATATGTGTCTTAGTTATTTATATATTTAAACATTGAATCACCTCTTTATATTATGTGAGTATAATAAAGTGTTACGTTGGTTTGCGGGCATGCATAGTTAGTGGTATGTATAAAAGTATAGTTACTTATGTAATTAAGTTGAACAATTTTTATAATACTTATTTGTATAATATATGGTCACTTCTAGGATAAAACACCTTTTAATATTTTGTATTTTTGGTTATTTATTTATATATTATTTGTATAATAAAGTGTTTGAATATATAGTTATTTAGATTTATATGGTAATATATTTTTTAATAATTTTGTATGTATGGTTATTTATTTATTTATATATATATATAAACACTTTTATATTATTTATGAGTTAGAGTGATAATTTTTAATTATAATATTTTTCTTTCAATTCAATAGCATATATTATTCAGGAAATTAATTACGTCATTACTGAATATATTAATAACATGCTACCTAAAATTTTAGAATCTATAGTTTTTGATAACTTGACATCTCTATTTATTTGAAAACATCATCATTATCTCCCATAACTCACAAAACTTCAATGAGCATGAAGGTAGTGTTACAAAGGAGCATTCATGGATGTGAAGTTACTTGAATATATATGGAGCCCCTTAGTTTGTTAAGCCAAACTAAGCCATGAGTACGTGAGTAGTGTGCACAAAGACTATAATGTTTAAACATACGTTAGCCTTAACATTACTAATATCTATTTTCACAAAGTCTTAGATAAGTAGCATGTGGACAACTTAATATATTGATAGTCGTTGAGGAATTTGAATTAAAACGATAACAACCCCTTCCTAAATTCCTACTACCTGCTTTCTAGATGTTCCGTCTTTAGGCCACTGGTTGGAGCGGCAAATCATTTCAATGAAAGCTTGCTTCCTCTCTGTATCCTTTCGTCACATTTTAGTGAGCAGAACTCAATGGCTGACCACCTCTCCAAGCGTGGGACCTCGGCACAGTCTGGGAACTCAATGGCAGACCAGCTCTCCAAGCGTGGGACATCGGCACGGTCTGGAAAGTTTCATTGCGAAGTTTCATTTCGAGCTCTGCCATTGACTCTGGCTCCTTCCTTTTGAATGGACGGTGAATTTTTTGACTCATATCCTTTCCTCTTTGGCCCAAGGCAGAAGAAGTCAGGTTTAGCTTATAATCCCTTCTCTGTTTTACATGCTGCCTTATGCAGGGGCGTTTTTGCTTTCTTTTTTGTCTTCTGGGTGGCGACGATGGGTGTAGTTCTTGACCTCTGTATACTCTGTTTTGTTTGACTGGCTTGAGCAAGGGAGTTTCTTGTGTCTCCCTGGTAGTTGGGAGTATGTTTCTATACATTTGTCTGGTCCTGATAGTTTGACTTCCACGCTAGATCTCTGTAGGTTTATGATTGGGTGCTGAGGATCATAGATAGATGTAACAACTTTTGTTGATAATAAAAGTTTGTTGTTTTATTTTTTTGAAAAAAAACACTTACATCGATATCCATGCCAGAAAATGGTCTCAAGGATGCCTTGGATTTGTTGTTATTCTGCTGATGCCTTGGATTTGTTGTTATTCTGCTGCCTTCCTTCTGTACATTACTTGAATCTCAATTTATTCTCAGTTTACTGCAAGTTAAAAGTTTCTTTTCAATTACGATTTTGGTTGGGTAGTGACAGTGAAAGGCTGGCAATGTTCACTTCTACCAAACTTGCTTTAACATGCGCGCACAGAAACAGAACAAAGTCGCTTTCAAATCTAGCTGTGATCCATTGGTAAACAAGATTCTGCAATTTAGATTTCAGATTTGTTGGGGCCCGACCCAAAAGGCAAGCTCTCCAAAAATTCTCGAGGGCCAAGGCGTGGCCCAGGCCAACGAGGGGGTTGGAAATAAGTTTCAACCAGCAATTTTGAAATTGACTATTGTTAGGGCCCGAGCCAAAGGTGAGCCCTCCAAAAATTCTCGAAGGCCAAGGCGTAGCCCAGGCCAACGAGGGGGGTTGGAAATAGTTTTCAACCAGCAATTGACGCGCCTCGGTTTTACCTCACTAGCTGCGTCATTGCCCCAAGCGCAAAGATGCTTAATGCATGCCCGAACTGAAAGCGAGCCCTTCAAAAACTCTCGAGGGCCAAGGCGTGGCCCAGGCCAACGAGGGGTTGGAAATAGTTTTCAACCAGCAATTGACGCGCCTCAGTTTTGCCTCACTAGCTGCGTCATTGCCCCAAGCGCAAAGATGATGTCATTGTAATTCCTTCACAAAGATATACCCACCCTGAAGGCTCCTTCCATTCCTCTTTTACATGTGGGACAACATAATGCATAAATTGAACAACCGATGGAAAAAGCTTCCCGTCCGATGGTGGGTTGTATCACGTATGGATCCATGAGGTAGAGCTCAAGGTTTGGTGAGATCCCTCCCATCGTTCCAGAGTAGGCTCTCGAGAATTCTCCACCTCTAAGTGTATGAGGGCAACCATTAAAACTTGTTTCTAGCGTAAAAAAATAGGGGGCATTATCGCAGTGCTGTCTTCATCTCACCTAAATTAGTGGCAAGGCCTCTCCTAATTGATAGGACTCTTCAAAGTGGGAAGCGTGCTAGAGGCAGTTGTCTAACGCGATTTTTTGAAAGCTTTTCCGGCGGGTTTTTCTGGTCGAAATCCCGCAGGAATTTATTGAAATCGCAAGTTTGATAGCTAGTTTCTGCACAATGAAAGCGTCCCAGGGGTTTTTCAGGGTGCTGAATCCAAATATGCAGTTAAAAAACCATTTTAACTGCAACAAATCAAGATTTAACCTCAATTTCTTCCGCCGGATTCCGTCACCGGAATCTCCAAAAAGTCGCATTATAGACAACTCCGTGCTAGAGTGGCAACACATGGCTAGCTTTTTCAGTGTACAGTGCACTCGCTGGGCTCCTAGTAATCCAAGAGTTGACACAAGAACACCATATCCACTTAAACCTTTTAGAGTTAAGCAACATGATTGACACAAATTGTGAGATATCGTACCATGAAAAACACACAATAAATTATGTTTAAGATTAGACATAACATTATTTCATTTGTTTATGAAATAAATAAAAGCACTTCTTTACGTTTAATTTAGACGTGATAAAAACAAAACCTTCAGCTTTGATAAGAAGTTGTGTTACACATAACTCTACATTTAGTAAGGAAGAAATGAAGTGCATCTTTTAAGATGGCCATTAGATGATGTATTAGAGGGAAGAAGAGGGCCACAAAACTTTTAGCAAACACATGATATCAAAAGACGTGTTAGTACCCTTGAAAAGACATTTAGGCAAAAGAAACACAAGAGTTAGCGTAGTACCATTTAAGATAAAAGGCTTATAAAAATGTATAGTTCTTTAAATTTGTTTGGAAAATAATGGAAATTTCGACAAGATTTTGATAAAATCTGGCAGAAATTTTCGAAAATCTGGGTTACATCTATCAAGTTTCAAGATTTTGTGTGCCCCGGGGGTTTTTAATGGTGTTGAATCCATTTCCACCATCAAAACCATGATTCAAGCACTCCTACTATAAGATTTTTTGAGAAAAAAATGGTCAAATTCTGGTGATTTTCTGCTGTTCGGGCAAATTTGCTGCCTCAATAGAGAACGTCATATAAAAAAAGGTCTTTTTGAGCTAAACAAATGTTTTTATGATATCATATGACTAAAACAAATGAGTTTTTTTCATACACTTTAATCAGTACAGAACATGTAATTGACCACCAAGGATCTAGGGGTTTAAGGCATTATAATATGTAGGAGGACGTAGGTGTGGTAGGTTGTGAGAAGGAGGATGTAGGTGTGGTAGGTTGTTTTTTATTTTGAAGGAAAAAGGAAATGGAGTGTGCTTGGGAATTCAAAGACACAAACAACAATGAGGTAGAAGTAATAGGAGTGTACAAAGGTTTAATTGTTGTAAAGATAAAAAGAGTATGACAAGTGATGGTGGTCGAGGATTCAACATATATGTCATAGATGTTGAAATATGTTATAAATTTTTTAGTGCATTACAAATTTATGGGAGAAACAAGAAGCATATAGCCCATAATAGCTTTATATAACCTTTCATTTAACCTAGCTCTTAGGATAGCCTATCAAGCAACCTCCCCATTTTGCTTTCATAAAACATGAGAAAATATACCTTCTTGAATTCTTAAGTCAAAACAATGATCCTTTGAGTAAGTTTGGAGAATGTGAATTTTTTTAAGAGGGATCTAGTGGAACAATGATTTTAAAATTATTGATGTCATCCAATTTAGAGTGGATAATGAGTTTAAGTTCATCCATCACTCAACATAATTATGTTCAATACAATGAAAGAGTTGTGTTATGTGTGTGGGTTTATTGGAAATGTCTTATGGTTTGGTTCAATGTTATTCTTGCTATCTCTACTCTTGGCTCTAGTAACAAATGAGCATTGGAAGTGGGCTAGGGTGTTATGGTTGTGGAAGGCTTTATCTAGACTATATGTAAAATTGAGGTAACATTGGCACATTGTTATGGCATAAGATTTTTTTGCATTTAGTGTGAGATAAATGAGTTTTAGATAGGATCTAAAGATTGTGAACATGAGGCAACAAAAGCACAACATAGTCTAATGAACCACCATTTGTTGGAATCATTGGTAGGAATAAATGAACAAGATATTTAAAGGATGAAATCAAGTTAGGATCAGTGTGCAATGGAGACCATAAACACTTTTTAGAACTTAAGGAAATGGAACTTTTGTGGGCAGCATATTTGTCGAGGGGGAGGAGGGGCGTGTAATGGGTCACTTATGATATTGAAGCAAGCTAGGGTGCTATGGTTGTGGAAGCTTTTGGCTGGAGTCTATTAAAACTAAGTAACAATGGTACGTTGCAATTACATAAGAAAAATGTTTCATTTGAGATAAAGGAGGTTTGAAGAGGATTAAATGTTGTGAGCATGAGTGTTATGAAACCAGCTCACAAAAAGATAAAAAAGATAGATCAACGTCTTAGAATTCAACGTCTTCGAGAGGGAAACCTCCTTTACATTACACAAATGAACAATTCTTGGATGATACAAATGACAAGACCTCCTTTCAATGTATAGGAGTCTAAGGGGTCATAATATAATTAGAGGTGACATAACAATAATAATGTAAGGGCACAATAATAACAATAGTGGGCTTCTATGGGGCACAATAATAATAATATGGGGACTACATGGGCACAACAATATAATAAGGGGGTTGTACTAATAACAATAAGGGGTTACACTAGTAGTATAGGGACCTAACATGCCCCTCTCCTTTAAAAAGTGTTGTCCTCAACGCTTGAGTAGTTCTTGATGCTTCTGTATAAAATTCTTGTCCTCCCATGTGGAATCTTTAGTAGGTAAGTTCTTCCACTTTATGATATACTCTGAAATTGATTGATTTCGTAGCTGTCAGGTTCTTGTTTCTGTGACTGCTCCAGGTTCCAATATGATTTTTCCATCCTTATTAATGATGAACCTCATCATTAGGTAATTATATGGGCCTTAATTCACCTCCTAGCTTAGTCAAACCAACTATTCTCACAACTTATTGCATACTTTTGATTATATTTTGTTTATGAGATGAGTTAGAGTTGGATATTTTGCTTTGTGGTCTAATGTGCATTTAATGCAAGATTAAAGGATAAAAGCAAGGAATTTTGGCAAAGACCTTGGTCAAAACTTGAATGGGACAAGGGAGAGGAATTATAGGCAGCAAATCCTCCTCATTTACTACCTCCCCCATTCGAATATTCCTCTATCATCTCAGAGTGCAAACAACCAAATCATGAGGACTAGAAGGCAGTCGAGCAAGTGAAAGTCAAAGCACCAGTTTATCTCGAGTTTGGGAGCCGAGCCTCCCTAATTTTAAGGAAGTCGTTGGAGACTTCAGATGTATAAGTAGAGAGGCCTAGGACCTCAGTAGGATTCAGATTTTTTATTGTAAAACTCTACTCTATTTTCGAGCTGCAAGACTTGTGACAGTTTTTGATGTAATCCATGATTTTGATAATAAGAATGAGTTTTGTTTCGAGCCAGCACTGAGTTAACTTAGAGGGCTGAAGCTCTTGGGTTAGGGTCCAACCCTAGCAGCCAAGGCTCCTCTTTATTGTACATGTATGCTAGCATAGATTCATGGTTTAATTGTTCGTTTGCTTAAGTAGTTGCATTTCCATTACAACAGTGTAGAGTAGATTGGTTGTGTTTTAGTTTGCTTCCATTTGTGCCTTCTTTCAATTAGCAGGTTAGCGAGGAGAAAAAGATCACCATAAGGTTGTCAGTAGGTGTCTCGGCCTCACCTCCTCCCTCCGGGACCATGACTTGAGGAAGAGACCCTTCAGCAACCCCAAAAACATAGATTTCTAGATTTCTAGTTCTTGCATGAGCTTTGGAGTTTGTTGTCTTGATTCAGTACTTGGTTCATTTCATTGTCATCTTTTCCCATCACTCTCTTTCTGTAATAATATCTCACTCATATTCTCATTTCCTTCAACACTTTCTTCATGCATAATATATGTGGAAGCTAATAAATCACATCTTAATCAGATTATACCTGTGGATTTCCTTACCGTCCGATCCACAATGAACCTGACCAATCACCGTCAACCACGTGTCGCATAACTGATGTATTCATTTCAACATTTGACTTTAGGCGCTCCAAATCTCCACCGTCGATCTGTTTCGCTTGATCCAACGGCTATCGTGTCACCCACTCGCCAACTAGCTTGGTCGATCTCCACCGTTGATCAATCCCGCATGATCCAACGGCTATCGCGCAATCTCGTGTGAAGTCTTGCATGACCGATATCCAATTAAGAGCGTGCAAGAAAAGTGGTTTTCTCGTGCTACGTGTCACCCACTTAGGCTAATCGTGTGAAATTTAGGAATTTCGCTTATAGCTTTTAGGGCGCGCGAGATACTGCTTACCACCTATGAAGACCGCTCCATCACGTCACCCGCTTGCCAACTAGCTTGGCCGATCTCCACCGTTGATCAATCCCGCATGATCCAATGACTATTGCGCAATCTCGCGTGAAGTCTTGCACGACCAATATCCGACCGAGAGCGCGCGAGAAAAGTGGTTTTCCCGTGCTACGTGTCACTCACTTAGGCTAATCACGTGAAATTTAGGAATTCCACTTACAGCTTTTAGGGCGCGTGAGATACTACTTACCACCTATGAAGACCGCTCCATCATTTTGCACATTTTCCACCCTTCTATCGACATGTGACTTAATGTGATCCATCCATATATTAACATAATCTCCCACGATAAGATCTCCGCCGCTCATCTTCCGTTAATCCGGTTCGTTGATTCGACTGATCCAACGATCCCTATGCACTGCTACTTCCTTATATCTTCCTTTCACTGATTTCGATCTTCGACTGCTCTTCCGCTTGACTCCTTCCCGAACTTTGTTCTGCGTATTATTTAAACGCTACCACTCTTGAGCTTTGATTCGGTTATTCAATCAGACTCCAACACTGTTCGATCATCACAATACTCCTCTGAGAACTATCCTCTTTCGGATTCTCTTTGAATTCCCTACACACTTATGACATGCAGAATTACTCTAATCCACACATAGTTCATAATTCAATTACTCAAGGCACACCACACAAACTCAAAAATTGCACTTCTGTAGTAATAAATAAATATTTACACAAAAAAGACCAAAAAAGTGAAAACAGATTTAGTTTAGTTTCCTTGCTTACAAATTCATATGGTTTGATGCTCTTTACTTCTGTAACTTAGATAGCAGCATTATGTTAGTGTTGATTTAGCAATTCTGCTTAGCATAGTTGTTTAAATGGTTAATTAGGATATGGTGTGATTTAGAATTACATGTTGTTTTCTTCATTACTGCAGTAGAGTAGCTCTCTTAGAATAGATTTGCTCTTCTTCCATCAAAGAATCAAGCTTCTTCTGACTCTATAGAAGTCTGGCTTGGAACCCCTAAGGTCTCTCGCTAGATGAACAATGACAACAGGCAGGACCTTCAATTTTACTTGTGCATATAGCACTGTCACCTCCAAGTTTGTACGAACCCCAAGTTCATAAGTAAAGCTGGTAGCCCAGGAGTTGTAGCATCCTTGCTGCAATACTAGCGCTCATCACTTTTTGGCGCCATTGCCAGGGAGGTGTCTGAGTAGAATGTGAGTACTACTTTCTTTTCTTCTATTTCTAGTCTCCCATTTTCTACCATTAGTTTATTTATGCAAAAGTAATCTAGTAGCTTCCTTTCTTTCAGTTGTCATTATCTGCTTTCCTTTCTATTCTGCAAGTAGAATTTCAATTCAGCAAGTAGTTATTTTTTTTTGTCAGTAGTTTTCATTGAATTAGCAATTTCATTTCTGCAAAGTACTTTCCAACTTAAAAAATCTTACAAAAACCAACCCAAAAATATTTCCTTTCATGCCTCGTAGGAATAGGGACAATTTAGGGAAATTCTTGCCAAATACCCCCACTACATCCAACAGCCAACCTTCTCTCTTCTTCGGTGGTTGTGAACTGGAGGAACCTTTAGGTGAGCAACTTGACATATTTGAAGAACCTATAGGGGAAGAAGAAGAAGAGGAACCCATTCCTACTGAACCAATGGCTGAAAACTAAAATGACAGAGGGAATAGAGAGAGTGTTTAGAGTGCCTTCCCCATCAGGGAAACCAATGGGAACACCAAGATGAAGAATATATGCCCCTCTGCCCCACCTCATTTCCATGGCATGACCACAGAGGACCCCGACACTTCCCTATTTGAGTTTTTTGTTATATGCCAAACCTATGATTATACAGATGACGAGCAAAAGTTAAAACTATTTCCATCTACCGTCAAGGATGCAGCATTGTGTTAGTTCATGGGTTTACTTGGAGATATTATCACAACTTGGGCTCAGATGCAGCAAGATTTTAACAACAAATATCGGGACTACTGTAGGTCAAAGGATACTAAAGAAGAAATTTTTAGGATGACCATGGGCTAGGATGAATCCTTAGAAGACTACGAAGAAAGATTCCAGCTCAGTTACAAAAGGGCCAGGTGCACACTTGACCCCGAGTCACTAAAGCTGGTCCTGCTTAGAGGAGTAAGGGAAGATCTTATGGATACCTTACATTTGTTAGCAGGAGGAGATATCTACCAATTACCCTATGAGGATATCAAGATTGTCTTTAGAAACCATTCTAGGGCAGCCAGGAAAAAGGGTAGGAGTAGTCAACCTATGGCCAATACATCATCTTCCAACTCATCCATCAAGGGTGAAATTGGAAATATGCTGGAAGATTTCAAAAGTGAGATGCTGCAAACCCTTGCCTTGCAATTGGACACCATGAACATCAAAAGGAAGCAAGAAGAAGCATAGACAACCTTGGTCATCTTTTGCCCTAGATGCACCAGGAGGCATCCTGGGAACGAATGTCCATTGAACTGCATTAAGATTTGCTCGATCTGTGAAGAAAACCACTCCACAGACAAGTTCCCTTCTTTACCCGGACTCAAAGTTGTATATCAAGGAGTTGAAGGGGTCACTGAGTAGCTTTGCTACATCAACCAAAGGAGACCTCCTGGGCCTAAACCATACCAGCAGGGTATGCAAGGGTCATCCCATGCATATTACAACCCCAACCAAACCACAGTTATACCTTCTTGGGGACCCCCTGCTCATCCTTCCTGGTCTACACCCCCTCCTTGGTCCTATGCATCTTAGTATCATTCCCAGCCAACCAGCCAATCATTTCAACCTTACACTCTGCCACAACCTCAATGGAGACCACCACTTCAGGGGTGGAGGCCCCAATACAACAATGCTCCAGCTCTATTGCCTCCACCACCTACCCAACCACAACTCCTACACTCTGCTCCACCCAAGCAACCCCAGATGCCTTCCCAGCCAAATCTAAACCCGAACAATAGGCAGGCTCAACAAGTATACAGTGGAGAGACATCATACCCAGCTTATGCTGTAGAAATCCAGGAGATCAACCTAAGATCTGGGAGAATTCTCCCGAATAACCAACCTCCCTCTCCACATAGGGAGGTTGAGGAAGAAAGAGAGGAAAGCAACCTTAAAGTAAATCCACCCTTTCCTGAGAGATTAACCCAACCACTCCAGCCTACCCCAGAAGAAACTGAACTTCTGGGAGAATTGAAAAATCTATGTGTAAATATCCCCCTTCTCCAAGCAATAAAAGATGTTCCCATTTACAATAAATTGATTAAGGAGAAATGCTTCAAGCATCCAGGAAGAAGAAAAAGGGATGCCCCTACCATTAATGTCATTAGGCAACTGTCCGACTTAATGTTGGGGTAGGTAATATGTCTGAAATATTTGGACCCTGGAAGCCCTGTAGTAGATGTGCACATCAATGGCACCATCGTCCCACACACTCTGATCGATCTTGGGGCTTCCATTAATGTGATGACCAAGGACACCATGCTCAATCTCAACCTCCAAGGGTCATTGAGGAAGACCACAACAGTTCTGCAACTTGCAGACCGTTCCACAGTCACCCCTGAGGGAATTATGGAGGATGTGATGGTCTCCATTGACTCTTGGGAGTACCCTGCAGATTTTCTAGTTCTCCAGCCTAAGGCTAAGCTTACTGGTTACCCTCTCATCCTTTGGAGGCCATGGTTGGCCACAACCGATGCTTACATTAGCTATAGAGCTGGGAATATGACCATCAAGAATGGGCATATGTCCAAACAATTAGTCCTATACCCTCCTGCTCAACCTTCTCTAGAGCATGATTTACCTTTATGGTTGGAGGAGGAGGAAGAAGATGAGGTTTATTCTGCCCAACTTTATGCTTTGGAAGCAACCATAGGAGGAGGATAGCAAGATGAGGATGACTTAATTGAACACCTG
This sequence comes from Pinus tabuliformis, assembly GCA_031772625.1. Lineage (NCBI taxonomy): Eukaryota > Viridiplantae > Streptophyta > Pinopsida > Pinales > Pinaceae > Pinus > Pinus tabuliformis. Next base: position 1,333,430,854 of record CM062804.1, on the reverse strand, counting down.
CTCCAAAGTCCAACTCCTAGTTCGTTACCATTAGAAGAAGAAGTAAGGGAAACCCAGAACAATCATCCAATTGACTTATGCTTGGCCGATTCCAACCCACTCTGTGTCAAAACCATAGAATTCGGCCCAGAGAAAACTTTGAAAATTAATCCATCTCTTTTTGCTCTTGAAGAGGAAAATCTATGCAACATGTTGAGAGAAAACCTAGAAGCCTTTGCTTGGAGTTACAAGGAAATGAAGGGAGTACACCCCTCAGTGTGTACTCACCACATATACATCAAAGAAGGTTGCAAGACGGTCCGACAACCACAAAGGAGGATGAATCCAACTCTTAAATATATAGTCAAAGAAGAACTGCAAAAACTGCTAGATGCAGGATTCATTTACCCTATCTTCGACAGTGAGTGGGTCTCTCCTTTAGTGTTAGTTCCCAAGAAAAATGGTAAGTGGAGGATTTGTGTCGATTATAGGGAGTTGAACAAATCCACAAAGAAGGATCATTTTCCCCTACCCTTCATTGACCAAGTGCTAGATGGCCTGGCAGGGAAGAAGTTTTTTTCTTTCCTAGATGGATTCAATGGGTACAACCAAATCCAAATCTGCCCAGAAGACCAGGATAAGACCACATTCACCTATCCTTGGGGTACTTTTGCCTATAGGGTCCTTCATTTTGGCCTATGCAATGCTCCTGCCACTTTCCAGAGAGTAGTCTTGAGTATTTTCGCCGAATTAGTACATGATGCGGTGGAAATTTATATGGATGATTTTACACCTTATGGCTGTGATTTTCAAGAAGCCCTGACTAACCTAGGAAAAGTATTACACAAATGCATTGAAATGAACCTGTCTCTCAATTTGAAAAATGTGAATTCTTAATGATTGAAGGGACCATGCTAGGTAATTCAATATCTCAATAAGGACTGCAGGTGGACCCGAACAAAATAACAATCATCCAATGGGTCCCACCTCCACAAAAGCAAAGGGATGTCAGGAGTTTCTTGGGGTTAGTTGGATACTACCAAAGGTTCATAAAGGACTTCAGCAAGTTGGTCTCTCCTTTATTTGGGTTGTTGGCCAAAGATTCTGAGTTTATATGGTCAAAAAGTTGTCAAGAGGCCTTAGACATTTTAAAGGGTAAGTTAACCACTGCACCAATTCTTCGAGGCCCAAATTGGGCCCTCCCTTTTCATATTCATGTTGATGCCTCACACAAAGCCATAGGAGCAGCCTTAGGTCAGGTAGAGGAGAAATTGCCCTATTCCATCTATTTTATCAGTAAGAACCTGTCAAAGGTTGAGCTAAATTATACTGTGAGCAAAAGGAACTCCTGGCTGTTGTGCATTCATTAAACAAATTTAGGCATTACATTATAGGCTACCAAACATTTGTGCATATTGACCATGCTGCAATCAAATATTTAATGAACTAACCAGATATGAATGCTGGAATTGTAAGATGGTTGCTTTTATTACATTAGTTTGATCTAACTATTGTTGATAAGCCTGGTAAGGAAAATGTTGTTGTAGACTTTCTATCTAGGATGAATCTGCTTGCAGGTGAAGAAGGAATGGTGGATGACCAGTTACCAGACGAGCATTTGTTTGTTATTTCAGTTCTCTCCCCATGGTTTGCTGATATAGCAAACTATTTGGTATCAGCACAGTTCCCACCAAACTTGCCCTCCAAAGAAAAGAGCAAGATAGTCAGGAAAAGCGCCCCCTTCACCTGGATTGGGGGCAATCTTTTCAAACTTGGCCTAGATCAAATCTTAAGAAGGTGTGTAAGGGAAGAGGAAGTTTTTGAAATCCTTCTGACTTGTCATGATGGGCCTTGTGGAGGTCACTTTGCAGCAAAGAGGACAACATTCAAAGTGTTACAAGCGGGCTATTATTGGCCCACTCTTCATCAGGATGTGAAAAAGTACATTAGTCAGTGTGATCGGTGCTAGAGGATGGGAAAGCCTACTCCAAGAGATGAAATGCCCCTACAACCTCAAGTGACTTTAGAGCAATTTGACAAGTGGGGCATGGACTTCATTGGGCCTATCAAATCTCCTTCAAAGAAAAAACAATACATTATTGTGTGCACTGATTATTTGACTAAGTGGGTTGAAATTAAGGCGATTAAGGCAACAACAAATGAGAAGGTGGTTGAATTCCTAAGGGAGAATGTATTCTACAAATTTGGGTATCCTAGAGAGCTAGTCGTATACCAAGGCAGTCAATTTACCTCCAACATGATTGAATAACTACTCAACCATCACAAAATCAAGCATAGGACCTCCACTCCTTATCATTCACAAGCTAATGAGCAAGTGGAGGTGACCAATAGGGCACTGGAGAGCATCTTAATCAAGGTAGTGAGCAGCAACAGGAAGGATTGGGCAGAGAGACTAGTTGAGGCCACTTGGGCCTATAATACAACATGGAAGACCACCACTATATTTACACCCTATGAGCTGGTCTATGGGAAAAAGGCTTTGTTGTCCATTGAGTTTGAATATAACACATTGAGGATGGCAGCCCAATTAGATTTGGATCTCAGTCATGCACAGAAAGAAAGATTGTTCCATTTGAATGGTTTGGATGAATTCAGAATGCAGGCCCTCCTACATACAAAGATAGTTTAGCTTCAGAGGAAGATCTGGCATGATAGACATATTAAGGAGAAGTAATTTCAAGAGGGCGATTGGGCATTGTTATATGATTCTAGGTATAAAGACTTCAAGGGCAAGCTAAGGAAAAGATGGCTCAAACCTTATGTGGTGGAAAGATGCCATGATAATGGTTCAGTGCAAATCAGAACTATAGATGAAGAAGTCATTCCATTGCTTGTTAATGGACATCGATTGAAAATGTACAAGAGGCCTTTATCAAAACAAGAGTTCATTGACAATATCAATAAGATAGTGATGATGGTGGAGAAAGTTCCAGCTCCTCCCTCATCAGGTCACTAAAAAAGAGAAAAAAAGAATAAGGATTCAAGTGAAAACCTCCATGAGGCACTTGAGTCACATCTTTGGATTGAAAACCTCGTGAGGCGACCCAATGGTGAAAAAAAATGGAAAAAAGAATAAGAAGATCCCTGGGTGAAAACCTTCCTTGAGGCGCCGAGGGAAAACATCTAGGGTGAAAACCTCTCTAAGGCAGCCTAGGTGTTCTTCAAAAAAAAAAAAGAGAGAGAGAGAAAAGACATAATTATTATTTGCAGGTCGGTGAGAAAGACAATCAAGGAGCAAAGAGAAGATCCAAAGGGAACTTTGCCTCACATATATTCATCGCCTCCACACCATGCATCCCTCCATCAATTCCATTATTTTTTTCGCTTCATTACTTCAATTTAGGCGAAGACTGTGTTTTCTATAGGATCCCTTGAAAACCTACAGGTTGATCCTGTAGGAATTACAGTGGCCTGGAAAACCTACAAGAAGAAATCCTAGGGTGAATGGTAGGTTGGTTAGGTCCCCAAAATTCATTCTAGACATGATTTAACCCCTCATCTTGTCCATTACCATCATCCCTACACTCACCATTCAAAAAAAAAAGAGATCAGTTTTTGCCAGTTATGAAAAGAAAAAGAAAAAAAGGGAAAACAGAGGAGAGTAAGAGAATTACTTGAATTTCCCTTGCTCCACACACACTCCTACTCCCTTTGTCCATTCATTGCAGCATCCTCACAGCCCCAGCCAACAACATGACTAAGAAATTCTAAGGAAGAAGCAGCTATAGGAAATCCTGTAGCAGCATATCCCACAGAATGTCAATCATTAGCTACAGGTCTTCACTAGGATGATCCAGGAGCTCCACAGCAGCAACAACATCAGATCTTCAGTCACAAACACCTGCAAAAGCCAAGAAACCATCAGCAGACAACAGAGGAGGAAGAAGAATGACCATGCAACAAATAAACAACGTAGCACCTCTGATCTTCGACAACTGCAGCATGGCATCGAGACCACATGTAAGTATCCCGCTCACTCACTCATATGCATCATTTGATCAAAAGTTGTAAGGGTTACAAGATAGTTGGTTTATAAGTGAAAAGGTGGCCAATTAACTTGGCCACCTTAGTTCAATCATCACATACAAAACCGAGTGACCTCTCACATGTGGCTATAGTCAACTTACATACACAGGAAACTCTGTTTTCTCCTTAATTTAAAATTCTTGTGTCAAATCTCTCATTTCCTCCTCAAGCCTCACAAGTAAGAAGACAGGAGGGTTTAATAGGAGAGAACCCACAAACATTGTGAGGATACAACAACACCCCCAAGTGCTTGAAAGCTTCATAAGACACCAATGGATGGGGTTTTTCGAAAAATTCACAGGGTATGATGATGAGGTGGCTCAAGAATTTGCTCATTCACTCACACCACACCTTAGAATCCATGCCACTGTTATAGTTAGAGGGATCACTATAGATCTCACCCTAGAGCTCATCAGTAGGGTCACCACACTTCCCCTAGGAATTCCATGGAGAAAAGAAGACAAAGCAGACAATCAGGTGGCAAAAAGGAAATTCTTTTTAGAAGGTGAAGAACCCACAGAGGATAAAAATGGAGTAAGGAGGGACAGTCTGCCATACCCATGGAGTGAGGTAGGTTACCAACTCATCAAATATATCTCATGTGAGGGTAGATACAGTGTTGTTTATGGCTACCATTTTAGGATGCTTGAAGAATTAAGATTTGGGGTAGAAACACCAATTCACCAAAGACTCAGCATACCCTATTTCTTGATGCAATCACTTACAGACTCGAGCAACAAAGTAAAGGAAGGGAATTCCCAACAATTGGCTCACCATGGGTTGATCAGGATCCTCATTGAGGATTCCCTCCAAAACCTCAGGATCCCTATAACATGGTCAGTCTTCAGAGACTTACTAGCAGAGGATGACATCAAAATCCTCACCTATGATGTTAGTCCTTCGGTCAGTGAGGAGGAAGCAAAACAAGAAGAAGAAGATACAAAGCTAGATGGGGATGAGAGGGATGACGAAGAAACTAATATAGAGGAACATGATAAAGCAGAAGAAGAAGGGGGAGACGAGAAGGAGGAAGATGCTGAAATAGAGGAGGAAACAAAGGAAGAAACTGATGAAGATGAGGAAGAACAACAAGAGGAAGAAGATAATAAAAACTGAGAGGAAGAAGGCATTGAAATAGAAGGGGAAGAACACAAGGAGGAGTCACCTAGGGTGTCTCCAGAGGCCCCTGAGAGGGAGGCAGCAGCTGCCCTTACTGCTCTCAGCACCCCATTCAAGCAAAAAGGGAAAAGAAGGAGGTAAACCCCTCTATATTTCAGATCAAGAAAGGGCACAAGAATCAAACAAGGGAAGCCACAAATATCAACAAAAATCCCTATTGAGATTGAAGATTCCCATACACTAAGGGACAGAGAAGCAATAATCAGAGATCAAGTTGAGAGGGACAATGCATGGCTGAGAGGACAGTTGCAGGAAAGGGAAAACCAACTAGCATGTATGGCCATCCTCTCCTTGGAGGCCATCCAATATAGGATGCCAGCTAAATCCTATGCTCTTTACATCAGAGAACAATGGCTACAATTTCAAATTAAAACACTAGCACAAAGGGGCACCGTGCCATTTTAGGACTATAGGCAGTTTATTGATCTTTGTGATCAAAGTAATACTTGCACAACATGGCCCTCACAAACATGAATGTTTGGGATCCTAATGTCGAGCTAGGAGATCTACAATTAATGGCTTTGGCATCATGGATGAACCATGAGGAGTCAAGGGTTGCAGAGATGAAAAGAATATTGGCCAGAGAGAAAAATGAACCTCTTTCATCAGAGCTGAACAATCAAATCCCATGGCCCTAATCAACACCCATAATCTAATTGCAAATGATCCTCAGCTGGCACCTAGATATCTTGCTGCCTAAGAGAAAGCAATTTCACATTTTGAGGATATGTTTAGGTTGCTAGGAGATGATAGTATACATGCTTGCTTAAGGAGATGGAACACACTGCCACACAACTTGAAGATCATAGAATATCACTCCCCTCAAAGGTTGAGAGAGGCACTCAACAAGACACCTATGTATAAGAAATCAATGCAAAGGTTGAAGGTCAATTGGATAGGCCTAAAACTCAGTCCACCACTACTAGGGATGCCAGAAGGGAGAAAATAAGAAGAGGAAAAGAGGCAGTGGGAAGAAGTAGAAAGGAAAGCAGGCTTCTATGAACAAGAAGAAGAGACCACAACAGAGGCATGGGATGTCAGAGAGGCTACCAGAGCCATGAAGGACATGGACATTGACTAAGTTGCTCAGAGGATGAGCAACACTTTTAGTAAGGGGGTGATGATGAGCCTCATCATTGGGTAATTATATGGGCCTTAATTCACCTCCTAGCTTAGTCAAACCAACTATTCTCACAACTTATTGCATACTTTTGATTATATTTTGTTTATGAGATGAGTTAGAGTTGGATATTTTGCTTTGTGGTCTAATGTGCATTTAATGCACGATTAAAGGATACAAGCAAGGAGTTTTGGCAAAGACCTTGGTCAAAACTCAAATGGGAGAAGGGAGAGGAATGCGATAAATCCTCCTCATTTACTACCCCCCATTCGAATATTCCTCCATCATCTCAGAGTGCAAACAGCCAAATCATGAGGACTAGAAGGCAGTCGAGCAAGTGAAAGTCAAAGCACCAGTTTATCTCGAGTTTGGGAGCCGAGCCTCCCTAATTTTAAGGAAGTCATTGGAGACTTCAGATGCATATGTAGAGAGGCCTATGACCTTAGTAGGATTTGGATTTTTGATTGTAAAACTCTACTCTATTTTCGAGCTGCAAGACTTGTGACAATTTTTGATGTAATCCATGGTTTTGATAATGAGAATGAGTTTCGTTTTGAGCCAGCACTGGGTTAACTCAGAGGGCTGAAGCTCTTGGGTTAGGGCCCAACCCTACCAGCCAAGGCTCCTCTTTATTGTACATGTATGCTAGCATAGATTCATGGTTTAATCGTTCGTTTTCTTAAGTAGCTGCATTTCCATTACAACAGTGTAGAGTAGATTGGTTGTGTTTTAGTTTGCTTCCATCTGTGCCTTCCTTCAATTAGTAGGTTAGCAAGGAGAAAAATATCACCATAAGGTTGTCATCAAGTGTCTCGGCCTCACCTCCTCCCTCCGGGACCATGACTTGTCATCTTTTCCCATCACTCTATTTATGTAATAAGATCTCACCCATATTCTCATTTCCTTCAGCACTTTCTTCATGCATAATCTATGTGGAAGCTAATAAATCACATCTTAATCAGATTATAGTCGTGGATTTCCTTACCGTTTGATCCACAATGAACCTGACCAATCACCATCAACCGCGTGTTGCATAACTGACGTATTCATTTCAATGTTTGACTTTAGGCGCTCCAAATCTCCATCGTCGATCTGTTTTGCTTGATCCAATGGTCATCACGTCACCCACTCGCCAACTAGCTTAGCCGATCTCCACCGTTGATCAATCCCGCATGATCCAACGGCTATCGCGCAATCTCGCGTGAAGTCTTGCACGAACGATATCCGACTAAGAGCACACGAGAAAAGTGGTTTTCTCGTGCTACGTGTCACCCACTTAGGATAATCACATGAAATTTACGAATTCCGCTTATAGCTTTTAGGGTGCGTGAGATATTGCTTACCACCTATGAAGACTGCTCCATCGCATCACCCGCTCACCAACTAGCTTGGACGATCTCCACCATTGATCAATCTCGCATGATCCAAAGGCTATCGCACAATCTCACGTGAAGTCTTGCACGACCAATATCTGACCGAGAGCGCGCGATAAAAGTGGTTTTCCCGTGCTACATGTCACTCACTTAGGCTAATCGCGTGAAATTTAGGAATTCCACTTACAGCTTTTAGGGTGTCTGATATATTGCTTACCACCTATGAAGACCGCTCCATCATTCTGCACATTTTCCACCCTTCTATCGACACATGACTTGATGTGATCCATCCATCTATTAACTAATCTCTCACGATAAGATCTCCGCCACTCATCTTCCATTAATCCTTTTCATTGATCTAATTGATCCAACGGTTCCTATGCACTGCTACTTCCTTACGTCTCCCTTTCACTAATTTCGATCTTTGACTGCTCTTCCACTCGACTCCTTCCTGAAATTTTTTCTGTGTATTATTTAAATGCTGCCGCTCCTGAGCTTTGATTTGGTTATTCAATCAGACTCCAACACTGTCTGATCATCGCAATACTCCTCTGAGCACTATCCTCTCTCGGATTCTCTTTGAATTCCCTACACACTTATGTTATGCAGAATTACTCTAATCCACACATAGTTCATAATTCAATTACTCAATACACACCACACAAACTCAGAAATCGCACTTCTGTATTAATAAATAAATATTTACACAAAAAATACCAAAAAAGTGAAAACATATTTAGTTTAGTTTCCTTGCTTACACATTAGTATGGTTTGATGCTCTTTACTTCTGTAACTTAGATAGCAGCATTAGGTTACTGTTGATTTAGCAATTCTGCTTAGCATAGCTGTTTAAATGGTTAATTAGGATACGGTTTGATTTAGCATTACATGTTTTTTTCTTCATTACTGCAGTAGAGTAGCTCTCTTAGAATAGATTTTCTCTTCTTCCATCAAAGAATCAAGCTTCTTTTGACTCTATAAAAGTCTGGCTTGGAACCCCTGGGGTCTCTTGCCAGATGAACAATGACAACAAGCAGGACCTTCACTTTTACTTGTGCATATAGCACTGTCACTTCCAAGTTTGTACGAACCCCGGGTTGATAAGTAAAGTTGGTAGCCCAAGAGTTGCAGCATCCTTGCTGTAATACTGGCGCTCATCAGTCAAGTTCTGGCAATATTGTTTGAACTGAGATCTTCTGCAACTTTTGAATGAGTCACCACACTTCTTCTTCCTTCTTCCATTCATCCCTTGCTTCATTTATCCAATCTATTTGGATAATAGAAATAGCACAAAACAATGCTTCCACCTCCTCATCCTTTCTTGAGAGTGCATCTGAAACAACATTTTGCTTCCCTTTTTTGTAGATGATTTCAAAGTCATAACCCAACATATTTGTGACCCATTTTTGTTGCTCTTCAGAGGATAATCTTTGTTCTAAAAAGTATTTAAGACTATCATGATTTGTTTTTACCTTGAAGTGTCTTCCTATTAGGTAGGGTTGCCATTTCTTAAGTGCATGTAGCATTGTGAACATTTCCTTCTCATAAATAGCTTTGTGTAAATACTTTCCTTTCATTGGATGACTTTTGAAAGTAATGGGTCTTTCATCTTGCATTAAAAAAACACCGATTCCATTTCCTGAAGCATCACATTCCACAATAAAGGTTTTTGTGAAGTCCGACGTAGCTAAGACCGGTGCTTGGCACATTGCCTCTTTAAGATGTTCGAAGGCCTTTGTTGCTTCTGAAGTCCATGAAAATGCATCTTTCTTCAATAATGTTGTTAGAGGTGCTACTATTTTCCCATAATTCTTAACAAACTTGCGATAATACCCTGTCAATCTGAGAAATCCTCGCAGATGCTTTATGGATGTGGGGATTTTCCATTCCTTAATCGCTTTAATTTTGCTAGGGTCTATCTTAACACCTTCATGAGATATAATATGACCCAAATATTCCACCTCTTGTACTCCAAAGAAACATTTGGAGATTTTTGCATATAATTGTTTCTCCTCCAATAGTTTGAGCACCTTGTCAACATGTTGAACATGATCCTTCCAAGACTTGCTGTAGATTAGTATATCATCAAAAAATACTAACACAAATTTTCTAAGGAAGGGTTTGAAAATGGAATTCATCAAACCTTGAAATGTAGAAGGTGCATTGGTAAGGCCAAAAGGCATGACCAAAAATTCATAATGACCCTCATGAGTTCTAAATGTTGTTTTCGGAATGTCTTCAGTCTTCATTCTGATTTGATGATATCCTGAACGAAGATCCAACTTGGTGAAGTAAATTGATCCATGCAATTCATCGAATAATTCATCAATGACAGGAATGGGAAATTTATCTTTAATAGTGAGCTTGTTGAGCTCCCTATAATCCGGACACATGCACCATGATCCATCCTTCTTATGCACCAATACTACTGGAGTAGAGAAAGAACTTTGACTAGGTTGAATTATACCAGCCTCTAGCATTTCTGCAACCATACGTTCAATTTCATTCTTTTGGGCATAGGGATATCTGTACAACCTGATGTTTGGAGGAACACTTCCTGGAATCAAATGAATAGAATGATCATGATCACGAATAGGTGGGAGGCCTTTGGGAGTCTCAAATACCTTGGAATGATTGTCCAATACTTTTTGGAGATCTAGAGAAATAGATGATTTCGATGTGGGAACCTCTAGCGAACATAATTGTACAATTATGCCTTGTTGTTCCTTCTTGATGCAGGAGCATCCGGGCACCCTTAATCAAAATTCAAAGTCAGAGCTATGGAGAAGGAGATGTGGACAATCATGTAAACTAAGAGAAAATTTCTGTTAAACATGAGCTAATTTGATGGAATTGATAAGTCTCGAGAAGGCTTAATTTAATGTAATTATCTGCCATGTATGTGAATAGAGAGATTTAGGCGATTTGTGAGAGAAATTGTGGATCTGAGATGATCCACGCTTATGTAATTTCCTATATAAAGAGAGTCTGTATTGTGAGATAGATGGAGCATAGACAGAGAGATAGGATACAATGTAGTTGAAGGATAATTTGTGACTAAGGCTTAAATGCCTTAGACTATAACTGATTCTATATATAATTAAAATATACATGCTATGTGGATTTATGTATGCATGTGTACAGTTTACATATATATTCTTTACTGTGAGTTAAATTATGTGTTACAAGATTGTTGATCGACCATTGATCACTATAAGGATCGATGGCGATCCAGCATTAATACGATATACGTGTATGAGGGCTTAAACAGAGAGTGGTAGAGTTAAGTTGTGTTATAACGCAAATTCCATCATAAGTGAACAAGTGTAGAGGGAATCGTCGAATCGTTTAGATCGACGAATATTAATAGCGGAAGAAGAATGGCAGAGGAATAGATCTGGATCGTCAGATCGATAGATCTGTTAGATCGATGGTGATCAACAACTAAAGGGGTAGGAGTGTATGGATTTCTTAATCGTGGCTGAAGACCCGCACTCTCTCCTAGCTGTTGATCTCATATTCAACCTCTTAGGTCACAGTCGATTGTGGGGGTTAAGCCCGTTTTAATCCGTGTGCTAGTTGAAGTCCCGCAAGCCATAGATTTGATGGCCTCTTATATCCAACGGATATTGGGTCATAAAGTGATCGAACTTTAATTTCAAAATCAGACCCGAAAATCTATAGATCAAGGATTTATATTCCTTATCGGCTCCGTAAGGGCAGGTAAACGTCGTGCAAGATCCCCGTCTGATATCGTTGCTGACCGTTGGATCAAGTGTGCCTTGATCAAACGGTGGAAGATCACCAATTAGTTTGTTGATTAGGTGAACCAACAACCGTTGGATTAAATGATGAGATCAACGGTGGAGATTGAAGCCGATAAGGCTTGGGCCTGAGCGGACCCGAGAAGTTTATGGATGCGGGTTTATTTTATTTGGGGTCCGGTCTTGTGCGTTCGGAGTGGGACCGACATTCGTTGGCGGATTATGTGTTATTCCACTGTTTGGTGATTGGTCGGGTTTTTGTTAAAACCCACCAATGTAAACGCTTCCGATGTAAATGTGGGCCATAACCCACAGGTTCACATAAGGAAATTATGGAATAAAAGGGAAATTGCCTCACAACAATTTTCTTTTTCATCACTTCTTTAGAAGCTTTGTCATACCGCTAGAGCTGATTATATTTCCCAGTTTCCCTGCAATACCCCTTAATTCAATTTCCTTTCCTTTTGCACAAAATTTCATGAAAATTAAAAGCTATTGTACCCAAGGATTGTAGCCATTGGACTCTTAGTACAACATCAACACCACCCATTGGAATGGAAAGAATTGGGTTATTCAATACATATTCTCCCATGGATAGCTTGATATTATGGCACTTTCCACAACAATTTATGGTTCCTCCACTTGCAACCATCACTTGACACTCTGGTGCTGGATATAGGAAGCAATTCAATTCCTTGGCCATCTTACAATGAATAAAATTATGGGAACTTCCCAAGTCAATCAACACTATTACCTTTTTGTTCTTGATATGTCCTTCTATCTTAATAGTTTGAGGAGTGGTAATTCCAGCCAATGCATTACAAGATATGGCCGGATTCATTTCTTCTTTATCTAGGGTTTGTTCCTGGAGTATCCTCTTCTTTTGACATTTCTTGTTCCTTTTCTTCCTCCTCTTCACAATTTATGTAGAATAATTTCTTCTCAGCACACTTATGACCTTTAGTGTATTTGCTATCACAACTGTAACAAAGCCCTTTTGCTCTTTTTCTTCCAATTGTTGTGGTGTCAACCTTGTAGGTTGTGGAAGGCTATGGGCAACAACACTTCCATATTTATAGTTGTGAGTGGTAGGCTTCCTGGTTGCCATAATTTTGCTTTTCATTTTTCTTGCTAACCGGAATGCCTTCTCCAATGAATCAGGTGTGAGTGGTAGGCTTCCTGGTTGCCATAATTTTTCTTTTCATTTTTCTTGCTAACTTGAATGCCTTCTCCAATGAATCAGGTTTCCAAAGGTGAACCTCATGTTGGATAGTATCCTTTAAAATCCATATGAACGCAACAATCCTATGCTCCTCTGGAATATCTTTTACCCTTATGTTCGATTTTTGGAAGTCCTCAATGTGCTCCATCATTTAACCCTTTTGTTTGAGATTTATCAATTGGCTAAAAAAGGTGTTTCTTTTTGTATCCTCATAATGTGCTATCATTTCTTCCATAAAAATTGCCCAAGTGACAATTTGTTTACGAGAGAAAAGACATCGATACCATACAAACTGATTTGGTTCCAAATATAAAGTTGCAATATGTACCTTTTGTGTGTTTTGCACATTATGGAGATCGAAAAATTGCTCCATCTGTAGTATCCATGTTCCAGGATCCTTGCCATCAAACTTCCTCATATTGATTTTTGGAACATGGTGGGTCTTCAATCCAACATTAGAGTCTATGAAATCATGATTAACATTTATTTTGTTGTCATCATGAGTTTCCTTTACTACACTTTCACCATTAGTAACCATTTCTTGTAGCAACTTATTCAAATTTTTCCATGCCATTCATCTTAGCGTCCATGCCATTCATCTTAGCTTCCATGCCATCCATCTTAACTTCCACGCCATCCATCTTAGCTTGCACGCCATTCATATTAGCTTCCACACCATTCATCTTGGCTTCAGTTACCTTTTGTGAAAGTGAAATTTGTTGTACTTGGTCTTGTAATTTTGATATATCATGTTGCATTTCTTCCTCTTCTTCACGAGTCATGCTAGATCTTTCAGGTTGCTTACTAGGTGTTTCCATTTTCTTTCTTCTGGGCATCAATTAATGCTAATAATTCTTCACTATGCCTCTTCAAATTCCTTCAAACTAATTTTTCAAACCAAGCTTATGCAAAATTAAAAAAAAACTACACACCTTTTTTTCACCTTGTAAGAGCTCGATATTGAATTTGTTGTATATTTGTAACTGCGGATCTCAAATATCTGAAATCCTGACCTGCATTATCACTTTGAGTCTTCTTTTTAACCCCGCAAGTCTGATCAAGATTGGATTCTTCAAGGAAGAGTTATGCCAAATCTCCCACAGTGACCTGATTATAGACTAGTTCAGTAGAGCGAACTTGTACAAAGTGCCACGTGTCATTGTTTCGACCTTAGTACCTGAAACTAATATACAGAAAACTAAAAGCCATCCTCTTTCTGAAACTTCTTACGAAATTTCAATCTGATGCTCAGAACAAAAGTTATGACAATTTTCCCCAGGTCACCTGTTTGGAATGTAATTTGGGAGTCTGCAAAAAACCCTAACTTCCTTAGATCATATCTCCACAAATATAGCGAGACAAGCTCTGAAATTTGGACCCGAAGTTCAAAACATTTTCAGATCAAATGGGTTTTTTTTTAGAAACGTTGCAAAAAAAAAGTTATAGCGAAAATGCCACAATGACCTGTTTGGAGCAGCGAAACCCTAGAATCCAAAGCTCTGATACCAAATGCTATGAAACCAACTCACAAAAAGATAGAAAAGATAGATAAATGTCTTAGAATTCAGCCTCTTCGAGGGGGAAACCTCCTTTACATTACACAAATGAATAATTCTTGGATGATACAAATGACAAGACCTCCTTTCTATATATAGGAGTCTAAGGGGTCATAATATAATCAGAGCTGACATAACAATAATAATGTAAGAGCATAATAATAACAATAGTGGGCTTCTATGGGGCACAATAATAATAATATGGAGACTACATGGGCACAACAATATAATAAGGGGGCTTTACTAATAACAATAAGGGGTTACACTAGTAGTATAAGGACCTAACAATGAGGTAGCAAAAATACAATGCATTGTAGTGAACTCAATCATTTGTTGGAATCATCAGTAGGAAAAATTGGACAAGAAATTTAAGTCTTATAATTAGATTAGTAGTCATTGCGGAATGGAGACTATAACACATCTGTTGGAACTTTAGAAGATGGATAAAGAGATTGGTGCTTTCATACAAATTCATCACCAAAATTATTTGGAATTAGCATCACAGATGGGATCTTTTTGATCTCCAGTTAGATAAATTTCAACTTACCTTCATCTTTCCCTAGAGGTTGTCTCACCTTTTGCCATAGTAGACTCTATTTCCTACGGGGAATCTTCCCTTTGCAATTTTTATAGCCAACAAGGAGGCTATGGACATCCAACATTCCCAAAATCAGGAACTAGTAAATGCCACAAGTGTGAGTGTTGTAGCTCATTATGAAGTAGAGATGCACTCTAAGAAAGTTGCAATGTAGAATCGAGTGGGTGGGACAACTAGAGCCCTTCAAGGGGCATAATTTATAGTTTTCTACTATATTTGGCATGCTTTATCAAACAATTTTATTACTACTTTAATATGTAAAGTAGTATCTTTTTTAAGCTTATAAAGTCTTGAACCAAAAGGTCAAGGGTAAGGAGGTTTGGTTGTAAAATTATATGTTTTAGATAGCAGGCCAAGGCTAGACAGTTCAATTTTGTCTTAAAATACTATTTGGTCCAACCATATCTTTTCATAACATAAAATCTACTCGTTATTATGAAAAAAAAAAACATTGTGATATGTAGCCATTAGTAGATTATTATTTTGTGAAAACATTAATCTCGATCAATTTTCATCCTTTCCACCATGCTTAAGGTGCCAAGAAGCCAAGTTTCACCAATATAAAGTTAAGAATACTCTTAATTTAATGAGGAATCAGTTAATCTAAAATTTTGATGACATAAAACTCGCTTTGAATTCATGTTAAGGTACCTAATCTCTATTTTAAACATGAAAAATTTCTCTAATAGAGTTGAGAGCTCCTATAAAAACTCTATAGATTAAGAACTACAAATTATCAAGCAAACACATTTCCTTCTTATAAACCAATGTATATCCATATTATTCGTGAATCTACCAAGTGCCGAGGGGGATTGAATCTCTTGAGGTGCAAAACTTAAGAAATATTTACACCTCGAGAGATGATAAATCTAGAGTTAAGATGGATTCTCTCTCTCTCTCTCTCTCTCTCTCTCTCTCTCTCTCTCTCTCTATCTATATATATGGAATTTCACATCTACTTCATTTTGAGCAACACACCAATAATATGTTTTAACTATAAAAATGTGTGTATTTATCAACTCACATTAAACATACGAGAAATTACACATCTACTTCATTTTTTAGCGACGCACCAATAAAATGTGTTAACCATAAAAATCTTTTTATTTTCACTGTTTTATATAATATATACATAGTTGATATTTCCCACAAAGGCAACTCAATTGGTGATCGTTGTGTTATGAAGAATTATGTAAACCATGAGATTCTGTTGTGTGTGGAGCATGATTGTTCAGAGGTCTTTGTTTCAGCTGGATGTATACCCCAGGAAGTTTGTACACCCCTCCACGCGGGGGGGACTTGTCCCCCCCACGGGGGTCTGGGGGGGCCGATCCCCCCCGGCTGGGGGGTTCGGGGGCCAGTGGTCCCCCGACGGGGGCTCGGGGGCAACGCCCCCGAAGCTAAAAACAAATGTAAAATTGCCTTGTAAAAGTATAGTAATTTCTAGTCAATCTGGGCCGTTCATTAGGCAGATGATCTGACGGTAGAACTTATGTTTAGTTTAGAGTTTTTTGCGCTAGAAGGCAACCCCTCTCTTTGTATGAGGGCATTGTATTTGAGGCTGAGATATAGATGTGTATTCTGTGAGCGAGAAACAAAGAGGTGAGATTGTGAGAGAAAACAGAGGATATTACAGCGGATTTGCTGTAGGTTGTGTCTCTTCATTTTGCTGGATAATAGAAAGGAAGGACTGGCTGTTCGTGGTGGACATAGCCCAAACTGGGTGAACCACGTATATCTGTGTCTCTCTTGTTTTGTGCGTTTTCTATGTTTATATCTCTGCAATATTTTATGTGTTCCATTGCTCCGTAATATATAATTTTCTAACAGATTCAAGGTTCAAATCCTTTATAGGTCAAGCTATATATATATCTATATATATATATATATATATCTATATATATATATATATATATATATATATATATATATATATATATATATATATATATATATATATATATAATATATATATATATATATATATATATATAATCACTTTCAATTGCTTTAAAGTTATGTTACTTAATATGAACATTGAAATATATTATTTAGAGTTGAGAGCAAAATATTAATATTGTTGTTATTATTATTACTTTTAAATACTATATGTTAAGCATTGAACAAATTATAAATTTCCTTCGTGTTGAGTTGTAATACCTATAGTAGATAATTCTTTTAATTAAATCTAACCCACATATATATATATATATATATATATATATATATATATATATATAATTTTTTCATTTAGTAATTATTCTATTTTTATTTAAGGAATATGTGTCGATTCCAAGTTGAACACGAAATGAATTATACATCTCCTTCATACTAAATTGTAAAATGTGTCTCTCTATACAATGATAATGATAGTTCAAATTTGAGTACTTGAACTTTCCCACTAAAATTAGTATCATAATATCTTATTCTTGTCAAATAATCTGAGTTACAAAGATTCCTTTACTATTGTTTGAAACAAGATAATAATGAAAGTTTGAAGATTAAAATCTTGCCATGAATTTTTATTTATGAGAGGGGACTCTCTCTCTCTCTCTGTGACAAATGGTAAATGAGACTTCACATTATCATGATGCTTTGTTAAGGTACTCCTTGATGTGAAGTCTCATTTACCCTCTCCATGTATTGTCTTTGAAAATTTATATCTCGATAAGGTTCCTTTAAGTCTTACTCATGTCATTAAGAGACACAAGAAGGGTGGAGATCAAGTGTTTCTCCTATGGCAAGTAAGGTGGAAAACTCTCTAGATTTTGTTAGTCTTGAAGCTTTATTGGAGCCTTGAAAAGTAAAGCCTATTACCCTTAGTGCACTTTACTACTTCCTCAAGTAGTTCCTCCAAGGGGGAGAGGTGTTATAACTTAATACCTATAGGAGGTTTGTTAATAATTTTTTATCCTTCTTAAGGGCTAGGGGTGGATTTGGTTCCACATATAGAAGGCTCTATGCTTGGTCATAAATCAACCCTTAGACATGCTTAAGAATGTGGGTCATGGAAATTAACAAAGAAAAACAAAAGTCTATTGTGGGGGCCCCTAAAGCATAACAAGCCCTTGTGGGGTTTTCTCAATGAAGATCATCCCTATCAACATTCGAGGCTTGGGGCCTAAGCCAGATAATTTTCCCTAAGGAGATTGGTAGAAATTGAGAAGCCATATGTGATATTATTTCAAGAAACCATGGGAGATGGGGCCCACTTAATACCTTCCTTATTAAAACATCTCAATGGATGGGATTTTGTGTATGTTGATTCCTGTTGTTAGTTTATGGAGGTTGATTATGGGTTAAAAACATAGTATGCAAGTTACTAATTCTTACTCTTTTCCTTCAGGTCTATGCA
This sequence comes from Pinus tabuliformis, assembly GCA_031772625.1. Taxonomy (NCBI): domain Eukaryota; kingdom Viridiplantae; phylum Streptophyta; class Pinopsida; order Pinales; family Pinaceae; genus Pinus; species Pinus tabuliformis. The sequence goes on along the minus strand of CM062804.1, from coordinate 1,333,412,661 downwards.
CCAAATTGCTTGATCATGAACTAGATTTTGAGGTCACCGTGGTAAATTTGTATAGCCCCTACAAGGATAGACACGTGTATTGGGGTTATTTCTTCAATTCATATGTGGAGTGGAAAAATTTATTTGTGGAGGAGACTCAAATTTTACCTTATAAAAATAAGGGTTATGAGGGGATAGTGCTAGACAAAATTGTTTATTTAGGTACTTTCTGAATTGGTTGGAAATGAATAATTTAGTTGATATGGATCCTCTCGATATTAAACCAACTTGGTCTAACAATAGAGGTTAGGTTTTTGGTATTTCAAAGAGGTTGGATCACTTTTTGGTAAATGGAAATTTCCTACTTTAGGTGTCAAACTATTGATCATTGACTTATAAGTCTAGGTTCTCTAATCACTTCTTGATTCTATTTGAAGTGGAGGCCTAAAGGGAAAAACCAATGGTACCTTTTAAGTACAATCCTAGATGGAGCCAAGAAGAAAAATTTGTGGTGTTGATTAAAAAACAAAGGTTGGCAATTGACCCTCAATCTGAGTTGACACCCAGTGAAAAATTTGTGCTTTCCCTAAAGCATTTGAAGATAAAGGTGGTGGAATGGTCCATTGAGAGGTTAAAGCTATGGGAACATTGATTGGTGATGATTGAAGAACAACTAATGTCTATCACTTGGGGTGCCAATTTTGTGTTGACTGGGGAATATTTAGTTAGGATAAAAGATATGGAGGCTTCTAAGCTCATTTTACTATAGGATTTAGAATGATATTGGTAACTAAAGATTTGTGGGCAACATGATAGGCTCTTGGGGATAGAAATACAAAATTTTTCCATAGCTTTTCAATGCATTTGAAGAGACAAAATATGATTTGGGAGATTCCTATCTTGGATGATGGTCATGTATGACATTTTCATGGATTTGCAAGTATGGTAGTTGATCCAAAATTGATCAAGGATCTAGAAAAAGCCTAAAATTCAAAGTTACTGGATTCAGGTGGAAGCAACATCATTATGTAGAGATTGCAGAAACAACTCCAACACCACTTGAACAGGTGCATTTGGCCTCCGGATGAATGAGAAACTGCTTGTGGAAGTTTGTGATGAAACAATGTTTTATTGCTCAACACATGGCAGAAGTACAAGTTCAGCTTAGTGGCAGATATCCATCTTTGTTACAGTGGTAATGTCTTTAGTTTGATTGCAAGATGAAATAATAAGTTAAAAAGGTGATTTTACATGGTGATGGCATGTATATATTAAAATATCATTTTTAAAAACAAAAATCATATATTAAAAATCCATATGGCGCATTTTATTAAAACTAAGTCAACGAAAAATAATCCAAAACATAAATTACAAACATATGTTATAAAATGGTGGTGGATTAATATTAAAGTTTCATAACACATATGTAAATGGTGGGGTGAACGCATATATGGTGGGAATATGTTATTAAATTTTACATATGGTTGAAGAACCATATAATCTGCATATATTAACGCAGCAGGTGTGAAGTTTAGGATATAGTTTATGATGCGGAGTTTATGGTATAACAATTTGGTATGTCGTGGAGTATTTCCACGGGAACCGTCGGAGTTTTGTCAACCGTTATATGCCACCGTTCACATGCTTTCCACCGGAGTTTTAAACCACCGCCGAATGCCACAGTTTAATATGGTTGTATGTGTATAATTCCCATTGCACCGAATGTAATATTTAATGGTGCGGTTCTAAACAAATGATAACAATAGAACCATATTGTTATATGGTTACAAAAAGTTAATATGTAATTTAATACATTGCTATATGTGGATTATTCACCAATATTACATATACTTGTAATGTAATGCCATGAAGGGACATATGAGAGTTGTGACATTTTGTACAACAGAGAAGAATTTTGTGTAGCTTTGGAGATTTGGAGGCAGAACTTTGCAGGTTTATTCCGGGAGTTGTAGGGGGTCTTTTTCAATGCCGTCAGTTGTGTTGGATTTCTGAGGTCGAGCAGAACACAATTGGACTAGCCAGGGATCTTGTTGATGTAACTTTGATGTATTTTTTGGGCTTTGAATTTCTAATATAAAGGCCTCCCCATTGAAGACTGGGCCTGGAGATGTAGGCTTTGAGATAGCCGAACTCTGTTATCAATCTCTTGCGTCACTTTTCTTCTCATGGTTTGCTGTTCTAATTTGCTGCAATATTATTATTCAGTTCTCCATGCTTATGTATTTAATGGTGTTTTTAAATCATGCATTAACACTTTCTAACAACGAATAAATCACAATTTCAATTAAAGATCTTTTTGGGGATCAGTAGTGGAATATTTTATATCTCAATTTAGAAAGTTAGAGGAACTCAATATTGTAGAAATCTTAAATTAGCATCCATTTCCCTACTATGTGATAAATGAGGAACAAAGTAATTAGTTGTAGAGGCCTATGACTTGAGAAGAACTATTGTAGGTCCTAAGCACTTTTGGAAAGGATAAGAACCTAGGGCTTGATGGATAGGCTATCGAGTTCTTCTTAGAGTTATTTGATTTATTGGTTGATGACTTACTTGCTATAGTGGAGGAATTTCAACAATTTAGTAAGGTCCCTAAAAATATGACTGAAATTGTTTTGGCCTTAATTCCAAAAGTGGATTGGCAAAGTTCCTTTATAGAATTTTGGCCAATCTCTTTATATAATTCTATTTATAAAATAGTTTGAAAAGTTATTTCACTCAGATTTAATACTATTTTGTTGAGCTATGTCTCTAAAGAGTAATTTGGGTTCTTGCAAGGCCATCACATCCATGAAGCTATTGGACCAACTTATGAATTAATTCACACCATTAAATCCTAGCATTTACCACTTGTATTCTTAAGCTAGACATGTCAAAATACTATCATGGGGTATCTTGGTTGTATCTCCACCTTTTACTCATTCACTTGGGTTTTACCCTCCCTTTATTCCATTATATAATGGGATGTATGACCACATAAGACTTTGTGGTCCTCATAAATGGCTTGATATCAGCCTTCTTTAAGGCTTCAAGGGGGATTTTCCAAGGATGTCATTTATTGCAATACCTTTTTCTTTTGGTAGCTGAAGGTTTAAGCACAACTTTTATTGATGCAATGAGGAAAAAAATATTTAAAGGGATCAATTGTGGTAGATATCTCATTGTGAGTCACCTTATATTCATTGATGATGTGCTATGATTTTTTTTTTTACCAATTTCTAGATGAAATAATCACATTCTAAAGGAGGTTCTACTTCTCTTAAAGAAAAATCATGAGTATGGAAGTGAATGTGGAAAATTCAACAAATATTGGAAAGGACATTTTTTTGGAGGTGAGAGGGTCCACACCTTACCATAGTATAGGTTGGATGATGGTTTTAAATATCTTGGGTACAACCTAAAACCAAATGGTTATGTTAAGCCAGATTGGAGATGGCTCACTGAAAAAGTTAAATGGTGTATTAGACTCTTCTGACATAGATGCCTTTCTTGTGGTGATATATTTATTTTAGTAAAATAAGTACTTATCGGTGTTTATTAACATTCTCATGCCTCAATCTCGAAGGGAGTTTTATAGAAACTAAAAAATGTTATTGCAATTTTTTTGTGGCAAGGTAGTGTCGAATATAATGGAACCCATTGGGTCAATTGGGATAAGATATCAAAGTCAATGACATAGGGAGGTTGGCAAATCAAGGAAATTTTCACTTTTGATCATTCCTAAGTAGCTATATCAATTTGAAAATTCATCAGTTCTAACAATATATGGTAAAAAATTATTGTGCTCGAGTATATTTATACAAGCTTTATGGTGGAATGGATTTTCCAAGAACCAAATCATTTCCAAGGGAGTAAAATCATTGGAAAGTTTTGAACCTAACTTCTTGTGAGGAAGCACATATCTTCGAAGATTGGGAATGGAATGTCGATTCAAATTGGAAAAAATGTCATCATGGGTTGTAATCAAAATGTTTTGCCAATTGTGCTAATAGGGTGCCTACATGATTCAAGGGATTATATGCTTGGTTATATGGCAAACTAGGTGCCACAAATTTATGGGGAAAAGGTTGGTTCATTGTTGAAGAGTTAGGTTTAATCAGGGATCTTATTAACGTTTGGTATCTTTCTATTGGTAAAATAACTAGAGCACATATTAAGTTATCCCATGAACCTTATTCTTTAATTTGGAGATATAATGAGGAAGGAGGTGATTATATGGCAAACATGGGTTATAAAGCTACTCTAAGTCTTGGGGTTGGGGAGAAAAAATGGTGGTGGATGAATATTTGGAAGATAATGACACCTACTAAAGTGAATCTCCTCATGTGACATGCTCTCAATGGTAGGTTTTTGACTTGGAGTCAATTGCTCAAGTGAGGAAGAGACAAATAGAGTAAGTGATGAAACAAATGAGCATCTCTTTTTACATTGCTCTTATTATGTCCAAGTTTGGTCTGAGCTAGAAAAGGTGGTTGGTCTATGGTATACTTGGGTGAGTCCTTCCCTCAAAGCCCAACAAAAAAAGGTTTGTGGATTGAGGATTAAATAATTAGAGGTCCCTTCTCTTCTAGCTCTATAGGTTATTTAGATTGTTGCCAATTATATTACCTTTGAGGATAAACTTTTCCCTACTATCCAAACTACATCACAAATCTTGTCACTACTTCTATACTTTACTTTTGTTGGTCCATTAAATGCCCTAAGGGTGTTGAAATAAGTGACCCTTGATAAGTATAGGTCATGGGCTTATTTCAATGGTGCTTGTAAAGGTCATGATTTGATGGTTGATTTGGGATTTTTTCTCTACTTATCAAATGCTCATTGTTTCAAGTTTAAAACTAATTGTTATAGCACAATTTACCACCTTTGGTAGATTTGATGATTTGTGTTATGGCCTAGGGCAACCCTTCCCTTCCAGACTTGGTCCAAATTCTAAAAAACAATGTTTTAAATCCCATACGTTGTTTTTCCCTGTATAAAGAGCATGTACACACGGGTCAGTCTATACCCAACCCACGTATATGTGTTAAAACATTAAAAAATATATAATATCCTTAAATTCGGGTAGAGTTTATGGGTTTTACCTGTTACTCACCTACTATAGCCCGTGGCCCAACTATTTCCCAACTAAAAAACTAATTTGGAGAAGTATAAATAGACCTCCATGGGAAGGCCTAAAGGAGAAGAAAAGATTAGATATTGATATTATAGTTGATTACATCCTTGATCAAGTCTGAAGAAATCCTTGTGCCTTATGCACTCCCAAGTCATAGGAAACCTCTGTTTCCTTCTTGAGATGTCCTTCATCCCTTTATGACATCCTTGTGTATACCTATGGAGGAGGATTGTTGAGGCCTGGGCAGGATGGATCTGGAGGACAGTTTTGCTTGGAGCCGACGAATGACTCAAGTTGTAGTTCTTCTGTACTTTCTTTAGTTTACATCAATAAAGAGGTGATGTTTTGTTCCTAATGTTTAAGGTCTTAAAGCATTAATCTATGTTATGATTTGCTTATGAAACCTTATGTGAATGCTTATTTTCTTACATGCTTATATGACCTAACACCTATATCATGAACATGCTTTCTATTACTGTTGTTGCATATGCTTTGCTTGAATGAGTTGCAGGTTCTAAGGCATTGGAAGAAGCAGAGGGTTTGGACCCTACGAGAACGACCTCAAATGTAGGACCTCCAGTAAATACCTATTCTTCCTACTTCAGTAGTTTAAGTATTAGGACTATTTGTTTTCATGTCTCTTTATGTTGTATGCCCTCCACTCTATTGTGGTTCTCAACCCAAGACCCTAGGGTGATCCTACCCATAACACTAATAATGATTGAGGTACCAACAACTTTGGTGACTTCAACTCCTTGTTTTATCTATTGAAATTTGCACATATAATAAAAATCAACACTTTCCAGGTGAACGAAGACTCTCTACTAACAATCAATTAGATGATTGGCATAGTTCATGTAATCAACAACTCACTTTTCCATCTAGCTAGGTTGTTGAAGGACTTAAAGGATCTTTTCCGACTTATTGAATTTCAACACATCTACAAGAATAAACTGTGGAGGCAGATCAACTCTCAAAAGTTGGTTAGAAGTTGTATAAAAATAAATTATGCTTGAAGATATGTAAAACCGACATATATTGTCCAATAAGACATATGTTTTAGAAAATTTACAGGCTTACTTTTATTTAGGATGATTGTAATGATAATTTTTTTCTTTTTGGAACACTTAAGGAGGGTGTTTGATGTAAATTCTTTGTATAGATGTTTGGTGATCACTAGTTTGTGTTGCCACATGTTTAAGGAGTCTGATAAAGGATTTCATGCCCATATTTTGTGGCTATCCGCCCTTATGTTATAGTTTATTTTGCACATGTTGAATGTATTTTAATTCTACTTGAATAAAAATGTATTATATATATATAGATATATATATCTATATATATATATGTAGATATATAGAAAGTTTCATTGTAAAATAAATTATTTTCTTAAAGGTGCAATTCAAATGAGAGAAACAAATTTATAGATAAAATAATTAAAAAAAAATCCAAACTAAGAAGTAAGTTAAAAAAAAAAAGTAAATGTAAAAATGTATTTCTCTGCACTCTTTGCACATGCATAAATGTATTTTTGTCATCTTGAAGACCAAACAATAATTTTTGTGAGTATAGTCATAACTTTTAGGGGTGATAGGTGTGGGAGGTAAGAGGGGAGAATGGATTAGGGGGTCATTTTTTTTATCTCGAAGAAAAAGTAGAAATGAACTTTCTCTGGGGGGTTCAATATTGTCACCAATAATGGAGCAAAATCAATGACATTATTTCAAGATTTACATTTACTAAAAGAGTAAAGGGCGAATTGTGAAATATAGTTAGATATTCCTTAATTATTATAAGATGCCTTACTCATCAATCAATTCCTCAAAATCCCTCTTTATCTCATTTGGTCCAAATAATCTTAAACTTAGCCAAACACTTTGAAGAAATCTCATGTTATTAAGTATTGTTGCGAGTTTCATAGTAAGGAGGGTAACCACCTTTCAAAAATATGGGAGCAAGTCTTAGTGAAGGAATCATAAGATGGGGGGGAGGGAGGCAGGGGTAGGTGTGGGTGTGGGTTTGTGGGAGAGGTGGGGGGGGGGGAGATGGTGTTCTCATTTCATCTCATTTCCATGATATTTATTAGCATTGAGTTCATAACTGTAACTATGCACAAGTGTCTTGCAGTGCAGGTCTTGTTGTCATTGCTACAAAACCCTCCAAAATTTTGGTCTACATCCAAATATCAGAGCCTACTTTGACCATTTCCAGTAGTAAGAGTCATTCCATGTGTATTATCTAAGTTTTCAAGTCCCTTTTGGAAGAAAACCAAAGTGTCATCTTTTGGCATGGGAAATGTTGCCCATCACATAAGCAGAGTTACAATTCATCTCAAGGGGTGATTTTGGAATCGATGGGTCCTATTTATCATATATACATGTATTAGTCCCATTCCCAAAGTTTTATCCATTTTCGCACAAGTGTTGTCACTGTCGTCACGAAGTGTATCTTAAGTGTCGCACTTGGAGGTGGTTGTTGTATTGTCATCGCATTGAGGGGATCATGTTGTCCTTGTGTACTTAGTGTTCAATGTTGTGTCATCAATTGTTCTGAGTGTGTGTGATCATTCATAAGTTCATACATGTTTTCACTTCTACCTCATTGATCCCGCACTTACTCAAATTCTAGAAAGTTCCTAACCAATCAACTTGACCTCACTTAGCCCCTTAGAACTATGCACTGTGGAATGTCAACCCTCAAGCTCTACACATTGCGCACTCTCAGTGTTCAACCCTAGCCCCTTGACCTCCACAACTATGCAATTTAGCCTCCCTGTTGGCCTCCTTCTGCGCACTACACAGTGGCAAGCCTCAAGTTGTCATCTTGCCTCTTTGAATTGCTTAATTGTGCAATCCCTAGGCATCTCTCTCTCTTGTATTACGCAGTAGGAAATTTCAAGCCTCAAGACTACCTCACTAAGCTCCTCAACTGCGTTGTCATCCTACCCAAGCCTCCAGAAATGCGCATTGCGTAGTCTCATTTCTTAATCCTCCACTCCTAACCTTTAGAACTGTGCACTGCACAATCCCTAAACCTACTTCTCAATCCAACTCCTAGTTCCAACTCAATCAATGATTTTCATGAAGCATGTTAGAATAGGATTTTTTGGGACTTATGTCGTCTTGTCATGAGTGGTTTTCAGTTGCAGGTATTATATCTTGTCATGATAGGGTGATGATGAATAAGAAGAAGAATCAAACCTTGCTAGAAGACTCCTACGCAACTGCAAAGACAAGTTGATTATTGAACAAGAAAATAAAGATACACCAAATTGCGACAACAGCTAAAGATCAAGATCATAGTGAAGACTCCCTACCTTTAAGCCTTATGGAGGAGGAAGAAGAAAAACATGTACCATCTTTCAAAAGGACATAAAGATAGCAACAGAAAGAATGGCTTAACATTGCCACATCATCATTGAGTCCATGTCATCAATGTCATGTCATGTATTGTCAAGGTGTTATATGAGTCATCATTTGCCACATCATTTATGGATATGATTATGTAATTTTCAATATATGAGAAATGTAATGTAAAGTGGAATTCCAAGAGTCACCTATAGAATGTGAAAAGTCATGAAGGAGTCAAAAGGTCATATGGAATTCAAAGAGTCATGAGGGTAGTACAAGAGTCACAAGGGAGGTGAAGAGTCACCCCATTTGTTATATATACACCCTCATAGTGCAAGAAGAATACTTTTCACCTTGGCTCCTCCCATTAGGCATTAGAGAGGAAGATAGTTCTTTTGGAGGAGTGAATGATAGCTATAATGCTCCACTATTGGAGCTAGTGGTGTTCATTGTACCGATATATCTTGGAACTTTTGATTAATACTTGAAGCTCATCGAGCTAACACACTTTCACGTGTATGTTGTAAATGTTGTAAGTCTATTCTTTGAATGTTTGTGATATATGTTGTTTTCATATGTACTAAAGACATTGAACTATTTCGGTGGCTTTGGCGCTTATCTTGCTAAAGGTGTGTTGTACTTGTTTTAATTATCGTTGCTTCTATGTGAACTATTTCACTAGTTGATCAACGATTCATTCATAATATATGTTTTTGTGTCTTTATTAGGTTAGTACTATTACTTTTCTCTTAAAGGCTTGCTTTTCTTTCCCCTCCGGTGAAAGAACCTTGATACATTCCACAAGGTATACTCACTTGTTCATTCAAAAGTACACGTACATTACTCTCTCATGTTGACCATCACAGCCAAGGAAAATCTCTAAGAAAATGGCAATTGGGCCTTATTTTTGGAAGGCTACGCCAAATGGTGCGAATACTAATTGTGACTTTTCATTGGGGAGACCCCCTTGCATGTTGGTGGGATCCAACACTGTCAACATTTTGGTGCTAGAAGGAGGGAAACCACCTTTTTATGGCTAATAACTCACCACATCCTAACAAGCAGACTTCCGCACAAGGTAGTAACATTCCCATTTCCACTCCAACTCATACTCCTGAGAAAGAAGAAACTTCTCAGTCTAGTTTGGGACAAGCATTTGAGGTTACTTACAATCAACTCCAGACTATCTGACCCATTACTTGTCAATTTGTGAGAGCTCTTGGTTTACTCCCTGTTGCTACTATTCTACCTCATAAACCTATAAAGAAAGAAACAACTCCCAGCAACATATTGGTTTCTTTGGTGGAAGATTTGGTTATCACAATCCTTGAGCAGGTAGTTGATCTTGTGAAATGAACAAGTCACCAAGGGGAAGAATGAGCACTTCAGGAAGTCACCAAGGGTAAAGAAGTTTCTTCTTCTTAAGTAATGTCCGGTAACTCTCGTGATATTATTGAAACTGTGGTTAATGCTGTTATTTTGAGTTCTAACACTCTTTTCCCTCTGTTTCTTTAAAATTTTGATTTTTTTCATTATAATGTCCATAATTGTTTGGTTGATTCTGGTGCATCCACGAATGTTATGCCATTATATATTGCTAACAAAATTAATGCTAAATGGGATAAAATTGATGCATAGATCATACAACTAGACAAACCATTTTTCTAGGTCATTTGTGAACATTGTAATGTTACCATTCATTTTTCATCTGACGATAGAGTTCACTAGTGCATAAACATTGTAATTTTGGACATCTTGAAGCCTACAGTTGACTATCGAGCATAGATTGGTCCAACAAATTACAAGGGTACTTTTTAACTAACTAGACACATTTATGGCTTCCATACAAGGGCAAAAATAACCAGATTTGAGTTGAAAGCGAGCCTTACATGAAACATACCGTGACACAACTTGAGGGAAAAAATGAACCAATGGGATTTGCAAATGTTATTTTTGGAAATTGTTTTCTGGAAGTAGACCATGGATGTTATCTAGCATAGCCTTCACCCATCCCACTAGATACACGGTTGGAACTCCTTCCTTGAAATTTAATTGGTGAAAATGACTTTTGTATAGTAGATGTAAATAGTAGTAGTATAGGACATAGCCCTAGTATCACTAATATTTGGATATTGTACTTTGATGGTTCGAAAACACAAGAGGGATATGGAGCTGGTTGCATTTTAATATACCTGCAACAAGAAAAACATTTGATCTCTTTCCACTTGGAATTTGAGTGCACCAACAATGTTGTTGAATATGAAGCACTCATTCTGGGTTTGAAGAAAGTCATCAACCTCAAAGTTGAAGTGCTCAAAGCAATAGGTGACTCTGAAATTGTTGCACAACAGGTACAAAATATGATACATTTTGTGTCACTTAATCTCAAAAATTATCAACAAGAGGTATGGCATTTAATTTCACAATTCCAAGCTTTCAATATTATTTATGTTCCTAGAATTTACAATGTTATTATTGATACATTAGCAAATGTTGCTGCTAGGTTGTCACTGTTAAGGGATGGATTTTCTATTAAAATTATTTATAGGTCATCCATTCCTGATAATCTTACTATTTTTTTCATTTTCAATGATGACTAGCAAATACTGGACTTTATGACGAACGTTGATGTATTCAAGGATGCAGCTATTCACTAATACGATCACGAGAAAACTTTGTAGGATTCATCTCAAGCAAGCAAAGGAAACCCCATGCCCAAGGGTTTGGTGTCATTGGAAAAATTGTATGACCTGCAAAATTACGTCAAGGGACCAGTCAACTCAAAGACTCATAGCTCCATTCTGTCGCATGAACAAGTAAATCTTGGCATAAAAGAATATCTAAAGTTTGTGAATATCAATACTCGTTGTACACCTCAAGAGCGGAAATATTTTATTCACCTCTTAAAGCAGTGCCAAGATGTTTTCGCGTGGATGTACAATGACCTTAAGACTTACGACACACAAATAATCCAACATGTGATTCCTATTAAGGAAGAGGTCAAGCCTTTTTAGTAGAAACCAAGGAAAGTTCATCCTACTCTTGAGCCCCTCATTCAGAGAGAGTTAAGAAAACTGATGGATTCCTGGATCATATTTAAACTTCGTCATTCAACACAGGTCTCCAATCTGGTTCTGGTAAGGAAGAAGTCTAGGGAGATACGCCTGTGCATCAATTTTTGTAATCTGAATTGTGCCTTAGACAAGGATAATTATCTAGTGTCGTCAATGGAACAAATTTTTCAAACAATATCTAAATCTGAAATGTTTTCATTGCTGGATGATTTCTTGGGATACAACGAGTTTCTAGTGGCATAAATTGATAGGCACAAAAATACATTTAGAGCCAAATAGGATACATTTTCCTTCAAAAGAATTCCTTTTGGACTTCTTAACGCAAGTGCTACTTTTCAACGCACTATGGACATCACATTTTGTGGTTTGATTGGACAAAGCATTGAGGTTTACTTAGATGATGTAACAGTGCTTTCAAAAAAGGATATATGATCACTTGCGTCATGTAAAGAAAATTTTAGAGCAATGTCACAAATACGGGATATCTCTTAATCCTAATAAGAGTATCTTCACAGTGTCTGAGGGAAATATCTATGGCCATATTATCGCAAAGAGTGGGATTAAAGCGGACCCTGAACAAGTCAAACTATCACTTAGATTCCCTTCCTGGTGAACAAGAAAGTTATGCAGTCCTTCTTAGGGAAAATCAATTTCCTTCGCAAGTTCATCTCAAACTACACACAGATAGTCAAACCGCTGCAAGAGATGATAAAGAAGGATGTGACCTATAACTGGGCTAAAATAGAAAAGGATTCCTTCCATATTAGGCAAGCAATCACAAAAGCTCCAACACTATACAATCAGAACTTCAATAAAGATTTCTTGTTGTACACTTTTGCTTCTGATACTTCTCTTGTTTCCATTATTACACAAAAGTATGATCAAGATAACGAATGACCTATATCATTCATGAGTGTCAGCTTGCAAGGACCTAAACTAAATTACATTGCCATTGATAAACAATCTAACGCAATGTACAAAGCGGTAAAACACTTTAGGCCTTATCTTTTGAAAAATCATATCATTATCTTTGTACCTCACCTAGTTGTTAAGTCATTGTTTTCTCTATAAGAGTTGGGTGAAAGAAGAGCGAACTAGATGAAAATCTTGCAAGAATTCAATATTGATTTCAAGCTAGTTCACATGATAAAGGGCCATGGTCTATGCCAGCTAGCAACAAAAGTGACAATTTCACTAGAAGATGACTCTTCTGGATGGGAGCAAGAAATGGAAACGTATAAAATCGAACAAGTTTATATCCTGACGATGAACCACACTGGTTGGTTCGAAACGCGTCGACAAATGATATTCCATGTGATTTTCGCCAAAGAATCTTTCTCTAAGTTTATATCCCCATCGATGCATCCACCTCTTGGTACACAAATGTGTGACCGTATCTTAAGCATGGTACCCTACCCTCTAATTTATTGAAAAGAAAAAAGAGGGCTACTAGACTTAATGCTCTATCATATTAGTTGGTACACTTAGTACATTTTAGAAAGCACCATAATGGGGCCCTACTTAGAATTCTGGAAGCACCTTATTCAAAAAGGGTATTGTGTGACCTCCATGACAGACCATCTGGTGGGAATTTCACTGGTGACACTACTACACACAAGATTATGTGGGCCAATTTCTATTGGCCCACACTTTTCAAGGATGCTCATATTTATGCCCACAAATGCCCAAGTTGTCATAAATGCATTGGACGAGATAGGACGTCAGCTTCCCCATTGAATCCCATCGTTGTAGAAGAACCTTTTTGACGAGGATTGGACATCATCAGTGAAATTTTTACACAATCATCGAAGCAACACCACTACATCTTCACTACTACTGACTACTTCACACAATGGACAAAATCAGTTCCTTTCAAACAACTAAATGATTAGGAAGTTATCAATTTCTTCAGACATAATATCATTACCAGGTTTGGCATTCTGACATCACTTGTTTTCGATAATGCAACTTATTTCTCATCGCTTAAAATTTACAAATTTTCATTAGAAAATGGCATTGTATTGAAACATTCGACTAACTATTATCCATAGGGTAATGGTCTTGCTGAGTCAACCAATAAAAACCTCATATTCATCAAAAAGACCATATACTCTAAACAAAGGATACGTCACAATGCTTCGGTGAATGCTCTATGGGCTAACCATGTTACATCTAAACCTTCTCTGAGAACCTCCCCTTACTTTCTGGTGTATGGAAAAGAAGTCATCCTACCTTTGAACATTTACCTACCTACCCTTCAACTTTCACAAGAGTCTTAGGGTAAGCCTTGTCTTTTGGTTCAGAGTAGGATAGACACTCTCTTGAAGCTACAGGAAGAAAGGAGGAAAGAAAAAGAAAAAAATTATCTTCATCAAAACCATATCAAGAGATGGTTTGATAATAAGTAAGCGGGGAAGAAGGAATTTAGTGTGGGAGACTTGGTATTGAAGTGGGACAAAGTCAACAAAGAGAAGGGGAAACACACTAAGTTCCAGTCCCTGTGGATTAGACCATTTGTTGTTTGTGAGAAGCTTGGCAACAACACTTAACATCTCCACTTTTTGGATGTGAAGATGGACTCTCTTCCTGTCAACAACCAAGATTTGAAACAATACTTTCAATAGCAGTCTAGGGTTGTGCTCTACCCTATGTATATAGTCTTCCATTTATGTTTGTTTGTCTATCGTGTTTAGCCATTTCCATTGTATTTTCATTCTTATGAATAATCCTAGTGTGAAAGTGTGTATTTGGCTCTAAAGCATGTGGAAAAATGGAAAAGGGCCTTGTGACACTACAACATTTAGCTAACCTTTAGTCCTTCTTCTTTGTCCTGGCTCATACCTTTTGTTCGATGATGTTTTGATGGAAAATACAATCCTTGCATAAGGAGATCTTTGCATATAACCATGATACATGTATCTATTCTAGGAACCTCATTCCTACGCTTGACTCGTTGTGTTTCAATGTTTTGCACTGTAATACAATTAAGTAGAGAAGGACAAGGTCAAATCTTAACAAGCATACTAATGTTAGAGGTATATATAAGCTTCTCTGAAGGAACAACCTCTTTTGCTCTCAATAAGTCATGATCCCTTCTCCAACCCATGAAATAAATAAGTGCCTTTGCACAATTTTATAAAAATAAAAATAAATAAAGGGTGAAAGAAGAGAAAGGATTCTTGCGCCGAGAGGTGAAGAAAAAAACTTCGTTGAGGTATTGATCATGCTTGTTGGTAGCAAAGAAATTCTTGTGTTCCTGAAGTGACTCCGCTGTGGTATTGTCCAGGCCTACTGGCAGCGGAGAAACACTAGAGATGAAAACTAAGACTTTGAATATCTTAAGCTCACAAATATTACCCTTCTCCTGAATCTAAAAAATTATGATATGGTTTGCCTTATGAATGTGTTCAACTGAGAAAGGGATGAAGGGGACTATATCTATAACCGAGTTAAATGGGAAAGCCAAAGCAATACATACAATGAATCAATACTTCTTGAAGAACTAGACCCTGCACATAAGGTTAGACCAAGGCAGAGCAATTGGAGTTCAACGAGAGTGTTGCCAAGTGTTGTTGTTTCTACAACACCCTCCAAAATTTTGGCCTACATCCAAATTTCAGAGCCTACTTTGACCTTGCATGATGTTGTTTCTAGTATTAAGAGTCATTCCATGTGTATTATCTAAGTTTTCAAGTCCCTTTTGGAAGAAAACCAAAGTGTCATATTTTGGCATGAGAAGTGTCGCACATCACATACGTGGAGTTATGGTTCATCTCAAGGGGTAATTTTGGTGTCAATGGGTCCTATTTATCATATAGACATGTATTAGACCCATTCCCAAATTTTTATGCATTTTTGCACAAGTGTTGTCACTGTCGTCGCAAAATGTATCTTAAGTGTCGCACTTGGAGGTGGTTGTTGTATTGTCATCACATTGAGGGGATCATGTTTTCCTTGTGTATTGAGTGTTCAATGTTGTGTCATCAATTGTTCTGAGTGTGTGTGATCATTCATAATTTCAGACCTAGTTTCACTTCTACCTCACTGATCCCACACTTAGTCAAATTCTAGAAATTTCCTAACTGATCAACTTGACCTCACTCAGCCCCTTGAAACTACGCACTGCATAGTGTCAACCCTCAAGTTTAGCCCGTGCCTCTTAGAACTGTGCAATGTGTAATTCTTGCCTCCAATAACCCTAGCCCCTTGAACTCCATAACTACACAGTTCATCCTCACAGTCAACCTCCTTCTTCGCATTGCGTAGTGGCAAGCCTCAAGTTGTCATATTGCCTCTTTAAACTACACAATTTCACAATCCCTAGGCCTCTCTCTCGCTCTCTCTTGTATTGTGCGTTGGGAAACTTCAAGCCTAAAGACTACCTCACTAAGCTCCTCAACTGTGTTGTCATCCTTCCTGGGCCTCCATAACTATGGATTGCATAGCATCATGCCTTAGCCCTCCACTCCTGACCTCTGGAACTACGCATTACACAATCCCTGAGCCTGCCTCTCAGTCTAGCACCCAGTTCCATCTCAATCAGTGATTTTCATGAAGCATGTTAGACTAGGATTTTTTCAGACTAATTTCATCTTGTCATGAGTGGTTTTCAATTGCAGGTATTATATCTTATCATGACAGGATGATGATGAATGAGAAGAAGAAGGAGACCCTGCTAGAAGACACCTATGCAGCTACAAAGACAAGTTGATCATTGAACAAGAAGATGAAGGGACACCAGATTATGACAACAACTGAAGATCAAGATCATAGTGAAGACTCCCTACCTTCAAGCCTTATGGAGGAGGAAGAATAAAATCATGTACCATCTTTCAAAAGGACACAAAGATAACAGCAGAAAGAATGGCTTGACATTGCCACATCATCATTGAGTCCATGTCATCAATGTCATGTCATGTCTTGTTAAGGTGTTATATGAGTCATCATTTTCCACATCATTTGTGGATATGATTATGTAATTTTTAATATATGAGAAATGTAATGTAAAGTGGAAGTCCAAGAGTCACCTATAGAATGTGAAAAGTCATGAAGGAGTCAAAAGGTCATATGGAAGTCAAAGAGTCATGAGGGTAGTCCAAGAGTCACAAGGGAGGTGAAGAGTCACCCCATTTGTTATATATACACCCTCATAGCTCAAGCAAAAGAATTTTCACCTTGGCTCCTCCCACTATAGGAAGATAATTTTTTGGAGGAGCAAATGGTAGCTCTAACGCTCCATTATTGGATCTAGTAGTGTTCATTGTACCGATGTATCTTGGAACTTTTGATTAACACTTGAAGCTCATTATGACAACACATTTTCATGTGTATGTCGTAAATGTTGTAAGCCTATTCTTTGAATGTTTTTGATATATGTTGTTTTCATCTATACTAAATAAATTGAACTATTTCGATGGCTTTGGTGCTCATCCTGCTGAAGGTGTGTCGTACTTGTTTTAACGGTCGTTGCTTCTATGTGAACTATTTCACTAGTTGATAAATGATTTATTCATATATATATATATATATATATATATATATATATATATATATATATATATATATATATATATATATATATATATATATATGCTCATGTGTGTTTATCAGATCAGTACTATTACTCTTCTCTTAAAGGCTCACTTTTATTTCCCCTCCAGTGAAAGAACCTGACCTTTCCTTCCAAGCGCACAATGCATCCTTGATGAACAAGCATGTTGCTTGTCCCTCATTGTTGCACCCTATTCCCTCCATCATGACTCCTCTTCCTCCAGTTGAGTGCACAATGTAGCATCAATGATCAGTGAAGCCCATCCCTGTCTCTTGCAAGTGCACTTACACCCAAAAAGCTTCTCTCTCTCCCCTTAGTGCATTGTTAATCCACATATAGAAAATTTGCTTGAAGCATGATATAATATGATATTTTTGGCTAATGTTTACTTTCCATGCGTGATCTACATCTGTAGGTATTCAATGAAGCATGGAAAAGATCTGCAAGGAGATTTGATGAGAATTGTTTCCCAAGGAAGCCTCGTGAAGGCAAAGGCACCATGTTGCGACAATTGTAAGAGAAATGGATCCTCGCAATCAAAGTTACTCATGAAGACTCCAAGATCTCTCAAGACCCTTTGTATAGAAATTAATGTTTAGATTCAATACTGCTCATGAAATTTACTAAATCACAAGACTTGAAGCTACTCTACTGATCTGCAGAAGTTAATTCACCATATAGAACACAAACCATAGACATGCAAAAGGAAACATCACACATGCATAGAGATTTATCTAGGCGAATGAAACTGCTCAAAACCCCTTACTATATATATTGCATTAATAAGAGAATAGAGATGAAATACATATGCTTGCTCAAGCCTGATTACACCCTGCAAGTGTATAGTCTCTCCCTCTGCTCGACTGACTGAATCTAGCCAAAAATTAACCAGATTTCAAGCCCTCCAAGCTCCTATTTCCTTGTGTTGTTCCTCTAGGAAATTGGCCCCTACTATTTATGAATTTCCCCCTACTAGTTAGGATATTGAATTGTGAAATTCCCTTAGGTCCTTCCTCTGACTGCATGCAGCACCTGTACACATTGGAATATGCTACAATTGATAGTACATTGCCTTGAAATGTCCATCGCAACTGGTTAGATCTAATTCTCTACATGGGCTAATTGATTAGTTAACTGGTTGATCACTAAGTGTGGTTGAAGTTCCACTTCCACAACTTGACCTCCACTAGTTCTTCTGACAGTTAGAACTAGTTAAACTGACAATAACTCAAATTAACTCAAATGGATTTCTATAAATTAGTAATCAATCATACTGAACTTAACTCAAGCTTCCCCAACTCGGATTAATTGAGTTAATGGAGTGACAAGTGCCATGTCACCTTAGTTAACTACCTCCAAAATTTATGTTGAAATAGAAATTTGAATTTTCTCTAGTTTGACCAAGGCAAAGTCAAACTGAGATTTCTTGTTGCATTTTCAACACTCCCTCTCAACAAGAAAGGGATTATCAACCACCCCTATCTTTCACCTGTCGAACTTGAACTTCCCTCTTGACAAGGCTTTTGTCAAAATATCATCATCTTGTTCCTTTGTTGGAATGTATTGCAACAACAAAATATGTCTATGGACACAATCTCATAGATGGTGATACCAATATGATTGGATCGATTGTGAAAAATTTTATTTTAGAGAGTTTGATGCAACCTTGATTATCATAGTAAATCAAAGTAGGATCCATCATCTGACCAAACTATCCAACAAGTATCTTTCTCATACATATCACCTCACATGCCGCTTGACTTGCAGTCATGTATTCTACTTCTACTAAGCTAAGTGCCACAAATATTTGCTTCCTATTGTACCAAGAAATTTTTGCAGACCCAACAATGAGAATTTCACCTGATGTACTCTTCTAGTCTGATGGACTCCCTGCCCAATATGAATCGGTGAAACCACACAACTTCACTCCCTTTGTCCGTCTTTACCATAGTCAAAACTAGGTAGTGCCTCTGAGGTACCGAATAACATGCTTAAATTCCCTCCAAAATAGTTTGGTTGGCCTAACCATAGCTTGGCTAAGCTATTTGGCTACAAAGCAAATGTTTGGTTGTGTGTTCACAAGATACATGAATGAACCCACAAACTATCAGTAAACAATTGCAACCACTTCTTCACCTGAAGTGGCATCCTCCTTCCTCCAATTGGTTGCTAGAGGAGTCTCCATGGGTTTGCACCTATCCATGCAGAACCTCTGAAGTATCTCATTGGCATACTTTCCCTAAGAGACAAACAGTTCCCCATCACCTTGCCATACTTCCAATCCAAGGAAGTAGTGCATGAGACCCATGTCCTTCATCTCAAACTCTCTTGTAAGGTCCTCCTTGCAAGATCTTATCAGCTACTCATCACCAATAAAAATCAAGTCATCAACATATAAAACAATAATCAATAATTTAGCTTCTACCAAAATATGATAGAGGTTTGCATCCACTTCACTTTTGGTGAAGCCCAAACCGGTGAGATAGCTATCGATCCTGGTGTACCAAGCACGGGGTGCTTGCTTGAGACCATACAATGCTCACTTGAGTCTACACACATGAGACTCTCGATCAAAAGTCTCGAAGCCTTCTAGTTTCTTGACATACACATCCTCTTTAATAACTCCAATGAGGAATGTTGTTTTCTCATCCATCTGGTGGATCTTCCACCCCATATTTTCAGCTAAGGCAAGGATTGATCTGATGGATAAGTACCATGGTATAGGAGCAAAGGTCTCCTCATAGTCAATCCCATCTACCTGCGAGTACCCCTTGACCAAAAATCTGGCCTTATACTTTTCTTTGTTGTCATCTGCTACCTACTTCACCTTGAATATCCATATTGAACCCATGACTGTTTTGTCTGTTGGTCTTGGGACCACTTCCCAAACAATGTTGTTTACAATGGATTCGTACTCCTCTACCATTGCATTGACCAATATTGGTCTCTCTATTACTTCCTCGAAAGAGGATGGCTCAGTCTATACTAGCTCAATCATTAGAGTCATGTAGCCAATGTGTCGATGTGGTCACCTTCTCTGCCTGTGTTGATTTGAAGGAGCACCCACATTCTCTCTTGCATCCTCCACAAGTCTCTCAACTTCCCTGGTTCTCTTCCTGGTTTCCTTGGATGGTTTTGCTTATGTGGTTGTCTCCACTCTCTACTCCACAACTTGTGGTTCTCCACATCATCATGATGCTCCTGTGGTGAGATTTGAAGCTCCCTCTCTAGAGAGCACCGCATGGCTTTATCTTCATCAAATTTTAAATCCCTTCACACAACTATCATTCTGAGGGATGGCAAGTATACACGGTAGTTATGGGGAGTTTTTGCGTAACCCATAAATACCCCCAACTCCATTGTTGGCTCTAGCTTCTTCCTTGATTCTTTGGACACATGGCAATAAATAGAGGCTCCAAAGATCCTGAAGTGTGACACATCTGACTTCCTCCCCGAGAAAGCCTCCTCCGGTGTGATCATTCCAAGAATCTGATGAGGACTCCTGTTCTGCAAATAGAATGTTGTGTTGTATGCTTCAACCCACAAGTGCAAGGGTAGGCTTTGGTCATGCAACATCTCTCATGCTACTCCCATAATGCTACAATTCTTCCTCTCAGCCACCTCATCTAACGTGGGTTGTGGGGTGTTGTCAACTCTCGTCGAATGCCTTCTTTTACACATAAAATTTTAAACTGATTTGACGCTTAATCACCTCCATTATCGCTCCTAAGAGCCTTCACCTTCTTTCTCGTTTCTTTCTCCACTAGTGCCTTGAGCTCTAAGAACTTGGAGAATCTCTGATCCTTCTTCTGCATGAAGAAGATCCAACACTTCTGTGAGAAGTCATCAATAAAGATGACAAAATATTTGTGCCTGGATGTGGAGGCTGTCGAGAAATGTCATGGTTCGAACTTAAACAAGAACAAAATAAATTACAGATATAACCATAAATATAGAGATGCAGTAGAAATAACACTTCATTTCATTAATATCAAATATTGAAATATGCTTACAAACAGAATGGAAATAAGACTAGCTCGAGCGATGGTAGCTTATCTATGAGAAGAGATGTGGCGGCTACATGCCTTTGAACTGTGTTACAATTAGGCTCGAAGGCCTATTTATTATTAAGAAACAATTCAAAACCCTAAACATAAAAAAACGTAACCCTAGGAGATGAAGCGCCAAAACTATGGGCCCTGTTTGGGTAAATTGGTACATCAACTTCCCGAGGTCGTAACTTTGGCATATGATCTCGATTTGACTCGCACAATAGCTCGTTAGAAAGATCTATCCGAGGACTACAAATTTCAAGTGGCCAACATCATTTAGAAACCCATGTTGACCCCAATTCTCCCAAAAAGGTAGTTTAGGGCCTCAAAACGACTCCGAAAGTTCAGGACCTGAAAAACTGCCAAAAATAGTAAATTGTGCTACAATTAAGGAAACAAAAATACTAAAAGAGATAGTGGTGGGGGTCCAAGTGGAATAGCTGGGTGGCCACAAACATCCACCTATATCAATCCTCCATCCTTAGGAAGCAATGGTCCCCATTGTGTTGAGTGCCTCCATGAGATGGGGAAACTTCTGCTGAACTTGGTCCCTGGTGAGCCACTTGCCTTCGTGCAGGAGTTGGCCAGCTTTTACAACCCGATATAGTTGGATCTTCTGTTGGAAAATTTTCTTGATTTGTGTGTCCATAATCTGATTAGTTGTGGCCTATTCCATGCAGTGCAGGTTTAACTCTGTTGGTGTGAGTTGTACTGCAATGTTTGATGTGTCTAGTAATGGTGGGAAGTATGGTTGAAGACGATCCACATTGAACACTGGGTGCAGACCAAGGAATGGGGGGATACTGAGCTCAAAATAATTGTCTTCCACAACCTTGGTAATGGTGTAAGGACCATATTAGAGTGGTCTAAGCTTCTGATGGGCTCCGATAAGGCATTCTTTCTGCAAATGCAACCAAACTTTGTCACCCACTTGAAACTTGTGTGGCACCTCATGTTGATCTTGACGCTACTTTTACTTGGCGTTTGACCTCTCCAAGATGTTATGAACCTGCTGGCATTTATGTTGGACGCATTCAATAAATCTGGTCACTTTATCAGCCTTGGACAATACATGTGTGGAATCTATGTGTGTAGTTGCATGAGGCATGGCAACATCAATCAGACACAATGGTTGAAATCATAGACCCACTTGAAAGGGACTGCAACCAGTCGAGCTATGGAGATCTCTATTATAATTGTGTTGCACATAGGGAAGACTCTCATCCTAGGTTCGTGGATGCTTGGAGTTGTACATGTGGAGTATGTGCATTATCATCCTATTAACGACCTCCGTCTAGCCATCAGTCTAGGGATGGAAGGCAGTGGACTTGGTGAGCTTGGTGTCCAATACTATCATGAGGGTTGACTGGAATGTGCTTAGGAACCTTCTATCTTGATCTGATATAATGGTCTGCAGGATCCCAAAATGTACCCATACTCATTCAAAGAAGAGTTTGGCAGTTTCCTCTACTATGATACTCTTCTTGCAGGCCACCAATATAGCCATCTTAGAAAATCTGTCCACAACCACAAATACATAGTCATTACCATGCTTGGTAGAAGGGAGGCTAGACATATAGTCCATGGAGATGGATTCCCACAGCTAGCTAGGAGTAGGCAGAGGAGTGTACATGCCTTGCTTCTTGATGGTTGGCTTGGTGATGACATAGGCAGTGTAGGATCTGATAATTTCCCAACATCCGGTCGGAGTTTGGACCAATAAAAGTACTTTTGTAGTACAGCCACAATTTTCTCCACATCAAAGTGTCCTGTGACCCGACTATAGTGCACCTCCCAAATCATCTTGGCACGGTCGCTTGAAGGAACACAGAGGTGGCCCAGGTAGCATAATAATGCATCCTGGAGATGGAAATCAAGAACTTCCTTTCCATCTACTAGCATCTGGAATGTGGAGGAGAACTATGGATCATTTTTGTATAGTTTCAGCCATCCAGAGGTCTCGTGGCCACAAGAGTTGAGAACAATAGTCAATGTTGCAACTAGGGGTCGAATGAGGCAATCTGCAACATTATTGGTGCTACCCTTTTTGTATTTAATGTTCAAGTGGAATTGTTGCAGATATGTATACCACTTATGATGGTGATCTTTCTGCAACTTCCCTTGTGTCTGTATAAACTGAAGAGGTTGGTGATCGGTGTGGATGACCGTCTCCTTCACCAGATTGTAATGCTTCCATTGTCGGTAAGCCTGCACAATGGAATATATCTCTTTATCATAGGTGGGGCAGTTTCGAATTGTATCAGAAAGTGTCTCCTTATGATAGGCCATGAAGCGAACAAAGTTCCTTCTTAAGATTAATTACTCCAAAAGACTTGGAATATCGAATTATCCATTAAGGATATAAATATTATATTAAATATGTGAATAAGAATAAGAAATGAATATTTACAAATGAGAACGAGAGGCTTACTTATATACCAAGCAAGTGTCTCTTCATGAAGAGTCATGTCCTATTAGACATGCCTCTTCAACCTAATTACTAGCTTAACTAACTATTATTTATGATTATTATCTTTTACATTATATTTATATTATTTATGTATTTTATTCGTTACATTGCCTCCTTCCTCAAAAAGCTTTGTCCTCAAAGCTTGTCGATGAAAAAAAACTTGATCTCTTTTTCGGCTTTGAAAGTCTTTCTCTCTTGGAACAGTCATCTTCGTCGATACAAGCTGATATGATCTTCTTAGTGACAAACAAAATTGTTGCACTGAGAAGGGATCAGACCATCCGAGATTAATCTTCTGTATAGCATTCTGATCACTGGAATTTTGTAACGACTTGTTAGCATAAGACTGGATTGATTTTACGTCATTATTCTCTGAAACATCAATTTGTTGTTTCTGGTCTGAATGGTACCGATACGTAGCATGGTTGATTGGTCTACTCTCGTGATTCGGATGTCGATATGGAGTTTTTAGATTTTCGTCTGGCGAAGATGTTGTTGAATTGGTTATGGAACATTCACCTGGGATGTCCATTGTCTGAACTGCAACATCTACGTGTGTCGTTTCTTCAACTGGCTTGTCTTCTTGAGTTGTCATATTCACTGGATCGATATTCGTTCCCTTACTTTCAACTTGGACTGCTACGACTGGAGATTCCGATGCTTCTTCTTGAGTGAATTGTTCCAACTTATCTTTTAATGCTTTCTTATCATCCTTAAGCTTCTTAATTTGAGTGAGTAGACTTTGATTATGGTTTTTCAGTCGTAAAAGTTCTTTGATTTCTGATTTATCAACCTTATTTTCAGTGTTTTGAATTTTAAAATTTTCATCTTTTAGATCTTTGATTTGTTCTAATAAATTTTTACTAAGGTTCTTTAAACGCAAAGTTTCCTCTTCTTGTTCTGATAAGTGCTCCTTGAGTTCCTTCTTTGAGACTTTAGTCTTCTTGACTTGTTCGAGTAGCTTTTCCTGGTGACCTCTTAGGATCGAAATTTCTGTGTCTCTGCTGCAGATGACTTCTTCAAGCTCTTTTTGCTTCTTTGATATAGTTTTCTCGTTATCTTGAAACATCAAATCTGAGATATCCTTAAGGTCTTCTAATGAAGATTTTATTGATTTTGATTTACTTGTTATGTCTCGAAACATGACCATCTTCCCTTTATAAGGAACCGTCAAAACTTGTTTCTTTATGTTTAACATGAATGTACCCAGATCCTTAAACCAGGATTGACCGAGTATGATGTCAGTGTTTATATCTGTCCTTACAACATGAAATTGAGATATGTAGTTATAATGACCTATTGTCACTTGTAGATCACTAATTTTATACTTGTTTTGGTCAAAAATATTTTTCTTTACACTAATGCTTAGCTCTGGAATTAATAGTTGATTTGCCAAGTTGATGTTGATATAATTTTTATCATTGCTTGGGTTGATGGCGACATTAACTTCTCTTCCTTGGATATTTCCTTTTAGTGTAATTACTCTATGATCTGTAATTGAAAGACCATTATAGGAGAACCTTTCTTCCTTCATCATTTTAACTTTGTATGGAAATATTTTTTATTTTATTTTATTTTATTTTTTATTTTTTAAACTTATTTTATCTCCCTTTATATATATATATATATATATATATATATTTCCAATATTCTCTTCTTCTTCTTCTTTTGTTCACTCTTTTAATAAAAATTTTATATAATAATAATTTTTTTTAATATATATAATTATAAATTATATATATTATATACTTTTAATTTATATATATTATAAAATTATAATTATATAAAATTTATATATACTTTTTTTGCACCCACTTTTCCTTTTATATGTAACTATATAAGGCTTATATAGTATTCTTTTTATAATTATAATAATATTTTTTTTTTTTTTTCGAAAATTTGGATGAGTCGTGACTAATTTGGGTGAGACGTGACTCTTAGTACGGTCACAATCTTTAGATTTGAACGATTAAAATTATTTAGATCACACCTTTTTTCTCCAATGCTTATCAAAATATCTTTCACTTTTAAAATACCATGGGCAATTACCATGGGTTGTTTCTAAAACCTCGGTTAATGTTCTCCACGTAAAATGTAAAATGTAAAACTTACTACTGGTTTCTAAAACCATGGGCAATTGTTTCTAAAACCTCGGTTAATGTTCTCCACGTAAAATGTAAAACTTACCACTGGTTTCTAAAACCACAGGCAATTACCATTGGTTTCTAAATCCATGGGCTTCTCCACGTAAATTTTTTTAAATATACTTGAAAAGATTCCCGCGTATCTTTATTATGCACTTTTATCAATAATGTAAAACCCTTTATATATATATATATTTTTTTTTTTCAATTTTTTTGTTTGTTTGTTCAGAATATATTATTTCCTTTCCTCTTTTCTTTTTATATACCCTTCTTATTTATTCTTTATTATTTTTTTTAAATAATGGCCAAAGACCTAAAAAATGGAGAATCTCCCAATATGTAGCGAAACGCTTCAATTATGACAGCAACGAAGTTGATGATAGGTTGATAGCCAAAGGCCTGGTGATCAGCCAACGTGGCTCTGATACCACATGAAGCGAACAAAGTTCCTTCTTAAGATTAATTACTCCAAAAGACTTGGAATATCGAATTATCCATTAAGGATATAAATATTATATTAAATATGTGAATAAGAATAAGAAATGAATATTTACAAATGAGAACGAGAGGCTTGCTTATATACCAAGCAAGTGTCTCTTCATGAAGAGTCATGTCCTATTAGACATGCCTCTTCAACCTAATTACTAGCTTAACTAACTATTATTTATGATTATTATCTTTTACATTATATTTATATTATTTATATATTTTATTCGTTACAGGCCACTAGATGCCTGTGTTGGGTGAGGACCACACCAATAGCATAGTCTAAGGCTTCTGTCTCGATTTTAAATGGTTGCTGCAGGTCTAGAAGTGTGAGTATCAGTGCACAGCAGAGTCAGTGCTTCACCTCAAAGAATGCCTTTTGTTGCGATTCGGACCAGGAAAACTTTGATTTTTCCCCGCCCTTAGTAATCTGACTCAAATGCCAAGTGAGATGGGAGAATCCCAACATGAACCTCAGATAACAATTTGCAAGGCCCAAAAGGCTGCAAAGCTCCGTTAGACTGGTCGAGGCTGGCCAATCCTGAAAGACTTGGATCTTAGTCAGATCCACATGCATGCCACACTCATCTATGATGTAGCCCAGATATTAGACCTGACTCATGCCAAAGGTGCATTTCTCCAAGTTGGCACATAGTTTGTGTTGCCGAAGGGTTTGAAGGACCTGTCGAATGTGTTGCAAGTGTTCTTCCCAACTCTTGTTGAATATGAGCATGTCATCCAAATAAACAACCATGAATGAATTGGTGAAGGTCTGGAAGATGTCATCCATTAGCCTCATAAAAATAGCAGGGGCATTTGTCAACCCAAAGGGCATAACCAACCATTCAAAAATGCCTTGGATTTCAAGGCAGTCTTTCATACATCTGTGGGCTCTATTGGAACCTAGTGATAGCCAGACTTCAGATCGATCTTGCTGAAATACTTGGTCCCCTTGAGCTGGTCCAGAAGGTCATCAATCCGTGGGATTGGATACCTATTCCTGACAGTGATTTTGTTCAGTGCCCGATAATCAATGTAGAGCCTCTAGGTCCCATCCTTCTTCTGTACAAGTACAATCGGGCTCCCACAAGGTGAGGAACTTGGTCAGATGTGCCATGTTTGTAGCAACTCTTGGATTTTCCACTTGATCTCTTCATTTCCCAGAATGGGGTGACGATATATCGGTCCATTGGGTAGAGGTGCTCCGAGATTCAGATCAATCGAATGCTTGACTTGAAAGTGCAAGGGTAACCCTGTGGGTGAGGAGAAGATGTCCTTTTATTCTTCAACGATTGTATCCACCTTCTTCTATTGCGTGGAGGAACCCTTCCTGGGGGCCATGGATGTGGTTAGGTCTTCCCCTTACTTTGAGAGTGAATCAGAATGAAAACAAATTTCCCAGTCTACGAGATGATCTTACTACATTGCTTAATAGAGATAAAAGAGATGGTAGTAGGCGGGGCTACCTCCGGTATCTTATATAACTTACTACTCAAAGAAATAATAATAGAGCAGGGTCTAGACTCATATACAACATGTTTCTTCCACAAGTATGGTTGTCCTAATAATACATCACACACTTCACGAGTAGAAACTGTTGAAAATAACACTGAGAGGGGGTGGGGGGTGAATCAATATTATCAAATTTTTTTTCAATTTATACAAAGATTTGCAGATCTGACTAATGAAACTTGCGTATAACTTCCAGACTTATAATTTAATTTATTCTTCAGATGTTGATCATTAATCTGTGCGTCAGAACCATATAACAGTAAGCAGGAACAGAAAAGTAGAGCAGACAGTCACACAAAAGAACACAAGATATAAGGTGGAAACCCAATGTGGGTGAAAACCACCTACTGCAATATGTCTCTATCTTCTTTCAATTAGAAACTTCTTTTTACAATGATTCTGTACTGGTGCAGTCTTATACCAGCACGCAGGCTTCAACTTGCAGAAGGCTACAACCTTCTCTCGTTCTCCAGACTCTCCTGGAAGGGAGCTACAACCCCCTTAGCTCTTGTACTAGCTGAGGTACTAGTATGTAGGTGCTGACCTACAGAAGACTTCTCTTTTCTTCCAGGGACCACGTTTCATAAATTTTCAAACTGGATCCATGAATATCAATCAAACATCAAATAGATCTACAATCAACCAACTTCCTTGTACAAATACTGAATCAATAACTTCTCAGAACACAGTACTAGTAACCAGACACCAATTCAGAACCTGGAACACTGCAGTAATAAACAAAAGCAGCTAAAACATATTTCAAGAAAAGTCCGCTACTTCACCAATAGAAATCTGCGTACATACGCATATATGTCAAAGCGAACCTGCGTGTATACGCAGTATTCACTTCCTTAACCTGTGGGTATCTGCGCCTCCGCTGTGTCGAACCTGCGGGTATCCGCGCCTCTGCTGTGTCGATCCTGCGGAATACGCGCCTGCACTGTGTCAAACCCGCGTATATCCGCACCTCTGCTGTGTTGAACCTGCGGGTATATGCGCCTCCACTGTGTCGGACCTACAGGTATAGATCTATAAATGATAATTTATCCCTTTTCTTAATCAGACTTCAATTATACCCAGATTATCAGATTTATAGATTTAATCATGTGCCAAAGAGATCTCGACCTATCAGTAGATCTTAACCATCTTGTAATGCTCAGGTTCCTCCTTGATTCAGATCCAGCTATAACTCACCAACCGATCACCAGTGTTTCAGATCTTGCTCTTCTCAAGATATTCAACACATCAGTCACCACTAAGCCAAATGATCTCCTTTCCTTTTTATAGTCTAGGCCTTACTCAAACCATGGTCCAAAACCATAGAGATCCAATACTAGGGACCCAATACCTGGGTTCAATACTTTAGATGCAAAACCACAGACCAAAACCATAGGTTCAAAAATGTCGGACTAAATACCATGGACCAACCATAAGATTTCCCACATGTGCGCACTTTTCTCTGCATGAAAGTGTGTGTACTGTATGTACGCACCTTTTGATCGGTACACATGCGTATATGTATGCACCTTTTGATCGGTGCACCTGCGTATGTACGCGGCTTTGTGAAAAGGAACCTGTGGGTATCTCATTTTCTACCATTCTGAGAGCTTGAACTGTGATCTGCTATTTGAGTAAGTTTCCATCAAGGACAACACTTATGTCATCGAGCCAAACCTGTGCCAAGCTTGTGTCATAATTCCAACAATCTCCCCCTTTGGACTTGATGGAAACCCAAAGTCACTCAAAGTCTTTTCTCCCCCTTTGACATCAAGGGCAAAGGGTTATGCTCCCCCTGAGTACATGCTGAAATCTCTGCTCTGCTATGCTGTCCAAGCTCCCCCTGACATATAGGCAAGATCTGCAAGAAGATGTTCTACAAAAGAAATCTGACTTTATACATCATAACTGACCTTCCTATCACCAAAGACTCATACATATGACTCCCAACCAAGTGGGGATACATGATATAATAAGCACATTACATTATCCATCCCAGGCATAGTGGGGCAACCAAGATAGGCCGTTACATGACCTTGACAAAAGAAATATAGAGACAAAATATCTACAGCAAGACTCTGACTAACATCAGCAGCATCTGTCAATCATTATTCAGATCAGTATCCATGTTCTCCTTCTGCACTTGCTCCTCCTGAAATCAAAACAACTGAAGAATTGAACCAAGATCTTCTACGATAATGCCAACAATGCATTATTAGAAGAATATATGCTCCCCCTGAACCTGTGCCAGATGGTCTCTGACAGACCCATATCAGACTCTTCTCATCCTTTCTTTTCTTCAAGTCAACATATACACGACTGTACCCACATAAACCAGCGTATGTATGCGTATACCCCATATGAAACTCGCGTACAACCAACAATCTCTGAAACAGACAAGATTCAACAGCAAGATGATGCATCAACTACCCCCAGCTTTTGTCTGAGGTATTCAAAGGTCTCCCTGGGCAATGGTTTGGTGAGAATATCAGCAAATTGTTCCTTAGAGGGAACATACTCCAATTTGACCTTTTGTTCAAGCACTTGTTCTCGGAGAAAATGATACTTGATTGGTATGTGCTTAGTCTTTGAATGCATGACAGGATTCTTTGAAATACTGATTGCACTTGTATTATCACAGAAAATGGAGATAGGTGGAGTACAAGTGATTTGCATATCATGCATTGTTTGCATCATCCAAAGGAGTTGAGTGTAGCAAGATGCAGCAGCTACATATTCTGCTTCAGCTGTAGATAATGCAATAGAACTTTGTTTCTTTCTGAACCAAGATACTAATCTAGGACCCATGAAGAATGCACCACCACTAGTGATTTTTCTGTCATCCACACTTCCTGCCCAATCTACATCTGTATATGCATGAAGTGTGAGATCTGTACCTCTAGGATACCATAAGCCATAGTTTTGAGTTCCTTGAAGATACTTGAAAATTCTCTTAACTGTCTAAAGATGAGTTTCCTTTGGATTTGCCTGAAACCTTCCAACTATTCCCACTGCATGCATAATGTCTAGTCGGATACCTGTTAGATAGAGCAGACTACCAATCATGGATCTATAGGTTGGTTGATGTACTGCTGCCAATTCATCATTTGCGCTGAGGCTGCATCCTGTCACCATAGGGGTACATACTGGTTTTGAATCCTCCATCCCATATTTCTTCAAGATCTACTTGAGATACTTGGTTTGTGATAAAAAAATGTCGTCTTTATTTTGTTGGACTTGTAAACCAAGAAAATATGTGAGCTCACCAAGCATGGACATTTCAAACTCTTTCTGCATCACCAAGGCAAAATTTTGACTCATGACTTCTTCATTGCTACCAAAGATGATATCATCAACATACACAACGAGTATTAGCAACTTATCATTGTCAATTTTTATATATAGATTGCGATCAGTTGATCCTTTTATAAAATCTTGCTGATGGAGGTACTTATCCAACCGATAATACCACGCCCTTGGAGCCTGTTTAAGGCCATAGAGAGCCTTTTTGAGTCTGCATACAAGTTTTGGATCATTTCCAAGAATAAACCCATCTGGTTGTTCAATATATACTTCTTCATCCAAGTCTCCATTCAGGAAAGCAGACTTCACATCCATTTGAAATACTTTGAACTTCTGAAAGCTAGAAAGGGCAAGGAACATTCTTATGGCCTCTAGTCTTGCAACTGGTGCAAAAGTTTCTTCAAAGTCTATGCCTTCCTGTTGAGCATACCCTTTGCAAACAAGTCTGGCCTTGTTTCTAATCACATATCCATTTTCATTCACCTTATTTTTGAATATCCATTTTGTTCCTATGACATTCTTATCTTTTGGTCTGGGAACCAACTCCCAAGTGTTATTCTTTTTGATGTACTCAAGTTCTTCCTCCATGGCTTTTACCCAGCATTCATCTTTGCATGCCTCTCTTACATTTTGTGGTTCAGTGGAGGAGAGCAATGCTAGATAGCTTGAAGCTTCTGAAATGGTTCTTCTTGTTTGTACACTTGCCTCTTTTTGCCCCAAAATTTGAGATTCTGGATGATTCTTTTGAACGTACCTGGATGGAGTCTTTTCTTCTATCCTTATCTGTTCTTTTGGTGCCTCATGGGTTTCTTCTTCATCATGAATCTGATTTGATGTTGATGGATAGTCCTCATCATCTTCAAAATCTTCAGATTTTACTTGCCTAGGAGTGTTTCCTTCTTCATCAACCACTACATCAATACTTTCAACAATTTTTCCAAGTCTTTTATTGTAACACTTGTATGCTTTGCTGTGAGGAGAGTAACCAAGGAGAATGCCTTCATCTGCTCTAGGTTCAAACTTGCCAAGATTTTCATCAGTCTTCTTGATGTAGCATTTGCTTCCAAAAATTTTGAAGTATTTTACCGTGGGAGTCTTACCATACCAAAGTTCATGAGGAGTCTGAGTGCTGTTTACCTGGACATTTGTCTTGTTGAGAATAGTAACTGCAGCAAATGCGGCTTCACCCTAGAAGGTTGCGGGAGTTCCAGACTCATCAAGAATAGCACGAGCCATTTTTTGAACCGTTCTGTTCATCCTTTCCACTACTCCATTTTGCTGAGGATTCCTAGCAGTAGAGAATTCCCTTCTTATTCCATGTTCTTCACAAAAATCGAAAAATTCATTCGAGATAAATTCTCCTCCTCGATCAGACCTGAGGCATTTGATTCTGCGATCTGATTTGTTCTCCACCAAGGCTTTGAATGATTTGAATTTTTTGAAAGCTTCATCTTTATGCTTCATAAGTCCTATCCAACACATCCTGGAAAAGTCGTCAATGAATAATATAAAATATTCTTCTCCTCGAGGTGATCTTTTCCTAGATGGACCACATACATCAGTATGGACAAGTTCAAGTGGCCTGCTAGCTGATCCTTCCTTCTCAAGGAAATTAGTTCTGGTTTGCTTACCAAATTGACATGATTTGCATATTGTATTGTCTGGAATTCTGATGTCAGGTAGATCATGAACTGCCTGATATTTGCATGCTTTCCTTATCTGTGAGAAGCTTAGATGCCCCAATCTTCTGTGCCATAGCCAGTGTTCATCATTCTTGCTTAGATAGCATTGTTGTTGTCCTCCCTTGAGTATATATAAATTATTTGGAGTTCTTATGCCTTTGATCACTGTTTCTCCTGTATCAAGCTCACGAACAATGCATCCATTTGATCGAAATATTACTTCATTTCCTTGATCACACATTTGACTGACACTTAATAAATTATGCTTCAAGCCATCAACATACATAACATTTCCAGCCTTGACCTTTTCTTTCAAAAGAACAGAACCTTTACCTTTTATGAGTGCAGGGGTGTCATTTCCAAATGAGACCTTCTTTTCCTTTTCTAAGGCACTATATGACTGAAGTTTATCTTTATCACCTGTCATATGTTTTGAGCATCCACTATCGATGTACCACTGATTTTCCTGTCCTTCTGCATATAAGGCTATCCCACATCTTTCTGGTTGCAATTATTTCTTTTTCCATGTTTTGGGAACCAATGAAACTTGCTCCTTCTGAGTTGTTTGTCGAAACCTGCTCCTACATTCAGAATCTTCATGACCGAAATTGTTACAAATAGAACATTCTACTTCATTCTCAAGAGCAGCAAAGTTATTGTAGGTCCCAGTCATACTCCTTTGTTTTTGAGCTTCTCTAGTCATGATTGTCTTGTAGGCAACACATTGAGCTTCTTTGTGACCAAAGTTATGACAAGAGAAACATTGGCCATTGAAGAAGCTCTTGCGATTATCAAATCTACCAACCAAATGATTGTAGTTTCTATCCATTCTTGAGGCAAATTGAGAATGATTTACTTGTGGTTGGTTGTAGCTTCTGTTCATCCTTGAAGTAGATTGCCCCCGATTTACCTAGTAGTCTTTGTTCATTCTTGAGGTAAATTGTCCCTGACTTACGTGGTGATCAGCATTATGCTTTTGCTGAGGATTGTTAACCTGTTCACTTCTCCTTGCAGCTTCAAGATAACTTTTGGAAGTAGATGGCTTTTGTGCTTGAGATGTTTCTTTGGTACACCCAAGAGCTGTCTTGATTAGAGGAGAACTCTGCACTTTGATAATCTCATCTAAAGTTTCAGATCCTTTAGCAAATATAAGATTAAGAGCTTTTGTTTTCTCAATGTCCTTTCTAAGCCCCACAATTTCACATTCTAACTTTTCATTGTGTTTCTCCATTTCAGCAAGTTGGGAAGTCAGAGTATCTATAATCATATTTTTCTCTTCTAAGCAAATTTTGAGTTTAGAAATTTCTTCATAAATACTTTCTTCATCTATAGCATCCAAGAAATCATCATCTTCAAAAGCCATCAAAAGTCTATAATCATTACCTTGTTCATCTTCATCGCTATTTGAAAGACCATCACTGTCTTCATGTGTGTAATAACTTTTCTTACTTACATTCTGTTTTATGTTCCATCTAACTGGTTCCTTACCTTTGTCAAGCTTATCTTTATGAGGACACTTGGCAGCATAGTGACCGACTCTTCCACAAGCAAAACATTTGAAAGGGAGCTTACCTCTGAATCTTCCAGAACCCCGTTGAAGGTTCTTGACAAAATTTGACTCTTCCTCTTCTTCCGACATATGTCCTGAGTCATTGTAATCTCCTTTTCCTGAGGCTTTGAATGCAGCTTCTCTCCTATCTGATGGTCCACCTTTTCTCATTTCGTAAGCAGTTAGGATTCCATGTAGCTGTGACATGGTAAGGTTCTGTAGATTCTGCTTTTCTTCTATGGCAGAAACTTTTGAATCAAACTTAGGAGACAAAGATCTTAGAACTTTTTCAACCAAAACAACTTCTTTTATTTCTTCACCCAAATTTTTCATACAATTAACAATCTCATCTATGCGAAGGAAATAGTTAGCCATGCTTTGATCATTGTACATTCTGAGATTTTCATACTGAATTCTGAGAGTTTGAAGTTTTGCTCGTTTTACTTGATCATCTCCTTCATAGCTCAGAACAATCTAGTCCCATATTTCTTTTGCGGTTTTGAGTTGCATAACCTTGACGAATTTTGATTGAGATAGACTCCCTAATAGGGTATTGACAACCTTTGCATTTGTTTCATACTGACTTTTACCAACCATATCTGTAGGAGTTGTTGAAGGAAATGTGTATCCTATTTCCACAATATCCCAAACCTCTATACCAAGAGATTGAAGATAGGCAGTGATTCTTACCTTCCAATAGACAAAGCTTCTCCCATTGAAAATTGGTGGCCTGATTGATGCTTCCTTTTTGTAGTTGCTCATGTTGATAGATCTTCCTTCAAGCGATCAAGCATCTCCTAAAGGACCTGTTCTGATACCAATTGTTGAAAATGATACTGAGAGGGGGGGTGAATCAGTATTATCAAATTATTTTTCAATTTATACAAAGATTTGTAGATCTGACTAATGAAAGTTGCATATACCTTCTAGACTTATAATTTAATTTATTCTTCAGATGTTGATCATTAATCTGTGTGTCAGAACCATATAACAGTAAGCAGGAATAGAAAAGTAGAGCAGACAGTCACACAAAAGAACACAAGATATAAGGTGGAAACCCAATGTGGGTGAAAACCACTTGCTGCAATATGTCTCTATCTTCTTTCAATTAGAAAATTCTTTTTACAATGATTCTGTATTGGTGCAGTCTTATACCAGCATGTAGGCTTCAACCTGCAGAAGGCTACAACCTTCTCTCATTCTCCAAACTCTCCAGGAAGGGAGCTACAACCCCCTCAGCTCTTGCACTAGCTGAGGTACTAGTACGCAGGTGTTGACCTACAGAAGACTTCTCTTTTATTCCAGGGACCACGTTTCATAAATTTTCAGACTGGATCCATGAATATCAATCAAACATCAAATATATCTGTAATCAACCAACTTCCTTGTACAAATACTGAATCAATAACTTCTCAGAACACAGTACCAGTAACCAGACACCAATTCAAAACCCGGAACACTGCAGTAATAAACAAAAGCAACTAAAACATATTTCAAGAAAAGTCTGCTACTTCACCAATAGAAATCTGTGTACATACGCATATATGTCAAAGTGAACCTGCGTGTATACGCAGTATTCACTTCCTTAACCTGTGGGTATCCGCGCCTCCGCTATGTCGAACCTGCAGGTATCTCATTTTCTACCATTCTGAGAGCCTGAATTGTGATCTGCTATTTGAGTAAGTTTCCATCAAGGACAACACTTATGTCATCGAGCCAAACCTGTGTCATAATGCCAACAGAAACATCACACAGTACCTCATCCATGAAGGGCTTGATGATGTAGGAAAGGCGAGACTGTTTGTTGACGTGAAGATCTCATCCTTGGTGAAGCCATCTAATGGTGTACAGTTGCAAATGTGTTGTAGTTGGTAGGCACAGCTGCTTCACGATCTCTACTAAAATGAGGTTCTTTTGGCTCTCGTTATCGACAATGAACTACATCAGAGAACCTTTCACCCATATTTGCGAGTGGAATAGGCGTTCCCCCTCCTCTAGATCTTCAGGCTCAATATTTTGGATCTTGGTGGTGGCCATAGTGACACTGGGCTCCGCGTTAATGATCTTCTTACCTTTGTCATTCCCCTTGTAAGATTCTGACTCAGAGTCGGAACATGCGTCTGACTTAGAAGCCTTCAACTCGGCCACCATGACTACTTGGTTCGACACTCGTGTTGTGAGTGGAGCTCTTATGGAAATCACACCACTTTCCCATGTCCTTCTTTGTCTTCATGGTGTTGTTCTTTTCTTGCAACTTCGGTGGGTTATCTTGGGTCGCCCCGCCTTGGCTTTTCCCTTTGCTCTACGGTTTGGGGGTGTCTTTCCCTTGCTTTGGATTCACAGATCCAAAGTCTCGCTTTTTTTGTTTAAACTTATGCTCAATCTTGACAACGTATCGGTATAATGTGTCGAGCGAGGAGATGTCTAGGAACTCCATCTCATCCTGGATGTACCTGTGTAGGCAGTCATGGTACTTGAGTACCAAATTTTTCTCAAAATCCTTGATACCCAACTTCGTGCAAAGGGTATGAAAAACATTGGTAAACTTTGGCACGTCTTGGTCCCTTCCCTATCGCAACATGGTCCACTTTATGTATTTATCCTCATATCTCCTAACATGGTAGTACTTCTCTTTGATGACGTCTCGTAGCGAACTCCAAGTGGGTGCGGTAAAAAATGGTGAGGGTATACTTTCATCCTTCTTCTCACAGTAGGTTTCCCATCAGTTCTTGACGTGGGGGGCGACTTTAAGAAGTGAAAAAGTAATATTTTCCCGGATGGAAAATCATGAACAAAAAAATATCCTTCTATCATATTTAACCATTTATCTATGACGTCCGCATCTATCTGAACCTCAAATATGGGGATGTCAAAGTTAACTTGTACCTTAAAGGGTGTGGTGCTTCTAGAGTAGTTGCTGGAAGGAGATGTGTCGCCCTTGGGTAGTCGCTAAAGGATCTGGGCAAAGTTGTTCATCATCGTGTTCCTCTGTCACTCGAGGGCTCCTTCGAGTAATATTTTGAAAGGATATCCTTCCCCTCCATATTTCTTCTCTTCGACCATGGGAGGTCATCTGGATTCGTGAGGCTAGTCTTGCAAAGGTTCGACCAGTTCGATCCCTAACTCCTTATATCCCGACTTCGTTAGGGACATGCAAAGAAAAACTGAGAAAGAGCAGACCACTCTGATACCACTAGTCCAAACTTGAACAAGAACGTAACAAATTACATATATAACCATAAATACAGAGATGCAATAGAAATAACACTTGATTTCATTAATATCAAATACTGAAATATGCTTACAAACAGACTGGAAATAAGACTAGTTCGAGTGATGGTAGCTTATCTTTGAGAAGAGATGTGGCGGCTACATGCCTTTGAACTATGTTACAATGAGGCTCAGAGGACTATTTATTATTGAGAAACAATGGAAAACCCTAAACATCCAAAAACCTAACCCTAGGATATGAAGCACTAAAATTATGGGCCCTGTTTGGGTAAATTGGTACATCAACTTTCCAGGTTCGTAACTTTGGCATACGATCTTTGTTTGACATGAACAATACCTCATTAGAAAGATCTATATGAGGAATACAACTTTCGAGTGGCCAAAATTGTAGAAAAACCCATGCTGGCCTGATTTTCCCAAAAAAATGTTGTTTAGGGCCTCAAAACAGCTCTAGAAGTTCAGGACCCAAAAATTTGCCAAAAATAGTAAATTGTGCTACAATTAAGGAAACTGAAAAACTGAAAGAGACAATGGTGGGGGTCCAAGTGGAATAGGTGGGTGGCCACCAAAATCCACATGTATCAAGTCCATAAACATCAGAGTGGATCCTTTCAAGGACTACATGTGCTCTGATGTCCTGATCATGGAAAGTGGCTTTTGTGTACTTCCCCAAGGTACACTCGTTGCATGTATCATGTTGCTATAATGCTCCTTTAGGGAGGCTTGTGGTTATTTGCTACATGATCTTCAAAGAGCCATCATGAAAATGGCCAAGTCTTTTATGCCAAAGTTCACTGACATCGCGGCTCTGCACCTTCTATGACTTTGTGCTTAATGTGGCATAATCCTCCACATATAGATTGTAGAGGTTCTTCACAGGAACCCCGATCTGCTTCACGT
The DNA here is from genome assembly GCA_031772625.1 of Pinus tabuliformis. Taxonomy (NCBI): domain Eukaryota; kingdom Viridiplantae; phylum Streptophyta; class Pinopsida; order Pinales; family Pinaceae; genus Pinus; species Pinus tabuliformis. The sequence continues at coordinate 1,333,374,244 of CM062804.1, read as the reverse complement.
ATCCCATGGCTATGTGTCTTAGGAATGCCTTTCATTTTCCGAATATTGCATCATAACCACAGTTTTCCAAAACTGAAACAGAGACAAGATTCTTCTTTAGACCTGGAACAAACATTACATCCTTGAGTCTAAAAGGGGATCCTAACTCTCTCTAAAAGACGACTCTACCAATATCGGTTGCGCTGCACCTACCATCATCTGCCATATCGATGTTCATCTAGAGATCCTTGTCCTCTAATTCACTGAAAAAATCTCTATTTTCCATCACATGGCACGAGGCACCATTGTCCAAGTAGCACATGCTTCCCATCACCGTGTTGGCCATGCATGGAATGAGAGTAAAATCAAGCTGAGACTTTGAAGCCATAACTTCACCTATTGCTCCTCCTGAGTTTTTCTTGCTTGTCTTCTTGTGCAGACACTTTGTGGCATAGAGCTCGAATTCATGACAGTGAAAGCACTAGATTCTGGACAAGTCTTTCTTCTTGCCCCCTCGACTAGATTCTACTTTGGATTGGGATTTCTTCCCTTTCCCTTTCTTTTCCTTTCCAGCCAAGGCACAATTTTCCTCATCCTCATCCTTGGATGAATATTTGTCTTTGGTATTCGATCTTATTTCCTCCTATACCAAATCACGCCATAGGCATTCCCAATTTGGTAGTTTCTCCCTCTCCTTCACTGAATCTGTGTAGTTGTGCCAACTCTTGGTAAGGCCTAAAAGGGCTAGGCTTACAAAATCATCCTTTGCTACAGTGACACCAACTTGACCAAGTTCATAACAACATTGTGTGAACCTACTCAGGTACTGTGGAATGGTCTCATTCCTCTGCATCTTATATTTTGAAGTTTCTTTTTGAACGCTAGCTTCCTGTGGTCACTACTATTATGGAACAAATATGTCAATTCTTGCCACATTGCATACGCAGTCTCTTTCCTGTGGATATTTGAGACAATATGGTCTCATACTGCCTCCAATATGATTCTCCTCACCTTGGCTACACACTTCTTCCATTCTGCTAGATCCTTAGCATCAAATGTTGATGGTTTCGGAATATCATTATCAATTAATTCATTCCACCCTTTATCTTCTAGCACTGCCTCCATGTGTCCCTTCCATGCAACATAATTCAAGCTTCCTCAAGGGCATACTCGAGCCTTAGTCCATTTAAATCCATTTTCTCATTCTCGAATAAAACCTATAACAATGATCTTCGAGTTCGAACCTCTTGTAATGACAACTTCGAAATTTCTACTCTGCAGTGATTCCAGCTCTGATACCATGTAGAAATTAATGTGTAGATTCAATACTGCTCATGAAATTTACTAAATCACAAGAATTGAAGCTACTCTACTGATTTGTGAAAGTTAATTGACTAGATATAACACAAATCATAGACATGCAAAATGAAACATCACACATGCACAAAAATTTATCTAAGGGAAAGAAAATACTCAAAACCCCTTACTATCTATATTGCATTAATCAGAGAATAGAGATGAAATACATATGCTTGCGAGCACACCCTACAAGTGTATAGTCTATTCCTCTACCTAACTGATTGATTTTGGCCAACACTTAGCCAATTATCAAGCCCTCCAAGCTCTTATTTCCTTGTGATGTTCCTATGGGAAATCATCCCCTATTATTTAGGAATTTCCCACTATTGAATTGCGCAATTCCCTTAGTTCCTTCCTCTGATAGCATGTACCACTTGTACACATTGGAATATTCTACAACTGATAGTAGACTGCCTTGGAATATCCATCTCAACTGGGTAACTCAAATTCTCTACATGCAACAATTATTTTGGGTTGATTGATCAGTTAACTGGTTGATCACTGAGTGTGGTTGAAGTTCCACTTCCACAACTTGACCTCCACTAGTTCTTCTGACAGTTAGAACTAGTTAAACTAACATTAACTCAAATTAAGTTAAGCAAATTGCTACAAATTAGCAATCAATCGTAATGAACTGAACTCAAGCTTCCCCAACTCAAATTAATTGAGTGACAAGTGCCATGTCACCTCATTTAACTACCTCTAATATTTTTGTTGAAATAGAAATTTGATTTTTCTCTAGTTTGACCAAGCCAAAGTCAAACTGATATTTTCTTGCTGCATTTTCAACACTTTTGAGGGTAGATGTCAACCACAAATGCAAGATCTCTTACAATTATTGAAGGCATAGTGACAATGTTGTTACTTATTAAAGAACTTCATGTACAAGTCACCGTGATTCCAAGTCATCAATGTTGTTGATTTGTCAAGTTATCATCACATCAAGTGGAAATTATGATGTAATTTTGGAAAATATTGTAAATGTAAATATATGGAAGTCCAAGATTCATATATGGACAAAAGAGCCACATGGAGAAGTCCAAAGGCCACTTAGAGTTCAAAAGTCATATAGAAGTCCAAAGGTCATATTAGAAGTCTAAGAGTCATGAGGAAGTTCAAAAGTCATGAGGATATGAAAGGTCATTCCTTTTGTTATAAAAGAGGCCTCATTACTCTAAGAGAGGACTTTTAACCTTGGCTTCTCCATTCAAGCATTAGAGAGGAAGATAGTTCTTTTGGAGAGCAAGAAGTGGCTTAACGCTCCACTATTGGAGCTAGTGGTGTTCATTGTATTAATGTATCTTGGAACTTTCACCTAATATTTGAAGCTCTGTTGAGCCAACACATTTTCATGCATATATCATGAATGTTTTGAGACTATTCTTTGGATGTTTGCGATATATGTTGGAATTCACATGTGCTAAAGAAATTGAACTATTTTAGTGGCTTTAGTGCTCATCTCATTGAATATGTGTTGTAATTGTAATTGTATTTGTCAACTATTTCACTTGATGACTAATAATTATTTCATATGTATATGCGTGTGTCTTTATTAGATTAGTACTAATACTTCTCTTCTAAAGGCTCACTTTTGTTTCCTCCCAGTGAAAGAACCTTGATACAGATTACAATTGAACATTTCACAAGGCATACTCACTTGCTCATTCAAAAGTACATGTGCATTGCTCTATTGTGCTAATAGATGCTTCCAAGGCAAACCTATAAGTAAATGGCAGTCGAGCCATACTTTCGGAGGTGACTCCTATACCAAATGGTGTGAGGTCTAATTGGGACTTCATATCGTGAATATCCCCTATATGTTGGTAGGTCCAACACTATTAACATTTTGATGTTAGAAGGAGGGAGGCCTTTATATGGATGACAGTTCACCTCATCCAAAAAATCAACCATCCGTGCAAGGCAATAACATTTTGAGTTCCACTCTATTTCGTGATCCTAAAATAGGTGAGTCCTCCCATCAAAGTCTGGAACAAGAATTTGAAGTTACTTACGATCAACTCTGGAAAATCTAGCCTATTACTCGTCAGTTTGCAAGAGCTCTTGGCTTATTTCCTATTGATACTATTCTACCTCATAAATGGATAAAGAAAGAAACAACCAGCAACAATGTATTAGTTTCTTTGGTGGAAGACTTGGTTATTGCAATCCTTGAATATTTAGTTGTTTCTTCTGAAAAAATAAATCAAAAAGGGGAACTTCCACATATTGAGGAAGACTTAGATGGTGAAGGGAAAGATTTTCAATTCTGTAAAAAAGAACAGTAGGGACAAGGAGAACAGCTGAATTATAACGAAGCTTTGAACGGTGAGGGAGAAAACTCTTCATATTCACAAGGAGAAATAGAGGATGAATGAGACATGGTTGTTGAACAGTTGGATTTGATGACCGAAGGGCCACTCGCTCTTCCAGGAAATTTACATCGTATGCCTAAACACCTAGAAAAGATACTCTCAAATTTTGATCCTGATAAGAAGATAAATATTGAGGACCACATTGATTACTTCTACATGCATTTATGAATGCTTGAGGCACACTTTGATGACGTTGATTGTAGACTTTTCCCATACACTTTGGAAGGTAGAGCATCGATCTGGTGTCACAGTCTTCTACCTAATTCAATCCATAGTCGGAGGGAGTTCAAGAAGTTGTTCTTGGATAACTTTGTCGATGAAAATACTCCCGCCATGTTGCTTGAAGAGCTCAGGAATCTATAGATTGGGGATGAGGAGAAAGTAAAGGATTTCAATCAAAGGTTTACTCGTTTATTAAACAAGTTCCCCATAGATGTCCAACCACACGATTCAATAACCAAATATTATTATACAATTGCCTTGCCTACAAATATTTTTGTGTTTATTAAACGAGCTGCAAAGGAAACACTGGCTTTGAACTTTGCAGAAGCAATCATTGTAGAGAAATACTTGCATTCTATTGGATCCATTGAAGATCATGAAGATTCTAAAGACTCCAAAGGCAATGGTAAGAAAACCAAAGCCTCTTCTTATAAATCCAAAGAGAAGGATTCATTTGATATGGAAAGCTTGGCCAAGTATTTAAAGTCACTCACCAATGAAGTATCTAAATTAAAGAGAAGGTCAAGTGAGGCATCTAATAATAGTAAGTATTTTAAGTTGCTTTTGCTGAAAAAGAACAACAATAACCAACCTATTAAGTCTGATCATACCTTTAACTTGGTGTTCAATGTTGAAAGTTGGGGTATGGATAACTATTTCACTTTCCATTAGGAGAAGAATTCAGAGAAGACATGTCCCCAATGGAACCATAACATGAATGCTATGATGGCTAATTTTGTAGATACTTTATTAGCAGATGAGAAGCCTAAGTAGAGTGAAGAAGCAAATGAACCTATCGCAACTAAAGAAAGTCCAGGCGCTAGACATTTAGTTAATGATTTTCGTTTTTGGGTGTGTGTTATATTCTTTCCACGACTAGCCCCACGCGTTGTACATTGCGGCGGGCGTAGAAGGGGGGCAGTAGGCCCCCTGTCCGGGTGTTTGCAGGCCCTGCACGGGGTCTAGGGCAGCGTCCTAGGATTTTTTTATGTGGACCCAATAATAGCTGTGCGGACCCAAGGATGGGGGGTGGATATGAAGATGGTGGGCGGACCTACCCATGGTTTTTTGCATGGGTTTTGCACATGGTTTTGAGCATGATGGTTTTTTGCACATGGTATTTTGTAGATCTGGTCAAGGGAACTATGGTTATGTTTTAATCCAGGGTCAGTGGATTGGGGTTTATGAATGCTTCGACATGTATATATATGTATTACAATATTGAAAGGAATATAATGAAAAATCAGTCTGGTAGTCCTAGTTTTGGGTTCTAGGGGAAAATATCTGTGTATATTTGTTTTATGTTCTCGTCATTGTATATTTTTATGTTTAAGAATTCGTTTGCAAGTAATTTTTTTAAAGGGTTAAAACCTACATTAATGTCATGTATAACATTGATAAACAAAGTGTTGAAGAACCACCCATGAGTGAAGCTCCTCCTCAACAGACAAAAGACCGATATAGTTTGAGGAGCAAAGGACCTATTTCTTAGCAAGAGCTTAAAAAGAAATTGTTGAGAAGGATTTTACCACCTCCAAATTCTACTCAGAATTTGCAGAATAAGTTTGGAAGTGCTCCCCCTTCTAAGAACACTTCCACCAATAACAAGAATAAGTCCATCACTCTGGAGGTTTCTAATAAATCTATGCCACACAACTTGTGAAGATTGAGAATATTGATTATAACATTGTTGAAGACATGAAAAGAGCTTGTGCCAATATTCCAATCTTTGAACTCACAAAGATAGTAGAATAATGTCAACTGTTAATCCAAGCACTTTCATCACAAGCGCTAGCAAGTATTGAAGTTTATGTTTCTCAATTTTTGTATGGTAAGTCTCGTGACGTTCTCGAATCTATAGTCAATGTTGTTAATTTAAATTCTAACACTCTCTACTATCCGTTCCTGTTATTATCACTCAGGTTGTCCTTTTGATCAGCGCAAAAGGATATGGCTGAGGTAACCACAGACCAGTGTTTGGACTACAGGTTCTAGCCCACCTGCAATCAGAGAGGGTTCTCTCTTTCTGATTTAGCTTTGTTGAAGATGATTTTAGGCTAGCTATTGAGTTAAAGGGGGTTTTGTTTAAGTTTTGGTGGGAAGGATGATACTTTCAGGTAAAGAGGCAGGGATAGCATGAAAGTTTTAGAACCATTGGGCGTGGAGTCAAGGAGTAGGACTGCTGGTGCGCTTTCTTGGTCGCCAGAAGGAAAATGGAGCAAGCTAGTTGTATATGAAACAATTATTTAAGGTAAAAGAGATGGATTAAAGGCTAAGGAATGAGGGGCAATTAAGAATCTCTCATTCAGATTAGTAGAAAGAAAACAAATGAGCCCTATCTAGGAGCAGTTAAGAATTCCTAGATAACAGTCATTCATATGTGAAAAAGATCAAACATGAGCCACAAAGGAATTCATGTTTATGTCTAAATCGAGAAGAAAACATTAAAAAGCCACAGAAACTGAGCATAGAGTGCAGCTAAGCAAATTCTAAACCAATCCTTCGTTTTGCAACTTGAGCTTATATGGAATTGAAATAACAGTGGTAAGAAGAACTTATTGATTCATACTGCAGCACAAGAATTCCACATTCAATTCTTCAGACCATTAGACACAGAGAAGACAATCATTTCTCCAAAGCTTTTCAGCAATCTTTGATTAAGTAAAACATCTCAGATATCCTGTGCAAGTCTCTCCTCTAGATTATCAACCAACCAACCGTTAAAACAATCTTGAGGGTGGTATAAATAGGGAAAAAATATCCAAAATTGTCTATTACAACTTGACCTAAACAGGTCTGAAAGAAAATGATTACTTTAACCTAATCCTATCCAGAAATAAATGCAAGAAAATATCTTTGAGCTGCGCTGAGGGCAGCCGTATCAAAACTAAGTTAATGTGTTGTCCTTGGTGGCTTGGTGCAGTGTTTCTGCAATAACAGTGCTTTGAGCTTTGATCCATTGTTGTTCGGCGGCTTTAAATGATTTAACTGTGATTTGAGAGCTTTAATGGGCTTACACCGCTTTATTTGACTTTGTTGGAGGCCATTCAATGCTAAGCTACCTTGGGAAATGAAGATTTTGATTAAAACATCCAACTGATACTCTTTGCCGCTCCATCTTTCCTCTGATACTCTTTCGTAGTTGAATCGGGCCGTTTCTCTCTTTCGCTGTGTATGAAATTGTCAAATCAATAGTTAATGGTCGTTGTTCAGCCCTCTGTTGCTTTAAAAACTGCATTTTCCCCTTTCTAAATGCTTCGTGAAGAAAAACGGGTCATTCTGCGCCTTTCGGGCTTGCTGGGGGCTGCGCGATGAGGGTCTTTCCACTTTGGCCCATTTCCCGTAGCCATGCGCGATTAGCGCTAGGCGCTAATCACACATGAAAAACTGCCTCAGAATTTGAATCCGGGCTTCCTAAGCACGATTTTTGCCTTCGCGCCTTTTTTGCTGATGACGTCAGCATGACGTCAGTGGGTGGGACCCAGTACGGCGGTGACGTGGCAGGGTGATGTCAGTAGGGTGACGTCAGCATGTACGACGGGTGACGTGGTGGTACACGGTGGCAGTGACGTGGCAATGGTGAGTTGGCAGTGTGGTGGCAGGAGGCTGACGCAGGCAGATGACGCGGTAGGATGATGTCATTGGGCGGAGGACGTGGTGCTGACGTCACCCAGGGGAGGGCGGTTTGGCGGTTTTGGGCACACCGCCTTTGCACTGAAGCGGTTTGGGAGGAGGGGGCTCTGCCACACCTGGGAGGGCAACACGTGGCGGGAGTACGACGGTAAAACCGCCGAACTCCCGGACGCTAACCCTCGGGCTGTTGGCGCGAGAAAACACCCGCCCACCGTAGATCTTGGGCGGGCCAGATCTAACGGTCGACGGGACAGGTAAGGTGACGGAAGGTTAGGGCAGGGACCCGCCCGCTATATTTAATTTTTTGTATGGCGGGGGGGGGTTTAAAACCTTAGGAAAGTGGGTTTTTGCGGGTTTTGCGCACCGGGGTAGATATTTAGAGGCAAAACTTTAGAATAAAGGCGGAAAAATAGGTTTTTCAGGGTTAGGATTTAGGGGAACTGGTTGTTATTCTGACCAGATGTCAGAGTAACTCCAGGACATGGATGGGCTAATTAACAGCCCCAGATGGACTGTTATTTCCCAGAACTTATACAATAGGGCTATAGTGCCAGGGATGGGGAATATGTACATAGGGGAATTTTATACATAGTTTTAGTAGGGGAAGGGGGGATAGATAGGGAGCTATATAATAGAATTAGTAGTTAATATGGAGGTGACTGTTTAGTCAATTTAGTGTTGTCTAAATTGCTAGTATTAATTGTCAACCCGGGGCTCATAAGCTGATGAAGTGAAGGTGTACTATATGTACTTAAGTAACCTCTTAGAGTTTTCTTATCGTTGGGGGTGTTGTTGTGGTTAATTATGTTCCTAAGATGGAATGATGATTTATAAACAAGTGAGTGATGGTGTGTGTGTGTAGTGTGAATCCTAAATGGGTGAGAGTGTGTGATTAGTGATTTTTAACTACTTGCTTGAAAGGAAATGCTTGAAAGAAATAAATGACTTGAAAGATCTTGAAATAACTTTGAAAGCAAATAACCACTTCCAATGGCACTAGACACCATTCATGCAGCTGCAAATAAAAGAAAAGAAAGTCACTTTTAAAACCAAAGATAAAGATTATCTCTCTCTAACTCGCTGCTTCAAACACATGTACTGTGTAAAGCACGGAAAGAAAGTAGCTTAAGTTGAATTAGAAAAGTGATTAAAAATGAGAAAATCTGCTTTAAAGACTAGTGATAACGTTTTGCTCTTTCTAACTCTCTACTTCAGCCATATGTACTATGCAAAGTATGATTAGAAAGTAGTGAAAGAATAGTCTAAAAAGCACTTAAAACCAAAAATCTACTTTAAAGACTAGTGATAACATTTTGCTCTTTCTAACTCTCTACTTCAGCCATATGTACTATGCAAAGTATGATTAGAAAGTAGTGAAAGAATAGTCTAAAAAGCACTCAAAGCCAGCTGCAAGTTAGTGGTATTTTGATCTTAAAAGATAACAATTTATGATAGAAGATCATTCATGTGTTAGCAGCTCTTTGAGAAATAAGATTAAAAATCAGCTATAAAAACAAAGGCAGCAACTTGAATCTGTCAACTTCAAATACCATTAGTTTGTAAAGCAAACACACACACATAAAAACAAATCCCGGGCTAAAAGAAACCTGCAAAGAAGTAATACTGATCAGCTTGAAAGAAAAGAAATCAAATAAATGAAACTATACATGCTTAAAGGAATGCTGAATGAGAAAATAAGTAAATACTGAACATAAAATACTTTACAGAGGCTAAGATGAACAGGGGCCCTCTATTCATTCAGCCACAAGAAAACTCAGAGATCTGGAAGCTTCAAAACAGCACTATGTCTATTCCTTCATTTGCAAAAGTGTACAAAACAGAGTGCTAGAATAGCACTAAAAAAACAGAGTTCACAACGCTCTTAAAATTAACACAAGTTTAGAAATTACAACTGATAAAAAGTCTGTTGAGCGTACGCAGACGCAGCTATTTATAGGCATTTCTAGGATAGCCTAACACGTACAGCTACTAACTGAAAAACAACTAACTGTAATGCGTAATTATGGCTCCTGGACACATCATACGGCTACGTGGATGAGCTGGTGCTTCTGTCGTCATGGGCAATGAATCCCATGTTGGATCATGTCCCCTACCATCTGCAAAATGTGGACAAGTCACCGTTTAAGCTGACGTGACCTAGCAGCTCACAATCACCGTTAAACAGCCTTTAGTTGACCGTAACTTGACCAGCTTTGACCAGGGGTAAAGATGACGTGGATGGCTAGAAAAATGGGACAGGAACCTCGAGCACGTTGATACCTAAGTGCCCATGTGGCTCATCTGGCAAACTGACACGTGGAACCTTGCGTTTAACAAAAAGGCTGCAGGATCATCAGATAGCTGCGGGATCATCAGATAGCTGCGGGATTCCTGCAAGTATGTCAAAATCTAAACAAACAGTCACCCATTAGCAAAACTTACTTGATCATGCCTAATGACACCTAATGTAATGATCTGGGTGGTTTTACAGTGAAAATGAGGCAAAAGTGAAGAAAAGTTGAGGAAAAACTGAGGGAAATGATAGTCAAGTAGGTGTAAAGTAGAGACTCTACATACCCCCACTACGAGGGTATTGCATGTCCTCATGCAATGAAAACACAGCTCAATCCATTTGCTGGGATGCCTCTGCTAGGACATCCAACCTCCTCTTCTTCCTCTGTGTAGAGATATTGACTTTTGGTCTTTTGAACAAGCATCTGAATTTCAAATTGATTAGTGCTCTGTTTAGCCTTCTACATTTCTTCTTCAGTTCACTGCTTTTCTTTTTGCAGACGGCTAGGTGCAGCATGGTGTTATTATGAAGCATTTTGTCAATGTTTGCTTGTTCCTTCAATTTCTCATTTTCCTGCCTAATGTGGCGATTTAGCACTTCAAGTTCAAAGATCTCTTGTTTGAGTACATCTATTTGCTGCTCATGAGGTAGGATATTACTTGGACCAGCAGTGGTCTGCTCCAATGTTTCAAAATAATTGTATGCTTCTTGCTGCGCTGGATCAATCATTGGTGATTTTCTTGGACTGTGTGCATGCTCAATTTCTGTTTCAAACTCCTGCTGAAATGGACTGTCCTCCCTTGGAGGGGTAGCTTCATCATGTTGTGGACTACCTTCAAAATCTGATTTTATAGCACCCTTCTCAGGTGTGCTTAGATCAATGAAAAGTGTCCTTGTGGTTTTATCTTTATTCTGCAATCTGCTACTCCTTCTTACAGTGGCAACACTCTGTGTTTCTCTTTGTGCCTTTTTCCTTGGTTTTTGTACTTTTACTTTCTTGGAGAGGGCAATTTTCTTATGGAGTTTAGCTAACCTTTGTGCTAAGGGCTAGCTATCTCTCTCTTCATCACTAGAATGCTCTGGAGTCTGATAAGTTTCTTGAACTATGGATTTTCCCTTGTCTTGCTTTTGTTTCTTTTTATCTTCTCTTCTCTTTTTGGCAGCTTCTTTGGCAAGTTCAGAGAGGGTTTCTGAGATAATCTCTTGAGCACTGTCCACAGTAGGTTCAGGCTCAATCTCATGTTCAGGATGATGTACTTCTATTTCCTCTACAGTCTGTCCTTGGACAGTTCCCTCTAAGATATCAGTTTCAGGGGTATCCTCTTTTCTTTTTCTTCTACTTTTTCTAGGCACAGAGGTTTCTCTAGCTTCTTCAAAATGATTTCTCACAAGGAATCTCTCCCAGGTGTCTCGTTTGGCTTTTAATTGTTCCTCCACTAACAACTTGACAAGACTATGATGACCAAGATATGCTTCAATGTTTCGTGGATTCTTTTGAGCCATGGAACACATTTTTCTAAGGCTTTGGAATAGAAAGTAGGGAAGATTTATATCATGTTCTCCTTGAAATTGCAGCATAATTTTACCATGATAAACGTATAAAACCCCAAATCTCCCTTCACATGTGAAAAAATTTTGCACTAACAACAGTAAAATTTTCCATTCTTCTTTAACATGAGAGACAGGGATTCCTTTGGTGAAGATACTTGTGTCCATACCTGGGTTTTTAAAAATCTGCTTCCATTGTTGATCCTGGACTGCCCGGTTTTTGAACCACCGTTTTCCGGTTTGTGGAAGAGACGTAGCTTTTGCTATGCTCCCCTCACTGACTGCAAATGTTAAATCACCCACCTCCACTTGACTGTCTTTATCTTTGAATGACCTTGCAAAGGCTTTTGTTACTTCCTTGTGGTAGCCTTTAAATTTCTTGATGCACTGTAGCCAATTGGCTTTTTGCAATGCCTCCTCAACTTGAGGATATGCCTCCAAGAATTTCGAACCTTCTGGTTTAGCCCTTAAAAGTTTTCCCATTGACCCTACGGCTCTGTCTTAAAACACGATTTTGATGGTGGCTTTACACAGAAAATCCTCGGCTCTTGTTCAGAATTTTATGGAACAGAGGATGTATGGGTTCAGAAACAGCCTTAGACTCAGAGAATTTACGGCTTGAACAGAGTTAAATGGTGGACAAACAGTGTGAACACAGTGAAACGGTGGCTTTACTGGCTATACGTATTCACTGTTTCTCAGAATGAGCAGAGAGAAAAACAGAGTATGGTTTATGGAGGCAATCGTAGTGAGTGAAACGGAATGAGGGAGATGAGAGAATGGAACAGCGTGAAATGGAGTGTTATAAGCGTAGAGGGTTTCGAAATAATGAGTGAAACGGCTAGATTCTCAGATTTCGGTTGTAGGTTAACACATGGCTGTGGGATGAGGACTGAGAGAGTCGTAATACGGTAGGTTACGTCACTAGGGTACGAAAGCCTTAATGACAGAAGCAACCGACGGTGATTTTCGAAATCGTGGTTATCATGAACTGATAGACATGGAGGATTCGTGAATATATGGTCGCATGGTAGAGAAAATGGGTAATCATTACAATTAGCGGCCAAAAAGACATAACCCAGAAAATTCTGCGTAATGAAATAATTATAGGTTTAAGATTTAAAACGTACCTCAGATCCGCGTTTGATTTGCTTTCTGATAATTTGCCACTAACCCTTTGTCAACTTTATTGCTATTACATGATTCTTTCCTACTTGTCATTGATGATTTTTGAACTGTAAATATTTCTCAGACAGACTGTGTTTCTCTGTGCAGGTGCAGAGGGCTGCAGAATTGCCAAATAGCTGCGGGAACTGCAATGGTGTCCTTCAGCTGCACAAAATAACTTTAGTTCCTGAAAAAAACTTTATTAATGAAATGAAATGGAATGAATGAATGAATGAATGGGTGGAAAACAGTGAGGTGAAGTGAGGATGGTGAGATGGAATGAGATGGAATGGCGAAATGAGATGAGAGAGAGAGATTTTTTTTTTTTTGGAAAACATGAGGTGTCAGGTGACCCTGATTTTCACCTTATGTTTTCTGCATGAGACTGCCAATCAGAGATTGGTTTTCAGGCTCATACATTTATTCTTTTCTTTTCTTTTTTTTTTTTCTTTTTTTTTTTTTTCATTGAAATTGAAAGAAACAGAGATTAGGCTGATGGAGGAGAAGAATTCTTCTCCACCAGCCTCATTTCAGAATCGCCTTGGAACAACTTAACAAACTCCTCTTTTGAGAGTGGCTTGTGGTAAATTTTCAACCAGTGGCCATTCACAATAAAGGGAGTTTGAAGTTCATCAATAGTCTTCACTCTAACTGCTCCATTATTAAAGACTTCATCAATCTCATATGGCCCAAGCCAATGAGTTTGAAATTTTCCTTTGAAGTCCTTAAATTTTGAATCAAACAAGAGTGCCCAATCACCCTTTTGAAACTTCTTTTCTTTGATATGTCGATCATGCCATTTGCTTCTTTGGTGCTGAACTAGATCGGTCCTTAGAATTGCATCTTGTCTCATTTCATCTAGTTCATTTAACTGGTCCATTCTGTGCTTCTGGGCTTCTGATAAGCTCATCCCCAATTGAACTGCTGTCTTGAAGGTCTTGATTTGGAACTCAATGGGAAACAGGACTTCCTTCCCATAAACAAGTTCATAGGGAGAATGTCCTGTGGTGTTCCTCCATGTAGTTCTATAGGCCCATAAGGCTTCAGGAAGCCTTTCCGCCCAATCTCTTCTATGAAGATGAACAGTCTTTGTGATGATGCTTTCAAGAACTTTATTTGTAGATTCTACTTGACCATTCGCTTGCGGATGGTATGGAGTAGATGTTCTATGCTTGATCTTATACTCCTCCATCAGCTTCTCCATCATTCTTGATGTAAATTGGCTCCCCTGATCTGTTACAATTTCTCTTGGGACACCAAAATGAGTGAAAATATCCTTAAAAAGAAATTGAACAACTGAATTTTCAGTAGCAGAAGTCAATGCTATAGCTTCTACCCACTTAGTAACATAATCAGTACAAACCAATATATATCTGTTTTGCTTGGATGGCGGATTAATTGGTCCAACAAAATCTAGAGCCCATTTCTCGAAGGGTTCGATGCATACCTGTGGCTGTAGTGGCATTTCATTTGAAAGAGTTGGTCTCCCAACTCTCTGACAACTGTCACACCTTTTAACATATTGCTTTGCATCCTTAAAGAGAGAAGGCCAATAATATCCTAATGAAAGGATTTTATAAGCAGTCCTCTTATCAGCAAAGTGTCCGCCACAAGGTTCGTCATGACATGCCTTAAGGATGTAAGGCATTTCATCCTCCCGTACACATCTTCTGATCATCAAATCTGGCCCTGTTCTGAACAATTCATTAGAAATCCAAGAATAATGTGAACTATCCTGAATGATTTTCCTTTTCTCATTAGGAAATAAATGTAAAGGTAACTTTCCAGTAACTAAATAATTAGCAATATTAGCATACCAAGGGGTTTTGGTAGTTACTGCAAACAAATACTCATCTGGAAATTTATCCTCTACAGGAGAGTCCTCATTAGTGTTTTGGATTCTAGACAAGAAATCAGCTACTGTGTTCTGTTTACCTGGTCGATCTAACACAGTTATGTTGAATTCTTGTAAAAGCAAAAGCCATCTTGTAACTCTACCATTAGTGACTGGTTTGTTCATGAGGTATCTAATGGCAGAGTGATCAGTGTGGACAAAGGTTTCATAGCCGGTTATATAGTGTCTAAACTTGTTTATCGCATGAACAACGGCTAGAAATTCCTTTTCAGTAACAGTGTAATTTAACTCAGTGGGAGTCAAATTCTTACTTGTGTAATAAATGGCATAAGGGATCAAATCCTTTTGTCCCAAAACAGCTCCTAAAGCTGTATCTGAAGCATCAGTAGAAATGTGAAAAGGGAGTTTCCAATTTGGACCCCTTAGAATGGGTGCTTCAGATATTCTAGTCTTTAAGGCTTCAAAGGCAGATTGACATTCAGGATCCCACTTAAATTCACAATCTTTAGTAAGGAGTTTGAAAAGAGGGGATGCTATCTTAGTGAAGTTTTCAATAAATCTTCTATAATAACCAGTAAATCCAAGAAAACTTCTAACATCCCTTTGGCAATTAGGAATAGGTAACTTAGAGATGACTTCGACTTTAGATCTATCAACTTTGATTCCATCTCCTGAAATATGATGTCCTAAAACAATCCCTTCAGTAAACATCATAAAACACTTTTCATGACTTAAAGAAAGATTTGTTTCCTTGCATCTTACCAGTACTTTTTCCAAATTTGCCAAAGCTTCTTCAAATGTATTACCATAAACTGTGAAATCGTCCATGTATACCTCTACACAATCATGAATCAGATCTGAAAAGATTCCTAGTACAGCCCTTTGAAATGTAGCGGGTGCATTGCACAATCCAAAAGGGAGTACTCGGTAGGCAAAAGTTCCCTAAGGACAAGTAAATGTGGTTTTGTCTTGATCTTCAGGTGCTACCTGAATTTGATTGTAACCACTAAAACCATCCAAGAATGAGAAATACTTTTTACCTGCTAAAGTGTCTAGTACCTGATCAATAAAAGGTAAAGGGAAATGATCCTTTAAGGTTGCTTTGTTCAATTCTTGATAATCAATGCAAACTCTCCATTTACCATTCTTTTTGGGCACTATAACCAAGGGAGAAACCCATTGGCTATCTGAAATGGGGTAAATGAAGTTTACCTTGAGCAATTTCTGAAGTTCTTCTTTCACAATTTCCCTAAGATTTGGATTCATCCGTCTTTGTGGCTGCCTAATAGGTCTGCTATTTTCTTCAATATAAATGTGATGAATACAAGTCTTAGGGTCGATTCCTTTCATGTCAGTGTATTCCCATGCAAAGGCAGTGGAATGTTTTTGCAACAGTTTAGTTAATTCTTCTTGTTGTAGTCTTTCCAAGTTCTTGTTAATGTTTAATGTTTTTCCTGGAAAGATTTCAACTGTAGAACTACCAAACTCTTCCATTGAGAAGAGAGACATCTGTCTAGAGGAGAGATATTCAATGTCTGCATCTAACTGAAACTGTGAAGAGTCATATTCTAAAGGTATCTCAAAATTTTCTAATGTATTTAGAATTTGACTGTCCTCACTAATCTCAGAGATGGTTAGAACAGGTTGAAGGGTATCCTCATCATCAATCCACTCATCTTCTCCTATTTCTGTTATTGCCTTTGCGGGAGGATACAAGTTGAATTTCTTGGTAGAATTACCATCTGATATGTACATGTCCCCAGACCTACAACTTATGAAAGCATCAGCTGTGGCCAGCCAAGGTCTTCCTAAAATAAGAGGATGTCCTCCTAGATTGTTCTTGGGAGTTAAAATCATAAAATCAACTGGATATTCCCAAGAATCTAGAGAGACAGGAATGTCTTCTAATACACCATCAGGTTTAATGATTGATCTATCTGCAAGTTGCAGCAAAGTAGGTGTAATGAGAAGGTTAGGAAGCTTTAACTGATCCATGGTCTGTCTACTCATGATGTTGATAGCGGCTCCTAAGTCAATCAAGGTATTTGGGATTTCAACCCCATTAATATGAGTTTTGACAATAGGACTACCGGGATCCACATACTTTTGCATGGTAATCTTACCCATCATAATGTCTGCAATTTTTCCAACTAGATGTATCCTTTTGGTATCTCTGGTTCTTTTTATTGTTTTTTTCAAACTCAACTCCTTTATCGTCTTTGCTAGAATGGGAATCTCCTTAATGGCTGTTAACAAGGGAATCTTGATATAGACATTTTTCAATTCATCTAGAAAGCTATAGTCAGGCAACCAAATCTGCTTCTCCACTCCTTTGTCAATTTGCAATCTTTCAGGAAAAGGAGGAGTAGCTGAAGATGTGGGTTGCTCAACTAAGGGAGTTGATTCTTTTTCTTTTTGGGTTTGAAGTGATACTTCAGAACCTTTATTGACTTTGAGAGATTCTTCCTCAGAAATGCTTGGTTCTTGAACACTTGTGGAAGGTTGATCTAAGATTCTACCTGATCTGAGTTGTACTTCATTGAGAGGAACAACCATATAGGTAGGGAATGGTTGACCTTCCATCACATAAGCATTTTGAGGGTTCCTATTATTTGGGTTTGGTAATGGCTGAGAGGGAAGTTGATTTGACTTCTGCTGGGTGAGTTGAGAATTTTGATTTTGTGGAGGAGTTTGTTGTTGTTGAGGGTATGGCAATGATAATTGTTGACCTTGATTTGGAAGTTGGGGAGCTTGCTGATTCTGAAATGATGGAGGATATTGATAGAATTGAGCAAGTCTCGCATAAGGATTTTGCATGCTTTGCAACCATGCTTGAAAAGCATTTTGTGGTTGAGGCCAAGGTTGTTGCCAAGGATTCCAATTTGGTTGGGATTGAGAATTCATAGAGTTGTTAAACCCTTGATTCTGTTGTCCTTGCCAAGGTCTCCTTGCAACAAAACAGAGAGATTCAAGTGTGTTTGGATCCTCTTGAAAGACTGCTTTGAGGCCAGGGATTGAAGGACAATCCTTGGTCTCATGAGTTTCTGAGCAAATGACACATGTTTCTACAACATTTGCTTCCAAGGGACATTCCCTTAAAGCATGCTTCTTTCTACACTTCGGGCAAAAAATGGTCATAGCCTCAGCTTCTGCTTTTTGTTTGTTTTGGATCTTAAGGGTATCAATTTGTTCACTAAGACTCCCTAAGATGTCAGTTTTAAATTCATCAAGCATACTGCCGATTTCAGCCCTACTCACGGATCCTGTTGCAGATTTATTTGCCCTAAGGAGAGAAGGATCTCTAGGCCCTTTTTGAGTTTTTGATTTGCCCCTTGAGAGATGGATACAAAGTTCTGCTATATCATTGAGAGAAAGTTGAGAGATATCCCCTTTCCCCATCATGTTTAAGATATCTATCCATTCATCCCTAATGGCTTTTAATAAGAGGGCTTTTAAGGTCTCTTCATCCAGGCTACTCATCTTTGCTCTTTTTAAGTTATATTGAAACCTTTCAAGCAAATCTTCTAAGCTCTCATCTTCTTTTTGCATCATTTTAAATACCTCGTCCTTGTGATTAGTAGGCATATAATAGTCCAAATACCTATCCAAAAAGGTTTGTTTCATTTCATCCCAAGTCCTAATGGATTGAGTAAGTAACCCCATGAACCATTTCAAAGCTTGATCTTTTAATGTTGAGGGGAACAGCTTGAGTTTCTGAGTATCATCCAGATAGTCATAGGTTCGACACACAACTTCAAATTCAAACAAGAATGTTTCAGGGTCCTCAGTTCTTAACCCATGGAAATTTGGGAGGACGGATGGTGATATGTTTTTCATAGTGGCTCGGGAATCCTCATTAACAATGGGAAACCCAAATGAATTATCCCCATCTCTATTTCCTCCTCCAATGGGACCTCTACCTCCTCCATTATTATTGTTATTTCCTCCTCCTCCTCTACCTCTACCTCTACCACCTCCTTCTTCCTCTGCCATGATGATTCTCCTAGGGATTTCAAAATCTTCTGGTTCCTCTACAAAGGGTGAATGAGAAGAGATTTCTCCTTCTTCTTTAGGTGAGTCTATTTCCTCAATTACAATTGGTTTTCCTGTAGGAGAAAGAGAAGAGTCTCTTCCTGGTTCAAACTCAATAGAAGGTGTAGGAGAATCAACTCTAGGCTCTTGAATTCCAAGAATTCTAGGACTAGGAGTTTCGGTTGGAGATAAGGGAGGTGTCTCTTGTCTCTCTCTTGAAGCAGATGGACTTGAAAGGATTGAACTTCGAGCTCTAGCTAAAAACCTTCCTCTAGAATCTCTAGCTCTATGCATGTCATTTTTTTTTTATTTTTCTTCAAGTCAAGTTAATAGTTCTTTTTCTGATCTTCCAGGTCACTCTAGGTGCAAGAAGAGAGCATACTCAAGAAACTACTAAATCAATAACTTTCTCCTTTCTGATCCTCCAGATCACTTTGAAGTGCAAGAGGAGAGCATACTTAGATAGGCTATTAACTTCTTTCCTTGAAAATTTTTTTATGTTTTTTTTTTTTTTCTAAGAATATGGCTACTTAATTTCACTTCCCCGGCAACGGCGCCAAAATGTTTAGTTAATTTAGTGTTGTCTAAATTGCTAGTATTAATTGTCAACCCGGGGCTCGTAAGCTGATGAAGTGAAGGTGTACTATATGTACTTAAGTAACCTCTTAGAGTTTTCTTATCGTTGGGGGTGTTGTTGTGGTTAATTATGTTCCTAAGATGGAATGATGATTTATAAACAAGTGAGTGATGGTGTGTGTGTAGTGTGAATCCTAAATGGGTGAGAGTGTGTGATTAGTGATTTTTAACTACTTGCTTGAAAGGAAATGCTTGAAAGAAATAAATGACTTGAAAGATCTTGAAATAACTTTGAAAGCAAATAACCACTTCCAATGGCACTAGACACCATTCATGCAGCTGCAAATAAAAGAAAAGAAAGTCACTTTTAAAACCAAAGATAAAGATTATCTCTCTCTAACTCGCTGCTTCAAACACATGTACTGTGTAAAGCACGGAAAGAAAGTAGCTTAAGTTGAATTAGAAAAGTGATTAAAAATGAGAAAATCTGCTTTAAAGACTAGTGATAATGTTTTGCTCTTTCTAACTCTCTACTTCAGCCATATGTACTATGCAAAGTATGATTAGAAAGTAGTGAAAGAATAGTCTAAAAAGCACTTAAAACCAAAAATCTACTTTAAAGACTAGTGATAACGTTTTGCTCTTTCTAACTCTCTACTTCAGCCATATGTACTATGCAAAGTATGATTAGAAAGTAGTGAAAGAATAGTCTAAAAAGCACTCAAAGCCAGCTGCAAGTTAGTGGTATTTTGATCTTAAAAGATAACAATTTATGATAGAAGATCATTCATGTGTTAGCAGCTCTTTGAGAAATAAGATTAAAAATCAGCTATAAAAACAAAGGCAGCAACTTGAATCTGTCAACTTCAAATACCATTAGTTTGTAAAGCAAACACACACACATAAAAACAAATCCCGGGCTAAAAGAAACCTGCAAAGAAGTAATACTGATCAGCTTGAAAGAAAAGAAATCAAATAAATGAAACTATACATGCTTAAAGGAATGCTGAATGAGAAAATAAGTAAATACTGAACATAAAATACTTTACAGAGGCTAAGATGAACAGGGGCCCTCTATTCATTCAGCCATAAGAAAACTCAGAGATCTGGAAGCTTCAAAACAACACTATGTCTATTCCTTCATTTGCAAAAGTGTACAAAACAGAGTGCTAGAATAGCACTAAAAAAACAGAGTTCACAACGCTCTTAAAATTAACACAAGTTCAGAAATTACAACTGATAAAAACTCTGTTGAGCGTATGCAGACGCAGCTATTTATAGGCATTTCTAGGATAGCCTAACACGTACAACTACTAACTGAAAAACAACTAACTGTAATGCGTAATTATGGTTCCTGGACACATCATACGGCTGCGTGGATGAGCTGGTGCTTCTGTCGTCATGGGCAATGAATCCCATGTTGGATCATGTCCCCTACCATCTGCAAAACGTGGACAAGTCACCGTTTAAGCTGACGTGACCTAGCAGCTCACAATCACCGTTAAACAGCCTTTAGTTGACCGTAACTTGACCAGCTTTGACCAGGGGTAAAGATGACGTGGATGGCTGGAAAAATGGGACAGGAACCTCGAGAACGTTGATACCTAAGTGCCCATGTGGCTCATCTGGCAAACTGACACGTGGAACCTTGCGTTTAACAAAAAGGCTGCAGGATCATCAGATAGCTGCGGGATCATCAGATAGCTGCGGGATTCCTGCAAGTATGTCAAAATCTAAACAAACAGTCACCCATTAGCAAAACTTACTTGATCATGCCTAATGACACCTAATGTAATGATCTGGGTGGTTTTACAGTGAAAATGAGGCAAAAGTGAAGAAAAGCTGAGGAAAAACTGAGGGAAATGATAGTCAAGTAGGTGTAAAGTAGAGACTCTACAGTGACCAGAAAGCGCTAAGTATGTGACCTTAAGCTATTTTGGGGGAAAAGTGACTTATAGAGTGAAACAACAGGACTCCTAAGCAAAGAGGACCTTTACTCAGGCAAATATAATGGAAAATGATAAAACTAAGAGGAATCAAGCAGATCTTGACCTCTTCAGGGAAGTTAGTGAGTGATTTGGGGATAAGGGAGAATGGGGAAGTTAGAGATATCCATCTTGAGCTCCTCCAAATGAAAACTGCCTTCAACTTGTGATCTGAATAAATATGACATTTGAAAACATGAAATGGATCACAAGCCATGATTCTACAACCACACAACTAGCTACCCAGCCTACCTTCCTAACATTTTTTCTTCTTTTTGGGTGGGTGCACTTAGACTTGCAGGCCCTGCTTTACAATTTTTCTTTTGACTGCCCTCCTATCTAAGTCTACCCTTATTTCTGTCAAGGGCCCAGATTAAGCAATTGGGCTCCTTTGATTCTCTACCTATCTACAAATCTGCCAAGATTACGCTGTTTGGTCAGATATCAATTCTCTATATTCTAAAACAAGAAATTGAAACCTAGGGGGGGCAAGATTAAACTGTTTGGCCCTCCCTTTTATAGAACATTCTTCAAAAATGGTTAAGTCATCAAAATTGGAATACAGCAGTGGCACTTGGACTGGCACACTTTCATGGCCTTTTCTTTGGCCTCTTTTGGAAATATGGAACCTTGCAGCATGAAAGATGACATATTTGGCATGTAAAAATGTCAATCATGAAATATGAACACCTGTTGCAACAGGGGGCTAACAGTGGCTCCACTTGGGGATGGCTTTTCCTTGTGAAAAGCCAGGAACAACAGGTGAGACTGCCTTGATCTTCTGTTGTTGCTGTAGACTAGAAACACTTCTTTGTGCTGACTGTCAGATACTTGAAAGTTTGGAATAAGAACAGCACTTTCCCTCAACTGAATTTTTATGAACTGTATAGCATCACCTGATTTCTTCTGCGTGCTTGATATTATATAGAATGTTTCCTGAGCATCGCCTTTGAAAAACATAGACAAAAACTGATGTATTTCCTTTAGGCTTGGTCTAGAAACAGTTGCTGATGTGAAACTTAAGACTGCAAGACTACAAACAGCTTCTTTTTGCCATGAATTGCTGTGATGTGACAGTGCTACTCTTGCTGTTTTGTTGAGATTAGTGCAGAGACAAAGCTTTTTAAAATTGGAATACTTGCATTGGCTGTGTCTTCACAAGATTTACTGCTGCTCCTCTAACATTCAGAAAAATAAAACAAAGCATTGATATATACAAATATTACTGTACAAAAGATATATACAAAGCTTCATTGTATCCCTTAAAAGGGATCATGGTAATGTTTCAGCATACGGCCATTAACAAGGCCTTCTTCGGCAGTGTTGCCCTCTATAGATTTGAGAAAATATGTGTTATTTCCCTGAACAACAGAAATAACGAATGGCCCTTTCCATAAAAAATCAAACTTGGCATGTTTGCCCTTGTCTTCTCTTCGTGAATCCCACCTTAGAACTTTGTCACCAATGTAGAAATCCTCAGCCTTAACTCTCTTATCAAACATCTTTTTGAGCTTCTCTTGCAAAGTTTGAGCTCTGTCATAGACCTGTTCTCTGGTTTGTTGAAGATGAATGGTCTGATTGATTCTTCGTTGGATGTCATTTGGTTCAGCCTAAATCTCCTGTAACAATCTGATAGTAGGGATGCCCAAGGATGAAGGAAATCTGGCCTCCATGCCATATACTAGCTCATAAGGGCTCATCCCAATAGATCTCTTTGTTGAAAGTCTGTCTGCCCATAGGGCATTCACCAGCTTTTTGTGCCAGTTCTTCTTGTTTTCTTCTAGCACTTTCTTTATGATGTTGATGAGGGTTTTGTTGGATGATTCGGCCAAGCCATTACCTTGAGGGTAATAAGCTATAGAGTGGCCCAAGGTAATATGAAATTGGTGGCAAAAATTGATCATCTTCTTGGATTTAAAAGCAGCGGCGTTATCAGTAATGATCTTTTCAGGGCAGCCAAATCTAGAAAGGATGTTGCACTCAAGGAATTAGATAATGATGGTGTCATTGGCCTACCTACACGGGATGGCTTCAACCCACTTAGTGAAATACTCAGTGGCTGTTAAAATCCACTTGTGCTGGCCTGAGGAAGAGGGATGGATTTCTCCAATGAAGTCAAGACCCAATTGTTGAAAAGGCTTTTTGGTTGAGATGAGTTTAAGGGGCAAGGGAAACAGCTTTCTTTTGCCCTCAGATATTTGGCATTTGTGACATGACATGGCAAACTTCTTTACATCTGCAAAAAGAGAGGGCCAATAGAAACCAGCCCTTAAAATTTTATCAGCAGTGGACTTCCAATATAGATGTCCTCCACAGTCACCTGCATGGAATTCTTTCATGACTTTGTCAGTTTCAATCATGGTTAAACAATTAAGCAATATACCTTCATGATTTCTCCAAAATAATGCACCATCTATGACACAAAACTTTAAAGCCTTCATTTTCAAAAATCTTTTCTTGGTTCTGGACAATCCTGGGGGAGCAAACAGGTTTAACAGTACAAAACATATATAAGCATCCCATGGGGATTGCAAAAAGGTTTCACTGATCTGTGGAGTTGCCAGCTCCTGTTCATTGTCCAGTTGGTTAATGTCCAAGGCTTGAAAGTTTGTTTCGGACATCAGTTTGGCTAAACCTTGTCCCTTTATCAGTTTGGTTGGTTTTATTTCTATGTCATACTCAAGGATGTTTGCAATCCACTTGCATCTTTTGCCTTCTAATCCCTCTTGGGTTAGTATGTCTTTTACAACAGCACTTGGGACATAGGCAATCACATGTGAATATAAAATGTACACTCTGAAATCCTTGATGGCCTTGACAAGGGCGTAGGCCTGCTTTTCCATGATTGGGTATTTCAAAGGGGCATCTCTTAAGGCTTGGCTGAAAAATGCAATTGGGTATTCAGCTCCCTGTTCATCCTTTTGCAAAAGGACAACAACTATAGTATGATCAGATGCAAAAGAAAATATGATAAAATCTTTGTCAAACTGCGGGCTGGTGAGGACAGGGGTTTGGGTTAAGGCAGATTTGATGCTCTCAAAGGCTTGCTTGGTCTCAAGAGACCATTTTACCTTGGCATCCTTTTTCAACATGTTGCTTAACAGTCTTATCAGCTCGGCTAGATTTGGGATAAATCTCCTTAGGAAATTGATCTTTCCAAGGAAAGCTTGCAGCTCCTTGATGTTTCTTGGATATGGGATTTGGAGGATGGCTTGAATTCTGTCAGGATCAATTCTAATCCCATCCTTTGATATGATGTGGCCAAGTAATTTGCCTTCTTCAAGGCCAAAAAGAGACTTCTTGGGATTCAAGGAAATGCCATATTTCCTACATGTCATGAATATTTGCCTCAAACGCTTTAGGTGCTCCTGATCAGATTTAGAAAATGGAGTCAAGTTGTCAAGGTAGACCACTAGGAAATCATGTATTTCCTTGGCAAATGCAATATCCATTACTCTTTGAAAGGTAGCACCAGCGTTTTTAAGTCCGAATGGCATCTTTACATACTTAAATGTTCCCCACAGTGTGGTAAAGGCTGTCTTGTCTTGGTCATCCGGGTGAACAAGTATTTGATTGAAACCTGAAAAGCCATCTAGCAAAGAGATTCTAGATGAACCCACTACTCTTTGTAGGATGTGGTCCATCTTGGGCAAGGGATAGTGGTCTTTTAGGGAGACTTGGTTTAAATTTCTCAAATCTACACAAAGTCTAATCTCACCTGTCTTTTTTCTTGTGAGAACAAGATTGGACACCCATTCAGAAAATCTGATGGGTGCTATTATATCTGCTTCAAACATTCTCTTTACTTCCTTCTCAATCAGGGGAAGAAGCATAGGGTTGATTCTCCTCAGTTTCTATTTGAAGGGTTTCTGGTTTGGTTTTAAGGGAATGGTGTGTTGGATTACTGAGGTGTCATAGGACTTCAAGTCCTCATAACTCCAAGCAAATACATCTTGGAATTCTTTAAATAAATCAATATACTTAGGCTTTTGATCAGGTGGCAAATTTTTGGACAGTTTGATCATTTTTGGCTTCTCTGCTGTCCCAATGTTGTGTTCCTCTATATCAGAATTCAATGGTTGCATTTTTGGTTTTTTAGGAACATCATTTGCATCAAACATGTCTTCTAACGGAGTTAGGCCAGCAGGAAAAAAGTTATCCTTTAAGTCAATGATCTCTGCCTCTGTTTTGGCAATTTCCTCCAAATGCATCTGTTTCAGCTCTTCTATGTTTGTATTGTCAAAAACAGTTGGGTTTAGGATTTGTTTGGCTGTTACAGCTGTTACAACCTACTGATTTTCATTTGTTTGCTATTGTTCGTCTGTCATAGCATCCATGTCAATGTTAATAGTTGAAAACTCATGCTTAAGAGTAAGGAAATTGTTAATCTGGGCATCATTCTCGAATACTTGCCAATCTTTAACATTATTTGGGATAGCAGGCCTATGTTTTATCTCAGCAGTAAAGTAGTGGTTTGGCTCAAAGGGAAGCTTGCATGTACTAGCAAAAGTCGCTAGGCTGTGTGCATGAATGTTATAATCTCTTGAGATTTTGGCAAGCTTGGATTCAGTGAATGCATTGAGTATATTAGTGGCAGCAGTCCTATAGGCCCTCATTCTATTGTCATTAGTAACAAAGTTACCTTTCATCTGTTGTATGATTAAATCAGAGTCACCTAGAATAGACACTTTTGCAGCTCCTAGAGCTTTGAGCAGTTTAAGGCCTAGAAGTAGAGCCTCATACTCTGCCATGTTGTTTGTGCATTTGAAATTTAGTCTGTAGGCATGGCCTTCTGCATGACTGTTATGTGTGTTGTGAATCCATACACCTGCCCTTGCTCCTAATTTGTTAACAGAGCCGTCAAACTCTAAATACCATGTGATTTCTTGCTTGTGGTTAGTACTAAGAGTTTCAGCCATTTCAGGATTGGGCAGATTTAAAATTTCTGTTTGGGGAGGTTCTTCTTGTAAATTGGTTGCCTTGATTGTTTTGACAGTTGTTACACTAAAATTTGTCGCCATGACTATCTACAGTTAGTATGGCTCTATCAACTGTCATACTATCCTCCTTGGAAAGTCTCATACCTCTGCTCCTCATGTCAAACTCCAAGAAAGAGAGAAAGTCCTTAAAAAGTCAATTAACTCTGGTTACGCAATTTCTCTTGGCCTCACCTACGTGTACGCACCCCAAGTTCACAATACCTGCGTACTTGTATGCTCTGTCTGTAAAGGGGTGGGTGCGTACTCCTGTAAAGGTCAAAAGGTGCAAGTTTTACTCCAAAAAAGTTACTTGTGGTCGAATCTAGAGCATTCTAGAAGATGGTTTGACGTGTATTGAGCGCCTCCAGATGGTTCATGCATCCCAATGAAAGAGGAACTTATCCCATGAAGAGGGGAGCTATCCCATTGAAAGAGGGGCTTATCCCATTCATGGTGGACCTGATTAACTTCCTCCAAAGCACTATAAATACAGGCATTGGGCCAGAGGGAGGGGAGGTTGAAAGCTGAACATTCCTAAGGGTAGATGCTGCTGAAATTAGGACTCCCTTATAGAGCTTGAGAGGAGAGATTCCCATCCTTTCTTAGCTTCATTTGGAAGTGGGTGAGATGATCAAAGTAAAGGAGAACTCTTGCTGGACCCTGGGAGGGACCTGCACAACACCAAGGCACTGGTTGTAATGGTTTCTTTTGTTTCCACTTAATACAATTAAGCTCATTTTTCTCAACAAGTTGTTATACATAATTTGTTTCATATACTCCTTGGTCTTTATGATGAATATGCTTTATTTTATGAGTTATTCAAGTGCTATGTAATCCTTTGCTTGTTAGTGAATGCAGGTTTCGAAGAGAAGGAGGAGCTCATCCGGATCGGAGAGGCTGGACTGCTACAAACAGCGTGGGATTAAAGGTATGTTTCAAACACCTGACTACTTGTATTTTAAATGCATGTTTAGGGAAAGATAGTGTTTAATTGTCTTGTTTGTCACTAGAAAGCCTTAGCTTCTAGGGAGGTCGGTTTTGTCCGCAAAATTGACTCTTTCCGCATGACAAAATGGCGACTCCACTGGGGAACTCCATGATTTGAATGATTTCTCCTTTGTGTGAAACTTTGATTTGAGAAAAGTCGTTTTCTTTCTGGTTTTTGGCTGTTTGACTGTGAATTTGGGTGGAATAGCTTAGGGTTAAATTAGATTTTAGTTTTTCTTGGTTTTGCTAGAAGTACGCAGCCTCTGCGTTAAGCACAGTGCGTACCTGTATGCACTGCAGCTTTGTACACAGAGCATACACGCACCTGTGCAAACAGGTTGCCTGCGTACCCTGTCAAAGTTGAGAAAATTTCAATTTTTTCCTTTTTGCCTCTTAGATTTTGTTTATAAGTTGTTTTTACTACCCAGATCCACTGGTTACCTGCCAGAAGTCTTCATCTAAACTTGTTTCATCAGTGTCAAGAGTTTTAGTGAAATTCATAGAGGTTCTAGCCCTAGGGTTTGATTTTTGCATTGGTCCTGTAGTGACTTTGGCTTTAGAAGTTGTAAAACCTTGGATATCCCTGGTCTTTTCAGTCTTCTTAGGAGTCAGACCTTTCATAGAATCCACCTTTGTGAGAAACCTACCTTTGTGTTGTCTCTTTGCGGAATCTCGAAAAAGTTTGTTGATTAAACTGTGAATTTCATTCTTAAGAAAAAGAACAAAAGATTTTGATTTTTTGTTTTTGACTGGTTTATGATTCTGCATTAACTAGTCCTTGGTTAAATCATGACTGAGTAAAACATCCTGGAATCATACTTTGTAGGTTTTGGCCTCATTAGATTTGCTTTTAGGTGATTTTCTCTTAGATTTGCTTTTAGGTAAAATTGATTTGATTGTCATAGATTTTTAAAATTTGATTTTTGATTTTTATATGCTTTGTTAATATAAAGAAAAAATCCAAAAAAATCTCTTTTGAAGAAAAGTTTGTTTTAGTAGCATTTGAGTCTTTGAAAAGAAAAGGAATTTTCGTGAAATAATTAGCGGTCATGTGTTGTATGCTTTGGAAAAGAAAGAGATTGATTCTTTGATTTTCATTGCCAAGAAAGTTGTCTTTATATCAATTTTTTCATTCTCCAACTCTCTTAGCTAAGGAATTCATTGAAAAAGAAAATTAGTATAAATCATCCTAGGTGCATCTTTTTAGTGGATTTGAGTCGAGTCTACACACCATCAGTTTCATCTCCGCTACCTTTTGTCCTAAAGAAAAGCCACAAAAATTAACGCTTAAAGTAAAATCAACTTTGTAACTTTTTATTTACTAGGGCTCTGAAACACCAATATAGATCAGGCTAGTGTCTTGGAGTAGGAGAGTAATTAACTCTCCAAGACAGTAAAACCAAACAAGTAGCTTATCTTGTGGTAGGATAAATCCAACTGTTTCATTTGTACTCTGGGAAAGCTCCTCTTAAAGGAGAAGCACGAGACCGTGTCCGAACCAGTGAGGGGATCAATCCTCCTTCATTGGGAAAGACGCCAGATACGCATGTACTACAAACGGTAAACCTCGGATTATTGTCGATGAGCCTGGAGTCACTTGTCGGTAAACCTTGGATTATTGTTAAGGAGCCGGCAAGGGGATTGAGCTTGTTACTCTGTCCTTGCGTGCTATCAGGTCGTAGACTGTTCCCCCATGTATATTTGTTGCTATTGGTAACCTTAGTGACCATTATCTTTAGGATTCTACCCGAGGTGACGGTGGAGGGAAGATCCCACTGTACCTGAAGCAGACGTTGGCTAGACTCACTTGGATTTTCTGGGGGGTTCACTTCACTCGAGACGGTTAAAGTGGAGGAACTTGGTCCAGTCTATTCATTAAGCAGGTTGCCGGGGTAACTGTTCCACCCGCCACTTCTGTACTGAATTCGGCGATGTTGGGCTTCATCACCAACTAGTGTTTTCGGTCCGGAAGGTTACTGTTTGTGTTTGGTTTGACGCCCTAGATTCTTTAGGCGTGTGATTCGAATTTGTTTGATTCTTTAGAGACTTTAGGCGGTTTGCTTTGAGATTTTACTTTGTTTGCGTGTGCAGTAGTTAAAAGTTTTAATTGTGGCTGAATTACCGAGACAGTCCCGTAGACTTTGGGGCCAGTCCCCTGAGATTGTAATCGTGGCTGATTTGTTGAGGAAGTCCCGTAGACTTCGGGGCCAACCTCCTGAAGACGTCCCGGGTCATTACGAAGGTTTGAAGGTCCTTGTAACTCCTAGTGGCAGTAAAGTAGGTTCACCTGAAGAAGAAGAGTCTTCGTTGGTAGTTCATCCTGATTACCAAAGTCTAGAAACAGGTTATAATCCTGAAGCTATTGCAGTTTCTGAGCTTGCTGGTAGTTTTTTGTCTACTAGTGATATAGGCGAAGAACCTGAGATATCTGAACCTGTTACTCCAACTTCTAGTGTTCCTGATTCACCTAGGGTAGAAAGAGTCATCACCGAAAATCTTCCTTCTGGTTTGATAGCTATTGAAGAACTTGCTCCAGAAGAAGAAATAGGCATCCCTATCCCTGAAGATCAACCTACTATTGATCTAAGGGAGCGTGAATCCATTTTTTATAGTCCACCTAGAAGTACTACTTGGTATCTTTCGTTAACTAATTATTTGGACAACTCAGGGTCAAGTTTTTCTCCACCTCGTACTCCTTATCCACCCGGAGGTATTTATACTTCTGTAAATATGTCTGGTCAGTCGTCCATGTTTACTCAATCTCCTGAATCTTTCTTGTATGGCAGTCCTTCTGTTCCCGCTGGGTATCAGTCACTTTCTGGTACTTTTGCGGGAGCATCTCCTCAACCCATTGAACATGGGTTATTAACTGGAAACAATGGTAATAAACCGTTGGGTGTAGGAGACATTTACATGATGTTAGGTTCAATTCCCAGTTCTCAACCTCAAGGTGGCTAGTTACCGCCTGGGGGGCAGCCTCAATTAACGCCTGGGGGGCAACCTCAAGGTACACAAATTGCGTCTGGGGGGCAACCTCAAGGACAGTATGTACCCGTGGTACAGTACATTCCTCAAGGTCAACCCCAGCCTCAATATGTACCCCAAGGTCAACCTCAGTATCAATTTATACCTCAAGGTCAACCCCAGTATCAGTACTTACCTCAAGGGTATCTACCCCAAGGTCAGTACTCGAGTCAAGGTTATCAACCACCCCAAGGTCAATCTTATGTTCAAGGTACGGGAAATGTACCTTTCAATTATCAATCCTATCCTCAATCCAGTTATGGATCTCAATATCCTCAACCTGTTATGGGTCAATACCCCGGAATGAACATAGTGTGGGATCCATCGCAAATTCAACAGGTATTGCAGCCAAGTGTACAATTGTCATCTCAAACTGGACAAACTTTAGTTTCTGGTTCACCCCAGCAACCAGTCCAGTCTAATGTTCAAACTTCTGTACCTTCGGTAGTTTCTCAGTCTGGGCCTATTGCCCCTAGTACACCATCTGAAATGGCTGCTGCAACTACCGCAACATCTGTTCAGTCTACCGCACTTACTTCTGGAGTATCGACAGCTCCGGTTTCTACTATCTCTGTAACTACTCCTCAGACATCTTTACCATTGTCTGGATCCACGATTCAAACTACAGTTCAGATACCTGTAGGACAGCCTGGTTTAAGTACGGTTGTCACTAGTCAACCACAATTCGCTTATCAACCATACCAGGGGCAGTATCAATTCGGGCCTGCTGTCCAGCAGCCAGTTTACTAGTATCAACCGTATCCTGGGTATACTTATCAACAACCACAACAACCCCAGTACGGTCTGGTTAATCCTGGTTTTCCAGGAGGATACAATATCCCGAATGCGATTCCTATTCCAAGTTATCCTGGATATCCTCCTCCTGGGACTGGTCTTGTGACCCAGAGTTTTAGGGATCCTAATTGGCAATTACCATTTATCGCAACTTTGGATTTACCAGACTTGACGCGCCTAACGAATGATCCGATCAATTATCTTCCATTTTGGCCACTAATGCCGAATAAGTTGCCCAGTGACATTCCCAAGTTCGAGGGTAAGTCTGGAGAGGACCCGTCGAATCATGTGATGACTTACCACCTCTGGTGTGCCTCTAATTCCATCTCGGATGATTCGATCCGCTTACGTCTTTTTCAGCGTACTCTCATTGGTCTCGCAGCCAAGTGGTACATTGAGTTACCACGAGCCTCTTTTTATAATTTTAGCCAGTTAGCTACCTCGTTCCTAACTCATTTTCAGTTGCCGGTCAGATATGATAATGGCACGGAGTTACTAACTTCATTAAAACAATCGATGTCCACTTATATTTCCGATCATATTCATGAATGGAGACATCGAAGGTGGTTAGTGAAAGTTTTTATCCTGGACCAAATCTTAGTTGAATGGTTTGTTAAATCATTATTACCGAAGATTACTGAAGACGTAGCTAAGGCCAGAGTAGTTACTGAGGAGCAAGTGATTGCTCAAGCGCAGTACCTTGACTTAGTTTACACTCAGTCAGGTACGTTACACGAAAAGATCCCAGATCTTCCAAAGTCAAATCAAATCGTTGCTGCTCCTTCGGGGTCTTATGCCGCTGATGGCATGATTGGTACGGTGAACACTAAAAGCAAGAAGAAGTCTTCAAAGAATTCTTCGCCCATTATAACCTTACCAGACTCCCCGACAGGAGATTCTTCTGCAGAACTTTCCGCCGACATTCACGCTGTAGAGTCATCTACAGCTAAATCAAAAACTGGTGGAAAGAATAAAGGCAAGAAGAAGAATAAAGCAGACAAAACTCCAAAGGAGAAAAATGAAAAAGCGGAATCCAATGATGAAAAACGCAAGCCTCGTTATCCGTGTCTTATTTGTGAAGAAGAACACTTTACAAGAGACTGCCCTCATTGAGCAGAGGTTGCAAAAATTGTCAAGGGTTCCCAAATTCCTGCTGTCTTGAAGGACCCATTTCCGAAAGATAGCAAAATGATAGGTTCTTCCTCGAGTGCCACTAAAGAACCCATATTGATGATGTCTCATGTAAGGATTGCGACTCGGTCACATGATTATGGTAGTAAAAGTCCTGTTGATGGATCGAAAGAAGCAGAATCTTCTCAGTCAAATCCATCAACCTCAGCTCCCAGTTCCGATCCACTACAGATCGAGAAACCTAACCCGGACTTAGTAATCAAACCGCCTGCCAAGGGTGTACTTCAAAGGTCTTCTTTCAATCCACATGCGAGAGCGGCCCAGAATTACAACCTTGTTGAGGATTTAGCTGTTTCACCCTCAGCAATGTCGGCTTTGGAAGTGCTGCAATCATGCCTAGCACAATGAAAATTACTTTTGTTGGCTATAGGAGCTGTTGATGTTTAGGACCCGAACCTAATAATCTTTGATCTAGAAAATAGTACACCGCGTTTGCCTCATCAGATGGCTTTCCAGATCCCAGTGATAGTAAAAAACAGGCCTATTCATCGGACTGTAATTGATGAGGGAGCTTCCACGTGTATTATGTCGATGCAGTGTTGGAGATCGCTTGGTTCTCCTTCACTAAATCAATCCCCGACAATTCTTAAGGCCTTTGATGGCTGTGGGTTTCGTCCTTTTGGCATTTTACAGGATTTGCCTATAGGGGTTGATGGAAAAACCGTTAGTCTAGATGTGGAGGTGGTTGATGCCCCTCTAGACTACAACCTTCTCTTGGGTCGAAGTTGGACTTATGCTATGACAGCGGTCGTTTCATCGATCTTCCGAGTAATAAAGTTTCCACATAATGGCAAGATCGTAACCATAGACCAGCTGGCTTACTTTTCATCCGACCCAGCCTCTTCAGAGAGTATCCAGCATGTCGGTAAAACAACTATCCATTATAAGGATGTAGACGTAGGATTAGTTAAAGATGCTGGTTTACTGGGAACTTTTCCTTTTCCTCCAATCAACGCCGTGTCTTCATTTGCCTCCATTCATATGATTACATCAGATACCATTGTTTATGATGATCCATGGATCGTTCCTTCTGAATCTGAAATCGACTCATTTGGTAATTCTATGCCGTTGAGTCCGTATGAAATTGCTTATGAAGTCGTGCAGTCTTTTACCGACCCGCATTCAACCAAGGTCGACCAAATGAATGTGGTCTGTGAGGAATCACTTTTCACGTCAACCTTGGAGTTAATAATGTTTCCCGAAGTTGTGTCATCTGACGAACAACTTGGTGAAGTCCTGTGTGTAGACGATTTACCATGGGAAGATCTCCATCATAGATCTTCGTTTTTACCTGAGGATGATCGTTTTGAAAACAATTTCTCATCAATCTTTACAGCTGAATATGTCAAAGAGGCTCAGACTCCAATGAAACATTCTGATTCAGACTGAATTTGGGAAACATCTCTCGCACTGTTCCCATTGACATTTCAGTAAAGCCCGGAATTGTTGAAAACATTCATATAGGTGCCTCGTGTACAAATGACGAAATTCAGACCTACAAGGCCCTATTTCAAGAATTCCACGACGTGTTTGCCTGGTCCTATGAGGAAATGCCAGGAATTGATCCCGCAATTGTTGTTCATGAGATCAAGACTTACCCGGATGCTAAACCCGTCCGGCAACGTTTGCGTCAGATTCACCCACGAAAAGCGGCTGCAATTAAAGCAGAAGTTGAGAAACTGTTGAAAGAAGGTTTCATTTATCCGATCCCGTTAACAGATTGGGTATCGAATATTGTTCCGGTTAACAAAAAACAGGGAACAATAAGAATCTGCATCGATTATAGGGATATTAATCGAGCTTGTCCAAAGGACAACTACCCAACGCCCTATATCGATCACATCATTGATGATTGTGCCGGTAGTGAAATATTTTCCTTTATGGACGGTTTTTCCGGTTACAATCAAATCAATATTCTACCTGCCGATCAACCAAAAACGGCTTTCATTTGTCCATGGGGGACATTTTCTTACTGCAAATTACCTTTTGGGCTTAAGAACGCCGGAGCAACTTTTCAAAGGGCGATGTCTTATGCGTTTTATGACATCAAACACATTGTGCAACTGTATCTCGATGATTTGCCCGCTCATTCATTACATCGAGCTGATCACCTTGTCCATTTACGAGCAATCTTCATGAGGTGTAGGCATTATCGTATTCGGTTGAACCCACAAAAATGCGTTTTCTGTATAGAAGTGGGACGATTGCTAGGATTTGTAGTTTCAAAAGCCAAAATCCGCGTCGATCCCTCGAAGGTAGAAGCTATCATCAAATTGCCTCCTCCTTCGAGTCTTCGCCAACTCCAAAGTTTGCAGGGGAAAGCAAACTTTTTACGATGATTCATTCCTAACTACGCCGAGGTTACAAAAGGTTTTACACGGTTGTTAAAACAAAACGCTCAATTCTCTTGGGATGAGATAGCTCAGAAATCTTTTGATGCACTCAAGCACGCATTGACCCATGCACCGTTGCTGCATCCTCCCAACTACAACCAGGATTACTTTTTGTACCTCGCCGCTTCTCATTCCACCATTGGAATGGTCTTAGTACAGGAAGACAAATTCGAAATGGAACATGTGATCTATTACCTTAGTCGGACGTTAAATCCAACTGAGCTCAAATATTCACATGTGGAGAAATTGGCCTTGGCAGCCGTTCAAGCTGTCCAACGTTTTCGTCACTACATTCTTCTCCGTAAAACTACAGTCATTTCGGATTGCAACCCTATGATCTACATTTTAACTAAACAATTGCTAGGGGGAAAGTACTCCAAATGGATTGTTATCCTGCAGGAGTTCGACTTGGAATTTGAAAAATCTAAGTCTAAGAAATCTTTAGTTTTTGCAGAGTTGATGTGTGACTTTCTGCGTGCTGACACGGAAACTGTGGCAGAGGAACCCATTGCGGATGAATCTTTGTTTCTCATCAGCACTTTAGATCCGTGGTATGGGGATATAATCGTCTATCTCCAAA
This sequence comes from Pinus tabuliformis, assembly GCA_031772625.1. Lineage (NCBI taxonomy): Eukaryota > Viridiplantae > Streptophyta > Pinopsida > Pinales > Pinaceae > Pinus > Pinus tabuliformis. The sequence goes on along the minus strand of CM062804.1, from coordinate 1,333,339,274 downwards.
CCCAATCCTTTCGGCCCGAAGTTTCAAAGTCGGAACGTCGGAAAATTCGATTCCAGTCCCAACAGTACAAAATTATTGGAGATACTCTTTATCGCCGTGGGGCAGACTTGGTTTTTCGACGTTGCTTAACTCACGAAGAAGCTGAAAGGGTTCTAAATGATTGTCACTCTGGAGCATGTGGCGGTCATATGTCTGGGTATGCCACAACCCAAAAAGTGTTGCGCGCTGGCTACTTCTGGCCGTCCATCTTTAAAGATTGTATTACTGAGGTCCGAAAATGCCACAACTGTCAAGTGTTTGATCGAAAGATGCGCGCTCCACCAACTCCTCTCCACCCTATAATTGCCGTTGGTCCTTTTTCCAAATGGGGTATCGATTTTATTACATGTAACCCTCACTCGGCCAGGGGGCATGCGTATATCATCCTTGCGGTTGATTATTTTACTAAGTGGGCCGAGGCGATGCTTATATTCGAGGCTGACGGCAAGACAGCTGCAATTTTCGTATTCAATCACATGATTGCTAGGTTTGGTGTCCCACAAGCGATAATCACTGACCATGGGCGCCATTTTCGAAACATTATGATGACAGAGCTTACAGGCCAGCTTGGTTTGCGTCATGATAGTTCAACTCCTTATTATTCCCAAGCAAACGGTCTAGTTGAGTCCATCAACAAATTTTTAGTTATCATGATCCGACGAATCATTGGTATTCATCGGTCGAATTGGCACAACATGTTATTTTCAGCACTTTGGGCATACCGAACCTCAGTGAAAACATCTACAGGGTTCACTCCTTTCCAACTAGTTTATGGTTTGGAAGCTGTGCTGCCCATTGAATGTGAAATCCCGTCACTTCAAATGGCTGTCGAATTACTTCCAGCTACTTCCGAAGAGGAGAAGCATTTATTATACTTAGCTCAATTAGATGAGACTCGACGTGATGCTGCATTGGCGATCGAGACTCATGCAAAACGAATGAAAGCTCAGTATGATCGAAATGTGACCCCTCGAAATTTTTCGGAAGGAGACCTAGTGCTATTATATGATCAAGCTAACGATAAATTAGGTGCTGGAAAATTCGTTCCTATGTGGCATGGGCCCTACATTGTTAAGCGAAAGCTAGCAAAAGGGGCCTATGAGCTGGTTGACTTTGACGGGGACTCTTTGGGTAAACCCAGAAATGGACTTTACCTAAAGAGGTATTATGCTTAAATGATGGGTGTGGAGATTTTAGTTAGGTTAGGTTTTTCTTTCTAGCTGGTGTGTTTGTTAGTTTAGACAGTGTGCTTAGCTTAGAAAGTGTGTTTTTCATCGTTATTCTGCTTATCTTGGTTTTACGCTTGATGTTTGCAGATGTCGATGCCTCTCCAAACATACATTGGATTTGCTGACGGTGCTTGTCGTAATACACGGAATATCTCTTCCGCAGCTTGGGTTATCTATTCGCCCTCTGACGAGTTAGTTTCTATGCATGGGGTGAGCCTCGGTCAAACAACAAACAACATTGCAGAATACAGTGCAGTGATTGAGTTATTGTCTGAATCTATTTCATTTGGGATTCGGAGTTTGATAGTGAGGTTAGATTCTGAACTCGTTGTATTACAACTTAATAGAGTGTATGCCATTAGAAATCCAGTGTTATTAAGGTTATTTTTGAGAGTGCGTCTCTTGGAACGTGAGTTTGATTACATTGAATATCAACATATTCCAAGGTCTTTAAATACATTAGCAGATGCAATTGCTTCTCGAATGTTAAATAGACATTTGCAATAATCATACATGTAAATTTAAAAACATTTTATCATACATGTTTAACAAGATAAGCCGGTAATAATGATATATATATAGATAGGAGTGTGTCAAAAATACATCGTCTTCGACCATAGGTTGCAAAACACCTTATGATCGGCAAAAATGATAAGTACAAAAAACCAAAATGTCACATGTGTCTACAAAAACGACCATCTAAATCACTGGTGATGATCTCTATATGACACCACTGCACGAGCTACCCTACACAAGAACCTTCTAAAAGGTCCTGGGACTCCGACTACATAGCACTGAAGCCTGATAGGAATATCATCTATAGTAGTCTATGGTATATCTGCCGTCAGACGCTCTAGGTCTTGTTCCAACTCAGCTAAGGTCTCTGTAGCCTCGTCCTGTGGGACTGGTGCCGGTGCAACTGGTTGTCTCCTCTCGAAAGGCCGGAGATTGGCTGGACGCCGTGGGCCTACATCTGCATTTTGAAAATTGTCACTGTCAGCTTTGAGATGATATAAAAACAAAAAAAAAAAAGATAATTTAAAAACTTGTGAAAAATGAATTACCCGTGTCATCCCATTGTTCTCCCGGTGGAAGAATCATGTCCGGATCTCCACGAAAATCAACTCCGGCATAAGGAAAATCCTGTATCGAAAAGACCTGGTCCTCTAACCAGTGAAAGTACTCCGAAGTAAATCGAACAATCTCCGTTCCCTCATCAAGATGACGGGCCAGTACCGCAACCCATCGCATCAATTTAGGCTCTCGGGGAGGCCCAACCTCAACAGTGAGCTGCTGTGGGATCAGCATCGGAACCCTCTCTAGGGCAAAACTCACAACTAAAGGCCCATAACCAAAAGTCTTTAACTGTCCATTTTTTGTCCTAGTCAGTTAGCCCTTTAAATTGGCCAACACAGCATCACACCAGTTGAAAATGGTGCCCAATCGCCATCCGCATTTGGGACTCGGTGGCAATGTGCAAAGCGGCAGCTCCGCAAAGTCTGGTAACTGTAAAGGCAATTACCATAAGTTCAGGTCGGGATATAGTTTTAATCTCTATCCCCCTCTCCTGGTTTTGTTTATTACACCACTCTAGACGGAGACTAGCGATGGGCTGGCCACCCGGCCTAGTCCCGGACAGAGTCAAGTGTTCGCCTCTCTTGGGCAAACCAGTGAGAAAGTAAATATCTGAGAGCTCTATCTCGAGCTGGTACCCTCCAATGTAAAAGCACTGATCCTGAACATTCCACCTTTCTACCAGCCACTCTAGAAATCTCACGTGGGCCCTCATGCCAGGTATGGCCCAGTATTTGTAAAGACCGCATGCCTTCAAAGCATCAATGGAAGGTTGGTGATTAATGGCAGCCAAATCAACATCTTCGTGTTCTCTCTCGCGCCAATCAAGCATGGTGGGAAATCTACACACCATAAAACATCTGTTAGAGTCCATAAAATTAAAAAATTTTGGTCCATTTTGGAGAAATGGGGGTTTGAAAATCCTCTCCGCGGTGTATGCAGCCCGCCTTTAGAGACAGAGCGTATGTACGTAGGTCCTCTTAAGGCAAGCTGCGTACACCCGGCATTTTCTCAACTGAGAAAATGTCGGGGTACGCAGGTCACCAGTGGAGCACCTGCGTACCCCGAAAAGCGGACCTTGAAACCCCAAAGCCTCCAAAAAATGAAACTAGGGCCTAAAAATAAATTCTAAACGGATGAAAATGCAAGGGAGGATGTTGTAGAATACCTGATGAGACGACGTTCGATTTCGACGGTCGGATTCTCCGCAATGTCCACGGGAAGTTTCTTGCCAAAAGCCCTTTTTCTCTCCTCAACAGTAAAATGGTAAAAATGAAATGGTAAAAACCCTTTTTATAGGTTTTTTGAGTAAATAAATGTTAAATTTGTTTATTTTCCACCATGAAAAGGTATTTTTCAAAGTATTTTTATCTATCTTTAAACAAGTATGAGTAATGTGTTGTTTTTTGTGCAGGATAAAGGATTTTCAGGGAAAATTGTCATTTTTCACAAACAAAAACATTAGAGTCATATTTTAAGCCCTTTTTTGACTCCTAAAACATGAAAAGATTGTCGAGCATTTCTTTTACACTCGTTAAAACGGAATTAAAAGACGGTCCCCTTATAGCCCTTTTTCTGACCGTAAAAACAGGAAAAGATTGCCGGATTTTTGTCGTTTCAAATTCGATACTGGAAATAAAACGACGTGTCCTTGATCGCTTTTTACTTTTCAGGTCAAAGACACTAACTATGAAAGTACTCCTTGGTCATAAAAAACCAAGCGGTTCTCTCAAGTATTATTTTATACTTTTTCGGGCTTGGGAGACACAAATTTATGAAAAAATTCAACCCTGGAGTCTTCTTAAGTTTTTCAGACTCTCTAAAATTGAAAAACACCGAGTTTCTCCTATACTGGACTCGTTAAAATTTCACAGTAAAGGACCTGTTTGATTACAAACAGGAACAGACCACTCCTTCTTAGGGTTCGAATCTAAACTAAGTTGGACTCATCCGAAGGATGAGCTTATAATCAAGCATATGTTATCCTCAAGCTTGTAAAAAATAAAGAGGTACTTGCCAGAAATGGTGGGGGAAAAGAGAGAAAAATGAACCTATTTGCTATCCTTTGTCTCAGAAGAAACCTTATCACCACTCTTGAACACGACACTTTTCATTCACCTAGGTTGGGAAATCCTTTGCCTCACAGTTGATTGAACCACATTGAAAGTCTTCAGTCGGGTATTAACTTTGGGTCAAATGTCACCAAGCCATCTGTTGTGTCGTTATGTGCTCAAGAGGTCACTGCAAATAAACCATTCATCTGCAAAATACCTGTCATCCATCTTGACCATCCCTGAGTCAGTCCTTACAGCTACATTTCTTCAACTTGATTTATGATTTCATGTTGTGGGCTTGCCTACGACAGATCGCTTTCTATCGACATCAGCACATTATCTAGAAAGATGATCTAGAAATCGTCAGTACCTTGAAATCTGCATGCATCAATGGCAGATTTCTCGCCTTCGACGACAGTTTACATCATTGACTTTCGATCGAAGGATTCCGTGACATGTTCGACATCAGCGCATTCATTCACATCTCATGGATTGTACTGGTTACTTTGAGAACCATTGACATCACTGGTGGTCTCTCTCACACTTGTTAACAGTTTACATCATTGACTGGTAATCAAGTGGTTCCTACCATGCTCGACATCAACTCATTTATTCGCATGGATAGAATCGTACTATTTCGGGAAGTAGAAATGAAGACCCTGGATCTAGTTTCCACCATCCAGGCTGCAAGGAATTTTGTATTCATTGTATAGTAGACTAATTATAAATAGATGGCTGTGTCCATACTGTGTCTACATGAGTCTATGATTATGATGTACTGCGGAATCATTCCTGTATCAGAGCAGTAGTTAGTTTGTTAGTTAAAATTTTTGATCTGAGTATGGGAATGCCTACCTCAGCGATGATATGATCTCATACATGTATTTTGTGTTGAATACTTGCAAGTTCCAACCGGGCTCTCCACAAGATAATCCTTGAAATGATAAAGTACTTCACCCTTCCTAGATGATATGAAACCCTAATCTACTACAGGCTTCGCACTTTAGGGGGCAATCTGTTACACTAAAATTTTTCGCCATGACTATCTACAGTTAGTATGGCTCTATCAACTGTCATACTATCCTCCTTGGCAAGTCTCATACCTCTGCTCCTCATGTCAAACTCCAAGAAAGAGAGAAAGTCCTTAAAAAGTCAATTAACTCTGGTTACGCAGTTTCTCTTGGCCTCACCTGCGTGTACGCACCCCAAGTTCACAATACCTGCGTACTTGTACGCTCTGTTTGTAAAGGGTTGGGTGCGTACTCCTGTAAAGGTCAAAAGGCACAAGTTTTACTCCAAAAAAGTTACTTGTGGTCGAATCTAGAGCATTCTAGAAGATGGTTTGACGTGTATTGAGCGCCTCCAGATGGTTCATGCATCCCAATGAAAGAGGAACTTATCCCATGAAGAGGGGAGCTATCCCATTGAAAGAGGGGCTTATCCCATTCATGGTGGACCTGATTAACTTCCTCCAAAGCACTATAAATACAGGCATTGGGCCAGAGGGAGGGGAGGTTGAAAGCTGAACATTCCTAAGGGTAGATGTTGCTGAAATTAGGACTCCCTTATAGAGCTTGAGAGGAGAGATTCCTATCCTTTCTTAGCTTCATTTGGAAGTGGGTGAGCTGATCAAAGTAAAGGAGAACTCTTGCTGGACCCTGGGAGGGACCTGCACAACACCAAGGCACTGGTTGTAATGGTTTCTTTTGTTTCCACTTAATACAATTAAGCTCATTTTTCTCAACAAGTTGTTATACATAATTTGTTTCATATACTCCTTGGTCTTTATGATGAATATGTTTTATTTTATGAGTTATTCAGGTGCTATGTAATCGTTTGCTTGTTAGTGAATGCAGGTTTCGAAGAGAAGGAGGAGCTCATCTGGATCGGAGAGGCTGGACTGCTACAAACAGCGTGGGACTAAAGGTATGTTTTAAGCACCTGACTACTTGTATTTTAAATGCATGTTTAGGGAAAGATAGTGTTTAATTGTCTTGTTTGTCACTAGAAAGCCTTAGCTTCTAGGGAGGTCGGTTTTGTCCGCAAAATTGACTCTTTCCGCATGACAACAGTTTTATCAGTATGGGCCACTGATTTTTCATTGATGTATATGTCTTGTTCTAGAGCCAGCGGCTCATCATCAGTGGGAGGCCCTGTTTCATCATTAAACAAAATAAAAGAATCCATATCGGAATGGATTGAGTAAATGGGAAAATTTTCGGGCTTGCTCTCACTACTTACCACATATTTCATGAGTGTTTCTCTGTATAGTCTCTTTGGTTGCCCAAAGACTGAAATAGTGGCATAGGAGAGGTCTAATTGAAGGGATCCTTGGACCTTTGGTCCCCATGATCTTGATAGGAGCATACCGTACTTTGGTGGGATGTCAGCCACCACCACATCCATGAGGATGGTCTTGTTGGGATATTGGACTAAGGAGACACACAAGTCTTTGATGAGGCCTAAACATTTGACTTGACTTGAGTCAAATGAGAATAAATCTTTGTAGGGCCTTGTGATATCAAGGTTCAGCTTTTCCATAACTGCTTTGGGCATAAGATTGTGTGATGTTCCTGAGTCAAACATAGCGTCGTGCAAAACTTTGTCATGTATATGCAAACTGACATAAAAGGGTGAAATAGGTCCATATGTTGACTTTCCATTAACTTCTGGACCAAACAGCAGTTCAGGGGTATCATCTAAAACATTTACATCATCCTTGTTCTCTGGGATTTGAAGTGATCTTTGAATTTGTTGCCTATACACATCATGTTTGGCAAGTTCTGAAGGGGGGATGGATATCTTAAGTTTTCCAATCTCCGCCTCTAAATTAAATGGCTTTTCCAATGGAGTATTGGTGTTGATAATGGGAGTTTTTTCTTCTTCATTTGAATTATCAGCGATTTGCTCTTGTTTATCATCATTATGGGAATTGATTACTTGCGGTTTTTCTATTTTAGGAGAGATTTTTGGAACACTGGTCGAATTTTGCTCAGAGGAAGAAGGTGGCAGAGGCTGATCAATAGAAGGCTACATTTCTGTTATGTCTTCTACAGTCACTTGATGCGGGTTTGGGACAAGTATATCAGCTGGTTCTGTTATAACAGCCTTGCCTTTAATCTTGTTGGGCTGTTTGCCATCCTTTGGTTTGCTAGGTTCAGAAATATCAATGGTCCTAGTTCTCAGCTTATATTGTTTGTGTACTTCATACACAGCAGTATCATAACCTTGTTTAAAATCAAAAGACTCACCAGAATTAGTCTAAAATTGACTATAGTCATGCTCATCTTGGTCTTCTTGGCTTAGGAAAGTTTGATGCTCACCCTTTAGATCCATCTGATTCATGTGAGTGTCTTCTATGGGTTCACTAGAAGTGGATGCCTCAACATAGTTTTCTTGGAAAGGGGGTCTTATGTCATGGTCTGGGCTTGACCTACCAGCATTTGTGTTCTGCGTTTTCCTAAAGTTTGGGTTCCTTATGGTATTGGACTGTTGTCCTTCCCATGATGATTTCCTCTCAACACTCTCTACTTTGTCTCCCAGCCTTTGCATGCCACTGATAATAGCATCAAGATTTTGCTCTAAGGCTGAGGGTTCTTCCTTGAAGGTGGTTCTTCTTTCCATTCTAGCTCTGTTTCTTTTGGCAATTAGGTTGGCCTCTACGCTAACAGCAACATTTTGCATGTCTGCAAGGGTTTGAGGGGCTCTTTCCTTTAACTGGTATGCCATATCCGGGTTGAATCCATCAGGGAATTTATACAAGGCAAGGTCAGGTGGTGGTCTTAAGTTCTGTGGTATTGCATTATAGACATTATTGAACCTTGCACAGTACTCCAAAACAGTCTCTTGAGGACCTCTTTTAATTGTATCATATTCAGCTAGTATGTGCAAGGGGTCTTTCTTTTTCTCCCATCTGTTGGTAAAGGATTGGTAAAGCTCATCCGGAGTGGTTATAGAATTTGCAGCAAGTGATCTGAACCAAGTTCTTACATCACCTGTTAAAATTTGAACAAAAATTTTCATTCTTACGCTATCATCATCTATCTCGTAGTTCTCAAAATAGTCTTGCATCTTCTTGGTATGTTGTAGGGCTGTGCAAGGACCGGTACTATCAAAATATGTGATTTTAGTTTGGTAATATTGTGGCAAAGCCCCAGGATTAGCAGGTAGTTGCAGGGGTGCATATCTATTGGCCATATTCACAGGGATAAGTGGAACAATAGGAACAACAGGGACAACTGGAACAGCTGTGACAACAGTAGTGGTAATAGGAGTATGTGCAGTGAATGAAGGTGTGGAAGGAGTGCTTTGAGATGTGGATGATGAACAAGGGGAAATAGGGGTTGAATGAAATAAAACCTTGACAGGAGTTGGAACACAGCTAGGGTGAATTGCTTCAGGGCTATTATCAGCAAAATCTTCTTGTCTTTCTTGCTTCCTAAGGATCTTTGGGATTAAGTTCGGATTTTCAAAAGCAGCTGGGGGATTTGGGTCTGGATTTGACCTAGTATAACGAGAATTCCTTTTGGGAGCCAGATTCTGAATTTGTTTTGGTATTTTGTGTGAATGTTTTTAGAATTAGCAAGGAACTGATCCGATTTTGGAATAGCTGTGTATAGTTTAAAACTAGCATGAAGATTGACTGAAGTAGCTTTTATTTACTTCTGCTAATGCGAAGCAAAAACAATTTCAAAGGCTTCCTAGCTGATATTCAGGCTTCATCTGTAGTTTTAAGGAATATACACCAATTAGAAAATCGATTTATCCCCAGTGGATTTTTCCAACCTGTTTTATGAAATTAACTGAGGATGGTCCCTAGTGGAGTCGCCATTATGTTATCACTCAGGTTGTCTTTTTGATCAGCGCAAAAGGATAAGGTCGAGGTAACCACAGGCCAGTCTTTGGACTGTAGGTTCTAGCCCACTTGCAATCAGAGAGGGCTCTCTCTTTGTGATTTAGCTTTGTTGAAGATGATTTTAGGCTAGCTATTGAGTTCAAGGGGGTTTTGTTTAAGTTTTGGTGGGAAGGATGATACTTTCAGGTAAAGAGGCAGGGATAGCATGAAAGTTTTAGAACCATTGGGCGTGAAGTCAAGGAGTAGGACTGCTGGTGCATTTTCTTGGTCACCAGAAGGAAAATGGAGCAAGCTAGCTGTATATGAAACAATTATTTAAGGTAAAAGAGATGGATTAAAGGCTAAGGAATGAGGGGCAATTAAGAATCTCTCATTCATATTAGCAGAAAGAAAACAAATGAGCCCTATCTAGGAGCAGTTAAGAATTCCTAGATAACAGTCATTCATATGTGAAAAAGATCAAACATGAGCCACAAAGGAATTCATGTTTATGCCTAAATCGAGAAGAAAACATTAAAAAGCCACAGAAACTGAGCATAGAGTGCAGCTAAGCAAATTCTAAACCAATCCTTCGTTCTGCAACTTGAGCTTATATGAAATTGAAATAACAGAGGTAAGAAGCACTTATTGATTCATACTGCAGCACAAGAATTCCACATTCAATTCTTCAGACCATTAGACACAGAGCAGACAGTCATTTCTCCAAAGCTTTTCAGCAATCTTTGATTAAGTAAAACATCTCAGATATCCCGTGCGAGTCTCTCCTCTAGATTATCAACCAACCAACCCTTAAAACAATCTAGAGGGTGGTATAAATAGGGAAAAAATATCCAAAATTGTCTATTACAACTTGACCTAAACAGGTCTGAAAGAAAATGATTACTTTAACCTAATCCTATCCAAAAATAAATGCAAGAAAATATCTTTGAGTTGCACTAAGGGCAGCCGTATCAAAACTGAGTTAATGTGTTGTCCTTGGTGGCTTGGTGCAGTGTTTCTGCAATAACTGTGCTTTGGGCTTTGATCCATTGCTGTTCGGCGGCTTTAAATGCTTTAACTGTGATTTGAGAGCTTTAATGGGCTTACACCGCTTTATTTGACTTTGTTGGAGGCCATTCAATGCTAAGCTGCCTTGGGAAATGAAGATTTTGATTAAAACATCCAACTGATACTCTTTGCCGCTCCATCTTTCCTCTGATACTCTTTCGCAGTTGAATCAGGCCGTTTCTCTCTTTTGTTGTGTATGAAATTGTCAAATCAATCGTTAATGGCCATTGTTCGGCCCTTTGTTGCTTTAAAAACTGCATTTGCCCCTTTCTAAATGCTTCGCGAAGAAAAACAGGTCATTATGCGCCTTTCGGGCTTGCTGGGGGCTGTGCGATGAGGGTCTTTCCACTTTGGCCCATTTCCCGTAACCTAGGCGCTAATCACGCATGAAAAACTGCCTCAGAATTTGAATCCGGGCTTCCTAAGCACGATTTTCGCCTTCGCCCCTTTTTTGTTGATGACGTCAGCATGACGTCAGCGGGTGGGACCCAGTACGGTGGTGACGTGGTAGGGTGATGTCAGCAGGGTGACGTCAACATGTACGACGGGTGACGTGGCGGTACACGGTGGCAGTGATGTGGCAATGGTGAGTTGGCAGTATGGTGGCAGGAGGCCGACGCAAGCAGATGACGCGGTAGGATGACGTCACTGGGTGGAGGACGTGGCGCTGACGTCACCCAGGGGAGGGCAGTTTGGCGGTTTCGGGCGCACCGCCTTTGCACTGAAGCGGTTTGGGAGGAGGGGGCTCCGCCACACCTGGGAGGGCGACGCGTGGCGGGAGTACGACGGTAAAATCGCCGAACTCCCGGACGCTAACCCTCCAGCTGTTGGTGCGAGAAAACACCCGCCCACCGTAGATCTTGGGTGGGCCAGATCTAATGTCGACGGGATAGGTAAGGTGACGGAAGGTTAGGGCGGGGACCTGCCCACTATATTTAATTTTTTGTATGGAGGGGGGGGGGGTTTAAAACCTTAGGAAAGTGGGTTTTTGTGGGTTTTGCATGCCGGGGTAGATATTTAGAGGCAAAACTTTAGAATAAAGGCAAAAAAATAGGTTTTTCAGGGTTAGGATTTAGGGGAACCGGTTGTTATTCTGACCAGATGTCAGAGTAACTCCAGGACACGGATGGGCTAATTAACAGCCCCAGATGGACTGTTATTTCCCAGAACTTATACAATAGGGCTATAGCGCCGGGGATGGTGAATATGTACATAGGGGAATTTTATACATAGTTTTAGTACAGGAAGGGGGGATAGATAGGGAGCTATATAATAAAATTAATAGTTAATATGGAGGTGACCAAAAAGCGCTAAGTATGTGACCTTAGGCTATTTTGGGGGAAAAGTGACTTATAGAGTGAAACAACAGGACTCCTAAGCAAAGAGGACCTTTACTCAGGCAAATATAATGGAAAATGATGAAACTAAGAGGAATCAAGCAGATCTTGACCTCTTCAGGGAAGTTAGTGAGTGATTTGGGGATAAGGGAGAATGGGGAAGTTAGAGATATCCATCTTGAGCTCCTCCAGATGAAAACTACCTTCAACTTGTGATCTGAATAAATATCACATTTGACAACGTGAAATGGATCACAAGCCATGATTCTGCAACCACACAGCTACCTACCCAACCTACCTTCCTAAAATTTTTTCTTCTTTTTGGGTGGGTGCACTTAGACTTGCAGACCCTGCTTTACAATTTTTCTTTTGACTGCCCTCCTATCTAAGTCTACCCTTATTTCTGCCAAGGGCCCAGATTAAGCAGTTGGGCTCCTTTGATTCTCTACCTATCTACAAATCTGTCAAGATTAAGCTGTTTGGTCAGATATCAATTCTCTATATTCTAAAACAAGAAATTGAAACCTAGGGGGGCCAAGATTAAACTGTTTGGCCCTCCCTTTTATAGAACATTCTTCAAAAATGGTTAAGTCATCAAAATTGGAATACAGCAGTGGCACTTGGACTGGCACACTTTCATGGCCTTTTCTTTGGCCTCTTTTGGAAATATGGAACCTTGCAGCATGAAAGATGACATATTTGGCATGTAAAAATGTCAATCATGAAATATGAACACCTGTTGCAACAGGAGGCTAACACTTGTTAACTTTTGAAATATTTAATTATAATGTTCATAATTGTCTTGTTGATTCATGTGCATATGCAAATGTAATGCCATTACCTATCGCTAAGAAAATTAATGCTAAATGGGAAAGGAATGATGCATGAATCATACAACTAGACAATTCATTTTTTTCAGGCAATTAGTGAACTCCATAATGTTATTATCTATTTTTCATTAGACCATAGAGTTCACCAGTGCATTAACATTGTTATTATGGACATACCGGAAGCCTATGGTTTGCTTCTGAGTAGATATTGGTCCAACAAATTACAAGGATATTTCTCAACTGACTGGACACATTTATGGCTTCCTTATAAGGGCAGAAACAACCAGATTTGAGTAGAAAGTGAACCTTATATGAAGCATTCTGTGACACCACTTGAGGGACATAATGAGCCAGTTGGCTTTACAAATATTATTTTCGGAAATTATTTCTTGGAAGTCGATCATGGGTGTTATCAAGCGCAACCATCACCCATCCCATCTTATACATAGTTGGAGCTCCTTCCATGTCCAACTGGTGTAAATGAACTTTGTAATATAGATGTACATACTAATAGTGTAGGAATAAGCCCAAAAACTATTGATATGTGGACCTTATACTTTGATGGTTCTAAGACTCAAGACAATTCTGGAGCTAGTTGTGTTCTTATTGACCCTCAGAATAGAAGGTACATTTTGTCATGCCACTTGGAGTTCAAGTGCACAAACAATACTGCTAAATATGAAGCACTCATTTTGGGAATAAATAAAGCCATATACCTCAACATAGAGGTACTTAAGTAATTGGTGATTTAGATATTGTCGCTAGATAGGTACGAAATACCATTCACTATGTTTCACCTACTTTGAAAAACTACCAACAAGAGGTATGGTGACTCATTTCATCTTTTAAAGAATTTAATATTGTTTTTGTTCCTAGAATACGTAATGTTTTCGCAAACATATTAGATAATGAAGTTGCTCGAATTTCACCATTAAAAGATGGTTTTTCTATTAAAATTATATAGAAGCCATTTGTGCCTAATGTAACTAATTTTTGTGTATTTTATAATGATGATCAATAGATACTACATTTCATGGCCAATGTGGACATGTTTAAAGATGCAACTATTGAAGAAGATGAGCACGAGAAGGCTTTGTAGGAAGAAAGTCAAGCATCAAAAGGGAATCATATGCCCAAGGGTGTGGTATCTCTTGAGAAAATTTATGATTTGCAAAACCAATTCATAGGACCAGTGAACATGAAGACCCAAAGCTCAATGTTGTCATATGAACAAGTCAATTTGGGAACCAAGGAGGATATGAAGTATGTCAATATTGGTACATGTTGTTCTCCTCAAGAATAACAAGATTTTATTCACCTCTTCAAACAATACTAAGACGTATTTGCGTGGACATACAATGATTTGAAGACTTATGATACATGCATCATTCAACATATTATTCTTATCAAGGAAGGGGTTAAGCCATTCTAACAAAAACTAAAGAAATTTCATTTGACACTTGAGCCCCTGATTCAGAAAAAATTAAGGAAATTGTTGGATGCTTGGATCATTTTTAAAGCTCAAGGATTTGTAGGAAGAAATTCAAGCATCAAAAGGGAATCATATGCCTAGGGGTGTGGTCTCTCTTGAGAAAATTTATGACCTACAAAACCAATTTAGAGGAGCAGTGAACACGAAGACCCAGAGCTCAATGTTGTCATATGAACGGGTCAATTTGGGAACCAAAGAGGATCTGAAGTATGTCAATATTGGTACATGTTATTCTCCTCAAGAATAACAAGATTTTATTCACCTCTTCAAACAATTACAAGACATAATTGTGTGGATATACGATGATTTGAAGACTTATGATATATGCATCATTCAACATATTATTCTTATCAAGGAATGGGTCAAGCCTTTCTAACAAAAACTAAAGAAACTTCATTTGACACTTGAGCCCCTGATTCAAAATAAATTAAGGAAATTTCTATGTGCTTGGATCATTTTTAAAGTTCAACATTCTATGTGGGTTTCCAATCTGGTTCCAGTTAAAAAGAAGTTTTGCGATATACGCCTATGTGCTGAGTTTCACAACCTCAAACAAGCTTAAGATAAAGTTAATTACCCCATTCCATTGATGGAGAAAATACTCTGCACATTATATAGGTTAGAGATGTTCTCGTTGCTAGATGGTTTCTCTGGTTATAATCATATGCTAGTAGCAGAACTAGATTGTTTGAAAACCATGTTCAGGACAAAGTGAGAAACTTTTGTGTTTAAGCGCATGCCTTTCAAACTTATTAATGTTGGTGCTACTTTTCAAAGGGCCATAGACATCGAATTCTATGGAATAATTGGATAGAGTGTATTTATATACTTGGATGACGTAACTGTATTTTCAAAGAAGAGATCAGATCACATTCATCTTCTCAAGCAAATTTTTGAGCGACGTCACAAGTAGGGGATTTCGTTGAATTTGAAAAAGAGCATCTTTGGTGTATCCGAAGGCACTCTCTTAGGACACATCATTTCTAAGAGTGGAATAAAAGTTGACCCAGAAAGGGTCAAAGCTATTGCTCAAATCCATTTTCTTGTAAATAAGAAAGCAATGCAATATTTCTTGGGGAAGATCAATTTCCTACATAAGTTCATTTCTGACTATGCAAAAATTGTAAAACCATTATAGGAGATGATAAAGAAGGATGCTACATATAAATGGGATAAAAGGGAGAAATATTCTTTTGCCCAAATCAAGCAAGCCATTGTTGATGCTCCAACCTTATATAGTCCTGATTTCGGCAAAGAATTATTGTTTCACACTTTCACTTTTGATTCATTTGTTGCAGTCGTATTGACACATAAAGATGATCAAGGGAATGAATGAACTATATATTTTATGAGTGTTGGTTTATATGGATCTGAATTTAATTATCCCACTATTGACAAGAAAGCATATGTTGTTTACAATTTAGTTAAACATTTTAGGCCTTACCTCCTGAAAGCTCATACGATCATCTACTTGCCTCATCTAACTGTTAGAACATTATGTGTACATCAAGAGCTGGGTGGGAGGAGAGAAAACTAGATGATGTGGTTACAAGAGTATGATCTTGAGTTCAAGCTATTGCATACTGCCAAAGGCCACAGTCTCTATTGACTAGCAGCTAAAGTGATGAATTCACCAGAAGAAGGTACTTCAAGATGGGAGCAAGAAATAGAAATGTATAATGTTCAGAAAGATCATTAGACTAGTGCAACCACATCTTGTTATTCGAATATATGACAATATTTAAAGCATGACACCTTTCATTCTTATTTATTGAAAAAACAAAAGAGGGAAATCTACCTTAAAGCTTTATCTTACCAACTAGTACATGTCATTCTTTTTCAAAAGCACCATAATGTTGTCCTACTTAGAGATGCAAGATTGGGAAGGGGTGTTAAAGGATATGCATGATGGACTAGTAGGTGGACACTTTGTGAGCGATACCACAACTCATAAGGTTGTGAGGGCTGGTTACTATTGGGCCACATTATTCAAGGATTCTCAAGCCTATTCCTGAAAGTGCCCTATATGTCAAAAATGTGTTGGTTGTGATCAAAAGTCAACTGCCCCATTACAACCTATAGCAATTGAAGAACCATTACAACAATGGGGACTAAATGTTATTGAAAAAATATTTCCACATTCATCAAAGAAACATTGATACATTCTAACCACAACTTATTATTTGACTCGGTGGGTTGAAGTAGTGCCATTAAGGAAAGTCAGTGATCGGGAAGTCATCTAGTTTCTCAAACAGAATATCATAACTAGGTTTGACATTCCTACATTGCTTGTGTTCGATAACACAACTTATTTTTCATTGTTAAAGCTTTATGAGTTTGCATTAGAAAATGGTATTGTTTTGAAGCATGCATCTAACTATTACCCACAGGGAAATGGTTTAGTGAATCCACAAACAAGAACCTTATCCACATTATCAAGAAAATCGTCTTCTCTGAGCAAAAGAATTGGCACAATGCTTTGGTAAATTCATTATGGGTCGATCATGTTACTCCTAAATGCATTCCGGAAACATCTCCATTCTTCCTTGTATATGGAAAAGAGTCTACCCTTTCATCAAACATTTACCTTCCCGCCTTGCAATTTTCACAAGAATCTCAGGGAAAACCTTGTCTTCTTGTTCAAAGTCAGATATATATTCTTCTTAAGCTTGAAGAAGAAAGGCTCAAAGTGAAAGAGAAATTTTCCATCCATCATAAGCGAATCAAGTGTTGTTTTGATAAGAAGTTTGTGGGGAACAAAAACTTTAGTGTGGGTAACTTAGTATTGAAGTGGGACAAAGCCCATGAATATCAAGGGAAGCACACTAAGTTTCAACCCCTATGGATTGAACCATATACCATCATTGAAGAGCTTGGACACAATTCTTACAATTTGAAATCGTTGGAAGGGAGGACTGAACCTCTTCCCGTCAATGGTCAAGATATTAAACACTACTTTCAGTAGCAGCCTTAGTTTGCGTTCCTTTTGTATAGTTTTTCCCTATCTTTGTAGTTTGTTTTGGTTGTGACTTATTTCCCTTTTATTTTTTTTAGTTAGTGTACATAAATAAGAACTTTGTGTATGAATGTATGTATGGCTCAAAAGGACTATGTTGCAAAACAAGCAGGGATTGTGACAACCACAACACTTGGCTACCTGTTTGTTCTCCTTCTTTGTTTGGGATGTGACTCAAGTCGAGTAATGTCCAGACGGATGATATGATACACTCAAGGAGACATATTGAGTAGAAACATGATACCTGCATATATTTATCATCCCTATTCCTTCACTTGGCGTTGAATTACTTGGTGTTTTTCATGTTAATCTAATCAAGTAGAGAAGGGAAAGGGGAAAATCAATGGTGAGAAAACCTATATTGGAGGTATAAATATACTCTTCTCTGAAGGAACAACCTCTCTTGCTCTCAATAAGTCAGGATCCCTCTTCCACCTCATGAAATAATAAGTTACTAAGCACAGTTCTATAGTAAAATAAATAAATGATGATGACACAAGTAACTTTGTCAGGGTATTAACCAGCGTCGTTGGCAGCGAAGAAATGCTTGTGTTCCTATGGTGACTCCATTGGGGTACTGTCTAGGCCTGTTAGTAGTGGAGAAACACTAGAGATGAAAACTAAGACTATGATTATTTTTAACTCACAATTTTATATTACCCTTCTCCTGGATCTAAACAGTTGTGAAATGGAAAAATTTTGTTGTGTGTTAAAACCGAGAAAGGGAATCTGGGTACTACATCCATAACCAGGTTAAATGGGGAAGCCAAGGAAAACTCATTGGTGAATCAATACATCCTGAATATCTATTCCTTTACTGAAATTTATTCCTAAATAGAGAAGATGATGTTTGTCCAGTGCGTTGCCAAGTGTTGTCATTGCTACAAAACCCTCCAAAATTTTTCTATATTCAAATTTTGGAGCATAAAATTTACTATGTGAAGTGTCACTTTTGGTCATCAAGTGTCATTTCATGTTTCTACACATGTTATAAGTGTCCATGTTCCTTTCTAAGTATTGTTGCATCATCAAGAGTAACAATAGTGCACTTTAGGGTCATAATACACTTTATGGTCACAAAACGACACTTTTTGGTCGCAATTGCACATACTTAGTTTGTTATACTTGGTGAGTGTTTGTGAACTGGAATTTTGATGTATACTTCTTAGTTTTGGGTTTTGTCTAAGTTATACTGATGAGTTAGTTGTGTCGCACTTGATTTTTCTCCTAACTCAATGTGTTTTTCAATGTGTTATCCCTCTAGACTTAGACAATTTTTTGACTAAGTAAGCCTGCCCTCTAGGCCATGAGGAGCACATAAAACACTCCTAAGGCTTAAAGGATACCCTCATTGTCAGTTGATTCTATGCCCAACACCCATATGAACCCCCTCTCTTCCTCCAGTGCACAACACACTCCTACTTAACAACTCCTACTGCTTGATGCTTATTTCTACGCCCTATGCCCAACCTTAGCCTCTACCACCCAGTTGAGTGCACTGTACACACTTAGTGGAAGTGAGGTCTCCCTTGTGCCTTGTTCCTATGCGTTTCATCATCCTTGTGGCCCTGGTTTCCCTTCTCAGTGCACAATGCATCCTTAATGAACAAGCATGTTGTATGTCTGTTATTGTTGCACCTTGTACCCTCCATCAGGCCTCCTCTTCCTCCAATTGAGTGCACAACACATCATCAGTGATTAGTGAAGCCCCTCCTTGTCTCTTTTAAGTGTGCCCTAAACCCAAAAGATTCTCTCTCTCCCCTTGGCGCACTATTGATTCATAGATAGAAAATTTTCATGAAGCATGATCTACATATGTAGATATTCAATGAAGCATGGCAAAGATCTACAAGGGTATTTGATGAGAATTGTTTCCCAAGGAAGCATCTTGAAGACAAAGGCACCATAGTGTGACAACTGTAAGATAAATGGATCTTGATGATCAAAGTGACTCATGAAGACTCCAAGATATCTCAAGACCCTTTGGAGGGTAGATGGCAATGACAAATGCAAGATATTATATTATGAGTATTGAAGACATAGTGGCAATGTTGTCACTTATTAAATAACTTCATGTAAAAGTCACCATGATTCCAAGTCATCAATGTTGTTGACTTATTAAGTTGTCATCACATGATGATGTGGAAATTATGATGTAATTTTGGAAAATATTGTAAATGTAAATATGTGGAAGTCCAAGAGTCATATATGGACAAAAGAGCCACATGGAGAAGTCCAAAGGTCACTTAGAAGTTCAAAATTCATATAGAAGTCCAAAGGTCATATTAGAAGTCTAAGAGTCACGATGAAGTTGAAAATTAATGAGGATATGAAAGGTCATTCCTTTAGTTATAAAAGGGGCCTCATTACTCTAATACGGGACTTTTAACCTTGGCTTCTCCATTCAAGCATTAGAGAGGAAGATAGTTCTTTTGGAGAGCAATAAGTGGCTTAATTCTCCACTATTGGAGCTAGTAGTGTTCATTGTACTAATGTATCTTGGAACTTTTGCCTAATATTTGAAGCTTTGTTGAGCAAACACATTTTCATGAGTGATTTGGCGATATTTGACACTTTTAAGATGGGTAACATTCATAGAAAGGGCCTTCAGAGTGGAAGCTACTGCAAGACTAAGAACCCATTTGTCTTCAAGCCCCTGTAACCCACAATGGAATATGAGAGCTTGGATATTCACATGAATAAACCATGGGCATCCACAACTTGAGCCGTAATGGAAGCAAGGCTCAACCTCCTTGAGCCTATGGTCTCTAAGGGAAACAAGATCCAAATGAAGCTTAGTGACAGTGCGATGCACATCACAGTAGTGAGACAAAACCCTAACACTCTCCATTCTCCTCTCCAAAGTTGATGCAAAATTCTTTTATAAAGTTTGTTGTGTGCTCATCAATGATATTTCTTCTTCTTCACGTTACATATATATCAAGTTGATATTGAATTAAATTAGTTGACATGGATATATAAATACTTTATTTAAATACTATATTAATTTTTTTTTAAATATATGAATTATACATATTCCTCACACTCAAAGGAGAAAATATAATATCGTTTCACTTTTAATTACTTTATCTCTCTTTAAAGTTGATATAAAATGATTGTAGTTCACATGGACATAGAAATATTTTATTTATCCATGAGAGTGAGAATGAAATATTTTTACCACATCTCCTTCATACTAGGTTGTGATATCAACAACTAACGGAGCAAGCACAATGAGAGTGAGATTATTGATAATTTATGATATTTTTAATAAAAACTAACCAAACATGCATATTCATTTTTCTTTTTTATTATCGCTGACATTTTTTTTTATTTAGAGGAAAAAATATTTTTATTTTAAAAGTAACACACATGAAGTCAAGGTTAACCATAGAAGGAATGTTAATAATTAATATGGGCAAGACGAGACAAGCAAAGTGGTAGAAAAGCCTTGAAGCCTATATGTTGTATTGCATTGATCTTAATGTCTAAATTTATAATATATCAATGGACCTTCTAAATATTCTAGATCTAGATCCAGATCACATTGACAACTTATCAGTGGATCATCATGACGCCTCGTCAAGATAAGAATTACAAGTATATTCTCGAACTTTGTGATTGTCTAGGGACTCACAATGTAATATTTGAAGGTTGTAAACCTGTACTGATATTACTTGCAAATGAAACCTTAAAAAACAAAAAATATACAATGGTGAAAATAGAAAATATACACAAATATTTTTCTCCTAAAACCAAGAATCAAGAAAACCAGGTTGATTTTTTATTAGATTCCTTTCAATGTTATAATACATTATATACATGTTGACGCATGCATAAACCCCCCATCCTTTAACCATGTATTAGAACATAATCGTAGTTCCCTTGACCGGGTCTACAAAATACCATGGGAAAAACCATCATGCCCAAAACCATTCACAAAACCATGGGTAGGTCCACCCACCATCCTTGGGCCCACCCCCATCCCTGGGTCTACATTAAAAAAAATCAGATGATTTCCCTGAACCCCATGTAGGGGGGTTACTTCCCCCCTGAAAACCTCCAAGTAGGGGCCGTTTCCACCCCATGCAACACCACCCCCTTCCCCCCCCCCCCCCCCAAGTGGCACCCGACACAACATAAAAACACCCAAGACTATTTATGCAAAGAATATAACACATACCTAATGACATTCCCCCCTCAATCACAATTATAAATAAATTTAGCAATATTATTTGTTGCCTTCAATCTAAAACTGTTGATTAAGTTTAGATGAAGATATGCCTAAAAAAATGCCAATATTTGAATGTTTGGAAGTGATCAGCTACTATGTTTGAACATTTTCGTTGAAATTATTTTTGATGACACCAATTGTTATGTTGGAATTCTCCATTGTTGAATAAATGTTGATTGATTTGACTTTCAATAGTTGATTCTTGAAAGGAGCCAAGTTGGGGCTTTGATTCTTTAGGTGGTGTTTTTTTTTTTCCTTCTTCTGTTCTGGTTGACCACTAACCAATCTTCTTTGAATAAGGTGGTGGTTTTTGGATGACCACCAACTGATCCACTTTCAATAATGTGGTGGTTTTTGGATGACCACTAACCAATTTCACTTCATCAATTTACTCCCCACCTTAAATGTGTAGGAGAGTTTCTTTTATCATTATGCTCCCCTTCTTTAGGTGTGGAGAGTACCCTCTTTGACTTTTGTGGAATAACTAATTGGAAGCTCTTTATTCTTTTCTTTAGAAAACTTTGTCTTTACCTGTGTTTTGACTAGGTAGTAAGATTGATGTGGTTTCATCACTTCTTTATTCCATTTCTAGGAATATCTCCATCCATAATTGACTATCTTTTTAGCCTTCTATTTTCTATGTGGTTTGTCTTCCCACAATGAAGACAAGGAAGCAAGTCAAAACAATGTTTCTCCATGTGATCATTTCTTTGATAGTACTCATTTTTTTAACAAAATTTTGAATATCTTCAAGGAACCTTGCACTCACAAATTGAATTGGCTTTGAAAAATCTAGAATATGAAAGCTATTTTGTTTAGTGTATCCTAATCTGTGACAATTTTAGTTTAATGATATTTCTTCCTAAGGTTTGATAACCATTTTTGAAAGATCATTTTCTTGTTCTTTTTATTCTTCACAATTGCCACTATTTCTCATATTATGTGCTTGATTCATTGATTCCATTAAGTCATCTAATCACAATGTTCATTAGTCACCTTTATTAAGTCTTGGGTATCATAATTTACATCAAATTTTGTCATTATTTCAACTGTTTCACATGCTGCATCAAACTTTTGGATTAGGTCTTTAGTACAACCTTTTGCATCAATTTTATCTAGTAGCTCCACCATGTCACAAATTTCATCAACCTACTGGATGAGTTCATATGTTTCACAAATTGCATCTATTTTCATTGTAGATATTGCACCAATCATATCATCAAGAAGATCTTGCTTTTGCCTTAATTTTATCTGGAGTGCATCAATCAATTTTTATTTCATAGCTATTTCCTTTTGATGATCATTTACAGCTACTAATGTGTCAACCATTTAATCAATTATTGTTTGGTTTTATTGCAATTTCTGCTCAAGCAACTTTATTTTATTATGCAAATCATGGTTGCACTCTTGAAAGTCTTTAATTTATTAAGAAGCATTTTGTAGACATTTTATGCCTTTACCCATTTTTCACTGACATGCTCGCATATCACTCTCGCTTGATTTTATGTTACTTAAGGGTGTATGGTATTATCGATGATGCACCCTGAAGTTTGATTACTATCTTGAATTTGATGACTTACTTGACTCAATTGACCCCCTTATTCAATTTCAAGTAGGTCTTGTTACAATTCCTTTTTGTGTTGGAAACACTTTTTTAACTTCTAAGGGTTGATACTTAACCCTTTTCTATGCTCCAATTTACTTGATTTTAATTTCTCATTACTTGGACCATACACATCTAAACTTGTACACAATGACCAAGGTCCTTAGACTTCCCTATTCAATTTCGGGACAAGTCTGAGGAACCAACTAAATTTTTATTAAGAAATCCTTTTGACATGAAACTAATGTTCCCAAATAGAGTGATAGGGCTACAATGAAACTTCTTTCCAAACTTTTAGGATATTCCAATCTGACTTTGTCAAAGTCGCCAACCTTTTATTTTTTTGACACCTCCAACTTACTTTGGTTGAGATTTTGAGAATTTTTTGTTTTTGTTTTTGTTTTTTGGTTTTGTTTTGTTTTGTTTTATAATATTAACTAGAAATTGAGTATTACAACTACAATACACCACTCCTAAAGGATTGCATTCTTTTTAGTCAAAATGATAAATTGCCACTTACTCTTTCACCGTGAGTTGTATATAACTCAGTCTTGTCTCCCACTTTGTGCGGATGCAGCAAGTAAATGTTGTTGGTCAAGCTTGCTAGGATTCTTCTTGGAAAAATTAATTTATTTAGAGCCTCAAATCACATATGGTCAAATAGATTGAAATTACCAAAACCGCTCATGGATTGTAGTTAATTCATAGATATGGTGCGAGCTAAATGGTAGAATTTTTGCTTATTCAACAAATAAGAAAGTTTGTTATTAATGTGATCTGAGCCATGATAATCGTGAATTGTTTCAATGAAGGTGTCTGGAGTGATGTTTTAAAGAGAAAAACCCAATGCACATAGTAAACAATGGATCTACCACAAAATACCAAGGATCTTCATTCATTGATGTTAAGCGAACAAAATCATGGTCAACTTCCAGATCCGTATTGCAAGTGATGTGTACATGAAAAATAGGTATTGTATACTAATTGTACTGTCAAATATTTCAAACCCCACTATTGGAGGGGAGATGAAACTCATGTATGTGGACTAGGAAAGCATCTTATACCTGAATAATTACACAATGTGGAGTGCTCTTATGTATTACAACCACCAAATCAAAGTTGTAATACCATATATAGAGTCTAAACCAAACAAAATCTCTGCACCGAATTTTTCCTTAATTCGACTCATGGGCTTCATTTTCATTCCACCAGAAAAAAGATATTGAAAAACAATCAATTTGGTGAGGTGTAGTATGGATTTAACCTCCATAGAATAGTCTTAGTAGTATAAAAAGAGTAAAGGCTAAGATTTTTTTTCAAAGTAGTTAGCTTTTTTCCCCTTTAATAAAAATAATTAATTAAAAAAATGTCATATGAACAAGTGTCATGTGAAATGAGTTATGGTTTTATGGGCATGTACTATTGATAAGCCATGGTATTGGCCCATGGTATTGTAACAATGCCTATTTACAAATTAAGAATCTCTTGATAAAGTTGTAGGTTTTAAACCCATACAAAAATTACCTGCATACGAATTCTAAAACACAGATAATAAACAATGCGAGAGCATAACACATAAAACACATATACATAGAGATTTTCCCTTGGGTCCCAAAACCAGGACTACCAACTTGATTTTTCATTATGTTCCTTTCAATGTTACAATACATATTTATACATACCGAAGCATACAATACCATGGACCGAAAACCATCACGTCCAAAACCATGTGCCAAAACCATGCACAAAACCATAGGTAGGTCCGCCCAACCTAATATAGGGTCCAAAAAATTTTTTCCCTGGGCGCTGCCCCGGACCCTGTAGAGGGGGGCTACTCGTCCCCCTCAAACCCCTCGGACAAGGGGAGTTTCCGCCCCCCTTGTGACCCCCCTACTGCACAATCAACACAACAAAGGGGGGGCTCCTCCCCCCCCTCAAACCCCTCGGTTGACTATGAGGGCTAGCCGTGGAAAGAATATAACACAACCCAACATTCTCCCACTTGTTGTTTTCTTTCCACAAGAGGCCATAAGAGAGCTTAGTCATTTATCTAGCCCTGCAACACCCATTGTTTCTCTACACCAAGGGAAATTCTCAAAGCTCACAGATTTTGTCAATGCATCTGCAGTATTCTTCAAAGTGTCCACCTTTACCAACAACACCTTTTTGTCTTCTATCATATCCCTCACAAAGTGATACTGAACATCAATGTGTTTTATCTTTGAATGCTAAGCACGGTTCTTTGCCAAGAAAATTTCACTTTGGCTATCACAATCTATCCTCATAGTTCCCTGACCTAACCCCATACGTGAACACAATCTCTACAACCAAACTGCTTCCTTGCTTACATGAGGGGCTACCATGTATTCTACCTCTGTAGTTGATAGTGCCACTACAGATTGTTTCTTACTCATCCAACTGACTGCACCTCCAAATAGGGTAAACATATACCCACTTGTAGATCTTCTCTAATCCAGATCTCCAACCCAGTTTGCATCAACAAAACCACAAATATCCAACACTCTGTCCAATCCTGGTCTTCCTTGGTAGCAAAAACCATAATCACTAGTGCGATGCAAATACCTCAAAACCCGCTTCATTGCTGTCCAGTGCTCCTTCCCTAGTTTTGACATAAACCTGCTCAATACTCCCACTGCATGTGAAATGTCTGGTCTAGTATAGACCATCGCATACATCGGGTTACCGACTGCACTTGCATATGGAACATAGGACATGTCCTCTTCCTCTTCTTGTGTCTTGGGACACTGTTCAACAGATAACTTTACACCTATAGGAATAGGAACCTTGACCAGTTTACTATCCTACATATTAAACCTCTAGAATATTGTCTCGACATACTTCCTCTGGTTTAACCAGAGCTTCCTCTTTGCCCGATCTCTTTTAATTTCCATGCCCAAAATATAGTTTTCAGCACCAAGATCTTTCATGTCGAATTTGGAGGACAATTGGATCTTCAAATCCTAGATAATTTCTTTTTCATTTCCAACCAACAACATATCATCCACATATAAGACCAGATAAATAACACGGTCACCAATTAATTTAAAAATACACATAGTGATCTGCTTTTCTTCTGGTGAAGCCAGGTCCCCGTATAAATGTATCAAATTTCTGATACCACATCCTTGGTGATTGTTTTAGCCCATACAAAGACTTCTTTAACTTTCAGACCCATTCTTTCTTACCCTTCACCACAAATCCTTTAGGTTGCTTCATGTAGATCTCCTCTTCCAGATCCCCGTGAAGAAATGTTTCCTTCACATCCATCTATTCTACCTCAAAATCAAAAGCAACAGCAAAAGATAAAAGTAATCTAATAGAAGCTACCTTGGCAACAGGAGAAAAAATATCACCAAAATCAATTCCTGGCACCTGGGAATAACCTTTTGCTACCAACCGAGCTTTGTATTTTTCCACCTTTCCTTCTGCATTTGTCTTCTTCTTGAACACCCATTTTCTGCCAATGGGTTTCCTTCCAGTCAACAACTCCACCAGATCCCAAGCCTCATTTTTGTGCAAAGATGTGATTTCATCAACCATGACCTCTTTCCAGAGTTTTCCATCCTCTGAATCTACTGCTTCCTTCACAGTTCTGGGATCATCATCAGTAATAGATAAAGCAAAATTTGAACAAAAAGCAGATGGACTATACCTTTCTGGTTGCCTTCTTTCTCGAACTGATCTTCTTACACACGGAGTTTGTGACTCTTCATCTTATGATTCCTCCTTTGCTATACAGTCTGATTCTTCCTCCTTAAGCTCAAACTCTATCTTCTCAGGCTCCCTTAGTTGGACTTCATGTTTAATAACATCTTTCACCTCTCTGAACACCACATCTTGGTTGTACACAACCTTCCTTGTTATTGGGTTCCAAATATTATAACCCTTTAAACCATCCTTATATCCAATAAAGATGCACTTTTCAGATTTACTATCCAACTTGGTTCTTTTCTCCTTTGGAACATGTACATATGCATCACATCCAAATACCCTCAAATGTGAAAGAGAGGGTTTCTTACCAGTCCATACCTCTTGTGGAGTCTTATCCTCCAACACTGATGAAGTTGATCTGTTGACCAAGTAACATGCTGTCTCCACCACCTCTGCCCAGAATTCCTGTCCTAACCTGGCATCACCGAGCATGCTTCTTTCCCAATCCATCAACGTCTTGTTCATTCTTTCCGCAACTCCATTTTTCTCAGGTGTGTATGGAGTAGTCTTCTGCATGCTATACCACACTTCTTACAGAATTCTTCAAATTCCTTGCTACAAAACTCTCCACTGTTATTTGACATCAACACCTTTATCTTCTTCTCTATCTGGTTTTCCACCAGAGCCTTAAATTCTTTAAACCTGTCAAAGACTTCAGATTTCTTCTTGAGGAAATATATCCATGTATTCCTTGAGAAGTCATCTATAAATGATACATAGTACACAGAATTACCCAGTGATGGAACCTTCACAGGTCCAAACACATCACTGTGCATAAGCTCTAATATTTGTTTCGCCCTCTTACCACAAGAGGGGAAACTCACCCGATTCTTCTTCCCATATACACAATTTTCACAGAAATCAAAATTCAAAGAGCTATTACTCATACCTTCTACCATACCTTTACCATGAAGTATTCAAAGGCCCTTCTCTCCAATATGTCCAAGCTTTTGATGCCACAACATGGTCTTCTATCCAGAGACCACCAGATTTTCTGCTCCACTTCCAGGAACCACAGAACTATTGCACCCATCAACAATAGTGCTACCTTGCAGCTTGTATAGAGTTCCAATCCGAACTCCCCGCATCAACACCAGTTCTCCCCGAACCATCTTGCAGGTATCCTTCTCGAACACTGTTTTTACACCTACATAATTCAACTTGCTTACAGAAAATAGATTTCTAGCCAATGCAGGAATATGCAGAACACTTGGAAGTGTTCTAACCCTTCCACCTTGCAACTACAACTTTACTTTTCCACAACCAACGATTCTAGCCTTCCTATCATCCCCTAAGAAGACATCACCACCATCGTATTTCTCATACTCGCAGAACCACTCTCTATGGGGAGTGAAGTGAAAGGATGCACCTGAGTCAATCAACCATGCCTCATGATGTACATGTGTACTTGAAGAAGCCAAGTACACATCCCCACCTTCATCTGAGGTGGTTTTTGCCTCTGTAGAAGGAGCATCATCAGATCCATTTCCTTGGTCAGGAGCTTTAGATTTACAGTCCCTTTTGTATTGCCTTTCCTTTCCGCATTTCCAGCAAACTACCTTTACAGGTTTTCCTGGAGATTTAGATCTCCCTCTAGATTTAGATCTCCCACTCGATGACTTATTTTTGTTTCTGTTCTGGGACCGTCCTCGCACAGACAAGGCATCACCATTATTGCTCTCCATATTTTTTCGTCTCATCTCCTTCGTCAGCAAGGATGAGACTATTTCATCAAACTATAAGGCAGTTGCATTGCTACCTATTGCAATAACCAGACTATCCCACGAATCTGGTAGAGAACACAACAAACTGATGCACTTATCTTCATTTGAAATTTTTATATCAATAGATAATAACTGACTTACCACAGTATTAAATGTGTTCAGATGCTCTGTCACCAAGTCTCCATCTTTCATCCTCAGGTTATATAGCTTTTTCTGTAGGAACAATTTATTCACCAGAGACTTAGATTGGTACAAAGTCCCTAACTTGTCCCATAAAGCCTTCGCTGTGGCTTCCCCTGATACATTCAACAATACTGAATCCAAGACACACAATCATATTGTGCTCTTTGCCTTTCGATCCAACTTCTCCCATTCTTCATCGAACACTCCCGTTGGTTTAGTACCCAGATCTACCACGATCCACTGATCTTTATCCACCAACAGATCCTCCATCTTGAGTTTCCACAACTCAACACTCTGACCATTAAATTTCTTGATCTCTATCTTTCCACTGCTCGCCATCTTCTTTCACCACTAGAATCGATCTCGCAGATCTCCCACTAAACAGGGTCTACCACAGGCCCGAGCGAAACCCCTCAGCAACAAAGGCATCCCCTTGAAGCCAAAACACCTCTAATACCAAATGTAGGTTTTAACCCTGTACAGAAATTACCTGCATAAGAATTATAAAACACAGAAAATAAACAATGCGATAGCATAACACGTAAAACACTTATACACAAAGATTTTCCCCTAGATCCCAAAACCAGGACTACCAGCTTGGTTTTCATTATGTTCCTTTCAATGTTACAATACATATTTATACATGCTGAAGCATCCAATACCATGGACCGAAAACCATCGCGTCCAAAACCATGGACTGAAAACCATCGCATCCAAAACCATGTGCGAAAATCATGCACAAAACCATAGGTAAGTTTTCCAAACCTAATATAGGATCCAAAAAAAAATTTCCCGAGGCATTGCCCCGGACAGTGTAGAGCCCTGGACCTGCCCCCCTCAACCCCCTTGTGATCCCCCTGCTACGTGATTGGCGCAACGAAAGAGGGGCCCTGACCCCCCTCTAACCCCCTAGTTGACTACGAAGGCTAGTCGTGGAAAGAATATAACACAACCCAACAAATGTTGGGGTGAATATCCATGGTTAGGAATCTTGTTACATGTTTTCACTAGTACAAATGAGGCAAAAATCCAACAACAATTACTCAAATATTTGACTTATTGGCATCGGTTATCTGACACATTGGTGCTCATCAACTCATTGCTAGTAGTATGTCGAATAGTCAATAGTTTACGTCAAATATTTGTCAGTATAGATGTTGATTATCTGACACAAATAAGGCCGAAATTGTAAAAAAAAAAATATGTTTTGAAGTCGGTTTTACGATGCTATAATTCATTGGATATCCACCACAAAAAAACATCAAATATCGAACAGGTCATGCATTGTGTTTCATCACCCTAGACATGAAAAATTATGATAGTTGGCCATCTAATATTTAAAAATTAGTTAGTTTGGTCCAATGGGAAAAACCAACATTTAGGTGTTGTATAATCGACGATCTACATAAATTGTGAGACCAGAGTGTTATCACTCTGATGCTCCCTTCTGTCGGTCTTGAGTGGCCCATTCGACATAACAATGTCAGATAACCGATGTCAAGTTGAATTATTTTGACAGGAGTTTTGAATATCAGATGCATCATTTCGTAAATTTGGGGCATGCAAGTCGACAGTGATGGGTTAGATATTCGATGGGTAAAATTTCTATGCAATGGGAGTGTCAAACAACCAACGCTTCTTTGCACCAGTTTTGGTGTCGATTATTCAACAATTACGTCGACCGATAGGAGTTGAATATTTGACGACTAGCATGTGTCGTCGAATATTTGATGGAAGTTTGCGTATTCAAAAATATATATAATTTCATGAATTTTTTATTTTATTTTATTTATTTATTTATTTTTATTTATTTATTTATTTATTTTTATCTCAATAATGATTACTTTTAGGCTTTTTATTGCTTCAATCAATACAACAAGTTTGGTTATCAATCAATACAACAAGCTTGGTTATAAGTCCACCTTGCAAGCTCCATGGTTTTCCTGTAGGTGGCCTCCTCTCTTCTAGTAATGGTTATCCTCATTTCTAATCTCTCCCTCAACCCCTTTTCCATAAATAAATGATCCATTTTAGCTATAAAACACTCTCCTAACCATAACACATCATAGAGCATAGGTTATCATGTCACTTTCATCCACTTCATGTATCCCCAACAAGTTAAAAAGTTAGAGAAACTTTGTCACTATGCTAGATTTGGTGAATATATCACAACTTGTTATTCAGTAAGACAATACTCGAGAAAAAAAAACACCATCAACTAGATCTTGAATGAGTATCAAGATAAATGTGTTTGGTCTTGGAGTAATATATTGAATTGTAAGCAAGCCCCATGATTTCTATATCTTAGCTTTGTGAACCAACTAGAACCACATTGCTTCTTTATTTTGTAGATAAACATTGATACCATGTTAGATTTGATAAATATGCATAAACATATAACAAATAACTACTTGGTATAATATCCTAAGAAAGCATAAGAAAATGTAGGAAATCAAACAAGAAAGAAAAAAGAGGGTCAAAGGAATTTACATGGTAAACCCCAAGTTTGGAGAAACATTCATGTAAGTGGCTCCTTTATTATATATATAAACTTCACATCATACAATGCTACATCCCATATACGCATTGGACCACATTACATATGTAGACATCACACTCCATTAGTGCATGTTTGATTACCTCACACACTCAACAAAGTCGCCTTCACCTCTATTATATATTAGAGATTGAAAGGAAAAAATTCCCATGATATATGTTGCATACAACCTTTTTACAATATGGTGAGTTGTTGAAGAATAACTTGGTCAAAATACCACTAGTAAATCATTAAAATGTTCACATTCTAACATTTACCTTAATGATAACTAGAGGGCTATAATCATAGGAGGAAGATGTCATTAACTAATATTCCCCCTTGATGACAACTTTTTGCATCCTCAAGAAATTATGAAGTCAAAGAAACTTCATCATTGTGATGGATTTGGTGAAGATATCTACAACTTTCTATTCAATAGGATAATACTCGAGACAAAAAAACATTATCAACTACCATATATTGAATGAGTACCAATATCAATGTGTTTGATCGTAAAGACAAAAAAATACTAGCAACTATCATATATTGAATCAATATGTTTGGTCTTAGAGACAAAAACACCATCATCTACCATATCTTGAATAAATTTCAAGATCAATGTGTTTGGTATTAGAGACAAAAAACACCATCAACTACTAGATCTCAAATGAGTATCAAGATCAATGTGTTTGGTCTTGGAGAAAAAAAAAACCATTAGCTACCATATCTCAAAAGAGTATCAAGATCAATGTGTTTGGTCTTGGAGTGATATAATAAATTGTAAGCAAGCACATTAATTTCCACATCTTAGCTTAGTGGAAGAATTCTGAAGCATCTAGAGCCACACTACTTCTTTAGCTACTCAAGGAACCTTTGGTTCCAACACCCCTATGTAAACTTAGCTTGGAGGAAAACATAAAACACAAAATTTCCCCATAAGTTGTTATGACTACAAAAGATAACCAACCATGGTACAACAACCTTGTTGAAGAAGTTTGAACATAATCACTAGTAGAAAGAAACACTCTTGAAGAAGTCTGAATGTTATCTCTAGTAACAAAACAACACTTCTAAAGAAATATAAACACAATCACCAAATTACAAGAAACACTCCTAAATAGGTTTGAATATTGTCACCATCATACATAGTTCAATAAATATGAGAGAAGTACCAATACTAGTGCTAAAAACACTCATAAATGTGCTCATGTTCAACAATTTGTATATGATCTACAACATATAATTCAAATACCCCACACAACGTTAGTAACCAAATAAATTATAAAGGATGAAGAATTATGCATGGATCCACTAAAACAATGCCATAATCCAATGAAGGATGCATCTAATGAACTGTCATATTTTCAATAAGAAGTGAGAAAGTAAAGCCCCGTGGCTCTAGGAAAAAAATGTCCAGTCACCTTTAAGATCTCAAGAAACTTCTATGAAGTAATTCAAGTGCTTAGGAAAAAAGAATTCCCAACAAGGTATATTTGCAAAGCAGATGAGAGATCACGATAAAAGAAGACCTATCTATCTACAAATAATTGAAGAGATCATTTCAAATAAACACCCCATCTATAAATTATTGGAGAGATCATAAAAAATGGTCCAACGATGGTAAAAAATCCCCAAATGCAAATTCCTAGCAACAAAATATTCCCATATCTGAGTCTGTATGTTTTGGAAAAGGCCAATCAGAGGTGGTAGGTCATAGACTTGAATGAAGGTGGCCATATAGTCAAAGAGAAATTGCCATATTAATACAATGTTATTGAATCTCTACAATTTGTCTTATTACATGCTAGTAAATAGAGATAAATTTTCATTTGGGTATTGTTACCACTCAAACTAGCAGGGGACCTAAGGGGAATCCCTAAAGGGAAAATGCTAGGCCAAGGGCAACAAGTGGAGTCTTAGCCCACTGTCACATTAGCTAAGGCTCCCTTCTATTTACGAACTTTCACTGATGGGAGGAGATCCAATATGTATGGAGTCACTAATGAAGGATAAGTTAATGGATATGAGTGACCTAGACCCTTTCCTAGATGTTTTTGGAGGATGGAGCTTTATTTCTTTTTAAGCAAGGTACTATGCGCTTCTAGGGAAAGGAAGAGGATTTTGGGGCTAGCTTTATGGGATAAGACTTGTGAAGGAGTTTCCCAATCCCTAAAATCCTTGTTAGAATTGGTATCCCATGTGGTTAATGAAGAATGGTCTTTCAAAGGAGTGGTACCATACAGGGCCAAGTGGACCCAGTCTAGGGTATGAGAAAAGTATGAAACAATCAATGATATTCTTACCCTAGATAAGGTGAGAAGGATCAAATAAAGTATTTCACTCAATGATGTTTCTTTGACCTTGAGAAGTGTTAGCCTTGGGGATGGTAGGGAAAGTTTTGGTCCTAGAGCTAGGGCTTGGGTTTTCTTCCAATTCCACCATCGAAAATTTCTTCGAATTTGGAGGAGGGCTAGAGGAAAGGCCAACGCAAGAGATCCTAGGATGTTGAATTTTTTTAGTGGCTAGCTTGTCGGGAAATTGATGCCCTAGGAACTTCAATGTGGATAGACTTGGGAGAGGGTGAAAGAATGAGAGTTTTGGTGACCACCCTTGGTATATCAATGCCTTAATCATTGGGAGAATGGAGTCTATGTCGATTACATGTAATATTTCTTGGTTCCCGGTCAAGGAGGCCTCAAAATTACTTCACAAACCCTCTAGGTCAAGTGAAACAAATCTTACACTTTTTATACTTCAAATGCATAATAGGAATTTCTTATCAAGGTCTGATTTTACCCCTAGGATTTTTTTATCACACTACATGGCCCAATACATGGAGAGAACATTATGATAGAGACAATCCCACAATACTAAGCAATAATCTGCATGTAGTAATTAGCCTTAAAACAACGAAAATCCCATCCAACATATATGACAAAAGTAATAAGAATAATATAAAAATGTGTACTTACATGCAGTAGAATACATCAAACCGTTCAAAAATGACAACAGAGAAGCTCCAAGAGAAGATAGACCAATAACCATACATCAAAATTCATCCATAAATGCTCCAATTCATCCTCTAGAAAAAAGTGTGAGATTATCTAAAGAAGAGAGAGATCCAATCCAAAGTGATGATGAGAAATGATATCACCTCACTTGTATTTATACACATATTAGGAGTTCAAATTAGCCTCCTTGGCCTACATAAGCCCCAAAAATAAAATAATGTTCTAATAATACAACTTTTGGTGACAAGCCCACCAAACTAGCTCATAAATGAAAATATCAACCTCTTAAAAGGTCAAATAATAATATATGCATGTCATAGGGCCCTCTAAGAGGCTTAATGAGGTCCATGGGTGCCATAATGAAGAGAAGGGCCCTCAAAAGTAGTGGGCAAGGCGGTGGCCCCTTGTAATAACTTGTGGTGCTCCAAATGACATCTGGGGGCACTCAAGTGTCCTCATAGGTCTCCAAACAAATCGAAGATTCATGTAGTCTGATCTCAAGGGCTAAGGTGATGGTGTAGGTGATGCCACATCATCATGGAAGTCTTGGATCATATGCCAAGTGTGTGGTGTAGATCTGGTGCTAGCTGGGCATGATGGATCAGGTGCATCCTCCTCATCCAATAAGTGAACCACGAGCAATCTCTGAATGGTTGTGGGGATTCATGGACTGCAATCTGTTGTTGTGGAGGCCCATGGATCTCAACATTCACCACACATGTGCCAATGTATCCCTCTGGAGGATTAGGACCCCGTATAGGGAGACCAAACCCAAAATGGAAACCATCTGCAATCTTGTATAAGATTCAATGTGTCCCCTAGCCTTCCAGTACAACAAGTCATTAGAGAAATCAAGGAAATGATCTTACCTAATCATGGACCATAGGTGGGGACTTCATAATGGTCTTCCCTTCCATAATGGGCTTTGGGATGTGCCAATGTCACCTAAAATCCAAATGGGGTTAACCAATAATCCTATTACGTGGTTTCTACTTCTAAAGGGGATAATATAATCAAGGTACATCCTTCAAGAGGTGGTGGCATGTGACATATAGGTGAATGAAGTAGGGAATGAGAAGGGGCGGCCTTGGGTCACATGTTGGGGTATAATGGTAGCTAATAAGAGGGAAGCCCACACTTGGGTTTTTATTGTGTATTAGGGAGAAATCGTGGTACATGAGGTGCCCTGACCTTGATTTTTCCACCCTTCTTTTTATGCCTTTTGCCTTTTATGTTTTTCTTTGATTAACTACTCAGGGCTCAAGGGGTTAGAGCATGATGTGTAAGATATAACACTGGAATCCCCCTTTTAAGGTGGGGTGGTTCATCACCCACCAGGAGTTGGGACAATCATGGGTTCCTATATTATGACGAAGGCTCATAGAACCTGTAGGAACCAAGGTGATGGCCATGATATTGGGGTAGAGATCATGTATTGGCTTTTTCCCAAGTGCTAAAATATTTTTGTTCTGGCCATATTTTGCATTTTGTGGTACTTTTCTTGTTGAATGTGGCCATATATGCTTTTAACTTTCTTTTCAGCTGCATCAAACTCCGAGCTTCATTCCAAGCCATGACCCAAGGTGGGGGAAGGGGAACGGGCAAGTTGACCCTATGTGGACCCAGGTGGGAGAAATGATGAATGGAAAGAGGGTAATATAAGTGAATAATGGAGTGGGTCAACGCAACCAAAATCAAGGTTTCCTGTGAAATACCATCCCTAAAACCAAATGGTCAATAAAAGAGATCCCACAAGACTAGAATCCAAGGTTAATTCCTAGAAGAGATCTAGGGGACAGAAGCACATGCCTAGCCAATTCTTTCTGCTGAATCCCCCCATTAATCCACACCCAAAAGTGTCCATGATAAGTAAACTACAATACTCAATTTCAAATGACTAGGCATACCTTAGATTCGGGAGGCCCACCTTCAAACATACGATCATGGAAAATGGGCAAGGGACCACATGGTTGGCTCAGGTGGCAGAGAAAATGGCACAAAGAGCTAGTTGATGGCTATAGAGGGGCTGCTAGCTGCTAGCTGAGGACCATATTGGGGAAAAAATTTCTCCTAGGGATATTACCAAAATAATGGTGGGTAACATATGACTCTAACTGGGATGTGATCTCTTGAAGAAGTGGGTGAAGTTACTCGAACTAGAAGTCACGAGAACTCCAACAATCTATCGGTTACCGTAGACCTATCACCTGCACATATACTAGATGGGAAAACATGAGGCAACATGATTTTGAAACGTCTCATGATTGGACATGCTAATATGTTAGGCCATAAAATCAACATAAATTAAAATATGCAAATATGTATCTACCTACCATGAGAAAATCATATGATGTTATTTATAATGAGAAAATGAACAGGCGATGCATCCTACCCTAACATGCGTTAAGCAAGGCTAAAACTAAGTGTAATCATAAAGCCAGTGCAACCAAAATATGATCACATCAACATACATATGCCTTCCAATATAATTACTCATTTCATAAACCCCAAATCAAATTTGGACATAGTCACATGGCAGATGAAGCGAGTGGGAGGCAGGAAAACATGATCTCCATCCAAGGTAAAGGAAAGTCATAGCAGAAAGAATATTGTTAAATCTAGAGGTCCTGAGATTTCCTTCTAGGTACACAATGGTGGAATGAATTATCACTCTATAGAACTCATCACAATCAATGTTTGTAATATCATGCTTTGAGGATGTCACACGATTGTGATGAGAGGGGAACAAAGAGTGAGAGAAACAAGGAGGGCAACAAATAGGTCGCTCAATGTGATGGTCACATTAGAGAGGGTAGGTCGAGGAGTGATCATAATTCCGAGGATGGGTCAAAGGGGATAAAGTATATTCAATGGAGGGTTCTTTCTTGACACCATATTCAGAAAAGGGAAAAGGGGCATGGTCACTCGAGGTCATATCAAAAGAGATGAGAGGATTGCTTGAGGAAGAGTCAAGGTGGTGAATAAGAGGGAAAGGAGAAGGGGAGGTCAAAGTATCATATTCAATGGGATTTCCTTCCCCACAATCTAAAGGCTCAAGTGAATACATGGTCATAAGGTAGGTAGGTGGGAGCCTCATTTATTTCCTCATTATAAGCATAAAAGATTGGGCTTTTTCTAGAAGGAGAATCAATCACTTCCAACTGTCCTTCTTCATGCAAGGGAAAATAATAATTCTCCTTCCCAAAGGAATTTATGGATATGTCATTGCAAGTAATGTCTGGGATAAAGGAAAAACCAATCTCAATCTCATCTTCCTTGTCAGTATCATAAATGGGAGCACAATCAAATTTGGGTCTGAAGATTTCTCATTTCTTCTTTTCAGTGCGAAAATAATCTCCAATGTTATTATCCAAGGAGCTCACAGGATCACCTTCCTCAAGGTTTTCAAAAGGAGAGTCATGAGGGATGATATCCTTAAGAAAGGTAAGGTCAATCTCGGCCTTACTTTCCATAACTTCATGGACCTCAACACATGTGCTCTCAAAATCATCCTGCTCGTCTTGCAGTCCTAACAAGGACTCATCACCGAGGTCCTCAAGGTCATCTTCATCTTGGTTGGTTGATAAGCGGGGTGTCTATTCTTCTCTCTTCTCTTGAAGAACAATGGCTAAGGTATTTGTTACATGATTCTAGTAGTTTGCTTCTAGAAGGAGATCATTAGTAGGGTTCTCTTTATATTCACATTTAATCTTATGAAGCTTCACTTCTCCATCATATAAGTAGGTTAAAACTTCATTAGAATTATATTCCCTTACTACCTCCCTTCATGACCTACTACATTGATCCATTCTTTCTTGCATGACTTGGAGGCTCGTGGGATCCAAGTCTTCACCATCCTCACAGGAGGTATTCCCTTTCACATTGTTATTGATCAGGTTAGCCAGAATTTTCACGACACAAGTTATGTGAGCAAGGTCAAGAAGACGAATAGGATCTTCTTCATAAGCACATCTTACTATGTCAAGTTTTACTTCTTGCGACCTAGAAAACTTAAGTATGGATTCCATATCCATACCCTCCAACATATTTTGAAAAGTTTATGCATATCCCACACCTTTCTTTGCAGTTGTTGAATCTCTTGGTTATTGAGTTTTTAAAATATTGGACCAAGAGAAATCTCCATTTCCTATGATTTTGCATGTTAAGATTATAATGGAGTCACCACGGTGAATTAAAGTGCCTTGATACGTCATGTCCCTTCCTAAATTAATTTGGAACAAGACTAATTATTGCATTTTGGGGGCCAATTTTGGAGATAGTGGGGCCCATTCAATTTTTATTAGGAGATTAGACTTAGGAGAAGTTATTTTGTTGTGATTAAATTATACATGGGGACCACCCACACTAGGGAAATACACACTCCCTAGTTCGATTTGCATGGAGGCGGTTAAGTAAGGGCCCGCGGTGGAGGTAAGATTGGAGGGAAAAGTGCTCCACAAAATCTATATAAGGAAGACAACTCTACTCATTTCATTCATATTTTTGGTAATATCAATTTTTCTTTGGTCGCTCGAGTTGCTTAGTCAAGTCACTTGTTGTTCAGCACGAGTTCTTCAAGTTAAGAGATCACCCTTTCTTCGAGGGACTTCGAGTGCCACCCTAGGAACATTTTCTTTCATTTATTAAGGATGAGGACCTCAATGTGATTCCTAGTGATTGCATCCATCTCCAGGTGGTGCGTATTACTGGAGGACGCAGTGAAGAGGAGGCCGAGTTTGCTTGTGGCTTCTTGTAGAGGAGTTTGGGTGAAGGATTTTTTAGAGAGGAGGCATAGGAGGATTGTTGGCATTTGGGATAAGTTGTGGAGTTGGAGAAGTGTTTTACTTCGCAGGGTGATTTTCGC
This sequence comes from Pinus tabuliformis, assembly GCA_031772625.1. NCBI lineage: Eukaryota > Viridiplantae > Streptophyta > Pinopsida > Pinales > Pinaceae > Pinus > Pinus tabuliformis. Next base: position 1,333,300,414 of record CM062804.1, on the reverse strand, counting down.
ACTTCCTGGGCTAGCGTAGAGGTAACACTAGTTGTTCACATTGAGGGTAGAGTATCAGTCTTTGAGGCTGAACTTTACCATGGCGGTTAAGGGAAGTATTTGGAGAAGTGATTGCTAAATTTCCATGAGATTGGAAGAGGATTTCGTTGGGGTTGATTGCAGGCCATTTTCTGGAGCAACTTGGAGGGGGCGGGGCATATTGGAGGTTGATTTTGAAAGTTCAAAATCCAGCCAAACCATTTCTGGGTTTTTCTAGGTTTTTGACAAGGATCCTAGATATAAGTTTCATAATTTTTTGAGGATTTGAGGTGGGGTTTTCAGCCATATCTTTGCATCAGACAATGCATAATTGTTGGGGGTTTCATAAGGCATATTGGAGGCCGAATTTGGGAGGTTGGATTCAGCACAAACCCTTTCATGGTTTTTGACAAGGATCCTAGATTTAAAGTTTTAGCATTTTCTAAGCACCAAAGATGAGGTTTCTTGCAGTTCCTTTCCAGCTAGTAGTGTAGTTTCTAGGGACAATGTAGAGCATTAGAGGAGCAGTGATTTCCAACTTCGAGATTATTGTTTTATCACCTAGGTCATGTCAAGATTTCCCTTGAGGCAAGCCCAGGTGAATTTCTCCATATTATTGTACTTTCTCCATTTCATTAATAAAATGGCTCAACTGGTTCTCACTTCTAGAGTTTTAATAAGCATTTGCTGATTTTTTTTATTTCTAGTCACGAATCAATTTTATTTTCATATGACTGTTCATTTAAGTTTGGAATGTTACATGATAGATGCTCGCTTCACCCTACAAGCATTAACTTTAAAGTTCAGTGAAGAACTAGAGCTTCGTTCTTCTGGTGGAGTCACCAATAATGATATGTCAATATGTCGAATAGAGAACAAAACACCCATTTTGTGTCACCGACAATGACGCCAAAATGTTACCACTCAAAATAGTAGGGGACCTAAGGGGAATCCCTAAAGGGAAAATGCTAGGACAAGGGAAACAAGTGGAGTCTTAACCCATTGTCACCTCAGCTAAGGCTCCCTTCTATTTACGGGCTTTCACTGATGGGAGGAGACCTGGTATGAATAGAGTCACTAATGAATGATAAATCAATGGATATGAGTGACCCAGACTCTTTCCCAAAGGGTTTGGATGATTAAGCTTGCTTGATTTTTAAGCAAGGTACTATGTGCTTCTAGGGAAAGAAGACGATTTTGGGGGTTAGGTTTATGGGATAAGATTTGTGAAGGAGTTTCCCAATCCCTAAAATCCTTGTTAGAATTGGTATCCCATATGGTTCTTGAAGAATGGTATTTCAAAGGAGTGGGGCCACACGGGGCCAAGTTGACCCGGTCTAGGGTATGAGGAAGGCATGGAACAATAAATGATATTCTTACCCTAGACAAGGTGGGAAGGATCAAAGAAAGTATTTCACTCAATGATGTTGCTTTGACCCTGGGAAGTGCTAGCCTTAGGGATGGCAGGGAAATTTTTGGTCCCAGAGCTAGGGCTTGGCTTTTCTTCCAATTCCATCGTCGAAATGTCTTCAGATTTGGAGGAGGGCTAGAGGAAAGGCTAGTGCAGGAGACCCTATAAGATCGATTTTTTTTAGTGGCACCCCAATGTGGCTAGACTTGGGAGAGGTTGAAAGAATGAGATTTTTGGTGACCACCCTTAGTAGATAAATGTCATAATCCTTGGGAGAATGGAGTCTACATTGATTATGTGTAACATTTATTGGTTCCCAGTGAAGGAGGCCTCAAAATTACTTCACAAACCCTCTACGTCAAGTGAAAGCAGTCTTGCAGCTTTTATACTTCAAATGCACAAGAGGAATGGCTTATCAAGGTTTGATTTTACCCCTAGGAGATTGTGCTTACACTACATGGCCCAATACATGGAGATAACATTATGATAGAGACAATCCCACAATATTAAGCAATGATTTACATGCAAGAATTAGCCTTAAAACAAAAAAAATCCCATCTATCATATATGACAAAAGTAACAAGAATAACATGAAAAATCTGTACTTATATGCAGTAGAGTATATCCAACCATTCACAAATGACAATAGAGAAGCTCCAAGAGAAGATAGACAAATAAACATACATCAAAATTCATCCTTAAATGCTCCAATTCATCCTCTAGAAAAAAGTGTGAAATTCTCTAAAGAAGAAAGAAATAAAATCCAAAGTGATGATGATAAATGATCTCACCTCACTTGTATTTATACACATCTTAGGAGTTCAAAGAGGGTAATATAATGAATGGAAAGAGGATAATATAAGAAAATAAGGGATTGGGACCACGCAACCAGAATCAGGGTTTCCTGTGAAATACCATCCCTGAAACCAAATGGTGAGTAAAAGAGATCCCACAGGACTAGAATCCAAGGTTAATTCCTAGAAGGGATCTAGGATATAGAAGCACAAACCTAACCCTTTCTTTCCACTAAATCCCCCCATTAATCCATGACTAGAAGTGTCCATGATAAACAAACTACAATACTCAATTTCAAAATGACAAGGCATACCTTTAGATTCGGGAGGCCCACCTTCAAACATACGATCATGGCAGATGGGTGAGAGACCACATGGATGGTTCAGGTGGTGCAGAAAATGGCACAATGAGCTAGCTAATGGCTGCAAAGGGGATGCTGGCTGTTGGCTGAGGACCATCTTGGAGAAAAAAATTCTCCTAGGGATATTACCCACAAAATGGTGAGTAACAGGTACCAACATCACAAAAAGAGAAATTCAGTATACATAGTTGATTTAAGAGAAACCATAATTGTATAATTACAAATACTACAAATCTAATTTTCACATCACAAATATGATCTATAAATTGAGAAATCACATCCATAAAGTAGATAAGTTAACCCAATAGAAAGGAAACCAAGCGTATAACAAAATAATGAGTGCAACAAATAACAAGTGGGGTTTTACACTACAAATTAGAGTCCATATAATCCATACATGATTCAAGCAAAGAAAAATTCACCCCCAAGAGAAAATCAACCTCAGATCTGAGAATAAATGAGTGAGGTTGTAGAGAAAACTTTGAAATTATTGAGATTTTTGTTTTTTTCCAAAGAAATGGTGGCCATACCTAGTTGTATGAGGTTTCCCATATTCATACAGGTCCATACAATGTCATGAAATGAGTGTTAAATGGCTAATATTAGATCGATAGAAAATGAACCCAAGAAAAAAAGTCATCCAAAATGGTCTCCCAGTTCAAAAGTTATGAGGTTCAAAAAAAAACATAGACCTGGTTAACCTGGTTAAAAAAAGGCTTGGTAATTACCAAACCTAAATATGCGTAACAAATGTTAGGATTAAAAAAAGGTGCCTATGTAAGGCTAGGAAAAACAATTAATTTTTTGTCAAATGGAAGCCAAATTTAGCAAGTGAATAGTTGATCTTGTTTGATTTCCCTATTTCGGTGCCAATAATAAATTCAGAATTAAACATGCCCTAAAATAGAAAAATAAGCTCAAATCCAATGAAATATTATGTGGTTGTTTAGATTTGAATGGAAATCTATAAGAGGGGGAAGCCAAAAAACATATATCTACTAAATTATAGTGCAAAAAGTTCAATAACAAACTTATTCAAGGAGTTCAATAACAAACTTATTCAAGGAGCTAGAGCTCAATAATTTGTTTTGATACCATGTTAGATTTTATAAATATGAATACACATATAATAGACCTACATGGCCTAATCTCCCATGTGAAATACATGTGGTAAAACCCCAGAGTGGGGAAACATCCACAGAAGTAGCTTCTTTATCTCTCTTCTTTATCTCTAGGTAAACTCATAGAAGTAGCTTCTTTATCTCTAGGTAAACTCTGAACCATAGAAGGCTATACCCCCACATAAGTATTAGAGCTCATTACATTGGATTCTTACACACACAATAGAATATCCTTCACCTCTATTATATATTAGAGGGTGAAAGGAAATGAAATACCATGATACATGTGGGATAAATGTTCTTTCAGTATGGTGAATTGTTGAAGAATTAATTTGTCAAAATACCACTTGAAATTTTAACATCATTTACCATATTTGAGTTACCTTAGTCATATTATGCCCTATTTTCCCCTCAAGTTTTATTTTTAGAATGGGAGATGTTGTTGGATTGCTATAAAATCAAATATAAACCATTGGATGAAGAAAATCACTCTCCCATAGAGAGACATTAAAGACCACTTTGCCAGGGCTCCCCTTGTGTGATATATTTTTAATTCTCTTGTATTTCCATTGGTAAATAAATAATTGTCTCCCCCCTCCATTGAGTTTCTATTTTCATTTGAATTTATGTTTCAAATAGTATTTAGTTAGTATACATGCCAAGGAGAAAGGAATGACTACATAAATATATTTTTACCCACTCTTTGTCTACCTTATCTCATCAAATAATTAAGGGCTTTCTACTATTCACATACACCACAACATATACAACATAGACACATGGAGTTGATATTGTCATTGGATGTATCATACATTTGGACTGTATATATAATGCCTCTTCTTGTTTAACTATTTTTTTATGGGATTAGGAGGTTAATATAAGGTTGATTTATAAGTTCTATGGTCATCATATTAATTGTTTATCTATACATATGACAAGGAATTTGATTTGTTAATGACAACTATTTTGTATTCCTACTTATTGAGTTAGGTATTTCGATGTAATGATGATGACAATAAATTTCACTTTATGAATTAATGATTTATGACTTGGATACTTATATGAAGTCATTTTAATCACATGGCGAGAACTGATTACTAATTACGTTAAGAAAGTGTGAAGTATGGCAAGTTGAGGAGACCTGTAAAACTCCTCGGTGGAGCTAATTGCATAAAGGGGATGATTGTGGAAACCTAAATACATAGTGTGGAATCATGATTGAATAACCTTAGTATTATTTGATTACATGTTGATGAGGTACATGACTTTATACATGCTGGTGGTATTATACAACTACACTAATATTTATGATGCAAGAACCAATCATGTGATTAGAATTGTTGGGGAGAACCCCAAGGTGGGAGTATGATCACAATATCCATGAAGCATAATTTGTGATCCGAATAAATTGAAGTGTAAAGATGATATTTTATGCCTCGATCTATTTGATATGTGTGGGTGCACATGTGCAAGGCATAGGGAAAAGCCTTGATAGCTTGACAATATATGGGTGTGGAACATAATTAGGATGCATTGAAAAACACAAGGAGTCCCACTTTGTAAAATATGTGAGTTGAATACCTCCACCTTGGGAATAATGGACGGGGATGGAGTCCTTATTTCATATTTATGATGTAGAACATGCATTGGTGGTGTGTAATCCTTACTCCCCAACACTAATCCTTCCAAATTCTACTTAAACTAGTGCAAATGTAAGTGGACTTGTCGATATTAATTCACTTAAAAATTACCCACTTTTGGAGTGAAAATTAATAGATTATTATTTAATTTGGTAATTAGGAATAATATTTATTTGGAAATACCCAAAAGGTGACACATAAGAATGTTGAGTAATCCTTAGTTAAAAAATTACATTGCAAAAAGGAAAGGATGCCACGTAGGTGGTTAATAATGACTAATTTTAGGAAATTAGATTTTTATTTATTTATTTTATTTATTTATTTATTTTTTTATGAGGGGTTAGATTGCTAGACTTATATATTTACATATAGATGAGACCTCCATGGGATTTTTTTTGGATGGGGAAATAACATTATATAGAAATACTATTGAAATTATATTAAAGCATAGTGAAGTTTGAGTCACTATGTTAGTTAGCTCTAGAAGGAGGTTGAGTAATTCAAAACTAAACTCCCTTGTCAAAGGATGAAAAGTACAATAGGTGAGAAAAACCATCTACTAAAACATATTCTATTGTTGGTTTTATTCTAGTTCTTTGTTGATCCCACATAACTTAGTGTTCTTAAGGGAAAAATGTTTTCCTTGAGTGTGGTTGGCCAACCCATCAAGTCGGCCCCACAAGAGGCACTTGAACCCCACCAAAAGACTATATAAAGGAGAGGTATTGGACCTCATTTGAGTCACACAAGTAATTTACTCTCTTCAAGAAGTCTGAGGAAAATTCAAAGAGAGAAGAGGAGAAGGATAGCAAGGAAATCAAGAAGGTCTATTTATTTGGCTTGTGAATCAATTCTTTGTTTGGCAAGCTTGCACATATGGGAAGAAAGTTATCTCCATTCAGATTTTGAGCTATAGAAGAGTAGTAGACAAAGCTATAGAGAGAACCATTGTTGTTTGGGTGGTTGGCATATCACTTGGTGAGTTACTTGATCAAAGGTCTTGGTAGTCTTCCTTGAATTTCTATAGGAAGAGAATTTTTTGGGTTTTTCCCTTGTGGAGGGGTTTTACCTCGGTGTGGTGTCTATTTCTAGTGTTCTTGTTTGCATTTGATCTTCTTTATTGGCATTGTCACGATGATGGACACAAAATAATAATGACTATGATGAACTAACATTATATAACAAGAGAAAACATTATAAAAGAAACCCTAATTCTATTTGCCCTAGTTTCTCAACATCTATGGTCTTGGAATATTTGCAATGTAGAAATAAAAAATTTCTTGAAATCAAATGCAATGAAAAACTAAATCATGCACCTGGTAGCCAAGTGCTTGGTGGGCTAAAGTTGAGCAGTACTTTGATGATTTTTTTTCACGTATATGACTCCAACCCTAGTTAATCTTTCAAATCCAGATATGCAAATGAAAGTACCTGCAAAACAAAGGAAGGAGGAGAAGTTAGATGCGATAAATAATTAATAAAATAGAAGAAAAATGATATCAGTGCCTTATGCCCAATTAATAGAGTAAGAGTTTATCCTACTGCCCTGCATGAAAAATGACATTTTATGGTCTTTCACTTAAATACAAACACAATGGTCAAAGAAAGACAAATATGACATGGCTTTTTTTCATGGAAAATTTTATTATTTCTTATAAACCTTAAAGTAACTCCCAATCAGCCAAGAAATACAACACAAATATCAAACAAATTTTGTTGTATCACCGAAACCCTTACCATTTTTAGTTATTTTATTTAGATAATTGTTCCACTTCAACATCCAAATTGATACTAGCTGTCCTACACATATTCATGAGACCAACGAGGAAAACTCAGATTAAATTTGACTAAATATTAAATTTAATTGCATCAATGAATAATAATTAAAAGGACTCGAGTGCATGAATACCTGAATGATATCCTCTTGGTTTCAAGAATAAATTGTTGGAGTAGTTTAATCTTGGAGCAAACCTCCCTCCACTTGACGAAGCAACAATGAAGTCAACATTGACTTTGTTGTTGTTCTGTTGGATTGAGGTTGGTTTTCTCCAAGATTATCCAAATACTAATTTATCCTCTACTAAACAGGGCCAACCACGTGAATGTGGAAGCTCTCATGGTCCCTCCCACCCCTCACATCCCTCTCAATTCCCTAGTACCCAATCTATCTACTATATAAGAAATAGTTGAAAGAAAGACATAAATATATATACAAAAACAAATAACAAACATTCGTTCATTTGTAAATCCACAAATATTTCATCTCAATAAATTTTATCATAAAAAATATGTTTACATAATATGAAACAAGGTCATGTACATAAAGAGACATATAACAATTATTCATTAACATATAACATTCATTCATTCATTAACAATAGACACAAATAAATTCATCTCAAAAAAATTTATCACCAAAAATATGTTTTCATAATATGGTACGTGATGTTTCTAATGATATAAATAGTACACTCATTTCTTTTTATTTTTCTTTATTTTTGATGGCCTCGTCGTGTACTCATGACATTGTCAAGGTTGTCACAAGAGGGGTGGATCATTGACTGTAACAAGAAAGAAATGTTAAATTGATATTTTTGTTATTATTAATTATTAAAAATAACATTAGAGTTTTCTTTACCTCGTGCACTAGTTGACACTGTTGGCATGGATGTTATATTTTCTATTATATTTATTGTAACTAATCTATATGTTGGTTGAATTTTCTAATATACATTAATCTAACAAAATTCTAACATATATTAGTTGTCAATTCACAACATTTTGTGATTATGATGACAATTTAAGTACATATGAGTGTAATGTCCATGATGGGATGTATGAATTGTCCTCCGCACATTGCCCATCAATGATTATAACCTTGAATGGGCTAGCACTGGTCTGTCATCACCATCTCAAAATGACTCGGTAGATGAAAATTTACCATGTCTATCATCATCACTTCACACTGTCTCATACATGACCCCTTCTACAAATTATATGCATGAATTTGTTGGAAATGCATTCACTAGTGGGGGGGGGTGTGAATCAGTAGTGAAGGCCTTTATATTAATTGTAAATATTTTTATCACAATATCAAATAGCCATGCACATTCACAGAATTAGCTTAACTGAATATCAAAAGGAGAAATAAAATCAAAACATAGTAATCATGAGAAACATCAACACAAGCATTCACACATAAGAACACAAGTATTTATGGTGGAAACCCTTTTGGAGAAAACCACCCTGTTGTTGTTGCGCTACTCAATTCTTTTACTATTATGCTGAAAAAAATGTACATGGATTACATTACACCCATAAGTTGGAAGACTTGGCTTCCTTTACAATATGTTGGCACCTATCAGACAGGAAAATTGTTTCTTTCATGGATCTACGGAAATCTATCCATTGGAAGCTCCCACGACCAATGATCCTCACCCAAAAACCATTGGACTATCCAACTCCTATTGGATGGATAAATCTCTTCCTTCTACTGGATCCACCAAATCACTATCTATTTTGAAGCCTCCATGCGTTCACTTCCTCCATGTGAACCACATTTCATAAATATTTCATACTGGTCTCTCAATTCGCTCAACAGGAGCAACCCAAAAACACCATCGTTTTGCACATAAATTATAAATAAAAAAACTTTTTCTGGAGATGGTTATTTCTTCTCTTATGCTCAGAACAATTTCTGCTCTCTAACACACCACAATCTGCCAATTTTTTGCCACAATCAACACATAAAATATGAATCTTCTTCTAAACTCTATCTTTGATTTCTGCATCTTTTCTCCAATATTCTCATGATTGTTGACAATCTTCTTTGTAGGCTTATTTGATTATGTTATGTTAATCTTACCTACATCTAAACTTGCATTTCCTCGAATATTAGAGCTAGATCTATTCACTGGTATGTTTCTCTTAACCTTTTAAAGCTACCGATATTTTTCTTCAAGTAACTTGCTTCTACAATTTATCTACTACATTTTTTAGTGCTTCTACATAGTCTTTCTTTTCCTTTTGCTTGTTGCACATTACTTCTTAAATTCTTTTTGAGTTCGCCAGCTAGGTCCTCAAGGTAGTGAGCTCCTCCTTGAGATTTTTCTCCTTCTCATCACAAATATGCAATAGTTTCTCGTGATCTCTACATGCAACAATTAGTCTATCCACTTGAGCAGCTAATTCTTTAATTACAACATTGTTGATTCATATTCAACCTTAACATGAGAAACATCATTTTCTTCTTCACTATGTAACTCAACAAAATCATTAGAATCATAATTCAAAAATTCTTTCAACATATTACCTCGTGACACAATTTCTTTGGTTGATATTTCAAAATTTGTTGCTTCATTTGCAATGGACTGAATCTTTTCATTCTTTAAACCCTTTGTCTTTTGAGACATCCTCTTCTTGCTTCTAGCCATGATCCACAATCTACTCTTCAAGTGGTCAAGCTTCACTAAAGAGCACTGGCTCTGATACCAATTGTTGGAAATGTGTTCACTAATGAGAAGGGGGGGCGAATCAGTAGTGAAGGCCTTTATATTAATTTTAAATATTTTTTTCACAATATCAAATAGCCATGCACATTCACAACATTAGCTTAACTGAATATGAAAGCAACAATAAAATCAAAACATAATAACCATGAGAAACATCAACTGAAGCATGCACACATAAGAACACAAGTATTTCTCGTGGAAACCCTTTTGGGAGAAAAACACCCTGCTGCAACTGTGCTGCTCAATTCTATAACTCTTTTGCTGAAAAAATTGTACATGGATTAGCTTATACCCCTAAGCCAGAAGACTTGGCTTCCTTTACAATATGTTGGCACTTATCAGATAGGAAAATTGTTTCTCTCACAGATCTACGGAAATCTATCCACTGGAAGCTCCCACGACCAACGGTCCTTGCCCAACTATCATTGGACCATCCAACTCCTAATGGATGGAGAAATATCTTCCTACTACTGAATATGAAAAATCACTGTCTAATTTGAAGCCTCCATGCCTTCAATTCCTCTATGTGAACCACATTTCATAAATATTTTATATTGGGCTCTCAATTTGCTCAACATGATAAACCCAACAACACCATCATTCTACACATAAATTATGAATCAAAATTTTTTCCTAGAGAGGGTTCTTTCTTCTTTTCTACTAAGAATAATTTATGCTCTCTAACACACCACATGATGCCAATTTTCTACCACAATTAACACATAAAATCTGAATCTTCTTCTCAACTCTATCTCTAATTTCTGCACACAATTCTCTGATATAACTCTGCAAAAACTATGTGAGCAGTTGATGCAATCTCTACTCACTCTCAATTTCCTCATAATGGCATATGCATACACTCTTAAGACAACCAACCAAATAGACTAAAAGCCTTCATCTATTTATCATTTTTCTTTGTTGAGTAACTTAGTAAATGCTACAGGTTATGTATCACTCAATAATTCTTTTCACATGCTTCGATTTTGGTTTAGATAGGCTTCTTGACCAAATAAACCACTAAATCCACTAGCCTTTTGATATCTTCAACATTGATAAACTTCTAGAGACCCCACGAATTGATTCGATTTTTTTGTTTTGTTTTGTTTGGAAAATTCCAATCATAAACTTTGCCATAATACCGAAAGTTGCTGAGTTGCGCAAGGAATGCAGAGAAATTCTTATGAAAAATCTCAGTCGCATGCACAACATAGGCTAGATTTGATTTGATCTCCTCAGTTGCTCCCACGGGCATGTCTTCCAGTGACTAGAGCTTTTCATTTCACTCCCATGACCCATCATCCATGCGACTCAAATAGAGGATGGTCAAAACTCAATCAAATCAACTCAGATCCTGCGCAACCTTCTTCCAGAGCTTGACAAGCCTCTGTAGGACCTCTGGAAGTCACTAAAACCTCTAAAACACTTCAACAAGTCACTGCCATATCACCAACTCCATCACAAGTCAAATTAGGTTGACTTGGATACCAACCAACAACCATACTAGCACCTGGGCCATCAAACTTATCCACAACAATTCTGCCATCAGTATGAAACTCTAGCACATATCATAAACATAATTAAGCATGATGTCAACAACTCATTCAGCTGCCCAGTTGGTGGTACAAACGAATCATAATGCACCACGTGGCACCCAGTTAGCAACTGTCGATTTTTCTTAACGAGACGACAATTTACACCATTGGCGACGAAATTGTTGCCTGATTTATTTTTTTGTGACCTCGAAAATCACTGACGGGAAAAAAACTAGTTAGGTCTAATTTGAATAATAATAAAAAAAAAATGGTCAGACAGCCATCAAAGGATCAAAGCCTGTCGGCCAACCGGGCGGTTGGTTGAACGTATGTATTTGGAGATATATATATATATATATATATATATATATATATATATATATATATATATATATATCCAATGACGAGAGCCAAACTTGCCCAACGGGTCCATTGGCACCGGTAAGCTCCAAACATAAAACAAAATTCACACAAAAATATAGTGCAAGTCGAGTCTGACCCCGGGTCTCCTAGGCACAAATCCTGGTAGCCACCACTGCACCACCTGATGAAATTTGGTTGGTCCGCCCAACCATTATTTTATAAATCCACTCAAACCAAGCACAGAGGGGAGGAATCGTGTGTCAGCCAATGGGCCCAGTAGGATCAATTTTGCTTGCGGTCGGAACTACGCGCTGGGGTCTCGCACAAGCACAGAATTCAAAAACGTTTTCAGGAATTCTTTATGGAATATTCTACAGAGAATCTAGCAGGGAATTTAGAAGATTCCCTAGAGCCCCAGAGGTCACCAACATAGAACATGGTCAACTTTATAGTCATTTTTCATGATTTTTCACTAGGAATGCAACGGTCCAGTATGTTTCTTCAGCAGAGTCTACATTTTCAGGCTATCCCCAGAAGTGGAGGTGAAAGGTGTCATTTTTTAATTGCATGTAATTTTATTTCACTTCAAATTAATGAAAGAGGTCTCCCCATATTGAGAAGGGCCCAGAGACGTAGCCCACACTAGGTGAACTCTGTTATCAATTTGTTTTTATGCCTTTGTTCTCACGGTTTCTTTTGATTTACGCTTATTTTATGTGTATGATTCACATGCTTCACATGGTTACCTGCTCTTTTAAGTGCAATTTTGTATGTATCCTTGAAGTAAAAGATCTGGATCAAGTTTGGTATCAGAGCAGGTCTTCTTGATGCAAATTTCATGAGCGAATGCTAACTAGGAAGAAGCTCAGATGATGATGCTTAGTTGGAGGAAGATCAAAATTATCGCAAGATCTTCTTCACCATGGCAAAAAGTGTGGACAAATTATTTTCATAATATGAGAAGACAATGGCAAATCCAAAGAAGAAAGAGCCATATGATTATGCCTCAGTAAATCAAGGAGAAGGAGGAGAGCCTCCTGAACCTCCATCCCCATCTTACAGTGAAATTTATTCTTCCTCCTCTTCTCATCATTCTAATAGGCATCATACGAATGCATCTAAAAATCCATTTTTAAAGCTTGATGTTAAGTTTGATTTGCCCACATATAATGGAGAATGTAATACAGAAAAATTGAACAATTCGATAAGACAGATTGAGGTTTATTTCCGAATTCATCAAATTAATGAAGATGAGGCCAAGATTCAAGTAACATCTCTTTGGATGAGTGGCACCGCTCTTGTCTGGTGGGAGAGAAAGCTGCATAAAGGTAGCAAAAATTTGGGTAATCTCCTTTCCTCTTGGTCCAATTTTGTTTCTGCATTAAAATATTAATTCTATCCTTTGGGCTATCGACAAAAGGATTTAATGGAATGGAAATATTTAAGACAAGGCAAGGGTCAAAATGTGAAAAGCTTCACAAAAGAGTTTAGAAAACAAGCTTTAAATTTGGGAATTCCACTTGATTCACTAGATACTATAACAAAGTATATTTGTGCTTTACATAGTTATATTAGGCATTATGTGTTGTTGTTTGAGCTTATTACCATTGATGTATCCCATGTGAAGGCCATTCAACTTGAAAGTAGGGGCAATAACGACAAAGAGGATCATCCCAAGAAATCATCTTTCAAACCTCATAATGGCAAGTTCAAAGGAAAAGGCAAGGGAAAGGACAAGAAGGCAACTACAACCAAAAAGGGAGAAGGAGGAAAACCATCTTACACACATTGCAAGAATGAAGGCCATGATGATGAACACTATTGGAAGTTGCATCCAGAATTGAAGCCAAAGATATTTAGTGGAAAGGGAAAACAAAAGATGGTGGCAAACGTGCAGCAGGACCTTGGATATGACTCCGGTGACGAGACACATATCACAGTAGTGGGCATACAAGGTAACCTTTCTCTTCATGCTAATGAAAATTATGAAATGCATGCAAGTACAAGTTCTTCAAATGAGTCTCTTGTTCATGAACGAGAATAAATTGTTCCATATTAGAGTTGTGATGAAACATACTAAAGTGGAAACCTTGTTTGATCTAGGCTCTCAAGTAAACTTGATTTCAGAATCCTTGGTTAAGAAACTAGGGTTGGAGACCAAGCCTCATCCAAAACCCTACCCTCTTGGTTGGGTGTGTGACAAAGCAAATTGCATGTAACCAAATAGTGTAGGGCTTGATTTGTGATTGCATCCAAACTTGTAGATGAGGTTGATATTGATGTTGTACCTTTGGATATCTGTGGCATTGTATTAGGGAGTCCATATTTGTATGACAGGAAAGAAATTTTCTTTCTCCATGAAAACAAGTACTATCTCATGAAATATTAGATGGAATACATTGTTAGGGCTCAACGTGCCAAAATCAATGCAAGTCTTGTAAGTGCAGGTCAAATGAAGAGATTGATCAATTCTAGCAAATGATGCATGCTCATGGTTGCGAGAGAAAAAGATGCGAAGACATCTAAAGCTTTCCAAGGTTGTGATCCCACTCATAAAAAAGAATTGTATGAAATTGTTTCTAACTATAATGGGGTTTTTGAGGAAGTAAGTGGGTTGCCTACAAAGCATGAGATCTAACATGAAATTCATTTGTAGCAGGATGCTCCTTTACCAAATATTGCTATGTACAGGTTGTCATCCATTGAAATGGAGGAGATAAAGAAACAAGTGCAGGAATTGCTTAACCAATGAGTCATAAGGCCAAGTCTTCTCCACATGACTCACCCATCGTGTTGGTGCCAAAGAAGGATGACATGTGGAGGATGTGCATGGACTACAGGGAACTCAACAAAATAACGGTGAAGAATTGGTACCCTCTCCCTCACATTGATGATTTATTAGACCAATTGAAACATGATGTGTATTTCAAAAAATTAGACTTGCACAGTGGTTATCATTAGGTAATAATTTCATAACATGATGTATGGTAGACTGCATTCAAGACAAAACAAGGGTTGTTTGAATGGTTTGTGATGCCATTCAGATTGTAAAATGCCTCAACCACATTCATGAGGGTGATGAATGACATTTTCAGACCTTATCTGATGATTTTTTACTTGTGTATCTTAATGGCATTCTTGTTTTCAGTAAAACTTGGGAAGATCATGTGATTCATGTTAAAAAGGTGCTTGATGTTTTACAAAAAGAAAAATTGTATGTCAAAATGTCTAAGTGTGAATTTGGTAAGACCTCTTTGGTTTATTTGGGTCACATTTTTGGAGGTGGATGGTTAAAAATAGATCCTTCTAAAGTTGATGTGATTGTAAAGTGGCCTAAACCCACCAATGTTATAGAGGTTCATAGCTTTTTGGGTGCAGTACAATACTGGAGAAGATTCATTTCCAACTTCTCTATCATTGCATCCCCCTTACATGCTTTGACGAGTGTGAAGTAGAACCTTCAGTGGGGAGGAAAGCAACAAAAATCATTTGATACACTGAAACAAAGGATCAATACCACACCAGTTTTGGCCTTACCTGACCTCTAGAAACCTTTTGAAATTGAGACAGTTGCCATTGGATATGCCATGGATGCCATGTTGATGTAACAGAGGAAACATGTATGTTACCATTCAGAGACATTCTCCCAAGATGTTATGAACTATCCCACATATGACAAGGAGTTTTATGCCTTGGTCCAAAGCGCGAAGAAGTGGAAGCACTATTTTATTGGCAAGGATACCATCATTAACATAGATCACCAACCCTTGCAATACCTCCAGTCGCAAACCAATCTTCAATAGGCATGTCATTTCATATGGATGGGGTTTCTTGAACAATTTAATTTGGTAATAAAGTACAAGAAGGAACTAGAAACAAAGTGCCAGATATGCTCTCTCATCCTCCTATTACTGCATATATTGTTTTGCAAAATGCTTCATTACCTTTTGAAAGTTATGCTGAATAATATGTTGTTGATGAAGATTTTAAAGATATTTATGCAAAACTAACTCATGGATCATAGGTAGACAATTACCATTTGCAAGGAAAACTATTGTACTACCTTGGAAAACTTTGTATCCCCACCAAGCAAAGAATACATGTAATTAGAGAGGCACATACCTCTCTTGTGTCGGGTTAGTTCGGTGTAGGGAAACCTTTGTGTCATTTGTAGAGGTTCTGTTATTAGCCTCACATGAAAACATTGTAACAAGATATGTAAAGGGATGTGTGTTGTGTTCAGTTTGCAACCCCACTAATAGAAAATTGGGGTTCTACACACCACTCCCTATTCTGAGTCGTCCATGGGAAAGTGTGTCAACAGATTTCGTTGGAGGTTTTCCTTTGTCTAGGAGAGGTCATGACTATTTGTATGTCATTGTAGATCAATTTAGTAAAATGTGTGTCTTAATGCCTTGTAAAAAGCAGATAATTGCAGAGCCAACTGCTCATCTCTTCTTCCAATTTTTATGGGTCCACTTTGGGTTTCCCAAATCCATTATGTCTGATCGGGACTCTTGTTTCCTTGGCAAGTTCTGGACGAGTTTGTGGAGAATGATGGAAACCAAGTTGAAAAGGAGTACGAGATTTCATCTGTAGACCAACGGGAAAACAAAGGTTATCAACCGCATTGTGATACATTTACTTCAGGTCTATTGTGGAAAGAATCCCAAGTTATGGGACGAGCAAATTCCTTATGTATGATATGCATACAACAGGGTTGTGCATTCATTCACTCAGATCTCACCCTTCGAGACATGTTTTGTATATTTACCAAAGGAACCCTTAGACATGGTCTTTGGGAGAGATGAATATTCCAGTGAGAAAAATAACAGGAACAAGGCACAAAATTTCATTCAACGGATTTAGATGATTCACTAGGTAATGCATGAGCAATGGGAGAAAAGTCAAGTTCAACAAGGCTCGACATGACAAACACCGGGTTGATCACCAATTCCAGGTTGGAGACAAGGTGTGGCCCCATATCATCAAATAAATAATGAAAGGGGAAGGAAAGAAGTTGAGACCAATTTGATATGGTCCTATCACAATATTAGAGAAGATTGGAGACAATGCTTTTCGCCTCCATTTTCTAGCATACATGCAGATTTACTCAATGATGAATGTTGAAAAATTGAAGCTCTAAGAATCTCCTTTGATCATGGACACCAAGGAGGTTGGATAGGTTCCTATAGTGGATGATTTTGCACCCGAATACTTGGACAATCTACCTAAAGATATCATTCTTGACAGGAGAAGTAGGACTTCATGATGGGGAGATGTGGAGTACCTTCGTATTGGCTTTAAGGGAATGAATCCAATTAAATCCAGTTGGATTGAAAAGGAGAAAGTAAGGGAGAAATTCCATCACTTTCCAATTGAGTAATAGGGCTTTTGGTGGCCCAAAATTTCATTAGTGGAGAGGAATGATCGAGGAGGATCCTAAAAGGACAATTTTCAATTGCAACAAAATCAATCTTAAATCAAATATATTGTCATTATGAATCCAACAGTGTGAATGACACCTCAATCTGACATCGTATGAACGTTATGGCCAGGTGAAGTTTTTGTGAAACAGCTAAAATTTTTGTAGACATGACCCACAGGAGGACACGTAGCATTGACATCAGCAATACAAATGCTGACATCAACATCATGGCTTGGTAGTATGGTTAGCAAGGTTCCAATCAAGAGGAGACATGTGGCAAGTGACATTAGCATGATGTCAGCAACCGAGTCAATGACCCAGTAGATGATACAAACGAATCAGGATGCGCCACATGGCACCCAATTAGTAGTTGTCGATTTTTCTTAATAAGGAGACAATTTGCACCATTTCAGTTGCCAGCGATAACCAAATTATCACCTAATTAATTATTTCAGTGACCTCCAAAATCATTGGCAGGAAAAACGCCCGTTAGGGCTAATTTGAATAAAATAAAAATAAAAATGGCCAGATGGTAGGTTAGTGGTCAAACCTCGTCGGCCAACCCAATGGTTGGCTGAATGTATCTCTCTCTCTCTCTCACTATATATATATATATATATGTGTGTGTGTGTGTGTGTGTGTGTGTGTGTCTATTTATATATATATATATATATATATATATATATATATATATATATATATATATATATATATATAGATATATAGATATGTATATATATATATCCGATGTTGGGATTCAAACCCGCCCGACAGGTCCAACACAAAAAAGAATCACACAAAAATATAATGCAAGTCGGGTTCAACCTCGAGTCTCCCAGGCCCAAATACAAGAAACCACCACTGCGCCACTCGACGAAATTTGGTTGGTCCCCCCGACCACTATTATATAAAGCCACTCAAACCAAGTGTTGAGGGGAGGAAGTTGCAAGTCAGCTAACGGGAGAGTGGGATCAATTTTTCCTACTGTCGGAACTTTGCACCAAGGTCCCACTCAGGCATAGAATTTGAAAAAGATTATAGGAATCTTCTATGGAATATTCCCTAGAATATTCTACATATAATCTTGTAGGAAATCTAATAGATTCCCTAGAGCCCCAGAGCTCACCAGCACAGAACAAGGTCTTCAGTAGAGGTCTACCGACTCTACATTTTTAGGGCATCCCTGGAAGTGGAGTTATAAGTTGCCATTTTGTAATTGCATGTAATTTGATTTCACTGAAAATTAATGAAAGAGACCTCCCCACATTGGGCAGGGCCTGAAGACCTAGCCCACACTTGGTGAACTCTGTTATAAACTTGTTTTTGTGCCTTTGTTCTCATGGTTGTTTTTTATTTCCACTTCTTTTATGTGTATGCTTCACATGGTTATAGGATCTTTTAAGTGCAATTCTATGTGCATCCTTGAAGTAAAAGATTTGGATCACAATTCCTCCTTGCCATATGCAAGAGGCCACTGCACAAGGATCAACGAATATGACCCAATGATATGCAACAAAGTACAAGGCTTCATAGGCCTATTACATAGCTACTAAAATGATAATACATGGTTGCAAAACTACATCAATCAACCCATATATGGTTGAACTATGAATCACATGATTCTCTCTCAATGCATATATGACTCTAAAATGCCATACCATGATAAGTATGAGCGTGTACAAAAATAATACATGAAATAAATGGTTGTACCAACACTACTAACAACCCATACATAGTTGGACTAACTCTCATGACTCATTATGCAACATATGCCAATCATGGCTCTCAATGCTATGCATGAAACATACACGAATGAGACTCTCTCATACATGGCTATTGATGGGGGCAATCAATAGGTATATTTTGAGGTTCGTTGTGCTATTATCCAACCCTTAAAACTCCCTTTTTCTCACATTAATTCACATTTTTAGCCATAATATGCTTAGTAGGAAGACTAAAGGGTGTTTTTCATATTGTATGGCCTAATGTGGTTAATATGTAGGAAAAATAAGAATTTTTGGAGATATTTACCATGCAGGGGCTTGATGGAGACACCTAGAGAGAATATAGGGGGCTTGTCCACCTCATTAACTCCCTAACTCGGCTTGAGATCACAAAATCCTCACCAACAACTCAAATTCACTAGCAGCCGAGGAACTCCAAGTGCATGACAAGGTCAAAGGGAACCAAATCCACAAATATCAAGATTTTGGAGGGGAGCATTCCTCCTTTCAAGGGAGCTTCCCCTCAATTACTTTTGTATAAATAAACCAACTAAAAGGCTCATTAGGATTCAAATTTTGGTTGCATCTAGGAGTAGCTACTGAGAGCCTAGTGCTTGACATTGTTATTCTTATCTTTCATATGATGTATGTGACTATCATTTTCTGTTAATGAGAAGTTTACCATTGGTTTGCATCTGAGTTAGTTTTGGAGGGTTGAAACCCTTGGGTTTGGGCCCAACCCATAGGCTTTAGTCCCTCTCTTGTATTTATTTCTTTTTCTTGTTCAAAGAATTGCAATTATTTCCTTGTTTTAGTAGATGTTATATCATAAAAACTTGTAATTGCAGGCTTGCCTATCACCTCTCTTGTGGGAAGAGTGATTGGAAAGATCCACAAGAACAAATCAAAAATATTTAACTCAACTCATCTTTTCCATGTTAATTTACTTTGATACAATAATGATCATTTGATGCATGTATTTGACTAGCTGCAGGAACTGTGTTGATTTGCAAGGGTGGGCACACCTTTCCACATCCACCTGGACCTTTCCATATTCCTCCTAGGCACCTCACCTTGCTTCCAAACTGTGTCTCTAAAGTCACCCTATTAAGGTAAATGAAGGATACCGTGGGCATAAAATTTGGTGCAATATGGGATTCTGAGGGGTACTAGGCTTGAATAAGGGGATTCCACGCCCTTCATTCACCTCATTCTACCTTCATCCACCTTCCACTACCTTGAAGACACCATTTTTGTCCTCAAAAAGCTCTCAGACCCTCCTCTTGTAGCAAAACAAGGCCTCTTGTAGCAATATAGCACCTCCTATAGCAGACCTGTAGCATTGTTTTCTTCAACCAATTTTTCTCCATACTTTGACTTGCATATTTAAGTTGAATAATGGCCCCCAAACTGTGATTTGATGATTAGGGAAGACTCTAAGACCACTCCAACCTCATCCTTTCCTCACTGCAACCATCAGATAGAAAAATAGAGTTAGAATTAGTATTTTCTTCATAGGTATGTTAAAGATTGGATTCCTCATTTTCAAGAAAGTGTGAGTAGACAAATGATGCATGCAAGTAGGTTATTGATTTGATTAAGTGTGCAAGTAGAGTAGCATGATTTACTTCTGCAAATAGACTAGCCTTTTCCTTTCATGCAATTTCAATTAGCATTTACATTTAATGAATGGCATTTTCACCTTTGTAGTTAGAATCATGTTCATTTATGCTTTCATAAGAAGTTTTCACTGTAATTAGTTGGAGGAGTGGTCTCTGAACACCTTGATCTGATTTCATGAATGATGGTGACATGATTAGAACCTAGACCGATGTGCGTATAACACTGTCACCTCTAATTTTATACGAACCCCGGGTTGATAATTTAAGTTGAGAATCCCTTGGGAGTTGCAACATCCTTGGTGCAATACTAGGGCTCATCACGTTTTTGCGATGTTTTCGAGGAGGTGTCTAAGTAGGTGTTGTTTCTACTTAAGAGTTTTTTTTTGCATCAATATTATTGTTTTGAAAAAGGTGAAAAATTCAAAAAGAAACTTGTTCTTTCATGCCTCGCAGGAGTAGGGATAACCAAGGGAAATTCTTACCAACCCCCTTCATTCTTCTTTGATGACTATGAACTTCCCTCTTTGACTATAGTGGAGTTAGAAAACATTTTAGGTGAGCAACCTAAATTTTTTGAAGAACCTACCTCACCTACCCAAGCCATGGATGAAAATAGACACAATGAGCTTTTCCCTATCAGAGAAACCAATGAAGAGTCCAGAATGAAGAATATAATCCCTTCCACCCTTCCACACTTCCATGGCTTAACCTATGAGGATCTTGACAACTGCATGTTTGAGTTTGTTGTTGTTTGTAGGACCTATGACTATGCCTATAATGAACAAAAGTTGAATTTGTTTCCATATACCCTCAAAGATTCAACCTTGTGTTGGTTTATGAGTTTACCATGAGGAAAGATTCCAACTCAATTATAGGAGGGCCAATTGTACCCTTGATCTTGAGTCACTCAAGCTAGTTCTTCTCTGAGGGGTCAAGGAGGATGTAATGGAAACCCTCAACATGTTGTATGGAGGAGATATCTACCAATTTCCTTATGATGACACCAAAGCAGTATTTAGGAATTACTTTAGAGCTGCTAGGAAAAAAGGTAGGTCTAGCCAAGGCTTGGTCAGTTTCTATCCCTCTACAACAACCATCAAGCATGAGATAGGAAGTATGTTGGAGGATTTTAATAGTGAAATTTTTCATACCTTTTCCCTATAAATGGATACTATGTAGATTAAAAGGAAGCAAGAGGAAGCAGAAAGGGCACTAGCTATATTCTGCACTAGATGTACTAAGAGACATCCTAGGAATGAGTTCCCACTGAATGTCATAAAAGTTTGCTCAATTTGTGAAGAGAATCATGCAACATAAAATTGTCCCTCTCTACTAGGTCTAAAGGTTATAAAACAAGGAAGGGTAGAAGGTGGGTTAGAGTAGATGTTTTTCATTAACTAAAGAAGGCCTCAAGGTCCTTGGTCATATCAACAGGGTATGCAAGGTGCACATTATTCTCATTACAATCCAAATCAGAATGCACCTTTCCAGCCTTGGTACCCTTCCACTCAACCATCATGGTCCACACCTCCTCCTTGGCCTTATGCTCCTCAATACCCTCAATATCCTCCTCAACCTATCAATCCTTCTTTTTAGCCATATCCACCCTAATCTTCCCAATGGGGCAACCCCTCACCAGGGTGGAGGCCTCAAACAACCCAACCTCCTAATTTACTGCCTCCACCTCAACCTCAACCACAACTTCCTCACCATACTCCACCTAAGAAACCTCAAATGCTTTCTCAACCTAATCTGAACCCAAACAATAAACAAGCATAAGAGGTTTACATTAGGGAGACATCCTATCTTGCATATGCTATGGAAATCTAAGAGATCAACCTTTGGTTTGGGAAGGTGCTCCCAGATAATCACCCACCTTCTCCACCTAAATAGCTTGAAGAAGAGAAGGAAGAGAGTGCCCCTAAAGCCAATACAATTTCTGATCCTGAAATGTTGGTCCACCCTAACAAGCACACCCCAAAATAGGTTGAACTTCTAGGAGAATTGAAGAACCAGTTTCAAGATACCCCTTCTCCAGGCCATAAAAGATATTCCCATTTACAACAAGCTTATTAAGGAGGAATTTTTCAAAAGGCCCAAGAGAAGAAGAAGAGATATGCCCAATATCAATGTTGTTGGACAACTATCTAATCTGATGCTTGGGAAAGTAATCTCCCCTAAGTACTTGGGTCCTGGTAGCCCAATAGTGGATGTGCACATTGATGGCATTATGGTCCCTAATACCTTGATTAATAGTGGGGTTGCAATAAATGTAATGACTAGGGAAACTATGCTGAAGCTTAATCTCCAAGGGGATTTGAGGAAGACCACCAATTCTGGAACTTGCATACAAATCCACATTAGCTCCTGAGGGAGTTATTGAGGATGTGATGGTCTCCATTGACTCCTAGGAGTACCCCACTAATTTCTTGGTCCTCCAGCCAGATGCAGGGGCGTTTAGCTCGGAAGAATCATTGTATTTTAGTAGACATAGGGGGGTCTTGTGCTTTAAGGAAGTTGGTTTCCCAAGTGTTAAAATTAATGTAATTACTTAGGCTTTTGAGTGATTTTAATGAGAATAGGAATTAATTAAGTATTGTGAGGCATATTTGTAAATGTTCTCGAATGTTGGAGAACATGAGAGATTTAGGATAGTTGAAAGATTTGAGAATCAGTTGTAAATCTTAGATTCGGAGTTGGTTTCATGATTTGTGGATTAAAGAGGATCCTTAGGGATAAAGATGAGATTTTAGGATTTTGTTGAGAAGCTTATGGATCTAAACTAGGAATTGGTTATAGAATCCTTTTGTATAAATGTAAGCCAAAAAGGTAGAGAAAAATTTAGTCAAGTTAGATAGTTAGTTGGTTAGCTAGTTAGGGGTTGTGAGTTAGAGGTTTTATCATAAGCCTACGGGAAGTTAGGAAAACAAAGGCCACTTATTAGAAAATCAGGCCAGAGAGAGAGAGATACTCTTATGTAAATATCTATTTATTAATACAAACAACTCGATTTTGAGTTCATGTGTGTGTATTGAGTAATTGAGATATAGATTGTGTATGATCTTGAATTATTCTATGTAACAGAGGTTGTAGGTGGAGTTCGAGCAGAACACAGAGAAGAGGTGATATGAAGGATTGTATTGGATTGCTTGAATCCATTTGAAGGATCACAGTCGAGATTTAGGAGTGACTATGTTAAGAGCATGTGGAGTTAAACCAAGAGGGAGTTGTGTTGCAGGGCAGCTAAATATTGAAACCCTGAAGTAAAACCCGAAACCACAGAAACACTAAGAAATGGCATAAAAGTGAAGTAGGAAGAAAATAACAGGAACCGTAAGATCATTTAGATCGATGGATATTAATGGCGGAAGAAGAATGGTGAAGGAATATATCTTGATCGTCAGATCGACAGATATGTTAGATCGGCGGTGATCAACAACTATGGGAGTAGGAGTGTATGGATTTCTTGATTGTGGCTGAAGCCCTGAACTCACTCCTAGATGTCGATCTCATATTCAAACTCTTAGGTCACAGTCGATTTAGAGAGTTAAGGCGTTTTTAAACCATGTGCTAGTTGAAGTCCTGCAAACTGTAGATTTGATGGCCTCTTATATCTAACAATCATCGCGCACCAATCAGCTCGTACAATAGTCAAGGAAGAAAGACGGGTTTATAAGAGGAAGTTGTTTATCGGGTGGAGAAAAAGTGGTAAGTGGTAATTCGGGGTGGTCACCTGATTCCATTTAGTAGTCGACACGTAGCACGTTGGAGGAGAGAGGAAACCACTTTATCGGACGGGTAATCCTCGTGCAAGTGGCTCGTCCGATATCATTGTTAACTATTGGATCAAATGGGTTTTGATCAATGGTGGAGGATCACCGATTAGGTTTGTTGATCGGGTGGACCAACAATCGTCAGATTGAATGGTAAGATTGATGGCGGAGATTGAAGCTTATCAGGCTTGGGCCTGAGCGGACCTGAGAAGTTTATCAATGCGAGTTAAGTGATTTGAGTTCCGGCGGGTGAATGGGTTTAAGTTGTGATACAACATGACCGCCATTGATCTGATGGAGTGAAATCAACGGTGGAAGATTGAATCGATAAAGGTAACATCAGTAAATGTGCAAGGTGGTGGAAAGGTAAGGTTTACATGTGCTTTGTGGAATATTTCTATTATATAAGAATTATAATAGAAATAAAGCGGATAAAGGTTTTATGGGTTAAGTTCAAATATAACCAAAGTTAAGAGTGGGGTTTGGTTAATATGCGCGGGGTATAGAATTAAACAAAGTTTATGAGGGTGAATAAAGTTCTTCTAGAAATTTTAATGAAGGTTTAGACTATTGAATAGTCAATTATAATGTTTCTGCATAAAACTTAATGAAGAACATTAAACCTTTGTTTAAGAAGGTTTTCACCATGGATTAGGTGATTAAATTCCTGGGACGAGTGACATGCAATTTTATTTGCATAATGTGGGTATTGTCAGCTTAGGCTGACATCATAGCCCAAGACCAAGTTTAATGGATATCCTCTCATCCTAGGAAGACCTTGGTTGGCCACTGTTGATGCCTACATTAGTTGCAGGCTAGGAACATGACTATTAAGAATGGACATTTATCAAAAAAACTTTTGTTGTATCCTACTGCTCAAGCTTCTATTGGGCATGATTTACCCTTATGGTTAGAGGATGAGGATGAGGAAGAATTTTATCAGACATCCCTCTACCCAGTCTGCATATTAGATATTGTTATAGGAGGGGGGAAGCTGAATGAAGATGACCTTATTGACCATATCTTACAGAATTAGCCTCCCACTGCAATACCAGTTGATGAATTAATGAAAGAATCTGAGAGTAGTTCTTGGACTAATTTGTGCTCTGTTGAATCTAGCCTAGAACATGCCAAGATTGTGGAGATTGGCCCATCCAAAACTCTAAAGATAAACCCCTCTCTCAGCCGAGTAGGAAGAACAATTATGTAGTGTGATTAGGAAACACAAGGATGCTTTTACTTGGGATTATAAAGAGACGAAATGTGTGCGTCCCTCAGTCTGTACTCATCATATTTAAATCAAAGAGATATGAAAGCTTGTGCGCTAACCTCAAAGAAGAATGAATCCAGATCTCAAGGACATTGTGAAAGAGGAATTACAAAATCTACTGGATGTAAGGTTCATATATCCCATTTCAGATAGTGAGTGGGTGTCACCTCTCATTTTAGTCCCTAAGAAAAATGGGAAGTGGATGATCTGTGTTGACTACTGGGAACTTAATAAGGCCACAAAGAAGGACCATTTTCCTTTACCCTTCATTGACCAAGTCCTAGATGGCCTTGCAAGGAATAAATTCTTCTCCTTCCTGGATGGATTTAGTGGATACAACCAAATATAGATCAGCCTTGAGGACCAAGATAAGACCACATTCACATGTCCTTGGGGTACCTTTTCCTATAGAGTCCTTCCATTCGGTCTATGCAATGCCCCTGCTACTTTCTAGAGGGAAGTTATAAGTATCTTTGTTGAACTTGTTCATGACTCTGTTGAGATATACATGGATGATTTCACCCCTTATGGATGCCACTTCTAGTGTTTTTGGGAAAAGTATCCAATTCGGAATGCCCCTATCCCACTCTAAGAGGTGATAGTGCCTTAGCAACAAACAAGGAAAACTATTTGAGTATTCTTCTTTATGAGATGTAAATAGAGAAAGAAGGATGTAACTAACCGGTGTCTTCCGCTAGTTTGTCGATCCAATCACTCTCTCTTTCGTTCGCTTCCCGCTGCCTGCTCTTTCACTGGTCCAGCTTCACACAGTTCCTGCAAGATCACAAGAGAAGAAAGCTACACAAAAGACATATATTCACATTCATAACTAGTTTAGGATCAGATATAAACCAAATATGCAAATATAACAAAACATCATTGAAATACAAGCATATAGGAGAAACTCAAATAGCTTTATTGATATGATAACAAGGTTCAAGAGGAGATACAACCAAGTGAGTCCCGATCCAGCATCTACCTCCCAGCAAAAGAATCCCTTCCTCTCCTCCAACAAAGCATAAATCACCCAATGTACTAATCTCAATCTCAAACCAACAGCAATTCTCTGCAAAGTACAAAATTCCAACCTCCTGAACCTCTGGGTGAGAGATCCATATATAGATGTGAGCAGAGAGGATGGGTCAGCTCATGTTTTGACTTGTGTCTTCTCTCTGTCAGTTCTTGCTTCCACTTGGAGGTTGTGAACCTCTTACTCATCACTTGGTCGAATTCACTGAGGCAAGTGTCATTGAGGAAGATTTTGGAAGCTTCCAGGGTCTTTACACCTCGTTGAATGAACTTGCCATTTGTCATTTCCCGCTCAGCACACCCTGGTAGTGCTTCTACCTGCGTTGCAGTGCAACTGGCCCATGTAACCTCTGAATTTCAACGCAGGCAGCTAGTAGAGCTGTTGAATTGATCCTGATTTGACCATTTCTGAGTGATTTTTGGTGGGGAACTTCTGGGAGAAGCTGTCTTTGGTTGACCTTGTTCCTTTAGGGGTAGGAACAACTCTTTTAGGGACTTTGGATCCATTGGATTATGGACATTTCATGCTCAATGCTGTAAGGCACAAAAATGTCTATAACAGTTGCCGCCTAAAGTGTGAGGTCGTTTATCGGGTGAAATGCTTTATTAGGAGGATCCGAAGTTCTTCCAATGCTGGGAGGAGACCTGTAATAAGATACAATGCAATACATTATTTTCATACTGCTTTAATAATCTAGCTGAGGCGGGCATTCCCATGCTCAGCTTTATAAATTCATTTTTCTGTACATAGGACAGACAATCGTCTGATGGTAGACTGATGATTTTGATGAAATCATCATCCTTTTGGTAGGATGATTATCTGCTGCAATGTTGTACATGTCAATGTCTTTATTTTTCCTGAATATATATCGCAGCCCGGATGGATGAAACTAGATCTGGGGTCTTCAATCTCGTTCGATCTTTACTCTAAGTACAAGTCGATCCATGTGAGAAATGTTCTGAAGTCGAACATGGAAAGACATCGCTTGATTACCAGTCAATGATGTAAACTGTTAACAAGCGCAAGAGGAATCACCGATAATGATAATGACCCTCAAGGTACTACAGTACAATTCACGTGGTGTGAATAAAGGACTTGGCGTCGAACACCACGCAAAATCTTTCGGTCGAAGGTCATTGATGTATACCTGTCGCCGGAAGTGAGAAACTTGCCATTGAGGCATGCAAGCTTCAAAGTACTGAAGGGGTTGTTCCTAGATCAACTTCTTGGATAATGAGCTGATGTCGACAAGAAGCGATCCATCAAAGGAGGGCCTTAATGTATCCCACATTAGTGACACGGAATGGATCAAATGATTTTGATGGAGGTGAAAACGATCTAATGATATATGGTTCAGGGTGGCGGTCATGAAAGGATGAAGGACAATGTATGGTAGTGGATGGGACACGGTTGACTCTTCTGGATGAATTCTCTTGAACATATCGGCGACACTTGTGTGATGGATTGGTAGCACTTACCCCAAAGATGGATGGTATGGCGAGACCATGGCGATGTGACCGGTGAATGAAACAACCCAACCCGACTCAGGCACAGAGTGGAAGTGTCATGTTCAAGAGCTACTTGCTACCAATAAAAGTTCTTTGAGTTTCTCCCAATTTTTCCCCAGTCATTTCTGACCAGTACCTCTTTATTTTTGTCAAGCTTGAGGAGGATAACATATGCTTGTTCTATAATTTGCCCTTCGGGCAAACCCATCGCTATGTTTTAACGAGCCTAGCGATAGTGAAACTCATTCTCGTCTAAAGACAAGTTTGTCGCTATTAATGTTTTTTAACGAGTTTAACGACAAAGATAACTCGGTCCCTTTTCATTTTTAGAGAGTCTAAAAAGGTACGTAAAGATAACTCCAAAGTTCCTTTTTCGTCATCTAATCCCTTAAGTCCGAAAAAGTATAAAACAATACAGAAGGGATGGATTTTCGATAGTTTTAACGAGCCGAACAAAGCAAGCGCTCGATCTTTTTGTGCAATAATCCCTCAGGTCCAAAAAGATTAAAATCTAGAGGAGGGATAGCACTTCCGGTCGCTTTAACGAGCTGGAAGGCCAAAACTTGGCAATCTTTTCATATTTTACGAGTCAGATGAAAAGAGCTTAAAGAAGACTCGTCTTTTGAGGAACGAGTGATAAAACAGGTAGCAGATGATTCCAGGTAACGGTTGGAATTTTCCAATCATGGCAGTGTCACAAGGATGGCTAAGTGAAATCACTCTTCGCAGCTGTTCCTCAAAATGGGTAAACAATCAAATGGAGGTGAATGATCGGCCAATGGAAAAGTGGAGGTGACGGTGCAAACACGACCAAGGCTTTAACGGCTGATAATTTACATTCGCAGTGGTTATTTACCGGGTAGTTCATTTTTTAACGAGCTTAAACGCAAATTGAAACACTTGCTCGATCTTATGTTTATTTTTTAATGAGCATGAACTATGTGTTAAAACTGCTCAATCTTATGTTTATTTTTTAACGAGCATGAACTATGTGTTAAAACTGCTCGATTCCAGTCATATGATAAGAAAGTCTCATTTAAGATGCCATTTTTTATGGAGCTTGCACCTTACAAAGCTTTGCTCCGGAATCCTTTCGTTATGCAAGTTCGGAAACGACTAATCCTACGAGTTTAAAGGGTTAGACCTACAGGTTTAAAGGGAGGACCTAAAAATTTAAAAAATAAATAGTCGCCCCTTGCTTGCACTCCAAAAGGTTTGCATGCCCCCAGGTATAAAGTACGATTTCAAGGTTACCCCTCAATTTGCAGATAAAACATTTGTTTCACCAGGAAAGGCCTACCTCTTTCAGGTTACCCAAAGATTGTTTCATCAATGCAGCGAACAAAACACTTCTTCGGCGATGTCTACCGAGATAGACAAAGGTGAGTGACAACGAGCGCCAAACACATAACTTTGACAAAAGAATCTTATTCTAGAACAACCCCTCTTCCATGATGGACGGGGTACGGACTAGTCATATTCTCCCGCGGAAACCTACCCTATACCCAAAGTTTTCCTGCCGAAGCAGACCAGGACGCATGCCCCCTGGGTTCCAGTCATATCCTTCCGAATCACTCGCGCTCATCGGGAGGACGGACCGTGGGTTGAGACATTTCTTGCGTGAAGAGACCATTTAGGGATGGTATATGACTATTTGCGATGCGTGATCCGGGAAATGAAAGCTGGTCCACGAGCTTGACCATTATTCCTTCGTGCGGAAAACACATTACTCTAAAGAGTGAGGAGACGATGGCTCCCATGCAATATATATAGTCTCGTCCAAGGAGTAGGTTATAATCCAAGGGTCCTTGAACGACCATCACGTTCATTTGAACGGTCTTCCCTTTCAATGTGATAGGCACATTGGGGAGGATCCCTAAAGGTCGACTGGTTCCTTTATCGAAGCCTGTCAGATTTCTCATCTGAGGCAAAAGCGCTGGTGAACCAAGCGCTTTCCAAGCAATAGAGGAAAGGATACTCACAGATGCCCCCTCATCAATGATGGTGCCAGCCATTACCATCCTGTATATTTGAACGATAATTCTGAATGGTATGCTGGCTGGCAAGCGGGGTCTGCCTAGTTGGTTCCAGTCGAAGGACACAACCAGGTTGCTTGGTGGTGGGACCGAGTAAACGGCTGGATATCGCTCTGACGAACTTCCTTCCTGTGATAAAGGAATGGGTGCATTGCCTCTGTGTTCGTCAGAGTCTGTGTTGATGAAAAGAATCTGGATGGTGTCATCCTTATCCTCTTCAGTGACTGTATCATTCGAAGATAAATCCTCTGAAGGCAAGACCGGGTCAACTGCCGCCTCGACCTTTTGACTTTCGTCGGGTATGGATTTAGTCGGTTTATCCTCAATGATAGACGCTTCAGCTGACCACTTGAGCGGGCCAGCTGGATTCTCAACTAACAAAGGACTTGGAAAGAGTTTTTGATATCCAGGAGGAAGTCGTAACGGTGAAACCGGACGATCTTCCAAGACTCTTTTAGCCTCGTCTAAGAAGGGACAACGGTGGAGGGCATGGTTGCCTTCGCACAGTCTACAGGGAGGTCTAGCCTTCCCTTTCTATCCTGGAACTTCACTTTCGCTAGTTGACGGTGTACTTTCAACATGGCTATCAGAGGTTGATGACACCGGATTGTGCAAACGGGGAGACCAGTCCCTTAGTATCCAAGGGATGCAGGGACAATCTCTGTGAAAGTGGTCTCCCTTGCAGATGACACATGGTGATTTAGGCCTGGTCAGTGCTGTGTGTGGATTTTCATCAGACGACACTTGTTTTCCCTTATTTGCTTTTGGCTCCTTCTTCTTTTTCTCTTTCTTCTTCTTTTCCTTCTTCTCCTTAGGAACTTGGTCTTTTGTTTTACCAGTCCCGCCACGCAAAGAGGAAGGAAGAGAGGAAGAATTATAGGAAGTAGAAGGTTGGTGGGAAATTCTGGACTCGTCTAATTGTTGATTCGACTGTTCAGGAATAGTGGTGTTCTGAACGACATTGGTTGAGAAGAGCCAGACCGGCAGGCCAATTGTCAGTCCTGGAAGCGACAATGTGGCCATATGGGGCACACCAACATCTCCCCAAGAGGAGAAGGGACTAGGATTTCCACCAAGGGGAATTCCTTGGTTGGTGGGCTCCATTTTCCTCAACCTAAAGATCAACGTAGGAAAAAGGGGTGATTGTTCCGTTTAAAATAAATTTTAACGATGCTTTAGACACAACTTGCTTTTTCAATTTTAAAGAGTCGAGAGAAAGCTAAAGATGACTCTAGTCTCCTTCGATGTTTTAACGAGCCCGAAGTGACAAATGCTCGGATGGACTTTTTCTGTTATAGAGTCTGAAAAAGGCCAAAAGTAACTGCTCTGGAGTTCTAGGTAGAGGGTGTGCCAAACTTTTCGCAAAATCGCAGAATACTTTTTAGGGTACGGGCGGTCAATCTTCCTAAATGCTATGTTCAGTGCATTGTGATCAGTAGGGCGACCGACATGGCTTCCTATAGATAAAGGTTATATTCCTATAGGGGTCTCCCAATATATACACGACGGTACGTGGGAGCACAATTTGTACTGGCACTTATCGTCTCTCAGGAGGAATCACCCAACCATCAGCGAGACGACCAGTGACCAGGTTTTACGACGCTGGAACACGTCTCTAGCCTAGACCTCTATGTTGTGCGTTATGTTACAAAGCGTTGTTAAGTTCATTCAATTTATTTTAGGTTGATCTTTCTTAGAAGTTTGCCTTTTTGGATCACCACGAGATGTATGATACAATTCCGAAATGCAGTCTAAAGATGATAAGCAAGCTTTTATATCTTTTCAACAATGAAAATCCTAGCTACAAGGGGAAAAGAAAGACACCATCTTTTCTCAAAGAGCATAGAGCACACTATAATGCACTTTTTCCTAAATCAACATACAAACTGTCAAAATGCAAATGCACATATGCATGTATTTGTTTTCACTTTCTTAATATTGATGCCTAAAAAGAAAGCCGTTATATAAATTTGAATTCGTTTTCAAGTGAAAACACAAACAAGTTCCTTTTTCGAAATCAAAAAGACGATTACGACACTTTATGATTTACTTGTTTCGACACTTGAAATGCATAAATTCAAACCAAATGACAAAAGTAAAATCTAGTCAACTGTGAACAGCAAACAAACTCACTCCTAAGATTAAAAAGACACTTATGACAGGTCTAGATCTAGGGGCGACAGTATGACTAGTTTACTTTCGTAATGGGAAACTGCAAATGATGTAACAAATACACAAAGAACAAATACAGTTTATTTATATAACTGAGGAGGAATTGAGGCAAGGAAAAGGGGTTTCAGATAGGTACACTGACTGATAACAGGCTGCAAAAAACAGAGATGAAACTGAGCAAAAAGGAAGCAGGGAACCACAGCTGCACAAGGCAAAGACTGATCAGCGCACTCCTAACACAGAGGATTTGACATTCAGCGCAGGTAGCCTTCACAGGACCTGCGTTGAAATGCAGAACCTCTTCACAGAGTCTGCGCTGAAGCAGAAACGAGAGTTGTTTCTGGGTTCTGGGTTACAGTTTGCAGTTAAATCTACAGTTTTTGGCGGGATAAAAGCTATCAATTAGGTACAATTAGGAGGATGATTTATAGGAGGACTAAGATCTATCACAAAGGGCTGTTAGAGCACTTGTGGATCAGCTTCTCATATCATAAACAGGCCCAGTGAGAGGGCTAGAGTGGCTAATCTCTACTTTGCATTTGTAAATAGCAAATGCAGTTCGATTCGGCACTCTTGATTTTATGAAATGAATAGCAATAGAAACACAAGTAAACTAACAAGATACTCTCCCCAGCGGAGTCGCCAATTTGTTGTTGGGAAAAGTATCCAATTCGGAATGCCCCTATCCCACTCTAAGAGGTGATAGTGCCTTAGCAACAAACAAGGAAAACTATCTGAGTATTCTTCTTTATGAGATGTAAATAGAGAAAGAAGGATGTAACTAACCGGTGTCTTTCGCTAGTTTTTCGATCCAATCACTCTCTCTTTCGTTCGCTTCCCGCTGCCTGCTCTTTCATTGGTCCAGCTTCACACAGTTCCTGGAAGATCACAAGAGAAGAAAGCTACACAAAAGACATATATTCACATTCATAACTAGTTTAGGATCAGATATAAACCAAATATGCAAATATAACAAAACATCATTGAAATACAAGCATATAGGAGAAACTCAAATAGCTTTATTGATATGATAACAAGGTTCAAGAGGAGATACAACCAAGTGAGTCCCGATCCAGCATCTACCTCCCAGCAAAAGAGTCCCTTCCTCTCCTCCAACAAAGCATAAATCACCCAATGTACTAATCTCAATCTCAAACCAACAGCAATTCTCTGCAAAGTACAAAATTCCAGCCTCCTGAACCTCTGGGTGAGAGATCCATATATAGATGTGAGCAGAGAGGATGGGTCAGCTCATGTTTTGACTTGTGGCTTCTCTCTATCAGTTCTTGCTTCCACTTGGAGGTTGTGAACCTCTTACTCATCACTTGGTCGAATTCACTGAGGCAAGTGTCATTGAGGAAGATTCTGGAAGCTTCCAGGGTCTTTACACCTCGTTGAATGAACTTGCCATTTGTCATTTCCCGCTCAGCGCACCCTGGTAGTGCTTCTACCTGCGTTGCAGTGCAACTGGCCAGTGTAACC
Source organism: Pinus tabuliformis (assembly GCA_031772625.1). NCBI lineage: Eukaryota > Viridiplantae > Streptophyta > Pinopsida > Pinales > Pinaceae > Pinus > Pinus tabuliformis. The sequence continues at coordinate 1,333,266,617 of CM062804.1, read as the reverse complement.
TCTGCATTTCAACGCAGGCAGCTAGTGGAGCTGTTGAATTGATCCTGATTTGACCATTTTTGAGTGATTTTTGGTGGAGAACTTCTGGGAGAAGCTGTCTTTGGTTGACCTTGTTCCTTTAGGGGTAGGAACAACTCTTTTAGGGACTTTGGATCCATTGGATTATGGACATTTCATGCTCAATGCTGTAAGGCACAAAAATGTCTATAACATCTAGGAAGCTCTTTCTAATATGCGAAAAGTCTTAAAGAAATGCATTGAAATGAATCTTTCATTAAGTCTTGAGAAATGTGAATTTTTGATAAATGCAAGGGCTGTCCTTGGCCATTATATATCTAAGGAAAGGATACAGGGACCCAAAAAAAATTCCATCATCAAAATGGTCCCTATCCCTAAAAAACAAAGAGATGTCAGGAGTTTCCTTGGATTATATGGGTTGTTAGGTCCCTATAATACTAGTGATTCCCCCGTTACTATTGTCATTGTATCCCTTATTGTTATTGTTGTGCCCCTATTGTCCCCATATTGTTATTATTGTGCCCCATACAAGCCCACTATTGTTATTTTTGTGCCCTTATATTATTATTGTTAGGTCAGCTTGGGTTATATTGTGACCCCTGAGACTCCTATATATAGAAAGGAGGTTTTGTCATTTGTATCTTACAATAATTGTTCATTTGTGTAATGTAAAGGAGGTTTGCCCCTCAAAGAGGCTGATTTCTAAGTTTTTGATCTATCTTTTCTATCTTTTTGTGAGATGGTTTCATAACATTGGGTATCAGAGCTTGGATTCTAGGGTTCTGCTGCTCCAAATAGGTCATTGTGGAATTTTCTCTATAGCTCTTTTTTTTTTTTTTGCAATGTTTCATAAGCTAAAAGAAAAACCCATTTGCGAAGAAATCTCTCTGAACCGTGGATCTGAATTTCAGATCCTGTTTCGCTATATTTTCAGAGATATGATCCAAGGAAGCTAGGGTTTTTACAAGATCCCAAATTATGTCTCAAACAGGTGATCTGGAGAAAATCATCATAACATTTTTTCTGAGCATCAGATTGAAATTTCGTAAGAAGTTACAGAAAGAAGATGGCCTGTAGTTTTCGTTATATCAGTTTCAGGTTCTAAGGTCAAAATAGTGACACGTGGTATTTCGTACAAACTTTCTCTACTGAACCAGTCTATAATCAGGTCATGGTGGGAGATTTGGCATAACTCTTCATTGGAGAATCCAATATTGATCAGACTTGTGGGGTTAGAAATAGGACTCAAAGGATTATTGCAGGAAGAAATTTTAGAACTTGGAGATCCAAAATTACAAATATACAACAGATTCAATATCGAGCTTGTACAAAGTGAAAAAAGGTGTGTAGTTTTTTTAAATTTTTTGCATAAGTTTGGTTTGAAAAATTAGTTTGAAGGAATTCAAAGGGCATAGTGAAGCATTATTATCATTAATTGATGCCTCGAAGAAAGAAAGTGGAAACACCTAGTAAGCAACCCGAAAGCTTTAGCATGACTCATGAAGAAGAGGAAGAAATGCAACGTGATATATCAAAATTACGAGACCAAGTGCAACAAAATTCACTCTCACAAAAATAATAGAAGCTAATATGGATGGTTTAAAGAAAGAAATAGAAGCTAAGATGTATGACATGGAAGCTAAGATGGATGGTTTAAAGAAAGGCGTAAAAACTAAGATGAATTAAGTGGAAGCCAAGATGGATGGCATGGAAGCTAATATGGAAGATTTGAAGACAATTTTGATAAAGTTTCTACAAGAAATGCTTACTAATGGTGAAAGGGTAGTAAAATAAACTCATGATGAGAAAAAAATAAATGTTAATCATGATTTCATAGGCTCTAATGTTGGATTGAAGACCCAGCATGTTCCAAAGATCGATATGAGGAAGTTTTATGGAAAGGATCCTATAACATGGATACTACAGATGGAGAAATTTTTCGATCTCCATAATGTGAAAAACACACAAAAGGTGTGCATTTCAACTTTATATTTGGAACCAAACCAATTTGTATGGTATCGATGGCTTTGCTCTCGTAAAAAAATTGTCACTTGGGATATTTTTACAGATGAAATGATAACACATTATGAGGATACAAAAATTAACACTTTTTTTAGCCAATTGATAAATCTCAACCAAAAGGGTCCAATGATGGAGCACAATGAGGACTTCCAAAAATTGAATATAAGGGTAAAAGATATTCCTAAGGAGTATAGGATTGATGTGTTCATAGGGAATTTAAAGGATAACATCCAACATGAGGTTTGCCTTTGGGAACCTGATTCATTGGAGAAGACATTCAGGTTGGAAAGAAAAATGGAAAGTAAAATTATGGCAACAAGGAAGCCTACCACTCACAATCATAAAGATGGAAGTGTTGTTTCCCCTAGCCATCCACAACCTACAAGGTTGACACCACAACAATTGGAAGAAAAAATAGCAAAAGGGCTTTGTTATAGTTGTGATAGCAAATACACTAAAGGTCATAAGTGTGCTGAGAAGAAATTATTTTACATACATTGTGAAGAGGAGGAAGAAAAGGAACAAGAAACGTCAAAAGAAAAGGATATACACTAGGAACAAACCCTAGAGAAAGAAGAAATGAATCCGACCATATCTTGTAATGCATTGGCTGGAATTACCACTCCTCAAACTATCAAGATAGAAGGGAATATAAAGAAGAAAAAGGTAATAATGTTGATTGATTAGGGAAGTACCCATAATTTTATTCATTGTAAGATAACCAATGAATTGAATTTCTTCCTATATCTAGCACCAGAGTGTTAAGTGATGGTTACAATTGGAGGAATCATAACTTGCTCAGGAAAGTGCTATAATATCAAGCTATCTATGGGATAATATGTATTGAATACCCAATGTTTTCCATTCCAATGGGTGGTGCTGATGTTGTACTAGGAGTCCAATGGCTACAATCCTTGGGTACAATAGCTTTTAATTTTCAATAATTTTTCATGAAATTTTCTTTAGATGGAAAGGAAGTTGAATTAAGGGGTATCACAGGGAAACGGGGAAAGATAATTAGCTCTAACAGAATGACAAAGCTTCTAAAGAAAGAACAATGAGGCAAAGCTTCTAAAGAAAGTACAAGGCATAATTGCACAATTATGTTCACTAGAGGTTCCCACATCGAAATCATCTATTTCTCCAGATCTCCAAAAAGTCTTGGACAATCATTCCAAGGTATTTGAGACTCCCAAATTCCTCCCACCTATTCGTGATCATGATCATGCTATTCATTTGATTCTGGAAGTGTTCCTCCAAACATTAGGCATTACAGTTATCCCTATGCCCAAAAGAGTGAAATTGAATGTATGGTTGAAGAAATGCTAGAGGCTGGTATAATTCAACCTAGTCAAAGTTATTTCTCTGCTCCAGTAGTATTGGTTCACAAGAAGGATGGATCATGGCACATGTGTCTAGATTATAGGAAGCTCAAAAAGCTCACTATTAAAGATAAATTTCCCATTCCTATCATTGATGAATTATTGGATGAATTTCATGGATCAATTTACTTCACCAAGTTGGATGTTCATTAAAGATATCATGAAATTAGAATGAATACTGAAGACATTCCGAAAACAACATTTAGAAATCATGAGGGTCATTATGAATTTTTGGTCATGCATTTTGGCCTTACCAATGCACCTTCTACATTTCAAGGTTTGATGAATTCCATTTTCAAACCCTTCCTTAGAAAATTTGTGTTAGTATTTTTTGATGATATACTAATCTACAGTAAGTCTTGGAAGGATCATGTTCAACATGTTGACAGGGTGCTCAAACTATTGGAGGAGAAACAATTATATGCAAAAATATCCAAATGTTTCTTTGGAGTACAAGAGGTGGAATATCTAGGTCATATTGTATATCATGAAGGTGTTAAGGTAGACCCTAGCAAAATTAAAACCATTAAGGAATGGAAAATCCCCACATCCATAAAGCAAAGGCGAGGATTTCTCGGGTTGACAGGGTATTATCGCAAGTTTTTTAAGAATTATGGGAGAATAGCAGCACCTCTAACAACATTATTGAAGAAAGATGCATTTTCATGGACTCCAGAAGCAACGAAGGCCTTTGAACATCTTAAAGAGGCAATGTGCCAAGCACCATCTTAGCTACACCAAACTTCACAAAAACCTTTATTGTGGAATGTGATGCCTCAGGAAATGGAATTGGTGATGTTTTAATGCAAGAAGAAAGACCCATTGCTTTCGAAAGTTTTCCAATCAAAGGAAAGTATTTACACAAATCTATTTATGAGAAAGAAATGTTGGCAATACTACATGCACTTAAGAAATGGCGACCCTACTGTTTCAGGGAAAACTAGTGTTGACTCAAACTGCTAGTCCCACTAAGATGGGTAGCTATCTTAGAAACAAACAATCAAAGCCTTTGGAGAATTCCTTTAGGTGTGATAGATTAGAAGGAAGAAAAGAGGACCAACCTGGATCTCTCTCTTGGATCCTTGCTTGATTTCTCTCTCCCTTGATAGAATTTGCCACTCCTCTCCTACTTGTCCTGCTTCAAAGAGTACCTGTAGAGTCAAAGTAACAAAAAACCATCAAAGCATCTCCATCTAAAACATCATAAACAATGCGGAATTAGAAACACATTGACCATACAATTGCATTTATAAACAATAAGATTCATAAACACACGATTATATGGAGGAAAACTCAAAGAACTTTATTAATAGTGAAAGAGAGGATTACAGCCCAACTGCTTGATCCAGCATCATCCTCCCAGTGTAGAAGCCCTCTTCACCTCATGAAAAGCAAGATCACCCAACAATACAATGTCTCTTCTCACAGATAAACCAACAGCACTTCCTTACAAATTACAAAATTCCAGGCTCTAGATATCTCAGATGAGGGATCCATTTATAGATCTCTTGCAAGGGTGTTAGTTAGCTCTAGGTTTTTGATTATTGTCATTCCACTAATAGTTCTTGATTCCACTTGGAGATCTCATTGATCTCTTACTCATCCCTGGGAAAATTCAGAGAGGCAAGTGTCACAGGAGAAGTTTCTGGAAGATTCCATGATCATCCACCTAGCAAATTGTCTCTGCCATTTGTTTATTCTCACTCATCGCACCCCACAGAAGGCCATTTCAGTATGCATCACACCTAGCTAGTGTGGCAGCTAGTATGCATCGCACCTTGACCATGGAGCAGTTAGTATGGTCCAGTTTTGGCCAGTTCTGAGTATTTTTTCAGGTGGAACTTCTGGGAAATGATGTAACCAGTTGACCATGATCCTTTAGGGTATGAAACAACACTTTTAGGGACTAAAGAGCCCTTAGTTTATGGACATATGAGTTTGGGGTTGCAGTACTCAAATATGTCTATAACACCGACCTAATGGGAAGACACTTCAAGGTAAAAACAGATCATGACAGTCTTAAATAACTTTTAGAACAAAGATTATCTTCAGAAGAGCAGCAAAAATGGGTCACAAAGATGTTGGGTTATGACTTTGAAATCATCTACAAAAAGGGAAGCAAAATGTTGTGGTAGATGCACTCTCAAGAAAGGATGAGGACTTGGAATCATTTCTTTGCGCCATTTCTACTATCCAACCAGATTGGATAAACAAAGCAAGGGATGAATGGAAGAATGAAGAAGAAGTGTGGGCACTCATTCAAAAGTTACAACAAGATCCTAATACATCTAATACATTTAGTTGGAAAAATGATTCATTATGGTACAAATATCGATTATACCTATGTAATAATTCCCAACTCAAACAATAGATTCTTAGGTAATTGCACACCTCTCCCTTAGGAGGGCACTCATGATTCCTAAAAACTTACTGTGGTGAAGTAAAATTATAAGTGCGGACACGAACGAATTCCTCTAACCCAATAATGGGTCTAGCCACAACAGATACATTCTATGGAAGATTTCCTTAGGTTAGAATCAATCAAGAGGGCCTACCTCTTGGTCTCTTATCCGGCTTGATGATGTCCTCTCTTGCTCGCTCCAGCAATCTCTCGCTTCCTTCTTCAAGCTCCTGAAAAAAGTAAACAACAACAGCACACAAACATAATAATAGACAAATTGCAATTCAACCTACTTAATGAGTCAAGAAGCATCAAGACATGAATATGTAATATTACAAGACATGTAGGAAATCAATTGACAGTTGCATATATTAATATCAAAGAGAGATTACAACCATTCGTCTTAACAACGCAATCTTCCTCTGACAAAACCAGCTTCCCACACACTTATGCTAGCACTTCATGATGACTTCAAACAAGAATAGTTTAAAGACTCTTCCCTTTAGGCTTCACTCCAAACCAAACACACTTCTTCCTTACACAACTACATGGCTACAACTAGTAATAGCTTGCTTGTCAAATCAAAATAGTATGCTCACACTCATCCAACACTCTAACTCTGATTTTCACACTAGTTTGTGCTTGGGAAGAAGGGAGGTTTATATAGGAAAGATGGATGGGAGATGGATCCTCTTCTCATGGGAGAAGTACTTATCCCTTGGGGTAGTTCCATCATTATAGGGGGAAAGGAGCCCAAACTGTCATCCTTGACCCCATCTAGCCAAACCATTTACCAGAATTCCGTTACGGAGCTTCTAGAGATGGAAGCTTCAACTCTAATTTAAAAAACTTTCCATAACAGGACTGACGTAAATGGAACACAGCTCAATCGCACTGATTGGCATGGGGAATAGTGCTAATCTCTGCACATCGGCACGGGGGAGACAAAGGGCATTAGCGTCGGTCTCGTAAATTAGGCAAAACGGAAGTTTCAGGGGAAATGGTGTAAAAGGGAAATGATCTGCTCATGAAGAGGGACATAATGGGAGTTTCTCCATGAAGGAAAATCATGTGGGGTTCACTGTAGAGGTCCTCCAGGATCAAGGAACAGGGAGTACAAGGACAGTGACAAAATGCTGTGTAATAGATGCCCCCTAAAGCATGAAGGCCGAAGCTGGAGTGAGGGATGAAAAGATTTATAAATCAGTGCAGGGAACTGGTCTGCCATCGGAAAACCTACAATCAAGTACATATACATATACATAAACTGAGATATCTATCAAATGATACATGAATCGTGGCATGGACGCAACCATCCAAAGAATGATCATGTAAACAAATCCAGGCATGGGCACAACCATCCGTCTAAGAGGATCATAACGAAACCAAGGTATGGTCACAACCATTTGTCCAAGAGGATCATAACAAAACCAAAGTATGGTCGCAGCCATCCGATAATAAAAAGGATCACATATGATAAGTCATGGTCTGGTCGCAGCCAACCATATGAAAGATACATGCATGTCATCATAACCATGTCACACCAGTTCGCAACCTGGACTTTTGTAACGTGAGTCCAGAGTCTTGCGCTCCAACACGGCCTGATCAAAGTATAGATTATAACATGCAAATAGATGTGTTGATGTCGAGCATGCTAGAAAGTCGCTTGATTACCAGTCCATGATATAAAATGTTAACAAGCACGAGAGAAACCAACAATATTGACAATGGCCCTTAAGGTACTATCATCACAATTCATGAAATGTGAATACAGGGACTGAAGTGGAACACTCATGAAATCATTTGATCGAAATCCAATGATGTGAACTTGTCATCGAGTGTGAAGAACTTGCCATTAAGGCATGCAAGCTCTAAGGTACTGGAAGGGAGTCTCTCGATCAACTTCTCGGATAATGAGTTGATGTCGACAAAAAGTGACTGTGTCAAAGGAAGGCCATAATGAATCCCACATCATCGACGTGAGACGAGAGGATGCAAAATGATTTTGGATGATACAAAGAACCAGAGGTAAGTGTAACTACAGAAGGACAACTCTTGAACATATCGGCGACACAACTGGAATTTTGGTAGCTTTTGGATCCATGGGATCGGTGGTCATGATGACGTAGCAGAGATAAAATGGAAGGAAAAAATAAATGGCCCAAACCCAAGAAGGTCAACGATAAAAATGAGGATGTCCCAACTCGACATGAAGCAAAGAGTGTCATGTTCAAGAGTGAGTTGCCGACATGACTGATAGATTTCCAAATTTCCCCCCACCATTTCTAGCAAGTACCCCAATTATTTTTTAATTGCAAGCTTGAAGGGGATAGCATATGCTTGCATTATAAGTTCATCCTTCGGACGAATCCAACCTAGTAAGTTTAAAGATCCCTAGGAAGGAGAAGCTCATGTTCGTCATGGTGACAAATCCGATGTTCTTTAATAGTTTAACAAGTTTGACAAAGGTGTAACTCCGTATCTTTTTCATGTTTAGAGAGTTTGAAAAAGACACATAAAAGAAAACTCCTCGTGGTTCCTTTTCATACATATGTGTCTCTCGAGCCCAAAAAGGTAGAAAACAATACTTGAGAGAACCGCTTAACCATTTCAGTCAAGGAGTACCTTTTTCGTAAATAGTGCCTCCTAGCTCGAAAAAGGGGTAAACTTATACTGGGCACACGATGTTTCACATCCATTAACGAGTTCGAAACAACAAGGGCTCGACCATCTTTTCACTTTTAAAGGGTCGGAAAAGAGCTAAAAGTAGACCCTCCATTTTTATTCTATTTAACGAGTCAAAAGGGAAAAAATACTCGGCGATCTTTTAATTTTTTACGAGTCAAAAAAGGGCTTAAAGGTGACTTGTCCTAGAGGAACGAGTGGTATAAAGGGTAGCAACTGGTTTCAGCAATGGTGGAACTGCTCAAAACATGTAATGGTAAAGAGGCTAGCTAATAAAACCACTCATTGTTACAGTCCCTTAGGAAAGGAAAAACAACCAAGTGAAAGCATATGATCGGCCAAAGAGATGGTGGTGATGGAATGAAACAACCAAGGCTCATCTAGTAGAAATTAGCTGATAAAAATGACAATCACGAGATGTAAATTGGGCATGGGTTCATTTTTACACAAGCTTGAACCATGGAGAACTCTGCTTGGATTCAGTTTCATGTTTACACAAGCTTGAAATGAAAAACTATGTTTGCTATAAGTTTGCATACTCCGGCATAATGACCCAATCGAGGTACATGCCCCCCAAGCTTCATTTCAGTCAACTAGGTAGATGGAATGAAGGTTCACTTTCGATATCTTGGGAAGATTCGACTAGGATTTTACGAGATCTTAAGTAAAGACTCAATTTGGAAGAGGGAGTTGTTTCATTTTTTAATGAGGTTGACATAGTAAAAGAACAATCCTTAAGACCCTTGTTTCATTTTTTAACGAGCTTGACACAAGACAAGGAACTATGCTCATATCTTTTGTTTCATTTTTTAACGAGGTTGACACAAGACTAGGAACTATCCTCATACTCTTTGATTAATTTTTTAACGAGCTTGACACAAGACTAAGAACTATCCTCATGACTCCTTGTTTCATTTTTTAACGAGCTTGACACAATACCAGGAACCATGCTCTGACCTCTTGTTTCATTTTTTAACGAGCTTGACACAAGATAAGGAACTATCCTCATCCCTTGTTTCATTTTTTAATGAGGTTAACACAAGACAAGGAACCATCCTCATGACTAATTGTTTCATTTTTAACGAGGTTGACACAAGAAAAATAACTATCCTTGTGACTCCTTGTTTCATTTTTAAATGAGCTTGACACAAGACAAGGAACTATGCTCATCCCTTGTTTCATTTTTTAATGACGTTAACACAAGATAAGGAACCATCCTCATGACTACTTGTTTCATTTTTTAATGAGGTTGACACAAGAAAAATAACTATCCTTGTTAATCTGATCATGGACCATACGAGAACATGGCACCCAAGAGGTCTTCACTAGATGGAAGAACCATGCTTTGGGAGGAATTCATGTCAATTGGTACCATAGACAGATCAGGTTCCAATGCCTCCAGTACATAATGTATAATACCATCTCCGTGATCATCGGCAGATGTGGAGACGGAACAGGTAGCCACATAATTGACCTGTGGCAGAGAAGGTACTGCTCGCGAACAAGAGCCAATAGGGGACGATGGTTGTAAAGGAGGTGCCTGGTGAATACCTCTAAGACTCTGGGAATACCAGGACAGTCTCGAAGGAGATGGTCACCCTTACACAACTTACAAGGGAATTTTACCTTCAATGGAGGATTAGAAGGTTTGTCTACAGGAGCTGCATTTGGAGTAATAGCTGCACGATTGACATCTCACTTATTTGACTTCTTCTTCTTTGTCTCCTTCTTCTTCTTCTTAGCCTCCAGGTTACTAGATTTCAAACTTTCACGAAGCAAAGTAGAAGAGGAGGGTCAAGAAATGGGGGAAGAAGGTGAGGGGTCAACCTTAGAATCATCGTGACATGATTCGAATGAAGGAGATGGTGGGGCAGGAGTTGGGACACTCGGGACCACCAAGGTCGAAAACAACCAGACAGGTAGACCAATGGTTAACCCAGGAAGGGACAACGTCGCCATATAAGGAGCACCAGCATTTCCAAAAGAAGGAAAAGGACTAGGATTCCCATCTGAGGTGAACCCTTGACTGGTGGACTCAGGAAATGTTGCCATTGGAATCGACCCTAAAGAATTACTAAGGAAGATAAATTTTCCCAGGAATATTTCGCGGGAAGTTAATTTAGAACACTGAAACAAAGCTTTACCTTTTCATGTTTTAAGAGTCGAGCAAAGGACGAAAGGTGACTCTATCACTTCTGATTTGAAACGAGCTCGAAGGACAAGTGCTTGGATGATATTTTAAGTTTAAAGAGTCAAAAAGATCAAATGACTACTCAGGATGACCTAGGTAAAAAGGATTACCAGGCAACCGTGAACTACAGAATACCTCCCAGCAAACCGAGAAGTATGGGCAGGAAATCTCCTTAAATGTTGTGTTTGGTGTATCACGTTTGCAAGGTGGCCGACTTGGCTTCCTATGGATAAATGATTGCATCCTAGAGGGGTCTCTTGTTATATACTGAATGGTACAGGGAGCACAAATCCGTATTATTTTTGTCTCATGTCGAAGCTAACGACAACTATTAGGTTTAAAGACACCGGAACACATCTCTAGCCTAGAACGCTAAATGTGAGTGTTAATTTTCAATGCTTCCTTAGGTTAATTCAATAAATTTTAACGGTTGATCTTGAATTAGGTTTCAATTACAAGGCCTTATTGTTGTCATCTGAAAAAACTCCTACATGCAGCTATATGAGAAAATAAATATTTGTCTTCGATGAAAGTTAACGCTAATTGAGAGATAGGGAACACAAAATAAATGCAACAATAAAAGACTGAAATCTTTCACTAATATATGTCCTAAATGCACTTAATCTTCCCTTAACAACAAAAGAAGTTTCATTTCATTTCCAATGCTTATGATGATGCAATTCTAGCTTCTCAATGACGTTATTAATGCAATATTTTCGCTTAAGTAAACTAGAATGATGTTCTTCCTTTCATAAAATGCTAAATGAATCTTTCACATAAAGCACTTTAATGAAATTTTTCACAATTCCGAACAAACAAGCATTAATCAAATCCAAACCATTAATCTTCCCTAAATCAAACAAACCAAATGCATAAATGCTTCAATCGACAAACCAAGCAATGTAATCTATGCTTGGAAAGAGAAAAGAGACACTCGAAATAAGAGAACAAATGAGACTCTTTCACTCATTCAATTGAAAATGAAGCAAACAAAGCATCCTAGTCACTTCTGGGATGAAGAAGAGAGTATGAGGGCAAAGACACACTAGCACTAGAATGGGAGAAATTTTGATTTTTTCTTACCCCTGAGATCGGAGCGACTTTTGGGCCAAAAGTAGTGCTGACCAGCATGACTGACCAATACCACAACTAGTGCTGATGGCTGATCGGTGCAACTTTTTGGCCAAAAATAGCGCCAACCGAGGGATTCAAAGAAAAAATAAAAAATAACTTCACACAGGGCCAGACTTAACACATCAGAGGGTGTCCTAAACCAAGAAAGCACACAAAGAAAGCTAAATGAAGATTTCTAGTCAAGGAGAAGACAGTGCAAAAGGCTTATGAGATCAAAATACGAGAGCAGAACACACAGGCCAAGATTGGGGTCAAGCCCTAATATTCACTAACAGGCATCAACACGACTGCCTAACTAACAACAAGCACCAGAGCCTGGTCGGCGTGACTGTTCCTCCGCAATTCACACTGGTCGACATGACTGTCAGTGGATTAAATGCGCTGGCCGAGGCAACTAAGGAAAAATAAAAAAAAATTCAGAACAAGGACCAAATCTGCTACTATGAATTTTAGACTTAGGCCAGTAAGTAGGAGAAAAGAAATAGAACCAAAGGGAAAACGTGAAACTAGCAAAGTTCTCATGAAATCATGAAATTCGAAAAAAACAAAAGATGGGATCTCCCCAGCAGAGTCGCCAATTTGTGGTGAAGTAAAATTATAAGTGCGGACACAAACAAATTCCTCTAGCCCGATAATGGGTCTAGCCACAACAGATACATTCTATGGAATATTTCCTTAGGTTAGAATCAATAAAGAGGGCCTACCTCTTGGTCACTTATCCAGCTTGATGATGTCCTCACTTGCTCACTCCAGCAATCTCTCGCTTCCTTCTTCAAGCTCTTGAAAAAGTAAACAACAACAACACACAAACATAATAATAGAAAAATTGCAATGCAACCTACTTAATGAGTCAAGAATAACCAAGACATGAATATGTAATATTACAAGACATGTAGGAAATGAATCGATAGTTGCATATATTAATATCAAAGAGAGATTACAACCATTCGTCTTGACAATGCAATCTTCCTCTGACAAAACTAGGTTCCCACACACTTCCGGTAGCACTTCATAATGACTTCAAACAAGAATAGTTTAGTGACTCTTCCCTTTAGACTTCACTCCAAACCAAACATACTTCTCCCTCACACAACTAGATGGCTACAACTAGTAATAACTTTCTTGTCAAATCAAAATAGTATACTCACACTCAGCCAACACTCTAACTCTGATTTTCACACTGGTTTGTGCTTGGGAAGAAGGGAGTTTTATATAGGAAATATGGATGGGAGATGGATCCTCTTCTCATGGGAGAAGCACTTGGGGTAGTTTCATCATTATAGGGGAAAGGAGCCCAAACTATCATCCTCAACCCCATCCGGCCAAACCATTTACCAGACTTCCGTTACAAAGCTTCTAGAGATGGAAGCTTCAGCTCTAATTTAAAAAAAAAATTATAATAGGACTGACACGACTGGAACACAGCTCAGTCGCACTGATCGACGCGGGGAATAGTGCTAATCTCTGCACATCGGCATGGGGGAGACAAAGGCCATTAGCACCGGTCTTGTAAATTAGGCAAAATAGAAGTTTCAAGGGAAATGGTGCAAAAGGGAAATGATATGCTCATGAAGAGGGACATAATGGGAGTTTATCCATGAAGGCAAAGCATGCGGAGTTCACTATAGAGGTCCTCCAGGATAAAGGAATGGGGAGTACAGGGACAATGAGAAAATGCTGTGTAACACTTACCACATGGTTAAGAAGGAATTTTTTTGGGATGGCCTTAAATCGGATATTCAAAAGTTTGTGGTGGAATGTTTTGTTTGCCAACAAAATAAAGTTGAAATAATTAAGACCCCAGGTCTATTACAACCTTTATCCATTCCAAGCCAACGTTGGGAGGAGGTTTCAATGGATTTTATCACATGTTTACCCAAGTCCGAAGGAAAGAGTGTTATCATGGTGGTATTTGATAAACTTACCAAGTATGCACACTTTTGTGCATTATCTTATCCATTTAAAGAGAGTACAGTTTCTATTGATTTTATGGAAACAATTCAAAAGCTACATGGAAACCCAAAGATTATTGTAAGCGACAGAGATCCCATTTTCACTAGAACTTTTTGGACATAATTATTTTCTTGTCTTGGTACCCAGTTAGCTCATAGCTCATCTTATCATCCTCAATCTGATGGGAAAAATATGATAGTAAACAAATGTTTGGAAGGATATCTTCATTGCTTTGTATCTGATAAATAGACACAATGGGTCAAATGGTTGCCTCTGGCTGAATGTTGGCATAACACTTCCTTCCATACTGCAACAAAAATGACCCCATTTATGGCACTTTATGGACATCATCCACCATCCATCACATCATATTTAAGAGAAAATTATAAGGTTCAAGCAGTGGAAGGTCACATTGAGCATCAAAAACAAGTTTTCCATCTCATAAAGGATAACCTCAACTTGGCGCAGAATAGAATGAAACAGTAGGCAAATCAACATCACAACGAAAGAAGTTTTGATGTAGGTGATTGGGTATTACTACAGCTACAACCATATAAAAAATGTCCCTCAAGCAAGCTAAGAAGTATAATAAATTATCACCAAAGTATTATGTTGCGTACAAGGTGTTGCAAAAGATAGGTACTATGGCATACAAATCGAAGCTTCTTGTAGCTTCCCGAGTGCACCTAGTGTTCCATGTTTCATGCTTAAAGAAGGTTATAGGTGACAAGCTCCCAGTTCAAACAATATTTCCATAACTTGATGACGAAGGAAAAATCATATTGGAACCTGAAGCAGTAAAAGAAAAAAGAACTCAACAGCTAAAAAATTGATCAATTTCAGAGTATCTCATCAAGTGGAAGAACTTACCCACTGAAGATTCCACATGGGAGGATGAGAATTTTATACAGAAGCATCCAAAACTACTTAAGCGTTGGGGACAACACTTTTTTGGAGAGGGGAATGTTAGGTCCCTATAATACTAGTGATTCCCCCATTACTATTGTCATTGTATCCCTTATTGTTATTGTTGTGCCCCTATTGTCCCCATATTGTTATTATTGTGCCCCATAAAAGCCCACTATTGTTATTTTTGTGTCCTTATATTATTATTGTTAGTCGGCCTGGGTTATATTGTGATCCCTTAGACTCCTATATATAGAAAGGAGGTTTTTTCATTTGTATCATCAAAGAATTGTTCATTTGTGTAATGTAAAGGAGGTTGCTCCCTCGAAGAGGTTGATTTCTAAGTCGTTGATCTATCTTTTATATCTTTTTGTGAGCTGGTTTCATAACATGGGTATTATAGAAGGCTCATTAAATACTTTAGTAAATTGGCTTCACCCTTGTTTGTACTACTGGTTGAAGATTTAGATTTTTGTTGGACAAACAATTGTCAGGAAGCCTTCGAAGTACTAAAAGACAAGATGACCACTGCACCCATCCTTAGAGGTCCCAACTGGGCACTACCTTTCCATATACAAACATATGCCTCAGATAAAGTTGTAGTGGCTTCCTTAGGACAAGTGGAAGACAAATTTCCATATGCTATCTATTTCATCAGTAAGAAAATTTCTAAATATAAGTTGCATTATACAATCACTGAAAAGGAACTCTTGGTTGTGGTACATTCTTTGAACAAGTTTAGGCACTATATCACTAGTTATCAAACTTTTGCTCACACTTATCATGCAACCATTAAGTATTTAATGAATAAACTTGATGTCAATGCTAGGATAATCAAATTTTTTTTATTATTGTAGCAATTTCATTTAACTATTATTGATAAACCAGGGAAAGAGAATGTGGTTGCAGATTTCTTGTCAAGACTAACCTTGCTTGCAGAAAAGGAAGAAATCGTAGATGATCAAATTCTATATGAATATCTCTTCTCCCTATCGGAGCTTTCTCCTTGTTTTGTTGATATTTCCAACTACTTGGTTGTTAGGAGCTTCCCTCCTAACCTATCATCCAAGGAGAGAAACAAGATTGTTAGGAAGAGTGGCCCATTCACTTGGATTGGGGGAAAACTTTTCAGATTGGGGCTAGATCATATCCTGAGGATATGTGTGTGGGAAGAGGAGGTCTTTGACATCCTGTCACCATGCCATGATGGACCTTGTGGGGGCCACTTTGTTGCTAAGAAGACATCCTTCAAATTTCTACAAGCAGGTTTCAAGATGCAAGGAGGTACACCACCAGGTGTGATTAGAGCTAAAGGATGGGTAAGCCCACACCTAAGGATGAAATTCCCTTACAACCTTAAGTGACTCTAGAGCCATTTGATAAGTGGGGCATGGATTTCATTGGGCCCATTGATCCCCCATCATGACAGAGGAAGTATATCATTGCGTGCATTGATTCCCTCACAAAATGGGCTGAGACAAAGGTAGTAAAGGCGACAACTGAGAAAAAGGTGGCTGAATTTCTGAGAGAGAACATCTTCTACAAGTTTGGTTTTCCAAGGGAGTTAGTCACTGATCAAGGAGAACAATTTACATCAAATTTGATTGAAGATCTCATGAGGCAGCATCACATCAAGCACAAGACATCCACTGCCTATCACCCTAAGGAAAATGGGCAAGTGGAGGTCACAAACATATTATTGGAGAACATTCTAACCAAGGTTGCTAGAAGTAGCAAAAAATATTAGGCATACCAACTTGTAGAAGCCACTTAGGCCTACAACACCACTTGGAATACTACCACTATATTCAATCCATTTGAACTAGTTTATGGGAAGAAGGCCCTGTTGTGTATTGAATTTGAATACAACACCTTAAGGATGAAAGCTCAGTTAGACTTGGACTTCACTATAACACAATAGGAGAGGTTGCTCCAACTTAATGGTTTGGATTAATTCAGGTTGCAAGCTCTACTGCACACTGAGGTAATCTAGCTACAGAGGAGGATTTGGCATGACAAACACATTAGTGAGAAGAATTTTCAAGAAGGTGATTGGGCCTTGTTGTATGATTCTAGATTCAAGGATTTTAAAGGAAAATTAATGACAATATGGTTGGGTCCCTACTTAGTAGAGAAACGTCATGAGAATGGGTCTGTCTTGTTTAGAACAATTGACAAGGAAGAGATTCCCTTGCTTTGGTTATAGGTTGAAGTTGTATAAAAGACCTATGTCCAAGGAAGAGTTTATTAGTTCAATCAACATAAAATTGAATGTGATTGGGAGGCTCACATTCCTAAATCCACACAGCTTCTGAAAAAAGGAAAAAAGGAAGAAATAAAGGGCCTAGGTGAAAAACTCTATGAAGCATTGAAGGCAAACTCTAGGGTTGAAAACCTCTCTGAGGTAGCTCAAGAGAGAAAATAAATAAATAAAAGGATGAAAATATCCCCAGGTGAATACCACCTTTGAGGTATCGAGGGAAGGCATGTAGATTGAAAACCTCCACAAAGGCAGCCTTCATGTCTCAAAAAAAATAAAAAAACACAAGGAAGGAGTTCTTATACCAATTTTGCTAACACGTCTCTTTTGCAGGACTCCAAATAGTTAAAAGAACCATGGCTACAAAACAGATTCCACAGATTCATTCCTCAAATTTTCTAGCCGTCCATTTCATTGTTACCCTCTTCATTCACCTCCCTACTTCTCTCCATCAGGTAGCCAACAATTCGATCGTGTTCTACCTCCTTGTTAAGGTGCCACAAGACTATCTTGAGTTGCTATAGGAGGCCCTATTTTGCTATAGAAGGCGAATCCAATTGGAGAAAAGGGGTCTGTTGTCGCGGTTACAACCACCCTCCAAATTTTTTCTTTAGCTTCGTTTTGGAGCCTCCTTACCAATCATCCTTAGCAACAACATGTCTTGCACTATCAAGTACATTAGCTTCATTTGAGTTTCAATGGCTTTCTAGCCTATGCATTTCAACCTGTTTGTCCCCCACCCACAGGCCGACATTCCGGACTTAGGCTAATCTTTGGCTGAGATGTTCCCTCTGAAAATTACGCAATTCCAGAGGGGAACCAACCTTCCCTCTAGAAATTGTGCAATCCTATTAGAATGCCTGCTAGGCTCCATAATTGTGCAATCCAACCAAGCAGCCCTCCCTTAGGAAATTTCACAATCCAGCTCGACATTGAGATTCAGCCTAGAAATTGTACAATTCTGGGAGGCAGTGACCTGCTGACCCCAAAAATTGCGTAATTCCTGAGGGATAACCAGCCTTGCTTAGCCCAGAAACTATGCAAATCCCTTTCCCAGGCTTGCAGACTGTTGCATGTGCTTTCAGGTTGACCGGTTCCCTCCAGGACTGAGCAATCTTGATTTGCATGATGGGCTTCTTTTTCCGAAATAGAAAAAAGAAACATGCAAAAAGAATCCCTATATTTTAGGGATCTATTTTTATCAGCTGAAGGTTAAATGCAAATATCGTTTTATAAACTTCCCTCCAAGTGTCGCTTTTTCCTAGATTTACGGCATGCACGTCATAAGCCTCACCCTTATCAAACTTATTTATTCGACGTTGTAGAGCTCATCCCTCACATCAATCTTGGAGCTCTGACATGCCACATCACATATAGGAGTCTTCGACACATTCAACTTAGTTTTTTTGGGGTAAGTCTACTTTTCATGTCATTTGCTGCTTTTCTGTCACTTTTTGTATTACACTTTTTGTGAATGTTGTTTTCTTGGTTTTTTTGAATTCCTGTTGTCATTTTAATGCATGTTAGCTTGTAGAAGTGTTGTTTTAAGTTTTTCATTACATCTCACTGATGTCGCATGCTTAACATTGTCTTTGCACTCACAGTCACCGTTGTGGCGACTCACTTCACACACATGCTTCCTTTCCTATTTTATGAATCTTTAATTCACTTTTTGCATACATGATCATTCACTCTTGCTTACATTGAGTCTCGCCATGCATTCAAACCTCTTCATGTTTTCAGTCGCCCCTTGGCATGTCAGGGCTGCCTTGGCCCGAACCTTGCATTTCCTGGACAACAATGCACATTTTTGGAAATTAAATCTTTTCCTTCCCTCCAGAAACTGCAAAAATCTGGCTAGCACTGACCTCTAGGCTTGCATTGTGCAATTCTGGGAGGCAGTTCCCTGCTGGCCCCAAAAATTACGCAATCAAGTTTGTTGGGTTCGCATGCCCTTGCTGGCTGAAAATGCACATTGTGCAGTTTCAATCCTCAGCAGGCTAGGCTAGACTATGCATTACGTAGTTCCAATAGTCAATCAACCTCTTGATAGCCTAGAATATTCCTTGCGCAGTTTTGGCAGTCAGTCTCCCAGCCTCCTGGTGAAAATTGCGCAATCTTCCTAGTCAGTCACCTAGGTGTGTTGCATGTCAGTCCTCAAATTTGTTTTGGTTTTAAATTGACAGATTGCTTGCCATGAGTGTTGCTATGTCTCCAGGTATAGCAGGTGTTCGTCCATCTCTCAGCAGTACAGGTACAATGGCCTCCAAGAGAGCAGGGTCAAAGGACACCGTTGGAAGTGCAACTAGAGATGCAGTTGAACAAGTGTCTATGAGCTTGCCCATTTACAAAGAAACCAAGTTGTTCATAGATAAAGACATCAAGATGAAATGGCAGGACATCAATGACACATTCTTAGGCACATTTGAGGAAGATCTGGAAGACCGCAGGGTTTATGTCAACATCCACAAGTCTGGCTTGTACCGGATTGCATGCAGGTATCCTGCATTTCCATGCACGGACATGATCCACTGGATTGTCTCGCACACTTCTGAGACAATGACATTGAGCAGTGTCAATGGGACAAAGCTTGCTACCTTTAGGGAGAAAGACTATTAGAAAATGTATCACTTTTCACAGCTGGTGATCACAATGGAGAAACCATTCAGTAAACCCAGCAACGATGCAAAATCAAGAGATATCTTGAAGAGCTGGGTGAAAGAGCCAGCCAAGTTCAAGACAACACCTAGCCTGGTTTACAAGACGAAGGTACTGCGGAATGCATATCAGTACTTAGTCATCTTTGCATGCCGCTTGTATGACCAATAAAGCACAGAGACCTTCCCGCAGAGCTGAGTGATTGCGTTGGACCAAATGGCCAGCAAAGGAAGGCCATGCAACTAGTCTGACATGTTGGCTCTCAGGTTGAAGGAACAGGTGACAGAAGCCCGACATCCACCCAAAGGTCAGAAAGCGGAGATATACATGTTTGTATTCATACTAGATGAAATCTGTGCCCATCAACAGTTCCCAGGTTTGAGTTGGGCATGGACGCCTTCGGAAATATCTATACGCACTTATTGTATATTGTTCTCCGAATGCAACTTCCGCGGAGTTATCACACAATTGTCAGACAACTTTGTCACCTCGGTGTACAAAATGATATTTGAGCAGGATCCACCTTGCATGTTGCAGGCATCAATGGAGGCATTAATCGACATAGCAGATTGGTATGCCTCACCCCTTGGCACCTTCATACGGATGTACAACATGGAGAAGCCTCCACATGTTTTACTAAAGTTTTCCATGGAAACACTCGTCATGCAAGAAATGTCGTATCACATCTCGATAGGGTTGTCATCTAGACTGCACGGGAAGAAGAAGGCACCTTGGCCTGCTCTTCGTTTAAGGATCGGGTTGTATGAGATATAAAATCTCAAGCATACTGAGGCTGAAATGGAGGAGTTCAAGAGATTCAGCTTCGGCACCAGAAGTTTCAATCTGTATGACCTGCTTTGCTTGGTAAAGGACCATTGTGTGAGAGTGCAATTCCCTTGGATCCACGAGGCATGTCATTGGCCTAAGAAAGACCCATGGAGATATTGTCACAACTTCTCTAGGCTCAATGAATCGGTCGGCATAGATGTGGAATGGTTAGAAAGGTAGAGGGAAGCAACATCTCAGAGAGCACCATCATCAACAGCGGTAGAGGGTAGTAGACCTATGCATGACAAAGGCAAGATAAAGGTTGTTGACAACACAGAGGCAGAACAAAGCCACAAGTTCAAAGTAGATCCACTTGTGATGAAAGTAGCTTTGGAGATTGAGGCTAAGAGGCGACAACACAACAGGAGGAACGTGCAAAGGAAAAGAGAGAAATAGAGGATGGAGGAAACAGAAAAGGAGTTGCAAGAGTTGAAGCAGCAACTTCGAGAAGAACAAGCACTGCGCAGAAGAGAGAAGGAAGCGCAGTAGGAGGCGCAACATACACATATTGATGGAACTGCACCCATACATGTTATAGACTCATCTGAATAGCTGGCACAGAGTAGAGGGTGAGCAGTCACAGGAGCAGGACTTAGCTCAAGAGATTGAACAAATGCTAGAACAGATGGATACAAATAGGTGTTACACAGTAATTTGTCACTGCCTTCACTCCCAGTCCATCTACTATGTCATGTGTCCAAGTCAAACATGCTCATACTGAAAAAATGCTCTCTTATGCTGCCAATTGACCCACTTTTCCTAAGTTATCTGCTTCATCGCGACTATGGACTTAATATACGCACTGAATGGCACTCATAAACAGTCCAGCCGCGCTGCCAGCGTGGAAGTACATCTGATTCCTGCGATGGTCCGATTTCATGCACCAGCACGGGGCTACTTGTTATATTTAGCAATGATCTGACTGGCTACATTGCTCACTAGTGATGTCAGTGCTAAAGCTCAATTATGTTCCCGCAATGATCCAGATTGGGCAAATCTGTTCCAATGGTCGGCCTTCTGGATGTCTCTGGACCTGGTTGTTGGGTCAGTTTGGGTCTCCTTTCTGCCTCTAGGATGGTGGTTCCACTTTTTTTCTACTTACCTTTAGGATAAGCTCCCTCTCCCTCATTTCATGGAGGCTCCTCCTCCTATAAAATCACTCACCATTGCTATGATCTGCTAGTTCCTAATTCTTGGATTGTTGGTTGCTAGTTCTTATTTTTTAGCAGAGTAGATAGCTATGGTGTGAGTGTGACAAGTGTGGGATTGTTGATAGCTTGTGGAAGGTTGTGAAGTGCCCTTAACTTTGTGTAAAATCTTATGAGTGAGAGAGAGATTTTGTATGTTGGGAGATCCATCTTCAAAGAGTGAATGCTTGAAGAACATGTTGGTTGGATCCCTCTGAGAAGGCTTGTGACGTCAAGACTTTGGTTGTAAGCTTACTCTTATTTCATTGTTAATACAATAAATGATGTTTTCCTATGTCTTGTATGTAATGTACTTGATAGCTCATGACTTCTTGACTTTGTGAGTAAATAGATCATTGTTTTTTTCCAGTTACGTGCTTTGTTGTATTTCCTTTGCATTGTTTTAGGTTGATCACTCATTGTGGAAAAGGAATCGGAAGCTGGAGCAGCGCAACGGAACTCCATCGACCACCAGTTGAGGTAGGCCTCCAACTATGACTGTTTAAGGAAAGCTATTGTTGATCTGTCCTTGTTTGTGACTAGACCCACTCTAGGGCTAGAGGGGTTGCCTCTGTCCGCAGAGGGAACACTTTCTTGCATCACAATAGGGTGTAGCCAGAGTCAGATCATGATATTGACCTCATGCCTCGGAACCAAGAGGTCACCCCACTGGCTTCACCAAGTTCCGAAGTAGAGCAGGTCCCAAGCGATCAAGGGGACACATAGATCCTTGAAGACAATCCAGAGGTAGAGATTCCCAACATATCTATTGACGAGTTGCAACATAGAATTGTGCAGTCATGTAGAGTGCATACTCAAAATGTCCACATATCTCCTACGTAGTTTGAAGAATGAATGATCGTATCTGATGTGCACAAGCATCCAACAACATTTACTGATACTACCAGAGCATATGCTGAAGCCACCAACTCGAGTGTTCGATTCTTGATAGCAGAGAACGAGTAAATGGCTAAGGAATTACAAGCAACCAAGCAGGGAGGAGAATAGATTACATAGTCCGCTGAGTAGAGTTGACGAGAGTGATAATGGATGAAGTATCATCTATCGGAGAATTCATGCGAATTTTGTATTCCAGATTCAACACCAAGCACAAGTCAGTTGTCCATATCAACGGTTAGCAGCAACATTATGCTAGGAGAGCACACATTTTTTCAAATTTTCACACTGTTGTTGATCGCATGAAAACATGGACAATGAGGTACAAAGGAGCCCCATTTCACTTGCCGAAGGTGATGAAGCCCAAGGAGGTAGAGTTGAAAGCATGCATCAGGAGTCAAATATGGAACTATGAGGAACTCCCGCAGCTCATCACCAGTTTGCAGGCTCCACATGCACAGGTGTTCAAAAGCATGGATGTCATTATGTGCATGCACACAATCCCATATATTGGCACACTCACCGAGGTGAAGTCAAAGACCCAAGTTCAACTGGAACAGGACATGTACTTTGATGAGTTGATGCGCATAGCCACCAACACAGACTTGTTGATCAGTGCAGACACTATGCATCAATATGTTGCTGGTCCGACTACACTTAAGACTATGATGCGCATGCTATGAGACGAGTTGGACAGAGGTGCCAAAGCAGTGTACCCGAATGTAATGGAGGCAAGAGTTCTCTTTCAGCAGTATGTCACCATTGATCATGCAGACACCATCACGGACTACCAAGCTTGGCATCAGTTCACAACTGTCAATCATGATAACGATGTCGAAGACTTGGTCTTCCCACAACTGTCCAAGTCTTAGTAGTATCTTGCATGGCTTACTCAAGCCTATTTTTTCTCACATGGGTACATGTGTAGATTGTAATGTAACATCTTGTAAAAGTGAAATACCAAGTGTCGATAGTAGAATGTAACAGTCATGTAGTAGTTGAAGAGTCATGAGGGTAGGTGAAGAGTCACAAAGGGGAATTTCAAGGGTCACCCCACCCTTTTCTATTTATAGAACCTTATAGCTCATTTTAGAGTCTTTTGGGAGCCAAGCTTCCTACAAGTGTATCTTAGAGAAATCTTGGAGTGTATTGTAACGAACCTTGGCTTCTCCACAGTGCAGAGCTAGTATATCTCTTTGGAGGAGTAGGCAGTAGTGACTGTAATGTTCTGTTGTGGGGACTAGTAGTTGGACATGGTTGTATGTATGATTATAAATTTCACTTTCTTAATATAATAGAGCCAACACATTTCATGCATATGTTGTTATTGTATTTCAACTGTCTTGGTTACTCTAATGATATATGTATATGTTTGCTTACACATGTATGTATGGACTTTTCTATATATGTATGTATGAATCTTATTGAGATGTGTTGTTGGTTTAACCATCACTTTGGATCGTTTTTTCACATGCCTTCCAGCTTGTGATGTATCTTTGATCATGTGTTCCCTTCCAAGCCACATGTTTCCACAAGTTTCCAAGGGGCACACTTATTCCACTTTCCGTGTGTTAGAACCCTTCATGCACCCTCCTTGGCATGTTGTGCTGATCACACCCTTGCTACCAATAAGGACATCCTGCTTGCCTCTATGTGCAACTGCGGTTAAGGCGATACAGTACGACCCACTGCTGGGACTCCTACACCAAACGATCTGAGGTCTAGGTGGGACTTCTTACCGGGGAGATCCCCTAACATGTTGGCGGGTGAAGCACCATCAACAGGGTCCAAATAACATATTCTTTTTAGAAATTGTTTGGATAGGTCCACCAACACCCCTTCATCACTCATCCACTCCATCTAGCCAAAATTCATCTTCAAATTCCACTCTGCCCTACATAAATAAAAAAAAACCAGAAAAATATTTGCCTTCAACTTTTCCACTACCTACACCACCTCTTGATGATTTTAATCCTGTCCTTATACCTCCTATGACTTTCCTTCGATCCCACATGCAATATGAGGTCTCGAAGAGGAATTAAGTGATTTGTTACAAGAAGGAGACTCCTCCTGTAGCAGCCTGTACAGTTACAACATAATCCAAAATCAATTTTTTTTACACCCACAAAGCAGAAGATCCATCCACCTTGAGCATCATGAAGCCATTTATGAAGTTGAGAAGGGACACACCATCCTTAGAGATAAGATATCAGATAATCCATCCATTCCACCAGCAGCAGATTGGACACTAGGAAGAAGCCTGCACACACAACAATTTTATCAGTCAAGGAATCATCAAAGTTATGAAGACCTGTGCAGAAGCAAGCAAAGGAAATCAACACCTTCAAGATCATCATGTTATGAAGTCCAACTCCAACATGCAGACATCTCCAACAATTCGATATCACAGGTAGGCTCAGGTATGACAACCCTCACCTCTTCCCTATG
Organism: Pinus tabuliformis; assembly: GCA_031772625.1. Classification (NCBI taxonomy): domain Eukaryota; kingdom Viridiplantae; phylum Streptophyta; class Pinopsida; order Pinales; family Pinaceae; genus Pinus; species Pinus tabuliformis. The sequence continues at coordinate 1,333,241,647 of CM062804.1, read as the reverse complement.
CATATAATGATAAAATGTGTTAATGGTCGAGAAAGGAATTTTTATGGGTTGGAGGTGGCCAGTAAAATCAACCACATTCAATTAGTAAAATAAAGTTCATTCATTCACACATGAAATGTGGAAAATTCAACTTAAGTGGAGTGGTGATTACGAGGAGAAAGGTGATGATCATGAGGAGTAGGGTGATGATTACAAGGAGTGGGGGCAACAATTAAAAAAGGGAAGTTCGTGCAAGAGCCATGTCACCAAAGCACTTTGAGCCTTTACCATAAAAATGAATAATAAGTACAAGGCTTGACTCCATTTGCATAATTTCTCATTCCTAGAAAACAGTTGGAGAAGGATGAGCTAGTGCTATCAGAGATTGCTTAGGGTGCCACCGAGCTACTTCAAACTGTGTTTGCAAGTGCTACAGGAGTATTTGAACTGCTATAGGAGAATTTTGAAGGGATAAAGGGAGTCAAAACTACCCAAATTTGTCCTCAAACCATCATGCACATGACATAGTTATGTTGAAAGGAGTAAGTGGCTTTATCCCTCTTTAATTTCCATACATTTGCATGGAAAATTCTGCCTGAATTAAGTACCCTATAGCAAACAATTGTGCAATAGTTCCCTTTGAAAATTGTTATATGTGAAGGAAAGATAGGGACAAAGGAAAGTTTGTTTTGATAAAAATTATTAGCATCCTTCTCCCCCTCTGATAAAAAGGAAAATTTGACACTATCTCTACACCCGAGACTGCTCTAAGGCCAAAATTAAAAATACACCCAAGTAACCTCAAGAAGGAGTAGTAGGAGAAATGGGGGGAGGTTTCAATAAAAGAGAACCCACATACACAAAAAGAATTCATCAACATCCTCCTGTGGTAGACATTTTTCTAAGACATCAGTGGATGGGCTTCTTTGAATAATTGAAGGGGTATGATGATGACATAACTCAGGAATTTTCCATGGCACTAAATTCTCAGGGAGAAAATAGTGCCACTACTATTGTTAGAGGACTTTCCATCTCTTTAAATGCTGAACTCATAAGCAGAGTGACTACCCTACCCTTGGGAGTTTGATGGAGCAAGGAGGATAAGGAAGTAGGGGTCACAACCAAGAAGAACTTCTTCATCCATAGAGAAAAGCCTATAGAAGATAAAAATGGAGTGAGGAGAGAAAGCCTACCTTACCCCTGGGATGAAGTGGCCTATCACATTCTCAAATACATATCCTATGAGGGGAGGTTGAGCATTGTATATGCCTATCATTTTAGGCTGCTCCATGAGCTAATATTCAAATCAGAATTACCCATTCCACAGAGACTCAGTGTTCCACATTTCCTCCTACAATCTATCATTGAAATGAGCCAGAAAGTGAGGGAAGGGAAACACCAACACATTGCTCACCATGGCCTCATTAAGATGATTGTTATGGATGCCTTAAGCCACCTAAGGAACCCTGTGCTATGGATTGATTTTGTGGACATGGATAGGGAAATTTTCATTGAAACACAAGCCATTTCCTCCACACAACAAGAGGGAACACTAGCCTCTAGTATTGGGGGTAGAGAAGAGGAGGAAGAAAAACCAAGGAAGAAGAGGAGGCAACAAAAACAGAGGAAGAAGAAGCAAAAACAAAGGAAGGAAAAGAAGGGGAGAAGCAATAAGTAGAGGAGGAGAACCTTGAGGTGCCCCCTAAACCTCAAGAGACAAGTAGGGAAGGCAAGAAAATAAGCCTTTCACTAGGAAACATAGAGCAAGAAGTGGCTGCCACATTGGCCACATTGGGCACACTTGTCAAGCCCAAAAGAAGGCAGCCAAGGAAAGGTCCCTTATACTTTAAAACAAGGAAGAGCACTAGGATAAGGCAAGGGAAGCCTCAACCTCCTTCAAAAATCCCTATCACCATTGATGAGTCAACAAGAAAAAAGGGAGAAGTGGGACCTAGTGAGGGAAATATTGAAGAAGTTACCTCTCCTAAGGCAAAAACTAAGAAACCTATGCTACCCATGGGAAGGCCCACCACTAGAGAAGTCACCTTTAAGAGGCTCAAGACACAATCTTCCCTATTACAAGAAGAAAAATAAGAGCTACAGGAGAAACAAGGGCTGCTACAGGAGAAACATGGGCTGCTATAGGAGCAACAGGAGGTGCTACCAAAAGGGAAAGACATCCCAAAAGAAGATGAAAAAGGCCACCAAAAGCTCTAGGAGCCTAATCCACAACCTAGTATAGAATCCTACTACAAATTTTTTGAGGGAGGTAGGATTATACCTGAGAAATTTGCTATACCACTCTTCTTTGAGTTAGAGAAGGAAAGAGGCAGAACACATAGATGGATGCAAATTGCAAAATCCAAAAAGATAGAAGATGTGGGCCTCATGGAGGAGAAAGTCAATGAAATGGGAAAGGAATTAAATGATTTGAAACTAAGGGAGTCAATCATGAGAGAGTAGCTACAGGAAAAAAACACAAGGCTAAGAGAGCAGCTGCAAGAAAAAGAGACACAACTTGCTACTATGGCAATTTTATTTATGGAAGCCATACAATGGAGACAAACATCCAAATCCTATGCCATTTTCCTCAAGGAGCAATGGTTGAAATTTTAGATAAAGACACTAACATAGTATGGGTCTTTACCTTTCCAGGACTATAGACAATTCATTAAGTTTTTCAAAAAGGAAAGTATTGAGGATAGGGAAAAACTAGCTGAGTTTTACATGCATAATCTAATCCTAACATATATGAATTTCTGGGACCCCAACTCAATATTGGGAGACATGCAACTTATGGCATTATCCTCTTGGTTGACCCATGAGGAAACAAGAGCTAAAGAAGTAAAGAAGGTGATGGAAAAAGAAGAAAGGGAGCCCTTATACATCATAGAAAAATTAGTAAGCCCCAAGGTTGTCATCAGTAACCACAATCTCATCTCCTCTGATTCTGATTTAGCACCTAGGTACATGGCAGCCCAAGAACAATCCATCCTACATTTTGAGGACACCTTTAGGATGTTGGGAACAAAGAGTTTGTAGGCTTGTCAAAGAAGGTGGCATGCCCTGCCTCACAATTTACAAATCAGAGAGTATCACTCTCCAAAAAGACTAAGGAATTCCTTGGAGAGAACCCCATTATACAAAAGGATCATGCAAAGGTTGAAGATCAAATGGATAGGACTCAAACTCAGTCCTCCCTTACTATTGGGCCTACAAGAGAGAAGGAACTAGACAAAAGAACAAAAAGAATGGACAAACATAGAGGCAAATGCAGGTTTCTATCCATAGGAAGGTACACCATCTGAGATGCCTTGGGATGTCAGAGAGGCCACCAGGGCCATGCATGAACTTCACATCAGTGACTAAGTTTCTCAAAGGATGAGCAACACCTTCAGCAGGGGGTGATGATGGGGCCCATCAATAGGTATATTTTGAGGTTCATTGTGCTATAGTCTAACCATTAAAACTCTCCATTTATCACATTAATTCACATTTTTAGCCATAATATGCTTAGTAGGAAGACTAAATGGTGTTTTTCATATTATATGGCCTAATGTGGTTAATATGTAGGAAAACGAAGCATTTTTGGAGATATTTACCATGTAGGGGCTTGATGGAGACACCTAGAGAGAATATAGGGAGCATTCCTCCTTTCAAGGAAGTTGCCCTTAATTAATTTTGTATAAATAAGCTAGTTGAAATGCTCATTAGGATTTGAATTTTGGTTGTAGCTAGGAGTATCTACTGAGAGCCTAGTGCTTGACATTGTTATTCTTATATTTCATGTGATGTATGTGACTATCATTCTCTGTTAACGAGAAGTTTACCATTGGTATACATATGATTTAGTTTTGGAGGCTGAAATCCTTGGGTTTGGGCCCAACCCATAGGCTTTATTCCCTCTCTTGTATTTATTTATTTCTCTTGTTCAAAGCATTGCAATTATTTCATTGTTTCAGTAGATGTTATATCATAAAAAATTGTAATTGTAGGCTTTCCTATCACCTCTCTTGTGGGAAGAGTGATTGGAAAGATCCACAATAACAACTCAAAAATATTTGTTTATGATTTCTTGGAAATTGTTAAGTATTGGATTGCAATATTTCTGCATGTTTAATCTCTGAAACTTAGGAGTTAGCAACATTGGTTTGGAAATTGGAATTGTGTTGTAGGTTAGAGTAGACTTCAATAAAATTCAACTCATCTTTTCCATGTTAATTTACTTTGCTGCAATAATGATCATTTGATGCATGTATTTGACTAGCTGCAGGAACTGTGTTGATTTGTAGGGGTGGGCACACCTTTCCACATCCACCTGGACCTTTCCATATTCCTCCTAGGCACCTCACCTTGCTTCCAAATTCTATCTCCGAAGTCACTCTATTAAGGTAAATGAAGGACATCACGGGCATCAACTTTGGTGCAAGATTGTAACAACTCTCATGAAATTCCATGTAATAAAAGTTAATCGATTGATGGGACACTTATTCCAAGCTGAATGTTGGGCAAAAGCATAGTGATCGGGATAAGTGGTGATTGATTAATGGCTAAGTAAATTTGGAAAGGAAATGGTAAAGGCTTTGGAAAGTCAAAATGGAATTTTTGCACATTTATTTATGAAAATAATGGAATTTAGGAGAAAAGGGAGGTGAAAGTGTTGAATAAAAGTGTAACTAGGTTCAATATTTGAAAATGTAATTTTGATCTTTGTACTTGTCAAGAAAAAGAAATATTATTTTTGTAAATTATTTGAATGAGTTTCTTGGTCATTCCATAGGTCTAGGAAAGTCAAAGAATCAAAGTCATGTTAAAGAGCTCTTCTTGAGCATGAATATGGGTCAACCTAGTGTCCAGTAGTCCTCCAAGGCAAGTAGCATCCTCTAAAGAAGAAGATTGCCAACAAACAATGAAGAAAAGTCATATAACTGTCAAGTTGGCTCATAAAAGATGACACACGGTTCAGTGGTCATGTCGGCTTATTTATGGAACCTAACTACTATATATAGGTGTGGAAAGTATCTGCATTATAGGCATAAAAAATTGTGGATGTCTCTAAAGTTTCGGTGGTGATTATAGTTAGTAATCACAATCTCAAATATCTCGCATACTTCTCATAAATCTCGGTCAAGTTCAGTATTACAAGAATCTCGAATGAAGGAGTATTACATTGTCTCGGTCAAAGTAAGATATCATGACTTTTAGATGGGTATGATACGGGATACACTCTCTCATAGTCTCGGCGTAACTATGATCTTAGTGCAAGAATAATATAGTTACAATCTCAGTGAAGACATCAGTAAAAGAAACACAGTCACTTTCTTGACATAGCTATTATGATAAGAACTTTGGTGATCCTACAATAAAGTTATCAGTCTCGGCATACATTTTAAGTAACAATTATACTCTCATCGAAGTAATCATGTAAACATTGTCATGATATCGATGAAGATAAGGCCAGTATAAAGATCTAGTTGACATGGTGATGATCTCAGTAAAGGTGCAATAATCATCTAGATGAAGGTGCAACGATGGTACTACTGTAATGATGACCTCAGTGAAGCAGCAATGATGAAGATGATTTCAACAATGAAAAAGAAGAGGATTAGTGTATTGGCCTTGGAGTGGCATAGATAGTCAAGGGTCATGGTCTTGGTGTTCGTCAATTGGAATCTCTATGAGAAGAATTATGTGTAGGTTTTCCTCTCCAAGAGGGAGAGGTTTTGGCCCTGGCAGAATGCCAACATCTTATGTTCTTGTCTCTTTTCTTTTGATAGCTATTTGATGAAATAAGAAACACACACTCTAATAATGTCAAAGAGAATATTGTGCTAATAAGAAAATTAAAAAGCCTCACAAATAGTTATCAAGCAAATAAGAATCTCATTAACTACGTGTGCCCTACATTCTTCAACATGGTATTCGAGCTAAGGTATTAAAGTCAAATGAAGGGCAACAAAAGAGACATACAAGGATATGTCTTCAAGGACATCAAAGCAAGTTGAAAGGATTAAAGAAGAAAGTATACAACAAGCAGGTCTGCAACAGACATGGAGTATCAACTTCAGTAATTATAGTCATGCACTCAACTCATGCTCAGATTGATGGAGTATATCAATGATCCTCACTTCTTGATCACTGAAATTTCTCCATGCCATAAAAGATAGCCTTAGGTGTATATATATATATATATATATATATATATATATATATATATATTGTAGAAGTAATCCAAGGAATACCTCTCACAATCCATGATTACATCATAGTCTCAGTATAGTCATTACATCAAAGAAATTTCGATGATGAGACAGTCCATCTATACAGTGCCACCCACAGTTTAGTTATGTTATTCATTAACAATTTTAGGCTCTCAATACATTGCCTCTCTACACAACACACATCGGCATCACTGTGCAGTGCCATATCAATAAACTTGTCACAGTCTCGAATTATGTCTATGATTATGATCTCAATAGCATGGTGTTCAGATCTGAATATGGTATCACTAACATGTCAACAATATGTTGAAGTCAAAATTAGCTTAAAATGAATTGGGAAGGTCATGAAGCAGTCTCAGTGTTGTCAAGACCACTGATGTCATGATGCTAGAAGGCCTCCAAGGAAGTCGTGATGAAAGGATACTAAAGATGGGTAGCTCAAGAAAAAGAAGCATCAAGGTGAAGATCTCCTCTTCACACACCAAGTAAGTATCTTTTAATTTTATAATCTGATTTGGTTAAATGATTTCATGATTGCAAGGGGATTTATAAATCGGTTAGATAATCGAAAGTCCTTGCATAGAATAAGGAGGATTTTCATAATCCTCGTAGAAAAGAGAAATCATTGATATATATGAAGAGTTCTATGAAGGTCAAGCATTGGTTGAATCCATCAAGAGATTCATATGATTCATATGATATCACTCAAAAGTCCTCTCATACCTAAATAGCAGAAGAGGAGACAAAGAATGAAGGAATAAATTCATGAAGATCTAGGACAGATGATAATAAGGTAGTCATCATTGATGAACAAGGTAACACATATCAATGAACAAAGAAGGTTACCTCACCCAACAATTTGTGGTATCTATGCTAGATAGAGAAAGACAAGTTGCATTCTATGGTATTAAAGGATAAAAGAATTCAATCGTGTGCAAAAAGGAAAGGTAAGGTTGGTCCTCAAGCAAAGATCAAAATAATTATATTTAAGATTCAATGCTATAGAAATATTTTGGAAGCTCATATCACTGAAAGATGGAGGAAGCTGAAGAAAAGGGCCAAGGAAGGAGGGTGTAACAAATCTCTCCTATGAGTAAGATAGTATCCCTCATAAAAGGGTCCTATCATAAGCTCCTAAATCTTGTGTTATAAGATATGACAATGAGAATAAGATGCATCATGGCATCATGGAAGCATTAGAAACAAGAGCTCGTAACATTTCCATAAGGATCATGAAGGACAAAAATCCATGACAAACAACATGTAGGATATATAGCTCCTGGGAACCTCAGTGGATATTGAAGGAAATAAAGGATTAGTCTAAGGCTCATCATACATCAAGTCAAAAAGGAAACATCTTCCAAGTTGGGACATACAAGATCCTCAAAATTCTCTGATGGAATCCTCATTATAGGGTTCACTAATCTAGAGAGGAAGCAAGTGTTTCAACAAGAACTTGAACGTATGGAATCCATGAGATGATGATATGACATGAAGTATATTAAGGGATTGAAGATATTTTTTCAATCAAGGAAGCTGCTGGAAGAAACCTTGATGACTTGAAGGTAAAATAAGGTATATATGCTTGTGTTTAATATTATAATGTCATTCAGAGTCATCGCATTCATGTTTTTGGTATCAACGTTTCGAACCAACCTCTGTGGTTCATCATCAGGATTAGATATGTGAAAAAGTCAGAGATTAATGGGGTAATAAATAGAGGATAGGGTAGGGATGGTAATGCAAAGAGCTAACATGTTTGATAATGCTATGAATCAAATTTAGTTTAATTAATTAATTTTATTATTAAATTATTATTTTTATTAAAAAATTTATTTTTATTAATTCTTATTAGCTTATTTGATAGTTGTAAGTTTAGTTTTTGATTAAAAGATTAATATTAATTGCTATGATATAATATTATTAATGGTTGTGCACTAACTAAATGTTTCCCATATTTAATTAGTTTTGTTGACAATAAGATTATTAATGCTTAATTTTCTTTGTATTGATATTAATGCAGCAACATTTAGAACATTAATATCAATACAAAGAAAATTAAGCATTAATAATCTTATTGTCAACAAAACTAATTAAATACAGGAAACATTTAGTTAGTGCACAATCATTAATAATATTATATAATAATATTATATCATAGCAATTGATATTAATCTTTTAAAAAAAAACTAAACATACAATTATCAAATAAGCTAATAATCATTAATAAAAATATTTTTTTTAATAAAAATAAAAATTTAATAATAAAATTAATTAATTAAACTAAATCTGATTCATAGCATTATCAAACTTATCGGATCCTTGAATTACCATCCCTACCCTATCCTCTATTTATTACCCCATTAATCTCTGACTTTTTCACATATCTAATCCTGATGATGAACCACAAAGGTTGGTTCGAAACGTCAATACAAAAAACATGAATGCAATGACTCCGGAAGACATCACCACACAAAATGCAGATTGCAGAAGCCTCAAATCTGTTATTATAATGTCATGTCGTATGGTTGCAGGTAACATGGATCTTTTCTTCTATCTTAATAAGCATGATCAAGAGAAAAATGATCTCTTCCTCTGAAAAGATGCAGGAAGTCATAAGTCACACTAGATGAAATCAATATAATATGTCCTCATATGAAGTATGAGGTGATTGACTACAATAAAGAAACTTTGATCGAAAGCTATGAAATGTGTGAGGAAGGAAGAGATTGTGACATATGCAACCATGATGAAGGCAATCAACATCCAAAATACCAAGAATATTTGTCTAGGAAATCACCTAGAAAGATATGAAGACTATGATGAAAGTTTGAAAAGAATAAAGACCCTTGATAATGGATATATTTGGGAGATGTGTCAACATGTATGCTGCATGTTGATACCTACATAAAGATGTCATGAAGAAGAGCCATCTCGTAAGGTATGATTTGATGTGATATGATATTTCGATTTCTTAAATAATATCTGGATAATGCAGGGCTACTCAAACAAGGCTTGTAACTATAAGTGTGTTACACAACATTTTGTCACGGTCCTTGTACTCCCTGTCTACGATCCTGGAGGACCTCTAATATGTACCTGGCGTTCTTTCCTATCATGAAGAAACTCTAATTTTGTCCCTCTTCATGAGAAGAAGAATTCACTTTTGCATCATTTCCCAAAAATCTCCTGTTTATCCTAATTTACAAGACCGACGCTAATTACCGTGTCTTCCTCCCACTGATATGCAGGGACTAAAATTGTCCCTAGCACCAATCAGATCAACTGAGCCCTTTCTTATTCACGTTGATCCTCTTTTGGAAAGTTTTTTAAATATGGAGCCGAAGCTTCCAGCTCTAGAAGCTTCGTAACTGAAGTCTGGTAGATGGTTAGGCTGGATGGAGTTGAGGAGGTGAGTTTGGGCTCCTTTCCCCTATCAGGATGGAACTAATCCAAGAGATAAGGCCTTCTCCCATGAGAAGAGGAACCATCTACCCTCTATCCAAGCTATATAAACCTCTGTTTTTTCCAAGCACAAGCTAACTTTTAGTCCTAATTAAGTTCTGGTTGAAATTTTGATTTTGGAGTAATCATCAAGTTACCCATAGTTTGTAGCTTTCTAGTTTGTGTTTAAGGGAGAATTGTGAGTTTGGTTTGGTGTGAATACTAAAAGGGAAGAGCACGGGAAGAGCCTTGAGACTACCATTGTTGGGGCTATCCATGAGATGCTAGCATAAGTGTGTGGGAACCCGGATATGTCGGAGGAGAACATCAATGTCAAGACATCGATTGTAATCTCTTCTTGAACTAATATATATGCAACTATTGATTGATTTCCTACATGAAATGTCATCTCACATATTTATGGCTTAATGTTTCTTGACCTATTAAGTAGGCTGAATGCAATTTGTATGTTATCACGTTTGTTGTTTGCTATTGTTTGCTTGTTTTAGGTGTTCGAAGGAAGGAAACTAAAGATAGCTGGAGCGAGGAAGCAAGATCGTCACCAAGTGGAATAGCGTACTAAGAGGTAGGCCCTTGATCCAAAATGGATCCTAAAAACCCTCTAAGTCTTCAAAGATCAAAAACTATCACGAAGGAAAAACCTTCACAAGAGACGGATTACACTATTGAGAGAGAAAAAACATGAAAAATGGGCAAAAACAGAGTCTATCGGAGGCTGAACAACTTTGCACAGGAGCCATCGGATCTGGCCGATCAATGGTCCAGATCTGATCGGCATATCACAATCGGCGATCGTAGGTAGAGTCTATCGAAGGCGGCTTTATGGGAAGTGTGATAGCGATTAGCGCGATTAAACAAGGACCGTCGATCAAGCATGCAGATCAACGATCCATACTAATATATATATATATATATATATATATATATATATATATATATATATATATATATATATATATATATATATATATAGATATATATATATATATATATATATATATATATATATATATATATATATATATATATATAGATAGATAGATAAGCACTTAACTGCGACCCAAAGGATCAATGATATGCGATTGTGATATTGCAATATCGCATCGCAGCATTATAAGGGGTGATGCCAAAGAGGCCAGTGACCATGCGATGAGTTGATAGGCGATAAGATCGATCGGCACAATCAACGATCGAAAGCCAAATAGGGAGATGCGACATGCGATATGGCCGGACTCGAAAGGGTTATGAATGAGATATTAAAATATTTGAAGTCTGGACTGAAGCCATTTTGTCGGGATTTTCTTTGTATTTGGGATTTTTCATAATAAACCCAAATACAAAGGAAGTCGCGACCGAGTGACTTGCGATAGTGATACAAAGGTAGACCCGATGGATTTTAGGGCAAAGTTAATAACATTTCAGGTCCGATAAAAGGCATTTTTATGGATTTTACAACATTTTACGCGTATTTCTCTGTGTAAACAGAGAATGACTATTTTGAGATTTTTAATGCACCAATGGTCCCTTCCGTTACAAGACAGGTGGCCACCATCCCTGAAGATGTTTAACAATGATTGTTTAACGCTCAGAGGGGATTTGAGCGGAAAAAGGCTAGGAGCCAGAGAGCTCGAAGGGGAAAACAAATAGACAAACGTCGATTGGCTTAAAAGCCACTGAATGACAGAGACAGGGGCAGACAGTGCTGAGACAGAGTGAACACAGAGACAAAGAGTGAGAGGAAGAGTTTATGTACTCAGAGAGACATGAGGGATTCAAGTAAACTCCTGCTATTTTGTATCTGTTGCATTGAGACTCAATTTGAGCTCACATTTTGTAAAACTTTGCTCTTGAAGACATAATAGAGAGGTCACCACTGAAGGCTGGACCAGGAGACGTGGGTGAACTCCTTGATTATTTGGCTGTGTTATGTGTGTATGTTTGTTATGTTTCTTTAACTACTCATTGTCTATATTATTTGCAATCTTTTCGATCCGTTTCATTAAGTGATATAGGCAAATCCATGCACATGAGTCTGTAATACCTTAAAAGTAATCTAAGATCTCATTTTCAGATCACATGGTATCAGAGCTTTAGTTTTGCTAAGGTTAGACAAGCTTGTGCTGGATTGTTGAATGCTAACTAGGTCAAAGCTCAAACTAGGAGAAGGAGAACTTGTTGAGGCTAATCCAAAAATTGGAAGAGTCTATCTTAGGAGGAGAATGGCAGAACAAACCCCATTGGAATCAGAATCTCAGTTCATGGACAATTTCATGACCATGAGAACCATGGTGGAAGAGATGTATCGAGAATTTAAGAAGGGTTGAGGTGAAAGTACTTCAACCCCCAAACAAGACAAAGGAGCAAAGGAACCTTCTCTAGATGCCCATCTAGAGGGCAAAGGGAAAGGGGAAAAGCTTCCTCCATCATCTCCTCCACCATCACCTCCATCATCCTCATCTCCTAGCCCTGAAAAGAAAGAGAAGAAAACATCTTTGATTAAATTAGATGTAAAGTTTGATTTTCCAATCTATGATGGCGAATTAAATGCAAAAAAGCTAGATAACTGGATTAGACAGATTCATGTATATTGTAGGGTGCAGAACATTGATTCAGAAAGGAGAAAGATTCAGCTAGATAGCCTTCGCCTTGGAGGAACTGCTATAGACATATTTGGGAACTGCAACCCCAAACTCATATGTCCATAAACTAAGGACTCCTTAAGTCCCTAAAAGTGTTGCTTCATACCCTAAAGGATCATGTCCAGCTGATTACATCATTTCCCAAAAGTTCCACCTGAAAAACTACTTAGAACTGGCCAAAACTAGACAATACAGGCTGCTCCATGGACAAGGTGCGATGCATACTGACTGTCTAACTGGCCAGGTGCAATGCATACTGAAATGGCCTTCTGTGGGGTGCGATGAGTGAGAATAGACAAATGGCAGAGATAGTTTTCAAGGTGGATGATCATGGAATCTTCCAAAAACTTCTCCTGTGACACTTGCCTCTCTGAATTCGCCCAGGGATGAGTAAGAGATCATGAAATCTCCAAGTGGAACCAAGAACTATCAGTGGAATGACACTAATCAAAAACCCAGAGCTGACTCACACCCTTGCAAGACATCTATAAATGGATCACTCATCTGAGAGATCTAGGGGCTGGAATTTTGTATTTTGTAAGGAAGTGTTGTTGGTTTGCTGAGAAAATACATTGCATTGTTGGGTGATTTGCTTGTTCATAAGGTGAAGAGGGCTTCTACAACTGGGAGGATGATGCCGGATCAGACAACTGGGTTGTAATCCTCTCTTACATTACTATTAATAAAGTTCTTTGAGTTTTCCTCCGTATGATCTTGTATTTGTGAATCTTATTGTTTATGAATGCAATTGTATGGTCAATGTGTTTCTGATTCCATATTGTTTATGATGTTATAGATAGAGATGCTTTGATAGTTTGCTGTTACTTTGACTCTACAGGTACTCTTTGAAGCGGGACAAGTAGGAGAGGAGTGGCAGATTCTATCAAGGAAAGGAGAAAATCAAGCTAGGATCAAAGTGAAAGATCCAAGTTGGTCTTCTGTTCTTATCTTCCATCTATCACACTTAAAGGAACTCTTGAAAAGCTTTCATTGTTTGTTTCTAAGATAGCTACCCGTCTTAGTGGGACTAGCAGTTCGAATCAACACTAGTTTTCCCTGAAACAAAATGGCGACTCTGCTGGGGAATGAATAGTTTGTTTTGTTTGTTTATTGTTTGCTTTATAAACTATAGATGGAGCTTGAAGTTAGCTAGCTAGCCTTCAAAACGCCTTTGCTATGCAATTGCGAAGTAGATAAACATTGCTTCAGTCAATCTCTAGGTTGGTTTATGAACTAAACATCTGACTTACAAAGCATCCTAAGTGCCCTTGTGGTAGCTCAGAACCTCATCAGATCCTACCCTTATGCTTTGTGTTTACTGTCCATCATTACTCAGCCTAAATCACTGAACTTAGCTGCAAGTTTTGAGCAAAAACCAAGCTTAGTTTTGCTCCCTGGCCCATCGCACTATCTATAACTGTGCAACCTGGATGCATGGCACCTCCCGTGTGTTGCAGGTGAGATGCATCCCTGTTTCCCTGTGTTGCAGGTGCGATGATTGAGTAAACTATGTTTTATTCTTTGAAATTTGGTTATTTTCTCTTTGTTTTCAACTTTATTTAGTAGTTTTGCTTTTCATGATTAGTACCTTCTTGTTGTAACCATCTTCCTTCACATTATTTCAGCCTCCATCAGTTAGGAATTGTAAATGTTTTTGTGTATTTGTCGATCATTTGCAATCCTCCTTTGTCGAAAGTAGCCTAATCAAACTGTCGTTTTTGATGCAAGTGTCGTAATTGTCATTCTGAATCAAAAGAAGAGTGTCGTAAAGTCTTCCTCTTCTAGATAGTTGATTGTAATTTTGTCATTATACTTGATTTTGAAATTATTAGTATTTCAAGTGTCGAAAACATTTTTAAATTTGAAATCGAAAAGTGTCGTCTTAGTCTTCCTTTTGTTTTGAAAAGAGAAAATTGTTAGTACTGTCGCTTTGAAAGAAAATAGTTCAGATCTGTACTTAGCATTATTTTTGTCATTCACACATTAAGAAATTGGAAAACAAATAGATGCATGTGCATTTGCATTTTGACTGCTTGCAAAATTTGATTTAGGAAAGTGCATTTAGTGTGTGCTCTATGCTCTCTGCTGAAAGAAAAAATTGTTATCTTCTTTCCTTTGTAGCTAGGATTTTCATTGCTAAAAGAACATAAACGATTGTTTATCATTTTAGATTGCATATTTAGGAATTTCATATCTACATCATGCGGTGAACATTGAAACACAAACTTCTAAGCAAGATCAACTCTAAAATAAACCTCAATGAACATAAAAACCTTTGGAATCTAACACAACACGTCTAGAAGTCTAGGCTAGAGACATGTTCCAACATCGTAAAACCTAGTAACTATCGTTTTCATCATAGGTTGGGTGATTCCTCCTCTTTGATACGACAAGTGCTAGTACAGGCTTGTGCTCCCCGTACCGTCGAGTATATATTAGGAGACCACAATAGGCTATTATCCTTTATCCTTAGGAAGCTGTGTATGCCGCCCTATCGATCGTAATGCACTGAACACAACATTCGGGAAGATTGACTGCCATACATAAGTCCTTGGTAATTTCTCTATCATTTATCACCAAGGTGTATTTTCCAATTTTATGATCGATTTGGTAAACCCTCTAGCTAGACTTCCAGAGCAGTCACTTTCGTTCCTTTTCGACTCCTTAAAATAAAAGGTCCATCTGAGCACTTGTCACTTTAGGCTCATTAAAAATCAAAGGTGACTAGAGTCACCTTTAGCTTTTTCTCGACTCTTAAAAATTGAAAAAGCAAGTTGCGTCCAAGTGTCTTTAAAATTTATTTAAATGGAATAACATCCTTGTACCCACGTTGATCTGAGGTTGAGATAATGGAGTCTACCAATCAAGGAATCCCCCTTGGAGGGAATCCTAGTCCTTTCTCCTCTTGGGGAGATATTGGTTCTCCATATATGGCTACATTATCCCTTCCAGGAATCACAATCGGCTTGCCAGTATGGCTTTTATCGACCTTTTTTGTTCAAAACACCACAATTCCTCAACAATCTAATCAGCAACCAGATGATATTAAAGTTACCCCTTCACCTTCTACTTCATTTGTTTCTCCTTCCCCTTCTTCCTCTTCGCTTGGTGAAACTAGTGACACTAAAAACCAAGTAACTGAGAAGAAAAAGAAAGGGAAGGAGAAGAAGAAGAAGCCAGCTAAACAAGGGAACACCAAAGCATCGTCTAGTGAAAATCCACACACTAAAGTTTCCAAACCAAAAACTCCATGCGCAATTTGCAAGGAGAACCATTACCATCGAGATTGCCCTTGCATCCTGCGGATCTTGAGAGAATGGTCTCCCCAGTTGCACCATTCGGTGTCATCAACCCTTGACAGTCAGGTTGACAGCGCACCATCAACTAGTGAAAACAAAGTCAATCGATAGAAAGGAAAAGTTAGAGTTCCATGTAGGTTATGTGAAGGTGATCACACTCTTTACCGTTGTCCTTTTCTGGACGAAGCCAAAAGCATTTTGGATAACCGTCCTGCTTCACCACAGCAGCTTCCACCTGGATACAAGAAACTCTTGCCAAGTCCTTCGCTAGTTGAAAACCTAATTGACATAACTCAATTGTTGATCGAATCACCTATCATTGAAAGTGAACCTTCTGAGTCCATACTGGATCAAAGTCAACTGGTTGAGATGGCAGTTGACCCAGTCTTGCCTTCAGAAAATCCACCTTCAGATGATATAGTTTCCAAAGAGGATGAGAACGACACCGTTCAAATTCTTTTTGTCGATATAGAGTCTAATGAACTTGGGGTAAATCCGCCCATTCCTTCACCACAGGAAGAGACCCCCCTAGTCCATGAAACCTATCCGGACATTTATCTGGTACCTCCTCCAAGCAGTCTAGTTGTTTTCTTTGATTGCAATCAACTAGCGAAACCTCGCCTTCCATCTAATGTACCATTTCGAATCATAGTACAGGTTTACAAAATGATCGTGTCTGGTACAATCATCGATGAAGGGGCTTCGATGAGTATCCTTTCCTCAACTGCTTGGAAAGCTCTTGGTTCACCATCGTTTTTGCCTAAAAAACAAAATTTATCGAGCTTCAACAAAGGAACCAATCGACCATTAGGGATCCTTCCAAAGTTCCCTATAACTTTGAGAATGAAAACCATTTATGTAAACCTGATGGTAGTCCAAGGTCCACTAGATTACAATATACTCCTTGGACGTGATTATATATATAGCATGGAAGCCATTGTCTCCACATTCTTTCGAGTGATGTGTTTTCCACATGAAGGCAGACTGGTACAGCTTGTTGACCAACTTTCATTTCCTGGTTCAAACATAGCTATAAATCAACCATCATCCCTAAATGGTCAATTCACATCAACAATGTCTCTTCCATCTTCATCTCATCCACCTAATTACCGCGAGTAGTTCAGTAAGTGTGATGAAGATTAAGAGGCATGCACCCTAGTCTGCTTCGGCAAGCGAACCCAGAGGAAAAGAGATATTTTCTTGAAAGGTCATAATACTTAGACCGAATAACATTCCCATATAGGTTATGTGATCATTTTGACGCGATTATTTCCTTTGTATGATTGTGAATGGAAGCTCACAGCATTCACCTTCGTACGTTATGTGATTGGAAGCTCACAACAATCACCTTTGTCTATTTCAATGGACATCGCAAAGGAAGAGTTTTTGTCTCCCAACAAAAACGATCCTGCCTAACCGCAAGGACTTCCATTTGATAACCTGGAAACTATCCTTTTACTGAAAGACCTGGGGGCATGCAAACCTTTGCATGCAAGTGAAAAGCGACCTTTGATTTTCTTAGTTTGTAGGTTCTTAACCCTTTAACCTCATAGCTCGATCGTTTCTAGCTTACATAAAAAGGTCATGAACACATGTTATAGTAGTGATCAAGCTCATTAAAAAATGAATCTACCAAGAGACATTATCAAAATACTGGTAAGAGAAATGTTCCCGCAAGGTTCAAGCTTGTTAGAAAATCAACCCGCACTAAGCACATGTTGGCACAAGGTTCAAGCTCATTAAAAAATAAACCCGCCTCTGGTAAATAACCTTTTGTGATCGCTTTGCTATCTGCCCTTTTTGAACTTTGGTTGTGTTCCTTCCATCACCTCCATTTCATTCAGCCGACCATATGCTTCCACTTGATTGTTTACCCTTTTGAGGAACATCTGCGATGAGTGATTCTGATTGCCACCCTCTTCACACTGCCATGTTTTGAGAAGTTCCAAACTTACCTAGAACCAGCTGCTACCCAGAAACATCACTCGTTCCTAAAAAACAAGCCTCTTTTAAACTCTTTTTAGACTCGTTAAATATAAAAAGATCGTCGAGCTATTAGCCTTCCCAGCTCGTTAAAGTAAGGGGAACACTATCCCTCTCATATATTTTAATCTTTTTGGACTTGAGGGATTATTAAATAAAAAGATCGAGTGCTTGTCTTTGTCAACTCGTTAAAACTATCGAAAAGTCATCCCTTTTGTATTATTTTACATTTTTTCGGACTTAAGGGATTATGCCACAAAAAAGGACTGTTGGAGTCTCCTTTTCGTCCGTTTTCAAACTCTCTAAACAAGAAAAGGACCGAGTTATCTTTGTCGTTAAACTCGTTAAAACAATAGCGACAAACTTGTCCACCCAGACAAGAATGAGTCTCACTGATGCTAGGCTCGCTAAACACAAAGCGACAGGTTTGCCCGAAGGGAAAACTATAGACCAAGCATATGTTATCCTCCTCAAGCTTGTCAAAAATAAAGAGGTACTAGTCAACAATGACTAGGGAAAAATGGGAAGAAAACTTGAAGAACTCTATTGGTAGCAAGTCGCTCTTGAACATGACACTTTCACTCCATCACTGTGATTGAGTTGGATTGGGTTTCTGTTCACCGTCAGCATTGGTCTGCCATGCCATCCATGGGGTTAACGCTACCATTTCATATCAACGTTGCCAATATGTTCAAGAGAAGTCATTCAAAGAATTCACCATCCAGCAAATGCCTCATCCACTGCATTACATCCACGCTTCATTTTTCATGACCGCCATTCTTGAACCTCATATCATCAGATCATTTTCACCTCCACAAAAATCATTTGCTCCGTTTCACGTCGTAGATGTGGGATACATCAAGGCCCTCTTACGACAGGTCACTTCTTGTTGACATCAGCTCATTATCCAAGAAGTTGACTTAGAAACAACCCTTTCAGTACTTTGAAGCTTGCATGCCTCAATGGCAAGTTTCTCACTTCCAGCAACAAGTTTACATCAATGACCTTCGACCGAAAGACTTTGCGTGGTGTTCGACATCAGCTCATATATTCACACCACGTGAATTGTACTATAGTACCTTGAGGGTCATCATCATTATCGGTGATTCCTTTCGCGTCTATTAACAGCTTACATCCTTGGCTGGTAATCAGGCGATGTCATTTCATGTTCGACTTCAGAACATCTTTTCACATGGATTGACTTGTACATCGGGCGAAGATTGTACGAGTTTTGAAGACCTCAGATCTATTTTCATCCATCCAGGCTGTGATATATTCAGGAAAATAAAGACATCAATTGTAAACAAAAGCTGCACAGAAGTCATCTAACCAAGGAAGATGACTCTTCATGCGAAGAATCACAAGTCTGCAACAACAGACAATTGTCTGTCCTATGTACATGAAAATGAATTTATAAAGTTGAGCATGGGAATGCCTGCCTCAGCTAGATCATGAAAATATATGATGATAATGTATTGTATTGTATTTTATACAGGTCACCTTCCAGTTTGAATACCTCGGATCCTCATGAATAAATCATTTCACCCGACATCAAAAGATTTACGACCTCATGCTTTAGGGGGCATCTGTTATAGACATATTTGGGCACTACAACCCCAAACTCATATGTCCATAAACTAAGGACTCCTTAAGTCCCTAAAAGTGTTGCTTCATACCCTAAAGGATCATGGTCAACTAATTACATCATTTCCCAGAAGTTCCACCTGAAAAGCTACTCAGAACTGGCCAAAACTGGACCATACAGGTTGCTCCATGGACAAGGTACGATGCATACTGACTGCCTAACTGGCCAGGTGTGATGCATACTGAAATTTCCTTCTGTGTGGTGTGATGAGAGAGAATAGATAAATGGCAGAGACAGTTTGCAAGGTGGATGATCATGGAATCTTCCAGAAACTTCTCCTGTGACACTTGCCTCTCTGAATTCGCCCAGGGATGAGTAAGAGATCATGAAATCTCCAAGTGGAACCAAGAACTATCAGTGGAATGACACTAATCAAAAACCCAGAGCTGACTCACACCCTTGCAATACATCTATAAATGGATCACTCATCTGAGAGATCTAGGGGCTGGAATTTTGTATTTGGTAAGGAAGTGTTGTTGGTTTACTGAAAAAAGACATTACATTGTTGGGTGATTTTCTTGTTCATGAGGTGAAGAGGGCTTCTACAACTGGGAGGATGATGCCGGATCAAACAGCTGGGTTGTACTCTCTTACATTACAATTAATAAAGTTCTTTGAGTTTTCCTCCATATGATCTTGTATTTGTGAATCTTATTGTTTATGAATGCAATTGTATGGTCAATGTGTTTCTGATTCCATATTGTCTATGATGTTATAGATAGAGATGCTTTGATATTTTGTTGTTACTTTGACTCTACAGGTACTCTTTGAAGCGGGACAAGTAGGAGAGGAGTGGCAGATTCTATCAAGGAAAGGAGAAAGTCAAGCTAGGATCAAAGTGAAAGATCCAGGTTGGTCTTATGTTCTTCTCTTCCATCTATCAAACTTAAAGGAACTCTTGAAAATCTTTCATTGTTTGTTTCTAAGATAGCTACCCATCTTAGTGGGACTAGCAGTTTGAATCGACACTAGTTTTCCCTGAAACAAGAACTGCACTAGTGTGGTGGGAAGGCAAGACACACGCTGATTTGAAGAAGCACGGTAAAATTCTTTCTGCCTGGAATGAATTTGTTTCTGCCATTAAAAAACAATTATATCCACTAGCTTATATTCAACAAGCAATGATGAGTTTGCAAACTCTTCGCCAATTAAAGGGCCAAAGTGTACAAAGTTATACACAAGAATTTAGAAAAAAAGCTTTAACTCTAGGCATATCTCTAGACTCACCTGAAACATTGCTGAAGTATATAGGTGGTCTACATAGCTATTTGAAGCACACCATTCTCATGTTTAACCCCACTAGCCTAGATGATGTATCAGTTCAGGCTACACATCTAGAGGCTAGGGGAAAGAATGTGAACCCAGAGATTGGGGGATCATCAAAACCCTTTGCAAGCAAGAATAGGGAAAAGAAGAAGTTGAAATGGAAGGAGAGGAAGGCAAACACTATACAGAAAGAAAAACCTTCATGCACTCACTGCAAGAAGGATGGATACGATGATGAACACTGCTGTTCTTTGCATCCGGAGCTGAAACCCAAGAAGTTCGGTGGTAAGAAGAAGAAGACTACTACTGCTATTCAGAAAGACTTGGGGTCAGAATCAGGTGATGAAACAAAAGTCACAGCCACAGGTATAAAAGGTAAAAGTTCTGAAGCATCTACAAGTAATTATGCACAATCTATTGATAATGAAGATAATGAGAGGAAAAGACATGAGATTTTTCGTATTAGAGTTATTTCCAAGCACCAAAAGATTGATACTTTATTTGATAGTGGATCACAAGTAAACTTGATTTATGAAATAATTGTAAAGAAGTTGGGCTTACTAACAACACCTCACAAGAAGCCATATCCATTAGGTTGGGTATGTGATAAAGCAAAGCTACAAGTGACTAGACAATCTAAACTTAGGTTTGCTATCGGGTCAACATTTATAGATGAGGTTGAGTTAGATATAGTTCCCTTGGATATAGGTGGTATTGTTTTAGGAAGTCCTTACTTGTATGATAGAAAAGTCATTTTCTATAGAGCTGAAAATAAGTATCAACTCACTAAAGATGGAATAGAATATATTATAAGAGCTCATAAACTCAAAAATAACTATTCTCTCATAAACTAAGGGTAGATGAAAAGAATTGTAAATTCATGCAAGCAATTTTTATTAATGGTTTTAAAGGAAAAGAACCCTGATAAAACCGATGCATTTGAAGGTTGTGATACTAAACAAAAAGCTGATTTAGTTAAAGTTGTTTCAGAATATGATATCCTATTTCAAGAACCTAAAGGTCTACCACCCAAAAGGGAAATAGTACATGATATTCATTTGCAGCAAGATGCTCCATTGCCTAACATCGGAATGTACAGGTTGTATGCTTTAGAGAATGCAGAGATCAAGAAGTAGGTACAAGAGTTGCTCGATAAGGGGTTCATAATACCAAGCACATCACCATGTGGATCTCCAATCATACTGGTGAGAAGAAAGATGGTTCATGGAGGATGTGCATTAATTACAGAGCACTGAATAAAATAACGATCAAGAATCATTATCCTCTTCCTCGCATTGATGATCTATTAGATTAGCTAAAAGAAGCAATTTACTTTTCCAAGTTGGACTTGCATAGTGGCTATCATCAGGTCAAAGTTGCAGAACAAGATGCATGGAAGACTGCTTTCAAGACAAAGCAAGGGCTATATGAATGGCTGGTTATGCCTTTTGTCTTAACTAATGCTCCTGCCACTTTCATGAGAGTTATGAATGATGTACTCTAACCTTTTATTGATGATTTTGTAATTGTATATTTAGATGACATTCTTGCTTTCAGTAAAACATGGGAAGAACATTTGAAGCATGTAAAGCAGACTTTAGATGTTTTGAAAAGAAAAAATCTCTATGTGAAGTTATCAAAATGTGAATTTGGCAAAACATATTTAAATTATTTGGGCCATATTGTAGGGGGTGGTGAATTGAAGATAGATCCCTCCAAGGTTGAAGTCATTGTGAACTGGCCTAAACCCAAATCTACTACATAAATTAGGAGTTTTCTAGGAGCAGCACAATATTGGAGAAAGTTTATTACTAACTTTTCCTTGATTTCAGCTCCCTTACATGCTTTAACAGGATTGAACAAGGTGTTTCAGTGGGGAGGCAAACAACAGAAAGCCTTTGACACCTTAAAAGAAAAAATTAGTACAACACCAGTACTAGCACTGCCAGATCTTCAACGACCATTTGAGATTGAAACAGATGCCAGTGACTATGCCATGGGAGCAGTGTTGATGCAACACGGTAAACCCATATGCTATCATTCTCAGACATTTAATTCTGCGGTAGTTAATTACCCCACATATGATGAAGAATTGTATGCTTTAGTACAGAGTGTGAAATAGTGGAAAAATTACCTAATGGGAAAAGAAACAATTATACATACATGTCATCAACCACTTCAATATTTTCACTCACAAACTAAATTGCAACAATCAAGACACTATAGGTGGATGGGTTTTCTACAACAGTTTCATCTTGTCATCAGATATAAGAAGGGCATACACAATAAGGTTGCAGATATGTTATCTAGACCAATCATAAATGCATCTAATATACTTAAGCATAACTCAGTAATGCATGAAAGCTACATTAAACAATATGCTCAAGATGTAGATTTTAAAGATGTATATGCAACTTTAAGTCATGGAAAACAAGTAGAAGAATTGGATTATTATGTTAAGGACCAACTCTTGTATCATTTGGGAAAGTTATGCATTCCACAAACTAAAAGAGTTAACATAATTTGAGAAGCACATACTTCTCTTATATTAGGTCATTTTGGTGTAAGTAAAACAATTGCACAGCTGCAAAGGTTCTGTTATTGGCCAAGAATGCATGAAATAGTTTCTAGATATATTAAAGGGTGTACTATGTGTGCTAAAAGCAAGCCTAGTAATAGAAAATTAGGCTTGTACACCCCACTTCCAGTTCCTTCTCGTCCTTGGGAAAGCGTTTCCATGGACTTTGTTGGGGGATTGCCAAAATCTAGAAAAGGTCATGATTATTTATATGTTATTGTGGACAGGTTCAACAAAATGTGTATTTTAATACCTTGTAACAAGCAGATTACAGCTGAACAAATGACGAAGTTGTTCTTTCAGCATGTATGGGTTCATTTTGGGTTACCCACTTCCATTGTATCTGATCGAGATTCCCGATTTGTTGGTAAGTTTTGGTCAAGTCTTTGGGAATTGATGGACACCAAATTGAAGAAGAGCACAACATTTTATCCACAAACAGATGGCCAAACAGAGGTGGTCAACAGGAAAGTGATCCAGTTGCTCAAGGGCAGTTGCAGCAAGCATCCGAAGCTTTTGGATGAACATTTGTGTTATGTGCAACATGCTTACAATCGTGCCAAGCACTCTTCGACTCAGAGATCTCCTTTTGAGACTTGTTTTGGTTTTACACGAAAGTCTCCATAGCAGTTGATGGACATAGTGATGTGGACAAAGCAACCAAGTTCATTGAACAGATCCAAGAAATTCACCAGGCAGTGCTGGAACAGCTGGAAAGAAGCCAAGCCAAGTACAAGGCAAGGCATGACAAGCATTGAATGGAGCATAGCTTCCAAGTTTGTGATCAAGTCTGGCTGTACATCAGCAAAGACAGAATGCAAGGTGAAGGTAAGAAGCTGAAGCCAATAAGGTATGGGCCTTTCAAGATCCTTGAGAAGATTGGTGAAAACGCTATTTTCTAGCTTATATGCATATCTATTCAGTCATCAATGTAGAGAACTTGAGACTATATGAACCTTCATTGGTTGAAGATCCCAAAGAGCAAAGTCAGTTTCCTTCTAGTGATGATATGTTGCCCGAATATCTCAATGAGTTGCAGGAAGACACAGTTCTGAACAGAAAGGTGAGAACTACACGTAGAGGGGATATTGAGTACCTCAAAATTAGACTCAAAGGTTCAAAACCAAGTAGTGCACAATGGATAGAAATTGGACAAGTGAGGAAGTTGTACCCTCACTTAATCGATGCTTAAAAACCAACTTTTGGTGGTCCAAAAGCTTTTCAGTAGGAAGGAGTGATCCAAAATGGATCCTAAAAACCCTCTAAGTCTTCAAATATCAAAAACTATCACGAAGGAAAAACCTTCACAAAAGGCGGATTACACTATCAGGAGAGAAAAAACATGAAAAATGGCCAAAAACAGAGTCTATCAGAGGCAGCTTTATGGGAAGTGCGATAGTGATTAGCGCAATTAAACAAGGACCATCAATCAAGCATGCAGATCAACGGTCTAGCTTCAACCGTGCTATCGCATCGCTCATATATATATATATATATATATATATATATATATATATATATATAAGGACTTAACCGCGGCCCGAAGGATCAGCGATATCGCAATATCGCATCGCAACATTATAAGGGGTGATGCCAAAGAGGCCAGCGACCATGCGATGCGCTGATAGCCGATAAGGCCGATCGGCGCAATCGACGATCGAAAGCCAAACAGGGAGATGCGACATGCGATATGGCTGGACCCGAAAGGGTTATGAATGCGATATTAAAATATTTGAAGTCTGGAATGAAGCCATTTTGTCGAGATTTTCTTTGTATTTGGGATTTTCATAATAAACCCAAATACAAAGGAACTCGTGACCGAGCGACTTGCGATAGCGATACAAAGGCAGACTCGATGGATTTTAGGGCAGATTTAATAACATTTCAGGTCCGATAAAAGGCATTTTTATGGATTTTATAGCGTTTTACGCATATTTCTCTGTGTAAACAGAGAAGGATTGTTTTGAGATTTTTAACGCGCCAGTGGTCCCTTCCATTACAAGACAGGTGGCCACCATCTCTGAAGACATTTAACAGTGATTGTTTAACGCTCAGAGGGTATTTGAGTGGACAGAGCCCGGGAGCTAGAGAGCCCAAAGGGGAAAACGGACAAACAAACGCCGATTGGCTTAAAAGCCACTGAATGACAGAAACAGGGGCAGGTAGTGCTGAGATAGAGTGAACACAGAGACAGAGAGTGAGAGGGAGAGTCTACGTACTCAAAGAGACTTGAGGGATTCAAGTAAACTCCTATTTTTTTGTATCTGTCGTGTTGAGACTCAATTTGAGCTCACATTTTGTAAAACTCTTCTCTTGAAGACATAATGGAGAGGTCACCACTGAAGGCTGGACCAGAAGACATAGCCCAGGAGTTTTGGGTGAACTCCTTGATTATTTGGCTATGTTATGTGTGTATGTCTATTATGTTGCTTTAACTACTCATTGTCTATATTATTCACAATCTTTTCGATCCGTTGAACTAAGTGATATAGGAAAATCCATGCACATGAGTCTGTAATACCTTAAAACTAATCTAAGATCTCATTTTCACATCAGACCTATTATTTGATTCTAGCTTAAGGAGATCTTCCATAGATGGTTTGTTTGTGCCTTGACCCGCTCTCTCGGGCTAGAGTAATTGTTTGCGTCCGCACTTAGAATTTACCTGCACCACAAATTGCCAACTCCATTAGGGATCCAAATACTTCTGTTTGATTGTTTGTAATTTCATGGTTTTGTTTGAACTTTTCTAGTATCACCATTTCCCTTTAGTCATGTCTGCTTTGCCTGGTTTACTACTCTGGGTCTGAAATTTACAGTAGCAAGTTTGGTCTCGGCCTTAGAAAATTTGTATTTTTTCCTTGCATCCTCGGTCAACACATTTATTTTCTTGATAATCACATCAATCAGCATGAATTGCTTAGAAAAAGTCGCGCTGACCCCCTTCTGGCGCTTGTTGTCAGTTAGGCAGTCGCACTGATGCCTGTAGGTAAATATTAGGGTTTGCCCTAGATCTCGACTAGTGTGTCTTGCTCTCTTGATTTCTACCTCTAAGCTTGTTTAGGATGTGTTCTCCCTAACTAGAAAGATTCTTTTGGTTTGGTTAAAGTGCTTGTTGATTTGCCTTCTTTTTACTTGATTTCTTGAGTCCTTGGATGGTTGGTGGCCCTAGGGCATCTAGGTTGTCATCCATTCAACTAATTGTGAACTCAGTGAGTCAAGTGGTTGGTGAATTTACTCCTTGCATTTTGTTTGTAGTCCTCTTGTTGCTTTGATCTCCATCACACAAGTTTGAAAGGTTTCGTTTGCTTAAGCGTCTCTTTTCCAGCATAGATCACATTGCTTGTCTTGTTTTTGGTAGAGTCATTGCATCATTGGTTCGAAAGAAAATCTCTTTTGTGTCTTTTCATTTGCTTGAGGATTGATTGTCTCAAAAAAAATTTCATTGAAATTTTTTATGAAAGCTTCATTTTTTCATTTCATGAAAAGTACATAATTCTAGTTTGTTGCATCAATATGTTACGTTAGTTAGCGTCATTGAAGACTAGAGTTGCATTTTCATTTGGAAAGAAAAAATAATTCTCTTTACTTATGAAAGGACTGCTTGAAGTGCACTTATTAGGAAAATAGGAATTGGAAAGAGTTTTTCATTAGTTTATTTTCAAAAAGTAAAGTAGTGAAAAAATCAATTTTCTTTTAGTTGCTTGATTGTTTGCATTTGATTGTGTTTTCTACTCTCTCTAGTGTAAACAATTCATCGAATTGAAAGAGTCTTGTCTCATTTAGCAGCATCTATGATTTTTCGAGTCACATTGCTAAGGCTTGAAAAACCGAGACATAATTCAAGATAAACTTTAAAATGAACTCAATTAACCTAAGGCACATTTGAAACCTAACCATCACATCTAGAAGGTCTAGGATAGAGACGTGCTCTGACGTCTTTAAACCTAGTGACTATTGTTAGCTTCGGCACTAGACATTGCTAGTACAGACTTGTGCTCCCCGTACCGTTGTGTATATAAAGGGAGACCCCATTAGGTTACAATCCTTTATCCATAGGAAGCCCAGTCTGCCGCCTTGTAAACATGATACACTGAACACAACATTCGGGGAGATTCACTGCCCATACTTCTCGGTTCGCCAGGAGGTATTCTGCAGTTCACGGTTCCTTGGTAATCCCTTTTACCTAGATCATCCTGAGTAGTCATTTGATCTTTTTTACTCATTAAACTTAAATTATCATCTGAGCACTTGTCCTTTCGAGCTCGTTTCAAATAGAAAGTGATAGATTCATCTTTGTTTCTTTCTCCACTCTTAAAACTTTAAAGAGCACCAGTTTGTTTATGCATCTTAAAAAATTGTTGCCCATGGTCTCACAACATCCCTGTTAGTCTTTTCTATACAAAATCGTGAGTATTCCTTAAAGTACATTTTAAAGCCTTGAAATTTATCTCTCTTTTCTTGTTATTTGAGACGAATTCATCGTGGCTGAACCATCTAGTTCACCTAGTTCCTCTTCCTCTCCTCCGTCTGAAAGATTGTTTGAGGAGCCATTTCCTAAATTACCACAGTCACTTGAGTACCAAGGTGTTGAACTCGAAATTGTTCTGAGCGTTCAACCTTTTTCATCTCATCCTCCACCTCCCTTAGATACTAGGTCACTTTCTCATATTGGCCCAGATTCTTTGGACAATCTTGTCCAGACTCCTGAGAGTTTGCCAACTATTGAAGGTCAGCTTGAACTGGTTGTTTATCCTCCAAATCCTATGTTTGATCCTGTTGTGATATCACCGCACCGACCGTACAGTCCATACGATCAGTCGGGTATTCCTTTGGAATTATCCTCTCGAACATCTTTAATTGTTCTTCATCACTTGTTTCCACACATGGAATTTGAAGGCGAAATTCCATTTTCCTCTCTGGGTCACTTGGAGGTCTCCACTCCACACACTGTCGAAGAGGAAGAATATCCTTTTCCACCTGAAGGTTTCCCCTACACAGGAAGCATTCCCATCAGTGTTTATTGAGATTTGCCACCTAATTATGTGACTTTAGCACAGTTGGTCTCAGGTACACCTAGTGCCTCATCGCTTTATCATAACCCTGTTTGGGCATCTGGCACTATGCCTACCACAGGTTTGTTCATTCAGAACCCGACCTCCCAACAGATGGTGATTTCTGCAGTTACTTCAGTCCTGGTGTGACCCACCGTTCCGAATCCTCTTGTCTCGTCGGTTCAAGTAACCCATTCGGTTCAACCGACGATCTCGAGTCATGTCTCTCTCAGTTCGTCAATCCCTCCAGTAAGTGGACAGGTTGTGCCACCTGGGGGGAAGAATCTGAATATTTCTATGGTGTCAGGCACAACCAACATGAGTGGCTCACAAGCTCACATGGTTGGGATGAACCAGCCTTCCTCTAGTGCTATTCAACACCCTGTTGGTCCTGCTGGATCAAGCAATGTCTAGTACCAACAGGTCCAAAATCCCGTTGGTCCGTCTGGGTCAAGAAATTTCCAGTATCTACAACCTTATGAGGCTCAGGTTTAGTACCAAACTTCTTATGTTCCATATGGTTCCTAAGGAATGGTAAATCCATCTTATGTCCTTCACCCTAGACAGTATGTTCAGCCTGGGCAGTCCACCATTCTCGGTGGCTATGGCCAAATACAATTCGGAAATTTTCAAGGTATCAATCCGAGAACTGTTCAAGTACCCTTGCAGCAGCAAGGACAACCTCTGCAGCAATACAAAAAACCTTTGTTGCAGCAAGGGCCATCCATGCAGCAGTAGGGGCAGGTGATGCCGCAGCAAGGACAACTACAACAGCCGCAGGGTCAACCGTTGCAATAGTTGCAACAAACCCTGAAGTCGTATATGCAGTATGTTCAACAAACCTCCAAGCTTGTGTCTTTGCAAAGCCAACCTCTGCAGCTGTAGGGACAACCTTTGCAGCTACAAGGTTAACCCTTGTAGCAGCATGGTCAACTCATGCAAAAACAAACCTTATACTCATGTCAATAGGGGCAACGCTTGCAAGGACAAGGTCAGGGTCAAAACTTGCAGCAGCATGCCCAAAATCCTAATGGCCAAGGGCAATAGGGTCAGAATCCTTTTGTCCAAGAGAAGTAGGTCTTAAATCCTTATGTCTAGGGGCAAAAGGTTAAGAACCCGTATGACCAAGGATAGCAGGTACAACATCCATATGTCCAAGGTCAACAGGCTCAACAACCTTTTAACCCATATGTTGCTTATCAACAACCTATGGCTGGATAGTTTCAAGGATTTCAAGGTCAAAATCCACCCTATGGGTAAGGTAACCTACAGTGGGGGCAAAATAAAATGCCCTATGGAAAAAACCCTCCACTATGGGGACAAAATCCTTACCAGAAGGGATGGGCTCCTATTGTTGGACCCGCTTATCGACCTCTAATGCCTTTTAATACTCAATTGTTGTTCTTGGTTACACTAGAGTTGCCAGATGTGTATCGACTCATGAATGATCCAATTATTCATTCACCATACTAGCCTTTGGTCCCTTCCAAGATTCCAAGTGATTGTTCGAAGTTTGAAGGAAAAGCAAAAGAGGATCCATAAGCCCATGTGATGACATATCACCTCTAGTTCTCCTTGAATTCTTACGTTGATGATTCCATTTTTCTTTGTCTTTTCCAATGAGCTCTTACTGGTGCTGCAGCCAAGTGGTATATCGAGCTACCTCAGAATACCTATCATGACTTTAACACTCTCACCATGGCCTTTCTCACACATTTCCAATTGCTAGTTCGCTATGAAACTGACACCCATCTGCTAACGTTGCTCAAGCAAGACACTGCAACCCACATCTCTGATCATATTCATGAATGGAGGCATAGGCATTACCTGATTATGTTCGAGATTGCTGATCAGTTGTTGAATGAATGGTTCCCCAAATCCTTCGTCAAAAAAATTGCTGAGGACATAGCTATGGGAGGATGTGTCACTGAGGAACAAGCCATCGTGCGTGCCCAGTATCTAGACCTTGTCTATTCATAGTCTGACATGTTATATGATGTGTTACCTGATGTGCTGAGACCATCATCTGATATGATGATATCTAAGTCTCCTGCTACACCTCCTATTGATGGAGTAATTGGTTCAATGACATAGACCCCTGCAAAATATTCGTCCAAACAGAAGTCGGTCTCCAACACTCCTTCCAATGAGTCTTCTCGTAATCTGCCTGGCCCTGGTAAAACCTCAGAGATCCACGTTGTTCAGTCTACCACAGCGGAAAAATCCTCGAAAGGTAAGAAGAAAGGAAAAGGCAAGAGTAAAGCCAATGCCCCGAAACAAGGTCCTCTTAAGTCATCTTCTGGTGATGCTTTTCAACGAAAGCCTAAGTATCTGTGCCTCATTTTTGAGGAGGATCACTATACTAGGATTGTCCCATACGATCCGAAGCCAGATGTTTTCTCAAAGGGACCCCAGCTATCCTAAAAGAGTCATTTCCATCCCAGCAAACCCAAATGGTAGACCAGCCTCAATCGTTTGCTTCCTCAGGTTCACAAGTATTCATGATGAGCATGCCCATCAATGTGACTACTAGATCAAAAGATTATCAAACTCCTACCTAGACAGTGTTGGATACCTATAGTAATAGGTTTCATATTTCATGATTGGCAAGAGAAAAGCCAAATATGCTCTGCTTTGGTATCCCAAAGATCCCATATTTCCTAGAAAGCAAGAGCTGGGTAAAGTGTTTCAAGTATTGAGGACCTTATTTCAATTTTTGTGGATGATTCAACAGTTTAATCTGGATCATGCCATGTTTCAATTTTGAGTTGTAGAATAGAGAAAGATGTCTGTCCAAACAGCTTAATCTTGGCAGACAAGTAGTTCAGGTAGAGAAGCAAAGGTTCCCAAAAGTTTAATCTGGGACCTTGGAAGACATAAGGGTAGAAGTAGATAGAGAAAAAGAGGAAAAAGCCAAAGAAAAGAAAAGGCAATTGAGGGTTGCAAGTTCAAGTGCCCCTCCAAGAAGAAACAAAAAATGCTAGGCAAAATAGTTGGGTAGGCAGTTGTGGTTGCAGAAAGAATAAGATCACCATTACACAACTATCAATAGGTCTCTTGCCAAGGCAATTAATCTATCAGCAAGCAAAGTGGTGAAGTCCATGAAATTACAGCAAAGAGCATCACTAACTTCCTCTCTTTCCCTCTCTACTCCATCACTAACACCCCCTTTCTAAATTCTCCTCCTTCATTCATATTAACTCCTAATTCTACTATATAACCTCCCTTATCTTACCCCACCCCTAATATTATTAACACTAAGGTGTATAAAACCCCAAATCTTATGTATATTCCCTCCCCTAGGCATAATAGCCGTGTATTTTTCAAAAGGGGCCAAATGGCATCTGGCCACTTTGGTGAACCTATTCCACCCTTTTTCCCCTTTGCTGCAAGTCAATTTGCCTTCAAATCACCTCTGCATTGCTAAAACCCACTTTCCAAACCCATTTTTCCTATAAAACCTTTGCAAAGGTCAAATGCCCGCCTCTGGCACGTTTCCCAATCCTACCGCATTGTGGTTCAATCAAAACATTTGCAAAAACCCACATAAAACCCACAAATTTTAATTTTTCCGCCCGCAATATCAATGGCGCTTGTTTCCCCTCCGCCAGCCGTCGGATCAAGCCCATCAGATCCGACGGCCTACAGCAATATCGGAGTGCCTCCCGTGGCCGCACGTTAACTTCCGGGGAAGTGACGTTGCGCCTCGTCATGCCTCCTCCACGCGTCGGGCGCTAAACCATCTCGGAGCCCGCTCTGACATCCTCCGCGCCGTACCTTAACCGCCCCGGGAAACCGCAACGGTTAAGGCCTTAACCGTGACCGCCGCACGTTAACCGCCACCTACCCGCCGCTAATTCGCCGCCACGTTTGCCTGCCCGTACCCGCTTATGTTATTGGCCCACCTCACTGCTGACTGGACTGCCACCTCGCCGAACCTTTGACCAGTCGCCCACTGCCACGTCGCCCGATGACGTCAGCTGACGTCACCTCACCATGACCCACCAATGACGTCATGCTGACGTCAGCAGAAAAAAGCGCCAAATGGTAAAATGACCCATATTTACCAATTTTTCCCGTGTTTTTACCATTTTCACTGTGTTTTTTACTGAGCGCTCTGCTTGACCGTTTGAACTCGAATTTTCGCCAACCAGCCGATTAGCCCGGGCGACCTCCTCAAAAAGCACCTGTGCACCCGTGTTTCAACCTCTGCTCGTCGAATTACAGGTATTTAGACCATTTCGCCCTCCATACGACCTTCATTAAGCTCAAAATTTCTCACAGGGATAATAGAACCATAAAAACTATATTTATACCGTTCATTCCCCTTCATTCCTCCAGCATTGTCATTGTGAGGGCCAAGAAACACTGGCAGAGCTCTAGAAACCTGCAATTCCCATTAAACCTCTGTAATTCTGCGTTTTCCCGGCAGAATTGCTAATAGACATAATTCACCCGGTTATAGAGTTCAATTACACCGCAGAGAGGTTCTATCACTAGACTCCAGTAGTATTTCAATTGCTACTGAGAGAATTCCCCTTGAATACTCAAAACCTCAACTGTTTCCACAGAAGACTGTCTCCAGACTGTGTTTTCACCATTCCACCTGTCTATTTGCAATTCTGGTAACTTGAACAGCTATGGAGACCCCTATTGCACTGAACATTAAGCCCATCAATGCACCTCACCAAGAACTAGCATGGAAAGCCCTGGGGGACATGGACTACCAAATGCTGGATTGGTTTCCCATGGGAACCAAGTATAATGTGTTAATGCTGAATGAACTAAGAGCCCAGCACCTCAGTGGAGCAGATATCTTGGGGATTTGGGAGTCAAATTTGCCCATATACAACCTTCCCCAAGTCAATCCAATGCCAGAGCTCATTTACAGCTGCCAGGAATGCTATGACCCCAGCCAAAGGGCAGTCATAAGCCCCACAGGCCTAGTCCTGTTCCACATCACCCCAGAGAGCATAAACCAGATGCTGCACTTCAGTACAGCCAAGAAATTGACCCCTCTGTCCATGCAGAATCTGATTAACACAGGGATCAAGCTGTCCAGTGACCAGATTATCAAAATTAACCAACTGTTTGTCACACCAAGCTCAGAAACAGTCAGAACCCCTCCTATTAGGTACCGTTATCTGAATGAGTTGGTCAGAATGCTGGTGGATCTGATTAGCTATGTCCTAGGGTTCAGGGGGCTGGAAGATGTAGATGAAAGTCTAATGGCAATGCTGTCCATGTTTGCCCCTGGTAAGCCTCCAGCTGTGCAGTATGACTATGCAACTTACATAGCAGAGAAAATCCATGATCAGTTCATGAATTTGAAAAGGGAGAGACTGTTCAGGTACTCCTCCTATATATATCATTTATTCCTTTTCTATCAGCCAGCTACCTTCTCTGTTCCTTTGAGGCCACTCAATGCCCAAGGAAGCCCAAGATCAGTTGTTTTCTGGACCTCTGTGTTTCATTTTACCTCAGTATCACCCTATATATACTGTGAGTTCATTGATTTATTTGTTCATCCGGCCCTAACAGTTCTGCAAGGCTCTCCTCCTCCTAGATTAACCGATGAAATGAGGAGGATTCTACATCTGAACAAATCTTACAATATTGGCAACTGGTACTTCTACCAGAACCACACAGTCATTAGGATATATGGCTGTGAAATGAACCCATTTAGGTTGCCAAGGTATGTCCCCATGAGGCTTTTTGCCTTGGAGTATTTCAGGCAGTTTGGGAACTCAGATTACCTTCATTTTCAGAGTAGGAACAAGAAGTCACAACTGAAGGTAAGAAGCCAGCTAGGTTCCTTCCTGTATAACAAGAAAGAGGAAGGATGGAAAGAGGCACACAGCATGCTGGAAGGCCTCAGATTGCAGACCAGTTTTGAGTGGATTCCTTATGACCCCAATCATACTATCTCCCTCAGGAGAATTAGATACAGACTGGGCAACTATGCACATAAAAGACAACCTGAAATAGAAAAGTATGCCAATGCACTAGATTGGGAAGAGGGTACACTAGTAGAACAAGTCACTGAGGTAGAATTACTTGAGAAAGAAGCTAGGAATGTGCAAAAAGAAGCTGACTTGGAAACTTGTGGACAGGTGCCCCTCTCCTACAGAAGGCAAATCGGAACAGCTGCTAGATCTTCAGCAGCACAGCAGCAAACCACTGAGAAGACATCCCAGGCAGCAAGCAAAGACAAAGGTAAACAGGTGGAACAGCCACCTGTATTGACAGAGGAACAAGTTGACACCTTGCTACAACAGCAAGAAGAAATGGAACAGCAAGAACTGGGACAGCAACAAGAAAAAGCACAGTCCAGTGAACAGCAGCCCTTGCAGCAGGAAAAGGGGACAGATTTACCCAGTAACACTGAACAGCAGCCTCAAACAGAGGTGCCTCCCAGGACAGACACCAATGTAGACACCTCAGTCCTCCAAACACCACAGAAGGAGGATGTGACTAGGAAAAGGGAGAGAGAGACCCCCCACACCTCATCCTTCATCAGAGGAGAGAAGAGACAAAGACTGAATGACTCCCAAGAGGAGGACATAGCAGTAAAGCAAGCCATGGGCATGGGCCCACCCAGTGGAGAACTTTCGGCCAGCTCATCTCAGCGAGGACATGACATGACTATGGGAGGAGAGGTCAGCTCCTCCGGTCAAACCAGAAAAGGACAGTCAAGTATAAAACAGCAATTCATTGACATCAAGAGGAGGAGTGATCCAATAAAAGTGCAGCTGTACGATCACTTGTTGAACCTAGCTCCTAGCAACCAGCAGAGACTCATGTCTGCTTTCGATGTGAGCGAAGGCAAAATGATAATGAGCCACTTCATGCCTACAACTTTGCAGCCTCAGTCCACCTCAGACTATCTAAGAACCAACATGGAGGTTCTTGCCAAAGACATACACCCCATGGACAAGATTGAACTACATAAGCAGACTGGTGAAATGGTGTATGCCTCCCTGGCAGATGAGACATTAGAGAATTATAAATTAAAGAGCAGCCTGGACAACACAGCTTCTCAGCTGGAGTTAGAAAGGGCTTCATCACAAGCCAAGGACAATAGGATCAAGTCCTTGGAAGAGGTAATCATAGAGATAGGGCATGACCCTAAAGATGTCAAAGGCATCCAAGAGCTCCTGAAGATAAGGGATGCAGACATGGCAGCCCTAAGAAAGAAAATCAAACTCCCGGCCACCATCCATCCACAGACAGATGAAGTTGCCCAGCAAAGGCAAGAGAAAGATGCTACAGATCTGCTGGTGTCCTTATACAAAGAGCTGGTCAGGACTCAGGACCAGCTAGGACAAACTGAAGCTGCAAAGGCAGCACTACAGGAAACACTGAAGCAAAGAGAAGAGGGCCAACCCTCCCAGCCTCCTCCTGTCATAATAAATCTTGAGGAAACCCCTCCAAAGATTACTCCTCCTCCTCAGCAAACAGAAACTACAGCACCATCCACAGCAGCAACAACTACAACATCAGAACAGGCTGCCAGCTTAGACATGCAAAAGCTGCAAGCTGAGATCCAAGCCATGGAATCTCAAATCAAAGAGCTGGATGAGCTTAAGAAAACCTTGACTAAGGTAAATGAAAGGTTTGACAAGAGCAAGCAGAATGAGGCAGCCAAAGACAGAGAGGTAAAAGCTCTTAAGAGGAGAATTGCTGAACTGGAGAAGGAGCTTGCATTAGAAAAGGTGACAGCTGAAATGAAAGCAGTGCTGTGGAGCAATATTGGGCGGTCCATTGCCAAACAGTGGCAATATATTGAGACCATGGATGAGCAAATGGTGCTCATCACCAAAGCAAACAGAGAAATACAGAGAGCCAGGGCAAGCCTTGGACACATGCCAGAAGCTGCTACAAGGATAATCAACACTCTGAACTATAAGACTAGCTCTCAATTAGCTGTCATGGGAATCACTAACAGGACAGAAGCAATTGCTGTAGCAAAGAGAGTCATTACATTAAGGAACTTAGTTGGAACATTGGAAAGGAGGACCCAGGATATGCAAACTGAAATCAATAGATTCCTGGAAAAATTCGTGACACTGCAGAACAGAGGCCTCCCCAGCATCCTAAGCAGTGTAGGAAGACTGCTCACCCTGGACAATTATAATAAGAGGATTGATGCACATGCAGTGGCAGAGATTGCACAACCACCCAGCACTTCAGCAGAGCCAGGGCCAGCCACAGGGCAGAGTATGTATGACAGGGTGGAGAACCTGTTTTTCCTAATGAATGAAGTTGACCATCTGTTTGATACACCACCTAACTTCTTCAAATTTACAGAAGCAGATGAAACTCTGGGTGCAATCCTAGCACACCAGCTGCCCACACAGGATGCCTGGAGAAATTTGACACAAACAGTTCTGTCAGGCCAGAATCAGTAGCGCTATTTCTACAGGCAAATAAGCATACATGCGCAGGCACAGTTTTGAGGAAAGATATATACAGGGAAGAGGCAGAGGCTGAGCCAACTCAGCAGGACCATTGACTCACCACAAGCAACAGTCACAATCACAGGTGACAAGTCCAAGGCACAGCGTACAAAGCATTAAAGACAGATTTTCCAGCATTTACTCAGAATATTTCGACCGACTTAGCTGTCTCCAAAGGCTAAAATATCTTCTG
The DNA here is from genome assembly GCA_031772625.1 of Pinus tabuliformis. Lineage (NCBI taxonomy): Eukaryota > Viridiplantae > Streptophyta > Pinopsida > Pinales > Pinaceae > Pinus > Pinus tabuliformis. The sequence continues at coordinate 1,333,204,866 of CM062804.1, read as the reverse complement.
ACAGAGCATTAAAATGCCTGTACTCTGTAATCAATGCTGCATTAAATTGTGGCCATAATATCTTAAGTAGTTGGTAAGAAAGTAAAATCTGAGATAACTCATGACTCAGATATTTTGTAAATGACCGCAAGTATATATTGACCCTTCACAGCAGTTGAAGGGGTTGTTGCAATTTTCTTTTGAAGAGCTCTTGCTCGTTGTAATATTTTCAGAGAAGTAATACAAAGGAAGAATGGAATTTCCAAGGCTTGGTGTTCTTTGATGTATTGTGGTGAAAGATGAATGTTACAGGATTCCAGGGTGTTGCATAAAACAGCAAGTATTCTCAAATCTCTTTGTTATATGTTTTTGAGTCTTTTGTTCTCTTTTGTTGTTCAAATGCATTACACTTGATAGCAAGGTGAAAGGATAGTCCCAGGATTTAACCATGTTTACCCTGGACTCAAACTGAGCTATTATACATGTTTTCCTCAGATACAGTGACAGAATTGTAATTCTTAATTGCTGCATTTCAAAACTGTGTCTTTTACTGTGACATGCATTCTCAGGGATTCAATTTTTGCCCCTGAGACCTCTGTCTTTCTCCTCTTAAAGTTGTCTGTTGGAAATATATAAACAATAAGTGAAAATTCTTAAATGCTTTCACTGTTCGTGTTACCTGTTTCCAGTCATTTAATCAAAAATCTGTTCTATTAAGCACTCAAATGGCCCTGTAAGTTCCATCTTTTATCTCAAAGTTTCAAACACATATAGCCACAGACTCCATTGCCCAATGGTACTCAACCTCTCTGAAAACTACATCAATAGAATCTAAAAGGAGTTTCATCAACCAAAAGATAAACAAAAACTAGTGCATAACAGCTAGCCTAAAACCCTATCACAAACAGTTACAAATCATAAAGAGAGAGCCCTCTCTGATCATAGTTTGGCTAGAAACAGTGATCAAAAGATTGGTTAGTGGTTACCCCGGCCGTATTCCCTTGGGAGTCATAGGGAACAACCTGGGTGTTAACATAAATGGCGACTCCGCTGGGGACTTAAGATTTTTCCAATTACTATCTATTTTCAAAAGCTACCATCAAGCCTGAAACTAGCCAAGAGGCCTTAGGACTGTTTCTGTAAACACAGGGACAGCTTTAGGGAAGAGCTAACTAGGGAATCTTCATCTTAGCTTTGAGAAATATATAGTCATTCCAGAATTCTTACCTAGTCCTTGTACATACAAAACTTTCTGTATAAAGTTCTAAAGAATACTTAGAAGCTGGCTCCCAAAAGAAACCCAAGGCACACTAGGGCAAACCCTGACCCTAATCAACCCATCATCGTCGATAACCCAAATATCATACCAAAGAACATAAGGAGACAGCAAAAGCAGGAGAAGCTTGCTGATTCAGATATAAGTGTAGACCAACCTATCCTCATTCCAACTCCTTGTAAAGTCCTTTTCCGTTCCACACCTAATTCCCCTAGTTCATCATCAACACCTCAAAGCCCTCCTCTCCCATCTTCACCATCTGCACATACTCTTTCAATCAGTCTCCCGCTTGTTACCCCTGTTATACCTGTGATCCCAGCCGTCCCATTTGTTCCTATTAACCCTATAAATCCCATAAACATGGCTAACAGATATGCACCTCTGCAGATACCAGCCAATGCTCCAGCTCTACCCCAAGACTACCAAACTAGACTCTCATTTTTTGACTCCCATGGCCCTTTGACAGCCATCCAGCATGCTAAAAAGATGCAAGACCACTTTGAGACCTATGAAATAGATGATGACAGTGTTAGGATGAGAATTTTTGTTCAAAGCTTAACTGGGGATGTCAGAACTTGGTTTAGATCCTTAAATGCAAATTCCATTGCAACCCCTGAAGTTCTATACCAGGAATTTACCAACAGATGGGAGAAAAAGAGAGATCCGCACCATATACTTGGTGAATATAACACTATTAGAAGGGGTCCCCAAGAAACGGTTTTGGAGTATTGTGCTAGGTTCAACAACATATACAATGCTATCCCCCAGAACTTAAGGCCCCCTCCTGATTTGGCCCTTTATAACTTCCCTGATGGTTTTGATTCTGATATGGCCTATCAGTTGAGAGAAAGAGACCCTCCAACCCTTGCAGAAGCCCAAAGAGTTGCAGTCACTGTAGAGGCCAACCTAATTGCCAAAAGAAACAGGGCAAAGCTGGAAAAGAAGGTTGGTTTCAAAGAAGAGCCCTCAGGTTTTGATCAAAAGTTGGATGCAATACTAAACAGCATGAAAAGACTAGGTGAAAGAGTGGAATCAGTTGAAAGAAAGTCATCATGGGAGGCACCACAAAACAATCCTCCTAGAAACCCAAATTTTAGGAGAACACAGAACCCCAATATAGGGAAGACAGGTGCTGACCAAGATATCAGACCCCCTTTTCAAGAAAATTATGCAGAAACTTCCTCAGCTAATCAGCTCAATGAAGATCCTGACATCAACTTAATAGGTCTGGATGGTAAAAGCCATGTTTTCTTAACACAAGAAGACCATGAGGAGGATGAAAGCAAAACATTCCAAACACAATCAGGAGAATCTTTTGACTTTAAACAAGGGTATGATACTGCTGTCTATGAAGTCCATAAACAATACAAACTAAGAAGTCGGACTGTAAATGCAAATCAGCCTGAGAAGGTAAAGGAGAAACAGCAATCTAAAGAAACCTTAGTCACTGAACCTGATGACAAAACAAGCTTGCCTGCAAAGGAAGTAGTGGTTGAGGAGGTCACTGAACTACTGTCCACACCACAACAGCCCACGGCAACCTCATCCTCCCACCCAAATCCGAACATTACCCCTCAAGTCATGGGCATGAGGGGCAGGTTCCAAAATCAAGATGAAATCCAACAAGAAGATTCGATGAACAGAGAAAGGACTGCTATCCGTGACTCTAAAATTCAGGTGGATAAACCCTTTGACCTAGGAACAGAGATTGGCAAGTTAAAGATAGCAATTCCCCTTTCAGAGCTAGCCAAGCATGACATATATAAGCAACAGATCAAAAAATCCCTTCAGCTCACCAACAACAAAGATGATGTAAATGTGCTAGATGACACTCCAGAATTACTGTTTGGCCCAGAGGTAGATGGAAAAACAGTAGTCACAGGGGTTTTACCTTTTTATGTCAGCTTGCATGTTCATGATAAAATACTGCATAATGCAATGTTTGACTCAGGTGCCTCTCACAACCTTATGCCAAAAGCTGTCATGGAAAGATTAAACTTGGATATAACAAGACCATACAAAGACCTGTTTTCTTTTGATTCTAGTCAAGTCAAATGCTTGGGCCTAATAAAGGATTTATGTGTGTCCTTGGTTCAATTTCCCAACAAAACCATTTTAATGGATGTTGTTGTTGCTGATATCCCACCCAAATATGGGATGCTCTTATCAAGATCATGGGGAGCCAAGCTCCAAGGCTCCCTGCAATTAGACATGTCATATGCAACCATCTCTGTCTTTGGACAACCAAAGAGACTTTATAGGGAAACACTCATGAAATATATGGTCAGCAGTGAAGAAAAGCCTCAAAATTTTCCAATATATGCTGTCCATTCGGACATAGACTCCTTCATCCTTTTCAATGACAGCACAAGTTCCTTAAGCAATGACATTAAGACCGAAACACCCATACAAGAACAAAACATCGATCAAACAAGTGGCACCTGCCAAATTTCAATCAGCCCAACAATACCCATTAACCCTCCTCTAGTTGTCAAAGATTGTCAAACAAATGATGAAATTATCCTAGGAGACAAATGGGAAAAGAAACCTCAACTCATGCTCACATTGCCATCCCATGAAAAGAATTTAAGATCCCCTGACCAGCAAGATAGTCTGTGGGTCCTAGAGTTTGATGGCTCAGTTAACAAGTTAGGGGCAGGAGCTGGAGTATGGATACATAACAAACAGAAAGCCTGTGCACAAGGCCGGGCTTATAGATTGAACTTTAAATGCACTAACAACATGGCAGAATATGAGGCTCTGCTACTAGGCCTCAAGATTGCAAAATCATTACAAGCACATAGCCTCTCAATCATGGGGGACTCTGATCTAGTAATTCAACAAGTAAAAGGGGATTTTGTCACCAATGACAAAAGATTAAGGTCCTATAGGTCTGCTGTAATTGAAATACTAGAAACTTTCTCCGAGTTTGTTATCACAAAGATTCCAAGGGGCCACAATCTCCATGCTCACAGCTTGGCAACATTTGCCAGCACCTTCAAATTCCCACTACAACCCAACAATTGTTTCACAGCAGAAGTCAAATATAGGCCTTCTATTCCAAACAATGTCAAAGAGTGGCAAGTATTTGAGAATGATAGGCAAATAAACAACTTTTTAACCTTGCAACAAGAGTTTACAGGATTAAATATTGACCTTGAGACAGCAAGTCAATCTCAAATAGTTGATGGAGCAAGTCAATCACAATTACAGTTTCAACAGTCTGCCCACCCAATGTCACCTAGGACAGCAAAACAACTACTCAGTCCAACCATTTTCAACAAAGAAAACATTCAGCAAATTCACCAAATTGACTGTGAAGAGCTGAGCAACGCTGAAGATGAAATCATACAACTCAAAGACAATCTTCTTCCAGCAGGCCTTACCCCACTAGAGGACATTTTTGACTCAAATGATGTCCCCAGGAAACCAAAGATGCAGCCATTAGATGCAACAATTGAAGAATGTAACATTGGTACCACTGACAAGCCTAAAATAATAAAGCTATCTGCTGCTTTGCCCCCTGATCAAAAACCCAAATATGTTGATCTCTTTAAAGAGTTCCAAGATGTCTTTGCCTGGGGTTATGAAGACTTGAAGTCTTATGATACCTCTGTTATCCAGCACACCATTCCCCTCAAGCCTAATCAAAAACCATTCAAACAGAAATTGAGAAGAATCAATCCTGTCCTTCTTCCTTCCATTGAAAAGGAATTACAAAAAATGTTCAAAGCTGGTATCATAGCACCAATCAGATTTTCTGAGTGGATTTCAAATTTGGTCCCTACAAGAAAGAAAACTGGTGAGATTAGACTTTGTGTAGACTTAAGGAATTTGAACCTAGTGTCACTCAAAGACAACTACCCCTTACCCAAAATGGACCACATCCTTCAAAGAGTAGTAGGAGCCTCAAGAATATCATTGTTGGATGGCTTCTCAGGTTTCAATCAAATCCTGGTACACCCTGATGATCAAGACAAGACTGCATTTACTACCCCATGGGGTACTTTCAAGTATGTGAAGATGCCCTTTGGATTGAAAAATGCAGGGGCAACATTTCAGAGAGCAATGGACATTGCTTTTGCAAAGGAAATTCATGATTTCTTGGTCATTTACTTAGATGATCTTACACCCTTTTCAAAATCTGACCAAGAACACTTGAAACATCTGAGACAAATCTTCATAACATGCAGGAAATATGGTATTTCCTTAAACCCCAAGAAGTCTTTATTTGGCTTAGAAGAAGGGAAACTTCTAGGACACATCATTTCGAAAGATGGCATAAGAATTGATCCAGATAGGATACAAGCTATCCTACAAATGCCTCACCCAAGGAATGTCAAAGAGCTGCAAGGATTCTTGGGAAAAATCAACTTTTTGAGAAGGTTTATCCCAAATTTAGCAGAGTTAATCAGATTATTAAACAATATGCTAAAGAAAGATTCAAAGGTCAAATGGACTGTTGAAGCAAAACAAGCTTTTGAAAGTATAAAATTGGCCTTGACTCAAACCCCAGTGTTAACTAACCCTCAGTTTGACAGAGACTTCATCATTTTCTCCTTTGCCTCCCAACACACTATTGCTGCTGTTTTATTACAGAAAGATGACCAAGGGAATGAAAAGCCCATTGCTTTTTTCAGCAGAGCTCTTAGAGATGCCCCCCTAAAGTACCAAATAATGGAGAAACAAGCCTATGCCTTAATCAAAGCTATCAAAGACTTTAGGATTTACATCCTTTACTCCCATGTTGTAGCTTATGTACCAAGTCCTATTGTCAAAGACATTCTCACACAAGAAAACTTAGAGGGAAGGAGAGGAAAATGGATTGCAAACATACTTGAATTTGACATTGAAATAAAGCCTACAAAGTTGATAAAAGGGCAAGGTTTGGCCAAGTTAATGACAGAAGCAAATTTCCAAGCTTTAGATATCAACCAAATGGACAGTGAAACAGAGCTGGCGACTCCAAAGATCAATGTAGCCTTTGAACAATCTCCATGGTACTCTGATATCTGTTATGTGTTACAAAACCTGTGTGCTCCCCCAGGACTGTCCAGAACTAAGTCTAGGTTCCTAAAAATGAAAACATCTAAATTTTGTGTGATAGATGAGAATCTACTCTGGAAAAACCATGAAGGTATTTTGCTGCACTGTCTTCTTGAGAGTGAAACTGACAATATCATGCAAGAATTCCATGCTGGAGACTGTGGTGGACATCTGTACTGGAAGTCCACTGTGGACAAGATATTAAGGGCTGGTTATTACTGGCCCACTATGTTCTCTGATATGAAGAAATTCACAACATCATGCCACAAGTGCCAACTGTTTGAAGGCAAAAGACAGTTGCTGCCACTCCCTTTGAGGCCCATTGCAACAGAGAGACCTTTTCAACAATGGGGCTTGGATTTCATTGGAGAAATCCACCCCTCGTCTTCAGGGCAACACAGATGGATTCTAACAGCAACAGACTACTTCACCAAGTGGATTGAAGCTGCCCCATGCAGACAAGCAAATGATTCAGTAATCATTCAATTTTTGGAGAACAATATACTGGCTAGATTTGGCTGCCCAGACAAGATAATAACAGACAATGCTGCTGCCTTCAGATCCAAGAAGATGGTCAATTTTTGCCATAAATTTCACATTACTTTGGGCCATTCTACAGCTTACTATCCTCAAGGAAATGGTCTTGCTGAATCATCAAACAAAAGCCTGATAAACATCATAAAGAAAGTGCTGGAAGAGAACAAAAAGAACTGGCATAAGAAACTAGTAAATGCTTTATGGGCAGACAGATTAACCACCAAAAGATCAATTGGGACCAGCCCATATGAGTTAGTCTATGGATTAGAGGCCAGATTTCCTTCATCACTAGGAGTGCCAGTTATGAAACTTCTACAAGAAAGCCAAGCAGAGCCAAATGACATGCAAAGAAGGATTAACCAGATAATTTGTCTACAGCAGACTAGAGAACAAGTTTTCAGCAGAGTGCAGATACTACAAGAGAAACTGAAAAAGGCCTTTGACAGAAGAACTAAAGCTGAAGATTTCAATGTAGGGGACAAAGTTTTAAAGTGGGATGCAAGAAGAGAAGAGAAAGGAAAACATGGGAAGTTTGATTCTTTATGGAAAGGACCATTTGCTGTCCAAGCAGTACAAGGTAATAACACCTACTTCCTAAAAAGCTTGACTGTAACTGAACTGGATGAAGGTCCTGTCAATGGCAGGATGCTGAAGCACTATTTTGACTGTTCACTATGATAGAAATTCAGAGGTTCATTGTATATATGCAATTGTACATATTATTTTTGATTTAAATTATATAAAGAGGTTTTCCCAAATGCTGCACCTAGCAGCAACAGGCAGATAGAATCAGAGGTTCTCCAAGAAAGAAACACACTATTTTGACAGATTATATGCAGCAGATTTTAAAGACAAAGATGGGCAGTCAAGCAACAAGGCAATCTGACCTGCTGTTCTTGGTCTTTCAAAAGAAAAACCATCCCCATGTGGAGCCACTGTTGGATACCTATAGTAATAGGTTTCATATTTCATGATTGGCAAGAGAAAAGCCAAATATGCTCTGCTTTGGTATCCCAAAGATCCCATATTTCCTAGAAAGCAAGAGCTGGGTAAAGTGTTTCAAGTATTGAGGACCTTATTTCAATTTTTGTGGATGATTCAACAGTTTAATCTGGATCATGCCATGTTTCAATTTTGAGTTGTAGAATAGAGAAAGAGGTCTGTCCAAACAGCTTAATCTTGGCAGACAAGTAGTTCAGGTAGAGAAGCAAAGGTTCCCAAAAGTTTAATCTGGGACCTTGGAAGACATAAGGGTAGAAGTAGATAGAGAAAAAGAGGAAAAAGCCAAAGAAAAGAAAAGGCAATTGAGGGTTGCAAGTTCAAGTGCCCCTCCAAGAAGAAACAAAAAATGCTAGGCAAAATAGTTGGGTAGGCAGTTGTGGTTGCAGAAAGAATAAGATCACCATTACACAACTATCAATAGGTCTCTTGCCAAGGGAATTAATCTATCAGCAAGCAAAGTGGTGAAGTCCATGAAATTACAGCAAAGAGCATCACTAACTTCCTCTCTTTCCCTCTCTACTCCATCACTAACACCCCCTTTCTAAATTCCCCTCCTTCATTCATATTAACTCCTAATTCTACTATATAACCTCCCTTATCTTACCCCACCCCTAATATTATTAACACTAAGGTGTATAAAACCCCAAATCTTATGTATATTCCCTCCCCTAGGCATAATAGCCGTGTATTTTTCAAAAGGGGCCAAATGGCATCTGGCCACTTTGGTGAACCTATTCCACCCTTTTTCCCCTTTGCTGCAAGTCAATTTGCCTTCAAATCACCTCTGCATTGCTAAAACCCACTTTCCAAACCCATTTTTCCTATAAAACCTTTGCAAAGGTCAAATGCCCGCCTCTGGCACGTTTCCCAATCCTACCGCATTGTGGTTCAATCAAAACATTTGCAAAAACCCACATAAAACCCACAAATTTTAATTTTTCCGCCCGCAATATCAATGGCGCTTGTTTCCCCTCCGCCAGCCGTCGGATCAAGCCCATCAGATCCGACGGCCTACAGCAATATCGGAGCGCCTCCCGTGGCCGCACGTTAACTTCCGGGGAAGTGACGTTGCGCCTCGTCACGCCTCCTCCACGCGTCGGGCGCTAAACCATCTCGGAGCCCGCTCTGACATCCTCCGCGCCGTACCTTAACCGCCCCGGGAAACCGCAACGGTTAAGGCCTTAACCGTGACCGCCGCACGTTAACCGCCACCTACCCGCCGCTAATTCGCCGCCACGTTTGCCTGCCCGTACCCGCTTATGTTATTGGCCCACCTCACTGCTGACTGGACTGCCACCTCGCCGAACCTTTGACCAGTCGCCCACTGCCACGTCGCCCGATGACGTCAGCTGACGTCACCTCACCATGACCCACCAATGACGTCATGCTGACGTCAGCAGAAAAAAGCGCCAAATGGTAAAATGACCCATATTTACCAATTTTTCCCGTGTTTTTACCATTTTCACTGTGTTTTTTACTGAGCGCTCTGCTTGACCGTTTGAACTCGAATTTTCGCCAACCAGCCGATTAGCCCGGGCGACCTCCTCAAAAAGCACCTGTGCACCCGTGTTTCAACCTCTGCTCGTCGAATTACAGGTATTTAGACCATTTCGCCCTCCATACGACCTTCATTAAGCTCAAAATTTCTCACAGGGATAATAGAACCATAAAAACTATATTTATACCGTTCATTCCCCTTCATTCCTCCAGCATTGTCATTGTGAGGGCCAAGAAACACTGGCAGAGCTCTAGAAACCTGCAATTCCCATTAAACCTCTGTAATTCTGCGTTTTCCCGGCAGAATTGCTAATAGACATAATTCACCCGGTTATAGAGTTCAATTACACCGCAGAGAGGTTCTATCACTAGACTCCAGTAGTATTTCAATTGCTACTGAGAGAATTCCCCTTGAATACTCAAAACCTCAACTGTTTCCACAGAAGACTGTCTCCAGACTGTGTTTTCACCATTCCACCTGTCTATTTGCAATTCTGGTAACTTGAACAGCTATGGAGACCCCTATTGCACTGAACATTAAGCCCATCAATGCACCTCACCAAGAACTAGCATGGAAAGCCCTGGGGGACATGGACTACCAAATGCTGGATTGGTTTCCCATGGGAACCAAGTATAATGTGTTAATGCTGAATGAACTAAGAGCCCAGCACCTCAGTGGAGCAGATATCTTGGGGATTTGGGAGTCAAATTTGCCCATATACAACCTTCCCCAAGTCAATCCAATGCCAGAGCTCATTTACAGCTGCCAGGAATGCTATGACCCCAGCCAAAGGGCAGTCATAAGCCCCACAGGCCTAGTCCTGTTCCACATCACCCCAGAGAGCATAAACCAGATGCTGCACTTCAGTACAGCCAAGAAATTGACCCCTCTGTCCATGCAGAATCTGATTAACACAGGGATCAAGCTGTCCAGTGACCAGATTATCAAAATTAACCAACTGTTTGTCACACCAAGCTCAGAAACAGTCAGAACCCCTCCTATTGGGTACCGTTATCTGAATGAGTTGGTCAGAATGCTGGTGGATCTGATTAGCTATGTCCTAGGGTTCAGGGGGCTGGAAGATGTAGATGAAAGTCTAATGGCAATGCTGTCCATGTTTGCCCCTGGTAAGCCTCCAGCTGTGCAGTATGACTATGCAACTTACATAGCAGAGAAAATCCATGATCAGTTCATGAATTTGAAAGGGAGAGACTGTTCAGGTACTCCTCCTATATATATCATTTATTCCTTTTCTATCAGCCAGCTACCTTCTCTGTTCCTTTGAGGCCACTCAATGCCCAAGGAAGCCCAAGATCAGTTGTTTTCTGGACCTCTGTGTTTCATTTTACCTCAGTATCACCCTATACATACTGTGAGTTCATTGATTTATTTGTTCATCCGGCCCTAACAGTTCTGCAAGGCTCTCCTCCTCCTAGATTAACCGATGAAATGAGGAGGATTCTACATTTGAACAAATCTTACAATATTGGCAACTGGTACTTCTACCAGAACCACACAGTCATTAGGATATATGGCTGTGAAATGAACCCATTTAGGTTGCCAAGGTATGTCCCCATGAGGCTTTTTGCCTTGGAGTATTTCAGGCAGTTTGGGAACTCAGATTACCTTCATTTTCAGAGTAGGAACAAGAAGTCACAACTGAAGGTAAGAAGCCAGCTAGGTTCCTTCCTGTATAACAAGAAAGAGGAAGGATGGAAAGAGGCACACAGCATGCTGGAAGGCCTCAGATTGCAGACCAGTTTTGAGTGGATTCCTTATGACCCCAATCATACTATCTCCCTCAGGAGAATTAGATACAGACTGGGCAACTATGCACATAAAAGACAACCTGAAATAGAAAAGTATGCCAATGCACTAGATTGGGAAGAGGGTACACTAGTAGAACAAGTCACTGAGGTAGAATTACTTGAGAAAGAAGCTAGGAATGTGCAAAAAGAAGCTGACTTGGAAACTTGTGGACAGGTGCCCCTCTCCTACAGAAGGCAAATCGGAACAGCTGCTAGATCTTCAGCAGCACAGCAGCAAACCACTGAGAAGACATCCCAGGCAGCAAGCAAAGACAAAGGTAAACAGGTGGAACAGCCACCTGTATTGACAGAGGAACAAGTTGACACCTTGCTACAACAGCAAGAAGAAATGGAACAGCAAGAACTGGGACAGCAACAAGAAAAAGCACAGTCCAGTGAACAGCAGCCCTTGCAGCAGGAAAAGGGGACAGATTTACCCAGTAACACTGAACAGCAGCCTCAAACAGAGGTGCCTCCCAGGACAGACACCAATGTAGACACCTCAGTCCTCCAAACACCACAGAAGGAGGATGTGACTAGGAAAAGGGAGAGAGAGACCCCCCACACCTCATCCTTCATCAGAGGAGAGAAGAGACAAAGACTGAATGACTCCCAAGAGGAGGACATAGCAGTAAGGCAAGCCATGGGCATGGGCCCACCCAGTGGAGAACTTTCGGCCAGCTCATCTCAGCGAGGACATGACATGACTATGGGAGGAGAGGTCAGCTCCTCCGGTCAAACCAGAAAAGGACAGTCAAGTATAAAACAGCAATTCATTGACATCAAGAGGAGGAGTGATCCAATAAAAGTGCAGCTGTACGATCACTTGTTGAACCTAGCTCCTAGCAACCAGCAGAGACTCATGTCTGCTTTCGATGTGAGCGAAGGCAAAATGATAATGAGCCACTTCATGCCTACAACTTTGCAGCCTCAGTCCACCTCAGACTATCTAAGAACCAACATGGAGGTTCTTGCCAAAGACATACACCCCATGGACAAGATTGAACTACATAAGCAGACTGGTGAAATGGTGTATGCCTCCCTGGCAGATGAGACATTAGAGAATTATAAATTAAAGAGCAGCCTGGACAACACAGCTTCTCAGCTGGAGTTAGAAAGGGCTTCATCACAAGCCAAGGACAATAGGATCAAGTCCTTGGAAGAGGTAATCATAGAGATAGGGCATGACCCTAAAGATGTCAAAGGCATCCAAGAGCTCCTGAAGATAAGGGATGCAGACATGGCAGCCCTAAGAAAGAAAATCAAACTCCCGGCCACCATCCATCCACAGACAGATGAAGTTGCCCAGCAAAGGCAAGAGAAAGATGCTACAGATCTGCTGGTGTCCTTATACAAAGAGCTGGTCAGGACTCAGGACCAGCTAGGACAAACTGAAGCTGCAAAGGCAGCACTACAGGAAACACTGAAGCAAAGAGAAGAGGGCCAACCCTCCCAGCCTCCTCCTGTCATAATAAATCTTGAGGAAACCCCTCCAAAGATTACTCCTCCTCCTCAGCAAACAGAAACTACAGCACCATCCACAGCAGCAACAACTACAACATCAGAACAGGCTGCCAGCTTAGACATGCAAAAGCTGCAAGCTGAGATCCAAGCCATGGAATCTCAAATCAAAGAGCTGGATGAGCTTAAGAAAACCTTGACTAAGGTAAATGAAAGGTTTGACAAGAGCAAGCAGAATGAGGCAGCCAAAGACAGAGAGGTAAAAGCTCTTAAGAGGAGAATTGCTGAACTGGAGAAGGAGCTTGCATTAGAAAAGGTGACAGCTGAAATGAAAGCAGTGCTGTGGAGCAATATTGGGCGGTCCATTGCCAAACAGTGGCAATATATTGAGACCATGGATGAGCAAATGGTGCTCATCACCAAAGCAAACAGAGAAATACAGAGAGCCAGGGCAAGCCTTGGACACATGCCAGAAGCTGCTACAAGGATAATCAACACTCTGAACTATAAGACTAGCTCTCAATTAGCTGTCATGGGAATCACTAACAGGACAGAAGCAATTGCTGTAGCAAAGAGAGTCATTACATTAAGGAACTTAGTTGGAACATTGGAAAGGAGGACCCAGGATATGCAAACTGAAATCAATAGATTCCTGGAAAAATTCGTGACACTGCAGAACAGAGGCCTCCCCAGCATCCTAAGCAGTGTAGGAAGACTGCTCACCCTGGACAATTATAATAAGAGGATTGATGCACATGCAGTGGCAGAGATTGCACAACCACCCAGCACTTCAGCAGAGCCAGGGCCAGCCATAGGGCAGAGTATGTATGACAGGGTGGAGAACCTGTTTTTCCTAATGAATGAAGTTGACCATCTGTTTGATACACCACCTAACTTCTTCAAATTTACAGAAGCAGATGAAACTCTGGGTGCAATCCTAGCACACCAGCTGCCCACATAGGATGCCTGGAGAAATTTGACACAAACAGTTCTGTCAGGCCAGAATCAGTAGCGCTATTTCTACAGGCAAATAAGCATACATGCGCAGGCACAGTTTTGAGGAAAGATATATACAGGGAAGAGGCAGAGGCTGAGCCAACTCAGCAGGACCATTGACTCACCACAAGCAACAGTCACAATCACAGGTGACAAGTCCAAGGCACAGCGTACAAAGCATTAAAGACAGATTTTCCAGCATTTACTCAGAATATTTCGACCGACTTAGCTGTATCCAAAGGCTAAAATATCTTCTGACAGAGCATTAAAATGCCTGTACTCTGTAATCAATGCTGCATTAAATTGTGGCCATAATATCTTAAGTAGTTGGTAAGAAAGTAAAATCTGAGATAACTCATGACTCAGATATTTTGTAAATGACCGCAAGTATATATTGACCCTTCACAGCAGTTGAAGGGGTTGTTGCAATTTTCTTTTGAAGAGCTCTTGCTCGTTGTAATATTTTCAGAGAAGTAATACAAAGGAAGAATGGAATTTCCAAGGCTTGGTGTTCTTTGATGTATTGTGGTGAAAGATGAATGTTACAGGATTCCAGGGTGTTGCATAAAACAGCAAGTATTCTCAAATCTCTTTGTTATATGTTTTTGAGTCTTTTGTTCTCTTTTGTTGTTCAAATGCATTACACTTGATAGCCAGGTGAAAGGATAGTCCCAGGATTTAACCATGTTTACCCTGGACTCAAACTGAGCTATTATACATGTTTTCCTCAGATACAGTGACAGAATTGTAATTCTTAATTGCTGCATTTCAAAACTGTGTCTTTTACTGTGACATGCATTCTCAGGGATTCAATTTTTGCCCCTGAGACCTCTGTCTTTCTCCTCTTAAAGTTGTCTGTTGGAAATATATAAACAATAAGTGAAAATTCTTAAATGCTTTCACTGTTCGTGTTACCTGTTTCCAGTCATTTAATCAAAAATCTGTTCTATTAAGCACTCAAATGGCCCTGTAAGTTCCATCTTTTATCTCAAAGTTTCAAACACATATAGCCACAGACTCCATTGCCCAATGGTACTCAACCTCTCTGAAAACTACATCAATAGAATCTAAAAGGAGTTTCATCAACCAAAAGATAAACAAAAACTAGTGCATAACAGCTAGCCTAAAACCCTATCACAAACAGTTACAAATCATAAAGAGAGAGCCCTCTCTGATCATAGTTTGGCTAGAAACAGTGATCAAAAGATTGGTTAGTGGTTACCCCGGCCGTATTCCCTTGGGAGTCATAGGGAACAACCTGGGTGTTAACAGACAGTAGGGAAAGAAAAAGAAGCTACCCCTTCTTCTTCTACCCTGTCAAGTTCTGGTCCTCTTCATATAGAGTGACCTAACCCTGATTTCGCCATTCGACCACCTTCTCGAGGTGTGCTACGAAAGTCCTCATACAATCCCAATGCTCGCGCCGCTCAGCACTATAATATTGTTTAGGATTTGGCTTAGGTGCCATCAGCTATGTCTGCTCTCGAGGTACTACAAAGCTACCTATCTCAGCGGAAATCATTACTATCGGCTATTGGGGGTATTGATCTTGTTGATTCCAATCTCATATGTTTTGATTTAGAAAACCACGTTCTGTGCCTTCCTCATCAAATTGCCTTTCTCATTCAGGTAACCATCAATGAGAAAACCATTCATAGGACCGCCATCGATGAATGTGCCTCTACCTACATCATGTCAGTTGCTTGTTGGAAGGCAATTAGTTCTCCTACTCTGAACCAGTCCCATAACAATTTGGAAGCTTTTGATGGGCGCGATTCGCAACCATTTGGTGTATTACCCAACCTTGCCATCACTTTGGAGGGCAAGACAATACACGTTGAAGTGGAGATCGTTGACACTAATCTCAATTATAATCTTCTACTCGGATGGATTTGGACCCATGCCATGCATGCTATAGCCTCCTCCCTGTTCCGCATGATTCATTTTCCCCATCAAGGGAAGATAGTCACAGTCGACCAACTGTCCTTCTTTGCCTCTTCCTCCTTAGATGGCAATGTTCCATATGTCAAGCACACCGGTGCTCCTTATGAGAGTGTGGGGGCAGGGCTTTTTAAAGATCCTGCTTTGATGGGAATTTTTCCGCTCCCACCTCCTCATGTTGCCTCTATCAACATGATCTCGGTCAAATCTGATCCTTGGGTCATACCTTCACCAGATCTTGTTGATACATGGGGCAAGGTTATGCCACTAAGTCCAGCCGAAATCAATTATGTGGAAATTGTTTTGGCCTCACCTTTGGTATCCTCTAATCATCCTGTGTCGAGGACATCTCTTAATGCGTATTCTCAATCCCCGTGGCTTGGTGCTTCAGAATCTCCTGAGGCCTTAACCGATACTTTTCTTTCTAACGAGAGTATCATGGAAGTAATGTCTCTGGAGGAAACACCTTGGAACAACACTCATCATCGTTCCTCGTTCCTGCCTAGCCTAGTAGTCATGTCTACTTGTCTCGAGGAGTTATCTTCTTAGTTTCCATGCCGAGCACTTCAGACATCGATCATGACTCATAAAGTTTTGTCGAAAGGAAACATGGGTAACATTACCCAAACGATGCCAATTGATATTTCTGTCAAACTTGGTATCACTGAAAATGTACATATCAGGGTAACTTGTTCTCTAGATGAGATCAAGCTCTATACTCGTCTATTCCAAGAGTTTCAGGACGTGTTTGTATGGTCATACGAAGAAATTCCTGACATTGACCCAAGTATAGTCGTGCACGAAATACCGACTTACCCTCATGCAAAGCCTGTTCGCCAATGGCTTCGCCCAGTGCACCCTAGAAAAGTGGCCACCATCAAGGGTGAAGTTTAAAAACATCTCAAATTTGGATTTATTTATCTAATCCCTCTTACATATTGGGTGTCAAATATTGTACTGGTGACAAAGAAACAAGGCATTATTCGCGTTTGCATCAATTATCGTGATCTCAATCGTGAGTGTCCTAAAGATAACTATCCCACTCCCTTCATTGATCAGATCATTGATGAATGAGCTGGGAGTGAAATCTTTTCCTTTAGGGACATTTTTTCTGGTTACAACCATATTAACATTGTGCTGACTGACCAAGAAAAGACAACCTTTATCTGCCCATGGGGTACTTTCGCGTACAAAAATCTCCCTTTTGGCCTTAAGAATGCTGGGGCTACATTTCAGAGAGTGATGTCTTATGTGTTCCATGACATTTGAAACATCGTTCAACCTTACTTGGATGACCTTCCCGCTCATTCTCGTAAGCTCCATGATCACCCTGATCATATCCGACAAATTTTCCTTTGCTGTAGACACTGCAACATTCGGTTGAATCTGCGTAAATGTGTCTTCTGCGTCGAATCCGAATGACTCCTCATCTTTATTGTCTCTAAGGAAGGCATTCGCCTTGATCTTCTTAAAGTCGAGGCCATAGTTAATTTACCCCCTCCATATTCATTGCATCAACTATAGAGTTTGTACGGAAAAGAAAATTTCCTTCATCGTTTCTTACCAAACTATGTTGAGCTAGCTTCAGGGTTCATTCGGTTGCTCAAGCAAGGATCCCCATTTGTCTGGGATGAGGTCACTAAAAATTCTTTCAATGACTTAAAGACTGTCCTCATCAATGCTCCTTTACTGCATCCCCCGAACTATCATCGCGATTAATTCCTTTATCTAGTTGCAGTCTCTAGTACTATCGCCATGGTATTGGTACAGGATGATGACAAAGGCAATGAACATGTTATTTATTACCTCAGTCGCAATCTCCTCGACACTTAGACGTGTTATGCTCACATCGAGAAGTTGGCTTTGGCTGCCGTACAGGCTATTCAGCGCTTTTGGCACTACATTCTCTTATGCACTACCACTATGATTTCAGAATGCAACCCCATGACGTACATCCTGGCTCATCAGTTGCTGGGGGGAAAATATTCGAAGTGGATTGTTATTCTCCAAGAATTTTATTTGGTGTTCACTACTGCCAAATCTAAGAAATCACTGGTTTTCTCACTTCCTTATGCATCCCTTCCTGTTGGTGCTGATGAGTAGCTCCCAGATGAGACTCTGTTCCTGATTAGCACCCTCGACCCGTGGTGCGGTGATATCATCGTGTATCTCCAGACTTCAACATTCTGGTCTGCATTAACTAAGGATGATCGCTGACGCGTTCGAAATCAATCCCAACCCTACAGTATTATTGGAGATACTTATACCGTGTCAGTGTCGATTCAGTTATTCACCAATGGCTTACTCTCGAGGAGGCTGAGAGAGTTTTGAATGACTACCATTCTTGGGCATGTGGCATTCATATGTCTGGATATGCTACTGCTAAAAAAATCCTTCACGCTGGTTATTTCTGGCCCTCCATCTTCAAGGATTACATCCTTTCTGTTCGCAAGTGTCCTGAATGCCAAATTTACCAGCGGAAGATGCACACCCCACCTCCTCACCTACACCCCGTTATTATCGTCAGTCCTTTTTCCAAATGGGGCATCGACTATATGACCTATAACCCTTTTTCAACTGGGGGGGCATGGGTATAATATCGTTTCTGTGGACTATTTCACCAAATGGGCCAAAGCGATACCTACACACTCTGCAAACAGTAAAACGGTGGCTCAATTTCTATTCAATCATGTTATTTCCAGGTTTGGAGTGCCTCAGGCCATTGTCACCGACCATGGCTCCCATTTTCGAGATTACATGATGGCTGAGCTGACCTCTACGTTGGGCTTGTGCCATGATGGCTCAACCCCATACTACCCTCAGGCCAATGGCCAAGTTGAAGCTGTGAACAAAGTCCTGGTCATGATGCTTCAACGCACCATTGGGATGCACAAGTCAAATTGGCATCTCATGCTCTTTTCAGCTCTGTGGGCTTATTGAACCTCAACCAAGGACACAATTGGATTCACACCATTCTAGCTAGTCTACGGTTTTGGAAGCAACTTTACTGATTGAGTACGAAATTCCATCCCTCAAGCTGGTTGTCAAACTTCTCCTCGAGACCTCACCCCAGGAAGAGCGTCTCTTGTACCTAGAACGACTTGATGAGACTCGCTGTATTACTACTTTGGTGATCGAAGCACAAAAGAAGCGGGTCAAATCCCACTTTGATCAGTCTGTCTCTCCTCGAGCCTTTTCTGAGGGAGATTTAGTTCTTATGTATGATTAGGCTAATGATAAGCTGGGGGCAGGCAAGTTCTAACCCATGTGGAATGGGCCCTACATTGTTAAATGTGTATTACAGAAAGGGGCCTATGAGCTCATTGACTATGAAAGAAATCCCTTAGACAAGCCCCGCAACAGGCTTTATCTCAAAAAGTAATATGCTTAGGTCATATTGCATGGTTACTTTTGTACAATAGTGTGTCATTCATTGTTGCACATTATGGTACTGGAGTCGTGTTTTGGCTCTTTTCTCGACTCGTAAATCTCAGATGAAAAGATCGCAGAGTATTTTTCCCTTTTGATTCGTAAAAGAGAATAAAATGGGGGGCATACTTTCAAGCTCTTTTCTAACTCTTTAAAAACACGAAAAGATTGCTAAGCTCTTATCGTTTTGAACTCATTAAAGGCTGCGAAACGTTGTGCACCCAGTATACGTTTACCCCTTTTTCGGGTTGGGACGCACTATTTACGAAAAATGTACTCCTTGACTGAAATGGTCAAGCGGTTCTCTCAAGTATCATTTTCTACCTTTTCGGGCTCGAGAGACACAAATGTATGAAAAGGGACCATATGGAGTTTTCTTTTCCATGTCTTTTTCAAACTCTCTAAACATGAAAAAGATACCGAGTTACCCCTTTGTCGAACTTGTTAAAACATTAAATGACATTAGATTCATCACCATGACAAACGTGAGCTTCTCCTTCCTGGGGCTTATTAAGCTTACTAGGTCGGATTCATCCGAAGGATGAACTTACAATGCAAGCATATGCTATCCCCTTCAAGCTTGCGATAAAAAATAATTGGGGTACCTGCCGGAAATGGTGGGGGGAAATTGGAAATTTTATTAGTTGTGTCAGTAGCTCACTCTTGAACATGATATTTTATGTTTCATGTCAGGTTGGGATATCCTCCTTTCATCATTGACCTTCCTGGGTTGGTCCGTTCATTTTTTCCTTCCAATTGATCTTTGCCACATCATCATGACCACTGATCCTATGGATCCAAAAGCTGCCAAACTCTGAATCGTGTCACCAATATGTTCAAGAGTCAATCCCTTTGCAGTTACACTTACTCCTGATTCTCTGTATCATCTGAAATCATTTGCATCCCTTTGTCTCGTGTCGATGATGTGGGATACACCATGGCCCTCCTTCAACATGGTTTCTTCCTATCGACTTCAACTCATTATCCAGGAAGCTGGCAAAGAGACTCCCTTCCAGTACTTAGAGCTTGCAAGCCCTAATGGAAAGTTCTTCGCCACTCGATGACAAGTTCACATAATTTTATTTGGATCGGGTGATTTCACAGGTGTTCGACATGAATTCCTTTATTCACATTCCGTGAACTGTGCTGCTAGTACCTTGAGAGCCATTGTCATTATTGGTGGTTTCTCTCGCGCTTGTTAACAGTTCACGTCATTGATCGGTAATCAAGCAACTTCTTAGCATGTTTAACTTCAATACATTCATTCACATGTTAGGATTTATACTTTGATCGGGTCATTTGGAGCACAAGAGCCTAGGCTAAGATTACACAAGTCCAGGTTGTGAGGCAATGTGACATGGTCATGTTAATATACATGTCTCTTTCAGATGGATGGCTGCTACTATACCATGAGTTGTTATATGTGAACCTTCTCATTATTGGGTGGCTGCGACCATACCTTAGTTTTGTTATGATCCTTTCTGATCGATGGCTGCGCCCATGCCTTGGATCCATTTACATGATCATTCTCTGGATGGTTGCGTCCATACCACAATTCATGTATTATTATTCAGAGTTTTCAGTGATGTATATGTATCTATGCTTACTTGCAGGTTTTCCAATGACGGACTCCAATTCCTCGCTTCCACTTGTAAATCATTTCACCCCTCACTCTAACTCGGCCTTCACGCTTTATGGGGCATCTGTTACACAACATTTTGTCATTGTCCCTGTACTCCCCGTCTACGATCCTGGAGGACCTCTACAGTGTACTCGAAATGCTTTCATATCATGAAGAAACTCCAATTGTGTCCCTCTTCATGAGTAGAACAATTACCTTTTACATCATTTCCCAAAAATCTTCTGTTTATCCTAGTTTACAAGACCGACACTAATGGCCTCTGTCCTCCTTGCGCCGATATGCAGGGATTACAACTGTCCCTGCACTGATCGGATCGACTGAGCCCTTTCTCAGTCGCGCCGATCCTCTTTTGGAGAGTTTTTTAAATATGGAGCCCAATCTTCCAACTCTAGAAGCTTCGTAACGGAAGTCTGGTAAATGGTTAGGCCGGATGGAATCGAGGAGGTCAGTTTGGGCTCCTTTCTTCTATTAGGATGGAACTAATCCAAGAGATAAGGCCTTCTCCCATGAGAAGAGGAACCATCTCCCCTCCATCCAAGCTATATAAACCTCTCTTTTTCCCAAGCACAAGCTAGCATTTAGTCCTAATTAAGTTTTGGCTGAAGTTTTTATTTTGGAGTAATCAGCAAATTACCATTTGTAGCTTTCTAGTTTGTGTTTAAGGGAGAATTGTGAGTTTGGTTTAGTGTGAAGACTAAAGGGAAGAGCCTTGATACTACCATTGTTGGGGCTATCCATGAGATGCTAGCATAAGTGTGTGGGAACCCGGATATGTCAGAGGTCTCTTCTTGAACTAATATAGATGCAACTACCGATTGATTTCCTACATGAAACGTTATCTCACATATGTATGGCTTAATGTTTCTTGACCTCTTAAGTAGGCTAAATGAAATTTCAGGTGTTTGAAGGAAGGAAACGAAAGATAGTTGGAGTGAGGAATAAAGATCGTCACCAAGCAGAATAATGTACTAAGAGGTAGGCCCTCTTATTTGATTCTAGATTAAGAAGATCTTCCATAGATTTTTTGTTTGTGGCTAGACTCGCTTTCTTAGGCTATAGGAATTTTTTGTGTCTGCACTTAGAATTTACCTGCACCACAAAGGGAAACCAATGTGATTCATGGAAACTCTTGAAAGAAGCATGGAGAGAAAATAAGTAGCCATATGAAGAAGGTTCCAGATATGTACCAAGAAGGCCACCTTCCATGAAGAAACAAATGACATGAAAAAATAAGAAGGAAAGTGATCAATCAGTTATAAGAAGTATGAAGTCTTGAGGATAAGGAGAAAAGTCTAAGTTTCGGGTCGTAGCGTAGGTAGAGGCTCTATAGTTGAGTGCATAGAGGCCAAGGGTAGAAGTCTACAGCTGAGTGCGCAGACCCCTCCAGCTGTGTGCACAGGGTGGATAGAGTTTGTAATCGTCTGAAGATATCAATAAAGAGAAACATTTTATAAATTCTATGTCTTTGTTTCCTGTTAATGCATATTGTCGTATTGGGTATGAATTTCATTTATAATGCTTATATGATGCGCAAATGTATGTAATTATGTTGGATAATTGAACACAAGTAAGAATATATGTTTACACGGCGCTAACTGTGATTGTTTAATAAGATAAGTAAGACGCTTAAGATAATTTGGGAATCTGCATGCTACACTGCCCTAGCAGCACGAAAGTACCTTAACTGGAGGTTAGGGTTGCACGAAGGCCAATCGTACCCATTCACAGCGGTACTGAAGGGTGGAATAAAGGACTAGACTAACAGGGCCCTAGAACTTAACAACCTGCACGAGAGCAGGAATAGAAGGAATAAACCGACATCATGACCATCTCAGGGTGCAGAAACTTGGTTCCAGCATCCCTCCATACTACTTCAGGTGAGACTTTGTTCTGCGCTGCACAGGCTGATGCTAAAAGGGCCAATAGCGCAAGGATTTGTTTGGCTAACTAACGTTAAACCTGGGTCAGGTCCCACCAAGCCAACAAATGGTTCCATTGCCGGGACCAGAATCTGCATAAGGGATGTGTGATGTCGTATCACTGGAATCCAACTAAGAAAGAGATCAGAGATTGGTTGGATAGGAAGATCCACGAATTCGCGATGTAGGAAAACAGAAATCTGCAACTGATAAAGGAATAGTGGCTGGACATGTACCTATATATAGAAATACATGAGATCTTTTTATGTTCCTTTCCAGTTGAACTATACAAGTGGATACTGAAGCTAGTAGATAGCCAAGGAAGGTGGAGACTTGACGGTCCTATTGTTTGGATCCTGGAGTTAGTACAGAGACTGGAATCCTCTGAGGATAAGATCGCTTGCACTGTCGATCATTAGCACGATCGCATCATAAGAGGATTTGTGACTGAATTCGCGGTCGATACCTCAGTCAGCTACAACAAGGCGGAGCGACACATTTTCAAAGGACTGTGAGGTAAGTACTTGAAGTCTTTGAATACCTAGATTAAGATGTTATTGTGTGAAAAATGGGTTATGCAGCTACCTTGATGTTCGGAGCCATGCAAAGCGAAAAATATTACAGGAACGAAGGAAGAAAGGGTCCTGAATATAGTCCATTGATTTCACCTCCATTAGGTGACAAAGAGGAAGTATCACAGGCTTCTCCGCGAAGTGTTATTCAGCTAATAAGATAAGGATTCCCGTGACTACCACCTCCACCCACACCACCTCTAACTTCACCACCATCACCTGCGACTTTGCCCATACCACCACCACCTCCACCGCAGTTTAGCATGGAAAATTCAATGAAGCTACCTCTATTTAAAGGCTTGGGAAATGAGGACTCGGACCAGTTCTGGTTCGTCGTGAAATCTTTATGGGAAGCTCAGGGTGTCACAGATGATAACATGAAGAAGGCGACACTAGTTAGTGCTTTGCAGGATCGTGCACTAACTTGGTACATCAAGTACTCTAATGATAACCCAAACGCTGGAGTGGCGGACATCCAAACTGCGCTGAATAAAGAATTCAGTATGCCTAAATCTGAGGCACAGTAGATTGTGGGGTTTAAGGAAATTGTGATAAAACTAGGTGAGACACCTTGGGAATTAGATCAAAGATTGAAGTGTAAAATCTGTGAAGCTAATATGAACTTAATGGATGGATAGCACCATGAATGGTTTGCGGCTTCACTCTTGCCACACCTAAGGGTTGCGCTGTCACAACATAAGATAACAATTCAGGCAAAGGCCTTGGAGATTGCAATGAGATTGCATGAAACACCAATGTAGGATCTGAATCTGGGGGTTCAGCAAATCCATGCACAATTGCAAAATCTTTGCATGAAATGCAGAGCTTGAAGCAGGACGTGGCAATTTGACTGGAGGTGCACGAAGAGGTATGGTGCTTGAAATGCAAGGGTCAGGGACATGACAAATACCATTGCCCGGTCTTTGCAAACTATATTGCAAGAGGAGGAGCGATGCCTTTAAGGCCGGAAGCTCAAGCAGGACCAAGCACGGGGCCTGCATTGTGGTGTGCTATATGTCAGGTAGCAAGAAAACATACGACGAATAACTGTCATTTGCTACAGAAGTTTGTACAAACACCACAACAACTGTTCTACAACTTCTGTAGGTCAGTAGGGAATGATGAGCGCAACTGCAGAAGTTATGAATTGATGATGGATAGAACACCTGCCTATAGGGTTTAGGTAGAAACGCAGCCCCTCGAATAGAGCGCAGGGATGGCGCGAACAGGTTTTCATAGGCGCGGATGAGGCTGAGGTGGAGGAGGACCTGACAAAGGTTGAGGATAGCTAATCTGCTACAATTGCAAAGGACCAGGACACTATGCCCATGATTGCATTAACCCAACGTGTCTGTTGTGCAAATATTGCACTCTATTTGATCATGAGACAGAAGACTATCCTACGTTGATAGCAAGGATACGTGACAAAGGGGCGCTACCACCTCAGCCAACTCAGAACCTGCAGATGATGAGGTTTGAGCCTCACAAAGAGGATTTGAATGTGAATATAGTACTCCGAAGTGGAATTGCAATAGGGGATGATAAGTGGAAACAACTCGAAGATAGCGTGTGGGTTTTCAAAGCTCTAACGAAGGAGGTTGAATTTGATTTGGAGTGCAAACGCAAAACGTTCATGGAATCAAAGAAGAGATTTGATGAGGCCTACACCTCAGGGAGCAAGGATAAGCTTGATAAGGAAATGGACCCTTCTAGGATTACAACCTTCCTAGAGACCTGCATGAAGTTGTTGTGCGATAGCAAGGCTATAAAAGGATTACATGAGCTTATAAATAGATGCGCCGGAAACACTCTGGGTGAACCGCATGTCGTACGAAAGATTGGTAAGCATAAAATAAGGACGGGACGAGAGATGAGGTTAACCGCATAGATAGGAGAGTATGAGATGGATCAGGTCATTTTGGACCTGGGGTCAGATACGAACGTCCTACTGAAACAGACTTGGGAACATATGGGAAGACCCGCACTGTAGTGGTCTCCGATTCAGTTAAGGATGGAAAATCAGTAGAAGATCATCCCCATGGGGTGGTTGCAAGGGGTGACTATAGATATGGAAGGTGTGAGCACGCTGGTGTTGATGCCCCGAAAATCGTTGTATCAACATTGGGGGATAACCACCCGGTCCGGACCTTAGTACAGCTCCTTTTCCATTTGGAATGGTGGCTCCGACTAGGGATAATGGGACCAGTTTCCCAGTAAATGGATAAACGGGATAAATGAATGATTGGTTAACTAATCATATGATAGGCGAATAGCTTAATCTATTGATGAAATAAAGGAACTACTACTAATCCCGGGAACTATTGTACTTTTAAAGTGTAGCGCTTGATGATCTATGTTTATAAACAGGCATGTAGATGACTCTATTCAATAAACATGGACTTTTATTCATTCAGAATTACTCTGCTTAAATCGTTAAACAAAGGATTAGCGCAATATTGCTACACTATTTATATCATCGACACATATATGATCAAAGGAAAGGCATACCATAAACATCCAATAGTGGAAGGAATACAGAAATGCTATTAAAACATGTACATATATTCGATAATAGCAAAGGTAATTAAATAACAATTCATATGAAAAGAATGGATTCAGACATAGATAATAGTACCATATGAGCTGCTAAACACTCCCAATATCAATCGCTATCTGAGATTCTTCCTTCAACGCAGAAATACTTTCAAACAAAGACAGTAGTGCACATTTGCATAAAAGCTTCCTTGTCAAAATTAGAATAACTGGTCCAGTTTTATAAAAGAATATGGCTGAAGCACAATAGTGCAACTTCAGTCTTTCAGTCAAGTACAAAACTTTACGACCCTTTCTAAAAACATGAAAGGGTCTATAAATACCTAATTAAGCTAACTATCTATGAAACTGAAATCCTACTTAATTGGTATCAATTGATTTTGATAATATTTTCCTCAGCAATCTGGCAGTCGGCGGCATGAATCATCAAGCAGGCTGTTTGCCTTTAAATCTGAGCTGACTTATCGCAAGCATTGGCTCCACTTCGGGTGGTTTGTTGAGGCGAGTGCTGAGCTGGGCGGCATAGGTGGCATCCTGAATATCGGGGATAATATACCCGATTGCATCTGTAAGGCACTTGAGGGCGGCTCTCTGAGTGTGTGGTTTTACCAAGAAGAACCAATAGGTGTCCCACGTTAAACTGTTAATTCCAGCAATTAATCTTCCCTTTTCCTCTAGATCCGAATAACATGACTGCTCCAATGTTTTCATCGCTGTCAATTTTCTTGGTGTGCATTGGGAAATCATGTTTGACAAGTAGAGAGTGTTATTAACTAATTCCACCAAATTGCTTGAAGTTGATTTGCATCTTGAAACTTCCCTCTCTGCTTTCGTTAACTAGGTGGGTCGCTGGTTCCACTTAGAACCTGTTGTGAAGTGGTTTCCTGTGTGTCTGCTGCTTTAGAAGTTTCAGTGTTCTTGGAACACTCCAGAATACTGATAATAGAATCAAATTTCTACCATTCCTAGAGCAATTTAGGATCGATATGAGTATCCACATTTGTTTCAATGTTGGTCTGTTTTTTCTCTTTAGTCTGGGTCTCCTCCCGCACTTTCTCCTGCTCTTTCTCCTGCTCTTTCTCTTGAGTTCCCTCCTGTGGCTTCTCTTGTTCTTTTGTTGTAACCGGAGGTTCCTTTGACTGTTGCTGTTCAGGCTCGCTTGACGATGTTGTTGGGGTTGTTGCTAATATATCTAGAGGCAAAGTTTGCAACCTCTGTTCTCTAAGTCTGTTAAATTCAATCAACCCTTCATCTTGATATTTCATTCTGGAAAATGCCTTAACCTGCATTATTGACTCAGCTGAAGAGAACAGGTCATCAAACATATCTTCTTTATGATCAAATTTTGACAATTTGGCCTGTTCGAGTGCATTATAGGCGACTTTGTTGGGATCAAATTGCCTATTAGGGAGAGTTGCTAGAGTTAATGATTTCATTTTAGTAGCTTCTTTCTCTGCATGTTTGAGATCATGCAAGGTATAAACACCACATCTCAAAGGAAAAGAGGGCCAACCCTGTTTTTTATTTTTCTTGAGAGTCTGTGTAACACTCTCAGCAATGATCTGGTAAGCTATTTCCCTCGCCAGCAGTTTATCAGGTATGTACAAAGGAAGGACGTGAGGTTCGGCTTGGCTACCGAAAACTCTTATATAAGTGAACTTCTCCTCCCCGAACCATCTTCCTACTGATGTTAAGTCAATTCCGGCTTGGTAGGAAATCTTGGGAGCAGGTTTATCAAAAATAGAATAATGAATAGGTAACATAAAGCCATTGCAGACTTGGTATAAATGGTGCTTATATGAGGATTTCCACAATTTCTGATGGTATATGTGAATCGGCATGGGGTCTTGTGGCGTCCACCTCCAGCCGAGCACAGGAAATTCAGAGTTAAAACATAAGGTGTCTAAAATATAGGCACTGTAATAGAATGGGGGAATTACCCTTTCAGTAACGCGGGTCTTATTTCTAAACTCAAGAACAGCAATTGCTAGTTTATCTGAGAGAATAGTGGCCCAATCCATTATTTCACTGTTGCATGCCGCTTCCATCAAGGGAACCATTTCTATAGTGAAATTAGAAGAGTCGTGCAACCCCCACAATATACACATCATTATTCCAGCATAACAATAAGGAGAACATAGAGAATCAACCGAGTACTTACCGGAAGATTCATGTTTGTGTTTTGCTGGATTTTGTCTCCAATCCCGGATGGGTTCGGATTCCACCTCATTCTCTTTTCGGAATTTCTCCAAAAATGCCTTATTGTACTTCTTCTTTGGCTCAGGCAAATGATACATTTGCCTTAAATCATTGGCCTTTAATGACCCGAAAATCCTCCCGTCTCTGGTGCAGAAGGTTCTATCCATGATCGGGATTTCCTCAATTGCCCATCGCACTACATCTGTATATGGGAGAATTTGCTCCCGAGCTGCTATCCGATGAAGGAAGGAGTCAGCCAGGTCTTTTAAAGTACCATCAGATTTTCGAGTTGAATCTGCAGAAGCTTGTACTATTGTCACTTTAGGTTCTTCGACTTCAATCAAGTTGTAGGTACTTTGCCAAGTAGTTCTGCCGAGACCAGAACATGTAGTATCAGATATCAATCCTTTCTTTTTGTTTGTTGGATCAGCGACGACTTGTCCTGTGGCTGGCGCAACGGAAGTGACCGTGGTTTTCTTAGATTTCTTCCCCATTCTGCTTGAGTTTTCTTCTTTGGATGAATTCTGCACAAAGGTGAAAATGAACGTAACACAGAGAGTTGACAATGAAAACCCAATATGAGAAAGATAAATTAATCAATGCGTGGTGAGGGATTAGCTTTCAAAATGGCTGCGAATACAATCTATGGGAGATTTCAGAACTTATTATTACATTAAATGGCCATTTAAACCTACCAATCCTTTAAATGCCCATCATATCATTAATCGGCTGAATGATTCGTTTAAGCGTTCCTTGGATGTTTTGGCGGTTGAGCGGAGGTAAATCACTCTTCGACAGATCAAGCTTTTAATATGAATTGATCGTAATATCCCTCTGTCTTAACGGCTTTTTGAAATCTTCGCTTTTGGCTTTATTGCAATCGGGCGTCGAGGAAAGCTTAACTTCTTATGTTGGCACCTTTTGAAATCCCCGATCGTCGATGGCGATATCGCATCGCATCGGGAGTATGGGCGCTCTATGAAAATATGGATAACATACCGCCAATCGCTGATAGCGAAATCACATCGCATCGGGATGAATGGCCTGGGGCGCTTTAAGAACATGCATAGAATATTGCCAATAGCATATAGCGATATCGCATCGGCGAAAATCAATGGGTCATCAACTTATGCTCCCTATGTCATTGCAATATGCAATCTTGCGATCGCTTTATCGCAATGATCAAAGATTGATTATTTGTTTTATTATGATCGAAATGGGTTTATCGAAAAGGTTTTCATAATGTTTTTCATTTTGTTTTCGGACCTCTTTGAACAATATAATATTGATACCAATCAAAACGAAAAGGGACCCATTTCATATGATAGTTTTTCTAATGAAATAATGATAAGAAATGGGGGGTTGTTGTAAAGCACAACAGCTGGCTGACTTTGAAGTAATAGAAATTTTGGATGATAGAAACCCCTACCTTGTGCTCCTTGGCATTGATTGGGCTACCGATATGAACGGGGTAATCAACCTAAAGAAGCGAAAGATGGTATTTGAGAAGAAATCACTCCGCGTAATAGTCCCCCTAGATCTCGCTAAAGGATCGCACTATACTGAACTAGTGCATGATTATGAGAGCGATGACAATCTAGAATGTATCTATAAGATAAGAGCGCGAGACTAAGATTGGGTGAATCCAACAGCGGATGGACGAATTACATGGGATCACGAGAGTTCCTGCACCTCGAACTTTGATGAAGAATTAGAGCGCTAGCAGAATCAGTTACATGAAGTAACCACACTGAGTTGTAACATGATGACTCGATTACTACGTTGTGTGTCCTCAAAGGTAAGAAATCATCCCACTTACGATGGCTTGAATGATGTAGATATATTTTTGGATGCATTCGAAATGGAGGTGTTATCACTCAGGTTGTCCCTTGGCTCCTTAAGGGATACGATCGAGGTAACCACAAACCAATCTTTGGGCTGCAGGTCTTAGCCTCCCTGCAACCAGAGAGGGCTCTCTCTTTATGATTTAACTTTGTTTTTGTTATGTTAGGCTAGATATGAAGTACATGGGTTTTGTTTTAATTTTGGTGGGAAGGATGATGTTTTCAAGCAGAGTTGGGATGCATAGTGTGAGAAGTTCAAACCATTGGGCATGGAGTCATGGTTAGGGCTTGTTGTTGTGTTTTCTTGGTCACAAGAGGAATACAGAGCAGGATAGCTACACATAGAACAATATCAGGCTGGAATAAAGATGGAATGAAGGTCAGAGATGAAAGGCAACTAAGAATATTTCATTAGCTAACCGAGAGGGAAGGTGAATGAAAGTTTGTCTAGGAGCAGTCAAGAATTCCTAAATAACAGTCATATGTGAAAGAAACAGGGTAAACACGATCATTTAAGTATGCATATTCATAACCATTTCTGAAGAAAACATATAGAAATAACAAGAACTGAGCATAGAGTGCAGTTAAGCAAAGCCTAAGCTATTCTTCTTTCTTTCTATTTAGATGGTAACACAATGGTGGCATAAACATATAAACAACTATAAACAGAGGTAAGAAAACACTTATTGAGCCATGTAGTAACACAAGAATTCCACAGTCACTCTTTGGCCATTAAATAACACAACAGATAGTTCTTCATCCAAAGCATTCCAACAGTCTTTGATTATAGAGCTCTCAAAGTATACAACACAAGTCTAGAATGAGGATTATCAACCAACCCCCCCAAATATGCTCTGTGGGGAAGTATATATACAAAAAATGAGTTACAAAATATCTAGTTGATGAGTTAATAACTCATAACTTTTTTACAAACTCTTGAGGAATAGTAGATGAAAGAGCAAATGATGCAGCAGATATTTAGGGTAAAAGTTATCCGTTCTGTCAGAGAATTTAGACTTTTGGGATCAACTAAGTCGGCTGAGGCTGTGCTTTTAATTTGCGTTTTTTGGGCCTGCTGCCCTAGTGCTTTGCTGAGTCACTGCTTTGTTATCCTGCTCTCGGTATGCATACTTGGCCTTTTTATAAAATTGTCGTAGTCATATCTTGACTCCCTCTGTCTGCTGTCTTTTCTTTAGTTCTCCGTTTCCAGCGTTGCCTCTTGCAAATTTTTGGGTTTTGCAGGTAGCCGAGCAAAATAGGAAGCTCTCCTTTTTGAGTAATTTTTCTTAGCATTGAAAATTGCCTCTATTTCTCATTTCAGGCATTCTTTGATGCAATTCTCGCCCTTTGCGCTTTTTCTGTGATGACGTCAGCATGACATCATTGGCAGGTCACAGGTATGGTAGGGTGACGTGGCAGTGACGTCAGCAGAGGACAAGTGGCGGATGACATGGCAGTATGGCAGGGTGATGTGGTAGAGACGTCAGTGAGACAACGTGGCATAGGATAGAAGGCGGTGTAGGGACGCTGACAGATGAGCTGGCGGTGACACGGAGCAGCGGCGGGTTGACGCAGAGGTGATGTGAGCGGCGACGTGGCGCTGACGTCAGGGGCGGAGAGACAGAAGGCGGTTTGTGGTTTTATCGGACCGCCTTCTGTACGGGGGCGGTATTTGTCAGAGCCCACCCGATACAATCAAAACGGGACACCTGTCTTCTGTACGGCGGAGAAACCGCTACGCTATCGGAAGCTAACTGTCGAACGTCGGGGTGGCTCCGAAATCGCCGAGGGCCGTCGGATGGGGAGGGCCCGATCCGACGGTGGACGGAACTGCGAGCTGGTGGGCTGTTAACATACGGAACCCGCCCGAATATTCGAATATTTATACAATGCTGCGGGGGTTTAGACTTTGGGTAATATGGGTTTTATGGGTTTGTAAGTGGGCGCCGGTGGTTATTAATTTAACCAAATGCTAAATCAATCCCAGGTTTGAACGCGGAAAGGCTAATGCCAAGCCCCAAATGAACTTAGCATTTCCCCAAACTGATGTTATAGGGCTATAGTTCCAGGGGATGGGAATATGTATTATTTTTTGGTTTTCATATAATTTTTTGTATAATAGGGGATAAGGAAATGATCTAGGGAGCTAGACAATAGAGTTAGGAGTTAATATGACCTTGTGAAGTGAAAGTGTAGGGGCAGAGGTTAAGTTTATGGACTGAAACTTAGACATAAGAAGTGAATGGAATGCGGAGAAATGATTTTTACACAAGAAATGTGGCTTCTTTTCATTGAAGAAAGTCAAAGCTTGACTTAGTATTTTACAAAAATGAAGTGATAACAGGACTGGTTGGGCAGATCCCAAGGTCCTCAAGGGGATGTTAGTGAGTGATTTGTGGGGGAATAGAAGGGGAATTAGACATTCTTCCAAAGTTTTGCCATCAAAATAACTGCTTTGCCACTTCTGTTATTGATGAGATGAGCTCTCCTTTGATAAGACAAAACTGATCAAAACCTTGCTTCTGCAACTTCAAACTACCTACCCAGCCTAATACACCTAACATTTTTTCTTCCTTTTGCATGGGTGCATTTAGACTTGCAGACCCTGATTATCCTCTTTTCTTTTGACTGCCCTCCTATCTAAGTGTACCCTTATCTCTTCCAAGGGCCTAGATTAAGTAGTTGGGCTCCTTCATTTCTCTACCTAGCTACTCATCTGCCAAGCTTAAGCTGTTTGGACAAATATTCATTCTCTATCTTCCAAAACAAACAATTTAAACCTAGGGAAGCCAAGATTAAGCTGTTTGGCTTTCCCTTAACTGTAAAACTATTCAAAAATGGTATGATTCTTCAAAATGGAACTTCTTGGAAATATGGAACCTTGCAGCATGAAAAGATGACATATTTGGCATGTAAAACAGTCAATCATGAAATATGAAACCTATTGCAATAGGAGGCTAACAGTGGCTCCACTTGGGGATGGTTTTTCAAGATGAAAAGCCAAGAACAGCAGGTCAGAATGCCTTGATCTTCAATTGTTGTTGTAAACTGAAATTCTCCTTCTTCTCAATGCCTTTCACTGAATTCTTATAAGCTGATATGCAGTATCCTTTTGAGCTGAATTGTAGAAAAATTACAGCTCTGCTTCTTGGCTTTTGGGTGCTTGTAAACATATTGAAATCTGCTTGAGCACTTCTTTGGAATTATTTCAAAAAACAGAGATTTGAAATAGAGCTTTCTTTGATCTTTCCTTCAAAATTTGCCGCGTTGTTCCCTCTTATTGACCTACTATAAGAAAAAGTGCTGAAAATACAAATATTAATGTATAGATAGTATACAGAGCTATGTTGCGTTCAACAAAAGGGATCATGATAGTGCTTTAGCATTCGGCCATTGACAGGGCCTTCTTCAACTGTGCTACCATCCAAACTCTTTAGAAAATATGTGTTTTTGCCTTGAACATCATAAATAATAAAGGGGCCTTTCCACAGGAAATCAAACTTGCCATGCTTTCCTTTGTCCTCTCTTCTTGAATCCCATCTTAAGACTTTGTTGCCTATG
Organism: Pinus tabuliformis; assembly: GCA_031772625.1. NCBI lineage: Eukaryota > Viridiplantae > Streptophyta > Pinopsida > Pinales > Pinaceae > Pinus > Pinus tabuliformis. The sequence continues at coordinate 1,333,171,603 of CM062804.1, read as the reverse complement.
TAGAAATCTTTAGCCTTGGTTCTTTTGTCAAACATTTTCTTGAGCTTCTCTTGTAAAATCTGAGCTCTGTCGTACACTTGCTCTCTTGTTTGCTGCAAATGGATGGTTTGGTTTATTCTTCTTTGGATATCATTTGGCTCTGCCTAAATCTCTTGCAGCAATTTGATAACAGGGATTCCCAAAGAAGAGGGGAACTTGGCCTCCATGCCATAGACTAACTCATATGGGCTTGTACCAATGGATCTTTTAGTGGTCAATCTATCTGCCCACAGTGCATTTACCAGCTTCTTATGCCAATTCTTTTTGTTCTCCTCCAAGACCTTTTTGATGATGTTGATAAGGCTTTTGTTGGAGGACTCAGCTAGGCCATTGCCTTGAGGGTAATAGGCTGTGGAGTGGCCTAAGGTAATGTGGAATTTGTGGCAAAAACTGATCATTTTCTTGGATTTGAAGGCAGCAGCGTTATCTGTAATGATCTTCTGAGGACAGCCAAATCTGGACAAAATGTTGGTTTCAAGGAATTGGATGATGGTGGAGTCATTGGCTTGCCTACATGGGATGGCTTCAATCCACTTGGTAAAGTAATCTGTGGCTGTTAGAATCCACTTATGCTGGCCAAAAGAGGATGGATGGATTTCGCCAATGAAGTCAAGACCCCATTGTTGAAAAGGCTTCTCAGTTGAAATGGGCTTAAGGGGCAAGGGCAGAAGCTTTCTTTTGCCTTCAAAGATTTGGAATTTGTGGCATGAAACAACAAACTTTCTCACATTAGCAAACAAAGAGGGCCAATAGAAACCAACACTTAGTATCTTATCAGCAGTGGACTTCCAATATAAGTGCCCTCCACAATCCCCTGAATGAAATTCTTTCATGACACTGTCAGTTTCACTCATAGTTAGACAATTCAGCAATATTGCTTCATGATTTTTCCAAAACAGGGCACTATCTAAGACACAAAACTTTGATGCTTTCATCTTTAAAAATATCTTTTTGGTTCTGGACAACCCTGGAGGAGCACACAGGTTTAACAATATAAAACATATATCATCATACCATGGGGATTGCAAAAAAGCTTCACTGATCTGTGGAGTCGCTAGCTCCTATTCATTGTCCAGTTGATTAATGTCTAAGGCTTGAAAATTGGTTTCGGACATCAGTTTGGCTAAACCTTGTCCCTTTATCAGCTTGGTGGGTTTTATCTCAATGTCATACTCAAGGATATTGGCAATCCATTTGCCTCTTTTTCCTTCTATGCCCTCTTGAGTTAATATGTCTTTTATAACAGCATTTGTGCCAATCACATGTGAATATAAAATGTAAATTCTAAAATCTTTGATTGCTTTAACAAGGGCATATGCTTGCTTCTCCATCATTTGGTACTTCAAGGGTGCATCTCTAAGGGCTCGGCTGAAAAATGCAATTGGCTTTTCATTTCCCTGATCATCTTTCTGCAAAAGGACAACAGCAATGGTGTGTTCAGATGCAAATGAAAAAATGATGAAATCCTTATCAAATTGAGGACTTGTGAGGACTGGGGCTTGGGTTAAGGCAGATTTTATTCCCTCAAAGGCTTGCTTGGCCTCCAAAGTCCATTTTACCTTGGAATCCTTCTTTAACATGTTATTTAGCATTCTTATCAGCTCGGCCAAGTTTGGGATAAATCTCCTTAGGAAATTGATCTTTCCTAGGAATGCTTGCAATTCTTTGATGTTTCTCGGATAAGGGATTTGCAAAATGGCTTGGATTCTTTCCGGATCTATTCTAATTCCATCTTTTGAAATGATATGGCCTAGCAATTTGCCTTCTTCTAGGCCAAAGAGAGATTTCTTAGGATTTAAGGAAATTCCATATTTCCTACAGGTTAGGAACACTTGCCTTAGGTGTTTAAGGTTCTCTTGATCAGATTTCGAGAAAGGAGTAAGGTCATCAAGGTAAACCACTAGGAAATCATGGATTTCCTTGGCAAATGAAATGTCCATGGCCCTTTGAAAGGTAGCACCTACATTCTTTAGTCCAAAAGGCATTTTCACATATTTAAAGGTTCCCCACGGTGTTGTAAAGGCTGTTTTGTCTTGGTCATCCGGGTGAACAAGTATTTGATTAAAACCTAAAAAGCCATCTAGCAAAGAAATTCTTGAAGACCCCACTACTCTTTGTAGAATGTGGTCCATTTTTGGCAGTGGGTAGTAATCTTTAAGGGAGACTTGGTTCAGATTTCTTAAGTCCACACATAGTCTAATCTCCCCTGTTTTCTTCCTTGTGGGAACAAGATTGGATACCCATTCTAAAAATCTAATGGGTGCTATGATACCAGCCTCAAACATTTGTTGGCATTATGTTTCTGGTATGGCTATATGTTACAGATGTTGTACTTGATGGCAACTCCCGTGGCAAGGCTCTCAATTTGTTGAAAATTAAGAAGTACGCAGGAAATCAGTTCAGAAGGTGCGTACCCGCAGGTACACCATGCAGGGACCGCGTCTAGATACGCAGGCCAGCCGTTGAGGAGGTGCGTACCCCCAGTGCACACATTTCAAGGCAAAGAAATTCACATGTGGGGTTTTCTTATGTGTTACTCTTGGTATTTAGCCGACGGTATTGGGTTATTATGGTGTCGGCTCGTGGTATTGTTCCATGATTTTAGGAGGAGCTTGCCTATATAAAGCAAAGGAGATCACTTGGCTAAGCATCTTTTGCAATTGAATATCTTTAGATCTGAAATATTGGGTTATGGTCTTAAAAGCTTGATCTATATGAAAGGGAAGTTGAAGGCGAATCTGTGAAGGGTGATCTCTCGAGCGCATGATCAGATCTGAGCAACTGTGCAATTCTGGTGGACTGCCTATTCGGCCCTAATCAGAAGGTCGCAGGTGTTTAACAGAAGAGCTGCGTGGGTACGCAGTGCAGAAATAGGAGATCTGCGTGGGGACGCAGAGCAAAAACAGGAGACCTGCGTGGGTACGCAGAGCAGAAGAAGGAGAACTGCGTGGGTACGCAGAGCGACTAAGGTTCAGGTGCGTCCGTGCAGTAAAAGTACGCGGCGCGATAGTATTTTCAGGTGCGTCCGTGCAGTAACAGTACGCGGCGCGATAATATCTCTGGGTGCGTCCCTGCAGTAATAGTACGCAGCGCGGTTCAAGGAAAAGTGCGTGGGCACGCAGTTCGGCAGAAGGATCCCTGCGGGTATACGCAGGAAAGCAGAAGGTGAACTGCGTAGCGACGCAGGCCACAGAAGGGAAAACTGCGTATCTGTCTTAAAATGTTCTGTTGACTGAATTTTTCTGTTGATAAGGTGTTCTGGGTTAGTTCTGTTATTGTTGATCTGATAAATGTAGTGGACTGTAACTTTTATGTACTTGATGATCATTTGATGCTTTATGAAAAGAAGTAGGGGGTTGTAGCTCCCTTCCAGGAGAGACTAGAAAACGAGAGAGAGAGAGTTGTAGCTCTTTGCAGGTTGCAGCCTGCGTACTGGTAAAGGACTGCACCAGTACAAAACCATTGTAAAAGAAGTTTCTAATTTGAAAGAAGATAGAGACATATTGCAGCAGGTGGTTTTCACCCACATTGGGTTTCCACCTTACATCTTGTGTTCTTTGGTGTGACTATCTGTTTTCTTTGTTCATGCTCATTATTTTATGGTACTGACATGCAAAAATAATTCAAAGAACAAATAAGGAAGATTTGTTAAAAGAATTAGATAATACTGATTCACCCCCCCCTCTCAGTATTATTGTCAACAATTGGTATCAGAGCAGGTCCTTCAGAGAAGCTTGATCGCTTGAAGGTAGATCGTTCATCATGAGCAACTACGAGAGAGAAGCATCAATCAGGCCACCGGTTTTTGATGGGACAAACTTCAATTATTGGAAGGTAAGAGTTACTGCCTATCTTCAATCTCTTGGTACAGAAGTTTGGGACATCGTAGAGACAGGCTATGCTTTCCCTTCAGCTACTCCTACAGATGCAGCCGAGAAAAAGAAGTATGAAACAAATGCGAAAGCAGTTAGTACTCTATTAGGATGTATATCTCAATCAGAATTCATGAAGGTAATGCACTATAAATCCGCAAAAGAAATATGGGACAAAATTGTCACGAGCTATGAAGGAGACGAACAGGTAAAGCGTGCTAAACTTCAAACTCTCAGAATTCAGTATGAGACTCTCAAAATGTATAATGATGAAAGTGTGGCTAACTATTTTCTTCGGGTAGATGAGGTTGTTAATTGTATGAAAAATTTGGGTGAAGAAATAAAAGAGGCTATTGTGGTTGAAAAGGTCCTAAGATCATTGTCCCCCAAGTTTGAATCTAAAGTATCTGCAATAGAAGAAAAGGAAAATCTACGAATTCTTACTATGTCTCAGCTACATGGGATTCTAACTGCTTATGAAATGAGAAAGGGAGGTCCATCAGATAGAAGAGAAGCTGCTTTCAAGGCATCAGGAAAAGGAGATTATTATGAAGCAAGCCACGTCCCAGAAGAAGAGGAAGAAGAATCAAATTTTGTCAGAAATCTTCAAAGGGGTTCTGGAAGGTTCAGAGGTAAGTTACCTTTTAAATGCTTTGCTTGTGGAAGAGTAGGTCATTATGCTGCAAAATGTCCTTATAAGGATAAAGGAAAGGAACCTGCTAGATGGAACAAGAAACAGAACGCAAATAAGAAAAGCTACTACACTCATGAAGATAGTGATGGTCTATCAAACAGTGATGAAGATGAACAAGGTAATGAATATAAGTTGTTAATGGCATTTGAAGATGATGATTATATGGATGTTATAGATGTGGATAACCTTTATGATGAAATTACTAGACTCGAGATGTATAGAAGAAAAGAACATGATCATTGATACTCTACAATTTCAAATTGATGAGAAGGAAAAACATCTTGAAAAATTAGAAGGTGAAATTGTTGGTCTTAGAAAAGAGATTGAGAAAACAAAAGCTATTAATCTCAAGTTTGTCAAAGGATATGAAACTTTGGATGAGATTATCAATGTGCAGCGGTCTCCACTAAACAAGACAGGTCTGGGCTATAATGGAGAAACTTCTCAAGCATCCACCTCAAAAAGTTATCTTGATGCAGCAAGAAGAAATGAGCAAAAGAACAATGAATATCATCAGGTAAAGCAGGGACGAATTACAAACAGAAACTATCATGGGCAATCCATCTTAAGGGTGAACAAAAGCTACAACCAGCCACAGGTAAAATCTTCTCAATTTGGTTCAAGAATAGATGAAAATAGAAATTACAATCAATTGGCTGGTAGATTCGATAACCGTAGAAGTTTCTTCAATGGACAATGCTTTTCTTGCCATAACTTTGGTCACAAAGCAGCTCAATGTGTTGCATATAAAACGATCATGACTAGGGAAGCTCAAAAACAAAGAAGTATGACAGGGATTACAAAAAGGACCTATAACAACTTTTCGGTTCTTGAAAATGAAGTTGAATGTTCTATTTGCAATAACTTTGGTCATGAAGACTCTGAATGCAGAAGCAGGTTTCAGCAGAAAAAGGAACAAGCCTCAAGCACCAAAACATGGAGAATAAAGGAACCTCAAACAGAAAGATGTGGGATAGCTTTTTATGCAGAGGGACAGGAAAATCTATGGTACATTGACAGTGGATGTTTGAAGCATATGACAGGTGATAAAGAAAAACTTGAGTCTTATTCTGCTCTAGAAAAGGGAAAGAAAGTCTCTTTTGGAAATGATACTCCTGCAACTATAAAAGGAAAGGGCATTGCTCAGTTAAAAGAAAAGGTCAAGGCTGGAAATGTTTTGTATGTTGATGGATTGAAGCATAATCTTCTAAGTGTTAGCCAGATGTATGATCAAAGAACCGAGGTTATATTCAGATCAAATGGATGTCTTGTTCGTGATCTTGATACAGGTAAAACAGTGATCAAAGGCAAAAGAACTCCAAATAATCTGTACATATTTGAAGAAGGACAACAACAATGCTATCTGAGCAAGGATGATGAGCACTGGTTATGGCATCGGAGGTTGGGGCATCTAAGCTTTTCACAAATAAGGAAAGCATGCAAATATCAGGCAGTTCGTGATCTTCCAGATATCAAAATTCCTGACAACACCATATGCAAATCATGTCAGTTTGGAAAAAAAACCAGAACTAACTTTCCAGAGAAGGAAGGATCAGCTAGCATGCCTCTTGAGCTAGTTCATACAGATACATGCGGTCCATTCAGGAAAAGAACACCTAGAGGAGAAGAATACTTGATATTATTCATTGACGATTTCTCCAGGTTTGTCTGGCTAGGACTTATGAAGCACAAAGATGAAGCATTCGAAAAATTCAAATCCTTCAAAGCCTTGGTTGAAAATGAATCAGGTCACAAAATTAAGTGCCTTAGATCCGACAGAGGTGGGGAGTTTACCTCAAACGAATTTTTCGATTTCTGTGAAGAACATGGGATAAGAAGAGAATTCTCTACAGCTAGAACTCCTCAGCAAAATGGAGTTGTGGAAAGAATGAACAGAACAGTCCAACAAATGGCTCGTGCTATGCTTGATGAATCAGGAACTCCTGCAACTTTCTGGGGTGAAGCTGCACATGTTGCGGTTGTTATTCTCAACAAAACAAATGTCCGGGTGAACAGCACTCAAACTCCTCATGAGCTCTGGAGTGGTAAGACTCCTTCGGTAAAGCACTTCAAAATCTTTGGGAGCAAATGCTATATCAAGAATACTGATGAGCAGCTTGGCAAACTTGAACCTAGAGCAGATGAAGGCATTCTTCTTGGTTACTCTCCACATAGCAAAGCATACAAATGCTACAATAAAAGACTTGGCAGAATTGTTGACAGCATTGATGTAGTGGTTGATGAGAAGGGATACATTCCTAGGCAAGTACATCACAAAGACATCGAAGAAGATGAAGGCTACCCTCAAAGATAGAATGATGAAGAAGAAGAACCTCAAGAAGAACCTTAAGAAGAACCAGAGGAGCAGACAAGAATAGAAGAAAAAACTCCATCCAGATATGTTCAGAAGAATCATCCAGAATCTCAGATTATGGGGCAAAAAGAAGCAGGTGTACAAACAAGAAGAACAGTTGCAGAAGCTTCAAGCTATTTGGCATTACTCTCCTCTACTGAACCACAAAGTGTGAAAGAGGCATGCAAAGATGAACGTTGGGTGAAAGCAATGGATGAAGAACTTGAGCAAATCGAAAAGAACAACACTTGGGAGCTGGTTCCTAGACCAAAGGATAAGAATGTTATCGGAACAAAATGGGTCTTCAAAAACAAATTGAATGAAAATGGAGAAGTAATTAGAAACAAAGCCAGACTTGTTTGTAAAGGGTATGCGCAGCAAGAAGGAATAGACTTTGAAGAAACCTTTGCTCCTGTTGCAAGACTTGAGGCCATCCGAATGTTCCTTTCTCTCTCAAGTTTTCAAAACTTCAAAGTATTTCAAATGGACGTGAAATCAGCCTTTCTGAATGGAGACCTGGAAGAAGAAGTATACATTGAACAGCTAGATGGGTTCATTCTTGGAAATGATCCAAATCTTGTATGCAGATTGAAAAAGGCTCTCTATGGTCTCAAACAAGCTCCAAGGGCTTGGTACTACTGTTTGGACAAATATCTTCATCAACAAGGTTTTTCAAAAGGATCAGCAGATAACAATCTTTATATAAAAGTTGAAAATGACAAATTGCTAATACTTTTTGTGTATGTAGATGACATTATTTTTGGGAGCAATGAAGAAGCTATGAGTCAAAGCTTTGCCTCGGTCATGCAGAAAGAATTTGAAATGTCTTTGCTAGGAGAACTGACATATTTCCTTGGTTTGCAAATCCAACAAAAAGAAGGAGGAATCTTTTTATCTCAAACCAAGTATCTCAAACAGATTTTGAAGAAATATGGTATGGAAGATGCAAAACCAGTATGTACACCCATGGTCACAGGATGTAGCCTCAGTGCAAATGATGAATCTGCAGCAGTACATCAACCAACCTACAGATCTATGATTGGAAGTTTACTCTATTTGACAGGTACCCGACCGGACATCATGCATGCAGTTGGAATAGTTGGAAGATTTCAGGCAAATCCGAAGGAGACTCATCTTCAGGCAGTGAAGAGAATTTTCAAATATCTTCAAGGGACTCAAAATTATGGCTTATGGTATCCTAGAGATACAGATCTTACACTTCATGCTTATACAGATGCAGATTGGGCCGGAAGCGTGGATGACAGGAAAAGCACAAGTGGTGGTGCGTTCTTTATGGGTTCCAGACTGGTATCTTGGTTCAGCAAGAAACAAAGTTCGATTGCCTTGTCTACAGCTGAAGCGGAATATGTTGCTGCTGCATCTTGTTGCACTCAACTCCTTTGGATGATGCAGACTTTGCAGGATTTTCAAATCACTTGTACACCACCTATCCCCATCTTATGTGATAACACAAGTGCAATCAGCATCTCAAAGAATCCGGTTATGCATTCAAAAACCAAGCACATACCAATCAAGTACCATTTTCTCTGGGAACAAGTACTTGAACAGAAGGTCAAGTTGGAGTATGTTCCTTCTAAGGAACAAGTTGCTGATATTCTCACCAAACCATTGCCCAGGGACACTTTTGAATACCTCAGGCAAAAGCTGGGGGTTGTTGATGCATCATCTTATTGTTGAACCTTTTCTGATTGATGGTACAGGTTCAGGGGGAGCATATAATGCATTGTTGGCATTATGGAGAATGGTCAGAAGGAGATCTTGGAAATAGCTGCAATATGTCTCTATCTCTTTCATGGTGGATTATGGTTCTTTCTTGCAGATCTGGTTCATTTTCAGGGGGAGCATGATCTTAGGGGGAGCATACCCCTTTGCCCTTGATGTCAAAGGGGGAGAATGAAGCTGAAGTTTGTGAGGTTGCCATCAAGTCCAAAGGGGGAGATTGTTGGCATTATGTTTCTGGTATGGCTATATGTTACAGATGTTGTACTTGATGGCAACTCCCGTGGCAAGGCTCTCAATTTGTTGAAAATTAAGAAGTACGCAGGAAATCAGTTCAGAAGGTGCGTACCCGTAGGTACACCATGCAGGGACCGCGTCCAGATACGCAGGCCAGCCGTTCAGGAGGTGCGTACCCCCAGTGCACACATTTCAAGGCAAAGAAATTCACATGTGGGGTTTTCTTATATGTTACTCTTGGTATTTAGTCGATGGTATTGGGTTATTATGGTGTCGGCTCGTGGTATTGTTCCATGATTTTAGGAGGAGCTTGCCTATATAAAGCAAAGGAGATCACTTGGCTAAGCATCTTTTGCAATTGAATATCTTTAGATCTGAAATATTGGGTTATGGTCTTAAAAGCTTGATCTATATGAAAGGGAAGTTGAAGGCGAATCTGTGAAGGGTGATCTCTCGAGCGCATGATCAGATCTGAGCAACTGTGCAATTCTGGTGGACTGCCTATTCGGCCCTAATCAGAAGGTCGCAGGTGTTTAACAGAAGAGTTGCATGGGTACGCAGTGCAGAAACAGGAGATCTGCGTGGGGACGCAGAGCAGAAACAGGAGACCTGCGTCGGTACGCAAAGCAGAAGAAGGAGAACTGCGTGGGTACGCAGAGCGACTAAGGTTCAGGTGCGTCCGTGCAGTAAAAGTACGCGGCGCGATAGTATTTTCAGGTGCGTCCGTGCAGTAACAGTACGTGGCGCGATAATATCTCTGGGTGCGTCCCTGCAGTAATAGTACGCAGCGCGGTTCAAGGAACAGTGCGTGGGCACGCAGTTCGGTAGAAGGATCCCTGCGGTTATACGCAGGAAAGTAGAAGGTGAACTGCGTAGCGACGCAGGCCACAGAAGGGAAAACTGCGTATCTGTCTTAAAATGTTCTGTTGACTGAATTTTTCTGTTGATAAGGTGTTCTGGGTTAGTTCTGTTATTGCTGATCTGATAAATGTAGTGGACTGTAACTTTTATGTACTTGATGATCATTTGATGCTTTATGAAAAGAAGTAGGGGGTTGTAGCTCCCTTCCAGGAGAGACTGGAAAACGAGAGAGAGAGAGAGTTGTAGCTCTCTGCAGGTTGCAGCCTGCGTACTGGTAAAGGACTGCACCAGTACAAAACCATTGTAAAAGAAGTTTCTAATTTGAAAGAAGATAGAGACATATTGCAGCAGGTGGTTTTCACCCACATTGGGTTTCCACCTTACATCTTGTGTTCTTTGGTGTGACTATCTGTTTTCTTTGTTCATGCTCATTATTTTATGGTACTGACATGCAAAAATAATTCAAAGAACAAATAAGGAAGATTTGTTAAAAGAATTAGATAATACTGATTCACCCCCCCCTCTCAGTATTATTGTCAACAACATTCTTTTCACTTCTTTCTCAATCAAAGGGAGAAGTACAGGATTGATTCTCCGTAGTTTCTATTTGAAGGGCTTTTGATTTGGCTTTAAGGGAATGGTATGTTGAATAACAGAGGTGTCATAGGACTTAAGGTCCTCATAACTCCAGGAAAATACATCTTGAAACTCTTTAAATAAATCAACATATTTTGGTTTTTGATCGGGAGGCAAAGACTTGGACAGTTTAATCATTTTGGGCTTCTCTACTCTCCCAATATTATAGTCTTCCACAGCAGCATTTAAGGGCTACATCTTTGGATTTTTGGGGGCATTGTTTGAATCAAATATGTCTTCTAATGGAGTGAGGCCAGCAGGTAGAAAATTGTCTTTTAAATCAATCACTTCGGCCTCTGCTTCAGCTATTTCATCTAAATGCATTTGCTTCAGCTCTTGCATGTTTTTCTCATCAAAAATGGTTGGGTGCAGCATTTGATTTGCCACTTCAGCTGTTATAGTTTGCTCATTTTGGTTCATTTGCTGTTGTGGGTCATCCATGGCATCTTCATCAATGTTTAAGCTTGAGAATTCTTGTTGTAAGGTAAGAAAATTGTTGATTTGAGCATCATCCTCAAACACTTGCCAATCTTTGATATTGTTAGGGACAGTAGGCCTGTGCTTTATCTCAGCAGTAAAGTGGTGATTGGGCTCAAAGGGCAGCTTGCAAGTGCTAGCAAAAGTAGCTAGACTATGAGCATGCATGTTATGGCTTCTAGAAATCTTAGCAAGCTTGGATTCAGTGAAGGAATTGAGTATTTCTGTGGCAGCAGACCTATAAGCTCTTAGCCTATTGTCATTAGTAACAAAGTTACCTTTCATCTGTTGAATGATCAAATCGGAGTCACCTAGAATGGACACTTTTGCAGCTCCTAGAGCTTTGAGCATTTTAAGGCCTAAAAGGAGAGCCTCATACTCTGCCATGTTGTTCGTGCATTTGAAGTTTAGTCTGTAAGCATGACCCTCTGCATGGCTGTTATGTGTATTGTGAATCCATATTCCTACCCCTACTCCTAGCTTATTAACAGAACCATCAAACTCTAAATACCATGTGATTTCTTGTTTGTGGTTAGTATTAAGAGTTTCAAGTCATTTTAGGATTGGGCGGACCTAGGTTTTGTGCTTCATGTGGTTCTTCTTGTATGCTGGTTGCACTAATTGTTTTACCAGTTTCACGGGTATGGGCAACCGACTCTTGATTGATGCATGTTTCTTGTTCTAAAGGCAAAGGCTTCTCATTAGTGGGAGGGCAACTATCATCATTGAACAATATAAAGAAATCCATATCAGAATGGATTGAGTAAATGGGAAAGTTTTGGGGTTTTTCCTCACTACTTACCACATACTGCATCAGTGTTTCTCTATGCAGTCTCGTTGGTTGCCCAAAGACTGAAATAGTGGCATAGGAGAGGTCTAGTTGGAGAGATCCTTGGAGTTTTGCTCCCCAAGATCTTGATAAGAGCATGCCATACTTTGGTGGAATGTCAGCAACCACCACATCCATTAGGATCGTTTTGTTGGGAAATTGGACTAAAGACACACAAAGGTCTTTGATTAAGCCTAAACACTTGACCTGACTAGAATCAAATGAGAATAAGTCTTTGTAGGGTCTAGTGACATCAAGGTTTAGCTTCTCCATTACAGCTTTGGGCATTAGATTGTGTGAAGCACCAGAATCAAACATGGCATTGTGCAACACTTTATCATGAATGTGAAAACTGACATAAAAGGGTAGAACATCTCCATGTCTTGATTTACCATTGACTTCAAGACCAAAAAGTAATTCAGATTGATCATCTAAGACATTAACATCATCCCTGTTCTCTGGCATTTGCAGTGATCTTTTGATTTGCTGTATGTACACATCATGTTTGGCAAGCCCAGAGAGAGGAATAGATATCTTTAATTTACCAATTTCTGCTTCTAAATCAAAAGGTTTTTCTGACTGTGTTTTAGTATTGTAACTGGCAGATTTTCCCTTTTCAATTGTATCTTCAGTGATCTTCTCTTGGTTATCAATGATTTCTTGAGATTGTTCTGTTTTGGGAAGGCTTTGAGGAGTGCTATTTACATTGTCTTTTGAGGGAAAGGATACAAAAGGCTGGTTATTAGAGGGATGCATGTTAGATACCTCCTCTATGGTCACTTATTTTAATTTTGGGTCTGTCTTATCAGCAGGTTCTGTGATAGCAGCCTTGTCTTTTACTTTCTTAGGCTGCTTGGCATCCTTTGGCTTGATGGGATCAGACGCATCAATGGTTCTTGTTCTCAATTTGTATTGTTTATGGACTTCGTAGACAGTTGAATCATAGCCTAGTTTGAAGTCAAATGACTCTCAAGACTTGGTCTGAAATTGATTTATATCATGGTCATCTTGGTCTTCTTGGGTTAGAAATACTTGTTGTTCACTCTTCAAACCCATCAATTTTATGTGAGTGTCCTCTATCTTCTCACTAGATGTGGATGCTTCAGCATAGTTTTCATGAAAAGGAGGTCTTATGTCATGGTCAGGACTTTCCCTTCCAACGTTTGGGTTCTGATTTTTTCTAAAGTTTGGATTTCTGATAGGATTGTTTTGCTGTCCTTCCCATGAGGCTTTTCTTTCAATAGTTCCCATTCTATTTTCAAAGCTGTCCATACCTTTGATGATTGTGTCCAATTTTTGCTCAAAGGCTGAAGGTTCATCTTTAAAAGTGGTTCTTCTCTCAACTCTTGCTCTATTTCGCTTGGCAATCAGATTTGCCTCCACACTAACAGCTACATTCTGCATGTCTGCTAAGGTTTGAGGGGCTCTTTCCCTTAACTGATAAGCCATGTCTGAATCAAATCCATCAGGGAATTTGTATAAAGCAAGATCAGGTGGAGGTCTAAGGTTTTGTGGAATAGCGTTGTAAACATTGTTAAACCTGGCACAATAGTCTAAGACAGCTTCTTGAGGGCCTCTTTTGATAGTGTCATACTCGGATAATATGTGCAGAGGGTCCTTCTTCTTCTCCCATCTGTTAAGAAATGTTTGGTAAAGGGCCTCTGGGTCAGCTATGGAATTTGCAGGAAGAGCTCTAAACCAGGGCCTTACATCTCCTGTTAAACTTTAGACAAAAATCTTCATTCTTACACTATCATCATCTATTTCATAATTCTCAAAATAGTCCTGCATTTTCTTGGTATGTTGCAGGGCTGTGCCAGAACCGGTACCATCAAAATATGTGATTTTGGTTTGATAATCCTGAGGCATAGCCCCTGGATTTGCAGGTAACTATAAAGGTGCATATCTGTTAGCCATATTTACAGGGATAAGTGGAACGACTGGAACAGCTGGAACAACTGTAATAACAGTGGTGGTAGTGGTAGTATGCACAGTGAATGGAGGTGTGGAAAAGGTGCTTGGAGAAGTGGATGACGAACAAGGGGAAGTAGGGGTTGAACGAAACAAAACTTTAACAGGGGTTGGAAAACAGCTTGGCTGAACTGTTTCAGGACTAGAATCAGCAAACTCTTCTTGTTTTTGTTTGCTAAGTTTTCTAGAGATTAAATTGGGATTTTCAAAAACAGCTGGTGGATTTGGGTCTGGATTTGATGTTATCACTCAGGTTGTCCCTTGGCTCCTTAAGGGATACGGCCGAGGTAACCACAAACCAATCTTTGGGTTGCAGGTCCTAGCCTACCTGCAGTCAGAGAGGGCTCTCTCTTTATGATTTAACTTTGCTTTTGTTATGTTAGGCTAGATGTGAAGTACATGGGTTTTGTTTTGATTTTGGTGGGAAGGATGATGTTTTCAAGCAGAGTTGGGATGCATAGTGTGAGAAGTTCAAACCATTGGGCATGGAGTCATGGATTAGGGCTTGCTGTTGCGTTTTCTTGGTCACAAGAGGAATACAGAGCAGGATAGCTACACATTAAACAATATCAGGCTGGAATAAAGATGGAATGAAGGTCAGAGATGAAAGGCAACTAAGAATCTTTCATTAGCTAACCGAGAGGGAAGGTGAATGAAAGTTTGTCTAGGAGCAGTCAAGAATTCCTAAATAACAGTCATATGTGAAAGAAACAGGGTAAACATGATCATTTAAGTATGCATATTCATAACCATTTCTGAAGAAAACATATAGAAATAACAAGAACTGAGCATAGAGTGCAGTCAAGCAAAGCCTAAGCTATTCTTCTTTCTTGCTATTTAGATGGTAACACAATGGTGGCGTAAACATATATAAACTGTAAACAGAGGTAAGAAAACACTTATTGAGCCATGTAGTAACACAGGAATTCCACAGTCACTCTTTGGCCATTAAATAACACAACAGACAGTTCTTCATCCAAAGCATTCCAGCAGTCTTTGATTATAGAGCTCTCAAAGTATACAGCGCAAGTCTAGAATGAGGATTATCAACCAACCCCCCCAAATATGCTTTGTGGGGAAGTATATATACAAAAAATGAGTTACAAAATATCTAGTTGATGAGTTAATAACTCATAACTTTTTTACCAACTCTTGAGGAATAGTAGATGAAAGAGCAAATGATGCAGTAGATATTTAGGGTAATAGCTATCCGTTCTGTCAGAGAATTTAGACTTTTGGGATCAACTAAGTCGGCTGAGGCTGTGCTTTTAATTTGCATTTTTTGGGCCTGCTGCCCTGGTGCTTCGCTGAGTCACTGCTTTGTTATCCTGCTCTCGGTATGCATACTTGGCCTTTTTATAAAATTGTCGTAGTCATATCTTGACTCCCTCTGCCTGCTGTCTTTTCTTTAGTTCTCTGTTTCCAGCGTTGCCTCTTGCAAATTTTTGGGTTTTGCAGGTAGCCGAGCAATAGGAAGCTCTCCTTTTTGAGTAATTTTTCTTAGCATCGAAAACTGCCTCTGTTTCTCGTTTCAGGCATTCTTTGATGCAATTCTCGCCCTTTGCGCTTTTTCTGTGATGACGTCAGCATGACATCATCGACGGGTCACGGGTACGGCAGGGTGACGTGGCAGTGACGTCAGCAGAGGACAGGTGGCGGATGACATGGCAGTACGGCAGGGTGACGTGGCAGTGACGTCAGTGAGACGACGTGGCACAGGATAGAAGGCGGTGTAGGGACGCTGACAGATGAGCTGGCGGTGACACGGAGCAGCGGCGGGTTGACGCAGAGGTGACGTGAGCGGCGACGTGGCACTGACGTCAGGGGCGGAGAGACAGAAGGCGGTTTGTGGTTTTATCGGACCGCCTTCTGTATGGGGGCGGTATTTGTCATAGCCCGCACGATATAATCAAAACGGGACACCTGTCTTCTGTATGGCGAAGAAATCGCTACGCTATCGAAAGCTAATTGTCGAATGTTGGGGTGGCTCCGAAATCACCGAGGGCCGTCAGATGGGGAGGGCCCGATCCGACGATGGACGGAACCGTGAGCTGGTGGGCTGTTAACATACGGAACCCGCCCGAATATTCGAATATTTATACAATGCTGTGGGGGTTTAGACTTTGGGTAATATGGGTTTTATGGGTCTGTAAGTGGGCGCCGGTGGTTATTAATTTAACCAAATGCTAAATCAATCCCAGGTTTGAACGCGGAAAGGATAATGCCAAGCCCCATATGAACTTAGCATTTCCCCAAACTGATGTTATAGGGCTATAGTGCCAGGGGATGGGAATATGTATTATTTTTGGGTTTTATATAATTTTTTGTATAATAAGGGATAAGGAAATGATCTAGGGAGCTAGATAATAGAGTTAGGAGTTAATATGGCCTTGTGAAGTGAAAGTGTAGTGGCAGAGGTTAAGTTTATGGACTGAAACTTAGACATAAGAAGTGAATGGAATGCGGAGAAATGATTTTTACACAAGAAATGTGGCTTCTTTTCATTGAAGAAATTCAAAGCTTGACTTAGTATTTTACAAAAATGAAGTGATAACAGGACTGGTTGGGCAGATCCCAAGGTCCTCAAGGGGATGTTAGTGAGTGATTTATGGGGGAATAGAAGGGGAATTAGACATTCTTCCAAAGTTTTTCCATCAAAATAACTGCTATGCCACTTCTGTTATTGATGAGATGAGCTCTCCTTTGATAAGACAAAACTGATCAAAACCTTGCTTCTGCAACTTCAAACTACCTACCCAGCCTAATACACCTAACATTTTTTCTTCCTTTTGCATGGGTGCATTTAGACTTGCAGACCCTGATTATCCTCTTTTCTTTTGACTGCCCTCCTATCTAAGTGTACCCTTATCTCTTCCAAGGGCCCAGATTAAGCAGTTGGGCTCCTTCATTTCTCTACCTAGCTACTCATCTGCCAAGCTTAAGCTGTTTGGACAGATATTCATTCTCTATCTTCTAAAACAAGCAATTTAAACCTAGGGAAGCCAAGATTAAGTTGTTTGGCTTTCCCTTAACTGTAAAACTCTTCAAAAATGGTATGATTCTTCAAAATGGAACTTCTTGGAAATATGGAACCTTGCAGCATGAAAAGATGACATATTTGGCATGTAAAACAGTCAATCATGAAATATGAAACCTATTGCAATAGGAGGCTAACAGGAGGTACCAGAGATGCAACGCTTCCAAGCTTTGGATCGGGCACTGCAAGCTACGCCTGCAAGGCGGTGGGGTACACATAAGGGTAGATTTGATGATTGGTGCGAATGTAGAAGGATGATGAGAACACGCTTTGGGAAGCCGAAGGTACAAATGGAAGACAAGTATGACAGGAAGGATGATCCGCGCGCGCACTTAGCCAAATGGGCCGAGGCTTATGGAGCAAAGCCCCACCTGAATGGGTGCACTTGTTCTGTCACACCCTAGATGTCATCCTGATGAATTGGTACTTAGAAACAGAGCTCCTCCATGGTACATGTGAATAGGATATTCTACGCGAAGGATTTATAATGACATTCATCTTTGAAGATGGATTTGACTGTATTGACGAAGCACTACATGAAGTGACATCATCAATCTTTAGGATACCGCAGGATCCTTTGGACTTGGTTCAACTCGATTGGACTACTTAGCTGAATCACGCCCTAGAATGCTATAACGTAACCGCCGAAGAAGAAGATGAGGATCCATGAAAGATTGACATCCCTGAAACAGAAGGTCACCATGAGGTTGAAGGACCACAGATTGAGAATCCTGATATAACTATGCCACTGCAAATGAAACAAGTGAATATTGGTACAGAGGTGGAGCCCAAATTCGCGAATATTAGAGATTACTGGGATGACACAACGGTGGATAAAGTTGTTGAATTGCTATGCGAATACCAGGATTTGTTTCCTACCAAGTTTACAGATCTAAAAGGGATAATCGAGGACTTGGGTGTTATGAAGATCACGTTGAAGCCCAACGCAAAACCGGTTAAGAAAAGACCTTACCGTCTCAATCCGAAGTATAAGGAAAAGGTCCACTTAGAGCTAGACAAGATGCTCGCGACAAGCATCATTGAGCCCATAGAAGAATTTGATTGGGTAAGACGAATGGTGGTACAGGAAAAGAAGCAAAAGGATGAAATAAGGATATGCGTAGATCTCATGAAGCTAAATGACGCTTGTGAACATGATCCTTTCCCGACTTCGTTCATTGATGAGGTGTTGGAAAATGTAGGTGTCCAGGAAGCATATTCCTTCACTGATGGGTTCTCTGGGTACCATCAGATCAAAATCGCGCTGGAGGATAGGAGAAAGATGACCTTCGCAACTGAGTGGGGGTGTTTTCAGTACACTGTAATGCCTTTCGGATTGAAGAATGCGCCTACGATTTTCTCGCGCGTAGTCGTTGCGGCGTTCAAGGAATTTATTCATAAGTTCCTAGAAGTGTACTTTGATGACTGGACTGTGTTTGGGTTGGTGAAACGTCATGTGGCAAGCTTGCGCCTAATGCTAGATACCTGTCGAAGATACCAGATCGCGCTCAATCTGAAGAAGTGCATGTTTTGTGTTCCTTTTGGGAACCTATTGCGTCATGTGGTTTGTAGGCAGGGAATGATGGTAGATCCCGCGAAGATTGCGGTGATACTTAACTTAGAAGCGCCAAGGAGTGTGAAACAGCTGCGCGCTACCCTAAGACATATAGGATATTACAAAAAGTTCATCAAAGGCTATGCCCAGATCACCGCACCTATGGAGAAGTTGTTGAAAAAGGATGTCACATTCTGCTGCAACAAGGACTATAAGAAAATCTTGGATGTATTGAAAGAAAATATGGTCGCCGCGCCAATACTAGTCTTCCCAGGTTGGAAGAAGGAGTTTCATGTACATGTCAACGCGTCATGTATAGTGTTGGGAGCAGTATTGACACAAGCTGGCGAAGGAGATTTGGACCATCCTATAGCGTTCGCAAGCAAAAGGTTATCCAAAGCAGAGAAGAACTATTCCACCACCGAGCGCGAAGGGTTAGCCATTGTATACGCACTCCAGAAGTTTAGACACGATTTGCTGGGTGGCCATTTTAAGATGTATATGGATCATTCTGTGTTGAAATACCTGGTCAATAAGCCTGTGTTGGGGGGGAGAATCTGCAGGTGGTTGTTATTGTTCTAGGAGTATGATTTTTAAGGTATTGTGAAACCTAGATGAATGAACGCGGGACCAAACCATCTATCGAGCATCGAAACAGAGGAAGAGCCCACTAATCTGGAGGAGGGATTGCCTGACGCAAAGCTATTTGTAGTACGCATCACGGATGGTCATTTTGAAGATATCATACACTTCCTAACAACAAGAACTGCCCCTAAAGGATACACCATCCAATAGAAGGAGTTAGTGGCGCGCATGACAGGCTTTTCTGTCATTGCTGGGCATCTGTACAAAATGGGGTCTAATGAGATATTGTGACGATATGTACTGGAGTTTGAAAGGAGCAGTATCCTCATGGACGCTCATGGGGGCGCCGTGGGAGGACATTATGCAAGGAGAGCGACCGCGCAAAAGATTCTACACGCAGGGTTATGGTGGCCAACCCTCCATCAAGATTCAAAAGCATACTGCAAAGCGTGTGATGTGTGTCAAAGGAATAGTAGGCCATCGTGGAGGGATTAGCTACCTCTGAATCCACAAAATATGTTACAACCCTTTGAAAAATGGGCGATAGATTTTGTGGGACCCATTCAGCCCCAAGGGAAGAAGACGGGAGCGAGGTACATTATCACCGCGACAGAGTATTTGACTTGATGGGTGGAGGCACAGCCTGTGAAGGATTGCACAAGTGCGACTACTGCAAAGTTCCTCTTTGAGTATGTACTAACGCGATTTGGTTGTCCAAATATTTTGATGAGTGATCATGGTACACACTTTCTGAATGAGACGATCAGTGCGCTGATAGAGGAATTTCAGGTATATCACCAGAAGAGCACGCCTTATCATCCACAAGCTAATGGGACGGTGGAAGCATTCAGTAAAGTGTTGTAGAACGTGCTGACCAAGGTTTGCAACACTCAGCGAAGTGATTGGGACCTACGCATACCCATAGTACTATGGGCCTATCAGATGACATGCAAGAAGTTGACTAGAAAAACACCCTTTAGGCTTGTAAATGGTGTTGAAGTAGTAATGCCCATGGAATACATTGTGCCTAGTATGCACATAGTGGCACTCACGGGTATGACAAATCGCAGAACCCTGGAAGACAGGTTGGCGCAGCTGGTTGAGCTTGAGGAAGAAAGATTTCTAGCTGGATTTCACCAACAAGTCCAAAAGCAGCGTGAAAAATCATGGCATGATCGACGCATTAAGCTATGCACCTTTAAGGTAAATGACATGGTTTTGTTATATGACAACAAGTTTGATAAATTTCCAGGGAAATTCAGAATGCACTGGTTAGGGCCCTATGTCATTAAAGAGATTACCGATGGAGGCGTGGTACAGTTGGTGAAATTGAATGGAGATCCCTTCCGAGGAAAGGTGAGCGGCAGTCACTTGAAGCCATACACTAGTGGTCCAGCCATGTGACTATATGAAGGTAGCACTATCTAGTCAATTTAGTGTCCTAAATTGCTCTACATAAATTATCAATCCGGGTATCGTAAACTGATGAAGTGTGGTTTCATTATATGTGCTTAGTTAACATTTTTTCTTACTTCGTTGTTTATAGTTTATGTTGTTTTTGGGGGTTTTGTTTCTTATGCTTAAGGAAATTAATCTAAGAAAGAAAAGCTATGCTTCTAGATGAAAATCTCTAAATGTTAATGGACAACTAAATCCAATGACTTTTAATTTTAAAATCTAATTTCTAAATAAGGTAGGGAAATGAACATTAGATAAAAAAAAATCAAAACTTTGAATAGTTAGATTAATCTAAGCCGGCAAAATGTATATGAAATGAAAGCAAAAATGATAACAGCTAAATAAAGTGTTTTATCACTCCACTATACAATTTTGGGAGAACTACCTCCTTGTGATAACATTTGGAGGGATCCAATACTTCATTGTTCTAAAACTGAAAATGAAATTGCAACAAACTTAAATGAAAGACTAAGACTGAAAGTGAAATTGCAACTAATCTACTATAACAGCTAAATGAAGTGTTTTATCACTCCGCTATACAATTTTGGGGGAACTACCTCCTTGTGATAGCATTTGGAGGGATTCAATACTTCATTGTTCTAAAACTGAAAATGAAATTGCAACAAAATTAAATACAAAACATGTAAAGGAAAACTAATCTACTGTGTGCTCTAATGCTCCAAGCACCAATTGGAAAATACTTTCTTGGACTATTTTGCTAAGCATAGATTACACAATTAGATAAATCTACAATCAACCGGTTGAACACACTTGCATGAATTAAACTTGCATGAATGGAAAATCTAAACTATTAAACTTGAAAACAATCATAAAAATAAAATGACATACTTGAATGAAATCAAAGCAAAACTACAAAATAAAATCTACTCTACCTTACATTCTAATATGCTCCATGACATATCCTACTTCACATCTCCTTCCATGTTGGGAACTTCAAAGCTTTATTCAAATTCTTCAAAATTACAAAGTACAAAGTTGAGCTAACAAAGTTTACAAAGCATCCAAATATAGGAGTCAATG
Organism: Pinus tabuliformis; assembly: GCA_031772625.1. Lineage (NCBI taxonomy): Eukaryota > Viridiplantae > Streptophyta > Pinopsida > Pinales > Pinaceae > Pinus > Pinus tabuliformis. Next base: position 1,333,150,218 of record CM062804.1, on the reverse strand, counting down.
GCTTCATAAATGGCCCAGATAGAATTGACTTCCTGAGCCAATACTTGTGTTGGAGGCGCTTCTTCCATGGAAAGACCCACTCTCATAATTGCTCATTGAATCATGTTAGAATAATAATCACGCCGTCCGTCACTGTTTATATGACGAACCCACTCTCAGAATTTCTCCCTGAATCATGTTAGAATAATAATCACACCGTCCGTGATTGTTTATATGACGATGAGTCATCAATGTCAGTCGACGGGGAGTCGACAAGAGTCGGTGAGTGTTAGTGAAAAATAAATGACATTTAGTAGATTCACTATTGAATCTGCGGCTCAACCAGTGTATAACTTATAACATCTAGAAATGCAATGATTAAGCTCACTTTGTGAGTTTCAACATGGTATCAGAGCCATGTGAAGGCTCGGTGATGTGAAGGTATCGCAACAGTCTAAGGAAGTCATGGGATTGTCGCGGAAGAGAGCCAAAGGGAAAGATCTAGAGAATTTGAGTGCAGTAGTGTGTTGATCGTTGCAGCTGTGATCATGAACTAGCGGGAAAAAAATTGTGAGGGTGGTGAATTGTTGGATCAAGCCGCATGAGTGGTCAAGCTGCATGTTGGATAGTGGTAGAAATTCTACTTCCCATTCAATATGTGGTCGAAGTTGATAGGTTTTGCTTGCAAAAGAATGCATAGTGTGCAGTGGAGCACTGAAGGCCGACTGGAGGTTTGTTGAGGTAGCGTGACCTATAGTGGGTCGAACAAGGTGTGGAGGTGTTGTTGCAGAGTCAAGAGAATTGTTGTGCTGAACTGTGATTCAGTGGTCAGAGGAGCCATTGAGCTGATGCGTTGAGCACCGTCTATAAGCGTTGTTGAACTGCTATATGTTGAAATATGGCAACAAGAATATTCCAATTTAATTTGTCCTTGAATTAAATTGTGAATTAAAATTGAATTTAGTCTTAACAGCTACTTGGAAATAATTAATTAATTAATATTAAATTAATTAGTTGGAGAAATTCAAGTTAGAAGTCTTTCTGAAGTCATGCAAGAGTTATCCCCTAAATTAAGGAGATATGATTGAGTTATGTTTGAATTGTAATTAGTTAACTCAGTTTACTGAGTTAAGTCCAGTTAAATTAGTTCCAAACTGTTTGAGGAACTATTAGTGAGTTAACATTCAGTTGATGCATTAATGCACTCAACTAGTGCTACTCTAGTTAACTGAAGATTCCCTCATCAGAAACTCATGCATGTCTATTCTGAGAAAGACCCAGTTGAGATTAATGTTCAAGGACAGTGTACTATCAGTGGTGTGTGTTTTCTAATGGAGAAAACTCATGCATGCAGTCAAGGGTTTATCATTGAGGATTGCGCAATTTTGAAGGCTTGTTTTTCCACTTGGTAATAGGCTAATCATCCACAAGGAACAATGAAAGGAAATAGGAGCTTGGAGGGTAGAGAGGAAGGCTGGAGAGAAGCCAAGATTTCCTGTGAGCATCTGTGAGGATTGTACTGAGAGCTAGCTAGCTGTGAGAGCTAAGGCTTTGTATAATTCCTATGTATTTCCACCATTTATGATAATACAATAGTGTGGAGTTTTTTATCTGAGACTTTTCCCAAAGTATTTTCATGTGTATTGTGCCATTGATTCTTCTTCTTCTGGTTATATTGTTCAGCTCGATCTTTAAGCTTCCACAAATTGATAGTAGAAGTGGGTTATAGTATTCTGCTTTGATTTATATTGCATTACCAGATTAACCTATCACAAATTTTCTTCACTATACTAGAGGAGAAGAAAGTCATTGTTTGGAGAAGCGGCCAATGTAGAGTGGCATTCCTTTTTTTGGTTCCTGTTGTGTTGATGTTGGTGCTAGTTTAATAGGACGTTGGAGAGTCGATCTGTCACCCTGCTCCCTGGAGGCATTGTATTATGTGTGTTGAGCTCTATTAAATCATAGCGTTGAAAGTCTGGTGGTAGTCTAAGGAAGTCCACTGACCTTTGGTGAAGTTTGTTGATAGTTTCCTTCTTGTTGGCTATCGAGTGAGCCTGAGGAAGTCGAGCGGAAGAGGTGTTGAGCCTTTCATTGCTCAAGTGTTATGCTGTTGTGGATTGAGCGCATTATAGAGTCATTTTTGAACCTACTGCGTGTATAGTCGTGGAAGACTATTGAAAAATTGTGAGTTGAAGGAACCCACTACCACTGAGTTGTGGACTCACTGAGTGAAAGCTGATTGTAGACGAGTGTTTCCTTCTAATTGAAGGCCACTGCAGATTGGTGTTTGGTAAACGTGTTGGCTTGTGAAACTTGATGTAGGTGAAGCATAATAGAGGGTAGTAGTGAGTGGTTGCTGACAGTAAGAAAGCCAAGGACATGTGGAGCTAATGTGAGAAAGCCCATTGCGCATGGGATCGAGTTGTGAAGAAGGAGAGCTTGTTGTTCAGAAGTGTCGATTGTTGGTTGTTGGCAATGGATTGCAGTGCTGTTATAAGCACTTGAGAGGAATCTGTATGTGGTTTTGCATAGGCATTAAACGTTGGGTGGAGAAGCATGGTACCTCTGCTATGTGGAGTGGAGTTTTGTTTGCGTTGTACGAGACCAGAAGATTGGAGGCTTAGAGGTCTCGTTATTATGTGGTTCGATGTGTGCCTTCAACATGAGTGGTGCACAATTTGACTTCAATTGTGAAGTGGTCAACAAGTAGCCTGTGCGTACCCTATGGGATTTGAGCACATATTTGTTGGAGGAGGAATAACCCTATGTTTTAGAGTTGGGATGTGCATTGACTAGAGACGTGGAGTGTGGATCCCGATATTTGTTGAAGATGGATGTAAGGAATTGTTGATCAGTTTATGACATTGTTGCCTGTGTTAGAGCGATGTATATTTGAGGCGTTTGGAGAGCATTGTGTTTCCTGCTAATAAGTCTTGTATAGTGTAAGGTATGTGCTTGTATGGAGGAAAGGAAACCCATGCACACTCGTGGAACAAACTTGTGCATTGGTGAACTAGACGTGAATCACCAGCATGGAGTTGCATACTTGTTGTCGCTGACTTGAAATCAACATGGAAATAAACAAGCGATGGATTTCTTGAGAGCTAAGAGCTAAGGGCCAAACCTAGAAATTGTGTTGGGTGTTGTTTTGTGACAACCACTGTGGTGGATAGTTTCCAGTGGAGTGTTGGCAGATAGGAGTGTCCATTGAAGAAGGTTGTGTGAACTGTGACAGCTATGTGGCTTAGGAGTTTCTAGTGGAGTGTTGGTAGATAGGAGTGTCTGCAATTGAGTGTCTGCTGAAGAAGGTTGTGCCGATCATGATTCTTGTGTGGCGTAGAGAGTTTCTAGTGGAGTGTTGGCAAATAGAAGTGTTTGCAACCGAGTTTTCGCTGAAGAAGGTTGTGTCGACTGTGACGCCTATGTGGCGTAGAGAGTTTCCAGTGGAGTGTTGGCAGATAGGAGTGTCTAACCTTGAGTGTCTATTGAAGAAGGTTGCGCTGACTGTAACACCTGTGCGGCGTAGATTTCAGAGAGTTTCCAATGGAGTGTTGGCAAATAGGAGTGTCTGCAACCAAGTGTCTGCTAAAAAGGGCTGTGCCGATCGTGACATTGTGTGGCATAGATCACAGAGAGAGAAACCAGCTATTGGAGCACTGACTAGTATAATTACATCCAGCAAGGCTGCCAATGTAAGCGTGGAAATGGATTGCTTTGGGGAGTCCTAAATGAAGTTGTGTGAAACCAATAACAAAAATGAAAGCCCCCTTATCAAGTTTTTTTATGTACTGTTGTAAGCCCTAGCTGAGACTGAGACCAACAAGCACTTTAAAGTTTAGGTCGTCGTGATTAAGGGGAGGTGTTAGAATATTAATCACGCCGTCCGTGACTATTTATATGATGACGAGTCATCAATATCAGTCGGTGGGGAGTCGACAAGAGTCATTGAGTGTTAGTGAAAAATAAATGACAGTGGACAGATTCACTATTAAATATGTGGCTCAACCAATCTGTAAATTATAACATCTAGAAAGGAAATGATTAAGCTCACTTTGTGAGTTTCAACAAAAATGCCTAAATGTTTGTATAAAAATAATGCTAGATTATATAAGTTCTTAATGTAGCCATGTATAGGAAGCAATGGCTTCATAAATGGCCCAGATAGAATTGACTCCGTGAGTCAGTACTCATGTCGGAGACGCTTCTTCCATGGAAATACCCACTCTCAGAATTGCTCCTTGAATCAAGCCACGCGTGAGCACGCAGCTAAGTGGGTGTAATATAATGCAGGAATTGCAAAAATATTATGGGAATTAGAAAATATAAAATTTCATATATCTATCAAAAAAGACACTTGAGCATTACCGCATATAAGAACATGCTTCCGTTGATTCAACACACAAAAAAAACTCATGTTAAGAAATAGCTAGCAAACTAGAATTTTAAAAGAAATAAAGTCAACCATAGCAATGCCATCACGAAATAGCTATCAAATTAAGAATTTTAAAAGAAAGAATGTAAACCATGATAATTCCATCAGACTTTTACATTAAAAAATGCTTCAATAAAAGTGCATTCACTATGAAAAACACTCTGAAATAGAAGTGACCATCTCAGCCATATTAAATAGCAATCCTTACGCGAAGCACAAGTCATTAGTCAATGGCTGAATATCATTAGAGGTGAAGCCATTCTCATCCTGGAGTACATTGTGGTGAGCTGGTTTACTAGTGCCCTGCACATTTGTCTCAACTTTTTTAAAATAGGGCTGCCCTGATAAGACTTTGTTTTGAACTCTGAAACTTGCAATGTACAAAAGAAATAAGGTTCAAAATATATCAAACCCATGGTTACGAAGACAAAAGTCAAATATTTTAGGTTGGCATATTACTGAATCCAACACTTCTTGTAAACCCCAACATCCAAGGTATCATAAATTCATTAGGTGCAGAACAAGTTTTAAATGCTTGAAGCTTATAAGAACGTTCTAAAACAATAATGGTTTACCTGGTAGAAGATATTCATTTCTAAGAGTTGGACATCTCTTCTCAGTATTTGGGAAAAAGCGTGTGATGACGGTTTTGGACCACAATAAATGTCATTTTCAGTGACTTGCCTATCCTAATCCTCTTGTGTGAGGGTTCCTGGGCTTATTCTTGTATTTAATAATGATGAGACATTAAAACGAAATGCACTCTCGTCGCTATAAATAAAAATAACCGTGGAGGATTTTCATTCCCTACTAGAAAGGTGCAAGCAAGGAAACACACATAGGAAGAGTGAAAGAAAGGCACCATAGAGAGGAAGGATGAAAGAGATGTTGCTGCTCTAGTAAGTTGTCTTGCTACTCCATCTACTTTACATCAATCTACTCTGCATTGTGGTGTTCTTATTTTCTTGCCCTTTGTGATAGAGGGCTCATGAACCACAATGAAAACACTGGAATTTGTGATAGAGGGCTCATGAACCACAATGAAAACACTGGAAAGTGTATGACACCTGTTATAAATAGACAAAAGTCATGAAAGGGGGTGGCAGTGTACAGGTTCAAAAGCAATGGGCATTGTTTTTGAACAGATGCAACTTTACAGGCCATAGTTTTCTCAGCATAAGATGTTTGAGAATTAATACTAAGTTAAAATAGCATTAGTTTATTTTAATTTTAAATTGTCTCTCATTACTTATATTTTCATTACTTATATTTACCTTAGTTTTTGTTTGGATATGAGATATTTACTTAGCTTAGCTTTTGCTCGGGTATGAGGCCAAATAAGATGATGAATTCATAGATTTTAAGATAATGAATTTATGGATTCATCAAAAGGAAAAATGACTTCACTAACATTGGTTAAAACTGAAGATAGGTTCATTGGTTTTTGTATGGAAAGTAATATGCAACAGAAAACGATTACTATAGGGACTAATAAGGTTACGATGGCCATATAACAGGCCACCAATATATATCATGACAAATGTGTTGAGTCACCTTATTCTAAATGTTTTAGGTTTTTTATTTTGCTTATTTTATTTTTAAATGTTTTATGTTTTATCAATATTTATTGTATATTTTTAATGAATTTTTATTTAAATTTTATTAAAAAAATGTTTTATTTTTTTATTGTATATTTTAAAATGAGTTTTAATAAAATTTAAATGATATATCTAATTTATTAATTGTATATTGATTAATTTTTTAAAAATAAATTTTAGAGTTTTAAATTTATTTATATATTTAAATATATTTTTAAAATTATTAAAATAATATATTATAACAATTTTTAAAGTTTTTTATTTAAAAATATATTTTGTGGCGAGATACATATTCTTTTTGTAAAGTTATTGCGTTGAGAGGCGCTCTCAGCCCAGTATGGTAGCGATGTTGTAATGTAATGTTTAACATTTTGACTAAGTCAAAATACATAAAAATAAAAATAAAATAAAATTTAAAAAATTATAAAATTATAAAGATAGATGTAATGCATCCAATGTGGTAGCCATGTTATAATGTAATGTAATGTTTAACATTTTGACTAAGTCAAATTACATAAAAATAAAAATTAAATAAAATCTAACAATATAAAATTAAATAAAAAGATTAATGTAGTGTAATTTAAACATTTTAACTTGGTAAAAAAAAAGGCTCATGGTATTGACCCATGGTATTGAGAACCCATGGTATTCATGTGGAATGTAGCCTATTTAAAGGGAGAAATTAAACCGCTCTATATCCCTCTTAAGGATCCCAAAGTAAGATGGATCTAAGTTGATGTTATGTTATGTAAAATTTTTGACTCAGTGAAATTAGATAGCAATAAAAATAAACGTAAAATACAATTAAAAAATAAACAAAATATTTATAAAAATAATTATTATTATTAATTAAAACATTTTGACTAGTTCAAATTGCATAAAATTAAAATTAAAAATAAAATAAAACAAATATTTATAATTGTCAATTACTAATAATTAAACCAGCCTAGATTCATCTTAACTTTGAATTACCAAGGGTCATGAGGGATCAAATCTCTTGAGGTGCAAACTTCTTTTAGAGTGAAAAAAGATTTGATCCCTCTCAACCCTTGGTAGATAGGAGTTAAGATGGACCTAGGCTCATAAATAAAAATTTAAAAAGTATATAACTAAATTTTAACATAAGCCACATGGTGGCAATGTCATTGCTTTTGTATTTTCTTTAATAACAAGAGCCACATGGTGGCAATGCCATTGCTTTTACTTTTTTTTTAATAGATGTATGTGCATTCATTAATCTTCATAGATACCATAGAGAGCTTGTGGTTTTAGTTTGAGAATTTAAATATATCTATGGATTGAGGTTTTCATTGATGGGGTCACATATGAGGCTTGCTCGCATTGCAGTCTAATTGAGAGCATTTGGCATTTATTTTGGAGCCGCATATCTCCATGTGCCACATTGGGGGATTGCATTTGGAGTACCTAAAGATGCATATTCTACGGTGATATCCACTAGATTGGTGATGACTTTGGACCACTTCACCAGATTGGTGATGACTATTCCTTTAGACTACCTCACTTTAGAGGGTTTTTCACTGCATATAAGTTGTATGCTCTATACTTATTGTAGAAACTTTGTTGTAAACTGGTAATTTCTTTCTTTTATTCTTCTCTTTATAAAGAGAGGCTAATCTTGTCTTGTATATTGAGATAGCTGCTCCAGTGTTCTAGTTTCAAAACCCTTGACTTTGGGACAAAGGGGCAATAAGCCCAATTTTAGTCTATTCTTTTTTAAAGGCATCATAAATATTCAAATAAAAATTATAATAATAATATAATTTAGAATCAAGGCTTATTCAGACAACAATGACATGAATAACTATACTAATAATATAATTTTAAAGTAAAGGCCTAGTCAGACATCAAATTGATGGATGAACCTCCTTTGTTTATGGGAAAATATATCGCCTCTTTGTAGTGATAAGTTGATTGATTAGTCTATGGACATGTACATACCATACTCTCCACTATGCCCCATTGGATTCAAACTTGTGATTTCCAAAGCAAAAAACATGTTCTTAACTGTTAGGGCCACTTGATAGAGTGGTTGTCAATCCTTGATAATTTTGGATTTCTTTGCTCCTTTCTTTATCTTTCCCGAGAAACCAAAAGTGTTATAGGCATTGTCTTATATCTAAAGCTGCACACACACATAGAGAGAGAGAGATCTTGGGGTTTTAGTTTGAGAATTTGAATTTCGCAGTGCACATATAGTGAGAATTCTGTAGTGAATCCTCATGTGTCCAAGTCAATTAATTGATGGGATTTTCCTAAACAAATGTTGTAAAATTCATAATATAGAATTAATAAATAAAATAAAATAAAATAATAATAATAATAATAATTAAAAAAAAAAAAAAGTCTATATGCAATATGCAAGAAAAAACATATACCAAACATTTTTGTGCTTACACTGAAATCAATGGACAATGTTAAACTAATTACCTTGAAATTTATGTACACCATATATCTAGTTACATCATTTATTAGAAATCAACAACTTCACTAAAACCAATGCATCTAATTCAAGCAATCAAATAGGATGAGAAATCAACATCCACACTAAAATCAATGCATCTAATGCAAACAATCAAATAGGATTACAAATCAACATCTACATTGAAATCAATTCATCTAATGCTGCAAGAAATCAAATAGGATTACAAATCAACATCTACACTGAAATCAACACATCTAGTGCTAGCAATCAAACATGATTAGGAATCAACATCTACACTAAAATCAATGCATCTAATGCAAGATCAATCAAACCATATTATAAATTAACATCTTTAATGAAATGAATGCATCTAATGCAAGGAATGAAATATAATTAAAATTAACATCAACACATAAATCAATTCATCTAATTTGCAAGAAATCAAATAGAATTAGAAATAAACATATGTACAATGAAATTAAGGCATCTAGTGCAAACAATTTTCTTCCCTTTCTCTCCCCCCCCCATCTATATCGATATCTCCCTCTATCTTTCCTTCTTTGTCTCTCTATCTCACCCCCCATAAATACACACACTCTCTCTTCATATATATCTATCTCTCCCTCCCTCCCCCTATCTATCTCTTCTTCCCTCTCTCCCCATTCCATCTATATCTCTATCTCCCTTTGTCTCTCCTTCTTCATCTCTCTATATCACCCCGCAAACATACACATTGTTTCTCCATATCTATCTATATATGCCTCCCTCTCCCTCTGCCTCTCCCTCTCCCTCTGCCTCTCCCTCTCCCTCTCCCTCTCTCTTCCTTTTCTCTCCCTCAGTCTCCCCTTCTATATCTCTTCCCTCCTACTATCCTCTCTCCCTTGTCACTCCCTCTCTCTCTCTCTCCATCTCCCTTTTCACTCCCTCTCTCTCTCTCTCTCCACCTTTCTCTCTCTATATGTATTTCTTCTTACATCTCTCTCTCCCCATCCAACTCCATCTCTCTCTCTCTCCCTCCCTCTTAAGTCCTCTGTCTCTTCCCTTCTCTCCAACCTCCCTCTATCTCTCCCCCACACCACACTCTCTCTCTCTCTCTCTCTCTCTCTCTCTCTCTCTCTCTCTCTCTCTCGAGCTTTGTATTGCAACTTTGTTGACTATCCCCCTCCCTCTCTAATTCTCTCTCCCCTTTCTCTTCATCACTCATTATTTTTCTTCTATCTCACCCCAAAACATACACACTCTCTCTCCATCTCTCCCTTGTCACTCTCTCTCTCTCTCTCTCCATCTCTGCCTTGTCACTCCCTCTCTCTCTCTCTCCACCTTTCTCTCTCTATATGTCTTGAACTTCTTCCTTCCCTATCTTTTCCTCCAACTCCATCTCTTGATTTTCCTCCGACTTCATCTCTTGAGCTCCCTCTCTTTCTCAAAGACTCTCTCCTCCTCTCCCTTTATCCATCTTTGTGTCCCCCTTTCTCTCTCTTACCCTTATCTCCCACTCTCTCACTCTATATTTCAAAAAATTTAAAATACTTTGACAATCAAAAGTTATGTTTAAATTATTATTTTTTTTAAATTTTGATGTTGTACAACAATTTTTTTTTATATAACACATATTCAAAATGCAAGATTTCAAATGTGTGTTGTACATTCACCTAGAGGGAAAATAATTTCCATGGAAATATTATCTAAAATTTTCCAAAATATTAATGTTCCAGCTACATCCATCAAAGATACATAGAGTACTTCATGTCTTCCAATTGAAATTGTTTAGGTTTTATTTCTTTAAAGGTAGCTTTAGGTTATGATTACTTCAAGATTTTAAAAATATTATATATTTTATTATGTTAGATTTATAAAAAAAAATAGGTTAAATAAAATTAACATATTGAGTTAGCTTGTATGACTCTTTTTGTGTTAATGACTCTTTTGTTGATGCCTATGGCGTATATCAACCACATTTATTAATGTGGTTGTGCTCACTATATATATTATAATATAATAAATTTTATATTATATTAAAGTTAATAATATTATATTAATCCAAAATTTTAATAAATTTATTATTAACATTAAAATATATTAATATTAAATTTTTATATAATATCATTTCATCATTTAATTTAATAATAATAATACTAATATTTTAATATTAGTATTAAATTTAATAAGGTTTTTACATGACATGATGACAAAAATTATAATAAGATCTGGAATTTTAAAATGAGGTAAAAGCTTAATTTTAGATCATTCAATTTTTTTATAGAGGCCCCTACAAGCCCCTGTTAATCACATATATGGCTCAATCGAGGGTTTACGAAACCCTTGATTAAGCTATTTGAATTTGAATTATAGGCACCAAGCGTAGCCTCTTAAGTCCTAAAATCCACAATTTCAACAACCCTTCTGCAAAATTTCACACAACTCCATTTTGTACCCTAGGAGACTTAGGGTTAAATTCGTCCTTAGTTGGCGGAGTTGATCACATTGGATTCATGAAGGAATCCTCTATCCATTGGCATATGAGTTTGACATTTTCAAATTTATTTGATTTTTTCCATCTAATTTCTTTAAAACATAATTCTTGAAATTGTGTTGAACTGTTTTAAAGAGGTTGAAAAAAAATATATCATCAACTATTCACAATGAAAAAAATTCAAAAAATACCACTATCTTATTTTACAAGTCCTCTTAAAAATGGTACTTTTGGTTTTTCAATTTATTTAAATAGTTGAAAAAAACCTTATATGAACACATGTATCTGCAAAATGCAATTGAAGTATTACTTCGCCAACTTCAAAAAATAATAAAAATATATATATTTTTGAATAAAAAATAAATTTTTAATATGAAAAACTTAGCTATTTCCTTGTAGATTACGTTAACACACACATACCTCTTAAGATGTTTGAAAATTTGCAAGGACAAGAATTTCATTAATGGAAAATTGACATATTATATGACATTAAATATTTTTGCAAAAAATATGATAGGACAACAAAATAATTCTCCACGATTTGTATTTTTACTCCAAATTAAAATTCACGGTGCTTATATGAATTTTGAGGACTTCAATTCTATAAAAGAGGAAAAACTTGAAATTTCATTGCCATATTTGGCCCGAAAGTTTAACCCATCTTCATGCTTTCACCCAATACTCAGCCCTCACTTCATAAATGTAAGTTTGGACTGACAAAAATTGCATGAGGATCACAAAAAATTCCAGTCTCTAATGAATTATAACAAGGAATGATGCTTGGGGATGGTATTTGAGACTTAAGCCCCATAGTCATGCAAAATATCATGATTTTCAAAACCACAAATCATAACTAAAGATCATTTATCCAAAGAAGACCAGATAGACCATTGTCTTCTTTTAGGTATATACAACAACAACAAAAATATAAGGTTGTAGCAACACAATACACTATGGACAAACTATGAGCTTGTTGACCTCAGGCAGTAAAACCAATGTTGTAGATATGTTTCCTTTCAGGAAATATATTGTCAAAGGTTCAAAAATAAACTCATTAGAAATATCAAGAAAATATTAGCAAGTATAAACTTGGAACTGAGAAACTCGAGAAAGTCTAAAAAATCAACAACTTAAAATTTTTCAAAAAAATAAATTCACTAAAATATAGGAAATAATGGAGAGAAATCAAATGTATTTACACCGTTGATTAGTATAATGCAAAACCCAAAGGTTGCTAATATTATACTATTCCAAAAGGTGAATTTCAAGAAAAAAATTAATAAGATAAGCATCAACATGTTGTTGCCTTAATTAAGCAAATGTAGTGTGAGCACTATTTCAGTGCAAAAAAATAACCCATAGAAAAACATCGCATGATCCTAATATTTCCTCTCTCCCTATTATGATCAATAGAAACATTATAAAAATGAAACAAAATAGTTACAACCACTTACTCGATGGATTGATTTACTTGTTATTCAGGTTCCCTTGTTTCTTAAATAGATGGCTTGATTAACATAAGTAAAAATAAAATATTAGGATTTAAACATAGTTTTCAAGAATTCATTCTCCCAATCAAATTGAACATAGTGATTTCTGCATGATACATCACGAAATGTAAGGTGTATACATAAAATTCTCTGAATTCAAAATATAATTAGAATACCATACAAATAATATGTTTGAATTTAACTATTAAAGAGACGCAAAATGCATGGAAGATTGGGTCATTTATTTCTTATACAAACATCAATTAAAATATATGAGGAGAATGCCTCCAGATTCAGGTATATGTGTTGCATCTCAAGAAAAGATAAAGAGGGACCAAAACAATCACCTCCAGTATATGTTGCAGCAATACAATCATACCCAGGCAATGGAAGCCACAAAGGAAGGCACAGGTCAATTACACTCATTTGAGAATTCCACCAAATTATCACAAATTGTCTCTTCGGGGAAAAGTACAACTGTTTCCACCCATAAACCCAAACACTGCTCCCCCACCCCCAATTTGGGAATACATCACAACCCTCTATCTTAACTTAAAAGATCAAAATACACATCTATTTGAGAAGTCCACCAAATTATCACAATTTTATCCTATGGAAAAAATGCAATTGTTTCAACCATTAAACCCAAAACCTCCCCAGATTAGGATAACATCACATGCCTTCGGCTTAGCTCAAAAGATAAAAAAATCATTGAAAAAATCCACACAACCATCTTAGAACTTAGTTGGAATGAGCTCCTTGAAATGGGTTCGAGAGTTGGCTTGAACCATGTTGTTCAAGTTCTGCTAAGGCTCCAAACATGCCCTAAATTGGCTCTTCAATTCCTCCATAGGGTAGAAAGTCAACTGAAACTAAATCTCGATCTTTAGTCCTTTTGTATTGTCATACACATTCTCACTAAGGCTAGGATGCATCCTTCTGCTCAAAAGCTTTTGCAGAGAGTCCTAAATGTTGATTTTGGACTAGAACAACTAAATTTTGATACCCTCATTGCCACTTACAAGGTATGCAATTCCACCCCTATGGTATTTGATCTGTTGATCAAGACCTCGACACAATTCGGCATGACTGAGATTGCAGTCAAAATCTTTGGTTTGACAAGAAATTATGGATTTCTGCCTGTAGTAGAGACCTGCAATAGCCTCCTCAGTGCCCTATTGAGGGCCAATGACATGGATACTCTTTGGGTGATTTACGCTGAAATGCTTCGGTGCAAGGTCATTTCCAATATCTACACATTCAACATAATGATCAGTGCTTTGTGCAAAGAAGGAAAACTTAAGAAAGCAAAGTAAGTTTTGGAGGACATGGAGGAAATGGAATGTAGAATGAATATCGTAATATTGTTTGATATCATCATTGACGGGTTTTGCAAAAGAGGTAAGGTGGAAGTTGGTCTTGAGCTGCTGGCAGCAATGCCTGAGAAGAATATTTCTCCTGATGTTTTTAGTTATAGTGTGATTATCAGTGGATTGTGTAAAGATGGAAGGGAGGGTTGAAGAGGCAACTAGGGTTTTGCCCGACATGTTGGAAAAGGGTTTGGCACCAAATAATTTCATTTACAATACATTGATAGATGGGTATTGCAACAAGGGTGACATGCAAAAAGATTTTGAACTGAGAGACACAATTCTCCAAAAAGGATTATGGCCTAGTGTTTTCACCTATAATCCTCTTATTCATGGGCTTTTCATACATACATAAATTATGGAATTCAATGGTCTTTTGAAATAAATGTCTGAGATGGGCTTGGTTCCTAGTGGTATTGAACTTACAACATAATTACTAATGATTACTACAAAGAACGAGATATAGAGGAGGAGCACAAACTCCATGTTGAAATTCTCAATAGAGACATCCTTCCCACTACTGTCACATACACCTCTCTCATCTATGGACTTTGCAAGGAAGGTAAGATGGAGGATGCAGATTGGTTGTTCAAGAAATTTTCTGAAAAGTTTGTGACTCCTGATGTGATTACATACAATACCATGATTGATGGTCATTGCAACAAAGGGAACCTGGAACAGACCTTTAAGCTGCTAGATGAGATGGACGAGAAATATATTTGGTTGAAAGTGTTACTTACAACATGCGTATTCATGAGCTTGGTCAGATTGGACTATAAGAAGATGCCCTAGTGCTTCTACAAGAGATGTGTAGAAGGGGGATAGAACCTAATCATGTTACCTCTAACACTCTTATTACTGGTTACAACAAAGGGGGTAATATGCGGGAGGCTTTCTGGGTATGGGAAGAAATGTCAACCAAAGGTCTTAATCCCATTGTTCTCACTTACAATGCCCTCATCCATGGGCTCTACAAGAAAAAATATGGAGAATAGGTAGTAGAACTCTTAAAAGAAATGGTTAAAAAAGGTTTAGCTCGAAACGAAAATACTTAAATTTCAATGGTTCAAGGATTCTATGAGGATAGAAATTGCAATGAGGTTCTCAATAATAAAAAATCGTAGAATATTGTAAGATGAAGTTATACTTTCCAACAATGAATCCAACTTCAAAGTCCATAATGCATGTGATTTTGGTTGGGATGGATCTCAATAATGATTTAAATCATCATATATGATATAAAAAATAACAGTGGAAGTGGAACTAATGGTAAAATAAAATCTAAATATCTTTCCATGCAAAATTAGAAATATGAAAATCTTTGAGTCTTTTTATTAACATTTGTTGTATGCCATAGCTTTAGGATGAATTAACATGGTCATTCTTTTTTTCTTGTCTGTAGTCTCTAATTAACAGAAATTCCATTGTACATGGGCATTTGGTAAAAGATAAGGGTCCGTTGGATATTTTATAGTCATGTTATAGTTTAATCAAAGTTTTATTAGTGATATATTGTATGTTTGGTTTAAATACTTAGTAGCAAATACACTCAAACATATATCAAGCACAGGATAGGGGACGTTTACACTTAAGAAAACCCCACAGGGAAAATTCCATTCAACCATTCATACCTTTGATTGTCTTAACTGTACAATAGGCCCATTTATATAGAATAGGTAACTATAACAATGTCATAATTTAGTTCAACCATATGCATAACTATCTCCCATAATCTCTCCATGAATCTTTCAATTGATTCCATGAAATCCTCATTCCTAACTTCTCTCATTGTCCTCATATTTCATTCATATATAGACATTATGTGTGGTCTACTTATATAATTTAGACATATTAATCACAACTAGGAGTTAATCCTTCATATTCACCCTTGAATATTGAAATTACAAGTATTTATGAAGGGGATGTAAGATTAACTTGTATTTGTGATTAATAACATCTAAATTATATGAAGTTGAGCACACATAATGTCTACATTTATCAATGAAATATGAGGTCAATGAGAGAACATAGGAATGAAGATTTCATGGAATCAGTTGAAAAATTCATGGAGAGGTTATGGGAGATATTTATGCATATGGTTGAAAGATGACTAACATTTTGATGCATGTTTATTTATGATGTGGTACATGAGCTTGTATTAATGAATCTATCTTGAATATCCCTCATTTAGATGAGTGCACTATCCCATATATTTGGAATTGATATGAGAAGCAATAAAATCATTCAGATAAATAAGAAAGGGTTTAAATCTCTATGAGCAATCTCAATTGAGGGCAATAAAGATCAACAACTCAATTGGCTCAATATTGTAAAACATGTCAGGTCCTTCTCCCTTATGGTCCCAAAAAAGGCTTGTCTCCTTTATAATTTTTATCCCTTGTCTAACATTGATTCCATAAGTGACATATAATTTTGTTACACTAAGAGATTAACTTTCCTACATATTGTTGCTCCCATTCTACTGGTTACATATTTCAAGGGGGGATTCTATGTAGTTGTGCTCAAAGAAGTAGGGAAGAGGATCGATTTTGAATTTTAATGCATCACAATTATACTTCTAAAATAGGTCTGGGGAAATGAGTGAGTTGCTTCAATAATTATCACATTTCAATGTATCCTCATTTAGTGTTCGAGAAAATACAACTGTTGGAAGAGGAAATATAAGCCTTTGTTGAGAGTGGAATTGATGACCTTTTGTTGCATTTATACCATTTGAATTTGGATGATATTATGTTGTTTTGTTAATGCAATGATTTCAATCATAGATAATTTTCCTTCCCTTAAACATTGGATCAATGAAAGAAGAACTCTAAATTATTGGGTCTTAATGGAGATCTAAAATCTTTGAAAATAAGAGCTTAAATTTTGATCTAGTCAAGCTCCACATCCGTAATTTCCTAACCCCAGCACTTAGGAAAATTACTTCCGAGTAATTTCCTTTCTAAAAATCAATCTAAATTACAACTTACTAAAATAAAATGCACTGCTGCAATTTTTAACTGGTAAAAATAAAAAAATTAGTTGAAGCAAATAAAACAATCTCCACACATGAAAACAAAATATTTATTCTCTTCAAATATGTTTTTATTAAAATAATTATCAAAACATATAAGGGTTTCCTTCTTGAGAAAATGGCCCACTAAAGAATTCACTGGAAATAATTACAACAATTAAAAACCTTGCAAATCTGCCCCTAAAGAAACCCAATATGCATTTCTAAAGCTTGTACAACCCTTGATACTAAAAAAAAACAATGTACTTTTTTCGGATTTCGCAGAGTGGTATTCAAAAGCACTTGAACTATTCTAGAGAAAATCTTATAAATTCAAATATGTTTTTCTATATTCAAGATAAATAATTGCAAGGTTAATAAAGCAGCCAACCTGAAAATGATGCTTGTTCTTTGGATCCTAAGGTCCTTGGATCATTTTTCCTCTATAGGAAACTCTGATGCTCCAAAGCTGAAAATTGCTAAGAATCTTTGAGAGACCGAACAAGCCGTGAAAATTACCAAACTGTGAGAGGAAATCCCATTTCATTCATCTAAAAATGTTGTAGTGTGGATATATAAATTCTGGGAGGCTTAGGTTTTCAAAGAAGCCTCAACAACACACAAGGCTCCTTATGAGCCTATTTTCATTACACCATTGATACCTAATGAAAATTCCCTGGCCTTCCTCTTCTGTAAAAATCTTGTGGTTTCCATCACAATTTTTTTAAGGAATGAACCTCACGTCGTTGTAACCATCATAGGGTTTGGAATGAGCCTGCACTGGGAAACATTCCAGACACTTAGCTGACTCCACTGTTTCATGTAGTTTCTGAATTTCCTCAACCTCACGAATGTATTTTACCCCAATAAACAACCTATGCATTGACATGGGCTTCCCCAAAAGATCTTGTAATTCTTGTGGAAAAGGAGAATGCATGGAAATATCATGTTCATCAACCAAAACCATGAAACCTCGAAGAATCAATTTCATTGTGAAACAATTTTCAAATGTTTTCCCTATTTCACTTAAGCTCGTGAAATACAAAATCACCTTATCTTCTCCCCTGGGGGGAGCTCTCAACTTAGCTTTTTTAGAGAGGATTTTTTGGATACGGGGGGTTGTTTGGTCGAGCTCTTGTCTATTATTTACTAGAAAGTATTCACCCTCATTTGAATTCTGCTATATCAAAGCCTAAAATATTTTCCTACGGTACACTATTTGTCTTCTCCACTCTTGCTTCCCATGCTGCCTTGATAGAGCTTTGAAACGAGTTCCATCAAATCTATGGGGAACACTTTTGGTCATGTGTCAATTTATAATTGGAAGGAGGATGAAAATGAAGGCCTGCAATTGGCTGGGGTGAACAATGTCTGCCACCCCCAACCCTGTAGAAAACACCTATCATCGTAAATATTATCAAAATCCAAATAATAATAATCATATAATTATTTATGATGAAAAAACAATATATAACAAATATAATAATAATTGTTATATTAATATTTTCATTGTTGTCTAATGGTATTTTGAATGCACAAAGAAAGTATTCCATGTGATTGTTCACGCCTTCTAGTGCACTGTAGCCAACAATTTGCATATCCCACTCCATGTGTTTATCCACCATTTTAAGCCTTTGTTGAAATTCACCCAAGCATTTTTGGTTCTCAGATGTTGAGAGAAGTTTGCCATAGATATATATATATATGTATATATATATGTAGATATATATATATATATATATATATATATATATATATATATATAGATATATATATCTATATATATATATATATATATATATATATATATATATATATATATATATATATATATATATATATAGATATATATATATAGATATATAGATATATATATATATATATATATATATATATATATATATATATATATATATATATATATATATATATGTATGTATGTATGTATATTACCAACCTCAATTTGTTGAAAGAAAAATTGGATCTATTGGTTGATAATTTAAAAAGATCAGAATCAAAAGAGAGTAACTCTAATCCACCATAACATAAAACTATTCACCACAAGACTACATGACAAAACAAAACAAGTATAGAGTAACATAAATTGAAGTCAAGAATCAGAATAATTCACAAGAACCAGATCTTCTATAGTCATACTAGTTGTAGCAAGGGCCTTAAGCTTGCATTGAAGATGACTCTTCAGATGGACTAGGGATGCATCCAATCACTCCAAGAAGGAATATTGATAGTGTTTCACCCTATGGATCTTATTCAAGGACAAGATAATATCACTATGATCCTCATGCATCTCTTTCAGGACTCGGCCCAAAAGAGCCTTCATCTGCCAGTGAAGGGTAATGCAATGGAGGTATTGGTTATGTCTTCCCTTAGTGTGACTAGGGTCAATAAATTAGTTGGAAACCTCCTCGATAATTTATGAATCTAAATATGCCTATCGATCATGAGATTCATAAGTTTCTAGTAGATGGATCACTAGTAAATGTCATGAAAATTCATTGAATGAAAAATGGCAGTCACTTCCTAGGCACGTAGCCAACCTTGTTAGTTGTGAACACCCCCATTACCATGAATACACATTCTTTGGTGCAACATTGAAATCCTATTACACAGAGAATAGAAAAGACATTTGAGCCCCCACCAACTCGACTAGAAATAACTAACACCGGCCCCGTGGAAATCGAATGAGGCCCTTCGACGATAGGACAAGCAAAGCCACCACAAGTAAATTAACGAGAACACTCCTAACTTAGAGATGCACCACCTAATATCTGCCCTATAAATATAAAGCATCACATGATGCAAGAGGTTGGGGATGTTAAGACTAGATAATAGAGAGTCAAAAACTGCGGATTGAACCAACTCAGAGGGACAAGGAGAGGAAACTAGAGGGAATAGACACTCAAGAGCCACCATAGACTCAACATACAATAAAATTAGAGTACAAAAATCCTACGTAAATAAAAAATACGACAAATTGAATTGAGCTCTACCCATATATAGAAAGACATATAATAATCATACGACAAAAGAGAAATAAATACCCTGAATTTGTGTTCCAAATTCGTTGAACCAAGCATGAAATATGGCCCATGTACTTAAATTACAACATTAGGCTCAGACGGTTGCAAATTCAATTATCCCCGCGTAGTCACGGACCACTAGGACATAGAGGTTCCACCTTATGGTTGAGGATCTCCTTCCACTATCCAAAGCTTCTAGAGTAAGCAATCATGTATGCAGGAGGAAATATTTGACATACATGCATGGATCACTACCATTGTAGCACCATAGACACATGACTTCTACACTATAAATACCTAAAGGTCATACCATCTCACTGCCAATCGAGCACCAACCACATATTCCTTAGTGCAAAGAAAGTGATATAATAATCCCACCGGTGGTGTTACAGGGAAAAGTGTCTATTTAGAACTACTCTATCCCACTAAGGTGTGACAGCTAACTTAGAAAAAAACAGAGAAAAACTACTTTTGTATTTCCTTTATGAATTATAGATAGAGAGGAATAGAAAGAACCAACCTGTGTCTTGCGCTAATCCTTTGATCCAATCCCTCTCTTCTTTGATGGTCTCCAGCTAGCTGCTCCCTTGCATGCCCAGCTTCACAAAGTACCTGTAAGATCATAGAAGTAGAGCACTATACAAAGACATGGATCTATATTCATAAACAACCTAGGATCAGATTTAAGTTAACCATACAAATGTAACTAGCATCAATGATACAAAAGCATGGAGGAAAACTCAAATAGTTTTTATTGATAAACAAGAAAAGATCCAGGAGGAGTTACAACCAGTGGTTCCGACCCAGCATCAAACTCCCAGCAAAGAAGCCCCTCTTCACCTCAAACAAAGCATAAATCACCCAACAATCTGATGTTTGTCTCTAGAAACCAACAACAATTCCTTACAATATGCAAAATTCCAGCCTCCAACCTCTGGATCTCTGGGATGAGAGATCTATATATAGATATTTGCAGAGGTGTGAGTCAGCTCTGGGTTTTTGATTAGTGTCTTCTCTCTGATAGTTCTTGATGCCACTTGGAGATCTCATTGATCTCTTACTCATCCTTGGGCAATTCTGAGAGGCAAGTGTCCCAGGAGAAGTTTCTGGAAGATTCCATGATCATCCACCTCGCAAACTGTCTCTGCCACTTGTCTTTTCTCGTCCATCGCACCCCATAGAAGGGCTTTTTGAAATGCAACGCACTTCCCGTGTGTACAAGGTGCAATGCATCGCACTCTGGCCATGGAGCAAGTGCAATGATCTAGTTTTGACCAGTTCTGAGTAGTTTTTCATGGAGAACTTCTGGGAGAAGCTGTAATCAGTTGACCTTATTCCTTTAGGGGTTAGAACAACACTTTTAGGGACTTAGGAGCCCTTGGTTTATGGACATTTCATGCTTGGGGTTGTAGGGCCCAAAAATGTCTATAACAGTTGCCCCCTAAAGTATGAGGCCGTTAATCTTTTGGTGTCGGGCGAAATGCTTTATTATGAGGATCCGAAGTTCTTTCAATGCTGGGAGGAGACCTGTAATAAGATACAATACAATACATTATCTTCATACTATTTTCATGATCTAGCTGAGGCGGGCATTCCCATGCTCATCTTTATAAATTCATTTTAATGTACATAGGACAGACAATCGTCTGAGTGTAGACTGATGATTCTGATAGAGCCATCATCTTTTTGAGTGGATGATTATCTGTGCAGCAATGATGTACATTTAATGTCTTTATTTCCCTGAATATATATCACAGCCCGGATGGATGAAACTAGATCCGAGGTCTTCAATCTCGTCCGATCTTCACTCGAAGTACAAGTCAATCCATGTGAGAAATGTTCTGAAGTCGAACATGGAAATACATCGCTTGATTACCAGTCAATGATGTAAACTGTTAACAAGCACGAGAGGAATCACCAATAATGATAATGACCCTCAAGGTACTGCAGTACAATTCACGTGGTGTGAATAAAGGACTTGGCGTCGAGCACCACGCAAAATCTTGCGGTCGAAGGCCATTGATGTAAACCTGTCACCGGAAGTGAGAAACTTGCCATTGAGGCATGCAAGCTTCAAAGTACTGAATGGGGTGTTCCTAGATCAACTTCTTGGATAATGAGCTGATGTCGACAAGAAGTGATCCGTCACAGGAGGGCCTTAATGAATCCCACATCAATGACACGGAACGGAGCAAATGATTTTAATGGAGGTGAAAACGATTTGGTGATATAAGGTTCAGGG
Source organism: Pinus tabuliformis (assembly GCA_031772625.1). Classification (NCBI taxonomy): domain Eukaryota; kingdom Viridiplantae; phylum Streptophyta; class Pinopsida; order Pinales; family Pinaceae; genus Pinus; species Pinus tabuliformis. The sequence continues at coordinate 1,333,128,137 of CM062804.1, read as the reverse complement.
TGGCGGTCATGAAAGAATGGAGTATAATGTATGGTAGTGGGTGAGACACAAGTGAACTCTCTGAATGACTTCTCTTGAACATATCAGCAACACTGATGTGATGGATTGGTAGCATTAACCCCAAATGTGGATGGCATGGCATGACCATGGTGATGTGACCGATGAATGAAACAACCCAACCCGACTCGGACACGGAGTGGAAGTGTCATGTTCAAGAGCGACTTGCTACCAACAAAGTTTCTTCAAGTTTTCTTCCCAATTTTCCCTAGTCATTGCTAACCAGTACCTCTTTATTTTTGTCAAGCTTGAGGAGGATAACATATGCTTGTTCTATAATTTGCCCTTCGGGCAAACCCATCGCTATGTTTTAACGAGCCTAGCGATAGTGAAACTCGTTCTCGTCTATAGACAAGTTTGTCGCTATTAATCTTTTTAACGAGTTTAACGACAAAGATAACTCGGTCCTTTTCAATTTTAGAGATTCTGAAAAGGAACGTAAAGGTAACTCCAAAATTCCTTTTTCGTCATCTAATCCCTTAAGTCCGAAAAAGTATAAAACAATACAGAAGGGATGGATTTTCGATACTTTTAACGAGCCGAACAAAACAAGCGCTCGATCTTTTTGTGTAATAATTCCTCAGGTCCAAAACGATTAAAATCTAGAGGAGGGATGGCACTTCCTGTCCCATTAACGAGCTGGAGAGGCCAATGGCTCGGCAATCTTTTCATATTTTACGAGTCAGTTGAAAAGAGCTTAAAGGAGACTCGTCTTTTGAGGAATGAGTGATAAAACTGGTAGCAGCTGATTCCAGGTAAGGTTTGGAATTTTCCAATCACGGCAGTGTCACAAGGATGGCTAGTGAGATCACTCTTCGTAGTTGTTCCTCAAAATGGGTAAACGATCAAATGGGGGTGAATGATCGGCCAATGAAAAAGTGGAGGTGATGGTGCAAACACGACCAAGGCTTTAATGGCTGAAGTACTACATTCACGATGGTTATTTACCGAGGGGAAGTAGTTCATTTTTTAACGAGCTTAAACGCGGGAGGAAACATTTGCTCATGGCTTATGTTTATTTTTTAACGAGCTTGAACTATGTGCTAAAACTGCTCGATGCGGGTTTATTTTTTAACGAGCTTGAACCTTGCGGTAAAACTGCTCGATAAGTTTGCATGCCCCCAGCATAATAACGCAAATCGAGGTGCATGCCCCCCAAGCTTCATTGCATTCAACTCGGTGGTTGGAATGAAGGTTTACCTTTGAGATTTGGAAAGGGGATTTGTTTCATTTTTTAATGAGGTTGACACAGTAAAAGAACCATCCTCAAGACTCCTTGTTTCATTTTTTAACGAGGTCGACACGAGATAAGAACCATCCTCGAAATCCACCATATTTACAGTATTTGATAGAAAATCAAAAACTGAAGGATGATTAAGGTCATTGGAATAATCTTTATTGTAATCAGGGAGATGGGAACGATGGTGGTAATCTTCCCATGGTGCCTCTCCTAACATCATTGATTGAATGATTCCTTTGTCTGTAGAATGTACATGCAACCAAGGATCTGAAGAGGGACCATATTCCTTAGACCTATCTATCCAAACACTCGATGAGCATTGATGAGCATTGTAGAAAATTGATTGCTACAATATTTCTAAAATGGCGATGATCCATGCTAACAAAATGTTTAGGAACCTTCTGAATCCATTAGATATAGAAGATTTCATATTGCAGGTTTCCACTGTGGCCACTTCTGCCAGATTACTCGGAGGCGGTAGGGCAAAAGTACCCATTAAGGCAGGGTCTTTTAGGAGGCCTACTCCAATATTTTGAAGCGAATGATTGCTTCCATGGATCATTGGAATGCTTCCTGTAACTTGTGAACTGTCAGGGAGAAATGTTTGTTGGTCGACGATTGTAATTCCTCCTTGAAAGGGAAATGCAATCTTCCTGAAGTAGGTCGACACAACTGCCGCCATGGCATATATCCAGGGCCTTCCCAGTGGGATGTTGTAATCGAGGTTTCCGTCGATTACTTCAACATCAATTTCTACTGTTTTTCCCCACAGTTCAAGTTGAAAGTTACTTAAAATCCCATATGGAGTGTATGATCGTCCATCAAATGCTTTTAACGTCATTGACGATCTCGACAAGGGTGGTGAGCCTAAATTTTTCCAGCAACTCATCGACATAATACATGTAGATGCCCCTTCATCAATAATTGTTCGATGAACAATTTTGTTGAGGGCTTTCACTTGAATAAGGAAAGCTAGTTGAGCTGGTAACTGAGGGTCATATCCTTTATGATCAAAGACCACAAGATTGGAATCCATTGGGTCAATCCCACCTATTGCTGATAATAAAGTTTTCTTTTGGGAGGGGCAATTTTGCGGTACCTCAAGTGTCGACATAGCGGACGACGATTGGGCCAGGTCCTCTACTATATTATAATTTTGTGCTACTTTTGCACGAGGATTAAATGTCGATTTGTGTACTACTCCCTTTGGCGGATTTATAATTGGTTCAGGAATGACGGGTGACACAACTTCGGTCAAAGTTGTTGTCGAACTACTAGGTTGCTCATTAGCCTTGTTATTCGACAGTTGTGGATTCCCGTAATCTTTATTCCTTGTCAAAGCATCATTTTTCTACTTTGAGATAGACAACATAAGCACTTGGGATCAGGAGGCATTTTGATTAGCAACCAGTTTGGTTCCCGGGTTTGGAAACGGATCAGTCAATACTACTGAGGTTTTTGAACTCTTAAAGAGTTTCTTAACTTCAGCTTTATGTGGACAATCTCTCGTCCGATGATCCTCATCGCATATATGACACCCCGCAGGGGGTTTCCTTTGCCCAGAAGGGTTTGCAGAAGGTTTTCCAAGAGATGACTCATCCTGCTTCTTTTTTCTCCCTTTCTTTTTCTTCTTGCCCCCTGGTTGCTTCAGTTGTTTTCCTTTGTCGGTCGACACGTCATTTACTTCCGAGGCAAGAAGTTCCTCATTTGCATTTTGACTAGAAATCTTACGGGCCTTTTTAGATGTAGCCTTTGTTGATTTCATGTCTGTTGCGCCAATCACACCATCACCGGCATGAGAGTCATTGTTTGATTTAGGAGGGGGAGGTACGGAAAATTCTGGTCTAGGAGCATTAGGTATTTTATTGTAGAGTGTGCCAGACTGAGTATAGATCAAGTCTAGATATTATGCACGAGCAATAACTTGCTCTTCAGTGACGACTCCTCCCTTTGCCACATCTTCCGTGATAGAAGGTAATAATGACTTAATAAACCATTCAGCTAGCAGCTGATTAGGAACATATGTTTTTACCATTCTACGACGACGTCGCCACTCATGTATATGATCAGATATGTGAGTGGCCGTTGTTTGCTTGAAATTGGTAAGAATTTCCGTTCCCGTTTCGTACCTTATCGGTAACTGAAAATGGGTTAAAAAGGTTGTGGCTAGGGTGCTGAAGTTGTCGAATGAAGCTCTAGGCAATTCGATGTACCATTTGGCTGTCGGACCAGTTAACGTCCTCTGAAAAAGGCGAAGTCTAATCGAATCATCGTTTAGGGTGTTTGATGAACACCACAGATGAAATGTCATCACATGATTCGACGGGTCTTCACCCAGATTTCCATTAAATTTAGGAATATCTGACGGAAGTTTATGTGGAATCGTCGGCCACCAAGGGGCATAAGCAATTGGATCATTCGTCAGCCGGTTTAGATCGAGTAATTCTAGAGTTGCTACAAAGGGCAACTGTTGATTTAGGTTAGGCGGAGCATACCCAGGATAAGATGGAATCGCCTGAGCAGTGGGTCTTTGCATACCAGCATAATGTGTTTGATGCTGGCAACTTTGACAAGGTTGATGGGCATAACCATTATAATATGGTTGTTGATAACCGCTTTGGAAATGCGATCGCCCATTACTTACAAAGACTTGTTGGTCAGGTCCTTGATATGATTGCTGGAATGGGGGTTGTTGAGATTGAACCAGCCATGGTTGTTGGACCATGTGCTGTTGCCCAATACTAGATGATTGACCAAGATGAGGAGTCATAGTACCTGTTTGAGTCTGAGTCACTCCAGATAAGGAGGCACTAACCTGAGGTTGTGATTGAGTCGTTGGGACAAGAGGCTGTTGTATTGCAACCTGAGAAACTTGGGGTTGACATACAACAGGTAGCGCTTGTACTTGCGACGTAGTCACTATAGTAGGTATAGTGGTAATATTCGACACAGGGTGGACTGGTTGCATTGAATATACAACCCTTGGTTGTTCAGGCAGTATTGGTACTCAACCGCTGGATGTAATTCCAGCTTGACCTGAACTTTGTTGTAAACTCCCATATGGTTGTTCTCTGGGAGGGAACAATGAAAAGGCATACTGCCCTCCATATGGTGGAAATCCAGTACTTAAAGGGTAGATTGGTCTTTGAAGACACATTGGATCAAATTGTTGAGTTTCAACATAAGAAATACCGGATGATAATCCGGATGAAGAAATAGGAACTGACCATGTCGTCGAAACAGTCCCTGATTGGACTTTGGCTTGTTGTTGATAACTTGTCGGGACAGATGGTATACCGGCGAACATCGTTGGAGTAGCAGCAGGAGGTTTTGCCGCTACTGTGTCAGATGACACAGTCCTGGATGTCAATGGTTGTTCAGACATATCTAGTCTATCCAAAATATTTTCTAGCGATTTCGATTGACTTTCTTCCATGATCGCGGATTACTCGATCAACTAAAAATAAAGGGGAAGTATGTTTCCGAATTAGATGAATTTTAGACGCTTTGACACAACTTCTTTTTTCAATTTTTAAGAGTCGATAAAAAACAAAAGATGACTCTAGTCTCCTTCGATTTTTAATGAGCCTGAAGTGACAAGTGCTCAGATGGACCTTTTCCGTTAAGGAGTCTGAAAAGGAATGAAAGGGACTGCTCTAGAAGTCTAGGTAGAGGGAGTACCAAACCAATCGCAAAACTACAGAATACTTTTTACGGTACGGCAGTCAATCTTCCCGAATGCTGTGTTCAGTGCATTGTGATCGATAGGGCGGCAGACACAGCTTCCTATGGATAAAGGATTTAAGCCTATAGGGGTCTCCCAAAATATACTCGACGGTACGTGGGAGCACAAGTCCGTACTGGCACTTATCATCTCAAAGTGGAGGAATCACCCAACCATCAGTGAGAACAACAGTTACCATGCTTTACGACGCCGGAATACGTCTCTAGCCTAGACCTCTAAATGTTGTGCGTTAAGTTCCAAAGCGTTGTTAGATTCATTGAATTTATTTTAAGTTGATCTTGCTTATGAAGTTTGCCTTTCGGGTTCACCACGAGATGTAGATGTAATTCCTAAAATGCAATCTAAAGATGATAAACAAACTTTTTATCTCTTTTATGCAATGAAAATCCTAGCTACTAGGGAAAAGAAAGACAAAATCTTTTCACAAAGAGCAAAGAGCACACTCTAAATGCACTTTCCTAAATCAAGCCAAACAGACTGTCTATATGCAAATGCACATGCATGTATTTGTTTTTCGACTTTCTTAATATATAGATGCTAAAAATAAAGTTGATGTACAAATCTGAATTTCTTTTCAAGCGACAAATATAAACAAGCTTCTTTTCGAAATCAAAAATAGAGACGATTACGACACCTTACGATTTTGAAATGAATACTTGTTTTTGACACTAGAAAATTACAAATTCAGACCAAAAGCAATAGTAACAGGATAATCGACCATCAACAACAATCAAACTTTCTCCTACGATTGAAATCGACACTTGCGACAGATTCAAATCAAAGGACGACAATACGACTACGCTACTTTTGCAAAGGAAAACTGTAAATGACTCAACAAACACACAAAAACATCTACAATTCTTTTGTACAAAGAAGGTAGAATAACAGCAAGGAAAAGGAGTTTCAGATAGACATATACTGATCATAGGCAGCAAAATTCAGGAATAGAACTGGAAAGGATGATCCACAAAAGCCACAACTGCACAGAGCTAGTCTGATCAGCGCACCTGTAACATAGGGAATCTAAAATGCAGCGCAGGTTGTCCCTTCAGGAAGTGCACTGAAATTCAGAAACTCTGAACAGTACCTGCGCTGGGCCAGAAACGAGACTCTGTTGGGGTTCCGGGTCACAGTTTGCAGTTCAATTCTTGGTTTTTGGCCGAGTAAAAAGCAATCAGTAATGCAACAATCAGGGGTAGATCTAAGGAGGATCTAAGAGCTATCACAAGGGCAATCAGATATTTTGTGAATCAGTTGTTTAAATCATAAACAGATCTAGTGGGTGGATTGAAGGAGCAGTTATCTACTTTGCATTTGTTATGGCAAATGCAGTTCGAATGCTACTTGTAAGTTTATGAAACAAACAACAAAGAATGATAAACAAATAAACTAATTATCTCCCCAGTGGAGTCGCCATTTTGTTACAGGGAAAAGTGTCTATTTAGAACTACTCTATCCCACTAAGGTGTGACAGCTACCTTAGAAACAAACAGAGAAAAACTACTTTTGTATTTCCTTTATGAATTATAGATAGAGAGGAATAGAAAGAACCAACCTGTGTCTTGCACTAATCCTTTGGTCCAATCCCTCTCTTCTTTGATGGTATCCAGCTACTTGCTCCCTTGCATGCCCAGCTTCACAATGTACCTGTAAGATCACAGAAGCAGAGAACTATACAAAGACATGGATCTATATTCATAAACAACCTAGGATCAGATTTAAGTTAACCATACAAATGTAACTAGCATCAATGATACAAAAGCATGGAGGAAAACTCAAATAGTTTTTATTGATAAATAAGAAAAGATCCAGGAGGAGTTACAACCAGTGGTTCCGATCCAGCATCAACCTCCCAGCAAAGAAGCCCCTCTTCACCTCAAACAAAGCATAAATCACCCAACAATCTGATGTTTGTCTCTAGAAACCAACAGCAATTCCTTACAATATGCAAAATTCCAGCCTCCAACCTCTGGATCTCTGGGATGAGAGATCTATATATAGATATTTGTAGAGGTGTGAGTCAGCTATGGGTTTTTTATTAGTGTCTTCTCTCTGATAGTTCTTGATGCCACTTGGAGATCTCATTGATCTCTTACTCATCCTTGGGCGATTCTGAGAGGCAAGTGTCCCAGGAGAAGTTTCTGGAAGGTTCCATGATCATCCACCTCGCAAACTGTCTTCGCCACTTGTCTTTTCTCGTCCATCGCACCCCATAGAAGGGCTTTTTGAAATGCAACACACTTCCCGTGTGTACAAGGTGCAATGCATCGCACTCTGGCCATGGAGCAAGTGCAATGATCTAGTTTTGACCAGTTCTAAGTAGTTTTTCATGGAGAACTTCTGGGAGAAGCTGTAATTAGTTGACCTTGTTCCTTTAGGGGTTAGAACAACACTTTTAGGGACTTAGGAGCCCTTGGTTTATGTACATTTCATGCTTGGGGTTGTAGGGCCCAAAAATGTCTATAACAGGTGGTGGGGGAGGAGGTTGAACATGGGATAAATGCCAAACCCAGTCGTGGAACATAGTAAGAGAAAGCTCATATAGGAGAGAAATGATCTTAGAGTGTGAAGTAATGCATCACATGCTTAATACATGGGAGGGGCATGCCACGCCACCCCCCCCCCCCCCCCCCCCCCCCCCCCCACTCTTAATTACAATAGGAGGTGACAGGATGGTGGGTGCCCCTCCCAAACTCCATTGACATGTTTCCATTCATCCTAGAAGTGGGAGAGAGAAACCTGCCATATTTAAACTAGAATAAGAAATTTGTTTTTACAAGGTTTTTACTTTAGAATCATTTTTATTTCAAAATTATCAAATTTGTAGAGTGATTGAATATCTTTTAGATGTTAGGGGTTGATAATGCAAGCCACTTATAAGATATAAAGATTGTAACAACTTCACCTACATGGAAAAATCAATTTTCCTTTGGACCTAACCTAAATTCATCCCAATTTGAAAATAAAAAGGTCCATCTTAACAATGAATCTACCAAGCTTTGAAATATATTAAATCTCTTGAGATCCAAAACTCTCTTAGAGTGGAATATTTGAAAAAAAAAATTTAGACCTCAAGAGATTTGATCCATCTAGACACTTAGTAAATTCACACACACACACACACACACACATATATATATATATATATATATATATATATATATATATATATATATATGGCCTTCTTTTCTTGATGACGATCCCAATACGTTTTTGTAGACTTCTTTGATCTAGGGTTTTTATACTTTATTTGTAAATCTTGACTTCAAGATTATCTTCTCTTTGATTCCTTCCTTAATGTTTGATCCTTGAGTGTCCCTTGATAAGATGCCCTACCTTGACTTAGTCACCTTAGCTCTGATACCATGTTGAGAAATCTAGGGCAACGAGATTAGGTGATTTCTCTTAGTTAGATAACTGCTTGTGAATGCTTTTTACTTCTTAGATTAGGATCTTTTTCTTCTTATCTTATTATAGTGTTATTCTTCATCAAACAACTACCAATGCATAAACCATAAAGAGACAAGAGACACAGAATATAGGCTATCATCCAAGGCCAAAACCTTTCATGCTTCAGAGGAAAACCCGAACAAAATGTTCTTCTTATAGAGATTCCAATTGACAAATACCAAGACCAATACCCTTGACCTATTTTCCACTCCAAGACCAAGACATAAGTTCTCTTTATGAGATCCTTAGACAACAATACTCAACCTTCTACTCCTTCCCTTTTTTTTGGATCCTCTTCCACTTCGACCTCCTTTTGCTTCAAACCTTCAACCTCCTTGAATTAGGTTTGTAATCCTAATTCAGAAGCCCTAGCTTGTCTTATACCTTAACTTTCTTCGCTTTGGATGGGGTATTCTTTTATATTTACTCAACTTCCTTCTTGAATTGACCTTCTTCCAACTCATCTACCCACAAGGATTGTTTTTCTTCATGTCTCCTTCTGCTACACCTAATCTTTTGCTACCTCACACGTGTAGAGGAAATTAACCTAAAAAACAGACCTGAAAATAACTCAGTTTATATTCTTCCCTCCTTCGATTGATAATAGAATTCCTTAGTGAGATTCTCACCCATTGTTGTAGACTTGATGATGACCAAAAATCTCTGCCTAAAATGATGCTGAGCTACCCTATTAATAGTTGTTTCCTCATCAAAATAAGTCGACTTGTTGGAGGGTGAGCCAAAGTGTCATTTGGAGGAGATTATTAATTCCATATTGAATCAAACTTGCTAGAATATACTTGTGCTTGTCTTGGAGGGACTTTTGACTCTTTTAATTACTTATACAAATGTGTAACATGCCCAAGAAGGGTCCTTCATACATGACATAGACTCAAATTTAGATTTATGACTAGATGAAAAATCCTAAAGGCTCACAATGGGAGCCATTACTAAAAATAAAATTCCTTGCTCATGGAACCCATGAGAGAAGCATTACAATAATAGTTTTATTTTTCTTCTTTACATCAATTAGATAAAATCACATTTATTATGAAGACCAAACCTGTTGAGAAATGGCAACAAGAAATTCCAGTTTAATTTGTCCTTGAATTAAATTGAGAATTACAATCAAATTCTATTCTCATAACAACTTGTAGATAGTTAATTAAGTTTAATTAACTTAATTATCTTAGGAATTTCGAGTTGGAAGTCTTTTTGAAGTCATGTATATGTTCTCCCTAAGTTTTAGGGGTCCAGAATGAGTTTAATTATGAGTTGTAATTAGATCACTCAATTTATTGAGTTATGTTCAGTTAAATTAGTTCCAAACTATTTGTGGAACTAATAGAGAGTTATCAGTTAGTTGGTGCACTAGTGCATCCACAAGTGTCACTCTAGTTAACTAAAGATTCCATCATCAGAAACTCATGCATGTCGACTTTGTGAAAGAATCAGTTGAGACTAGAGCGCAGGGATAATGTACTATCAATTGTATGATTTACTAAGTTGTAAATATCATGTATGCAATCAAATAAGGACCTATGCTTGGATTGTGTAGTTTTGGAAGCATGAATTCCCTTTAAATACGGGCTATTCATCTTAGGAATTATGCAAGAGATTAGGGGCTTGGAGAGATGCAAAATTGGCTAAGTGTTGGCCAAGAACTTTCCTATGAGTTGAGAGAGTTGAGCATACTTCTAGTGAGAAAAAGCTTTGTATCTTCACTCATATTTATGATATATGCAATACATATAACGGGGTCTTGAGCAGTGGCTTTCACCAGATACATCTTGTGTTATGTGTCATTGATTTATCTTCTTCTTGTTCATAGTTTTTTCATCAATCTATTGGCTTCCGCTGGTTGAAAGTAGAAGTAGATTCTTGTACTGTGCTTTAGTACATTGCATGAGCTTGTGAATCTATAGGATTTTCTACATGGTATCAGAACTAAGAACAATATACTAGAGGAGATTTCGAAGTTTTGAGTTTTGGGTTATAGGTGAAATTTGAATTTGCAATACATACTTCAAAATCGGTAGATGGTGTTCTACAATTTTTGGCTCAAGTATGCCTTGGAATGCAGCTCGAATTTTATAGCCTAGAGTGACAAAATGAAGGATGTGCTAGAGGGTAATGGTTTAAAGGAATTCGTTGATCAAGAAATTCCTAAGCTAGCAACATCGGATGCATAAAATTTGGCCAAATGGAAGAAGTGTGTGGCGAAGGTGAGGCAGATAATCATTGAGGGAGTTCGACACCACATTGTCTCGAGTCTCCATGGAAAGGAAAATATGTATGCTATGTGGAAAACATTGACGGACTTGTATCATAACAACATTGACCAAAGGAAATTGGCATTGAAGGACAAACTTCGAAAAATAAAAATGGAGAAAGGCGAGACGATTCCAAAATACTTGACAAAGTTCACTTAGTGTCATGATGAACTTGGAAGTGTTGGAATCACAATTGTCAAGGATGATATGGTGAGTATTTCCCTTCTAGAACTACCAAAGAGTTGGTATAGTTATCAGGACTCTGTCAATGGTTGGGAGGGGTTTCTAGATTAGGAATGACCGTGGTCGGATTTTATGCAAGAGGAGATGAGGAACTATTAGGGATGGCTCTTCATCAAAGACTGATGATGAAGAGAATTGTGCCTTAGCGATTAAGGCGAAGAAGGGGAAAGGGAAAGCTTCCCATTCCAAATCGGATTCTTATCATGGAGGTAAGAAGAAATACATGATGAAATTTAAGTGCTTTCATTGTCATGAGCTAGTCCATTTTGCTACAAATTGTCCACTCAAGAAGTCTAAGAAGAAGTCCTCAGGAGGAGTGGTGGGTGAGGCTTTGGCCTCTCAATTTGAATTGGAATTTTCCCTCATTGCATGCATGGTGTCATCAATGATGGGAAGTGTATGGTACTTAGACAGTGGAGCTTCATTCCACATGACTGGCGATAAAGATTTATTTAGTGACCTAGAGGAGAAATATCTCCAGATGCATATCAAGATGGGCAATGATGGGAAATATAGTGTTACTGGATTATGCACGATAAATTTTCAGAGGGAGCATGGGGCTCCACTCCCCTTGAAGAATGTTATGCATGTTCCTGGGCTGAAGAAGAACTTGGTATCCATTGCCATGCTTGAGGATAGAGGCTATGATGTGATCTTCTCGAAAGGAAAGGCGTTCCTTTGACACATAGCGATAGGTCAAGTGAAGAAGATAGGGATTCAGGTGAAGAATCTCTATAAGTTGGAGGTAGAGGAGTGTTCTGATATGAGCACAAAAGAAGAAAGGGTGCAGAGCCGAGATGTTGGCAAGTTGTGAGTTTTTGGCTGCTGGGATTCGAGCCCAAGTCTCCACGGCCACAACGTGGAATTCTAGAACTTCGCATAGGCCACATAATTTCGTGTCTCGGAGCTTTAGAACTTTGCATTATTTCACTTCAGAACTTCGCACTTATTTCACTGAAATAAAGCTTCATAACTTTCACATTTTTGTTATGCCTCAAGATTTCATATTACTTACAGAGAATTGTGCCTCAGAATTTGTCATAGATAACTTAAATATAATTCTTCCACCGAGTCTCTTCCACAGGAATGAGCTTCTTCTAGTCAAAACTTTGATCATTGGTTGTCATAATTCTTTTTGTTGTGGTTACACACTTTATAATGATGTTTGGTCTTGGACCTACTGCACACCTAGGATTACTTCTACCATAATTCACACTTTATACACCAATGTTCACAGAGATATGTCACTGATTTTGTATCAAGCTACCATCGAATTTTTGGATCGCTTCACAAGTTTTGATTGATGTTTAAGTATAACAACAGAATCAGAATGTTCCCAAAAGCTACCACGGGTCACAGAGTAATATCATAAAACTTGTCCATAGAGAAAACATGTTGTCATAACTAAGATGCCACAGAAGAAATGCTGCTACAGACCTATATTTTGCTCATATTTTAAACAAAAATACAATGATAGTAATTTGGATCATAGAATATAAGTTTTGGACCTCCTTGAACAAGTGCTCAGATTTTGAATCATGCTACCAGATCATGGCACTAGAAGGAGCATCTAAATCATGTTTTATTGTTTAAACCTTATGATACATCTAAATCGTACACTATGATTTCAGTTTAGTTTAATTAACTGTTATGATGTTGAGTATAATGTTACATGAGGTTTCGTGATATAACGGTAGGAGGATAATGATGCACATGAGGTTCTTATAGTGATTATGTATCCTTATGATGATGATGATATGCATAGGCATTATGATGTTATGCCGAGGTATATTGACATATTCATTTACTACGTGATGATAGGTATTTAATGTTGAATACTTATGATGGATATGATATGCATAACGTGGCATAGGAATTATGATGCTATAATATGAGGTTTATTGAAATGTGGTTCATTTATCATGTGAAGTCATGATATGTCTTTGATGCAAATATGTTGATCTTATAACTTATGATGGTATTTCATGAGGTGAAGCATGTCATAATTGTGTACAACTTTATGACATGCATGAGCATGCAGTTCATTATTATGCATAATGTTGTGATTAACAATGATGAATGTTCTCATGATAACATGCAAGACTTTGCATGTGGATTATTTTCTATGATACTATGATGGCATAGCTAATGCATTGGTTGCATGTTGAGGTGTGATGATTGATAGGACTCCACAAATGGGCCACGAGGGCCAGTTTATTTGATGAGCTCGTACGAACCCATACGCATGAGGGAGAATAAGTAACACCATATGGGTTGGGGACAAACTCAATCAACACTACATATGCCAGTGGTTCCTTTGTCTTGTATAGCTCTTGATGGATAGCTCTTGAGGGCTATGGGACCATCTTGAGGAGGCCAAGTGCCTGATATTGAAGGCTAGGTGCCTAGTATTGTATTGGGATGCCGAAGTCTGGTAGGGGTGTAAGGACTTCGATGCCTGGGGTTGTGCGCCTTAGTGAGTTATGGAGGGAGTGGACCAACCTTGCGAGATGCTCGGAGACATTGAGCACTATACTGGATGCCTGCCTTGGGGCCTTGGGGGCAGATGAGGTCTGAGTCAGGCGCGAGCCTTGGGGCCAGCCTTGGACTAGGATACAGACCGAGGAGGCTTATGCCTAATTCCAAAAGTGGGAAAAAGGACAGAGATTCCTTGGGATTTCCCAGGTGTTGTGAAACTTTCGATGCCTGCTGGTTATACTAGTTCAGCAGAGGGTGTCGGGACTATTACATGAAGTAATAAATAACAAAATAAATGTAATGTCCCTTAATAATAAATAATATAATATAATATTAAATAAATAATAAACAATAAATAAAAAATAGTAATAGTAAATAAATAATAAATAATAATAAATTAATTACATGCTCTAAATAAATATAAATAAGAATAAACAGAAAAATAGTAAAAATCAGTAAAGCTATCAAAAAGTAAAAACAAAAGAAATAAAACAAGAAAGCAGTAAAGTTGCATGTTGACACATGGAGTGTGTGCATGTGGTTCCCCTTCCAATGTTTGCTCTATTTAATAGATGGTGAGGAAGATGAGAGGCATTTCATCATTCCATGATTCCATCATCCATTCTCTTAGGAGAATAGTGTTGTGAGACAAAGGATACCCTGGCAGTAGTACGTTGATTGAGGGCTCGGGGGTGGCCAGTTGTAGCAAGATTTTGTGCAATTGAGCCTATGGTTGGGTGGAGAGTCATCCCCAAGACTTTATTGCAGTTAACAGAATTCAACTAGCATTCCACAGGTAAGTTGTCTCTTCTCACATTTCTCTTGAAATTTAATGTTAACTAGTTGATAAATTGTGTGTTGATTATAAATCGCTTGATTAATCTAATTAATTACGTATTGTTATTTTGGGGTTGTTACATTGTGGCACAGGTGATTGGGCCACTTGCATCATGGGGCTTTGAAGATATTGTAGAAGATCTCTATCATTCTTCCCAAAGGAACGCTTGAGCAAGTTGATACATCCAAGGGGTGTACTTTGGGAAAATACACCAATTATTCCTTTCACAACAGAGACAATAGAGTAGAGGATATTTTAGAGCGAGTCCATTTAGATGTGTGTGAACCATTCTCAATAACATCCACAACCAAACACAAGTATTATGTTATATTTTTTGATGACTTTTCTAAAAAATGTTGGATATTTTTCATGCAGGAAAAGGATCAAACTTTCACAAAGTTTTGTGAGTTTAAAGCATTGGTGGAGAAAGAGTTGGGAAACAAGGTTAAAGCTCTACAAAGTGATAATGGTGGTGAGTATGTCTCAAATGAGTTTAGGACCATTGCAGCGGAAGGGATTAAACAGGAGTTGACGACACCCCATAACCCTCAGCAGAATGGGGTGGTCGAGAGGAAGAATAGAAGTATAGTAGGGGCAGTGAGGGCGATGTTGCATGATTAGGGCCAACCACTACACTTGTGGGGTAAGGCATGCAACACAACAGTTTATGTTGAGAACTATAGCCCACATTAGATACTTGAGATGAAGACACCAAAGGAGGGTTATTCTGGTAAGAGGCTAGATGTTGGTCACTTCAAGGTTTTTGGGTCATCGGTATATTTCCATGTGACCAAAGATGCATAGAAGAAGCTTGAGCACCCAACAGAGTTGGGGATATTTCTGGGGTACACTTATACACCTCACAACTATCAGGTGTACTTTCTAACCAACAGGATGACAGTTGTTCGCAAGGATGTCAAATTCAATGAGAAGAAGGCCATGCGAGTTTCCCTTGGGAGGGAGATTTAGCTTCATGAAATTGAGGAGATTTTAGCTTCTAAGTTTGAGGAGCCTCAGATTGATGTGGAGCAACCACATGCAGAGGATCTGGGAGTGGAGACGTCCACTCAGGCAGAGTCTTCCAGAGAGGGAAGAAAGCACACCATAGAAGCTGAAAAATTGTTGGATGATGCATAGGAGAATGTGGGAGCACCCACTTCTCAACGTAGGTAGACGAGGTCACCTGAGAGGTACAGTGGATACATGGCTCTTATGGGTGAATGTGTTGTGATAGAGTCATCTTCCTTTAAGGAAGTAGTGCAGCAGCTAGTTTGGGTTGATGCCATGGTGGAGGAGTATGACTCCATAGTTCATAACAATGTTTTGGATGTCGTCCTGAGACTGGAGGACAAGTCCGTGGTGAGCTCCCATTGCCTTTAGAAGGTAAAGCAAGCTGCAGATGGTAGTTTGAAGAAGCATAAGGCTAGATTTGTGGCCCATGGATTTTCACAAGTAGAGGGGATTGACTATGATGAGACTTTTTCTCCTGTTGCAAGGTACTCGTTGATCATATCTATATTGGCACTATCAGCACAAATGGGTTGGAAGATACATCATATGGATGTGAAGACAACCTTCCTTAATGGCATGATTGAGGAAGAGGTGTACATAGAGCAGCCTGAAGGTTTTGAGACCTTTGACCATGAGTCGCATGTGTGCTGACTCAAGAGAGCATTGTATGGGTTGAAGCAAGCACCCTGTGCTTGGTACACCAGGATAGATAGATACTTCATCGAGTTGGGCTTCACGAAGAGTGAAGCGGATGTGAACCTGTACCACATAGTGGTGGAAGGTAAATTGTTGATCATTTTACTTTATGTTGATGATCTCATACTGACAGGTGATGATCAGTTGATCAAGTCTTGCAAGGAGGACCTTGCAAGAGAGTTTGAGATGAAGGACATGGGGCTCATGCATTACTTTCTTAGCATGGAGGTATGGTAGGGAGATGGGGAGTTGTTTGTGTCTCAGGGCAAGTATGCCAATGAGATACTCAAGAGATTCCACATGGAGAGCAACAAACCCATGGAGACTCCTCTAGCAGGTAACTGGAGGAAGGAGGATGCTACTTCAAGGGAAGTAGTGGAAGCTACTATTTACAGGCAACTTGTGGGTTCACTCATGTACTTGGTGAACACATGACTAGATATGTGTTATGCAGTTAAACAACTTAGTCAAGCGATGGTTAAGCCTACCAAGTTGTATTGGAAGGCAACAAAGCATGTGTTGAGATACCTTGGGGGCGCTTCTTAGTATGGATTATGGTACATACGGATAGAGGGAGTGAAGCTTCAAGGCTTAACCAATGCAGATTGGGTAGGGAGTCCATTCGACTGGAAGAGAACATCAGGAGGGATCTTCAGTATTAGGTCAGTGACAGTTTCTTAGTACAACAGGAAACAGAGATCGATTGCACTCAGTTTAGTAGAGGCATAATACATGGCTGCAAGTCAGGCAACATGTGAGACCATTTCGATGAGGAAGATCCTGGTTGGGTTTTTTGGTTAGCAGGTGGATCCAATTGTGATTTACTGCGATAATCAGAGTTGTATCACACTGTTTGAAAATCCAATTTTTCATGATCGTCCAAGCATATTGATATTTGATATCATCATCTCAAAGATTGTGTATTGAGACAGATCATGTTGTTATAGTACATTCCCAAGGAGGAGAAAGATACTGACATTTTGACAAAGGAATTGTCAAGATGTAAATTCGAGTTTCACAGAAACCTGATCAGGGTAGTTGATAATCCCTTTCTTATTAAGAGGGAGTGTTGAGAAATGGCAACAAGAAATTCCAGTTTAATTTTTCCTTGAATTAAAATGAGAATTAATATCAAATTCTATTCTCATATCAACTTGTAAATAGTTAATTAAGTTTAATTCACTTAGCTATCCTAGGAATTTCGAGTTGGAAGTCTATCTGAAGTCATGTATATGTTCTCCCTAAGTTTTAGGGGTCCAGTATGAGTTTAATTGTGAGTTGTAATTAAATCACTCAGTTTACTGAGTTATGTTACATTAAATTAGTTCCAAATTGTTTGTGGAACTAATAGAGAGTTAACAGTTAGTTGGTGTACTACTGCATCCACTAGTGTCACTCTAGTTAACTAAATATTCCCTCATCAAAAACTCATGCATTTCGATTGTGAGAAAGATCTAGTTGAGACTAGAGTGTAGGGACAGTGTACTATCAGTTGTATGATTTACTGTGTTGTAAATATCATGCATGCAATCAGAGAAGGACCTATATTTGGATTGTGCAGTTTTGGAAGCATGAATTCCCTTTAAATATGGGTTATTCATCCTAGGAGTTACGCAAGAGATTAGGGGCTTGAAGAGCTGAAGAATTGGCTAAGTGTTGGCCAAGAGCTTTCTTGTGAGCTGAGAGAGTTGAGCATACTTGTGCGGAATTGTTCGAGTGAGAACAAGCTTTGTATCTTCACTCATATTTCTGATATATGCAATACAGATAACAAGTTTTTGAGCAGTGAATTTCCCTAGATACATCTTGTGTTATGTGCCATTAATTTATCTTCTTATTCTTCATTTTTTTGCATCGATCTATTGGCTTCCAATAGTTGAAAGTAGAATTAGATTCTTGTCCTCTGCTTTATTACATTGCATGAGCTTGTGAATCTACAAGATTGTTTACAGAAATTAGTTACACTTTTCAATAGTTTTACATATATAATCCCTAGTTGGTTTATCTTGTTTTATTCCATAAGATCCGACATTCATGCTTGGAATATGGTGCGGGGGTGATTGGCTGAAATAGAGATTTGGTTCATCCCAATCTATGGTTGAGTGGAACGTGGAAGTCCCTGACTTGGTTGGTATTTTGACATGTTAATAAGAGATTCTTCTATTGTGAATCATGTATATATTTAGTGATTATGTTGGCAATATTATGGTTTATTTTCCATGGTTTCTATCCTGGTTATTTGCTGGTTACATATTCGTTATGTGATGTAGATTACTTATGGATCTTGACATGTTTTGATGAATGTTTGAATGGTTGATGAATTAATGGACTAACTAATGTTATTGCAGTTATTGTGAGAAGGGCATTAAACATTCTTGGTGATTCTTAGATAAGTTTCATACTCTTGTGATTATATATGCATTCATGAATTGTAGCTTACATGTTTTCCATATGTTTGACGAAATGACTATCATGGTTAGCCCTGGTTAGGTCAAGATCTTGTTCAATTTTTGTATTTTTAGCACTGTCCTTATGATATTTATCATTCTAAGAAATCTCAAGCAATTTTGGGAAGGTGTCTAGAGGTTGGCCTAGAATTGTGGCTTAGATCTTGAGACTGCGGGCACTGAACTGAGTGATTTAGCTCACAACCGCATGGAGAAATTCTTGTGGGTGTGATTGGAGGCCATCAACGATATGCAGTGAGAGTCAAGGTGCGGTTGGGAGTCTAGGTCACTTAAAATAAGCCACATCTCAGGGTTTGGTCACTTTGGGTGGTTCTTTGGCACCTGAGTGTCTTTTAAGCCTTGAGGAATGTCTATGAGTTGTTAGTTGTTAGCCCACTTCCATAATGGAAGATTGGAGGTTGGGTCATGTGGGGAGAGGTGGTTACACATTGGTATCAAAGCACCTAGGTTCAACACTTGGACTGGATGGGAGGAATATGTTTGTCATGCTTGCATGTCCATTACCTATGTGTTTATTATGCATGCATATTGATAATCATTGTTGTAGTTTTGTCATCATGTAGAGGTTGATGATGTTTATATTGAGATAATCGATATGTTAAATTCATTATATATACATATGTTGTGCTAATCCAAATTGATTGTGCATACGAGATAGCCTCCCCTGAACTTCACTGAGGTATGTTTGATTATGTTTATATTTGGTTTATATGACATTGTATGTTTGGAGGAGGAAGAAGATAAATATGACTAGAAAAATGGTGGAATATAGTTCACGTGATTCTCCCTACAGATCAGATGAAAAACACAATGATGATTAATCCTCTGACATAGAAGATACAATAAGAAGTTTGAAAGAAGAGATCAGAAGTTGTAATGCAAATAATGATATGATTGTTTAGCCATAGGAAAGACTTGCGAGAGCATAGGAAAAGCAAGCAGAAGTTTACGCAGTCATCCTTCAGAGTCCATCAAATTTTCAAAGACAGGGACTGCTTAGGATGAGTCATGGACAAGAGGAAAGGACCAATGGGTATATGACAACAGGTCTCAATCAGGATATAGGTTTGACAGGGACGACACAATTAGAGATAGTAGGTTCTTGGATACACCTAACAGGAGCGGTAATGACCATGGGTTTTATTCTAGTTCTGGTTCATGAGACATCATCCTCATCACCATCACCATCCATATAGGAGAATTGAGAATAATTATGTTCTAGAGGAGTTCAAGAAAGAAAAGCCTCCTACATTTGATGAAGAAATGAAGAAGGCGCAAGATGTAGAAGCTTGGTTGCTTGGGATGAATAGGTTTTTGAGATTGCACAATTATTCAAAAAATATGAAAGTCAAGATAACTAGTTTAAGTCTTAAATGCAAAGCAGACATTTGGTAGGAATATGTGGAGAATGTTAGAGGCATTCGAGAAGAGGAGGTGACTTGGAGTGAGTTCAAGGGAATTTTCAGGAAGAATTATCTATCTAAAACATACTATGATGACAAGGCAAATCATTTCTATGTGTTGAAGATGGGATCTATGACCGATGAGGAGTATAATAGTAGATTCTTAGAGTTTTTGAGATATGTGCCTTATCTTAAGGAGGAGAAAGCAAAGATTCAGAGATTCATCAGTGGGTTGTTGGTATCATTCAAAGACATAATTGATTTTTATGATCCTAGATGGCTAGAGGAAGCCATTACAAAGTTGAAGCACTGTTATGAGCAATCAAAGGACAAGACTGAGTCTAAGCAGGATTGGAAAGGTAATGAGAAGAATAAAGGAAAGTGCGCTAAGAAGAGAGTAAAACCTTAGGATACAGATGATAAGGAGAATGTAGTGTCACACAAGAAGTTCAATGCATCTGACATAGGATAGGGATTTCAATTTGAGGAGAAGAAGAAGGGGTGATGGTAGAAAGACTTTGCAATGTTGGAATCTTCGCAAGGATCATTGCAGGAGATATTTCCCACAGAAACAGGGTGGAAAACCGAAAATTTGAAGTGCTCAAGAGGCATAGACAATTGGGGATGTTAGACATAGTATTCCTTAGATTTATGCAACATTGGATATTAGGTAGGTTGATCATCATGCATCTATTATCAAGATGGAAGGTAAGCTTTGTGATCAAGTGGTTTCTATTTTGATTGACCCTGGATCTAACTATAGTTATATCAGTACTAACCTAGTGAATAAATATTGCTTGAATAAAGAAGTGCATCCAGAATCTTGGTTGGTGTAGTTGGCTACAAGTACCAAGAAAAGAGTTCATCATTAGGTGAGATCTTGTGCATTTGAGTTGAATGGTATTTCTACATCAGTTCATCTAAAAGTGCTTCTGTTTGGATTATACAATAATTTGTTGGGTATGGATTGGTTGTACATTCACAGGAATAAGGTATATTTATATGATAAGTCTATTGAGTGCTTGGATGATGATGGAGAGAAGAGAATCTGTTAGGGTGAAAAGAAGCCTACATCAATGAGAATGGTTATAGTTATGTAGGAAAATCGCAATAGCAGGAAAGGTTGTGTATTGTTTGCAATTCATATTCCCAGTGAAAAAGGGAAGGATGTTGGGGATTCTCAGTATTGAAGAGGTATCCAGTTTGGAAACAATTTTAGGATGTATTTCCAGCAGAGATCTCAAAATTACCGCCTCATAGGGAAGTGGAATTTTCTATTGAGTTGATGTCAAGAGAAGAACCATCATCAAAGGCACCATACAGGATGAGCACTCCAGAATTAGTGGAATTAAAATGAATCTTAAGGAAATGCTTGACAATGGATACATAAGGCCAAGTGTGTCGCCTTGGGGTGCACTAGTGTTGCTTGTGAAGAAGAAGTATGGTACTCTCAGGTTATGCATTGACTACAAGCAGTTGAATAACATGACACTCAAGAATAGGTATCTGTTATCGAGGATTGATGATTTATTTGATCAGTTGAAGGGAGCAACAATATTTTTGAAGATTGATATGAGATCAGGATATCATCACGTATTCATCAAAGAATAGGACATCTAAAAGACTGTTTTCCAGACCATGTATGGGCATTATGATTTTCTTGTGGTTCCTTCGGGTTTAACTAGTTGTCTATCTAAGTTCATATGTTTGATGAATAATGTGTTGCATCGTTATCTAGACAAGTTTGTGATAGTATTCATTGATGACAAATTAATATATTCTAAGCATGAATAAGAGCATGAAAAACATCTAGAAACACTGTTAATCTTTCTAAGAGAGCATCAGTTGTATGCCAAGCTTAGTAAGTGCATTTTATTTCAGACAAAATTTCATTACTTGGGGCATGTGGTTTCCAAGGAAGGTATAGTAGTGGACCCAGAAAAGATCAAAGTTATCATGGAGTTGGAAATGCCTAGGAACGTGGATGACGTTAGATCATTCATGGGATTAGCAAGTTACTTCAGGAGGTTCATCAGGAACTTCTCACAGTTTTTCTATCCTATTACATCTTTACAATGAAAAGAAAATAAATTTGAATGGAAAGAGGAGTGGGCAGCTAGTTTTGATAAGTTGAAGCAATTTCTCACAAATGCTCCAAATATAGATATTGCAGATCTAGATAAAGAGTTCGTGGTGTGTAAAAATTCTTTCAAGAGAGAACTTGGTGGATTCCTGATGTAGTAAGGAAAGGTAGTATAGTATGAGTAAAGGAAGCTGAATGAGCACGAGCAGAACTATGTGACTCATGACCTCAAGTTAGCAACTATCATCCATGCCTTGAAGATATGGAGATATTATCTTCTTTGCAGGATGTTCATTTTGATGAGTGATCACAGTGGGTTGAGATACTTGTTTGACCAACCTAATCTGAATGCCAGGAAAGCTAGATGGTTAGCCATGCTCAGTGAGTTTGACTTTGAGATCTGGTACATTAAGGGTAAGGAGAATAGGGTCACAGATGATCTTAGCAAAAGAGTGCAAGTAAATCACATAACAATTATGAGTTCATATGGGACATATTTACAGGATCAGATCTTGCAGGCAATACAGTAGGATGACACATACCAGTATCTTAAGCACATATTACAACAACAGAGTACATGTGAATAGGATGTGCATTATAATCTCACATCAGATGGTTTGTGATATTTAGGGACGGGATCTATGTTTTAGACAATAGTGAGCTCAAGAAGATTATCTTGAGGGAATTTCATGTTAACCCATATTCAGGTCACCTGGGATTTCAAAAGACTTTGACATATGTGAAGAAGTTCTACTATTGGCCGAACCTAAATAAAGAGGTAGTTGAGTTCGTTGCAAGGTGTTTGGATTTTCAATAGGTAAAAGCAGAGTGCAAGCACCCAGGTGGTCTATTTTAGTCAATTCTTATTTCATAATGGAAATGGGAGGTCATTTCCATGGATTTCATCACATGTTTATCGAGCACATATAGACAACATGATTCCCTCATGGTTGTGGTTGATACATTGACTAAGGTGGCTCACTTCATTCCAGTGAAGTCTACTAATTTGGCTAGTGACATAGCTCATATTTTCATCAGGATGATAGTGATTTTGCATGGTATCCCTAAGAGGATTGTGTCAGACAGAGATGCCAAGTTCACTTCCAGGCTTTGCAAGGAGTTTTTTCACAAGTTTGGAGACAAAGTTGGCTTTTATTACAACCTATCATCCATAGACAGATGGATAGAAAGATAGGGTTAATGGGATTCTTAAGGACATATTGAGGATGTACATCATGCATCACAACGGGAAGTGGGAAGAGTATCAACCACTGGTAGAGTTTTCTTATAATAATGGGTATCAGGAGTCCTTGAAGATGAGTCTGTTTGAGGAAATTTATGGGTTGAGTTGTAATACTCCTATCAGCTTGAGTGATCTAGTGAACAGGGTATTGATTGGACCGAATATGTTTCCAGATATGGAACATACAATGCAGGTTATCAAGAGGAATTGAAAGGAAACACAGGAAAAGAATAAGAGTTATGCAAATCAACAAAGAATATTTAAGGAGTTTCAAGATGGGCAACATGTGTACTTGCACATCAAGCCAAAGAAGAGCTCCTTGAGGATTGGGTCGTATGCCAAGCTGGCACCTCGGTATTGTGGACCTTCAAATATCCTTGATAGGATTGGACCAATGGCCTATAGACTTGCATTGCCTCCAACAATGAAAGTGCATGATGTTTTCCATGTTTCATTGCTTAAAATATACGTGAAGGATGTTGATAATGTGATTGACTAGTTTGTATTGTAGGTGGAACCAGACGGATAATTCCAGCCAAAACCTTAGTGCTTTTGCAATGAAATATTCTCATGCTCTAGAATCGAGCAATCGAGAAAGTTAAAGTGCAGTGGAAGCACTTTGGGCCCGATGAAGCTACATGGGAGATGGATGATCAAATGTGGGATATGTATCCTTCTCTATTTACTGGTTGAGCGGATGTATTCTGATATATGTGTTTGATGTTGTGTTATGGTCATATATATATATATATGTGTGTGTGTGTGTGTGTGTGTGTGTGTGTGTGTGTGTGTGTGTGTGTGTGTGTGTGTGTATGTAAATACCACATCGAGTTGTGTTATAAAGCTCAAATCAATGGTATAGTGTTCATGGTATGATGTTCATAGCCTCAACAATATGGTATGATGTAAATGATGCATCGAGTTGTGTTATAAAGCCCCATGGGAAGCATGTGTTTTGTTGGTTTATAAGGGTCATTGAACACCAAGGAGAGTATTCCCCCAAGGGGGAAGGGTTTGTAACAACCCCTGGTTGGTTTTCCATGTCAATGAAAATAAGATCAAGGTCATGGGACAAGTATTCCAAGTTGAATGTTAGGGAAAACATAGTGATGGGTATCACTCAAGATTAATAAATGGCTATGGAAATTAGCAAAGGCCAAGAGGTAATAATTGGCATTTTATTTATGAAATAAAGAAAAATAGGAGAAAAGGAAGGTGGAGAGGCACAAATTTGCATGGGAGGGAAATTGAAAGAAAAATGAAGAAAATAGAGGCATCAATGGTAAAAAGGCTTATGAGGATCAGTTCGAAACCTTTTGTCAGTTCAGTTTTGGAGCTCTCATTTCATTCTCTCGTACTCTTGCACACTTAGAGAAATATTGGAGTCTTCTTGGAGCACTTTAGCACTCACTTATATTGGAGAAAGAAGGCAAAGTAAAGTAGAAAAGTGCAAGGGAACAGTTCAATCAACAACTACAGTTGGATTGCTTTGCAGGTAACAGGTTGCATGCGTGATTTCCTTGCTGATTTTTGGATGCATGGTATATGCATGTGATCTTATACTTATGTGTTTCCATTTACATGGATATTTGCCTAGATGAATAGTGGTTTTAGCCTTTCCTTTCCATTTCCTGGATAGCCATGGTGTTGTGGGCTTTTTTTTCCACTTGATTGGTTCTCATAATTCCTTATGGTTGTGGGTTGGAACAAACGGTATGGAAGCCCTAGAACAACTTGGGTTGATTTACTAGCCTTGGAGCCTAGGTTGGGACATACGCTCTGGAGCCCTAGGTGGGTTGAGTTACTAGTCCCTGGATCTGGTTTGGACAAATGCTCTTGAGCCCTGGAAGGTTGTGGGTTGAGTTACTAGTTCTTGGAGCCCTAGATAGCTTGGGTAGAGACCAATCTAGTTAATGTTAGTGATGTATGACCATGAGGTGGAATCATTGGTTGAGGTTTGAGGTGGTTTTGGCTCTGGAAGCCCTAGTTGGTTTGTCTTGGTTTATTCCATGAGATCCCACATTCATGCTTGGAATATGGCGCGGGGGTGATTAGCTGAAACAAATATTTGGTTCATCCCAATCTATGGTCGAGTGGTACATGGAACTCCCTGTCTTGGTTGGTATTTGCACATGTTAATAGGAGTTATTCTTCTATTGTGATTCATGTATATTTGTAGCTATTATATTGGTGATATTATGGTTGATTTTCCATGGTTTCTATCTTGGTTATTTGTTGGTTATGTGATGTAGATTACTTATGGATATTGACATGTTTTGATGAATGTATGAATGGTTGATGAATGCATGGACTAACGAATATTATTGTAGATATTATGAGAAGGGAATTAAACCTTCTTGGTGATTCTCATATAAGTTTCAAAATCTTGTGACTAGATATGCATTCATGACCTGTAGTTTACATGTTCGCCAAATGTTTAACGAAGTGATTATCATGTTTAGGCCTAGTTAGGTCAAGTTCTTGTTCAAGTTTTATATTTTTAGCATTGTCCTTATGTTATTTATCATTCTAAGAAATATTAGGTAGTTATGGGCAGGGGTTTGGAGGCTAGCGTCGAATTTTGGTTCAGATCTCAAGACTGTATGCACTAAACTGAGAAATTTAGGTCAAATTGGAAGGAGAAAGGCTTGTGGATGTGGTTGGAGGCCTTCAATTGCATTTACACAGTGTCAAGTGTGTAGTTGGGAGTCTAGGTAACTGAAAAGCAGCCCCAACTTAGGGTTTGGTCACTTGGGGCGGTTCTTTGGCCCCTAAGTGTCTTGTAAGCCTTAAGGATGTTGAAAATAGCAACATCGAAGTAATTCTCCAATGAGAGGCCTTAAATGGCCACCGTAAAGCTAGCCAGGTAAGATTTAGAGAATCAATAAATATTGTGTCACTAAAAAAGTCAAGGAGAAGATAGAATCCTTGTGAGCTTTGACAAGAGCCAGGATGAAGGAGCTATTGGTGGATGCATAGTGAGCCATGTGCAAAAATCCAAGGCAATGTATTGTGAGGTCTTTGAGCAACAGTGAAGACTAAGTCTAACAAGAGTTAGGAAGAATGAAGAAATCATGTGATATAGTACTACAATGTGTGATGGACTCCTTGGCTTGTTGTGATGTGACTACCTACAACTTGGCCCCTCCTAGGCTTACTCCAACAAGTGTCCAAGTTGTAGTGCTAAATGATCACATGGAAAAGACCTTCTTATTGTTATCTTGAACATAAGTACTTAAATGTAATTGCAGGTGAATGGACCATGCTAGTTGAGACAACGATAAAATGTCTATGTAAAATCCTTGAGTCATGTAAAAGTGTTTGTCATGTACACTCCTAGTCCTAGTGACTAGTTGAGATGTTATAATGTAATGTTATTATGTAAAGGCTAAATGCCTAAGTTTTCCTAAGTTTATAATGGCATTATTATATTAAACATGTTAATGTAAAATTAGAAGAGAGGGGGGCACACTTGTGTCTAGGGAGAAAAACTTAAGTTAATCACCCCTCTCCCATGGAGTTTTCTAAAAGGATCATGAACCTTATCCAATGTCAATTCAAGATTAGATCTCGACACTCCATTCTAGCCAAGAGAAATGATAAAGGGACCAAGCAAAAGCAATGCAATACACAAGTTATTTTTCTACAGTTTTTCATCTACTCTCCAAGGCGCGACTATCCCTCTTGAGTGCCCAAGGTTTCAAGTTCTCAACTATTAGATATAAGCATTCAAAGTTCAATAGTCATTTCACCTAGATCTAGTCTATTTTTCTATAGTGCGCCCAAGTAATCTTCAGATCTACATCAAATAAGCTCAGATCTAGTCTGGGTTGCTTCAGATATGACATCTTTGGCTCAAGGTGAGTTGATATAAGTAATTTTCACCTGCCTGCAAGAATTTTCAAGTCAGTTAAGGTGTCATTTGTCTCCAGTTGCCCTCTCTCCCAGTGAAGTGTATTGTAGCGCCCTCAAGAAGGGTTTTGTACCTGCAAATTTTTTCAAGAGAAATACAGTAAGAAGGTCTTTACTGGGGTTTTCTCCATTATTGGGTTTCCCCAGGGTAAATCTTGTGTATTGATGTTGTTGAGTATTTTAACATTTTATTTCAATTACTTATGCATGTTGATATTTAGATCTAAAGAATTTAAAGTACTCACATTCCTATCCATTAGATATATAATTGAAAAACAAGCAGATCTAACAAATCTAAGTGCAAATCTAAGTGAACGACAAATAGATCTAAGTTAACGACAACCAAATCTAGCAAATATGAGTGAAGATCTAAGTTGAAAACAAGCAAATCTAGCAAATCTAGTGTCTAGAAGATTGAAAATATCATTTTTGAGGTGTTCTTATAAGTTTTTGATAATTTACAATAAGATTATTTGAACAAAAAAATTTCATGCGTACTTGAAACATTAGTTTATATTGTTTATATTTTCAGCTATATATGTGACTGCTACAAGTTCATAATTTTAATTTTCTTATTGAAGTAATTCAAGATCTAGGTTATTTGATAACGAAACATAGGACAATATTCATCTTGAGTTAATAAAATTTTAACATGGTATCATAGAAGGGTATGTAGAGCTCTGACTTGCAGCATTTAGACTCCACATAGATCAACGACTTATTTTTCTAGATCTACATAAGGTTTATTTGCAGGATGAGTTATGGCTTCCTCCTCCACTGCGGTTAGAAGGAAGACCGATTGGAAGGGTCCTCAAATTTCATGTTTGGAAGATGAGGATCACTAACATCCTTCAAGAGAAATAATTGCTCCACTTTATCAATTCTGAACCAGAGCACCCTACCTCCATTGTTGGGGGTGCTGATTTTGATAGAAACTAGGCAAAAGCAAGGAGAATTATATTTGATTCTAAGAAGGATAATGCTATGGGGGTAATGATAATTGAAATTACTCCAAAATAATGTATGGATTGACTTTCCTGTATGTATGAGAAGTCTGCAACAAGTCAAAAGAGATACTTGAAACATAAACTAAAGTTCCTAAAGCTAGAAAAGGGAGAGACTATTGCAAATTTCTGCTCAAAGATTAAGCAAATGTGAGATCAACTTATAATAGTTGGAGCCAAATTGGACAATGATGATTTGGTGTAGGCCATTTAATGATGGCCTCCGTCCTTCTTAGGGAAATTTCCTTTAAAGTGTAAGTGGAAGAGTTGAACAACCTACTTTTGAGAGACTTTGGCATGATTGTGTCGAAGAAGAAAGAAAAGTAATGATCAGAGAAGGAACCTCCAAGGAAGAGGTTCATGCACTTGCCACCAGAACAAGGAAAAGAGGAAGGAGACCATCCTTCCAAAGGACTTCCACTCCCAAGAATGATCAAAAGGATAAAGGTGAAGCATACTATAAAGGTAAACACTTTGATATTTCAAAGATTAAATGTTATAATTGCAAAAAATTGGGACACATGGCTAAAGACTATAGGTTCAGGAAGAGAGGTAATTATAACAAAGGAAAACAATATGAGTCAAGTGCTGAAGAAGAAAATCCAAGAATAAAATCTAGGAGTTCTTTCCATGAACAAGAAAACGAAGGTAGTAAGGAATACTTGGGAATTTTAGCTCTTTGTGGTTTAGTGTCTTCCAAGTGAGATACGCGGTTGATTGATAATGGTGCCTCCATCCACATGACTACGAAGAGATCCTTACAAACTACAAGAATAAATCATTTGGTGCTCAGGTGGAATTGGAAATATTGGAGTTGGGTCTATATCCTTACAACTAGATTCATGATCTATATTGCATCTTAATGATGTTTTACATGTATCATACATGAAGAAGAACATTATTTCAGTATCTACCTTGGAAAAGAAAGGATTTATAATTGCATTTATAGATGAGCAAGAATATCTATGTCCAAAAGAAAAAGGCATCCAAGAAGTTGAACAATTTGGAATTTGTGAAGGTGGACTTTACAATCTCACTGACTATCCCATTTAAGCTCTTGTTCAAAATACTATCAGCAATAGCGAGATTTGGCATAGGAGGTTCAACCATCTCATCGAAAAGGCACTTCCAGATCTGCATCACATGGTAAGAGGCTTGCCCCATATTTCACTTTCAAAAAATGAAGTTTGCAAAGGGTGTTTTCTTGGGAAAAATACAAAGAAATCATTTAATAGCAGTGATAGCAGATCTAAAGATATCCTAGAGCTAATTCATTCAGATATATGTGGTCCTATGACTTGTCCTTCTTTGAGTGGCTATTTGTACTATGTATCTTTTATTGATGACTTCTCCAGAAAATGTTGGGTGTATTTCATGAAAAACAAGAATGAGACCTTTGAGAAATTCAAAGAATTTAAAGCCCTAGTGGAAAATCAAACTGATAAGAAAATTAAAAATCTCAAGTATGATAATGGGGGGAGCATGAATACCATCCTTTTGTGGATTTCAGTAAAGAACATCGCATAAGAAAATAATTGAATTACCCTTATAATCCTTAGCAAAATGGAGTAGCTAAGAGGAAAATAGAACCCTTGTTGAAGCCTCCAAAGCAATGATGTTTGACCAAGACCTTCCTATCTCTATTTGGGTTGAAGCTACCGGGATAGTTGTTTACATTTAAAACTATAGCCCTCATTCCATTCTCAGGGATAAAACATCTTAGGAAGCCTTCACTAGAATCAAGCATGATGTAAGCCACTTTAGAGTCTTTGGTTGCCCAGTTTACATTCATGTTCCCAAGGACGAGAGGTCCAAACTAGAACCCTCTAGGATAAAATGAATATTTGTGGGATATAGTGTTGGGTTTGTGTTATATTATTTCCACGACTAGTCACACACATAGGGGGACTAATAGTTGCCCTTGTTTGTTGTGTCGGGCGCAATAGGGGGGTCACAGGGAGGGCGCAACACCCCTTGTTGGGGGGTTTCATGGGGGCAGTAGCCCCCTTGCATGGGGTCTGAGGTAGTGCCCCAGAAATTTTTTTTGGGCCCTATATTAGGTGGGCGAACCTACCTATGGTTTTGTGCATGGGTTTTGCACATGGTTTTCGGCATGATGGTTTTTTCCCATGGTATTTTGTAGATCCAGTCAATGGAACTATGATTATGTTCTAATCCATGGTTAATGGATTGGGGTTTATGAATGCTTCGGCATGTATATATACGTATTGTAACATTGAGAGGAACATAATGAAAAATAAATCTGGCAGTCCTAGTTTTGGGATCCAAGGGAAATATATCTGTATTTGTTTTATATTCTTGTCATTGTTTATTTTCTGTTTTTGAGAATTCGTCTGTAGGTAATTTCTATATAGGGTTAAAACCTACATTTGGTATCAGAGTTGTTTCAGCTTCAACTGGACACCTTTGTTGTTGAGAGGTTTTTCTCAGGCCTATGGTAGACCCTGTTCAATGGTAGATCTACGGGATCAATTCTTGTGGTGAAAGAAGATGGAGAGCAGTAGAAATATAGAGAGAGAGAAATTTAATGGTCAGAGTCTTGAGTTGCGGAAAATCAAGATGGAGGATCTGTCGATGGATAAAGATCAGTGGATCGCAATAGATCTGGGTACTAAACTGATGACAATGTCAGATGAAGACTAGGTGAGGTTGGATCGAAAAGAAAAGAGAAAAATACGATTGTATATCTCATAGTCAGTATTGTTGAATTTATAAGGGAAAGCTACGATGAAGGCTTTGTGGGACAATTTAGGGACTTTGTAGCAATCTAAGTCTCTGGTGAATAAAGTGTTCCTACGGAAAAAGATGTATAACCCGAGGATGAAGAATGGAGACTTGGTGACAGAGCATCTGAATGCATTCAATACTGTGGTAAGCTGGTTTTCATCTGTTGATATTAAAATTTCAGATGAAGATAAGTGCATTAGTTTGTTGTGTTCTCTACCAGATTTGTGGGATAGTCTAGTTGTTGCAAAGATGACAATACAACTACCTTGAAGCTTGATGAAATAGTTTCATCCTTGTTGTCGGAGGAGATGAGACAGGAAAATATGAAGGGCCAGAATGGAGATGCCTTATCTGTATGAGGACGGTCCCAGAACAGAAACATAAATAAGTCCTCAAGTGGGAGATCTATATCTAGAAGGAGATATAAATCTAGAGGGAGATATAAATCTCAAGAAAAACCTGTAAAAGTGTACTTGAAATGTGGAAAGGAAAGGCACTTTAAAAAAGAATGTAGATCTAAAGCTCCTGAGAAAGGAAAGGGATCTGATGATGCTGGAACTTTTGCAAAGGCGAGAACCACCTCAGATGAAGGTGGGTATGTGTACTTGGCTTCTTATTTAAGTACACATGTAGATCATGAGGCATGGTTGATTGAATTAGGTGCATCCTTTCACTTCACTCCCCACAGGGAGTGTTTATGCAAGTATGAGAAATATGATGGTGGTGATGTCTTCTTAGGGGATGATAGGAAGGCTAAAGTCATCAGACGCAGAAAAGTTAAGCCGAAGTTGCAAGGTGCAAGAATTAGAACACTTCCAGGTGTTCTCCATATTCATGCATTGGCCAAGAAATCTGGTTTATATAAGCAAGATGGATGATGGAGGTGTAAGAACGGTGTTTGATAAAGATTCCTACAAGATGGTTTAGGGAGCATTGGAATTGATGTGGGGAGTTCAAATTGGAACTCTGTACAAGCTTCTGGGTAGTACTATTTTTTATGGGTGCAATAGTTATGTGGTTCTTGAAGGTGGAACATAAAATCTAGTGGTCTCTGGAGAAAATACCATGTTATGGCATCAAAGGCTTGGAAATATTGGAGAGAATGGCCTTCAAATACTTCATGGTAATGGTATGGTAGAAAGTATGTCTAATTTATTTCTGGATTTCGACTTCTATGAACATTGTGTATATGGGAAGCAGAATTAGGTGAGTTTCCCCTCTGGTGCTTGTAGGTTTTAACCCTGTACAGAAATTACCTACAAACAAATTCTTAAAAAACAAAAAAATATAAAATGGCGAGAAACACAAAACAAATAAACAGAGATTTCCCCTAAATCCCGAAACAGAGACTACCATATTTATTTTTCATTATATTCCTTTCAATGTTACAATACATATATACATGTTGAAGCATCCACAAACCCCAATCCATTAACCCTAGATTAGAACATAATCGTAATTCCCTTGACCGGATCTACAAAATACCATGGGCAGAAAACCATCATGCCCAAAACCATGTGCAAAATCCATTCAAAAAACCATAGGTAGGTTTGCCCACCTAATATAGGGTCCAAAAAAAAATTCCCAGGGCGCTGCCTTGAACCACATGCAAAGGGGCTACCACCCCCCTGTAAACCCTCAGCTTCATGTGTGGGGCTAGTCGTGGAAAGAATATAACACATGCCCAACAGTCTCCACTTGTTATTTTCTTTTCCACACAAGGGCTCACAGGAGGGCTTAGTCATTGGTCCAACCTTGCAACGCCCATTTTTTTCTACACCAAGAGAACTTCTTAGTGCTCATAGACTTTGTCAATGCATTTGAAATATTCTTCAGAGTGTCCAGCTTTACCAACAACACCTTTTTTTCCTCAACCATATACCTCACAAAGTGATATTGAACATCGATGTGCTTTGTCTTTGAATGATTGGCATGGTTCTTAACCAAGAAAATTGCACTTTGGTTGTCACAGTCTATCTTTATATCTCGTTGCACTAACCCCATACTTGAACACAATCTCTGCTAACAAACTACTTCCTTGCTTGCATGAGTGGCTTCCATGTATTCTTCCTCTGTAGTTGAAAGTTCCACTACAGAATATCTCTTACTCATCCAACTGACTGCACCTCCAAATATGTTAACACACATACCCACTTGTATATCTTCTCTGATTCATATCTCCAACCTAGTCTGCATCAAGGAAACCATGGATGCCCAAAACTCTGTCCAATCCTGGTCTTCCTTGGTAGAAAACACAATAATCACTAGTGCCACGCAAATACCTGAAAACGTGCTTCATTGTTGTCCAATGCTCCTTCCTTGGTTTTGACATAAACCTGCTCAATACTCCCACTACATGTGCAATGTCTAGTCTAGTACAAACCATTGCATACATCAGGATATTGATTGCACTTGTGTTTGGAACATGAAACATGTCCTCTTCTTATTCTTGTGTCTTGGTACACTATTCAACAAATAAATTTACACCTACAGGAATAGGAACCTTCATCGGTTTATTATCATGCATATTAAACCTCAGCAGTATTGTCTCAACATATTTCCTCTCGTTACCCAGAGCTTCCTCTTTTCCCAATCTCATTTCCATGCCCAAAATATAATTTGCAGCACCGAGATATTTCATGTCGAATTTGGAGGACAATTGACTCTTCAAATCCTCGATAATTTATTTGTTATTTCCAATCAACAACATATCATCCTGTTGACGATGTTGGACCCACCAACATTCAAGGGATCTCCCCAGTATGAAGTCCCAACTAGACCTCACACTGTTTGGTGTAGGAGTCCCATCCGGTACAATGACCCGGTTTCCATTATCTTAGAGATTTGCCTTAGCTCTTTTTGTTCATCACATGAGAGTGTTATGCTTGTAACTTCAAGAAAGTGAGGTGAGTATGCCTGGTGAGTGTGTAATGTAACTTTGTGCCTAGTTTCTCTTGCTGTCAAAGGGGAAGTGAAGTGAGCCTCTTGACAAGAGGGAATAGTCCCAATCCAAGAAGAAACACATGTGAATAACAATGAGGGTATGTCCAGCATCCAGCGGAATAGACCGCAACAGATGCGATAGTTATGAAAACCAAAGTTAAGGGGAAAACACATACATCGTCCAACGGAGTAGTCCACACGGGGGTGACGGTCGTTAAAACCAAGAAAACACAATAATAGCTTGTCTAATGTCCGACGGAGTAGTCCACATGGATGGGACAACAATGATAAAAAATACAACACATCTTCAAGAATGTAAGTACTAAAATAACCGAATTAGTTCAATTGTCTTAGTACAGGTTAAGCAAACATGCATTACAAACGTTTAAATAATAGTCTTACAAACAGATACAAAACATGCATGAAAACGTGCTGGCCTGAGACAGGCTTCTGGATTAAGAAAAATTTCCAAGATACATCTGTACATCATACATAACTAGCCTCAGTAGTGGGACATTGTAGCCACTCCTCGCTCCTCAAAGAGTAGACTGCATGTTAGTGTGAAAATTCCTAGAAGGTGTACCAAAAATCATCACATAAGTCACTAGGTGACAAGTGACCCTAACAACAATTTGATGGTTTCTATCATTCTAGATCTACAATACAAATGGGAAATCTGTAGTAAAAGAAAACAAGATCCAAAACAAATAGCAACAAAATAATGTATCCAGAATGATAAACCAATTAGAAAGACAATTTTAAATGAATAAATGTTTATTGATAACACCTGGTGAAGGAGATTTACATATTGGTCTGTAAGTCCTCCTCCATGGGATGGGTCCTTTGATATCCTTGATGCGTCAAAAATATAATTCTCTCTCTCAATCGTGCGAAAAAACCCAAACAAAGATGAAGACCTTAAATGGAAGCTCAAGAAAATGACGATAGTGTTGACGATGATAATGATCATGGTGAAGAATGGATGAAAAACCCTCCTTTATATAGCAAATTATGGAGTTAATCTCGAAAATGGAGAATAATAAAATATTATTGACTAAATTCATATCTAACTACTTGGAATACTTTATTATATTTATTGGAGAGGGAAAAGGAATTTAAAATGGTTAAATTCCTTTATTGAGAAATAGTTAACAAATAAAATTATTTATTAATTATTTCGCGAGAAACAAGAAAGGCGTGAAATCAAAATAATTATTAAACAGTGATTTAATTATTATTCTAATAACATAAATAAGGAAATTCAAATAAATAGTGATTTATTTAAATATTCCTAAGGCATTTAATCAAATGTGAAAAGGAATAATTATTAAATAATGATTTAATAATAATACCTAGAGAAAATTAAATAAATAATTATTTATCTAAATATTCTCGTGGGGTTTTTTATTTAAATCATAAAATAATCTAATAAAAGTGGTTTACTAAATTATATTCCATAGTGAAAGTGATTTTACTATGGTAAAATTAAATCCACATGGTGTATTTCGATCCACCTAGTTAGAAATGGCTAGGTGATCATTTTTTGGTGATAACAGATTGCCCCCACACGTATGAGTGTTAGGAGAAAATCGTATGGCCGAAATACATTGTAGATTACACTTCCACAAGACACCAAAAGGGGAGTCAAAGATCGATGGAGATATCTGAAGCAAGTCAAGGATGGAAAAATAATGGAGGGGGCGAGACCTATAATACTGATAGAAGTCTCCTTTTATGTGGTAGTACATGATCTCAAATGAGGTGTGGGAGGCATAAACATACCTGCCGAGATAACTGAGTACAAAGAATAACGATGAGCCCAACAATGTGGGACTGAGCTACAAAGTACATGATACATGATACACTAGCATCAATGGGCCATAAAATAATACAATGGATCCCATATACATAATGCGCCTAGAAAAACATAGGCAAGGATTGAATACAATAACATTTGAGTGCATGAGATATAGTGCCCCTCAAACTGACATGGGGAGGGGGGATATCAATTGAAGAAGTCCTGTTGAACAGGGAAGGGATCTAAAGATCTGAATGGATCATCTGAAGGAGACATGCATGTTGTGGGCGCTGCAAGCGGTGGAAACCAAACCCATCAAATCTATGGAACTACATCTGAGGCTGTATCAACATATGTGGTCATCTAGGCATGTGGGGGGATACCTGAATGGCCACCCCCTCATGAGGCCTGAAACATCTCTCACACACACCCGGGAAGCACTAGGATAATCATCTGGATCACCGAACCATCAAACGTATGAATCTCAATTGTGTGATAAGGATATGATGTCGAGCATGTGAGAAACAACCAAGTCAAAGGGCAATAATGAGTCCCTTTTCTTGATCTGAGTTATCAAACAAGGATGGAAGCTGGAACCAAGGTACACCACCCTCTAGACTACTCTTCTGGAATAAATGTGTCGAGGTCGATAGAAGAGAGCCTGCCAGAGTTAAGGAAATGAGGAATCCTCAACAAAGGCACGAGGGAACATAGTAAAGTGACTCAAGGAATGACACCAGGGATAATGATGGAAGGAAACATGATGGATGATGGATTGGTGACTTCCCTTGTCAGAGCATAATAAAAATGGTTGAACTAGCAGCGATTGACTCAAATCCAGAGGGGATGACCAATGACTCAAATGGGGGCTTGACAAAGACGAAGAAGAAGGACTGGAGGACAAATATAAGTATAATGGAAGAAATGTGGCATGACAATGAATGAAACACTATAACGGAACACAATCTGGACTCGGAACAGACTCCATAAGTACAAGGGTGACACATCTCAATTGCTATGAATAAGGGTGATTCGATGATGCTACCACATGGGAGAGGCTAGTGGGGACCATAAAAACATAAGTAAAGGGTGGTTACTCATGATGAAAATAGACATGTGAGTCAGCCATTAGAAAAGGTAAAGTGGTAACAGAGTACAAGTGGCTCAAACAAAGAGATTTGGTTTTAGAAGGTAGTAAAGTGAGACCTCATGGAGAAAATGACTTCCAAGTGAAGTGTCAAATTACCAAAAACAAAGAGAGACCCATTATAGAACTTGGTGAGATCTTGCTAATGGTGCTGAAGGTTCGTCAAACAAAGCTACGGTTTGGTCCTAATGGGTGACAGACAAAACTAGGGTTTTTCCTATAAAAGAGTTTTTTGCCTCCAAATCCAATTCATTTTCATAGTGAGCTATGGAGAATTTGGAGAGGAGGAGAAGACCCTAAATCTTGTGGAGATAGTAGCGGACAAACTGATCGTCGAAATTAGGATCTTCGACTTTTATGTAGGTGACCTCACTCGTCTAAGGGTGGCCTTAATTCTTCTTGGAAGGATGGTTCCTGATGAAGAATCGAGGTAAGAAATGGATACAAGAATGAGCTACTAGAGAAGGTATACAATCATCCCCGCCCACCAAGTAAAACATGGGGACCGGATGGTAAGTGTGGAATCACATAGAGTAGAATGATTGAAGATATGGTATCAAATATCTACAATATGCGATATGTATATGGCTCATCAAAGAGGTCGGTAGGGAAAATTATCCAAAGAATGGGAGGATAATCGAACATACCTAGATTGTTGGGGTCTAGGTAAACACTTATGTTAATCAAGTGAGAAGGTGGCTAGGGGGGTCATCATGACCCCAAGCATGGGATACTGCCCCCAAGCATATGTGATGGAGGGCATTGTTATGGTATGAAAAGGTCGAAATGACGCCCCCTAGTAGGAGGAGTTTGTGGGGTGCCATTGTATTCCAAGTGCTCGAATGAGGGTTTCAAGCATCTCGAGCCAATTGGCACGAGATCCTCCAAAGGATGATGAGGAAATGTAGGGGCATATGGGCCCTCCCAGTCATGTTATGGGCATACCAAATGTATTTAGAGTGGTGGACTCCAAACATATTTTGATGATGTAGTTTGCCATTTCTTTATGGATGTCTTCTTGTGGGAAGAGTGGATAGATATAGTTAGAGAAAGGAAATGGTGGATTACCAATATTGTTTGGAACTGCATATATGAATCAAATGGACTGAATTTCTGGGTTTGCATACATGGTGTCGCTATACCAAAGAGTGGCTTTAGATATAATGAATTGATGCTCACCTATAAAACATGATTGTTGAACAAAAATAATGTCTAAGGGACTGGTTTGTTGAGGTAATATGGAGGAATGAGTAAGTGGATCATCCCAAGAGTGTTATGAAGTGATATGAGACTCTAGAGGTTCTTCTAAATGGGGAAGAATAATGGTACTAGAGCCGACACTAACATATACACTAGGAGGATTGGGGAGAATTACTTCTTCTGGACTCTCAAAAGTGGATGCCCCTTACCCAAACATTGAGTGGTAATGTAATGGCCAGAAGGTGGATGTGGTTTGAATTCATGGGTTTGAAGTAAGGGGCGGTTGAACCAATCGACTTCACTATGGATGAAATCTTTGGATTCCACAACATATTGGTCATGGGTCTGCTGCGAAAGGAAGTACGCATAATGGTGCATATCATCCAAAGGGTAATCAGGGGTGATCATAGCTTCCATAATGTCTTCATCAGAATGGAAGAAGGGTGGACTAGAGGAAGAAATACCACATGATTGCAAAGAGCTACCTAAAGCCTCTTCATGAGAGACAAGGTTCACATACACATTGTCAAAAGTGTGAGACATATGACTAGTAGATGGAATATCTACTGATGTTGAGACCGATGTGCTTGATGAGGGAGGTTCAATAGAAGCACGAAAAGAAACGTTTGGGGAGTTTCCAGGTAACGATCTCATGAATGACAATAGGAAGAAAATAGGAGCAGAACTATTTTTCATCTTAACATTAGGGGGAAGGATAACAATGAGTGGAGTGACCTCTATTTCATGAAGTACTTGAAGTGTATCGCGAAAATCTTCAAGACGGGGACAGTTATGGGAATAATGGTCATATCTATCACACAAAGAGAAAGGGTGGTTTGTGCGTAATGATCAGATTATCTTAGTCGATTAAGGAACGATTACATGGACCTTGAGGATGTTAGGATCAGGAAAGGTATGAGTGACAACCTCTTTAATTTGAGGGAGTTCAGGACAGTTATTGGTGGCATGACCAACAATATCACACAAAGCGCAAGGAGGAAGAGGCTTTGGGGGCTTAGGGGCAGCTGGAGTTGCTGGGGGAGCCTTGTCCTGGGATCCCTTCTTTCGAGCTTTTCGCCCCTCGCAATATGCTTTAGAAATAGGAGTAGGATCCTGTTGAGGTTTTTGTGGAACTGAAGCAAAGGTAGGGGTGGGAATGACCAGTTGGACTGAGGTCAAAGTGGTGTAAGATTTCAACTGATGAGGTGGAGTGTTTGCAGATGGATCAATGTACTAGACTAGGATCCACAAGGTTATATTAGTTAGACTCAATGTAGCCATGACAGGTGTAAAATAAAATCCGAGAGTTGGAAATAAGAATGGTATCTAACCAAAAGGGTAATGACTTGGAGGAACAACTCCTGAATGGTTAAGGGTTGTGGGAACAAATCCAGGTGGAAAAGGATTAGGAGAGACACCAGCAAAAGGAGGTGGTCCTTGAGGAGTTGTACTATTAGGCATGGTTGAGTCAGGCATTGCAGGTTGGGAAGGTGTAGACTGTTGTGAAGGCATATTGGCCCGTTTGTGGGTGGCCTGCGATGATTGGAGAATGCAAACACTTGATGAGCTAGGCTCAAAAGGATTAGGCGGAGGGCCATAGTAAGAACCAAGGAAAGAGGAATATTTATAGACTCCTGAAGATACATACGCGAGAATCTTATTGTCAGCCATGGAAGGAATGTTGGTCTAAGGTGAAGTCTCGGCTTTTGGATCATAACACATCAATTAATCGATTGTGACAATATTTCCCTTACGGGAAATCACATCTTACGGTGTACCGCAGATGTGACAACTAACATGGCATAAGTATAACTACGACCCAAAAGGATGTTATAGTCAAGGGGAGCATCAATGACTTTGATATCAATACAGACGGTCTTGTTAGTAACTATGACTAGGAAATTACGATATAAGCCAAGAGGTTGTGAAGGGTGACCATCCCATGCATGCAAAGTGATTGTGGACAGAGATAGTTCAGGTGAACCAAGTTGTTTCCAAACACTGGCGACCATCAAACAGGTGGATGCACCTTCGACAATGATACAGCTATGGACAATGGCATTTCTAATGGAGATTGGAATTTGAAAAGAAACATATTTCAACTTATCAACATGAAAGATAATCATCTCATCATCTTGAGGATCCACGATGCCTAGATCAGATAGTGAATCTTTTCATTGTGATGGGCACGTTTGGAGGACTTCCAACGTTTACATGGCAATAGGAGGCTGTGACAAGTCATCTACTATGCTATATGTATGGGCGACTTTGGTAGAAGAAACATTTCAACATAACAAACCTTTGGGTATCTTGGGGATGACCTCAACCATAGTTTGAGGGATCTGTAAGGTACCATTGGGTGTCAATAGACGCTTGGTAGACCCTTTGGGTTGGGACTCAGTCACAGACTTAGTGGAGGGCTTGTCATACTAACGTGATCGAGTCTAGAGGTTAACCTGTTCGGTGTTTACCTCATCAGAATTCATCATGAGAATTTGATAATCATGGTGACAAGACAGAGGAGCTGGTTGAGCAATCTGACCTCGCGAAGGTTGGGAAACTATATACCCTTGGTGGGGAAAAGGGTTGGAAATCAAAACAAGTTGAGATGACACGGGAGGGGGAGGAGGAGCAGAGGGTTGCGATCCTTGAGAAGTTGCCTGAGCTTCCCATGGTGCATCTGAGGTAACAGGGGACACTGACCATAGACTCAACAACAAGAATAAGGTTTGTTCATATGAATACCCTTATTCTGTTTGGGGTGACCACCCTGTTACTGGGTTGCAGGGTTAGGTGGAGGACCTTGAGGGGCATTAGGTGGAGTACCCTGGTTGCCTTGATTACCTTGAGGTTGCTATTACCCTTTCCTTTGTTCTATTTCTTGGGATTGGGGTGATTTGGACCACTCTGCGGAGCATACACTTGTCCTTGTGGAGGAGGTGCTTGGTGTGGTGGAGGGGGAGCAGGCATGGGGGACTGGGGAGCTGGTTCCAAAGGAGATGGGGCAACATTGTAATAAGTAGGTGGTGCAATAGTTGGCCCTGACATTGGTTGATGCAGAGGGGGATATGCATATGGTGTGGTGGGACCTAGATAAGGAGTGCCTTGAGAAGGATTGGGGTAGGAAAAATTGTACATGGGGTTGGTCCCTCCCTGAGGATGACCATAACTCATCTGAGGAGGAGAATATGGTTAGGGGTGTTAATGGGTTCCAACAATGTCATCCACAGCATGAGATGCCCCTGGCGCATTAGCAGCACCAGGGTGGGGAATATTGGGGATGACAGTGTAAACGTAACCTGACTGGGCATAAATCAGGTCAAATTTAAGAGCTATCTGGAGAGCTTCTTCCTTGGATTGAGGAAAGTGAGAAGTGACATCTTTCGCAATGGGGGCCAACAACAATCTAAGAAACCAATCCATATAGACTCGGTCTTCGAAGTTAGGATCTCGACAAATGCTCCTCCTTCTATGCCATTCCTAAACATGGTCAGAAAGGTGAGTGGTAGAAGTTTGATGGAATGAAGTCAAAAGTTTAGTACCAATATCATAATGGAGAGGTAACTAGAAATATGAAAGAAAGGTTGTGGCAAGAGTTGCTAAAGTGGAATGGGTTGCCCTGGGCTGGTCTACATACCACTTCGCAGTAGCTCTAATGAGCGTGTGTTGGAACAACTGAAGACGAATGGAGTTGTTGGTAATAGAATTGGATGAACACCACATATGAAAGGAGAAAACATGATTGGTTGGGTCTTCTCCAGGATTACCCTCAAACTTTGGGATGTCTGAAGGGAGTTTTGTAGGCATTGTTGGCCATGTGGGATTGTGGAGAAGGGGATCATTGATAAGTTGGTTAAAATCTAGGAGACTTAGACCAATGATAAAAGGAAGTAAAGGAGTCAGAGTGACCACACCAGTTGAGGTTTCGCTAGTGGGGGTACCCTGGTTGGCACCTGGGTTACCACCTTGGGTTCCTGCACCTGCATTGGTGCCTAACATGATGGCAATATGAGGATGAGGGGATGCAGAATCAAGGGATGAACGGGGCGAATCAACAGAATCAAAACTAGACCCAGAATGATGACTTGATGGATGACTAGGAGGATGAACTTGTACCCGACGAGGAAGAGTAATCTGGCCTAATGGGAACTGAGGGTGAAGACCTCA
Organism: Pinus tabuliformis; assembly: GCA_031772625.1. Lineage (NCBI taxonomy): Eukaryota > Viridiplantae > Streptophyta > Pinopsida > Pinales > Pinaceae > Pinus > Pinus tabuliformis. The sequence goes on along the minus strand of CM062804.1, from coordinate 1,333,085,990 downwards.
AATTCAATGCAACAAATGCCTTAGAGGTGCTATGATGTCTAGACTAAATGATAATGATAGGAATAAAAGTGTGAAAAACAACAAGCAACCACTTAGTGCAGTGGTTCCAAGTGTTAACTAACTATTTTAATTATGTTACTCTAATGCAAGCAAACACGTCCTATCAAATAAAAATATACCTCTAGCCTATAGGTGATTTGAATCCTCAAATAATCCTAGATCTACTATTTTAGATGGCCTTCCAAAGAACTTCTTACTTGACAAAATCTCATCCCCGCAAGCAGAGTTGTCCAAAGAAAGGTGGGGTAGAGGACCAATTTCTTCCCACAGCTGGTCCTATAAGGTGTTTTCCTAAGATTGGTCACTATGATTACCTTCATCCCATGGGGGTGGTCGAGTCTTAAGCTTCTTGGTAGTCAACCACTGCATGAAATTCCTTGCCACGGTTTGGGTAGCCCCGAGGAGAACTTCTCGCATGATGACCTACCCTAACCCCCTCTGAATTGGGTTTGTGATGCACTCTGGCTTTGTCGTGGGATGGTGAAGGATTTTAAGCTCCCTAATATGACAACTTCTATGTCTCAATGAGAAGTGACCGATGGGAATTACTGGAAGCCTATCCCACTGACCCTACACCTACACTACAATGATTGTTTGGCCCTGATGCCCAACTGGGCCTAATCTATGTGTGTCGATTTATTAAGGTGTAGTGTTTAAAGTCTTGGCTTGGCAGTGTTAACGAAGCTCTCGTTCACTTAAGGTGTGAGAGTGTGAAAATGATGTGTCAAGTGGATGAGTTAATTAAGCATGTTTCATGATGCCATATGCTGCTGAAAGTAAAATCCTGAAATATTGTAAATGAATCTGAAATGACAGAAAAGCAAATAATCAATAAAGCATACACAACCCTACCCACAAGGGATACCAAGCAACTAAGCAAGAGAAGGCAAATAGGCTACTCAAAGACACATAAAGAGGCCAAAAAGATCTGATGTCAAGGGACCGGGATCTAAAGGTCCTAAGCTACTAAAAATGGTGCAGACTGTTATCACTCAGGTTGTCCCTTGGCTCCTTAAGGGATATGGCCGAGGTAACCACAAACCAATCTTTTGGCTGCAGGTCCTAGCCTACCTGCAGTTAGAGAGGGCTCTCTCTTTAAAATATAGCTTTGTTTTGGGCTGATTTTAGGCTAGTTATGGTGTACATGGGTTTTGTTTTGATTTTGGTGGGAAGGATGATGTTTTCAAGCAGAGTTGGGATGCATAGAGTGAGAAGTTCAAACCATTGGGCATGGAGTCATGGATTAGGGCTTGCTGTTGCGTTTTCTTGGTCACAAGAGGAATACAGAGCAGGATAGCTACACATAGAACAATATCAAGCTGGAATAAAGATGGAATGAAGGTCAGAGATGAAAGGCAACTAAGAATCTTTCATTAGCTAACAGAGAGGGAAGGTGAATGAAAGTTCGTCTAGGAGCAGTCAAGAATTCCTAAATAACAGTCATATGTGAAAGAAACAGGGTAAACATGATCATTTAAGTATGCATATTCATAACCATTTCTGAAGAAAACATATAGAAATAACAAGAACTGAGCATAGAGTGCAGTCAAGCAAAGCCTAAGTTATTCTTCTTTCTTGCTATTTAGATGGTAACACAATGGTGGCGTAAACATATATAAACTATAAACATAGGTAAGAATACACTTATTGATCCATGTAGTAACACAAGAATTCCACAGTCACTCTTTGGCCATTAAATAACACAACAGACAGTTCTTCATCCAAAGCATTCCAGCAGTCTTTGATTATAGAGCTCTCAAAGTATACAACACAAGTCTAGAATGAGGATTATCAACCAACCCCACATAAATATGCTCTGTGGGGAAGTATATATATAAAAATTGAGTTACAAAATATCTAGTTGATGAGTTAATAACTCATAACTTTTTTACCAACTCTTGAGGAATAGTAGATGAAAGAGAGAATGATGCAGTAGATATTTAGGGTACTAGCTATCCGTTCTGTCAGAGAATTTAGACTTTTGGGATCGACTGAGTCGGCTAAGGTTGTGCTTTTAATTTGCTTTTTTTGGGCCTGCTGCCCTGGTGCTTCGCTGAGTCACTGCTTTGTTATCCTGCTCTCGGTATGCATACTTGGCCTTTTTATAAAATTGTTGTAATCATATATTGACTCCCTCTGCCTACTGTCTTTTCTTTAGTTCTCTGTTTCCAGCGTTGCCTCTTGCAAATTTTTGGGTTTTGCAGGTAGCCGAGCAAATAGGAAGCTCCCCTTTTTGAGTAATTTTTCTTAGCGATGCAAACTGCCTCTGTTTCTCATTTCAGGCATTCTTTGACGCAATTCTCGCCCTTTGCGCTTTTTCTATGATGACGTCAGCATGACGTCATCGGCAGGTCATGGGTACGGCAGGGTGACGTGGCAGTGACGTCAGCGGAGGACAGGTGGCGGATGATATGGCAGTATGGCAGGGTGACATGGAAGAGGATAGAAGGTGGTTTAGGGACGCTAACAGATGAGCTGGCGGTGACACGGAGCAGCAGCGGGTTGACTCGGAGGTGACGTGAGCGGCGACGTGGTGCTGACGTCAGGGGCGGAAAGACAGAAGGCGGTTTGTAGTTTTATCGGACCGCCTCCTGTACGGGGGCGGTATTTGTCAGAGCCCACCCGATACAATCAAAATGGGACACCTGTCTTCTGTACGGCGGAGAAATCGCTACGCTATCGGAAGCTAACTGTCGGACATAGGGGTGGCTCCAAAATCCACCTGGGCCATTGGATCTGGGAGGGCGGATCGAAGAGCCGACGGAGCGCGGAGTTGGTGAGCTGTTAACATACGGAACCCGCCCGAATATTCGAATATTCATACAATGCTACGAGGGTTTAGACTTTGGGTAATATGGGTTTGTAAGTGGGCACCGGTGGTTATTAATTTAACCAAATGCTAAATCAATCCCAGGTTTGAACGTGGAAAGGCTAATGCCAAGCCCCAAATGAACTTAGCATTTCCCCAAACTGATGCTATAGGGCTATAGTGCCAGGGGATGGGAATATGTATTTTTTTTGGGTTTTTATATAATTTTTTGTATAATAGGGGATAAGGAAATGATCTAGGGAGCTAGATAATAGAGTTAGGAGTTAATATGACCTTGTGAAGTGAAAGTGTAGGGGCATGAAGCTAAGTTTACGAAATGAAACTTAGGCATAGTACTGAATGGAATATGGAGAAATGATCTTTACATAAGAAATGTGGCTTCGTTTCATTGAAGAAAGTCAAAGCTTGACTTAGTATTTTACAAAAATGAAGTGATAACAGGACTGGTTGGGCAGATCCCAAGGTCCTCAAGGGGATGTTAGTGAGTGATTTATGGGGGAATAGAAGGGGAATTAGACATTCTTCCAAAGTTCTGCCATCAAAACAACTGCTTTGCCACTTCTGTCATTGATGAGAGGAGCTATGATTGACAATACATGAGGTGATCAAAACCTTGCTTCTGCAACCTTAACTACCTACCCAGCCTAATACACCTAACATTTTTTCATCCTTTTGAATGGGTGCACTTAGACTTGCAGACCCTGATTATCTTCTTTTCTTTTGACTGCCCTCCTATCTAAATGTACCCTTATCTCTTCCAAGGGCCCAGATTAAGCAGTTGAGCTCCTTCATTTCTCTACCTAGCTACTCATCTACCAAGCTTAAGCTGTTTGGATAGATATTCATTCTCTATCTTCTAAAACAAGCAATTTAAACCTAGGGGAGCCAAGATTAAGTTGTTTGGCTTTCCCTTAACTGTAAAACTCTTCAAAAATGGTATGATTCTTCAAAATGGAACTTCTTGAAAATATGGAACCTTGCAGCATGAAAAGATGACATATTTGGCATGAAAAACAGTCAATCATGAAATATGAAACCTATTGCAATAGGAGGCTAACACAGACAAACAACAAAAATTAGAAGTGAAAAATTCTGTAAAGGACAGGTATGAAGCTCTAAGACCTAGGATTCTCAAAGGGATCCTAAAGGGGAAAAGGAAAACCCAAACTCTACAGTGAGAAAAGGTGTAATAAACCTATCCAATGGATCTGAAAATTAATGGATCAGATCTAAAAAATAGAGGCTAAAAATACTAAAAACCCTAGATTCCTCACTCAGCAAATGTCTTCCTAACAATGTGGAGGAGTACTCTAAAACTAGGGGGATATTTCCTACCTCAAAGAGACAAATAAAGTGGGTTTAGGCCTAAGGGAGACTGATTAACAAAGTTTAATAGCCCATACCAGTCTGCAAAAATCACTCTCCGAAAAACTGTAAATTTTTTTGAAAACAATTTAGAAACTTTGCAGAACACAAATACTAACATCTTTTCAATGAGAGCATAGTTCATGGGCCAAAAAGTGCACTCTTTCCTTGGGAGTCTTGGTCAACAGATCTCGGACAGATGTTGTCATCTCCTGCTCAACTAGTACCTGTGACCTGCGGAAAAGACTAGGAACCCGATAAAATCTAAAAATTTGACAAAATAGGGTTTAAAAATGGAAATAAAAATTAAGAGGCCTAAAAAATGGTTGAAGAAACCCTTAAATTTCTGAAACTTCAGTCACCCAATAACGTGGTTATTAAACCAAAAGAGTCGCCATTTGTTGGATGACAAATGTGTAACTAAAGACCTAGTGGAGTCGCTATTTGTTAGTGTGAAAATTCCTAGAAGGTGTACCAAAAATTCTCACTTAAGTCACTAGGTGACAAGTGACCCTAAAAACAATTTGATGGTTGTTGTCATTCTAGATCTGTAATACAAATGGGAAATCTGCAGTAAAAGAAAACAAGATCAAAATAAATAGAAGCAAAATAATGTATCCAGAATAATAACCCAATTGGAAAGGCAATTTTAAATGAATATATGTCTATTGATAACACCTGGCTAAGGATATTTATAGATTGGTCTATAAGTCCCCCTCCATGGGATGGGTCCTTTGATATCCTTGATGCTTCAAAAATAGAATTCCCTCTCTCAATCGTGTGAAAAAACCCAAAAAAAGATGAAGAACTCAAATGGGAGCTCAAGCAAATGATGATAGTGTTGACGATGATAATGATCATGGTGAAGAATGGATGAAAACCCCTCCCCTATATAGCAAATTATAGAGTTAATCTCGAAAATGGAGAATAATAAAATATTATTGACCAAATTCTCATCTAACTACTTGGAATACTTTATTGTATTTATTGGAGAGGGGAAAGGAATTTAAAATGGTTAAATTCCTTTATTTATAAATAATTAACAAATAAAATGATTTATTAATTATTTCGTGAGAAAAAAGAAAGGTGTGAAACCAAAATAATTATTAAATAGTGATTTAATCATTATTCTAATAACAGAAATAATGAAATTTAAATAAACAATGATTTATTTAAATATTCCTAAGTGATTTAGTCAAATGTGACAAGGAATAATTATTGAATAATGATTTAATAATAATTCCTAGAGAAAAAAAAATAAAAAATGATTTATATAATTATTCTCATGAGGTTTTTTTATTTAAATTAGAAAATAATTTAATAAAATTGGTTTACTAAATTATTTTCCATAGTGAAAACGATTTTACTATGGTAAAATTAAATCCACATGGTGTATTTCGATCCACCAAGATAGAAATGGCTAGGTGATCATTTTTTTGTGATAACAGATTTCCCCCACACGTATGAGTGTTAGGAGCCAATCATATGACCGAAATACATTGGAGATTACATTTCCACAAGACACTAAAAGGGGAGTCAGAGAGAGAGAGAGAGAGATATCAAGCAAGTCAAGGATGGAGAAATAATGGAGGGGGAGAGGCCTACAATGCAAATAGAAGTCTCCTTTTATGTGGTAGTACATGATCTCAAATGAGGTGGGGGAGGCATACCCATACCGCCGAGATAACTGAGTATAAAGACACAAGAAGAGGAAGAGGACCATATGCAAGTGCAGTCGATATCTTGATGCATGCAATGGTTTGTACTAGACCAGACATTACACATGCAATGGGAGTATTGAGCACGTTTATGGAGAAACCAGGGAAGGAGCATTGGACAACAATGAAGCAGGTTTTCAGGTATTTGCGTGGCACTAGTGATTATGGTCTGTTCTACCAAGGAAGACCAAGATTGGACAGAGTTTTGGGCATCCATGGTTTCCTTGATGTAGACTGGGTTGGAGATGTGAATCAGAGAATATCTACAAGTGGGTATGTGTTTAACCTATTTGGAGGTGCAGTTAGTTGGATGAGAAAGAGACAGTCTGTAGTGGCACTTTCAACTACAAAGTCATAATACATGGAAGCCACTCATGCAAGCAAGGAATCAATTTAGCTACAAAGTTGTGTTCAAGTGTGGGGTTAGTACAACAAGCTATAAGGATAGACTGTGATAATCAAAGTTCAATTTTCTTAGCAAAGAACCTTGCTTTTCATTCAAAGACAAAGCACATTGATGTTTAGTATCACTTTGTGAGGGATATGGTTGAGGAAAAAAATGTGTTGCTGGTAAAGGTGGACACTTCGAAGAATGTTGCAGATGCATTAGCAAAGTTTGTGAGCACTGAAAAGTTTTCTTGGTGTAGAAAAACAATGGGCGTTACAGGGCTGGATCAATGACTAATCTCTCATGTGACCCCTTACATGGAAAAGAAAACAAAAAGTGGGAGAATGTTGGGTGTGTGTTATATTTTTCCACGACTAGTCGCACACGCAATAACCACCCCTGTTCATTATGTCATGCATAGTAGGGGGGTCATGGGGGGTGGAGCCCCCCCTGTCGAGGGGTTTCAGGGGGGCGATAGGCCCCCTGCATGGGGTTTGGGACAACACCCTGAGAATTTTTTTTGGACCCTATATTAGGTGGGCAGACCTATCTATGGTTTTGTGCATGGGTTTTGCACATGGTTTTGGGCATGATGGTTTTTTGCCCACGGTATTTTGTAGATCCAGTCAAGGGAACTACGGTTTTATTTTAATCCAGGGTTAATGGATTGGGATTTATGAATGCTTCAGCATGTATATGTATGTATTGTGACATTGAAAGGAACATAATGAAAAATTAATCTGGTATTCCCAGTTTTGGGATCCAGGGGAAATCTATGTTTATTTGTTTTATATTATCGTCATTGTTTATTTTCTGTTTTTTATAATTTGTACACAGGTAATTTATGTATATGGTTAAAACCTATATATAGTGGTTCATCCAAAGCCTACAGAGTTTATATACCAGGTCAAAGAAAATTTGAGGTGAGTCGGTATCACACCTTCCATGAAGAAGAAAACTTTAGAAAGTCAAAAGAACTTCAGCTTGAAACCAAAAATGTGCCTACCTCTCCTTTTTCTTAAAGTTCAAGTTCAGAGAGTCAGAGGGAGAGAAACCAAGATGATCCCATGGATCATGAATTGTCTCTTGAGCCTGCTGAAGTCCTAAAAAAATCACATGAATAATATCTAGTTAAAATAAAACCTTGGGCCAAGGAAATTCTACAAGAACCTGAAAAGATAGCTTCTCCCAAAGGCACATTTAGGGAAAGCAAAAGACCTCATAGGTATGGTGGTTATGTAGGACTTCTCAAAAACTTAAGTGAATCTGAACCTTCTACTTTTGATGTGATCCAAGATCTTTTGCTTATAGATGTATTAAAGAATTACATGCATAAATTGTAGCTTAAACATAGAAATTTAATGTGCACATGAGAGAAGAGGAGAAACACATAAAGCATGAAAGAAGATAAGAAACTTGATAACGGAGTTCGTCCAACTTGGACTACATCTCTGGGCCCTGCTTGATCAATGGGGAGGCCTTCATTCATTAAGTGGCATGAGAAAGAAGAGTACAAGCATCAGTTACAAAAAGGAGTCTTATACCTCCATACTGAAAAATGGCTGAAAAATGCAGAACTCTGTTGGAGAAATGGACATCACCATTGTGTCCGTGGGATCGAGTAATCCTGAAACCATATATAATTTTTCAAAATATGACAAAGTGAAAATCTGAACCCCTAGAGAAATTGCTCAGATCATGGTTCTGCCCCTTTCTCTGCACTGCTCATGGTTCCGCCACATTAAAAATAGCCTGCCTCTAACTATGTGCATGCTCCTCCTCCCTAGTGCACTGAGAAAATAGGTTTAAATATGAACTTGTGGGTGGATTACACAACAAATTAGTTGTGGCACAGTGGAAAACTTGGAAAGTTGTTGAGGAGGGGTCGAGGGATCAAATCCTGCCCCTCCTGAAATAATACACAACAGTTTTATGGTTTAAATTATGGACGGTAGTGTTTAATGGTGGTTGGGTTTGTGCCCCAAGGGCCGACCCACCACCTATTTTTCTACGTGCAATGGTTCCGGCCCAGCCATAAACCATGGGTCCCAACAGTATGCCAAGTACGAGGGGGAGGGGCCAGGGGTAGTGGCCCGCCCCTCCATTAATAATTATGTTGATAAGGATTGGGGTGGTGGGGTTGGTGGCCCGCCACCCTTTTTTTAATAATTTTTTTGTTATAAAAACAATATGGCAGTTTTTAAAAATCCGGATTTTAGGCCGAAGGAGACATTTTAATGAGGCAACAATTTCGCTCGGAATCCGGCTGGAGTTGGTCAGATTTCATCCGCCAGAAAAGTCCAAATTGTGTCTCCATTAATCCTGCCCAGTCAGTAAAAGTCAACCAAACTTTGACTGCCTCTATCTTCCTCATCCGGACTCAGATTGGAGTGTCGTTCACACCGTTAGAATCAGGGTGACGATCAGTTCGATTTGATGTCAAGTTAATCATATTTTCACCACTTTGAATTTTGAGCCTTTTCCATGCCACTGGTGTCTAGAGATCCACTTAAATCAATCCTCCCCATTGAGGATATTTTGGACCGCCAAAAGCTTTATCACTCAATTGGCAAGTGAGGGAATCGTTCCCTCACTCTTTCTTTTTCCAGCCATTTTGCCTTGTTAGGGTGCATCTCCTTGAAACCAACTCGAAGGTATTCCACATCTCCCCATTGTGAAGTCCTGGTTCTTTTGTCAAGGATGATGTCTTCAGGTAACTCATCGAGATACTTTGGTGCAAAGTCATCAACTGTAGGAATTGTGCCCACCTCTTCGGTGTCCATAATCAATGGTGTCTCATACAACTTTAAGTTTTCCACATTCGCTATGGAGTACATTTGCATATATGTCGGCAAATCGAGATGGAAGACATTGTTTCCAATTTTCTCCAAGATGGTGAATAGACCATACCGGATTTGTCGCAACTTCTTCCCTTCTCCCTTCATCCTTTCCTTGTTGATATGTACTAACACTTTGTCGCCCACTTGAAATTGATGGTCAACTCGATGTTTGTCATGTCGAGCCTTGTACCGGACTTGAATTTTCTCCAACTGCTCTTGTACTGCTTGGTGAATCAACTGGATCCGCTGAATGAACCGTTGCACTTTGTCCCCGTCATCACGTCCACTGGAGTCATCTTCCTTTCTAAATACCATATCAAAAGGATCTTTTGGTAGGTAGCCAAAACATGTCTCAAATGGTGAACGATGCATAGATGAGTGCACTGCTCGATTGTAGGAATGTTACACATATGGAAGATGCTCATCCCACAACTTAGGATGTTTCCCACAATAGCCTCGAAACAAGTGTACCATGGTGCGGTTGAAAACCTCTGTCTGTCCGTTAGTCTATGGATGAAATGTCATGCTTCTTTTCAACTTGGTGTCCATCATCTTCCACAAGTTGGTCCAAAACTCTCTGAGAAAGCGAGAGTCCCGATCTGACACAATCGATGTGGGCAACCCAAAATGGACCCAAACATGCTAAAAGAAAAGATAAGCAGTCTTCTCTACAGTGATCTTCTTTTTACAAGGCATTAAAATACACATCTTACTAAAACGGTCAACGAAGACATACAAATAGTCGTGACTTTTTCTAGACAAAGGCAAACCTCCTACAAAATCCATCGACACACTTTCCCATGGACAACTTGGAATAGGGAGTGGTGTGTAGAGCCCAAGTTTTCTATTAGAGGGCTTTGAAACAGAACACATCACACATCCCTTTACATAGTGAGTCACAATGTTCTTCATATGAGGCCAAAAACAAAATCTTTGTACATGACACAAAGTTTTTTCAACACCAAAATGACTAGACACAAGGGAGGTGTGGGCCTCCCAGATTACATGTACCCTTTCTCCTGTGGGTATGCACAATTTACCAAGGTGATACAACAGTTTCCCCTACAAGTGATAGTTGTCCACCTGTGAACCATGGGTTAGTTTTGCATAAATCTCCTTAAAGTCATCATTGTTAGCATATTGTTCAGCATAACTTTCAAAAGATAACAAAGCATTATGCAAAAGAACAGAAACAGAAATAGAAGGGTGAGATAGCATATCGGCCACTTTGTTGCTAGTGCCCTTCTTGTACTTTATTACCAAATGAAATTGTTGAAGAAAACCCATCCACCTGAAATGACGAGATTGTTGTAACTTGGTTTGTGACTGAAGATACTGCAAGGGCTGATGATTCGTATGGATGATGGTCTCCTTGCCGATCCTTTCCGATCAGGTAGTGTTTCCACTTTTTCACACTCTGGACCAAGGCATATAACTCCTTGTCATAAGTGGGATAGTTTATCATAGCCTGAGATAACTTCTCTGAATGGTAACATATCGGCTTCTTTTGCTACATCAGTACAACTCCCATGGCATATTCGCTGACGTCTGTCTTGATCTCGAATGGTTGTTGGAGATCTGGTAAGGCCAAGACCAGTGCGGTGCTGATCTTTTCTTTCAATGTTTCAAAGGACTTCTGCTGCTTTCCTCCCCATTGAAAGACTTGTTTTACACTTGTCAATGCGTGTAAAGGTGTTGCAATAATAGAGAAATTGGAAATAAATCTCCTCCAATATTGTACTACACCCAAAAAGCTGCAAACCTCGGTTACACTAGTAGGCTTAGGCCAATTTACAATTGCTTCAACTTTAGAAGGATAAATTTTTAGCTGACCATGACCAACAATATGACCTAGGTAAACCAAAGAGGTTTTCCCAAACTCACACTTTGACAATTTTACATAGAGTTTTTCTTTTTTCAATACATCAAGCACTTTCTTCACATGGCATACATGTTCATTCCAACTTTTACTAAAGACAAGAATATCATCTAGATATACAAGAACAAATTCATCAATGAAAGGTTTAAAGAGATCATTCATGACCCTCATGAAAGTCACTGGAGCGTTGCAAAGTCCGAATGGCATCACCATCCATTTGAACAACCCCTGTTTGGTCTTGAAGGCGGTTTTCCACACATCCTACTCTGCAATTCGGACCTGGTGATAACCACTACGCAAATTCAATTTGGTGAAATAGATAGCATTCTTTAACTGATCTAATAAATCATCTATACGTGGAAGAGGGTAACGATTTTTCACCATGATTTCTTTTAGTGCTTGGTAATCCACGCACATCCTCCATGTGCCATCTTTCTTCGAAACTAAGACAATCGGTGAGCTGCATGGAGAAGTTCTCAGTCTGATGACCCCTTGGTTCAATAGTTCCTACACCTGCTTTTTTGATCTCCTCCATCTCAATGGTCGACATCCTGTACATGCCAATATTTGGTAAAGGAGTGTCATGCTACAAATGGATCTCATGTTTGATTTCCCTCTTCGGAGGTAATCCCCTTGGTTCCTGAAACATCTCATCATAGTTAGAAATTAATTCGCATAATTCCTTTTTATGCACATGATCACAACCCTGGAAAGCATCAGATAATTCTGCATATTTCCTCCTTACAACCATAAGCATGCAACCCTTACTAGAATTCACCAACCTCTTCATTTGTCCAAGGCCGGCATTGAATTTAGTTTGATGAGCCCTTACAATATATTCTACCCCATCTTTTGTGATTTGGTAATTATTTTCATGACGGAAGAAGATTGCATTTCTATCATATAGATATGGACTCCCTAACACCATGCCACAGATATCCAATGGTATCACATCAAGTTTTACCTCATCCACTAACTTAGAAGCGATCACAAATTTAACCTTGCACTGCTTAGTTACATTCAATTTTGCTTTATCATGTATCCATCCAAGTGGATAAGGTTTTGGATGTGGTTTGGTTTCTAAGCCTAGCTTCTTTACCAAGGACTCTGAAATTAAGTTTGCTTGGGATCCGGTATCAAATAGAGTTTCCACTTTTGTATGATTTATGATAACTCTAATATGAAATAGCTCAATTCTCTTTTGTTCATTAGGAAGAGACTCATCTATTGAACTAGTGCCTTCATGTGATTCAGAATTAACATGAGGTGTAAGAGTACCTTTTTTCCTGCTGCTGTGACCAATGCTTCATCTCCGGAATCGGATCCAAGGTCTTGCTGCACAATTGCCACTGTCTTCTGTTTTCCTTTTCCTCCATACTTTTTTGGTCTCTTTTCCGGGTACAGTTTCCAACAATGATTGACGTCATGACATTCCCTTTTGCAATGAGTGCAATAAGGCCTTTCTCCTTCATCTTTCTTGGTTGATGTCGTCCTCCTCCCCTTTCCTTTTCTTTTCACTTTGGGTTTGCCATTTGGAGGTTTGAAAGGTGGTTTCTTGAAATGATCATCTCTTTCATTTTTGTCCCTGTTCTCAAGATGGATGGACTTTACACTAGTTGAGTCAATAGTAGTTGGTTCAAACAATAATAATGAATGTCTAAGGTAACTATGTAATGATCCAATATACTTAGTTACTACTTTAGGTGAATCAAGTGCATTGCCCAAATTAAGTGCTTGTTTTCTAAACTCCTTTGTAAAGCTTTGAACATCCTGGACTCTACCTTTCCTTAAGTATTGCCAATCCATTAAGGCTTTTTGCTTATAACCCAAGGGATAAAATTGTTCCCTTAATGTAGAAATGAAACTAGCCCATGAGGAAAGAATAGTACCCACACTCTTACTGCTTCGCAATTTTCTCTCCCACCAGACGAGAGCGGTGCTACTCAGCTGAAGAGAAACCAACTGAATCTTTGCCTCGTCCTCTTCGATTTGCTGAATCCTGCAGTAGATTTCGATCTGCCTAATCCAGTCGCTAAGCTTTTCTACATTACTTTCACCATTAAACTTGGGAAGATCAATTTTGACATCTAATTTAAAGAAAGGTTTCTTTGATGCATCCCTTGAATTTCTATGATGATGGTGATGAGAGGAAGAAGAACTTTCACTCGTGGAAGGAGAAGGAGGGGGTTCTTCTTCACCATTTCCATGCACTAAACCTTGTTCTTCTGCCTTTTTCCCTTCTGCTTTCTCCAGCCTTGAAAGCAACTGACCGAAATTTTCTGCCATTGCATAGAAGGTTTTGCAGAAATTGAGCTCCTCTTTGTAACGAGCCTTTTCATCTGCCATGTTTCTCCTTCGATGTGCATGCCCCACTTCGGGATCAAAAGACTTTAGTTTCACTTTGCCTCTTCGAAGCCTGTTTCTTGTTAGCATAAAAACATGAAATTCACATCTACAAAGACCTTACCACTTGATCTAAGATCTTTTTCTTATAGATGTATTAAAGAATTACATGCATAGATTATAGCTTAAACATAGAAATTTAATGTGCACATGAGAGAAGAGGAGAAACACATAAAGCATGAAAGAAGATAAGAAACTTGATAACAGAGTTCGTCCGACTTGAACTACGTCTCCGAGCCCTGCTCAATCAATGGGGAGGCCTTCATTCATTAAGTGGCATGAGAAAGAAGAGTACAAGCATCAGTTACAAAAAGGAGTCTTATACCTCCATACTGAAAAATGGTTGAAAAATGCAAAACTCTGTTGGAGAAACAAACAACACCATTGCGTTCGTGGTGTTGAGAAAAGTTGAAACCATATAAAAATTGTCAAAATCTGACAAAGTGAAAATCTGGTCCCCTGGAGAAATTGCTCAAATCATGGTTCTGCCCCTCTCTTTGCACTGCTCATGGTTCCACCACCTGCAAAATAGCCTGCCTCGAACTACGTGTATGCTCCTCCTCCCTGGCGCACTGAGCAAATAGGTTTAAATATGAACTCGTGGGCAGATTACACAACAAATTAGTTGTGGCACAGTGGAAAACTTGGAAAGTTGTTGAGGAGGGGTCGGGGGATCAAATCCCGCCCCTCCCGAAATAATACACAACAGTTTTATGGTTTAAATTATGGGTGGTAGTGTTTAATGGTGGTTGGGTCCATGCCCCAAGGGCCGACCCACCACCTATTTTTTTGCATGCAATGGTTCCGGCCCGGCCATAAACCACGGGTCCCAGCGGTATGCCAAGTACGGGGGGAGGGGCCGGGGGTAATGGCCTGCCCCCCCATTAATAATTATGTTGATAAGGTTTGGAGTGGCGGGGTTGGTGGCCCGCCACCCTTTTTTTAATAATTTTTTTGTTATAAAAACAATATGGAAAATCCGGATTTTAGACCAAAGGAGAAATTTTAACGAGGCGCCAATTTCGCCCGGAATCTGACTAGAGTTGGCTAGATTCCATTCGCCGGAAAAGTCCAAATTGTGTCTCCATTAATCCTGCCCAGTCAGAAAAAGTCAACCAAACTTTGACTGCCTCTATCTTCCTCATTCGAACTCGAATTGGAGTGTCGTTCACACCGTTGGAATTAGGGCGACGAGCACTTCGATCTAATGTCATATTAATCATCTTTCCGCCACTTTTAATTTTGAGCCTTTTCCATGCCACTGGTGTCTGGAGATCCACCTGGATCATGATGAAGCAAATAATTTACAAGTGTGGAATTATGTAATGTCTGAAGAATATAAATCTCTAATGAATAATAGTGTATGGGATATTGTTCCAAGGCCTACTGATAAACCAATTGTTTCATCTAATTGGATATAAAATATTAAACATGCTACATATGGGGTTGCATTGAAAAGTTTAAGGTAAGGGTTGTTTCCCATGGTTTCACACAAAAGAAAGGCATTGATTATGACGAGACATTTTGTGCCAGTGGCAAGGTATACTTCTATTCGTACAATTATTTCTTTAGCCTTTATATTTGGCTGGAAGTTACATCAAATGGATGCCAAAACTACTTTTCTAAATGGAAATGTAGAGCGGGAAGTTTATGTTGAACAACCATAAGGCTTTATTTTGCATAGCAAAGACTCACATGTATGCAGGCTAAGGAAGGCTTTGTACGACCTTAAACAAGCTCCTCGCGGATGGTATGAAACCATGGACAATTTTCTTAAATATTTGGGATTTCAAAGTAGTGATGTTGATTCTAACATGTATCTCGAGATAATCAAGAATCAACCTCTATTTGCAGTGTTATATGTTGATGATCTCTTTCTGATATGAGAAGACCACTTAATTGAGTGGTGTAAAAAGGAACTCATAGAAAGATTTGAAATGAAAGATCTTGGCCTTATGCATTACTTCCTTGGGTTGGAAGTCTGACAGAAAAAAGTTGGTATCTTTTTGGCTCAGGGAAAATATAATTTGGACATCCTAAAGAGGCTTGGAATGCTTGAATGCAAGCCAATGGCCACAATGATGATCACCAACCTCAAGAAACTACATGAGTCAGACACAAGATCATATTTAGTGGACCCCACTATGTATAACCAGCTAATCAAATCCTTGTTGTATTTAGCTCATACTCGGCCTAATATATGTTATTCAGTGAGTGTGCTAAGTCAGTTTATCCTTGAGCCTAGACAGAGACATTGGGTTGTTGCGAAGCATATTGAGAGGTATCAGAAAGGGACCATTACCTATGGTTTAAGTTACTCTTCCAACAGTGGTATTTCTTTGCATGGTTATCCAGAATAAGACTAGGTTGGAAGTCCAGTAGATAGGGAGAGCAAAACAGGTTACTCTTTCAGTCTTGGATCATCCATGATTTCTTGGTCCATTAGAAAACATGGGTCCATTTCCCATTATACAATAGAGGTTTCGCAGCAAGTGATGTATGCAAGGAAGCAATGTGGATCAAGAAGTTGATTTATGGGTTGTACAAAACTCCATTGGAGACTACGGTCCTCTCTTGTGACAATCAAAGCTACATAAAATTGGTTGACAATCTAGTGTTCCATGAAAGAATGAAGCACATAGAATTTAAGTTTCATTATGTAAGAGATATGGTCCAAAGGAAAACATTCAAGCTACAATACATAGCAACACAAGAGTAGGTTGCATATATCATGACCAATCCCTTGCAAGTAAAAATAGCTTGTGCATCCAAGAGGAAAGCTTAGAGTTGCATAGAATGCCTCCCTCGCTAAGAGGGAGTGTTGAAAATATCAGCATCAGAAGTCATTCTCCAATTAGAGGCCTTAAATGGCCACCCTGAGGCTAGCCAGGGAAGATTTGGAGAATCAATAAATCCTATGAGTCACTGCAAAAGTCAAGGTGGAGGTAGAAGCCTTGTAAGCTTTGACAAGAGACAGGATGAAGGATATGCTAGTGGATGCATAGTGAGCCATGTGCCAAAATCCAAGGCAATATCCTATGAGCTCTTTGAGAAATAGTGAAGACTAAGTCTAGCAAGTGTCATGATGAATGAAGAAGTATTATGAGCTAGTACTAGCATGTGCGATGGACTCCTTGGCTTGTTGTGATGTGACTACCTAGAACTTGGACCCTCCTAGGCTTACTCCAACAAGTGTCCAAGTTGTAGTACTAAATGATCACATGGAAAAGACCTTCTTCTTATTGTTATCTTGAACATAAGTACTTAAATGTAATTGCAGGTGAATGGACCATGCTGGTTGAGAGAGTGATAAAATGTCTATGTAAAAGCCTTGAGTCATGTAAAAGTGTTTGTCATGTAAACTCCTAGTCCTAGTGACTAGTTGAGATGTTATAATGTAATGTTATGATGTAAAGGCTAAAAGCCTAAGTTTGCCTAAGTTTATAAAGGCATTATTATATTAAAGATGTCAATGTAAAATTAGAAGAGAGGGGGGCGCACTTGTGTCTAGGGAGAACAACTTAAGTTGATAACCCCTCTCCCATGGAGTCTTCTAGAAGGATCATGAAGCTTATCCAATGTCAATTCATGATTAGATATGGGCGCTCCATTATAGCCAAGAGAAATGATAGAAGAACCAAGAGAAAGCAATTTAATACACAGTTTTTTTTTTCATCTACTCTCCAAGGCGCACCTAAGTAATCTTAAGATCTACTTCATATAAGCTTAGATCTAGTACGGGTTTCTTCAGATCTAACATCTTTGGCTCAAGGCGAGTTGATATAAGTCATTTTCACCTGCATGCAAGAATTTTCAAGTCAATTAAGTATTGATTTGTCTCCAGTCATCCTCTCTCCCAACAATTGTACTGTAGCACCCTCAAGAAGGGTTTTGTACCTGAAAATTTGTTCAAGAGTAATAAAGTAAGGTCTTTGCTTGGGTCTTCTCCCTTATTGGGTTTCCCCAAGGTAAATCTTGTGTATTGATGTGTTTGAGTATTTTAACAATTTATTTCAATTACTTATGCATGTTGATATTCAGATCTAAAGAATTTAAAGTACTCACATTCATATCCAACAGTTAGATCTAGCAGATCTAAGTGAACAACAAGCAAATCTAGCAAATCTGAGTGTAGATCTAAGTGAAAAGCAAGCAGATCTTGCAAATCTAAGTGCAGATCTAAGTGAACAACAAGTAGATCTAGCAAATCTGAGTGCAAATCTAAGTGAACAACAAGTAGATATAGCAAATCTGAGTGTCTAGAAGGTTGAAAATCTCAGTTTTGAGGTGTCCTTATAAGTTTTTGATCATTTACAATAAGCTGATTTGAAGAACAAAATTTCATGTGTACTTGAAAAGTTAGTTTTTGTTGTTTATATTTTCAGCTATATATGTGACTGCTACAAGTTCATAATTTTAATTATGTTATTGAAGTAATTCAAGATCTGGGTTATTTGATAAAGAAACATAGGACAACAATCATCTTGAGTTAAGAAAATTTTAGTAGAGGAATGTCTGTGATTTTTCAATTGTCAACCCCACTTCCATAACAAAATCTTAGAGGCAGGGTCATGTCATAGTAACTCTTAGTATCATGTTTACCCTGGAAGGCCAGTGAAATTGGGTAAATGTGGGGAGAGATGGTTACATTATTCAACATGAATTTCGATCAAACCGCTAAACCATTTCAACAAAAACTAAAAAAATGCATCCTAGACTTCAGGATCAAGTTAAAGAGTTGAATAAACTATTAAAATCTAAGATCACTTTTCCTATTAGTCATTCACAATGGGTCTAAAATTTAGTTCCAGTATGAAAGAAGAATGCATATATAAGGATTTGTATGGATTTTCACAACCTTAAAAAATAATTTGAAAATGATAACTACCATGTTCCTACTTTGGAATAGATTATACAATATGTTGTTAGGTCAAAAATATTTTCCTTTCTTGACAGGTTTCTTTGGGTATAACCAAATATTGGTTGCACTAGAAGATCAAATCAAAACTACTTTTAGAACTAAATGGGGAACCTATGCATATCAAAAGATGCCCTTAGGTTTAATTAATGTGGGAGTAACTTTCTAGAGAGAAATGGATATTGCTTCCAGTGGACTCATTAATAATTTCATGGTTGTTTATCTGGACGACATAATAGTCTATTCTAAAAAGTGAGAAGAGCATATTAAACATTTGAGCAAATATTATATAGATGAAGTAAATATGGCATACCAGTAAAACCAAAGAAAACTATCTTTGATGTAACTAAAGGAAAATTACATAGATTTATGATATCCAAAACCCGAATTATAATTGATCTAGATAAAATAAAATCCATTCCACAAATTTCTATCCCTAATAATAAGAAGTTTATGCAATCTTTTTTAGGGGAGATCAATTTTGGTCAAGAATTTATTCCCGGATTTGTTGAAATTGTTACACCTATGGAAGACATGATTAAAAAAGATCATATTTTTAAATGGGGCGATATAAAAAAGACTCTGTTAAGGTTATTAAGGAATTTATTCCTTCTACACCAACACTAATTAGATCAAATTTCAAAAAGGATTTTGTCTTGTATAGATTATCATCTGATGTGCCTTATGTAGCTAACCTTACTCAAGAAAAATTTAAAAGATATTGGTATTCACGAAAAATTTCAAAGATATTTAAATACCAATGTAATACCCCATCATAATAATAATAATAATTAAATAAATAAAACCATAAATAATAAAGAAAAAATAACAATAGTAAATAAAGAATAAAGAATAAAGAAAATATAATAAGAGTAAATAAATAATAAATAATGAAGAAAATGTAATAATAGTAAATAAATAAAATAGTACATAATAAACTGAAGCTATAAATAAATATACATAAAATTAAAATATTAAAATAATAATAATAAGTTAACAAAAAGTGAAAAGGAATAAAATAATAAAGAGTTAAATTAAGAAAAATATTGAATTAAGTAAAACTTAGAACAGAGAAATAAAAGTTGGCATGTTGACACATGGATTGTGTGCATGCCGATCCCTTTCTAATCACTTTCCATTTTTGGAATCACTTGTTATTATTTAATGGACGAGAAGGGGGATGAGAAGCATCATTCATTTTTGTGGAAGAAGAGACTTGTTTTGAAACAAAGGATTCCTTAGAAGTAGTAGTTGATTGAGGACTCGGGGTGGCTAGTTGTAGAAAGATTATGTGCAGTTGAGCCTATGGTTAGGTGGAGAGTCGTCCCCAAAATTTTGTTGCAATTAGTGGGATTGAAAAAAAAATTAACTCTGAATCACAAGTAAGGAATATCATCACTATAGGTAAGTCATCTTTGCTCGTGTTTTTTGGAAATTCTATTCTAATTTGTTAAATAATTGTGTATTAGGTATAAATCGCATAAATTGATATAATTAGTTGTATTTTTTAATTTGAGGTTGTTACATAGGATATTAGAGTGGATTTCCACTCTATATGACCTCTAAGTAAAATACCAAAAAAATACTTAATTAGACTTATCCATAATTTTATTTTTGGTGAAATTAAAATCAACCGAATTTTGAATATTTTCAATCCCGTGTCCATGATAATAATATTATTGGTTAGGTTATTTGCTAATCTTGTTTTCATTATATATATATGAAAATACTTAATTAAAGTTGTTATAAATATTCTAAATATATCATCTTTTATTAAAAAAAAGGAGAAGATTCTCACTTTGGGTGCGAGACATCTCTAGGGTTCTCATAAATGCTATAAATATATTATATTTTTATTTAAAAAAAATATCTCTTTGGGTGTGAGACGTTCGTGGTTCCAATATCTTAATGTCATATCTCTTAATGGAGATTCAAATTTTATTCCATTATTCCATACAATTTCTCGCACATCCGTGATTCCAGGCTTCGAGGTCATATCTTAATGTCAAACAAAAAATTGGGCTGCTCTCAAGGCCTTCAATGTTCACAATTAACAAGTGTCCACTCACTCCAAGGCCCATAGACCACTCAAACTGTGCCTCATGAAATCGAGGTCGAGAATTCTGGTGACCCTGCCAGTCAATCAATGAGCAATTACCTTTCATAATTCGAGCGGGAAAATGTCAGGTATCTTCGTCACCTGAGAGATTTGAACTTTTAATTCAGTGTTTTATATGTGTAGGACTATATCTGCACTGAGGATGAAGAAGAGGATACGTTTCAGAAATTTAAAGCAAGAAAGCATAAGAAACCATCATTTCAAGGTCATCCAGTGGACAATATTAATACTTAGTTGACTGACATGATAGAAAACCAACACCTTCTGATGGTTAACTAGATTGTGGAGGCAATCATTTTTCATGATTTATTTGGAATTGAACTTTTAAAATAGTATGTAGATGTCTCAGCAATTAATTCATACATTTTGCGCTAGCAGTCTTCTTAAGCACAAATTTACTGAACAAATTGTTGGCTAAAGGGGCTTTTACAAACGATAGATATATACAGGTCTTGGGTATTTCCTGCATGACACTTGCAATCAGAATTAAAGAGAATCAACCTATAAATTTAAAACGAATCTCTCCTTCAAATAGAATTGGGTATCGCCTACATGATACTTGCAATCAGAATTAAAGAGGATGAACCTATAAAATTAAGACGAATCTTTCTTTCACACAGAATTAAAAGGAGTCGCTTACCGAGGCGGAGGAATTGGTTGGATAGTTAAAAGTGGTCGGAATTCGGGTAAAATAATTTCAAAAAATCTTGTAAAGGCAGTGTTTAAATCGTGTTTTTGATGGTGGAAATAGATTCAGCACCATCAAAAATATTTAAGACACTTAAAATTTTAAAGTTTAACAACAATAATTTAGGTTTACAAAAATCCTTGCCAAATTTTGTTTAAATATAACTAGAATTTCCATAATTTTCAAGAGAATTCCTCATACTAATTAGACTACACACTTACATTTGCAACTTCGAACTTCTTACAAAATGACACATGAATTCGTGCATTTGATTTTCAGTATATTTTAGTTACTTATTTGTCCCCTTAATTTATAGTGTTTAATTAGATTCGATTCACTTTCCAACACACTTAATTTTATTATCCGGAGAAGAGAAGAGAACTGTAAGATGATAATTTGGAGAATAAAGTGCAATTTTAAAACATTGTGCTTTATATTATATTTAATATATTTGTGGTTTGACCATAATTATTTATAATTACATGTAAATTAAATTGGTTTGTATGAGTTTAATTTTTATTATTATTTTTTAATTAGGTGAAAAGTAAACCATAGAAAAGTAAAAATGTTTATTTTTTAAAATATTTTGTTTTGTATTTTTTTAAATTTTATTTGATTTTGTTTTATTCATAATGGTTTTACTAAGTATCATATCAATATTTATAGTTGTGAATTTTGGTGGCACAAATCACATCTAGCAGTGACAACAATGAATAAGAGTAGTATGGAGAATGTAGAGGGCTTAATCTGTAATAAATTGGTTGTGATGATAGTGGTAGATTCATAAGTTATGCTCTAATTTTTATTCATCCATTATACCATGGGAATGGTAGAAATATAAAGTGCTACATTCTCATGCTGGAGAATCACATCCCACAGATTGTGCTAAAACAAATGTTTGACAAGGTGAAGGCAGCAGAAATGTTTGACAAGGTGAAGGCGACTTTAGTCCCGACGATGGAAAACATTAATTTAGGCCAAAATACAATTAATTACTTGCGTTTCCATTCGACACAACACCTAACACATTCATTGATTATAAGCTCAGCAAGAAGACACCCAAGATGACACATCCACATTGGTTGCATGCATGCAATAGTAACGCTCTAGGGAAGACTAAAAATTAAAAATTAGAGTCAAAAGTGAACAATAGAAAAGTAAAAATGTTTATTTTTTAAAATATTTTGTTTTGTATTTTTTTAAATTTTATTTGACTTCGTCTTATTTCACAATGATTTCACTAAGTATCATACCAATACTTACAGTTGTGAGCACTACTAGCAAAAATCACATCTAGCAGTGACAACAATGAATAAGACCAGCATGGAGGATGTGGAGGGCGTAATCTGTAATAAATTGGTTGTGATGATAGTGGTAGATTGATATGTTATGCTCCAATTTTTATTCGGCCATTATCGCGGTGAGCATGGTAGAAATATAAAGTGCTACATTCTCATGCTGGAGAATCACATCCCACAGTTTGTGCTAAAAGAAATGTTTGACAAGGTGAAGGCAACTAAAATGCTTGACAAGGTGAACGCAGCTGAAATGTTTGACAAGGTGAAGGCGGCTTTAGTCCCGATGCTGGCAAACATTAATTTGTGCCAAAATATAATTTATTACTTGTGTTTCCATTCAACATAACACCTGACACATTCATTGATTATAAGCTCAGCAAGAAGACACCCAAGACGACACATCCACATCTGCTAGGTTGCATGCACACAATAGTAATGTTCTAGGGAAGACAACAAGAAATTGTATGAATTTCCCAAAAATTTCAAATAGCATAAGTATTGTTGATAATGATAATAGGCTTTACTATTTTCAGAAAACTACATAGTATGAAAAGTAAGTTTAAAAGAAATTTATTAAAATTTAAATTAATTTATATTATTTTACATTTATTACAATTACAATAAATTTTAATAATTTAAAAAACTTTATCATATATTAAAAATATTAAAAATTTGATTAAATATGATAATGAAAATTATAAATTTTTATTTAAAAAATAAAATGTCAGATCACATTACTATGTTATGTCTTTATGAAAATTATAAAAAGAAAGAAAAAATTAAGATAAATTTTAATAATTTCGAAAATGTTATATTATATATACATATATTAGGATATAAATTACAACACATTAATTAAAGTGTTTCAAGGAAATCCACACCATGAATACTACTTTAAGTTTATCTACATATACGGTACATTGCACTGCACATGAGATTTTCTGGTACAATGGCCAATTTTCATTATATCTTTATTCTTTTTCACTTTAATTTAACTATATTTAAGGTAAGCTCTTGTTAAAATCTGAAACTTCATTCATGCTTTTCAAAATTCAATAATTAAACTATGTGGCTGGAACACTAGTTAAACTGCCTTGTTTTAGGACATTATGAAAGTTAAGAAAAAATAATTGAAAGTAAGAAAAAAGGGAAAAAAAAAAAATCCTAAGATTAATTATTTTTATAATGTCATAATTAGATAATATATTAATTGAATAAAGTGTGGTACATTGAATTCCAAAATTGGTAAGTCATTCTTTTTATATCGTCATAAATAGATAATATATTAATTAAATAAAGTGTGGTAGATTGAATTCTAAGATTGGTAATTATCGTCATAATTATATAATATATTAATTGAATAAAGTGTCGTAGATTGAATTCTAAGATTGGTAAGCTATTCTTTATTAAAAGTATGTTTTCATATTTAACTATATGAAGATCCATATTAATATTTTTATTTATAATATTTTGAATGTGATTTTGAGTTAATAATAAATTTGAAGAGTAAATTAATTATTAATAAATAATTTATTGGACTTCGGTGAAAATCAAAGAATTATACTTTTTTTTAATTTTTATGTAATTTACATATTATGGTTTATAGAAAAATGAATTATATTTAGTGAAATTAAGGGAATGATTATTAAATGATTATAAAATTATTGAATAATTAATTTTCTTATATAATTATTGATTGTCTTATTATATAGTCGCAATGTGTTATATTTTGTAAGTGTGAAATTTTGTGTAAATGTATCACTGGAAGTAATGTCGAATTCAACTTGGTTCACTACAGGGGAATCATGGTTCCTAAACGTCGAAGACAAACCCAAGTTTCTATTTAGGTGGAAACCCCACCTCCATCCACTGCAATGATTGGAACCCCAGCTGAGCAAGCCATATTAAGTTCCCTTGGGAAATGACAAACATCTTTAAGGATTAGATCACCAACCAAGGTCAAAGTCAAAGAAATGATCAAAGTCAAGGAAGGGAGCTAGAACAAAAATAGAGACAAGACTTAAAATTTTAGTTCAATGTCGAAGATAGACAAACAACCCTCGATATTGTGAAAGAAGTCCAAAAGTCCAAATTACTAGAGTTCACAAGTCAATATGGGGGTTCAGTAGCAAAGGCTTGGGTGATTGGTGTCAAGAGAGCACTTAGCTTTAAGGCATACTCTTCAAGGGAAAAGGCCCAAGTAGCAATGAATCTACTAAACAAAGAAGCTTTGTTATGGTGGATAAACGAAGAGACTAAGATGCAAGTCACCCCATTGCAAGTTACTTGGGAGATGTTTGAGGAAGCCTTCAGAACCACATACTTATCATAGGAATACAAGCACCAACATATATGGGATTTCCATGCAGTACGACAGAATGGTAGATCAATCGAAGACTATGAAGCTGAATTCTATGCATTGGTCCATCATGTACATTATATGGTAGATGATAAACGTCAAGCTAAAAGATTCTTACATGGGCTCGACCCCTTGGTTTGAGCGGAAGTTACCATGTGGAATCACACCACTATGGCAGTAACCACTCTTTTAGCCAAACAAGTCTAGAGCATGATAAATATGAAAAAGAAAGTGGTGGTTGATGAAAATACAGAGAAGGAACCCCCAAAGGAGGGGGTAAGTAGAAAAGGGGGGCACCCATATGGATTCTGGGGAAAACTAAACAATGTTGCTAGGATTTCTAGTGCAACTTTTGGGTTGCTTCCAGGAGGATGTAGGGGTCAACCCTACTTGAGAAAAACTAATGGTGGAAGCAGAGGAGTTGGTGGCCAAGGACAGGGATAGAGCAAGAATCAAGGTTGAAACAAATTTTTTGTAATGTGGAGGTCCACATTATAGACGGAATTGTTTGAATTATCAAGATGAGATTAAACAACAAGGAAGTAAAGAAAAGGAGAAAAACCATAGACCTCACATCAAATCCATGTTGTTGTAAACCATCGCCAGGCTAAGAAACAAGCCACAATTTTGGAGTACATAGGTATGATAAATAACATTCCTCTTTCTATGTTAATTGATTCATGTGTCATTGATAGTTTTGTTTCTCCTTCGACACTGCTTAGATGTGGATTGACATCTCATGAGAAAAGTAACTTTAGGATGCTAGAAATGGCGTAAGACTCTCACCAATCAGTAGGATCACTATTAAAGGATTGATTGTTAACATTGGGGGATGTGACACCAAGATGAACTTGTATAGTAAGGCTCTGTGGAATTATGACTTAATTGTAGGAATGGATTGGCTTGAATCTCATCGAGCTATAGTGGATTGCTATAAAAATACAGTTCTCTTCAAAAATCACTAGGGAGAACCCACAGTAATTGAGGGAATTAAACGTGATGTTACCTTGCACCTCATTTCAGCTAAGAAGGTCAATAATTTTAGGAGGAAATGATGAAATTTTTATGCAGTAGAGATGGTTCATGTCGACAAAAAATCCTCTAATAAGTTGCACCCGCTACTTTCTAAATTTACAGAGGTATTTCCTCTAGAGCTACTAGGCTTGCCTCCTATTCGAGAAATTGAATTTTCCATTTCCTTGATACCATGAACAAAACCCATATCAAAAAAACCTTATCAAATGATTGTCCCAGAACTTAGTGAGTTGAGTATACAACTTAAAGAACTGCTTGATCAAGGATTCATCTGACCCAGTGTATCACCTTGGGGTGCGTTGATGATCTTTGTGAAGAAAAAGGATGGAACCCTTAGGTTATGTATTGATTATCGAGATCTAAACAAAGCCACCATTCAAAATAGATATCCCATGCCTCACATAGATGACCTCTTTGACCAACTAATAGGAGCTTCAATATTTTCCAAGATAGACTTACGGTGAGGTTACCACCAGCTAAGAATCAAAGAGGAAGACATATCTAAGACAACATTCAGAACACGGTATGGGCATTATGAGTTTATTTTGGTGCCATTTGGTTTGACTAATGCTCCAAAAGCATTCATGAACTTGATGAATAATGTTTTATGTAGATATCTAGACCGTTTTTTTCAAGTATTCCTAGATGACATCTTCATTTGTTCCTACAATGAAAGGGAGTGTCAAGAGGACTTGAGATTGGTCTTCCAATGCCTTAGAGAACATAATTTATATGGGAAACTTACTAAGCGTTCCTTTTTAAATAGGAAATTCAATATCTAGGTGATACCATTAGTGGGAAGGGCATTGCAGTGGATCACAACAAGATTGAAACTATAATGGATTGACCTACTCCTAAGAATGTCCAAGAAGTACAAAACTTTATGGGGTTTGGCAGGTTATAATAGAATATATGTAGAAGGATTCTCATGTATGTCCAATCCCATCAAAAACCTCCAAAGGAAAGGATCAGTTGAGTTTGAATGGAAAAGTAAGTGCGAGAGAGAATATAATGAGCTAAAACAACGACTAAAAACTGCTCCAATATTAAAGGTTCCCGAAATGGACAAGGACTTTTGTGTATGCATAGATGCATAAGGAGAAGGATTAGACACAATCTTGTTGCGGGATGGAGTGGTTATCGTTTATGCTTCACGTAAACTCAAGACTCGTGAAATCAATTATGCCATGCATGATCTAGAATTCGCTAGAGTTGTAATGGATTTGAAACCATGGAGACATTATCTAGTGGGACATCAAATTCAATTAAGAATGGACCATAAAATTCTTTAGCATGTCTTCAACCAAAAGGACCTTAATGCTTGACAACGACATTAGAGTGAGTTATTTAGTGAATATGATTTTAGGGTGTCCTACCTACATCAAGGGGAAGGAAAATAAGGTTGTAGATGCTTTAATAAGGAGACCCAGAGTTCATTCAATACTGTCACTAAAGATAGAACTGAGAAGCCAGATTCTAAGCCACCTAATAAGAGACCCACAATACCAAAAAATAAAATTTTACTTACAAGAAGGAGTACTAGTGGCATCCAAGTGGGATGTATAGAATTTAGAGAATGATGGATTATTACAATATAAGGGTAAGATGTATGTGTCGGTTGATGATGAGCTTTGGAAATTAATAATGAAGAAATCCCACCAAGCTCCATATGTTGCACATCCGTGAGTCAAGAAAATGTATGCGTATTTAAAACAACTATTTTTTTGGACATAAACGAACAAGGATATAACATAGTTTGTGGCTTGATGTTTAGAATGTCAACAGGCTAAAGTTGAACATCATCACCCTGTAGACCTTATACAACCCCATTATACCATAAACTAAGTGGGAATTTGTTTCAATGGATTTTGTGGGAGGTTTACTTATGACCTCCCAAAGACATGACTGCATTATGGTCATTTTGATAAGTTAACTAAGAGTGCTCACTTCATTCCAATTAAGAGCACCTTTGAGGCACCAACGATTGCTCAGGTTTTTCTCAAAGAAATAATTCACCTTCATAGAGTACCACAAAAAATAATGTCCGTTAGAGATGCACGTTTTACTTCTAGATTTTGGCAAAGCCTTTTACAATCTATCGGAACACAACTCAACTTCAGTATTACATATCATCCAAAGGTAGATGGTCAAATAGAGAGAGTCGTCTACCTAAGAAGATGTAGATGTTATTTTTCGTGGCTTTCCTTATGTATTTGATTAAATTGTGTGGTGAACTAGGATTTCATAACTTAGCTTAGATAGATACTTTTGTGGAGTTTCTAAATAATGTCTTATTGTTTAAATTTTTTGATACATCTAATCATACACTATGATTTCAATTATGGTTTCAGTTAATTGTTATGTCAACATAGGACTATTGAAGTATAATGTTGAGATGAGGTTTAATGCTATGATGGTATGTGGTAATTGGACATAGTTCTAATGAGAAGATCATGATGCACATGTGGTTCTTATTTACTTATTTTGTTATGATAATGATGGTGTATGCTCATGATAGATATGATATGCATAATGTGGCATAGGAATTATGATGTTATGATATGAGATTATATTGGCATGTGATTCAATTATTATGAGATGTCATGATATATATATTTTATGTAGAGATGTTGATGTTATAATTAATGCATTGGATGCATGTTAATATGTGGTGATTGACATGAAATCCATGAATGGGCCGAGAGGGCCAGTTCATTTGATGATCTCGTGGGAGCCCATACATGTGAGGAAGAATATGTAACACCATATGGGTTGGGGACAAACTCAATCAACAATACATATGTCAGTGATTCATTTGTCTTATATAACTCTTGATGAATAACTCTTGAAGGGATATGTGACCATTTTGAGGAGGCCAAGTGCCTGATATTGGATTGGGATGTCGAAGTCTCGAGGGGAATTCGATACCTAGGTCTTTGCATGTTAGTAAGTGTGTAGGGAGTGGGATAGCCTTGTGAGATTCCTAGAGTCATTAAGTACTAGGGCCGGATGTCTACCTTGGGGCATATGAGGTCTAGGCCTTAGCCCAAGCCTTGGGGCCAACCTTGGGAGACTAATGATGCTTTATGCCTAGTTTCAAAAGTTGGGAAAAATTACTTAAGCTTCCTTACGATTTCCCTGGTGATTTGTAAACTTTCGATATTTGATGGTATACTAGTTTAGCAGAGAGTGCATGGAAAACAAAAAATAATAAATAAATAAATAAAAATAAAATAAAAGGTTAAATGATTCAACTTAACTTCGAGACGAAGTTCTTTAAAGAGGTAATGCCCCATAATAATAATAATAATAATATATAAGTAAATAAGACAGTAAAACAATAAATAAATAATAAATAATGAAGATAATATAGTAATAGTAAATAAATAAAATGCTGAAAATGGCAATAAGAAAATCTTGATTTAATTTTCCCTTGAATTAAATTAGGAGAATATTGTAATTCCACGTCACAAGACAACAAGAATGAGTTAACTAAGTTAGTTTCACTTAGTTGGCTAAGTTAATTCGAGTTCAGGGCCTAACTTTAGTCATGTAGAGTGTTCCTAAATTTTAGGAGCCTAAAGTGAGTTTAATTTGAGTTGTAATAATTTAATTCAATTAAACTGAGTTAAAGTCAGTTAAACTAGTTCCAAATGTTGGAGG
This sequence comes from Pinus tabuliformis, assembly GCA_031772625.1. NCBI lineage: Eukaryota > Viridiplantae > Streptophyta > Pinopsida > Pinales > Pinaceae > Pinus > Pinus tabuliformis. The sequence continues at coordinate 1,333,056,427 of CM062804.1, read as the reverse complement.
AACTAGTAGGAGGTCTAGTAGTGGGGTGAAACTTCAGTGTTCAACAAGTTAACTGATAAATCATATTATCACCTAAAAAATGATCACCTAGCCATTTCTAACTATGTGGATCGAAATACACCATGTAGGATTAATTTTACCATAGTAAAATCGCTTTCAGCATGGGAAATAATTTAGTAAACCATTTTTGTTAAATTATTTCTGATTAAAATTAAAAAACCCCATGAAAATAATTGAATAAATCATTATTTATTTAATTTTCTCTAGGAATAATTATTAAATCATTATTTCACAATTATTCCTTGTCACATTTAACTAAATCGCCTGGGAATAATTAAATAAATCGTTATTTATTTATTATTCCTTAATTCTATTTTTGGAATAATGGTTAATTACTATTTAATAATGATTTCAATTTCACACTTTTCTTAATCCTAGCGAAATAAGTAATAAATCATTTTATTTGTTAATTATTTCTAAATAAAGATATTTGACCATTTTGAATATCTTTTCCATCTCCAAAAAATATAATAAAGTATTCCTAATGGTTAGATCTTGATTCGGGCAATATTATTTTATTATTTTCTATTTTCAAGATCAACCCAATACTTTGTTATAAATAAGAGGATTTTCCATTCATTCTTCACCATGATCATTATCATCATCATCATCATCGTCTTCTCACATCCAAGCTTCCACTTGAGTTCCATTCTTTATTTTGGGTTTTTCACAGAATGAGAGAGAGAATAGATCGCTGGAGCACAAGGACATCAAAGGACCTATGCCACAGAGGGGGATTTGTAGACCCTTGTTGTATATCTCCTTCATTAGGTTATTACATTGGATATTTCTCGTTGTTTTCTGTTTTTGATCACATACAATATTTTTACTGTATAGCTCTCTCGTTTTATTATTGCATATTTGAAGCGTAAACAACCACATATTGCTATTAGGGTCGCTTGTCACCAGTGACTTCAGTGAAGTATTTTTGGTACACTTGCTAAGAATTGTCATACTAACAAATTAGCCATAATTAAGTCATGCATGCATGAAATATGAGTTACGTAGTTGAGATTGGAGTTCAAGGGCAATGTACTATTAGTTGTATAATTATCCAAGTTGTACAGGTGGTGCATGCAGTCAAAGAAGGACCTATAGGGTTTGTGCAATTAAGGATGAGGAATTTCCCTAAATAATAGGGGTTAATTCCCAAGGAAACAACGCAAGGAAATAGGAGCTTGGCAGATATCAGAATTGGTTAAGTATTGGCCAGAGTTACCGTGTGAGGTAGTGAGATAGATTATACTTGTGCAAAGATGGTTCATGCTTGAATAAGCATTGTTTTTCTTCTCTATTTTTTTACTAATGCAATACATATAGGAAGGGGTTTTGAGTAGTTGCTTTCCCCTTAGATAAATCTCTAAGCATATGTGATTGAATCTTGTCTCATGTTTATGTTGTGATTTCTCGATCGATTAATTGTTTCTACTGATGAGTAGAGTAGATTCAAGTCTTTTGTTTTAGCATATTACATAAGAAGTTTGAATCTACAAGGAATTTATACATGGTATCAGAGCTAGAATCACAATAGACAAGAGAATTCGAAGTTTGTGCAGGAGGTTCGAATTACAAGATCAGTGTTGCAGGTTTTCTCCAGGACTGAGAAGATGACTTCCACCAAAATCAGGCTTGAGTATGCTTTGGAAGGAACCACAAATTTTTTGGCATGGAAGATTCGTATGGAGGTGGTATTAGATGATAATAGACTACTAGATTACATCAAGACATATGTAGTTAAACCCCCAACAACTGATGCCCGGGATCTCGCTCAGTGGAAGAAGGATGTGGCTAAAGCGAGGAGGATCATATTAGACGGAGTTTAAGATCATATTGTATTGAATCTCCATGGGAAAGAAACTCCATTTGTGATGTGGAAAACACTGACGGACTTGTTTGAGAACAATAGTGACCACAAGAAGCTGGCACTCAAGGACAAGCTTCAGAGTATCAAGATACAAAAGAATGACATAATTCTGTAGTGCCTAAGCCAGTTTACATAGTGTCGTGATGAACTTGGTGGGGTCGATGTGACTATCCATGGAGAATATTTGGTAGTTCTAGCTCAATTGGGTCTTCCCAAGAGTTGGCGTAGTTATCAATATTTCGTGAATGGTAGAGATAAACTATTGAGTTGGGAGCGGTTATGGTCTGATCTAGTGTAGGAAGAAATAAGGCGGGACAACTAAGATGGGACCTCATCCAAAGAAGAAGAAGAGGACCTTGCATTAGTTAGAAAAGGAAATAAATCCAAGGGAAATAAGTCCCAAGGCGAGGAGGGAAAGAAGAAATACTTTTCCAACATCAAGTGCTTTCACTATCATGAATTCGGGCACTATGCCACAAAATTTCCACAAAAAAAGGCAAGCAAGAAGGAGCCTGGAGTAGTAACAAAAGGTGAAGATCTAGCTTCACGATTCAAGCTTGATTGTACTCTCATTACATGCATGGAAAACATAGTAATGGGAAGCGTGTAGTATATCGACAATGGTGTCTTGTTCCATATGATAGGGAATAAAGATCTCTTCAGTTTCTTGGAAGAGAAAGACCTTAAACAAAAAATTGAGTTTGGAGATGATAGGAGGTATAGCATGACTATTATCGATACAGTTACTTTTCAGAGGGAGTCTAGCTCCCCTATCAGACTCAAGGATGTGACGTTTTTTTTGGGACTAAAGAAGAATCTTGTTTCTGTCGCGGTGTTGGAAGACCGTGGCTACGCTGTGATATTTAGCAAAGGAAAGGTTTTCCTTAGACATATCGCCATGGGACAGGTGAAGAAGATCAGTGTGCGAGTCAATAACTTGTATGAAATTGAGGTCGAATATGCATGAAAAGCCTTGAGGAGAAAGGAAAAGGTTAGAGACTTGGAAGTTGAGAGGGAGAATAATTTACCTCTCAAAATGGAGCCTTAGAAGTAGTCTCAGCAAGTTGTGGAGCAACCACAATTGGAGAAGAAGAGAGGAGACAGAGTGGAAAAATTAACTCAAGAAGAGACCTCCAGTAGGGGGGAATTTCGAGCTACATGGGTAGAGGGAGCACATGCAGGCATACCTCTAGGTGTGAGGTGGAGCAATGTGATGGAATAGTCCCAAGAGTTTCAGAAATTTGGGCAGAGTTTATTGAGGTGTTTTTGTCTCATGGATCATTACCTTGCTACAGGGGCCCACATTATTTAGTAGTAGGAGGATCAATTTCATTAAGATAATGAGGAGTGTAGAGCAGTGTTGACAACATAGTAGGAGGCTCAGTAGCAAAGTCAGTAGCAACACAATTTTCCTAGTAGACAGTTGCAGATTGATTCAGTGATTATTTTTATTTACTTTCTTCATGCTCTTCAGTTGCATATGTTGTAATAGTAACAACAACAGTGGGAAGTGTTTCATGCAATACATTCCAAAGGTGTTAGATTGGGGTAGATATGAATCCATTTCCTATTGAGAGGGAGTGTTGAAAATGGCAACAAGAAAATATTGATTTAATTTTCCTTTGAATTAAATTAGGATAAAATTGTAATTCCACGTCACAAGACAACAAGAATGAGTTAAGTAAGTTAGTTCCGTCAGCTAATTTGAGTTGAGGGCCTAACCTGAGTCATGTAGAGTGGTTACTAAATTTTAGGAGCCTAAGGTGAGTTTAATTCGATTTGCAATAATTTAATTCAGTTAAATTGAGTTAAAATAAGTTAAACTAGTTCCAACTATTGGAGGAACTAGTAGGAGGTCTAGCAATGGGGTGAAACTTCAGTGTTCAACCAGTTAACTGATAAATCAACCATAATTAACTCATGCATTCATGAAATACAAGTTACCCAGTTGAGATTGGAGTCCAAGGGCAGTGTACTATCAATTGTATAATTATCCAAGTTGTACATGTTGTGCATGTAGTCAGATAAGGGCCTATATGGGTCGTGCAGTTATGGATGAGAAATTTCCCTAAATAATAGGATCTAATTCCCTATTAAACAACGCAAGGAAATAGGATTTTAGTAGGTAGCAGAATTGGTTAAGTATTGTCCAGAGTTAGCTTCTAAGGAAGTGAGATATATTATACTTGTGCAAAGATTGTTCAGGCTTGAACAAACATTGTATTTATTTTCTATTTTATGACTAACGCAATATAAATAGGAAGGTGTTTTGAGCATTTTCTTTCCCCTTAGATAAATCTATAAGCATATGTGATTGAATATTGTCTCATGTTTATGTTGTGATTTCTCGATCGATTAATTGTTTCCGTTGATGGGTATATTGTTAATTTTTCCAACTAGGGTCATATTACACCTTGGACAACTTAAATGGTCGAGATGATGATTGCATTAAATTCCTCTTTTCAAGAGGACCAAAATCGACCTAAAGATCACCTTATTTGCACAAGCATAAGTTGATTTTTGAATTTATTTATTTATTCATGTATATTAGATTAGGTCGGCCCTAAGCACATGTTCAATTAGACAGATTAACCTCAACATCAAGTGGGCCCTCATGAAATCTTATAAATAGAAGATACCTCAAGCTCGTTTGGACACATTGATCAAGACATCCTATCTTCTCTTATTGTCTTGGTTCGCACAGGTCTTACGAAGGAAATCTCGCACAAAGGAACTAAAACTACAGGGTTGAGGATTGCACGCGATTAGGGTTTCTAGGTCTCAAACACTAGCTCATAACTATGTATTTTCATCCTTGGTCACTGGCATAGTATGCTCAAGACAACGTCTGTGAAGTCTTGGACGTTTACACATAGTATTTACGGGAGTGTCGGAGAGGTTAAGGTTTCCGTAGTTCAATTTGGATCCCGGACGCATGATCCAGGTGGATGTTGGTGGCCACCAACCTATCCCACTTGGACCTCAACAGCTGTCTCTTTCAATTTTTCAGTTTTCGTAATTGTAGCACAATTTACTATTTTTAGTAGTTTTTTCGGGTCCTGAACTTCTAGAGCCGTTTTGAGGCCCTAAATGATGTTTTTTGGGAAAATCGGAAGTAACATCAGTCCCAAAGTTATAGTCCTCGGATAGATATTTCTAACGAGCTATTGTACACGTCAAACGGAGATCGGATGCCAAAGTTATGACCCCAGGAAGTTGATGTACCAATTTACCCAAACGGGGCCCACAGTTTGGTGTTTCATCTTCTAGGGATAGGTTTTTAGATGTTGAGGATTTTCCATTATTTCTGAACAATAAATAGGCCTTCGAGCCTCATTGTAACATAGTTCAAAGGCATGTAGCCACCACATCTTTTCTCAGATATAAGCTACCATTGCCCTAGCTGGTTTATTTCCATTTCTGTTTGTAAGCATATTTCAGTATTTTACAGTAACGAAATGAAGTATTATTTCCGTTGCATCTGTGTTTATGGTTATCTCTGTAATTTGTTGTGTTCTTGTTTAAATCCAAATTAGTGGTATCAGAGGGGTATGCTTTTTCTCTGTTTTTATTTGCATGTCCCCAACGAAGTCGGGATATAAAGAGTTAGGGATTGAACTGGTCAAACCTTTGCAAGACTAGCCTCGCAAATCCCGATGACTTCCCATGACAGATGAAAATAAAGACGAGGGGGTAGGAGATCCTATCAAAATCTTGCTCGAAGAAGCCCTCGAGCGGTAAAGGAACGCGATGATGGATAGCTTTGCCCAGATCCTTCAGAGGCTTACTAGAGGCAATGCATTGGCTTCCAGCAGCTACTCTGGAAATGCCACGCCCTTTAAGGTACAAGTTAATTTTGAAATCCCCATCTTCGAGGGTCAAATAGACGCAGATGCCGTAGATAAATGGTTAAATCTGCTAGATGGGTATTTTTCTGTTCATGATTTTTCCAGTCGAGAAAAGATTATTTTCACTCTTCTCAAAGTAGCCCTCCACGTCAAGGACTAGTGGGAAACCTACTGCGAGCAGAAGGATAAAAGTACGGGCTCACTATTTTCAACTGCACCGACTTGGAATTCATTTCGGGATGCCATCAAGGAGCAGTACTACCCTGTCAAAGTCTATGAGGACAAATACATAAAGTGTACCACGCTGCGACAGGGAAGGGATCAAGATGTGCCGGAGTTCACAAACATTTTTCATACCCTTCGCACACAGCTGGGTATCAAGGATTCTGAGTTGCATTTGCTACTCAAATACCGTGACTGCCTACACAGGTACATCCAGGACGAGATGGAGTTCTTGGACATCTCCTTGCTAGGCAAGGCATACCAATACGCTGTCAAAATCGAACCGAAGTTTAAATAGAAGAAGCGAGACTTTGGATCTGCAAATCCGAAGACCAAAGGACAAAGCCAAGGCGAGGTGACCCAAGACAACCTGTCAAAGCCGCAAGAAAAGAACAACACCACGAAGTTGAAGAAGGACACGGGAAAGTGGTGTGAGTTCCACAAGAGCCCCACTCACAACACAAGTGAGTGTTGGACCAAGCAGTGACTGGTGGCCGAGTTAAGGGCTTCAGAATCTGATGCATGTTCCAAACCTAAGTCAGAACTCGACAAGGGGAATGACAAAGGGAAGCAGATCATTGATGCAGAGCCTAGCGCCACTGTTGCCACTGCTAAGATCTAGAAGAATGAGCCCGAAGATCCAGAGGAGGGGAAGCGTATTTTCCACTCATAGATGTGGGTGAAGGGTTTCCCACTGCAATTCATTGTCGATAGTGGAAGCCAAAATAACCTCATTTCAGCAGAGGTCGTGAAGCGGTTGGGCCTACCGACTACACCACACCCACAGCCGTACAGTATCAGGTGGCTTCACTAAGGACGAGATCTTCGAGTTCGCCAGCAGTGCCACCTTCCTTATAGCATCAAACCCTTCACAAACGAGGCATTGCGTGATGTTGCACCTCTGGATGTTTGTGATGCATTATTAGGCCAACCATACTTGTGGAGGAGACATGTTGTGTATGAGTCAAGGCCTCGCGTTGCTATTATTTCTTTGGGTAACTCATTATTCAAGATACCGGAGGTAGCCCCACCTACCACCACCTCTTTGATCGCTGCTAAGAAAGGCAACAAGCTCATCTCATAGACTAAGAAAATTATTTTCTGTCTGGTTCGCTCCCAAAGTAAGGGGAAGATCATCGCCACATCCATGACCCCCACGAAGGGTTCCTCCATGCCGCTGTAGTAACAGAGGGATACGGTCATGAAAGAACAGAGGAACAGCTTCTCCTCACCCACAGGGGCACCACACAAGTTTCAGGTGGGAAACAAAGTCTAGTTGCATTGATAGAAAGAATGCCTTACTAGAACCCATCAAAAGCTCAGAGCATTTTGACATGGTCCTTACACCATTACCAAGGCTGTGGAAAACAATGCTTTAGAGCACAGAATTCCTCCATTCCTTCGCTTGCACTAAGTGTTCAATGTGGACCACCCTCTACCATGGTTCCCATTAGTACTGGACACATCAAAGATTGCAGAACAGCTCACTAGGGACCCAGCTCAATAGAAGTTTCCTCATCTTAGGGAGGAACTCAACCCAATTGGGACCATTGCTTCCTAAGGGGGGAGGAATGATCTAGGTGGATGTTGGTGGCCACCGACCTATCCCACTTGGACCCCCACAACTGTCTCTTTCAGTTTTTTAGTTTCCGTAATTGTAGCACAATTTACTATTTTTAGCAGTTTTTCGAGTCCTGAACTTCCAGAACCATTTTGAGGCCCTAAACGATGTTTTTTGGGAAAATCGGGAGCAACTTGGGTCATTAAACAATGTTTCTCTTCCAAAAGTTATAGTCCTCGGATAGATCTTTCTAACGAGCTATTGTACGCATCAAACAAAGATCGGATGCCAAAGTTACGACCCTGGGAAGTTGACGTACTAATTTACCCAAACAAGGCCCAGAGTTTGGTGTTTCATCTTCTAGGGTTAGGTTTTTAGATGTTGAGGGCTTTCCATTGTTTCTCAACAATAAATAGGCCTTCGAGCCTCATTGTAACACAGTTAAGAGGCATGTAGTCACCACATCTCTTCTCAGAGATAAGCTACCATCGCCCTAACTGGTTTATTTCCATTTCTATTTGTAAGAATATTTCAGTGTTTTACAGTAATGAAATGAAGTAGTATTTCCGCTACATCTATGTGTTTATGGTTATTGTTGGAAATAGCAACAAGAAATGCTAAAAATAACATTTCAGGTACCCGTGTTGGACATAGAAACAAGGAATAAAAAAATGGAAATGTTAGAAATAGCATTGCTATAAATAGCATTTCGGGATATATTCCAATTTTAATTTGTCCTTGAATTAAAATTCGAATTTTGTCTCACTAGCTGTTTGAAAAATAATTAATTAATTCATCTTGAGTTAATTAGTTGTAGGAAATCAAACATGAAGTCTATGTGAAGACATGCAACAATTTTCCCATTGATTGAGGAAATTATCCCTTGATTAAAGGAGATCAGGATGAGTTGTACTTTGAGTTGTAATTAGTTAGCTCAATTATCAGAGTTAAGTCCAGTTAGATTAGTTCCAACAGTTTGTGGAATTGATTGTGAGTTCAGTTAGTTAATGCATGCATGCATGTAAGTACTGCACTTGAGATAACTGAATATTCTCTCATAAATAACTCATGCATGTCAGTTCAGTCAAAGACCCAGTTGAGATCAGAGGAAGGGACAGTGTACTATCAGTTGGAGGAATTTTCCTATATAGGAAACTCATCCATGCATAAGGAATAATCTCCTTCAGGATTGCGCAGTTATTTCATATGTCAGTGTTGTGTGTGAGGAACAATGTAAACTTTGAAACGGGAACTGATACTGTTACCCGTTTCGTAGAGATAGCAAAAAAATGACCCGATTTTCAAAAGTGGTGATGCAGAATACAGATGTTTTTTTTAGAACATGGTTTTTGGAACTTTAATTTTTTTTCATGTTCAAGGATGAAATCAAGTTTTAGAATCGTAGTGATTTTCATGCTGATTTTAAAAAGTGAGTATTCTGCATCACACCCTTTTTTTAAAAGACCTATTTTTTAACTTTTAATTTTCTAGTGTGTGAAATGTAAAAAATTATTTTCTAAATTTGACAGTTTTTGAAGTCGTCATTTTATTCATATTTTCTTGTTCTCTATCTTAATTTTTTTTTTTTTAGGGGGGTTTTTATTGTTTTGCATTTTTAAATTAGAAAGTCGATAGTTTGAATTTTAGATAATCTACATATTTATACATCCTTAATTAATTTTTCAATCCACATGAAATAATTGTTTCTAAAAAACAACATTTTTTAACAATGGACATAAAAATAACCATTTTTAACATAAATATAACAAAAAAACTAAACGTTTTGATAATTTTTTGCTAGAATTAACATGTCAAAATCACAATTTTTATACAAAAATATTAACTAAAAATGGTCAAATAATAGTTTTTTTTATGAATTTCATGTCAAAAAAATAATAATAACAATTTCTTTTCAAAAAATAATAATTAACTTAAAAATCAATGCGAAAATCACAAATTACAAATATTGAACACATAACAACTTTAATTCATTGATTATTCTTTTCATGAAATGTCAGAGTCAAAACATTGCAAAGCTTGATTTCCAGGTATAACTTAAATTTAATCAACAATGTCACGTAATCCAAACTCTTCGTCCTCTAGAGTTTCATCATTGTCATCTTCCACAATATTTTCTGCTTCCTTTTGCGCAATTTCCTCTTCTAATGGGTCTTTTCCACCTCTAACGGGCAGGCGGTTCAATGGGCGAGCGGGAGGTCAGGTGAGGGATAATGAGGCTAAGTGGACATTTAGGCAAGTATGGGCGAGCCCCTACCCACGCGCCCCTCCCCGGCCCCCCTTCCCCTTCCCTCACCCTACCCCCTACCGTCCCTCCACACTCCCACGCCCCATCCCCCCTCGCCCCCCACCCCCAAAACCCCCTCCCCCCCTAACCCTCGCCCCCCCATCCCCCCAAACCCCCTACCCCCCCAACCCCTCCCCGCGGCCGCCCCTCCCCACTGCGCCCATCGCTCCCCACACCGCGCGCCCCCCCTACCCTTCCCCACCCCTACCCCCATGGCCTACCCCATCCCCGCGCCTTACCCCAACCCCCCCACCTTCTGCCCCTACCCCTACCGCCACCCCCCCAATCCCCCTACCCACCCCCTTCTGCCCGTACCCCCCCCCCCCCCCCCCCTACACCCTACCCGCACCCTACCCCCTTACCCTTACCCCCCCCATCCCCCCCCCCCCCTACACCCTACCCGCGCCCTACCCCCTTACCCTTACCCCTACTACCCTACCCGCGCCCTACCCCCTTACCCTTACCCCCCCCCCCCCCCATCCCCCCCCCTACCCCCTTACCCTTACCCCCCCCCCCCCCATCCCCCCCCTACACCCTACCCGCGCCCTACCCCCTTGCCCCACCCCCCCCCCCCCCCCCCCGCCCCCCCCCCCTACACCCTACTCATTGAAAGTGAAGAGTTCAATGAGTCAAACTTAACCACTAGTAGACTATCAAGATGTGTTATAACTAAATCACTAGGAGGAAAAGACGTTTGATTCTATTCAAGTGCATTTTGTGCCATATATGAGTAGAGTAGTTGAGAGTGGATAAAAAGGAAGGAAACATAGAGTACTTGTGCACTATAGTAGCCCACAAGCCACATGCCTCACTTTTTCATACTTTCATCCTTTTTCCATTCAAAGAACGAGTGTATGGTGGTCTCGCCTTCCAGTTGGGTTCTCTCTCAAAAATGCTTCCCAAGGTATATATTTTGTTAATTTTTTGATATACAAGTTTAATTTTACTATTATTTGTTTTCCACATAATTATAATTTCCATGCATATGCAATCAATAATAACTAACATATTCCTAAATCTAAAGAGAAACAAACCATCATAGCGTAGATTTCAAATTTTCTAATATATTTTAGTAGATTTATTGTGACAAATTGTCTAATAAAATATTAATAATAATATACAAATCATCACAAAAATTCTTATTATTACAATAACAAAAAAAATCTCTTATTATTATTACAATAACAAAAAAAATCTCAAACTATTTGATAAATATATTAATTATTTTATACATTAACCTATTTCCTTATATTTCAAAAAGACAAATTCATAACTAATTAAAATTTTTTTAAATATTATTTCACAACCAAAAAAACTGTAGTTAATTTTACAAAACCTACTATTTCTATTATGACATATTGTTAATTAAATTGACCCCATATATATAACCAAAAACAATTATCATGTGAATATATTCTATTCAATTCATCATTATAAATTGACGTAACAAACAACTATATTCAAGTCATTTCATCGTTTTAGGTGGACCAAATGGGCAAAGTATTTTGCTTTTATCACGTTATACCATGCTCAAAGTATTTTGCTTTTATCATGTTATACCATGCTCACAGCCATATGCGAGAACTCTCACTCTAACCAAAACAACCATAATTGTTAAACGAGGATTATTGAAATACTATAGGTTTAGTTCTATAATTCATTAATGAACGAGTACATTAATACTTACCATAACATAACACAAAGATGAATTTGATATATAGTTTACTATTAATAATCCCACGTTGTGGACATGCTCTGGAATTGCAGTAACATCAACTTTCAGTTTGTTCTCGGTTTTGAGTGTCCACATTCTTGTTTTTCTTTTCAAAGGATGGGGAGGTTTTAGTATATATATAGATATATTCAAAAAATATGATGGAAAGATTAACTACGTAGACCATGAAACAATAATTCGGTCACATTTTCGTAAAAAAAAATAAGTCACTATACAGTTTTGAAATACCCAAATTGCAAAGTTGAGAATATTGCAATCTCCATGTCACAATTTGAGTTGAATCCTCCATAAAAAAAATATGGGAAATTAGGACGGACAGTTTCACCATGTGCAAATTTTATTTCTTTTCCCATGTAAATGTAAATGAAGATTATAAGACTCTTTTCCGGTTCCAATTATTAGTCTTTTGGTAAATTTTTATATAAGGTTAATTAACATTATTAATAATGTATATGTAAATGCCTTATATATAAACCTTTTAAATTATAAATTTTGTATTGATTAAGAAGCTTGTTGAGACTGATTAATCTAAGCTTCAGGCCACTGTTAAAAAAAATATTTAAAACTTTAAAAAACTATATAAAATTGGCATTGATACAACCATAATTGGTAAACGAGGATTAATGAAATGCTATAGGTTTAGTTCCATAATTCATTAATGAACGAGTACATTAATACTTACCATAACATAACACAAAGATGAATTTGATATATAGTTTACTTTTCATGAATTCCAGAGCAGGTCGATTCCGGGAATCGACCTGCTCTGGAATCCCATTCATAAGACAAAGATGAATTTGATATATAGTTTACTATTAATAATCCCACGTTGTGGACATGCTCTGGAATTGCAGTAACATCAACTTTTAGTTTGTTCTCGGTTTTGAGTGTCCACATTCTTGTTTTTCTTTTCAAAGGATGGGGAGGTTTTAGTATATATATAGATATATTCAAAAAATATGATGGAAAGATTAACTACGTAGACCATGAAACAATAATTCGGTCACATTTTCGTAAAAAAAAATAAGTCACTATACAGTTTTGAAATACCCAAATTGCAAAGTTGAGAATATTGCAATCTCCATGTCATAATTTGAGTTGAATCCTCCATAAAAAAAATATGGGAAATTAGGACTGACAGTTTCACCATGTGCAAATTTTATTTCTTTTCCCATGTAAATGTAAATGAAGATTATAAGACTCTTTTCCGGTTCCAATTATTAGTCTTTTGGTAAATTTTTATATAAGGTTAATTAACGTTATTAATAATGTATATGTAAATGCCTTATATATAAACCTTTTAAATTATAAATTTTTTATTGATTAAGAAGCTTGTTGAGACTGATTAATCTAGGCTTCAGGCCACTGTTAAAAGAAATATTTAAAACTTTAAAAAACTATATAAAATTGGCATTGATACAACCATAATTGGTAAACGAGGATTAATGAAATGCTATAGGTTTAGTTCCATAATTCATTAATGAACGAGTACATTAATACTTACCATAACATAACACAAAGATGAATTTGATATATAGTTTACTTTTCATGAATTCCAGAGCAGGTCGATTCCCAGAATCAACCTGCTCTGGAATGCCATTCATAACACAAAGATGAATTTGATATATAGTTTACTATTAATAATCCCACGTTGTGGACATGCTCTGGAATTGCAATAACATCAACTTTCAGTTTGTTCTCGGTTTTGAGTGTCCACATTCTTGTTTTTCTTTTCAAAGGATGGGGAGGTTTTAGTATATATATAGATATATTCAAAAAATATGATGGAAAGATAACTACGTAGACCATGAAACAATAATTCGATCACATTTTCGTAAAAAAAAAAAAGTCACTATACAGTTTTGAAATACCCAAATTGCAAAGTTGAGAATATTGCAATCTCCATGTCACAATTTGAGTTAAATCCTCCATAAAAAAAATATGGGAAATTAGGACTGACAGTTTCACCATGTGCAAATTTTATTTCTTTTCCCATGTAAATGTAAATGAAGATTATAAGACTCTTTTCCGGTTCCAATTATTAGTCTTTTGGTAAATTTTTATATAAGGTTAATTAACGTTATTAATAATGTATATGTAAATGCCTTATATATAAACCTTTTAAATTATAAATTTTTTATTGATTAAGAAGCTTGTTGAGACTGATTAATCTAAGCTTCAGGCTACTGTTAAAAAAAATATTTAAAACTTTAAAAAACTATATAAAATTGGCATTGATACAACCATAATTGGTAAACGAGGATTAATGAAATGCTCTAGGTTTAGTTCCATAATTCATTAATGAACGAGTACATTAATACTTACCATAACATAACACAAAAATGAATTTGATATATAGTTTACTTTTCATGAATTCCAGAGTAGGTCGATTCCTGGAATCGACCTGCTCTGGAATCCCATTCATAAGACAAAGATGAATTTGATATATAGTTTACTGTTAATAATCCCACGTTGTGGACATGCTCTGGAATTGCAGTAACATCAACTTTCAGTTTTTTCTCGGTTTTGAGTGTCCACATTCTTGTTTTTCTTTTCAAAGGATGGGGAGGTTTTAGTATATATATAGATATATTCAAAAAATATGATGGAAAGATTAACTACGTAGACCATGAAACAATAATTCGGTCACATTTTCGTAAAAAAAAAAAAGTCACTATACAGTTTTGAAATACCCAAATTGCAAAGTTGAGAATATTGCAATCTCCATGTCACAATTTGAGTTGAATCCTCCATAAAAAAAAAAATATGGGAAATTAGGACTGACAGTTTCACCATGTGCAAATTTAATTTTTTTCCCATGTAAATGTAAATGAAGATTATAAGACTCTTTTCCGGTTCCAATTATTAGTCTTTTGGTAAATTTTTATATAAGGTTAATTAACGTTATTAATAATGTATATGTAAATGCCTTATATATAAACCGTTTAAATTATAAATTTTTTATTGACTAAGAAGCTTGTTGAGACTGATTAATCTAAGCTTCAGGCCACTGTTAAAAAAAATATTTAAAACTTTAAAAAACTATATAATATTGGAATTGATACAACCATAATTGGTAAACGAGGATTAATGAAATGCTATAGGTTTAGTTCCATAATTCATTAATGAACGAGTACATTAATACTTACCATAACATAACACAAAGATGAATTTGATATATAGTTTACTTTTCATGAATTCCAGAGCAGGTAGATTCCCGGAATCGACCTGCTCTGGAATCCCATTCATAACACAAAGATGAATTTGATATATAGTTTACTATTAATAATCCCACGTTGTGGACATGCTCTGGAATTGCAGTAACATCAACTTTCAGTTTGTTCTCGGTTTTGAGTGTCCACATTCTTGTTTTTCTTTTCAAAGGATGGGCAGGTTTTAGTATATATATAGATATATTCAAAAAATATGATGGAAAGATTAACTACGTAGACCATGAAACAATAATTCGGTCACATTTTCGTAAAAAAAAAATAAGTCACTATACAGTTTTGAAATACCCAAATTGCAAAGTTGAGAATATTGCAATCTCCATTTCACAATTTGAGTTGAATCCTCCATAAAAAAATATGGGAAATTAGGACTGACAGTTTCACCATGTGCAAATTTTATTTCTTTTCCCATGTAAATGTAAATGAAGATTATAAGACTCTTTTCCGGTTCCAATTATTAGTCTTTTGGTAAATTTTTATATAAGGTTAATTAACGTTATTAATAATGTATATGTAAATGCCTTATATATAAACCTTTTAAATTATAAATTTTTTATTGATTAAGAAGCTTGTTGAGACTGATTAATCTAAGCTTCAGGCCACTGTTAAAAAAAATATTTAAAACTTTAAAAAACTATATAAAATTGGCATTGATACAACCATAATTGGTAAACGAGGATTAATGAAATGCTATAGGTTTAGTTCCATAATTCATTAATGAACGAGTACATTAATACTTACCATAACATAACACAAAGATGAATTTGATATATAGTTTAATTTTCATGAATTCCAGAGCAGGTCGATTCCCGGAATCGACCTGCTCTGGAATCCCATTCATAACACAAAGATGAATTTGATATATAGTTTACTATTAATAATCCCACGTTGTGGACATGCTCTGGAATTGCAGTAACATCAACTTTCAGTTTGTTCTCGGTTTTGACTGTCCACATTCTTGTTTTTATTTTCAAAGGATGGGGAGGTTTTAGTATATATATAGATATATTCAAAAAATATGATGGAAAGATTAACTACGTTGACCATGAAACAATAATTCGGTCACATTTTCGTAAAAAAAAAACAAGTCACTATACAGTTTTGAAATACCCAAATTGCAAAGTTGAGAATATTGCAATCTCCATGTCACAATTTGAGTTGAATCCTCCATAAAAAAAAATATGGGAAATTAGGACTGACAGTTTCACCATGTGCAAATTTTATTTCTTTTCCACATGTAAATGTAAATGAAGATTATAAGACTCTTTTCCGGTTCCAATTATTAGTCTTTTGGTAAATTTTTATATAAGGTTAATTAACGTTATTAATAATGTATATGTAAATGCCTTATATATAAACCTTTTAAATTATAAATTTTTTATTGATTAAGAAGCTTGTTGAGACTGATTAATCTAAGCTTCAGGCCACTGATAAAAAAAATATTTAAAAATTTAAAAAACTATATAAAATTGGCATTGTAATTGGTAAACGAGGATTAATGAAATGCTATAGGTTTAGTTCCATAATTCATTAATGAACGAGTACATTAATACTTACCATAACATAACACAAAGATGAATTTGATATATAGTTTACTTTTCATGAATTCCAGAGCAGGTCGATTCCCGGAATCGAACTGCTCTGGAATCCCATTCATAACACAAAGATGAATTTGATATATAGTTTACTATTAATAATCCCACGTTGTGGACATGCTCTAGAATTGCAGTAACATCAACTTTCAGTTTGTTCTCGGTTTTGAGTGTCCACATTCTTGTTTTTCTTTTCAAAGGATGGGGAGGTTTTAGTATATATATAGATATATTCAAAAAATATGATGGAAAGATTAACTAGGTAGACCATGAAACAATAATTCGGTCACATTTTCGTAAAAAAAAATAAGTCACTATACAGTTTTGAAATACCCAAATTGCAAAGTTGAGAATATTGCAATCTCCATGTCACAATTTGAGCTGAATCCTCCCTAAAAATAATATGGGAAATTAGGACTGACAGTTTCACCATGTGCAAAGTTGATTTCTTTTCCCATGTAAATGTAAATGAAGATTATAAGACTCTTTTCCGGTTCCAATTATTAGTCTTTTGGTAAATTTTTATATAAGGTTAATTAACGTTATTAATAATGTATATATAAATGCCTTATATATAAACCTTTTAAATTATAAATTTTTTATTGATTAAGAAGCTTGTTGAGACTGATTAATCTAAGCTTCAGGCCACTGTTAAAAAAAATATTTAAAACTTTAAAAAACTATATAAAATTGGCATTGATACAACCATAATTGGTAAATGAGGATTAATGAAATGCTATAGGTTTAGTTCCATAATTCATTAATGAACGAGTACATTAATACTTACCAAAACATAACACAAAGATGAATTTGATATATAGTTTACTTTTCATGAATTCCAGAGAATCGACCTGCTCTGGAATCCCATTCATAACACAAAGATGAATTTGATATATAGTTTACTATTAATAATCCCACGTTGTGGACATGCTCTGGAATTGCAGTAACATCAACTTTCAGTTTGTTCTCGGTTTTGAGTGTCCACATTCTTGTTTTTCTTTTCAAAGGATGGGGAGGTTTTAGTATATATATAGATATATTCAAAAAATATGATGGAAAGATTAACTACGTAGACCATGAAACAATAATTCGGTCACATTTTCATAAAAAAAAAATAAGTCACTATACAGTTTTGAAATACCCAAATTGCAAAGTTGAGAATATTGCAATCTCCATGTCACAATTTGAGTTGAATCCTCCATAAAAAAAATATGGGAAATTAGGACTGACAGTTTCACCATGTGCAAATTTTATTTCTTTTCCCATGTAAATGTAAATGAAGATTATAAGACTCTTTTCCGGTTCCAATTATTAGTCTTTTGGTAAATTTTTATATAAGGTTAATTAACGTTATTAATAATGTATATGTAAATGCCTTATATATAAACCTTTTAAATTATAAATTTTTTATTGATTAAGAAGCTTGTTGTGATTAATCTAAGCTTCAGGCCACTGTTAAAAAAAATATTTAAAACTTTAAAAAACTATATAAAATTGGCATTGATACAACCATAATTGGTAAACGAGGATTAATGAAATGCTATAGGTTTAGTTCCATAATTCATTAATGAACGAGTACATTAATACTTACCATAACATAACACAAAGATGAATTTGATATATAGTTTACTTTTCATGAATTCCAGAATCGACCTGCTCTGGAATCCCATTCATAACACAAAGATGAATTTGATATATAGTTTACTATTAATAATCCCACGTTGTGGACATGCTCTGGAATTGCAGTAACATCAACTTTCAGTTTGTTCTCAATTTTGAGTGTCCACATTCTTGTTTTTCTTTTCAAAGGATGGGGAGGTTTTAGTATATATATAGATATATTCAAAAAATATAATGGAAAGATTAACTACGTAGACCATGAAACAATAATTCGGTCACATTTTCATAAAAAAAAAATAAGTCACTATACAGTTTTGAAATACCCAAATTGCAAAGTTGAGAATATTGCAATCTCCATGTCATAATTTGAGTTGAATCCTCCATAAAAAAAATATGGGAAATTAGGACTGACAGTTTCACCATGTGCAAATTTTATTTCTTTTCCCATGTAAATGTAAATGAAGATTATAAGACTCTTTTCCGGTTCCAATTATTAGTCTTTTGGTAAATTTTTATATAAGGTTAATTAACGTTATTAATAATGTATATGTAAATGCCTTATATATAAACCTTTTAAATTATAAATTTTTTATTGATTAAGAAGCTTGTTGAGACTGATTAATCTAAGCTTCAGGCCACTATTAAAAAAAATATTTAAAACTTTAAAAAACTATATAAAATTGGCATTGATACATATCTTCCACATCACTAGCGTGTCGTTGGCTTGGATTAATTGATGCTCTAGGTACGCACATTATCGTTGGCTGGAATTAAAGTGCCATCGACCACATTCCCGATGTGTCTTTGTGCTAGCTCGTTGGATATCGAAAGATAGAATAGCTGCGTCACACTTGCAAGTTGTAAATAAGACCCAAACTAAATGACTGAGACTTGCTAGCACCCGCATTTCCTTCTTGTTAGCATAAGGTCTACGAAAATGAATATTTTTTGAAATCCAAGTCTTAACCATGAATAAAGCAACTTAGGTCATTTTATTTGGGTCAATATAACTGTAAGTCAACCTCTTTGGACTCTGATAAAAACCGTCGGATGTTCTTCTTCCCATTGGATAGACAGTTAAAAGCCTGACCATAATATTTCAAAAAAATACAATTATTAAAAACTAACGTGGTTGACTTTACCAATCTCGTTGCCAACTCGCTCTTGTAAATCGGCTGGACTGTATCCTTATGAATCTGCTGGTCAATCGATCTTTGGAAATCTAGCGGAGCGAAATCTCCTTTGTTACTTCCTACTGATCAGCACCGTCTTATTAACAAAAATGTCTCAGCAACATGAGGTAGTGAATCTGCAGGTGGATGCTAAATGCTGCGGCACCGTAACTACTCTATCCTTACGCGGTCAAGCTTCTCTTTCTCTTTTTTGGCCCTCAAACGTATGATTCATAACCACCCACGGATCGCTGAATCATATCACAGAAATGCCGAAATCGATCGAGCAAAACTGACAGAAAGGCGTTCTAGAACATCCCACAGTAAAAACAACGTAAACGAAGCTGAAGAAGCTCACGAAAATGGCGCCCTTCAATTTATAAAGTCTGAATGTAACCACTGGCGCTTGTAAAACCGTCCGGGAAAGGATGAAAAATTACCGTACTCATAAATATATATGTAGCAGGTCTATTTATAAATTATAATAATTTAATAGGTGCAAAAGGGTGGAACTTCTAATAATTCAAAGGAATGGAAAAGATTAAATACATTTACTTAAAAATATCACAATATAATGCAATTTAAAAAGATTTATGACCCACAAAATTTGCAGCTGAGGAATGCCGAGAGGCCTTTCAGCAATGGGATTTGGGTGAAGAGGGCCATACGTTTGGACATTCCGGTAGTCCCAGACGAGGTAACCTACAGAAATGGTGATTAACGTTGACTGCACTCGTATGGATAATGGGGAGTAGGTTGAAAACATCCCTCATTCATATTTAAATTATAAAACCCGTCTAAATATAATAATTTTTAAAATATTAATTTTCAAATTATTAAACAAAATATTATTAAAAAAATATTACTAACTATAATAATAATAATAAATAAGCGGACTACCTGTTCCATCACACCAAAATAGTTCGACAATGCCTTTATGAAGTTCCATCAGACCAGAAAATCGGACATGCCTTTTGTGGAGTCACTTGTGATTTATATGGCAATGCTTGTTTTGAATTTTGACATAAAATCAGGAATCTTACATGACCATAAGAAATCCAAGTAGTCAACATCACCCACTCGTGGGGTTTGAACCCACGACTACGGTGTTTGGATTTTACCCAAAAAATACAGAGAGCTTGAGATGAAGAAATCCCGACTTGTGATTCATTGTGCCAAAAATAAGAATTCCAGACGACTTGCGATAAGTTGTGCCAAAAATTATAGCAATTTTGAGATTAAGAAATCCGAACGGGCCGAACTCACGATCTGTTCCCTTCTATCGAACCTGCCAAAAAATTAAAAAGATTAAAAAACCCAGACGGCTCGAACCTAAGACCTGTCCCTTTCTTATTGTGAAAACAAGGGATTTTATATCTCGGGATATAAACGCCCACCATTCGATATATGAATGGGATTCCAGAGCAGGTCGATTCCCGGAATCGACCCGCCGCTGGTCGGGCGGGGCGGGGTGACCCGGGGGTGGCGCTGCCACGCAGTAATTATCCTTAATTTAATATAATATAAAACAGTATTCTTTCATGTCAACTGATTAGAATTTTTAACATCCTTGCTCTCAAAAGAACTGTGCATTGCTGATTTGGTTTCTAAATATACACACCGTGATTCAAGCTCTCAATGAGGCACCCAAATCCTTCATAGCAAACTATCAAAACTCGAAGGACTAACTGTGAAATCTGACAACTTCTCAGCCTGTCTATTCGATCATATCTTGATCTTGATATGAGCTTCGACGAGGCCTTGATACTTAGTCATAAACCTAGATATATAACTGCACAATCTTGATCTACTACTTCTAGATATTCAGGTTATGCTTGATTGCGAAATTTCTGTTTTTAAATTTTTTAAAAAGCAGCAGCACGCACCACAGATTGTTTTGCTACTATGATATAAGATTGGAAATGCACCAATAAGGTCAAAAGCAAACACGATATTGACAAAGGAGAACACCTAGTTGGAAATAAAGTAAGTTTATGCAGTGTCATGCCCTTTTTCTTGATAAAATAATGGTGGATTGTTAAAATCTAAATCCATAAAGCTTATTGCAAAACTATGATATTATGGTGCTTTTCTCCTATGCTCTATTATATGCTTCCTCTCATTGGATGCTTTATTACAGAATATATAATCTAAAAAATATCCGGTAAAGTGTTTCTCCTCCTTTAAAGGCCTTAATCATTAAAGTTATTGAAGATAAATAAATAATAATAAATGTCACTGGTGTATGTGAGCAAACTAATATTAATTATCTGTCCAATTAGAGTATATACAAAAATCGAAGCAGAATAGGGAGCCAAACCATGAGGTAAGTTTATAAATGAGTTGTATTGGATGTCCAGCCATGAAAAAGATTCCTTCAATGAAATTAACTATTTTGTATATGTATATGGTATGGTTTGGAATGGAGTAATTATTATATATTTTTTTAATAATTTATATTTATAAATTTTAACTATTTTGTATATGTATATGGTATGGTTTGGAATGGAGTAATTATTATATATTTTTTTATTTATATTTATAAATTTTGAGTGAGATTTGGGGTTTAGAACTTTATATAGTTATTTAGACATTTCAATCAACCAACACTTTTTTGGGTTAATATTTTTTTATTATAGCTCACAACTCCTAAACATTATTATGAAAATAAAGACATTTCTAACCATGTAAAAAGCACCAGCATTTTGACAACCATGACGTAACTAGATGGTGTGTTATGCCTCATTAGCCACACATTTATGACTAGCCATGTGTGGACTTCAAAGTTGAGGGTGAAGCATGCAAAAAACCTAATTTTAATATATTATTAAGCTATGTTAAATATAGGGCCAATAGGAAGAAAGGGATTCCATTATTTAGCATTTTAAGCCTTCCATAGTTGACTAGAACATCTAGAAATGGTATTTGAGAGCATAAAAAAGGAGGAAAATAATCTTTAGTTGTTATTCACACCATGGTGCCAAAGAAAACTCCATGGTGCGCGTCTCTTTCTTTGTATTTACATTCACATAAATAAAGGAAAAGTGGCAAAGCATAGGCCTCACATTCTAGATAGGTTTTCTCCCACATCCATTTATTTGGCCACAAAATGTGTCGAATGAACAAGAGGAAGTAAACATTGTTGAACAACAACAAACTCAAGGTATTATTAATTCTTCACAGGCAATGGAAAGAGAGATGTATATTGGTTCCAGAAGATCTCGTGCACAACGTGAAGCCATGGAAGACCTTTATAGGGGTTCAGTACATGATATTAAGGAGGGTTGCATGATTGCAGTGTTAGCAGATGGAGATCCCAAAGGCTATCCATTTTGGGTTGCTAAAGTTATAAAGGTCTTTACAGAAAATGAGGATGTTACAAGTGTTGAAGTACATTGGTATGCCACAAATACACACCCATTCAATGGTGTGTATAAGCCAGAGATGGTAGTTGACAAAAAAAATGGTGGAAAAAGAAAAAGAAAGGGTACAAATATAAATCGCCGCCGCACAGACATATTACAATTGGAGGATGTTGACATACTTGTTTATGACTTCAATTTAACAAAGAGAGGAACTCTTCGCTTCAAGATGACAGAGATTCTGAAAAGGTTGTTACCAGAAGGAATAGTGTTGACATGGGAGTCTGCTGAAACCAGTCGTAGATCTAGAAGACTTTTGAAACCTGGAATGTTGGGCATGCATGTGGACTCAGATGGGGCACTAGTTGATGAAAGAGAAGAATATGGAACATCTTCGTCAGCATCCAGTCACTCATCTGAAGATGCGAATTGTGATGGTGTGCAAGAAAATATGAGTGATTTTGAATAATTGTTTAAGACAGATTATATAACTGATGTATGCATCATATCTTCAAATAAAATTAATGTTTTCCATATGTTGTTAAATGAGAAGTTATGAAGCATTTTTATGTTGTTGGATTATGTCTTAAGTATGATAAATTTTATTGTTTAAATATCTACAATGCAATATCAAATTAGAGATATAATGTCTGTTTTATTCAGTATACAAATAAAGACTTTTGATTTCATTTAGTGATATAATTTGTTCATAATGTCATGGTTTTTTAATTTTATAGTTGAAAAAATTTCAATTTCTTTTGTATCTAGCATGGTGTGTTTGAAAACATGTTAAATTTATACTTAGGAAAGGAAAATGATATTCTACCAGAAACATTAATGTGTTTTTTCCTTAAAAATTAACTTTGTTTGAGACATAAAAAATTGGTTTTATTAGCAATTTTTAAAAAGTTTGAAAATTGACCCTAAAAAAAAAAAATCATTATTCCAGTATCATCACTTTCGTTTTGAAGCTATATTTTGCACGAAAATTTCGTAGTAAATTTCGTAGTCACTGCCATTTTTAAAACACGTTCAAAATTGACACCTAAAAAAAAAAAACATCGTTCCAGTATACACACTTTTCGTTTTTAGCACTGTTTTTGATGTTTTTTGGGGGTTTTTTGGCCAGAGTTCCCGTTTTGAGTTTATAGTTCCTGTTTCAAAGTTTACATTGTTGAGGTGAGAATCACACAGGTTGCAGCTGAAGAACCCAGGAGAAACTGTGCAAGGAAATAGGAGGCTTGGAGGGCAGAGGAGATGGTTTGTGAGAAGACTTTGACTGTCTATGAGCAATAAAGTGATTGTACTGAGAGCTGGATAGCTTGAGAGCTAAAGCTTTGTGTAATCCTGAGATATTTCCACTTGTATGATAATACGGATAGTGGGATTTTTAGATGAGGCTTTCCCTAGAGTATTCTTCTGCATTTCATGTGTATGATTTGTTCTTCTCTGTTATATGTGTTCTGATAGATCTTGCTCAAATTAATTACGCTTTCGCAAAGTTTGATAGTAGAAGTAGATCAAGTACTTTGCTTTAGTTACATTGTATTATCAGGTGATCTACAGTGAAATTTCTACAGTTATCTCTGTAATTTGTTTCATTCCTGTTTATATCCGGATCAACTCATGAACAAAATGGTCTAGGGTGCGTTCGAGCTGCCATAGATGCTCACACAGAAGCCTAAAGATAACGTCCATGGTTTGAGACAGATCTGGGTATGGTTGGCCCTCATACGCCCAAATGCAGTTCACCCGGGAGTGTCCATATCAGTCCCAGATGCATTCATCCAGTTCTCTTGAGAGCATCCAGATCTTTCTTAAACGCTCGTACAATTCCTTCTCCATATGTCCGAGACCAAAAGATGAGTTATCATTATGCAGCAGTTTTCAATAGTGTTCAACTATGTTTAGAAAAGTGACAACAATATCCAATAGTTGACTACAGTCAATGACAGTGCATTACATTCCTCCTCCACATCAGGGTATTTAAGTATAAGAATGTTTAAGGTCATGTTATGGATGTTCCAGTTGTTTTGTTGCATATATAAAGTTATGGATCATTATACTCTCTTATGTTGAATCATTTGATGATGATCTAAGAAGACGAAGAATTTGCAAGGGTTTTCGCCATAGTGGGTTTTTCCCTGGTCTTGGACCAACCCTGGTGTCTCTATGTGTGCATCCTTTTCTTTTATTGTTCCTTTATGTTGCATTGCATTGATGATGATGATGTTGTTCTTTCTACATAATTGCATATGCTGATAAATAATGATGTATATCTAAATAATGTTATAATGTTATGGGGTGAACTTAATATGTTAATGAAGAAATGCAATTATTAAAGAAAAGAACAATGTAGCCTTATGAAAAATTAACAGGGTATCAGAGATGGGCCAAATAAAATCCATGGAGATCACCCCCATGATGACACCTTTGATGGAAGTAAGAAGAGGATGGTGGAGACCTAAAATAATTCTAGGCACCTTGTTTAGTAGGGTTTGATGGATTCTATGAGGTTAGGGTTGGAGATAAAACCCTGGTTTATGGAAACGACATGATATATAGTATGGTCAATGTGAAGATGCTCAAGCACTTGTGGAAGATTTGATGAAGCCCTAGATGAGATAATCCCTAGTATGCCTTTGGATAATTGAAGGCAACATTGGTATATGGACTATGGACATTGATGACTCTTGAAGGTCGGTTCAAGAGGGAGAGGATCACCTCTCATTGAAGATAATTATTTCTTAACTTATGATTCCTCTTACTTTTGTTTAGACTTATGGATATGATTATTATGTTTATTGTTCGTACTTCCTGCATATGTATTTGAGTACATGAATGTTTCTGAACTCCTTGATGAGATGTGATGAGTGGATCCTTCTTGAGGATAATTTGAAATGCAGGAAAGATGGATAGAGCTAGAAAAGGTTAAGAGGCACTATATGAAAAGATTACAAAGTACTTCAAGCTACCTATGTCTAATGAAAAGGTGCACTGGTATTTGAATACCACAAGGTATGTATGGTAAGTTGCATTGATGGGTAGGTAAGCCCTATCATATGATGAGAATGTCTCTTTCTTTAATGGCTCATACATGCATGTGAAAGTGATTTAGATTCATGGTTCTTATGATGGAATAGTTCATTTGATATTGAACAAGTATCTTACATTTTAGACATGATTAACTTCTTGGTTCTATGAAGCCACTTAATATTGGTTCTTGATACATTGGTATACTTGATGTTTGGCTAACATCTATCTATGGGATATCTTGATCCTATAAAGAAGGCTAGCACCTTGGCTCTAGTAGATGATACTCTTGGTCATGATGGATTTCATATAGCTCATTGAATCTTAATAATACATGATACTACTGTTAATGCTCATGATAAGCATGATGAAAGCATATGGAAAGAGAGATTGACACTCTTGTTGTTTTTGGTAAAGTTTTATTGAATGACCTAACTTGATCCTATTGGTAATGATAAGAATGGTAACCTTGCTGTTAGAGATTGATATTCTATCTCTTCGTACCTGTGGTCATGTCCTGATGACATATGGTAAAACTAAATGCCCTAACTTGATGGAGTGACTCGATAAAAAAAGTGTTATTATTTTCATATGTCACATATGTCTGCTGCCCTAATCTTTCAAGTCTAACCCTTGATAAAATATAGATCAAATGATTTTGATGACCATGATAGATATATGTTTATGATCTAACATATATGTTGTTACATGGCTCTAGTAGAGACAAGTTGATGACATGAATGAAGATGAATGAAGTAAATTCCCAATCAGAGGGAGAATATCTTCTCAAAATTCTTACTCACATTATTATTTGCATTATGTACTATTGAAATATATTTTATGTGCATCTAACATTATTGAATTGCAGAAAAGTCTCAGAACTGAAGCCCGTACAAAATTATGGTTTTTGTTTAGGACAAAGGCACAAAACTGGGAGATTTCGTCCCTAGACGCATTCATGCTAAGGCTAAGATAACGTCGACGAAGATAAAGACGCTCCCATGCTAACCTGAAGGGAGCGTCTAGGGGTTTGACTACAATTGACCATCATTTGAAGTTTTTTGAAGTTGTCTGAACTCTGAATCAAGGGGTCCCATATATTATGCCACTGTGAACTGATTTTTGAAGTTGTTGGGTTAAATTGTTGATCACAGGAAAATGTAGTATTGTGCATGAAATCAAATGGTCACCTGAAAGATGTCATTATCACAGATGTGTTGCAGGTAATAGTAAGATCTGAAAGTAGGAAAATATTGAATGTTTTCCATAATATGAAATTGTGTTTGTAGGTGACCGGACATACATATAGATATGTCATTATGTTTGAGGTTTTTGCTACAAGGGTTTGGCATGACTTGGTTGATTGATATAGATAAGCCGTGTTTGGAAATTTGACATGATGCTTGACAATGACTTATAACTTTGAATTGATGATTGAGATATGTTTTGATCTATAGATCTCTCCATGATAGAAAATTTGGACTTGACCTGATGACTAATGATTTGATTTGATGATTGTTGATTTTCCCTGATATCAATGCTATGTGGGCATAGTGACCTTCAATGACTTATGTGAGTATTTGTAAAAATGGTTTTGTATTAGACTCCTTGTTCCTACAAAAATAGTTGAGGTATTGATAGTTGTGATTTAGCATGAAAATGGAACCTACATTACTCATCCTTGGTGTATGCATTTGCACCTAGTGACAGAAATGACTTATATTATGATTATGAGAATGGCTTGATGAAGTTTGGATTAGAATTACATGGTTGATTACAACTTGTTGGAATAATAATAAATGAATTCAAGACTTGATATGTGTTTTCCCTATCACCGAGTTGAAAGAATTGATATTGATGACTTTGATAATAGTTTGATATGGTTTCTAAACTTTGATAAGTTGACTTTGTTGATGTGATGGTACAATGTTGATTTATGTAAGGCTGATTATGTTAGCTTAGCAAGTAATTATTCTTATAGCATTGCATGAAGCAAGCTCCCTGATCTAGATATGTCTGTATTTTATAGTTATCTGATGAAGTCAAGATGATGAGTTCTAAGGTGTGGCTTTGATTTAGATTATGGTTTTGGTTTTACATATTGATGGTCTACTCTTGATAGGTGATAAGCCTCTGTTGATATTAATTAATATGGATATAACCTCTGAAACTCGAAATGATGTATCATGCCATGATTTCTAAAATTTTGGAAAGAAATTCTATATTAGAAAGCTATTGAAAAAATGTTTTTGAATAATGGAAATGCAAATCCTTGGATACTCCAATTTGAAGTTCAAGATGTTGTTGAACTTGACATGGAAACCATCAGTTGATTGAAGCATTGATTTTCCATTTTGAACTTCCATATGATGTGCATAGAACCTAAATAAATTCATGAGTAAGCTACTTCATTCATATAGAGTTTCCACCGAGCATCTTTTGAAATATCTGCATGAGATGTTCTATTTTTTAGGCTAATATATTTCTCCTATGATATTTGACTGCATGGATGTATTGTTGATATTTGAGATTATTGTTAATGAGCACATTTGGATGTTTCTTTAGTATGAGATCTGCCATGATATATAGGATGAG
This sequence comes from Pinus tabuliformis, assembly GCA_031772625.1. Lineage (NCBI taxonomy): Eukaryota > Viridiplantae > Streptophyta > Pinopsida > Pinales > Pinaceae > Pinus > Pinus tabuliformis. The sequence continues at coordinate 1,333,028,228 of CM062804.1, read as the reverse complement.
AGGTCCATAACATGACCAAGATTGAGTATACTAGCATGGCTAGCTACGAGTTAGGATGAATAAGATCCTTAGAGAGTTGTCAGAGCATGATCTGGATATGACATGGATATGTTGCGATGACATAGAGTGGGATCCGATTGGCAGGAAAATCTCATATATATAGTTGGGAACAAGATAATCTCATATATTGAGACAATGTGGTTGTTCGTAACAAGATTGGGATTGTGGTTGGCACCTCCTTGAGAGGGAGGACAAATATCATATCCTTTTGTGATTTATATGATTATTTATGATCTAACATGATATTTTATTTGATGTCCTGTATGAACAAGAAACAAGTTTTATTGAGACAAGAAGATACCATATTTGAGTATGATGAGAGCAACACTGATCGAGGACACTGAGCCAACTCTTCCTCCCTGTCTGAGCTCCCATGGTGAGGAATTGAGATAGAGGGCTCTTGGGGTTGAGGGAACTCTGGACAATAGGGTATGAACCCTATCTGTTACCCATAGGGTTGGAGATTTTGATCCTCTATCTTCATAGGGTTGGAGAATTTTGCTCCCCTATTTGGTCGTTGTAGAGTATACCCTCGTTGGCATCATACCAACAAGCAGGGCTTGTCAGAAATATCACTCCTCGTTTGACCAACAAGTTGAGAGTGTACTTGGGGTATACAACCCAGGTCGATTATGATGTAGGTGTTCTACCACATGACTATTTAAGGTCATCGATGGGAATATCAATAGGAAATAGGATGGGTTGAGATAACCCTATACATTTTCAGGTTGAGATTGAGCCCTCTGATATGATCTCAGGGTTGAGATTTGCTCCCATGTGTGTTTTTATATCCTATTGTTCGATATGGGGTTGTATATGTATAACTCCCCCATGAGGTTTTAGGTCGAGATGTGTTCCCTGATGTGGTTCCAGGTTGAGATGTGCTCTTTGATGATGATTTATGATGATATTTCGAGTAGTAGCCCGCTGGAAATAGTCTCTGGGTAGTATCATGATGGATAGAGGATGGTATCTTAAGCTTCCCTCCTGTAACAAATTATTCTTCTTATAGATTCGAGAATGTTTAGAAGACAACCATAAAAAATCAAGAGATAAGCAGGAATAAGAAAGAGATAAATCAAGATGTACATTAATGATTTTTGATGATGAGATACTTGAGATGGTCATGGCATGAAAAAAACATGACAGAGATGATCAGTGATGACACTTGAAGACACCAGAATGGCATATTGATCGATGGAAAAATATTGGCAGGTGGAATTCTTCCTAGTTGAGAGGGAGTATTAATTTTTCAACTAGGGTCAAATTCCATCTTGGACAACTTAGATGACCAGATGTTGATTGCATGAAATTCCTCTTTCCAAGAGGACCAAAATCGACCTAAAGATCACCTTGTTTGAACAAGAAGAAGTTGATTTTTGAATTTATTTATTTATTCATGTATATTAGATTAGATCGACCCTAAGCACATGTTCAATTAGATAGGTTGGATTCATAATCAAGTGGAACCTCATGAAACCCTATAAATATAATAGGCCTCGAGCCCATTTTGACACATTGATCAAGCCATCCTCTCTTCTAGACTTATTGTCTTGGTTCACACAGGTTTGACGGAGGAAAGCTCACGCAAAGGGTCCATAACTACAGGGTCGAAGCTTGAACACATTCAGGGTTTCTGGGTCTTGGATGTCAGCTCGTAACTATGGATTTTCATCCCTAGACGTTGACATAGTATGGTCAAGACAACATCCGGGAAGTCTTAGACGCTCAAACACAGTATCTAAGGGAGCATTTGGGTTTCCATAGACGATGGCACACTAGGCTGAAGGGAGCATCTGGACTACCATAGACACTCACACAGAAGCCTAAAGAGAGCATCCATGGTTTGACACAGATTTGGGTATGGTTGGTCCCCGAATGCCAGCACGTAGTTCACCTGGGAGCGTCTAGATCAGTCCCAGACACATTCACCCATTTTTCTTGAGAACGTCTAGATCTGTCTTAAACGCTCACACAACTCCTTCTCTATGCATCTAGGACCAAAAGATGAGTTATCAGTATGCAACAATGTTCAACAGTGTTCAACAATGTTTAGTCATGTTCAACACAAAGACAACAATATCTAGTAGTTGATTACAGCCAGTGATAGTGCATTACAATCCTCCACATCAGGGTCTTTAAGTATAAGCATGTGTTAAGGTCATGTTATGGATGTTCTAGTTGTTTTGTTGCATAGATAAAGATATGGATCATTGTACTCTCTTAAGCTGAATCATTCGATGACAATTTAAGAAGAAGAATAATTTTTAAGGGTTTCCCCCATAGTGGGGTTTGCCATGGTCTCAGACCAATCTCGATGTCTCTATGTGTTCATGTTTTTATTCTATTATTCATTTATGTTCCACTACATTGATGATGATGATGATGTTATTTCTACATAGTTACATATGTTGATGAATAATGATGTAGATCTGAATAATATTATAATGTTATGGGGTGAACTTAATATGTTAACGAAGAAATGCAATTATCAAAGAAAAGAACAATGTAGCCCCATGAAAAATTAACATATATTAGATTCAAGTCTTCTATTTTAGCATATTACATAAGCAGTTTGAATCTACAAGAAATTTCTACATAAAATAGTAATTAATAAACTAAAGTTATATATTATTATTATTATTATTAGTAGTAGTAGTAGTAGTAGTAGTATTATAATAAGTAAAGATAACAAAAGGAATAAAACAAGAAAGAGTTAAATTAAGAAAAATATTGAATAAAGTAAAATTTAAAACAAAAAAATAGAAGTTGGCGTGTTGACACATGGATTGTGTGCATGTGGATCCCTTTCCAATACCTTCCCATTTTTGGAACCATTTGTTCTATTTAATGGATGAGAAGGGGGATGAGAAGCATTATTCATTCTTGTGGAAGAAGAGTGTTATGAAACAAATGATTTCCTGACAGTAGTAATTGATTGAGAGCTCGAGGTGGCCAAGTGTAGAAAGATTATGTGCAGTTGAGCCTACAGTTGGGTGTTAAGTCGTCCGCAAAACTTTGTTGCATTTAGCGAGATGCAAATAGAATTCAACTCTAAAATCATAAGTAAGGAATATCATTGCTACAGGTAAGTCGTCTCTGCTCATGTTTTTTGAGATTTTATGCTAATTATTTGAATAATTGTGTGTTGACTATTAATCACATAAATTGATGTAATTAGTTGTATGTTTTAATTTGGGGTTGTTACAACCAATTTCATTTATGAGTTTTGGGTTCCAAGATGTGGATTGAATTATTCTAACATTAATAAGCAAGCATGTGCGGTCTTTAAATTTGTTAAACATTTTAGAACTTTTATTTTAAAATCACACATTAAAGTTATTGTTGCTCATCCTATTATGCATAATTTGTTAGTGTAGAAATATTTGGGAGAAAAAAGAGCAAATTGGATGACAACACTCTAGGAGTATGACCTTGAAATTAAGCCATCTAAGATCATTAAGAGGACAAGGTTTGTGCAGATTATTAGTTGAATCAAAAAGTTCTTAATCAGATCGGGAAGAAGGTTGGTACAATTAATTTGAGGTAAATCAAGAGGAAATTCTCTATGTTCCTATGCTAACAGACACATGGTACTATGAAATCATGTATTTTATAATAAACAGAACTACACCAGATAATTTAACACCTAAACATAAAGGAGCTTTAAGATTGAAGTGTGCTAAATATCAACTCATTGATGGAGTACTTTTAAGGGAAAATCACAGTAATGTTTTACTTCATTGTTTAGAGAAGCTTGATCTCGATAAAGTCATGAAAAATCTTCACGATGGACTATATGGAAGTCATTTTGGTGAAGAAACTACTGCACACAAGATTCTCTGGGTCGGTTACTATTGACTAACTCTATTTAGGGATTCATATTCATATGCATGCGAATGTAAAACATGTTAGGAAATTGCGAGAAAAGACAAAATACCATCTTTACCTCTTCAACCTATTGAATTGGAAGGCCCGTTTGAGCAATGGGGTCCTGACATTATCATTGAAATATATCCAAATTCTTCAAATTTCCATAAATATATTCTCACCGCAACTGACTATTTCACCAGGTGGATAGAAGCAATTTCTTTGACAAAACTTAGTGATGAGCAAGTAATATGTTTTCTTGAAAGATATATAAGATCCAAGTTTGGAGTTCCTACATCTTTCGTATTTGACAATGCCTCTTATTTTTTGTCCCTCAAAATGAATGAATTTTGCTCAGATAAGGGCATTAAAATTTTCTGCAAATTAATACCCTCAAGATAACAAATTAGCAGAATCAACCAACAAGAATGTTATCCAAATCCTAAAGAAAATTGTCAAAAACTATCAAATAAATTGTCATAATCAACTCCCCCAATGTTCTCTACGCTGACAGAGTTACTCCTAAAAGAGCATTAGTAAACTCTCCTTCTTTGTTTATGGTAAGGAAGAAATCCTCCCATTGAATATTTTATTACCATCCATGCAATTAGCTCAGGTTGTAAATCGAAATTCAATCAAAGATATGGATGTTAGAATTTATATCTTAATGAAATTAGAGGAAGGGAGATAAAAAAAATAAAGACAAATTCCATCAACATCAACAAATCATTAAAACATGGTTTGATAAGCATTGAGTTACATATAGGGATTTTTCCATTGGTGACCTAGTGCTCAACTGGGATAAGAGTCATGAAGAAAAAGGAAGACATTCTAAGTTTGAACATTTATGGCTCAGTCCTTTCCGAATTTCTTCAAATCTCGGCCCTTCAACTTACATTCTACAAGCATTAGAAGGAATGGTTGAAAATATTCTTATAAATGGTCAGATTTTGAAAAGATATTTCTCTTGAAATCATTGGAACATATGTGAATAAACCACCATTTACTAAAGGAGGTGGGTTTCCTTGGATTTTCATTTTACTTTTTGTAAGTACTTTATTGTTTTCTTTTATACAAAATATTATATTTTATGGTACGATCGTTTATCTCTAAATCTCATGTTCAAACATGCTATATTGTTGATCATAATACAAATGTAATTATTTCTTGGAACCTAGAAGTTCTTAGGTCCATCGCTAAGATTAATCCTCCTCAAATTCTTATGAATATGGAATTTTTGAATGATTTCCAAAACAATGTTTTAAGAAGATTAGGGATTATGCCATAGTTATAAAAAATTAGTTACATCACTTTGAAGGTGCTAGAATCAAAATAGGAAAAGACTTTCATTAGATAAAATTTCAGCCTGAAAGTGCCCATAAAATTTTCATGTTCATAATGTAAACCAATCAAAATCCTTTATATTAAAAAAGAGATACAGGTAAATATTTTGGAGGGAAAAAATAAAACTACTTTTTTTAATTGTATTTTTGGCTTATCTCCTTGTAGGTTTACTCAAATTTCAAGTGTAGACACTTGTTGGATGTAGAATTACATTCCACATCCAACAAGTACCCATTATGCATACTTTTGAAAAGACCCACATTGATAAAAATTAAAGATACATTAAAAAATCACACACAATGAGATCATAAATGAGATCCATGTTCAAAGCCCTTGGAAGTCATAATCAATTGAAAATTTCTTTATCTTTTGTCCAACTACTTATTGATGTTTAATAACTTTCCAATATATGTTTTAATGTATAAGATTCATAAACACATGGAATCAATGTTTAATGATTTGCCAACATTTTTTGTTGTAGAAGATTTATAAATAAAAATCACAAAAATATGAAAAAATAGAATGCATTTATCCTTTACAACTACATAATAAGTTAGAATTTTATTGACGTTTAACATAACATAACATAGGGATGGTACGATGGTTAACTATGAGGGTCCCCAACAAATTCAATTTCTTTTACCAATTAAGCTAGAGCTTGGAAAATATCAATTCGCCAAACTTATCTCACGATTTCAAATATGATGGACTCCAATTGCAGAATAGAGCCTAAATATTGTTGTAATTGGCGCTTTGTTGCAAAATTGAAGCCAAAAGATATATTTTATTTTGCACATAAATGCTCACCTTAGAAAACGTAGATGGCAACGTTGCCACGACCATTCATCTAATGACACAATTATGAAAGAACTAGATGGATTGAGCTTGACCACTTATGTTGGACCCATTAATCAATGCAAATTATAGAATGTTATCTTAGCCATTAATAATTTATGTAGTATTAATTAGACTATTCCATTAAGCAGGTTTAGAAAGGAGTAGCAAGTTTAGGCCAAGAGGTTAGATTTGGTGAGCAAGAGATTTTTTATTTTTGAAAACAAAAATGGTTGTACCGACAGGATGTAAAGGAAAACCACCCACCCACCACCCCAGCGTAATTAATTTGTCGTGTCCCATGGGGTGACACAACGTGAACTTCAGGTGGCAGTCATCCTCAAATAATCTCACCCACCCACCATTCTTTGTCATTAGAAACTCTCTTTTTCTGACCAACAACAATTTCTTGGTGAAATTGTTGCTTAGACTACTCCGAGTAATAATCAGACCAACAACACTAATAATAAGACTATGACCATGACAATAATAATAAGTACTAAATTCTCAAGTTAATCAATAAGCCATTTTATAAAAATAGATTTTTTTTATTTTTATTTTTTATCACTAATAATTCTCCTTAAAAATAACTAAAAATAAGTCACATTACATTTATAAATTATAAGATAATAAATTTATATTTAAAAAAAGTTTAAATTTAAATTTTCAAAATATTTAATTTGTATAAAAAAATTTAATAAATTTTATAAAAAAATTTTATAAATTAATTGAAAGTAAATTATTTTCTTATAAATAAAGAAATATATAAATTAACTGAAAGTCAAACATATATATATATTGAAAATCAAATATTTAGTTGGACTATAGAGAGTTGGAAATTAATTAAAAATCAAACATTTCCCTAAAAAATACAATGTCACGTGCCACAGTGAATTTGTCACGTGCCACAGTGAATATAGAGAGTTGGAAATTAATTAAAAAACAAACGTTTCCCTACAAAATACAATGTCACGTGCCACAGTGAATATAATAATGCTGGTAGTAGTTGACATATCAATGTCACAGGTAATGGTTGTAGTTGACATATCAATGTCACAGGCTATACTAATGGTGGTATACAATGCCACAGATAACATAATAATGGGCAAGAACTAACCAGCCTGTCATAGGGCATGAAGGCCCCCTTTGACCATACATGCTCATGCCCTCTGTCAACGCCTTCTTCCTCCTATTCTCATGACAGTGCCGTATTTTCTACCCTCTGTCAACGCCTTCTTCCTCCTATTCTCATGACAGTGCCGTATTTTCTACAAATGTTCTGGGAACCCAGCGTGATCCCCTACTCATTCCTACATCTACTATACTCTCAGCTACTCTGGTAAGGTTTGCTGCAATGCCAGGTGTTTGGTCTTTCTTAAATCCGATTATGAATAATAATGATGTTGCGAAGGATGAGATTCAAGTTCAAGATAGCAGTGTTGGTGAGCATGAGCTTCAAAATCGTAGGGTTCCGGGGGATGAGAGTAGGTCTGTGGAGGATGAGATCCAACTTCAAGATGATAGGGTTGTGGAGGATAATGAGATTCAAGAGGAGGAGGATTGGGTTAATCGAGATCAAGATAGTAGGGTTAGTAGGGTCGCGGGGATTCAAGAGGAGGAGGATTCGGTTAATCGAGATCAAGATAGTAGGGTTAGTAGGGTGGCGGAGATTCAAGAGGGGGAGGATTCGGTTAATCGAGATCAAGATAGTAGGGTTAGTAGGGTCGCGGAGATTCAAGAGGAGGATTGGGTTAATGAAGATCAAGATAGTAGGGTCGCGGAGACTCAAGAGGAGGATTGGGTTCATCAAGATCAAGATAGTAGCCCTAAAAGCTTATGGTCATGGTTATGGGAATACATTGGACCATGTTTGTGTAGGTTTGCTACTCGTCCAGGTTTGATCCTGGGTCTCTCCCAGATTAGGCTAGACAGTTACCGATTCACCATGTGGTATAAAAAAAATAAAAATAAATAAACAGACGTCCTATGTAGCAATAGCTAGTAAAATACAAAATGCCGCTAAAGAAATCGACATGCAGCTGGCTGATGCCGACTTGGATAAACTTAGCCAACAAATATCTACGCTTATGAAGATGTTCAAGGTATATCACTTTTATCTTTTTTGTTATTAGTTTGAATTATATTATACTGTGAAAGTTGATGATGGATAAACACACATTTATATTTTCTGACATTATTGTTTAAATGTAATCGGAAATATTGAATTTGGTAGGAAGTTAGTTATATATAATTTACTTATTTTCGTAGGATTAAAAAAATATTTAAAAATTTTGGTAGGAAGTTAGTTATATATAATTTACTTATTTTCGTAGGATTAAAAAAAATATTTAAAAATGTAATTTTTAAAGTAACTCTGATAAGAGTTTATAATTTTGACGATTCATTTGTTTACTATCAATTTCATAATGTCTTTTTGTTTCCTTTAGAATGGAGTTACAACTACTATTATTTTTATTTTTATAGAAAGAAAATTTGGAATCTAATTATTTTAATTTATCTATAATCTTTATATCTTTATAGAGGAAAATTTGAAATCTAATTATTTTAATGTATCAAGAGGTAGATTTCACATTTTGGGGCTAGCACATCTTAAGTATCTTTATTTTGATCAATGTGAATATAGAAACTCAATTTCTTTGGACTATTCCATCTATTTAGTTTTGATTTGGTTTCTTCTTTTTAGGAAGAATGAGATCAAATATGGGGACAAGTAGCTTGTAAATATTTTGGAAAATGACATATCTTGCCTTTTGATGTTGTTTCTCAGGAGTTAAGAGTATTTAATTTTTTTTTAATTTTAAAATCATTTTGTTTGGAAGAACACAAATTGATTATAGATTCACAGTTGTTAGGTTTACAATTTGTGGTTTTTGGGTACGTGTTATGGTATTGACCCATGGCATTACATGTAGTGAAGCTAATAAATAGGTTAGGAATCCTCCATTGTAAGGTGTCTTGAAGCTTTTTATGTTTTTGGTTTTTCTCGAGCATATGTTTCAATCAATTATACCCAAAATACGGTAGGGATTTGTTGGGACTTGAATTTTGCACAATTAAGTGGCTCAATGTTTTTTTAGGACATTTGATCCATTTATGCATTCAAAAACACATTTAAAACAACAAAAATTTAAAATCTGGCTGAAACTTGTATTGCTCCATTTTGGTTTAAAAAAACCCAAAACATAAAATAGTTAGCCAATGTCCTTATAAATAAGTTAGGGATTCTCCATTATAAGTTGTGACAACGGAGTGGGTGCAAATCTCACACATAATTGGTGCAAATCTCACACATAATTGAGTTGAATCTTTCCTCTTTCATTTTTCAATAAATGAAAGTTAATCTTTTTTCAATGGTTCAATAAATGAAAGTTAATCTTTTTTCAATGGTTCTACTTCTTCCATTGTTTTCCCTCTTACGTTTTCCAGATAAATTGTGGCGTTTAGGTTTCCCTAATACATTGTTAGGTTTCCCATGTGAATTGTGGTATGCTGATTTCTCTCATACATTTTCCTATTGTGTGTTGTTGCTAATTTATATTAATTTGTTTGCTTTTTATTTAAACTTATTTTTTAAGTTTTATTTCAACAAAGCATACATAAATAAAACATCCTACACTTCCCCAAAATCAAAAAACTTTTTAAAACTTTTTAAAAAACAATTAATAACTAACCTGATCATAACATTTAACAATATAAAAATTCTTTAAAATGTAAAATGATCACATATTTATTTTGCCAAGCTGAATAAACCAACTCAAACAATACCAGCCATTATATAATGATTTTCATATAAATATATTATCCCAATTTTATATTACATTATATAATCGTAAAAATTCAAAATATTTAAAGTTATTTTTAACTTCAACCTTTACACAAAATTAAAAATTAAAAAGGTCTTTAACCATTAAATAAATTTCCTAACTCCATATAACCATCAAATAAATTTCCTAACTCCATATAGCAGACATTACTAATCTATGAAATACAGTTTACATATTCCAATTTTTACTTTAAAATTAAACGCAATAGTCTAATTATTATATTTTTTTGCCTTGAAAGTTATGGAAATTTCGATAATATTTTAAAAAAATCTGGAAAAATCGTATTTTTATAAATCCAAATAAAAGCTGTCGAAATTCATAATTTTAGGTGCCCTAATTTCGATAATATTTTAAAAAAATCTGGAAAAATCGTATTTTTATAAATCCAAATAAAAGCTGTCGAAATTCATAATTTTAGGTGCCCTAGAAATTTTTGATGGGGCTGAATCCATTTCCACCATCATCCATTTCCACCATCAAAAACATGATTCAAACACTACCTCTAAAAGATTTTTTGAAAAAACTTTGCCTTGATTCCAGCCATTTTGCAAAAAAAAATTGCCCAAATTCCAGCCACTTTTGACCGTCGAGGCAATTCCTCCGCCTCCACATAAACAACTTCAAATTAGACACACAGATTTACATAATACACCACAAAGTTTTCCCAAAAAAACCTAACCATAATTTAAAATTCCACCATTCTTAAACATGACATATATCGGTGATACTTTGATGAGAACACATGCCACGTATCCATGATACTTTAAGCCTCGTAGGCCGTACAATTTGCCCGGGCAATAGTTCGCTTTCTTAATACTTTGGCAAACCACTTTTTTCATGAAGAAAAAACATGATATATTCATAAAAGAAGATTACATATTGCAAATGCAAGAAGCATATGCAAAAACGTGGACCGAACCACTTACAAAAATACTCCAAAATAAGTATCCAGAAAAGCCCTCTGACAGGGCAGCAGATAAAGGAATAAACCCCATAAAATCTGCATAACAGATCCCAAATAGAGCCCCAAAAGGTCAATATTTGCCCCAGAAAAAACAAGGCAATCCATCTATAAGGTGCAGAAGAGATACCAAAGCACCAAGCAGGCAAGCATCTGAAGATAGAAAATGAGAGCAACCAACGCTAGATCTGTCCGCCCAAAAAAAAGGGAGAAGCTCGAAATGAGGAAGAGAACAGCAAAAGTAACCACTCCTTCCCTGCCCCCTCAAAACTCTCCACCCGAATCAGACGAGAAACAGAAAAAGAAACACTGCCTCAATCATCCATATCTGCCTCAATCATCCATATCTCCCTGCAGAAACTTTGACAAACCACTTGCCATGCGAAGGTATTGAGCAAATGATTACTTCTACGGGATTCAATAAATCATAGTGGAATTAATAGATATCTTGGGCTTCAATAAAGCTTACAGGAATTAATGGATATTTTGGTTTACTCTTGAATATATAAATAGTAGAATTATATATATATATATATATATATATATATTCTCATTTTTATACTACGTTATATAATTATAAAATTTCAAAATATTTAAATTGTTAAAGTTATTTTTAATTTCAACCTCATCGCAAAATTAGAAATTAAGTGTTTCTAACTGTTCCCTTTCTTAATACTTTGGCAAACGATTACCCAGCCATACTTTGGCAGACGATTACCCAGCCTTTGCTTCTACGGGATTAAATAAAGCATAGTGGAATTAATAGATATCGTGAAACAATAAAGCTTATGGAAATTAATAGATAATAGATAATAAATAAAAAAAGCTCTATTTCTTAATATTTGGCAAACGATTACTTTTTTTTTTCAGAGAAAAAAACAACTTTTATGGGTGAAAAAAACCTTCATAGATTATATTAAGAGAATATAAAGATCTGAATTACATAACATTGATGGGGACAAAAGAGGTGCCCAGAAACAGATAGAAAAAAAAGGCAGATTCCCCGGGAACTCCAAAACTAGAACCCAAAAAACACAACCTTCACATCATAGATCCTTTCCGATTGTTTCAGACCATTTCACCATGGAAGAAGAAAGAAAAACACTGTGAGATAACATGATTATTCACATTTCAGTAGCGAGCTCGCAAGCCTTGCCCTGGAAAAGAGTCACGTTCGATTGATACTGAAGTCCTGGATCAGACTTTTTTGACTGATTACCCTTACCCTTGCGTAGCTTTTGCTTCTACGAGATTAAACTAGTATTTGTAGTGTTTGTATCAAGGCAGTAAGGCATAAATGTAAATGGTCATTGAAAATAAGAATTAATAAAGAATATTACATGCAAAGATAGAAAATAAAGCTAAATGATTTACATTATCTGACATTTAGATAATATAATGCTTGTAACAAAAATTGGCTCTTGATCTTCTAAAATGTTTTTTAACGTTCAATTGGCCGAAACAGGGGAACCATGTACATTTGAAATTAAGCTGCATAGGCAGCTTCCAGAACTTCTTTGAACTCTATTATAACAGGGGAACCATGTACCTTTGAAATTAAGCTGCATAGGCAGCTTCCAGAACTTCTGTGAACTCTATGATAAGCTTGCATCTGAGGGATTTATAGTACTTCCACAGTTTCAATAGCCACCAAAAATAACAGTTTACATTGTGAATATAGAAGAACTATTTGCCATATTGTATGGATATAATCCTATACGTACCGGTTAGAATAGAGTACTTTCAAGAAACAGTGTTAAGAAATTAAAAATGCAACTTTAAGGACTTTCTGAAGTTTCTACAGAAAACATTTTGAAAGCCCTTCCTCCCATTAAGCTTCATGAATGGTACAGACGTTGTCTAGCTGACTATTTAAATGCATGGCTTTTAATAGCTTTCAATCAACTGCATGCATCAACACTGATGTCAAAATTGTGATTTGTCTAAACTGTCAAAGTAAGGATGGTCTAGTGCTTCTTTTGCCGAGATCCTCCTTGCAGGATCATATTGCAACATTTTCTGCACATATGCAATATTTTTCAGCGATGGATATTCTGCTGAATTTGAAGAGCTACTTTATCCAAATCACTTAAGGGTGAATACACAAGAAGTTAAAGACATTGATACATACTAACAAAGAGATTCAAAAGGAAAATATAAATGGTATCTTATGATGATAGAACCATTTCTGACCAAAAATGAGAATAAATGTATGGAAGATTGAAGGCACTTGAAACTCACAGAAAGAAGATCCACACCATTTGGATCCAAATTGAACACGAATTTGGAAAGATCTTGAGGCTTCCATCGAGGAAATTCATGCCAGCAACTAAGTTGGGTCACTCCTGGCCACAGTTCTTCGTTAGGAGTTCCCAGCAACCTAGATGCATTTGAACGTTCAGACCACAGGAAAAATGTTATTTTGAGCAGAAATGTTCTCCCAATATGAAGGAATTGCTAATTGGCCAAAATTATTTCCTTGATAATCCTTCAACCGTGAATCATATGAATATTTGGGAGCTCTATATATATGTGAGCATAAATGCCCCTGCCACTCTTTCGGCTCTCACCTGAATATGTTTATAAGCTGTTGTATTTGAGAATCTCCAACAAAAAGTGCTTGCAGATTACATAGTTCAGCTGTAACAAAGAACAATCTCTAATAATTATCAAAAACCTACAAGTTTTTGATATACAAAATTTGCAGATTGAATAACATCATACCAAAGATGCAACCAAGAGCCCATATGTCTAATGCCACAGAATAGCGCTTCGCACCCAACAGCACTTCAGGAGCTCTGTACCACAGAGTGACAACCTGCAGATGACAGGTTCAGAGAGATCAAACACCTGCTAAAAAGATGGAGGAGCATAGAGTGCATAGGTCAAGGGCCCACATTATGCATCATGTGGGCTTCACCATACAAGTTCTGGATATGTTCATGCTTTGCAAGAGAATTTTTACCACTGTATCATGAAAAATGTGCAGACAATAACATAAAGGAAAACCCACCTCAAAAGTATAGCTCTTGATAGGTACTGTGAAAGCTCTTCCCAGTCCAAGATCTGCAATTTTCAGCATCCCCATATCTTCATCTACTTACAGAGAAAATATTTTTAAACAGTAATTTCGATGGAGCCAAAGACTAACCCGTAAGGGTAGCTAGTCTAGTGTTGGAGGCAAGTCATTCCCAACACAGATACTCATACCATTTCGAACTTCGTTCTTAATCACACTTGATTCATGGGTACCCCTTGTTGGAAACACTGAGAGGGGGGGTGAATCAGTATTCCTTTTCAATTGTTATTTTTACCAGTTAAATCATTTATATTTAGAACACAAAATGAACAATAGGAATAAATGCTTTTATTGATATAATCTTTACAATAAATCAAGTACAATGTATATAGGACTCCAACCTGTTGCCAAGCACCAACTTGGACTTTTTATGAGGCTCCAACCTCTAGGGCACCAACCCTGTCTTGTCAAGGCACCAACCTTGGATTTAGGAGCACCAACTCCAAGGACACCAATCCTTCCAATTCTGAGGCACCAACCCCAAGGGCTCCGACCCTATCTTGTCAAGGCACCAACCTTGGATTTAAAGCACCAACTCCAAGGACACCAATCCTTCCAATTCTGAGGCACCAACCCCAAGGGATCCAACCCTCTGCTATATATTGTCTAGATATGTTTGGTAGTAATTCTCTGCTCCCAAAATCTTCTTCACTGAGTTCTATCAATCTACAGCTTCATTGTAGTCTCCATGCTACATCATTAATGATAACCTTGTCTCATAAAAGGTATCACCATTGCTCTTCATTATACCCAACCAAAATCTCCAAGTCACATTATGATGACTAATACATCATGGTCTTCAATAGTCTCCACACAACTTCAATGTGTCTACAATGAACTGCACTAAGCTCTGCACAAAGACAACTCTTTGTTTCAACCCTTTGTCCTAACTGTCACAGTAACTGCTTTGGGAGTGAGGCTTCAGGAGTAACTGCTTCAAGAATGACTTCTTCAGAGGAGTGACTGTCGTAGTTTCATATTGTGTGTTCAATTAAAAACAACCATGTTCATACTCAGATAATCTTCCTAGAACCACTGAGCGTCCTTTTTAACTGTTATCTGAATCACTGTCAAACACAGGTCCGAGCTTTTCAATAAATAACCCACTCTTCCTTCAGTGTCCTTCTTCTTCCGCTAGACCTTTGGCTTCCTTCTTCACTTGCTCGACCTTTGGCTTCCACTTTCGTTTGCTCGACCTTTGGCTTCCTTTTTCGCTCGCTCGACCTTCGGCTTCCACTTTTTGTTCACTCGACATTTGGCTTCCTTTCTTATGCTAATTCACGTTCACAAGTTGTGAACTGTCCTTCTCTGTGATAGATGCCCGAGATATGTTACCTGAAGTGAAGCGTTTCAACTTGTATATATATGAGTTTTGTCGATAACCAAAAGACACGTTCATTGGGAGGAGAGGTCGACTTATGAGTTTGCACATTAAAAGATTTTATCGGAGAGGCCCTTTTTTTAATATTCATCCAAGGCTATACCCACATGGAGGTCCCACATTAATCACAATTGCAACATTCATGAAAATCGGAGTTATTCCTTTAATCCTGCAATCGCAATTTTCGGAGGTTTGCACATAACATAGTGATTCCACTACTGCCGACGGAGCAGATGCGATATGATCTTAAGCAGTTGTTAATAAACCTGTCGGGTCCACAACCTTATCGCAATCAGCGGTTTGACATCCCTTAGAAACTAGCGATACTGCGGATGCGATATTGTATAAAGTCATGTTATAGTGGTGTAGCGGGTCCGCAATATGATATTGCAATCAGAGGTTTTACCGTGACATTTATGACCTGCAATATGAAAGTTCATACGGCGGATGCGATATAGTATTAAGGTGTATTATAATGGAACCATCAGGTCCGCAGTACATATCGCAATCAACATTTTGTGCAGTGTCATATAACAGAACCCACCGATATGATATGTTAACTCCTTCGGTTTATGCGCTGTGAACTTTTAAAAGGTTTCCACGATTTATTCCTTCCTCCGATATTGTCCTCTTGGCATATGTGATAGATCTGCTTTGTCTTGGCTTGTCACTCTTGTGGCTTCTCCTCACTCCTATGACTTCTGATACACTGCTCCGATAGCTCTTCTTCTGATAGTGCTTCTATGATGGCTTCTAATATCTTTCCTCCCCAGTTCCACTGTTTCTATTATGTCTGTATTCAATCCTTGGATCCTCCATGAGCAGTATCATGATCAATGAGCATCAATGGGCAACCTCACATGTCACAAGAATTTGCCATCACAAACACTGCCATATTGACATCAATGACAACCTAGATTAACAATCTCCCCCTTTGTCATTGATGGCAATATTCTTTTCCTTTCAACATTCTCTCCCCCTTTGACATCAATGGCAAACGGGGTGCTCAAGGACTCCCCCTATCAAACTGCTTCTGTTCTTTATGAATAGTAGATCTTCATGGGTATGTTACTCCCCCTGTCGTGGTGCTCTTCTTTTTACTCAAGATAGAAGGATTGCTGCCTCATCATCAACTAGCACATTATCCCTTCTTTATGTCTCAAAAAATTCTTCATAATGCTTTCAACAATGCTTAAATATGCTCCACTTCAATGCTTCAAAACAAACTCCAAATAGTCATACACCAAATGTCCAAGTCCAATTTTCTATGCTTCTACACTGTATTCCGTTGTCTCCACGGTCAGAATTAAGAGGCCTTCACAATCCGAATCAAGAGAAAATGCCAATGAAATTGTCATTCTTGCTATCTTTCTTCAAATCAAGATTCCTTTGTATCTTTGTGCTTCTCCTTAAGTAGTTGAGCTATATTCGACATCACAACATTCTCCCCTTTTTTTTAATATCTAATCTGTGATTGTCTTTTAAATTATTTCCACTGGTTGACAACTTTTTGCAATGCTTCAATTATGCTAGATTCTTCCAACTGCTCTTGCTTCAAGCTCCATTCCCAGATGTGTTTGTTTGTTTGAAGGTTGCCTCTATTATTGTCCTTGATTTACATGTTCTCACATTATATCCCTGAGTTGAGACATTCAACTTCTGTAATACCAACAACATGGTTATTTACCCTATTTCTCTAGCATTGGATGGCCTTGTCTGCTGCTCCAATTTCTGCGTAGTGATCAAGTGGAAAACATCTTCAAAAATAGTCCAAAGAATGGTTACAAGATCATGTTCTTCAATGTAGTGCTCCTGAGAAATGATCTATCAAAGAATGATTATTAATATAGCTCATCAAGGATTTCATAAGGACCCTTTCACAGATAGCTTCTGCAATAATGATCAAGAATCACAAGCTCCCCCTAACTGTATTCATGGTCTCTTTTTGGCAAAATCCCATCATCGAACACTCGAAATATCAAGAATATCTTCATCAAGTCAACAACATGTGTTGTTGGCTGGAGGGTTCAGGAGATTTTCAGATTGTATTTGCTTTCTTCTCCATACTTGTGTAACTTTCTTTTCTGGCATGGTTCTAGCTTGTGTAGGAACCCAAGTTAAGTTACAATCACGTGCCATATGACAAATGTTATGACACTTGAAGCATTCTATGTTGTTCATGAATAAGAATTCATGATTTCTTCCTGCAGAATTGCTTCTTGGAGATTTTCAAGGACCATAGTGTCTATCTTTGTGGTATGCCCTACAATCTTTTGCCATGTGTGCAAAGTTTGTACAAGAATAACAATAACCAAGAAATATACTTTGGTACCTAGGAGAAGAAGGTTTCCTTAATGTACTTCTGAAGTCTTTCTGCCTTGAGATCCTTTGATTATAACCATTGCTTCTTGCGTCCTTGACATCATCTGCATTTCTTCTTGGAATAGGATTTCCTTCATTGTTGCCTTGACTCTTATCCTTGCCTTTGCTAGAACTGGGAGCATCAACATTTCTTTCTGGCTTCCTCACATCCTTTTTGTTTGAAGCATTATCATTCTTGCTTCATGAATAAGAATTCATGATTTCTTCCTACGGAATTGCTTCTCGGAGATTGTCGGGGACCATAGTGTCTGTCTTTGTGGTATGCCCTACAATCTTTTGCCATGTGTCCAAAGTTTGTACAAGAATAACAATAACCAATAAATATACTTTGGTACCTGGGAGAAGAAGGTTTCCTTGATGTACTTCTAAAGTCTTTCTGCCTTGAGATCCTTTGATTATAACCATTGCTTCTTACATCCTTGACATCATCCGCATTTCTTCTTGGAATAGGATTTCCTTCATTGTTGCCTTGACTCTTATCCTTGCCTTTGCTGGAACTAGGAGCATCAACATTTCTTTCTGGCTTCCTCACATCCTTTTTGTTTGAAGCATTATCATTCTTGCTTGAGGATTCTCCTTCATAGCCAAGACCTGATTTATCAAATGGGGGTCTTTGATGGTTGAGCATGTCATCCAAGGCTTGAGAGCTTTTCAAGAATTTGTCCATCCCTTCAACCTTTTTTCTGAGGGAGACAATCTCTTCTTCCAATCTTTCACAATCATTATTCTTCTTAGCAAGTTGTTTCTCAAACTCTTCCTTGATACGTATTGCTTCATTTGATTCTATTTTAAGGGAGATGATTTCTGATTTCATTCTGAAGATTTCTTCATTTTCCTTAGCTAGACTGCTCTCCATTTCTTCCATGATCCTTGTAGCTTTACATGTTTCGACCTTGAGAAGGTTGAGGTCGGATTTTAGTTTGAATATTTCTTCATCCTTTGCTTTTAGTTGGCATATCATGGTGTTTTTCTCATTTTTGCTTCATGATCCTATCCTTCTATGATTACCAATGCTTCCATTGTCTTCTCAGTTCCTTGTGCTTGTTTCCTTGCTTCTTCTAGTTGTGATCTAAGGGAGGAGACCTCTTCCTTGTATTAACCAATCTCTGTTTCAAGTTTGTTCAAGCTCTGGTGCCTTTGTTCAAGGTGGCTTGACAAGTTATCTTCCCGTTTCTTTGCTTTATCCAATTGATTTGTCATGGATATGACTTCTTCATGATGCTTTCTTTTGTTTTGATGAAATTCCTTCTTAAGCTTGGCAAGCTCTTCATCCCTTTCTTGTACTTGAATCTTGACAAGGTCAACTTTCTTCCTTGTTTGGTCTTGGTCACCAGCGAGTGCTTTCTTATTAAGTTCCTCGTTTTCCTTTTTCAAATTGATAATCTCTTCCATGGCAGCCATAAGTTTAATGAGGAGATCTTCTTCAAAATCTTTTTCATTCTCTCCATCTTTTAGGTCTTCTTTAGCCTTGATGTCATCATTCTCATTTTCAGCGTCTATGATGGGTTTTGGATTTCCTTCTTGGCTTCCACCATCTTCTTGACTAGTGGTCATGGTCAATGCTCCTTTTGAGTGAAGGTCATGAAGTTTGTCACATATACCCTTCGCTGACGAACATTTTCCTAAATTGTTCTTTACAGAATCTGATAGCGCATTCAAGATTGCCTTCATCGCTTTTGCATTGTACTCTTTGGATTCTCCACTCATCATGTTATCAGTTATTACTGATTCACATACTTCAATGCCTTGAGTCTTTAAGAAATTCCTCATTCTTGCCTCCCATATATCAAAGTTCCCATTGACAATGGAGCCGTCACAAATTGATTGACTTAAATTTCGGTGGTTAAGGGAGACACATCTTTAGGAGGATTGGAGACTTTCTTCCTTGGCTTTGCCATTTGTGTTCGAATGATCAACCTTCAAGCTGTTACGCTTTGAGTGAAGGTCCTGGCTCTGATACCAATTGTTGGAAACACTGAGGAGGGGGTGAATCAGTATTCCTTTTCAATTGTTATTTTTACCAGTTAAATCATTTATATTTAGAACACAAAATGAACAATAAGAATAAAAGCTTTTATTAATATAATCTTTACAATAAATCAAGTACAATGTATATAGGACTCCAACCTGTTGCCAAGCACCAACTTGGACTTTTTGTGAGGCTCCAACCTCTAGGGCACCAACCCTGTCTTGTCAAGGCACCAACGTTGGATTTAGGAGCACCAACTCCAAGGACACCAATCCTTCCAATTCTAAGGCACCAACCCCAAGGGCTCCGACCCTATCTTGTCAAAGCACCAACCTTGGATTTAGGACCACCAACTCCAAGGACACCAATCCTTCCAATTCTGAGGCACCAACCCCAAGGGATATATTGTCTAGATATGTTTGATAGTAATTCTCTGCTCCAAAAATCTTCTTCACTGAGTTTTGTCAATCTACAACTTCACTGTAGTCTCCATGCTACATCATTAATGACAACCTTGTCTCATAGAAGGTATCACCATTGCTCTTCATTATACCCAACCAAAATCTCCAAGTCATATTATGATGACTAATACATCATGGTCTTCAATAGTCTCCACACAACTTCAATGTGTCTACAATGAAATGCACTAAGCTCTGCACAAAGACAACTCTTTGTTTCAAGTTTCAACCCTCTGTCCTAACTGTCACAGTGACTGCTTTGGGAGTGAGGCTTTAGGAGTAACTGCTTCAAGAATTACTTCTTCAGAGGAGTGACTGTCGTAGTTTCATATTGTGCGTTCAATTAAAAACAACCCTGTTCATACTCAGATAATCTTCTTAGATCCGCAGAGCGTCCTTTTGAATTGTTATCTGAATCACTGTCAAACACAGGTCCGAGCTTTTCAATAAATAACCCAGTCAACAGAATGTTCGACCTTCGGCTTCCTTCTTCTTCCACTGGACCTTCGGCTTCCTTCTTCACTCGCTCGACCTTCAGCTTCCACCTTTGTTCGCTCGACCTTTGGCTTCCTTTTTCGCTTGCTCGACCTTCAGCTTCCACTTTTTGTTCGCTCGACCTTTGGTTTCCTTTCTTATTCTAATTCATGTTCACGAGTTGTGCATTGTCCTTCTTCTCTGTGATAGATGCCCGAGATCCGTTACCTAAAGTGAAGCGTTTCAACTTGTATATATATGAGTTTTGCCGATAACCAAAAGACATGTTCATTGGGAGGAGAGGCCGACTTATGAGTTTGCACATTAAAAGATTTTATCGAAGAGGCCCTTTTTTTAATATTCATCCAAGGCTATACCCACATGGAGGTCCCACATTAATCGCAATCGCAACATTCATGAAAATCGGAGTTATTCCTTTAATCCCGCAATCGCAATTTTTGGAGGTTTGCACATAACATAGTGATTCCACTACTACCGACGGAGCGGATGCGATATGATCTTAAGCAGTTGTTAATAAACCCGTCGGGTCCACAACCTTATCGCAATCAGCGGTTTGACATCCCTTAGAAACTAGCAATACTACGGATGCGATATTGTATAAAGTCATGTTATAGTGGTGCAGCGGGTCTGCAATATGATATCGCAATCGGAGGTTTTACCATGACATTTATGACCTACAATATGAAAGTTCATACGGCGGATGCGATATAGTATTAAGGTGTATTATAATAGAACCATCGGGTCCGCAGTACATATCGCAATCGACATTTTGTGTGGTGGCATATAATAGAACCCGCCAATATGATATGTTAACTCCTCCAGTTTATGCGCTATGAACTTTTAAAAGGTTTCCATGGTTTATTCCTTCCTCCGATATTGCTCTTACTCTTGGCATATGCGATAGATCTGCTTTGTCTTGGCTTGTTGCTCTTGTGGCTTCTCCTCACTCCTATGACTTTCGATACACTACTTTGATAGCTCTTCTTCCGATAGTGCTTCTATGATGGCTTCTGATATCTTTCCTCCCCAGTTCCACTATTTCTATTATCTCTGTATTCAATCCTTGGATCCTCCATGAGCAGTATCATGATCAATGAGCATCAATGGGCAAGCTCACATGTCACAAGAATTTGCCATCACAAACACTGCCATATTGACATCAGTGACAACCTAGATTAACACCCCTCTGCTGCCATGCGTGCCATAACTAGAAGTGCCCTCAGCAATGCCCGTTGAACATGGAAATAACCCTGCAACTAGACACAGGGAAGGACTTAGCAATAGAACACTTATGTATATATTCGAAGGTAACCAGAGGACCTTTGGTGAATCGTAAAGGGTTCAGAACACATTACCTGTACCGAAGGATTCAAGTGCCTTCCTCGGTGCTGGAAGCCCTTGAATTGCAGAACAACCTGAGGACCTGCAGGCAGGACAAGAAACAGAGAATTAGCCAGATTAAAGAAAACAAAAAAATAATGTTCAGATACCTAATGTGTAAATCGCTAAAATACTGCTAACCCATCAACGAAAATTAGGCTTACTCGCACCCTGTGAAACTGGATTCTGGATGGTATTCGGGTAGCAGTTGGTAGCAGTGGATAGGCAAGATGCAGAGACCGGTTCACTGCAACGTCGTGGCCAAGAGGCAAGAACTAGCCACCCAGGAGGCAACCCTAGCTGAGTTAGGGTTTTGCAGAGCATTTTCACGGAGCTTGGCATCGAACAACCGAGTTGTTCCTCATGGTGTCTGGTAATGAACAGGCTTAGGGTTAGATGCACCCAGCGGAGCCACTAAACCGAGTTGAAAGAATGGCAAATGGGACTATGGTTATAATAGTGCAAATCAAGATTTAGTTGACTTGACAGTTAGTAGCATCTAATGGTGGAAAAACATTTAATCGTCTAACAATGGATCTGACAGTCAGGATTATGACAGGAACACAGTTGGGGAAGTTGATTTCAAAGGGGAACGCCTTACAACGAAATAAAGTGTAGTGGAATTAATAGATATCTTGAGCTTCAATAAAGCTTACGGGGGTTTAATAGATAATAGATCTTTTGGTTTTTATGGACTTTTTTTATTCAAGTGGATAGTAAGATTTAATTAGGAGTAATTATGGCTCTTATCTCTTACAAGATTAAAACATTGCAGAAGGGGCACACAGGTCCGTGACTAGGGTTTGTGCACGCTCTAGGACCTCCCCTTGGTGTCTCTAGTTCTGGCCTTCGGGGCCCTGCCAACCATGGCGGTTCCGCAACAGCATCCTGGCACCCGCTCCTTCAAGGATATGGCCTTAGGTTGGCCGCCAGACCAAGCTTCATTCTTCACAAGGTTTGCCTCCAGCTCTGCCTTCTGTGCGCCACTAGGAGGAAGCTCTCACAAAGAAGAAACAACTCATCCACAGGAAAACGCGCTGCCAAAAAGGAACGAAGATACAATGAAAAGGTCAACCAAGGATAGTAGGGCAGACAAGGGAAAGGTCGCAGACTCGCCCTTCCCTGCTAACATCAATCCTTCAAAATCTCAAGAGCAACTGCAGGATCAGGGGAAAAGGACTAAGAATAACTGCAACCCCAAAGCCAAGAAAATCCCAAAACTAGAAATCCAGAACTTTCTTTTTAATTTAATAATAAAATTAAATTTGTTTGTTATTTTTTATTAATTATTTATATTACTAGTTTCCTCCATTATTTTTTAATTTTAGATATTTTAAATATACTATTCATTTTATTTATTGCATTTAATTGTTTAATAAAATTTCCTCCATTATTTTTTAATTTTAGATATTTTAACTATGTTATTCATTTTATTTATTTTTTAATTTTAGATATTTTAAATATGCTATTCATTTTATTTATTTTTTAATTTTAGATATTATAAATATACTATTCATTTTATTTATTAAACTTCACGTTATATACGTTCTTATACCGTTTACCTATTGCATTTGATTAGCAAGGGCTTTATTTAGAGGATTTATTGCCCCAACATATGAAGAAAGGCGGTTAAATTATGATAAAAAGGAAAACAAAGTTGGATCTTTTACGAAAGAAAAAAGGGAAGAGCGTAGGAAGGGAAAACAGGAACCAATGAAATAAGTCTGGGACGGAAGGATTCGAACCTCCGAATAACAGGATCAAAACCTGCTGCCTTACCGCTTGGCCACACCCCATTCCCATCCTATTTCATTCAATTAGCTATTTATCAACTGTTTCTTTATTTTAAATATATTTAAAATAAATAAGATTTCATTTCTTCAGTCGAGAGCTAGCTGTTATATTCATTTACTATAAATAAGATTTAAGATTTCATTTCTTCAGTCAAGAGCTAGCTGTTATTCATTTACTATAAATAAGAGTTTCATTTCTTCAGTCGAGAGCTAGCTGTTATATTCTAACGGCTAGTAATCATATATCTTCAGTCAAGCTAGCTGTTATATTCTAAAGGCTAGTAATCATATCTCTTCATTGACGGCTAGTAATCATATCTAGTCAGTCAAGCTAGTTGTTATATTCTAACAGCTAGTAATCATATCTTAGTCATGGCTAGTAATCATATCTCTTCAGTCAAGCTAGTTGTTATAAGCTAGCTGTTATATTCTAACTGCAGAAAGATTTCTGTTTAAAGTTTATTCTAAAATTTTATTAGTAAATTGGTTAAGGCAGCTATGGAAATTAGGGGGAAAGTTTCACTTATCAGACAATTAGGGGGAAAGTTTCACTTACCAGACATCTCTTCAGTCAAGATATCTCTTCAATCAAGCTAGCTGTTATATTCTAACGGCCGAAAGATTTATTTTCAATCTGTTTAAAGTTTATTCTAAAATTTTATTAATAAATTGGTTAAGGCAGCTATTGAAATTAGGGGGGAAGTTTCACTTATCAGACAATTAGGGGGAAAGTTTTACTTACCTAGATTATTTCAGTTGGGAAAAGAAGGGAGACTGGAGATAATTAGATTTGGAGATAATTAAATTCGTCAATAAGACGTTGTTGAGGAAGGGCAGGATGCGGCCAGATAGGGTATTCTAAGCTGGTTGACCAGTGGAATCCCTAATCAAAGAGTTTGCAATATCGTAAGCCGGATTTGTTGGTCCCAGAAGTCTTTGGAAAAATCCTAAGCTGGATTTGTTGGTTCCAAAAGTCTTAGGAAAGACCTGGTGAGGTCTAAGTTCACTTCTGTCTGGAAGTGGAAACTCGCAGGAGACCAAGTGGAGAGAAGTGGAAACTGGCAAGGGGAGAAGTGGAAACTCGCAGGAGGAAACTGGCACGTGGACAAGTGTAGAGAAGTGGAAACTGGCACAAGGAGAAGAGGTAGAAGTGGCTTTCTCGTTGATCGGGAGGAGAGAAGAGGTAGAAGTACCTTTCTCGTTGGTCGGGAGCTGGTTGACCTGTGGAATCCCTAATTAACCTTGGAGTTTGCAATATCCTAAAAGCTGGATTTGTTGGTCCCAGAAGTCTTAGGAAATATCCTAACCTGGATTTGTTGGTTCCAAAAGTCTTAGGAAAGACCCGGTGAGGTCTCTGTTCACTACTGTCTAGAAGTGGAAACTGGCACAGGGAGAAGTGGAAACTGGATTTGTTGGTTCCAAAAGTCCTAGGACAGACCTGGTGAGGTCTCTGTTCACTACTGTCTGGAAGTGGAAACTAGCATGGGGAGAAGAGGTAGGGGAGATGAGGTAGAGGTGGAAATTGGCACGCGCAGAAGGGGGAGAAGTACCTTTCTCGTTGGTTGGGAGGAGTACCTTTCTGGTTGGTCGGGAGGAGTGATGGTCGGGAGGAGTGATCTTGTCCACTGTGAAGGTAGGGGAGAAGAGGTAGGGGTGGAAATTGGTACAGGCAGGAGCAGGAGGAGTACCTTTCTCGTTGGTCGGGAGGAGAGAAGAAGAGGTGGGAGTACCTTTCTGGTTGGTCAGGAGGAGTGATGGTAGGGAGGAGTGATCTTGTCCACTGTGAATTCCTGGCAGCCTAAACCTAACAGATAAGTATACTGTCTTGTTAAATTATTACGGTTCAGAACAGAAGATGTTACTGTAAGTGGGCTCTCTGCAAAAAATAAATTGTTATAGTTTATAGTAGTAATTTGTTATGAAGGTTGGTAAACTCTGCCTGTTGTATTTGTGATATAGGAATGGTAAGATATTTGTAAAGGAAACCTGAATAAAAGGAGGTGTTTGCGAGTAAAGAACTACTAAAATGTTACAACTAAAACTCTTATGTTTTTCCTGAAAACGGAATATATATATACATATATATAGGAATAAAGTATACTGTCTTGTTAAATTATTACGGTTCAGAACAGAAGATGTTACTGCAAGGGGGCTCTCTGCAAAAAAAATAAATTGTGATAGTTTATAGTAGTAATTTGTTATGAAGGTTGGTAAACTCTGTCTGTTGTATTTGTGATATAGGAATGGCAAGATATTTGTAAAGGAAACCTGAATAAAAGGAGGTGTTTGCGAGGAAAGAACTACTAAAATGTTACAACTAAAACTCTTATGTTTTTCCTGAAAACGGAATATATATATACATATATATAGGAATCTGATATATATATATATATATATGAACAGGTTACTCCTAGTGGACAACAAGTCTATCAGAAACTTGTCAGAAAGGAACAATGCTTATTCTTATATATAAAAAGAGAATTCCGGACGAGCAGTACCCAGGAAAAGACCGAGTTTCGCTTGTTTATTGATCTCTGGTAGTAAAAGACTTGATAACTTATAAGAAGTAATAAGACTCCTGGAATTGGTAAGTAGAAAAACTGGACTAATTGAACAAGTGATAATAATGTGCTTATGAGGACATATACTGTTGTATCAATAAGGTTGCAAGAATCTAGCACCAAGGTGCAGGAATAGCGTAACATATAGTAGGACTATCAAAGAATTGACTTGAAAGTCGAAAACGGAAAATAATGTGAAGTCTCGATGGGGCATACTTATATATTTCTATGTACCAGCGTAAACCATAGATTGCAAACATCACAGAAAGTACTGCTCCTAAATATAGGGAAGAAGAGAAAGTATTGGCTATTATTTAAGATAAGAACATGCAGCGTACAAACCTTAGACACCAGAGTAATTAGTTACAAATTGTAGCAAAACGCTTGATATAAGTGAATTACTGAAAAGCCAAACGAACTTATGAAATACAATTTTTATGAAAATTCCTTACACGACCATGAGTCGAAAGGACTTCAAATATAATATAAGCCAATGGTTTCACAAAGTTAACCCTGGAGGGTTAACACAATATCTGTAACCAAAGTGGAGGGTTAACAAGAGGTTATATCCAAAGATTTTTTTAGTTAACTTAGAAGACAAACAAAGTGCATGACTACTGTAGCCAGGAAAACCCTCGCAGCAGAAAATAAGAACCTATTACAGAAGCCGTCATGAGCAATATGCCAAATGAAGCCCAACTGGCTAATTCTAGTCATACATAAACTCAGTGTTTAATTAATAAAACTCTCAGGAAAATTAAGTCGGATTAAACACAACATTGCTCGGGTCACGAAATTGATGATAAGTAGCAGAAAAGAAAAGATGATTGAATAAAACCTGTTAAGTTTCCAGATGATGCAAATTCCCAGTGTAAAAAAAAATGCATGAACTTTGAATCGAGCAAAAAATAGTGAACAATCGAAGTCTAACCTGCAACACGAAACAAGTAATTAAAACTGGAATTAGTGTGCAGAAGGGTAAGATAGATCTCCTCAAATAACAGAAAATTATCAAGAAATTTACCTTCACCGGGTTCAAGTTTGGTTGGCGGATTCATTCTGCAACGAATGAAGGCCCCCAAGTCATTAGTCAAATTTTGTATTGGGTACATTTTTGCTGACATAGTAGTGGGTTTTCCGTATACCTGGGCTGGAGAACAGAAAGACTACACTGGCTGATTCACCCAAATGACTAACGAACAATATGGCCACAAAGCACGGCAATCATTAACCAACCAAAGAACGGAGTGCAAAGTTAAGGGTAAATTCCGGAAAAATAGCAGAAACAGAAATAAATTTAGCACAAATTTTTAAGCAGACTGTAAGCTCACCCAAAACAGAGGGAACCCCGGAGGGGTTGACCGGCGGTCACGGACTGTGGCTTTCGAAGGAATTCAGAGGGAAAAACGCCATAACAATAATTGGTCTTTCTGTAAGTAGCCATCTTTAGACCACCTGCCTGAATAGCTTAAGGCAAATTCCTTGGAAAGTTGCAGAGCAATTCGAGAATTGGGGACAACGGACAGCCTCGCGGTGCCAGGGGAGGGGGTGTTTACCTCTGTAACCACCCTATGGACATCCAACTGTGCATCGAAACCCTAACACCTCTAAGCCGTAGATCAAGTATTACTCCTGAGCCCTAACACCTCTAAACCGTAGATCAAGTGTTACTCCTACCGTGGTTGCCATGTCACCAAGTGGCAACCAATGGCGCGTCTTAGAGAGAATTCCAAGGATTTGCAAGTTATAACATATACTAGAATGTTGTGCATAATTTGCTACGCGGAATTGAACGATGCAACCGCAAAAACTATCAAATTTCTGGGACACACAAACCTGCAATGGGCCTAATCCATATATCATTTATTGGTACAGGAACAGATCTATAGGCCCTTGCCAAGGGTCGGCCGTTTGGAGAAGTTTCAAAAAGGTTTCTCAATTCTTCCTTAGGAAGTTGATATGGAAATTACAAACAGGTAACAACATTTTAATTGGCATTGATTCTATCTTGGGTGTACAGGCCGAATCCCCCATCCCACAAAAACTTCTCATGTCTCTTCATCAAAAAGGTTTGTTCTATTGGGCACAAGTCATTCATGGATGGCAGGGAACTATTCCAATATGGAAATCGGCCATAGAGCTGGGCCTTGATGAATCTTTAACTGAAATATGGAACAAGACTATATGGGATATGAAGCATGCGGGGTTTTATAAAACAGAGGATAATGACAGCATTGTCCTGCAGATAAAGGAAGGAAGGTCCAATGTATTAGTCAAGGATATATATCTCTCCATGAATGAAAATCTAATGGACACCTCCCGGAAAATATTTCCCAATACTTTATGGAAAACAGGTTGTCCACTAAAAATTATTCTGTTTTCATGGCTAGTATTTCATAATAAAAATCTTACATGGCCTAATCCACAGAAAAGAAATTGGCACGGGCCAGCTATATGCTCAATTTGTCTATTAGACGCAGAAGACAACATGCATATTTTTCTTAACTGCCACACCACTCAGATCCTATGGAATCGTTTGGCTTCTCATTTCGGATTTTTTGTCAAATCTCACTCCTCTATTATGGATGCTCTTCAATGGTGGGGTTCCCAGAAAATCGACTGGAGGCCTATCCCGCTTATTGTTTTCTAGTTTGTTTGGAAGTGGAGAAACAAAAGGATATTTCAAAATAGCAAGGAGGATTTCGGGCACATGTATGACAAAATTATCCCCTATTATTTATCAATCCTTCCAAATGTTCCCCTACAAATACAGTCTCAACACATTTCTACGGCACTTCAACAGCGCTCCTTCCTCGGGCCCATTTCGATGGTGCATCAAAAGACGACATTTGTGCTTGCAGTGTATATATTTACATTGCAAAGGACCTGCAGTATTCTATCTATTGGAACGGTGGACTGGGGACTAACAACAGAGCTGAGGCCATGGCTCTCCACAGTTTTCTCATTTTCTGCACTTTTTGGATATTGGCCCAATCCAAATCTTTGGTGACTCCAAAATCATCATAGAGCACGTGATCGGAAAACAAACTATAAAAAATGACAGTCTTTTTGGATGGATGAACAGGATTGCATCACTATGGAAGCCTTCTCTCTTCCTATCTCACACATAAAGCGTTTGCAAAACGAGGAGGTGGATGAACTATCAAAAAAAGGTTTGCAATCTTCATGCGGTATGTGGCATCTGAGCATCTCTATAGAATCATCACATACTTTTTCCATCCTTTCACAATGTCGAGCATATAGTGTCGTCTATATTCTGGTATGCTTCAAGATCCCGATCAAAATTTTTTGTCTTATGGCAAGGTATTTTGTTTCTGTTTATATAATTACCTGAATATAACTTGCAACTATGATCAATCAACATAAATATGTATATCCTAGAAAATACTATCAGATGTATTTTGTTTTTTTCTAATTATCCGTCAATGCACCTATTGGACCGAATATATAGTCAATCTCTACAGAATGTATAGTTTTTCTTCTATAATAATATATATACAACTTTTTCTCCTGAAAAAAACAAATCTGCAATGGGCAGATTTCACTACAAAAACATGCATTAGAATTTGCAGATAAATTTCCTGATGTCATAACAGATAAGAACCAGCTGCAAAGGTTCTTAGGTTGCCTTAATTATGTCAGTAACTTCTATCTGGACTGTGTAAGTGACAGAAGGGTACTGAATAAAAGATTGAAGAAAAATCCTCCAGATTGGACAGATGTCCATACAAAAGCAGTACAAAGCATTAAAGCCAAGGTAAAATCTTTGCCTATTTTATATGTCGCTGATGATCTTGGATTTAGGATTGTGAAAGCAAATGCAAGCAATATTGGATGGGGAGGTATTTTAAAGCAGAAAGTTGGAGATGATGAACAAATTGTTCAATTTGCATCTGGAGTATGGAATCCAGCCGAACAGAATTACTCCACAATAGAAAAAGAAGTCAAGGCAGCATGGAACTGTATCAGTAAGTTTGAGGTATATCTCATTAATAAACCTTTTTTACTCAGAACTGATGCATCAACTTTGCAGAAAGTATTGACAAAAGACATCAAGAAAGCCGAAGAAGCAAAGTTTGCCAGGTGGCAAGCACTTTTTGCAAACTTTGATTTTCAAGTTGAACACATTAAAGGTAAAGAAAACAGTCTCCCTGATTTTCTCAGCAGGGAATATATTGAAGCACGAGAACATGTCATGATGATAGTCACTGAGTGGGATCAGAACCAAAGACAGGAGGTACTAAGGACTATCCTAGACAATCAGGACTGGGAAGAATATAAAAGAAATTGGAAACCCACTTGGCAGTTTAGAAATACGAAAGTATTTAATGCAGGAGCATCTAGACCGGGCCAGCAATGTGACGGGGTGGTCACATGTTGTGGCTAAATGCAAGACTTGAGGAAGACTTAGTTGTTAAATTTGTGTTAATTTCAATAAGGGTAGGTAGTTAAAAGTGGTCTAGTTTAGTTAAATGATGATAAAGATTGAGTTATAACTGAATAACTAATTCTTTCATGTGCGGAAAGAAGTAGTTAGCTATGACTTATGTATAACTTCTTTCTGAAAAAAAAAAAAGAGGGGGAGGAGAGGTGAGGCTTGGACAGCCAAAGTTATAAGCCTCCAGGCAATTGGAAGGCCATGAATGTTGAATATCTGGCAAAGACAAAGTTTGTAAGTATTCCATTTGTTAATGTGAAAAGTGTTTTTCAGAATTGTGTGTATCGATTTATATGAACAGGTGTACATTTCATTTCTGTAATTGGGGTTGTATTGAGAATGCATTCTAACACCGAACTAGAAGTAATAACGAAATAAATGTTGGCACAATTACTGGAACTGATTGTAAGTGGAATCATTGAAAGGCGCAAGTTCTATATGGAACAAAGTTTTTGCAAACATTAGTTGATAATTAATAGTGAGCCTTCAAGGTCAGTATTGAAATCGACTTTCAGTCTCAAAATGGATGCTGGATATCTGGGTATATCGGTTGAAAACCCATATAATGCAGTAAACTGGGATTTAATTAATAGAGATTAAAACTCTGTTTGTCAGAAGGATGAAATCGACTTATATGTTAGTTTGGGTTTTGGATCTGATGGTATTGTTGAGTGTTGTAGACACAGGTCCTGAGCATTGAACAAGATGGAATGCAGAAAGGGCGTAGAATTTGTTTTCTGTCTATTTTGAATCGATGGAACAGTAATCGATAAATGTCAGAGGTGCAGAGTGAAGATTCAAAAGTCGATTTGTGGAATGCCAGAGAGCAGTTGAAATGAACTAAATGTGTTGGAATTGGTAAAAGGTAAATGCGTTAAGGACGCAGAGGGAGTGGTGTTGCATCAAACGCAGAGCAGGAGTGTTAAGTTGCAGCATTGGGAAATTTGTGAACCTGGTCATTCGAAACTGTGTATGGAGCGACATCAATCAAAGGATTGAGGAAGAGAACCATAAGAACGAGATAAATTCAAACACAGGGGAAATGCTGAGTTGCAACTTAACTTGAACCTGTTAGCAGCAGATTGAAATCCGACTTCACGCAATCAGAGGTCGTATTGTTTGATAGGCGAACCCGAATGATAACAAGGTATGTGTATCTTGTGAACTGGGGGGAAATTATAACCTGCAGTTGAATGTGCGTGAGAAAGCTTGGTATGCCGAATGGAGAAAGGCGCATATATATTGGGTTTTGGACCATATGATTGAGAAGCTTCCGCGAATGATAGTGTGTGAGTTTGCCAGAGATTGAAGTTTTATTTGGGCAATTATTTGAGGTGCATTTTTATATGCATGAGAATGGGAAAGATTCTGGGTTATGCAAGTTTTACTTGCGTCATTTTTGGTATCAGAGCTGGAATAGCTCTGTGTGAAGAATCAAGTTTTTTTTTATTGAGTTAATTGCATGTGATGAATGAATGTCAGATTTTGAAACTAATGAAGATTGCAGCACAGGGATGCAGTGCAGTTGAGGAAGGAAGCAAGATCAATAGGATCTTGAAGGTGAGCTGACAAAGTATTATTTAACTCTAGTTTGAAGGTTATGCTTGAATAATTTGGTTTACAGGCATAGTGAAGAAAGTCTCAGCGGGAAGAAGCAGATCACAGCTGTAGAGCAGTGATAGAGGAGTCCAACAAAGGATTCTAAGTGAATGTGGCAGAACCTGAAGATTCAACAGAGGTTGAATAAAGTTGCAGATGAGTGAAGCCTGAAGGAGCAGTGGAGAAATGCTCGAAAGGTTCCAGTAGAGGACCGGGTGATTACCAAAAGACCAGATCCGGAGGAAGGGATTGGTGAGGTAAGTGGCAGCAGAAGAGTTTGCTGTTGCAGAGGCTTGGTGCAACTCATGGGTGAGAAACTCATGGCGAAGGAGATGACTATTGAAAGTCATAAAGGAGAGAGCAGAGGTTCAGAAAGAGGCCACAGTAGAAAGAGGGAGAAAGAAGATGCCAAGGTAAATGGCATAAGACAGCAGTTGACTGATGAAGAGTATGAGAAAGAGAAAGCTGAGATCGCGGTTCATCTTGAGTTATTGATGGAATTGTTACGGGAAAATATGAGAGACCAGAGACATGGTTGGAATATGAGGAAGAGAGTGAAGTGGCAGAGGCTACAACAGAAAAGAGATCAACAGATAAACATGCAGTTAACAGAAGAGCTGAGGAAGCTCGAGCAGATGATGAGTATACAGTTGAGTCGTGAAGAACTCAGAGCAGCTGAGTTGAAAGTGGAGGTTTCCATTGGTGAAATAGAGGAGGAGATCATTGATGATTTCTTGGGTTATTGGGCAGATCCAGATCAACTGGATGATGTAAAATCTTGTGTTTTTATAGCTGACAATTGTGATGTGATTACAGGTTTTACTGAGGAGGATGCGCAATCTTGTGAAGCTGTCACAAGTATGGAGAAGAATCTTTCAGGAGATAAATACTCGGAAGAAGAAAGCAGCGATGCGTTTGTACTTGAAGCTGTTGCAGTAGAGAGAGGAGCTCAAGAAGAGAGGATGAAGACAAAGATAATGGCAGATGCCGCAGGCAAATTTGTTCAGAGGAAAATGCTTGAAGAAGCAAGAGAAGCAGATGAAGCAGATGAAGTTATCTGCAAGCCAGAGGAAGGAATATCTCTGGATGATGATGAGGAAGAGGTGAGATCGTATGAGGATCTCAAAAGTTCAGAAGAGAACTTGCATCAGCATACTAAAATGTTGACAGGAAGACTAGAAAGAAATTCAGAGAAACAGGTGACAGAAGGTAAAACTGATGGGAAAGACGCAAATAAAATAATTGATGTTCCACAACAGCTTGATGACTGTTTGTTGCATACGCCCTTGTCAGCAATCTTGGCTACGTTGTTGCCGCTCAAAGGAAGTTCAGGTATGCAAGAAGGCCAGATGAGCATCAGGAAGAGTATTTTATCAGTAGAAAAGAATTCGTTAATTCAAGATGTAACAGCTAAAAAATATTCTGTAGAGGATGTGCAACTTTCCAAGAGCAGCCTGAGAGAGACAGAAGAGGTCAAAGAGGGTTTAAATGACGTGGAAGTATCAGTGCGACAGGCAGGGGAAGACAAATCATCGTTTAATTTTCTATTTGTTGGCCAACGGAAACCTGGCGGAAAAGCCATCAAATGTAGCGATCAACCTGTTCTGTTCCGTGGTTTGGGATGCGTATCAAGCTGGTTCCCTTGAAAATTTGGCAGGCGGGGACATAAAATCAATTGAAGGAAGGGTTAAGTTGCCGACTTCTTTTCTTCAGGAAGCATGTGGTCCTGACTATTGTTCCTCTCCGCCCAATGGCTCCTCAACATTGTTTTCCAGCGATTCAGTGTCACCCACATGGAATATAGCTGACAGTCCTGGAAGAGAAAACTGCATAGAAGACGGGAGCCCAAAAATATTAGTGAAAGCAACATATAAAGGTGAAAAGGGACAACCAACGAAGATTGTCAAGGAAGTTCATGAAAAAGAGACCATGATTTCTGAAAACGTAGTTGAAGATCATCACGTTGTCATGATGATAGGCATGGTTGAGTCAACCATGGGAGATGTTAAGTTGATCAACCTGGAAAGCGTACCTCAAGGAAGATGACATGAAGCAAAAATTCACCTAGCAAAAGGTGAAGAAAAGGAAGAAGAGCTGACAGTGACAAAAAGTCAACAACAGGATCAAGGAGAAAAAGAAAGCAACACTCATCAAGAAGCTAATGTATGGGAGAAGGAGCTAGAGCTACTGGAGAAATGGTTAAAAGCACTAGTACCTGATGAAGACTGCAGTAAAAGAAGTAGAAGCAGAAGCAGGGGAGG
This sequence comes from Pinus tabuliformis, assembly GCA_031772625.1. Taxonomy (NCBI): domain Eukaryota; kingdom Viridiplantae; phylum Streptophyta; class Pinopsida; order Pinales; family Pinaceae; genus Pinus; species Pinus tabuliformis. The sequence continues at coordinate 1,332,993,497 of CM062804.1, read as the reverse complement.
AAGTTCACGATTGTGAACCAGGGAAAGGAAGCCTTATTAGAATAGATGATGCAGGGGAAAAACTTGAAAACTCTTTGGAGTTAAATCAACACACTGAAGTGTTGATGAAAGAAGAAGGTCCAGAATCGCCAATTGGAATACTGTTGAAAGGAGACACACAGTCTGAATGTGTGAAACAGAGGAAGATGCAGTTGGACAGCAGCAACCAGCTAAAGCAGGAAGGGAGAGTTAATGAAGAAGACCAGCAAGAAGATCGACTGGAAACAAAGATTGAGAACATAAAGGAACTGATGTTGAAGCAGACTAGAAGGCAAAGGCTGGCAGCATCAGAAAAAGTGATCAGCGAAGTATAAAAAAAAATTCAACAGGGTAAGAGAATTTGTCCAAATGATCTTGATGCCACCAAAAAGTTTGAAGAGACCGAAACGGCAGTAAAAAAAATTAGATTTATTGAGGCCATCTTAGTGAATCATCTTGTGAATCATTCTGTTGTTGATTCCATTGATTTTCATTCAATAAAGGTAGAGCGACAACATGGAATAGAAGGAGAAAATATAACATTGGAAGTCATACTCGTGCTATTTGTATTCAAGTGTATGTGTCCAACTAAACTCTGTCTTGCAAGAGGAAATCATGAAAGCAAGAGTATGAACCAGATTTATAGTTTTGAGGGCGAAGTCAAGTCCAAGTACAGTGGAAGCATGGTTGAGCTTTTCGTTGAAATATTTTGCTACTTGCCTTTGGCTCATGTCCTCAATGACAAGATTTTTGTTGTTCGTAATAGTCTTTTTAGCGTTGATGGTATAAGACTGGATGATATCAAAGAAATTGTTCGATTCCGTGAGCCCCCTGAAGAGGGTCTGATGTGTGAAATACTTTGGAGCGATTCACAGCCCCATAAAGGGTGTGGACCCAGCAAATGAGATGTTGGTTTGTCTTTTGGAGAAGATGTGACCAAAAGATTTTTCCAAGAAAACAATCTTGTGCAGGTGGTCAGGTCTCATGAAGTTAAAGAGGAAGATTATGAAATTGAACACGACGGCAAACTTATTACGATGTTTTCAACTCCAAACTATTGTGACCAGAGAAGGAAGATGAAGCAGGAAGCAGCTGACATGCCGCCTAAACGAAGGAGCAAAGCATATGGATAACTCCAGGACAAAGTCTGGGATCCAGGAGGAATTTTTTATTTTTTCTTTATTCCTTTTTGAAAGCACATGATCAGGAGATCATGAATGTTTTCAACCGTGAGAGTCTGATGCAGGAGCATCTAGACCGGGCCAGCAATGTGACGGGGTGGTCACATGTTGTGGCTAAATGCAAGACTTGAGGAAGACTTAGTTGTTAAATTTGTGTTAATTTCAATAAGGGTAGGTAGTTAAAAGTGGTCTAGTTTAGTTAAATAATGATAAAGATGAGTTATAATTGAATAACTAATTCTTTCATGTGCGGAAAGAAGTAGTTAGCTATGACTTATGTATAACTTCTTTCTGAAAAAAAAAAAAAAGAGAGGGGGAGGAGAGGTGAGGCTTGGACAGCGAAAGTTATAAGCCTCTAGGCAATTGGAAGGCCATGAATGTTGAATATCTGGCAAAGACAAAGTTTGTAAGTATTCCATTGGTTAATGTGAAAAGTGTTTTTCAGAATTGTGTGTATCGATTTATATGAACAGGTGTACATTTCATTTCTGTAATTGGGGTTGTATTGAGAATGCATTCTAACACCGAACTAGAAGTAATAACGAAATAAATGTTGGCACAATCAGTGGAACTGATTGTAAGTGAAATCATTAATTAAAAGGCGCAAGTTCTATATGGAACAAAGTTTTTGCAAACATTAGTTGATAATTAATAGTGAGCCTTCAAGGTCAGTAATGAAATCGACTTTTAGTCTCAAAATGGGTGTTGGATTTCTGGGTATATCGGTTGAAGACCCATATAATGCAGTAAACTGGGATCTAATTAATAGAGATTAAAACTCTGTTTGTCAGAAGGATGAAATCGACTTATATGTTAGTTTGGGTTTTGGATCTGATGGTATTGTTGAGTGTTGTAGACACAGGTCCTGAGCATTGAACAAGATGGAATGCAGAAAGGGCGTAGAATTTGTTTTCTGTCTATTTTGAACCGAGGGAACAGTAATCGATAAATGCCGGAGGTGCAGAGTGAAGATTCAAAAGTCGATTTGTGGAATGCCAGAGAGCAGTTGAAATGAACTGAATGCGTTGGAATTGGTAAAAGGTAAATGCGTTAAGGACGCAGAGGGAGCGGTGTTGCATCAAACGCAGAGCAGGAGTGTTAAGTTGCAGCGTTGGGAAATTTGTGAACCTGGTCATTCGAAACTGTGTATGGAGCGACATCAGTCAAAGGATTGAGGAAGGGAACCATAAGAATGAGATAAATTCAAACACAGGGGAAATGCTGAGTTGCAGCGTTAGCGTGAACCTGTTTGCAGCAGATTGAAATCCGACTTCAAGCAATCAGAGGTCGTATTGTTTGATAAGCGAACCCGAATGATAACAAGGTATGCGTATCTTGTGAACTTGGGGAAAATTATAACCTGCAGTTGAATGTGCGTGAGAAAGCTTGGTATGCCGAATGGAGAAAGGCGCATATATATATTGGGTTTTGGACCATATGATTGACGAGCTTCCGCTAATGATAGTGTGTGAATTTGCCAGAGATTGAAGTTTTATTTGGGCAATTATTTGAGGTGCATATTTATATGCATGAGAATGGGAAAGATTTTGGGTTATGCAAATTTTACTTGCGTCAATATTGAACTTGCAGCGTCACACTGACATCCAACACTTTGTGTCAGAAAGGAAAATGTACCCTAGAGTAAGCAAGTGGATTCATGATATGATCTATGATAAAGCACGAAGAGATGCCGACATTGCATTGCACAATAACATTGGAATAGAATTTTCATGATATTGCTACCATCTGATAACATGGGGGACTCAGCACCGACATACATGAAAAATACGTCCGCATCTATCTCTAGAACGAGCCAGGACATATACGGTACGGGATGATTTTAGGCCCTTGAAGGCACCCACAAGTCATGATTACAACTATAGCCTTTAACCTAGGGATTCTCAGACTTTTATATACTGCGAAAATAAATAAATGGACGGTACCCAACGCACCTAAATAATGATAGCAAGAGTTAAAATGTGTAAAAAACCAAAAAAACAACTATGGTATGTTTACAGAAACTCTTCCACCATGACTGGGACCTTATCGAGGGATCACTGCCGCCATAGTGAAAAGGGCAAGAATTTCCGCCACGAAAGGGCTAAGCATCGTAACTCTCAACCACATAAACTTATTGCAGTTATTTTTTTTTAAGAACATCTCATTCCATTTGGCAAGATCTAATTTACGCAAATAGTTCGATTAAATGGGTTTTAAGAAAAATTTATTTTATTTGCAGGGGAGAACGACAAGAAACCAAGCCTCAACCCTAATGCCCACTTCATCGAACTTGAAGGAATTCAAAGAACTCATGAGCGACTTCACTGACGTCTGGGTACGTATTTAGCCTTCTCCATGATTTCAACTTTGTAATCTTTTTATTTTTTCTTTTAAATTAAACTCCAAATCCAAGTATAAGTATAATTTTTTTTTTAATTTTTTTTAGGTTTTTAATGTGGTGGGTTGGTCTTTAGAAAGATATCTTTCAGGGTTGTAATTTTTTTATTTTTTCTTTTTAATTAAAATCCAAATCCAAGTATAAGTAATTTTTTTTTTTTTAACTTTCTGACTTACGTTTTTAATGTGGTGGGTTGGTCTTTGGAAAGATATCTTTCAGGGTTGTAATTTTTTTATTTTTTCTTTTTACTTAAAATCCAAATCCAAGTATAAGTAATTTTTTATTTTTTATTTTAACTTTCTGACTTGGGTTTTTAATGTGGTGGGTTGGTCGTTAGGAAGAGATCTTTGAGGGTGACACAAATAAAGCAATTACCGGTTTACTGCGTGGTATGGATACGACAGTCTTGGCAACTACAGGTCTTATTGTGGTCGTAATCATTTTGGAGAAGTGCGACGCTATGAAAACCAATAAGAAGAAGTGCATCTCTCTTTTGGAAGAAATGATTCGTTTGGCGGATAATGTTAAAGATCTTAAACAATGGCCTCAAGTCAGGGAAGGGGTGATGGATTCGATGAGAGAATCAACTGTGCTTGTAGTAGAAGGTTCCCTCTTTTGTTGCAGTCTACTTGGCTCTGCCAAATTGTCCAGGTGAGTAATGATGTATTTTTTTTTCCCTATTTTTTGTAGTGTGATTTTTATATTTTAGTTGAGAAATTATAATTTAGGTTTAAAATCTAAAAAATATCAAATTTAATGTAAGTATATAAGTTAAATGTTTAATAAACATCAATAAATATATTTATAATATATTTTATGTTATCAAGATTAAAATAACATAAAAATTAACTAATTATAATTTTATTTTAAATTATTAGTACTAATTATTAATTAGTATATATGATTGTATATAATAATTTTTTTAATAGTTCTAAGGGTTAGCTGATTTCCAGATTTTTCAACCTAGACTTTTCTGTGGATGTGAACCACAGCCAAAAATAATAATATTTTTTTTTTTTAATTATGGTGATTTATCTTCATTTTACCATGAAGATTTTGAATTAGTAAATAAGTTTTGTTACAATAACATGGTTTGGTAATATCAGATGAGAAAAAACATACCTCATACATTTCATATGATAATTCTTTTAATTATTCAATTTAATTAGAAGGTAGAAATATCATAATTACTTTTAAAATAAATTTCATCTTTTAATTTGTAATTATCATTAAGAATATTCTAAAATATTCCATAGAAAGTAAATCCCTAACATCTTTTTAATAATTAAATTAAAATTTAGAAAACCCTATTCTAAAACAACTATATCTATATACTTAATATTTGTATTAAAAATTTAATTTATAAATATATATTATTAATTTTTTTAAAATATTTAAATATTATAGTCTAATTTATTTGAGAAAATATGTTATAAAAAATATTACTATGTTTTTGGTTCAATCTTCTAATTTATATTTCTTCACTTTAAATACAATGTAGTGTATTTAGTTGTTCTAATTTATATGTCTTCACTTTAAGGACAATGTAGCGTATTTAGTTGTTAATAAGTAACGAAGGGATTCAATCTCCTATCACTTATGTCCAAAATCACCAATTTCAATAATGAAAACTATAAAATTATTAATTATTAATTATTAAGTAATTTATTTAAAAAATAAAAATACAATATGATTTTTATTTTCCTCATATTTTATTATCAATGCATCTAAACCAACTATGATGTTATTTAGATAGTTTTGAAATGTCTGTATTTCCAAAAGCCTTCTTGTAAAAACAAATTTCTTATTACAGTTTAAGCTTGGCAGGTTTCTGTTTTCATCCGAGAACAAAAGGCGCCTGGCTGAATTTGAAAAGAGGCTTAAAAGGACGACTGAACATCTGAATACAGATCTGAGTATATTTAATGTAGGTCAACTGCAACGCCATGGCGATGAAGTGCGCTCGATTCGTTCAGCGGTCGAGGTGCTCAGTTCACCAGAGTTCACTCGGATTTTACAAAAGCCATTAAACAATGACGATAAAAACAATATTAATATAAGTATTGTTATTATGTTTATAATATTTTTTTTTTTTTCAGATGACAAATATGTACATCGTTGTTGTTGTTATTTTCATTCTGATTATGTACATCGTTATTGTTGTTATTTTCATTCCATTTGTAGCTAAAACGGTTCTGCCTTGGGCGGAGGCAGTTTTGAACCGAACCTCTTCTACGTAGAAATATGAAACACGTTTTATATGGTTTGTTATGGTGTACTTGACATGCCATTAACAATGGAAAGGTGGACGTCACCACACAATATTTTAAATTGAAATAGTCTATAATGTGACTTTTTGAAATCTTTTTCGGCGGGTTTTTCCGGTCGAAATCCGGCAGGAATTTATTGGAATCGCAACTTTGATAGCTAGTTTCTGCACAATGAAAGCGTCCCAGGGGTTTTCGAGGGTGCTGAATCCAAATATGCAGTTTTAACTGCAACAAATCAAGATTTAACCTCAATTTCTTCCGCCGGATTCCATTACCGGAATCTCCAAAAAATTACATTATAGACAACTCCTTTTAAATTGGGATAATGTGTGAAATGATTTTATTTTCGACATTTTATTTTTGAAGTGCGTATAGGTGTATTTTAAATTAAAGGAAAAAGTAAAGCCGTAGTTTACCTGTTAGACTCTTTTACGGGCATTTTTTTAGTTGAAATTATTTAGAATTTGGGAAAGACTGTCAAACTCTTTTACGAGCATTTTTTTAGTTGAAATTGTTTAGAATTTGGGAAAGACTCTTTTGAAATAAAAAAAAAATCCAATTAGGTTTTTTGGTATTCAATTTATATATTTAATAAAAATATATTTTAATTAAAAAAAATTATAATTTAGTTAAAAAAATTACAGTATTTTGGTTAAACAATATTTAATATAAATTTTATTGGTCAATCTTTCAAGCTTAATATTGATTCTAGGTTACTTTTCAAAAGAGATTATTCCTCGCTATTAAAATTTTACAGGTTAATAATAATATATTGTTTTTCATATTTATGTTATTAATCTTTTATGATCTTAAAATATTTTTATATTTTATTGAAATTTCGAAGGTTTTAAAATATTTTTATAATTTATGAATTTCTGAAGGTTTTAAAATATTTTTATAATAAGTTAAAATCAAAAGATAATAGACGTATGTGAATGTTAATCGTGATGCTTTTTTTTCCAATCTAATGATTTTAAAATATTTTTATAATGGATTGAAATTAAAATATAACAGAAATATGTTAGTAATGATGTTGTTTTCACAATTTGTGATCTTAAATATAAAGATGATAGTTTTTACTTTTCCATAATTTGAGTCATAAAAGCTTTAGGCATTATTTCAAGCGGCTTGATTTTTAATAATTTTGAAATCTTATGTTTTATAAATAAGTGTTTTAGTTTTACTTTTTTATTGTGTGGAGAGGTATTCTCCAAAATTAGCATGGAAGAGATATTGTAATATTCTTTTATGTAAATATTTTGACTTATTCAGAATATATACAAATAAAAATTAAATTAATAATTATTAAAAAAAACTCCATGTTTTAATAACCCATAGTTTTGTCAATAGCATCTTTATGTAATATAACCTATTTAAAAAATGAAGAATATATATATATATATATATATATATATATATATTAACTCTCATGATCTAATCTATCAAGTTTTGCACTCAAAATAGAGGTTTGCACCTTGAGAGATTTAATCCCTCTCTCTTGATAAATCGTGAGTTAACTTGGATGTAGACTATTTTGAAAACTTAATTTTATGAATCCGTAGAAGAAAGTGAAATAGAGATTTCATTTTACTTAACATTTTCATGAATTATTTACTTAATTTTTTTTAATGACATTTTTAATTTATTTACTTGTTTATGCTAAATTTCTTTCATGATCATAGTATACCCTTCTACATCCCATTCATATGGAAATTGAAAAAGACAAAGTTCTTTCTCTTTTAAATGTTTTAGGGTTCCCTTTCCAATTAATTTTACCATAAAAAGACTTACATCCATGAACACTTCTTGTAGAAATTATGATGTAGGTTTTCAACTACTTATGAAATCTTAATCAAAATCACAAGACACAAACCTACTCTACTACTTTGTGGAATTCAATTCACAATTTAGAACATCAATCACAAACAAGCAATGAGACATAACACACATGCACACAATATTTTTTCAGAGGAAGAAATCTACTAAAAACCCCAATGTCTGCTTGCATTAATATGATGAATAAAGATGTATTACAATTGTTTTGTTCAACTGAGCACAACCTGCAAATGAATAACCTATCTCTCTACTCACTGAAAAGCTCTGACCCGGACTTAGTCAATTTATTCCTCTGCTTGAGCCCCTATTTCCTTGTGCAATTCCTTGATAAATTAGGCCCATATTACTTAGGATTTTATCCAAAATGGATTGCACAATTCCCAAGGTTGATCATTTGATTGCATGCAACACTTGTACACTCAAAACTAGTCTACCACTAGTGTTACACTACCTTGGAATCTCCACCACAATTGGGGAACTCAAATTCCCTCCATGCACTAGCTATTTTGGGTCGATTGATTAGTTAACTGGATGGTCATTGAGTTTGACTAAAGTCCCATTGCACAACTAACCTTCCATTAGTTCCTCCAACAGTTAGAACTAGTTTAATTGAAAACAACTTGAAATAACTGGCCTTGATTGCTACAAATTAGCAATCACACATGCTTAATTGAACTCTAACTCTTCTATTATGCAACTACCTCTCAAAAAGATAGAAAAGACAAATAAACGACTTCAAAATCAGCGTCTTCGAGGGGCCAACCTCCTGTACATGACATAAATGAACAATTCTTGGATGATACAAATGAGAAGACCTAATTTCTTTATATAGGAGCCTAAGGGGTCACAATATAATCAGAGTCGACATAGCAATAATAATGTAAGGGCACAACAATAACAATAGTGGGCTTCTATGGGGCACAATAATAACAATATGGGGACTACATAGGCACAACAATACAATAAGGGGGTTGCACTAATAATAATAAGGGACTATACTAGTAGTATAGGGACCTAATATGCCCCTCCTTCAAAAAAGTGTTGTCCTCAACGGTTGAGTAGTTATGGATGCTTCTATATAAAATTCTCATCCTCCCATGTGGAATCTTCAGCGGCTAAGTTCTTGCACTTGATGAGATACTTTGAAATTGATCGATTTCGTAGTTGTCGGGTTCTTATTTCCATGACTGCTTCAGGTTCAAATACTATTTTTCCTTCCTCGTCAAGTTCTGACAATATTGTTTGAACTAGGAGCTTGTTAACTATAACGTTCTTTAAGCATGAAACATGGAAAATTGGGTGCACTCGAGAAGATGGAAGAAGCTCCAATTTGTATGCCATAGTACCAATCTTTTGTAATACCTTGTAACGACCATATTACTTTGGTGATAATTTATTATCCTTCTTAGCTTGCTTGAGGGACATTTTCTTGTATGGTTGTAGCCGTAAAAATACCCAGTCACTTACATCAAAACTTCTTTCGTTGCAATGTTGATTTGTCTGTTGTTTCATTTGATTTTGCACCAAAGTGAGGTTATCCTTTAAGAGTTGGAGAACTTGTTGTTGACGCTTGATGTGATATTCCATTTCTTGAACCTTAGAATTTTCTCTTAAAGATGATGTGATTAATGGTTTATGATATCCATAAAGTGCCATAAATGGCGTCATTTTTGCTGAAATGTTATACTACCATTCAACCAGAGCGCATTGTGTTTGTTTATCAGATACAAAGAAATCAAGATACCCTTCCAAACATTTGTTCACTATCTTCGTTTATGCACCTACACTGAGAGTTTGAGGAGTGGTAATTCCTCCCAATGCATTACAAGATATGGTCAGATTCATTTCTTCTTTCTATGAGGTTGGTTCCTGGTGTATATCCTCTTCTTTTGACGTTTCTTGATCATTTTCTTCCTCCTCTTCACAATCTATGTAAAATAATTTCTTCTCAGCACACTTATGACCTTTAGTGTATTTGTTATCACAACTGTAAGAAAGCCCTTTTTCTCTTTTTTCTTCCAATTGTTGTGGTGTCAACCTTGTAGATTATGGAAGACTAGGAGCAACAACACTTGCATATTTCTAGTTGTGAGCGGTAGGATTCCTTGTTGCCATAATTTTGCTTTCAATTTTTCTTGCCAACCTGAATGCCTTCTCCAATGAATTGGGTTCCCAAAGACGAACCTCATGTTGAATGCTATCCTTTAAAGTCCCTATGAGGACATCGATCATCTCCTTCTTTGGAATACAATTTACCCTTATATTGAATTTTTGGAAGTCCTCAATGTGCTCTGCGATTGAACCCTTTTGTTTGAGATTTATCAATTGGCTAAAGAAGGTGTTTTTCTTTGTATCCTCATAAGGTGTTATCATTTCCTTCGTGAAAATTGACCAAGTGAGAAGTGGTTTACGAGAACAAAGCCCTCTATACCATACAAATTGATTCAGTTCTAAATATAAAGATGCAATACATACCTTTTGTAACAGTTGCACATCATGTGTATCAAAATATTGCTCCATCTATAGTATCCAAGTTACTGGATCCTTGCCATCAAACTTCCTCATATCTATTTTTCTTGCTTTTAGGATCTCGATCTTGAAACGATTGTAACTCTATAATTTCAGATCTACAAGTTTTGAAATTTCGTCCTATGGTAGCCCATTGAGTCCTCTTTCCAACCCCACAAGTCTGATCGAGATTGGATTCTCCAAGAAAGAGTTATGCCCAATCTCCCACGATGACGTGATTATAAACTAGTTCAGTAGAGCGAACTTGTACGGAGTTCCATGTGTCACGGTTTCAAACTTCGGCCCAAAAAACGATACCCAACAAGCTACAATCCGTCCTCTTTCTACCACTTTTTACGAAATTTGAATCCGATGCTTAGAGAGAAATTTATGATGATTTTCCCAAGGTCACCTGTTTGGAATGGAATTCGGGAGCCTGCAAAAACCCTAACTTCCTCAGATCATATCTCTAAAATATAACGAGACAAGATTGAAAAATCATATACAAGGTTCATCACGATTTCGGCTCAAATGGGTTTTAATTTCAACTTCTAACTATTGTAGAAAAAACATTGTAGCGAAAATTCCATGATGACCTATTTGAAGCAGCGAAACACTAGAAACCAAAGCTCTGATACCAAATGTTATGCAACCAGCTCACAAAAAAATAGAAAAGATAGGTCAACAACTTCAAAATCAACCTCTTCGTGGGGGCAACCTCTTTTACATTACATAAATGAACAATTCTTGGATGATACAAATGACAATACCTGCTTTCTATATAAGAGTCTAAGGGGTCACAATATAATCAGAGCTGACATAACAATAATAATGTAAGGGCACAACAATAACAATAGTGGGTTTATTTGGGGCACAATAATAACAATATGGGTACTACATGGGCACAACAATACAGTAAGGGAGTTGCACTAATAACAATAAAGGGCTACACTAGTAGTATAGGACCTAACATCCTCCAACTCAAATTTACTAAGCTAACTAATTGACAAGAGCCATGTCACCTTAGTTAACTGCATCCAAGTTGTCTGATGTGGAAATTTGAATTTTCTCAATTTAATCAAGGAAAAACCAAGTTGAGAATTTATTGTGATATTTTTCAACACTCCTCAGCAAGAAAGGGATTATCAACCACCCCTATCCTGCACCCGTGGAACTCAAACTTCCCTCTTGATAATGCTTTATGTCAAAAATGTTGGCATCTTGTTCCTCTATCGGAATGTACTTGATCTAGGTGGATATTGGTGGCTGCCCACCTATTCCACTTGGACCCCCACCATTGTTTCTTTTAGCTTTTCAGTTTCCTTAATTGTAGCACAATTTACTATTTTTGACAGTTTTTCAGGTCCTCAACTTCCAGAGTTGTTTTGAGGCCCTAAATGATATTTTTTTGGGAAAAATACTAGTGGCGAATATGAGCTTTTCAGCCGATATTAATTATTATCAGTTATAGTCCTCGGATAGATATTTTTAATGAGGTATTGTGCGCGTCAAACAGAGATCGTAAGCAAAAGTTATGACCCTAAGAAGTTGATGTACTAACTTACCCCAACGGGGCCCATAGTTTGGTGTTTCATCTCCTAGGGTTAGGTTTTTCGATGTTTAGGGTTTTCCATTGTTTCTAAATAATAAATAGGCCTTCAAGCCACATTGTAACACAGCTCAAAGGAGGTAGCCACCACATCTCTTCTCAGAGATAAGCTACCATTGCCTGAGCTAGTTTATTCCCATTCTGTATGTAAGCATATTTCAGTTTTTTTATATTAATGAAATGAAGTTTTATTTCCGCTGCATCTCTGTGTGTATGGTTATATATGTAATTTGTTGCATTCCTATTAAAATTCAGATCAGTAGTATCAGAGCGGTTTGCTCTTTCTCAATCCTTCTTTACATGTCCCCAACGAGGTCGAGGTATAAGGAGTTAGGGCTCGTTTTGGTCCAACCTTTGCAAGACCAACCTCACAAACCTCAGAGGTCAGCCATGGGGAAATAAAAGAAAGATGAGGGAGCAAGAGATCTTATCAAAATATTGCTCGAGGAGGCCCTCGAGAAACAAAGGAACACGATGATGGATAACTTTTCCCATATCCTTCAATAGTTGCCCACCGGTAGCACATCCACATCCAACAACCACTTTGGAGGCGCCCCTCCTTTTAAGGTACAAGCAAAATTTTACATTCTCATATTTGAGGGCCAAATAGATGCGGACACCATAGATAAATGGTTAAATCTGCTAGAAGGATATTTTTATGTTCATGATTTTTCCACCCAGGAAAAGATTACTTTTTCTCTTCTCAAAGCCGCTACCCACGTCAGGCAATGGTGGGAAACCTACTGTGAGCAGAAGGATGAAAGTAGGCCATCACTATTTTCATCCGCACCCTTTTGAAATTCATTCTGGGATGCCATCAAGGAGCAGTAATACGTTGTCAGGAACTATGATGATAAATACATAAATTGGACCACGCTACAGCATGGAAGGGACCAAGATGTTCCAGAGTTTACCAATTTTTTTCATACCCTTCACACGAAGTTGGGTATCTAGAATTCTGAGAAACATTTGGTACTCGAGTATCGCGACTGCATACATAGGTACATCCAAGATGAGATGGAGTTCGTGGACATCTCCTTGCTCAGCACAACATACCGATACGCTGTCCAGATTGAGCAGAAGCTTAAACTAAAAAAGTGAGACTTCAGATCTGTGAATCCAAAGCAAGGGAAAGGTGCCACCAAACCACAGAACAAATGACAAGGCCAAGGTAGGGCAGCCGAGGACAACCCGCGAAAGCTACATGCAAAGAACAACACCGCGAAGCCGAAGAAGGACACGGGAAAGTGGTGTGAGTTCCATAAGAGCTCCACTCACAACACAAGTGAGTGTCAGGCTAAGCAGTCATTGGTGGTGGAGTTGAAGGCTTCTGAATCAGATGCATGTTCCAACTCTAAGTCAAAACCCGACAAGGGGAAGAATATTATCGATGTAGAGCCCAATGCCACCATTGCCACCACGAATATCCAGAAGGAGGAACTCGAAGATCCAGAGGAGGAGGAGTGCCTCTTCCACTCCCAGACGTGGGTAAAGGGTTCCTCGCTACAGTTCATTGTCAATAGTGGGAGCCAAAAGAACCTCATTTCAGCAGAGGTCATGAAGTGGCTGGGCTTACCAACCACATCACACCCACAATAGTACACCATTGAGTGGCTTCAACAAGGACAAGATCTTTGCGTCATCTAGCAGTGTCACCTTCCATATAATATCAAGCCCTTCACGGATGACATATTATGTGACGTTTCTCCTCTTGATGTTTGTGATGTATTATTAGGCCAAGCATACTTGCGGAAGCCACATATTGTGTATGAGTTAAGGCTTCGCGTTGTTATTGTTACCTTGGGAAATAAGTTGTATAGGATACCGAAGGTAGCACCACCTATCGCCATCTCTTTGCTTACTTAAAAACAATATAGTAAGCTCATTTACAAAACTGGGAAATTTGTTTTCCTGATGATACGCCCTCAGGGAAAGAAGAAGACGGTGGCCATGACCTCTAGACATGGCCCCTCCGCATGACAAAAACAGATGGATAAGGTCGTGGAGGAGTATGAGGACATCTTCACCTCCCCCATAAGGGTGCCTCTGCACTGTCAGGTCAAGCACTTCCATCGATATGACCCTAGGTGCGTCGTTGCCCAATGGACTAATCTATTGACGCTCTATTATGGAGAATGATGAAATCAAGAGGCAGATTCAGGAGTTGTTGCAGAAAGGTCACATATGACTGAGTTCATCACCCTGTAGGAGCCTGATCGTGTTGGTACAAAAGAAGGATGGGACTTGGAGACTCTGTATTGACTATCGGGCGCTGAATAAGATCACTGTCCAGAATAGGTATTTGATCCCACTTATTAATGACCTTCTGGACCAATTCAAGGGGGGGAAATATTTCGGCAATATCGACTTGAAGTCTGGATATCACCAGGTACCAATTGAACCATCAGATGTGTGGAAGACTACCTTCAAAGCTAAGGAGGGCCTTTTCGAATGGTTGGTTATGACTTTCGGGTTGACAAATGCTCCTACAACCTTAATGAGGCTGATGGATGACATCTTGCGGCCATTCACCAACTCATTTGTAGTGGTATACTTGGATGACATCCTGGTATTTAGCCATAGTTGGGAAGAGCACCTCCACCACATTCGACATGTTCTCTAAACACTACGAAAACATAAGATTTGTGCCAATTTGGAGAAATGCACTTTTGGCATGACCCAGGTTCAGTATCTGGGATACATTATTGATGAATGGGGGGTGCATGTGGATCCAGCCAAGATCCAAGTCATTTAGGATTGACCAGGCCCAACCACTCTGAGAAAGCTCCGCCGCTTTCTCGGTCTTACCAATTTCTACCACAGGTTCATGTTGGGGTTCTCTCATATCACTTGGCCCTTGAGTCAAATCACTAAGGGAGGAGTGAAAGAAAATTTCTTTTGGTTTGAATCTCAATAGAAGGCATTCGAAGAGTTGAAACATCGCGTCTGCTCTGCACCAGTGCTCACATTACCAGACTTGCAACAACCATTTGAGATCGAGACAAATGCCTCTGACTATGCTACTGGGTCAGTCCTTACTCAACAGGGGCATCTAGTGGCATATCATAGTGTGATCTGAAAATGGAATGTACTTGTTTAAGGGTGCAAGGTATCCATTTCCAATAATTTCAACTGTGAGCTAGACACTCCAAATGACCTCTAAAAATGTATAAACTTCTTATTTCTTATACAAAGATAGACTGTAGGGGCATTCACCGGACATGTCACCTCTAAAAAGAGGATGAGTTCCAGAGGCTACCTGGCCCTCTACAGGCTCTGCCTAAAGAAATAACAAAGTAAACACTTAAAAGTCTTTGACATACACATACTTGAAGTTTAAGTTCTTGCGGAATAAGACAAGTAACTTTCTGCAACTAAACAAGTGATTATGTGTGTATGCAAGTTATGTTGATTTGCTATTTAAAACTTTATATCAGTTTTGTTTAGCATCTCATCTTCAGCAAATAAAGACATCAAAATGATAAAGTAGTTCACCCCTTCTGGGCTACATCTGCTGGACCAAGCCTCTCCAACTAGGCTTGTCCTCTTGTATTAAAATTGCTACAAAGGCTAATACAAGAATATGGGTGTCTCAAAGGACAGATATGACTGTAAATACAGAAAACAATGTAAACTATGAAACGGGAACTATAAACTAAAAACGGGAACTCTGGCCAAAAAACCCCAAAAAACATCAAAAACAGTGCTAAAAACGAAAAGTGTGTATACTAGAACGATGTTTTTATTTTTTAGGCGTTAATTTTGAACATGTTTTAAAAATGGCAGTAACTACGAACTTTACTATGAAATTTTCGTGCAAAATATAGCTTCAAAATGAAAGTGATGATACTGGAATAATGATTTATTTTTTTTAGGGTCAATTTTCAACATTTTTAAAAAATGCTAATAAAACCAAATTTTTATGTGTCAAACAAAGTTGTTTATGAGGAAAAAAAACACATTAATGTTTTTGGTAGAATATCAATTTTCTTTCCTAAGTATAAATTTAACATGTTTTCAACCATAACATGCTAGGGTGGGCGCCACAGCGCGACTCGTCCCCTACCTCTAACCCCCCTCTCGACACCCTTACTACCTTCACCCACAACCCACACCCCTGGCCCCTTTAATCCCTACCAACCCAACCCAACGCCTGCCCGAGCGCCCTCACCCTTCCCCCTGCCCGGCCCGGGCGCCCTCTCAACCCCCCCCCCCCCCAACCCTCCCAACCCCCCCCGCCGGCCGGGGCGCCTTGCAACCCTCCCCGCCCGGGCGCCCACACAACCCCCTGTGCCCAAACCCTCTCAACGCCCCCTCCCCTGGCCCGGGCGCCCTCACCCGCCCCCAGAACCGACCACCCACCCGGCCCCGGCGCCCTCACCCGCCCCCCGGCCCTGGTGCCCTCACCCACCCTCACCCGCCGACCCACCCGGCCTGGGCACCCTGCCAACCCCCCCCGCCCGGGCGCCCACACAACCGCCCGCGCCCCAACCCTCTCAACCCCCCCTCCCACCAGCCCGGGCACCCACAACCGCCCCCCCACCCGGCCCCGGCGCCCTCACCCACCCCCGGGCCCGGGCGCCCTCACCCACCTTCACCCGCCTGCCCGCCCGGCCGCCAGGCCCGGGTACCCTCACCCGCCCCCTCGCCTGGCGCCCTCACCCGCCCCCCCACCCGGGCGCCCTCACTCGCCGGGCCCGGAAACCCCCACCCACTTGGCGCCCTCACCCGCCCGCCCCCGCGTGCCCTCACCCGCCTACCAGCCTGGGCGCCCTGACCCACCCTGCCTCGGCCGCGCCCCCGCCTGGCAGGCGGCAGGGCGATTCCCGGAATCGCCCTGTCGCCTGTCAGGGGGCGGAGCGAGCCGCCCGGCAGGCGGCAGGGCGATTCCGGGAATCGCCCTGCCACCTGCCGGGCGAGGGCGCGAGCTGCCCGGGTGACGCCTGGCTCCGCCGCGCAGCGGCGCGACCCGGGCGACCTGCGCCCCCGCCAGGCAAGCGGCAGGGCGATTCCGGGAATCGCCCTGCCAACTGTCGGGCGCGGGGGCGGGCTGCCCGGGTGGCGCCTGCCTCGGTCGCGCCACCAGGGCGGCCCGCGGCCCCTCCTGGCAGGCGACAGGGCGATTCCGGGAATCGCCCGGGCGAGCGGGTGAGGGCGCCTGGGCGGGCGGGCGAGCGTGCTGGGCGGGTGGGCGGGCGAGCGCGCCAGGGCGGGTGAGGCGGTTGAGGGCGCCGGGCGGGCGAGCGGGAGAGGGCGCCCAGGCGGGTGAGGGAGCCGGGCGGGCAGGCGAGGGAGTCAGGCGGGCGAGGGCGCCCGGGAGGGTGAGGCGGGTGAGGGTGCCGGGCGGGCGAGGGCGCGGCCGGGCGGGCGGGTGAGGGCGCCTGGGCGACTCCCGGAATCGCCCTGCGCCGGGCGGGCAAGGGCACCCAGGTGGGTGAGCCGGGTGAGGGTGTCGGGCGGGCGGGCGAGGGCGTCGGGAGGGCGGGCGGGCGAAGGCGCCCGGGCGGGTGAGGTGGGTGAGGGCGCCGGGCGGGCACGGGCACGGGCGGGCGGGCGGGTGAGGGCGATTCCGGGAATCGCCCGGGCGCAATCACCCGCCCGGCGCCCTCGCCCGCCGGGCGCCCTCATCCGCCCGCCCGCCGGGCTGGTGAGGCGGGTGAGGGCGCCGGGCGGGCGAGGGCAGGGGCGGGCGGGCGGGTGAGGGCGCCCGGGCGGGTGAGGGCGATTGCGGGAATCGCCCGGGCGCCCTCACCCGCCCGCTCGCCCGGCGCCCTCGCCCGCCCGGGGCCCTCACCCACCCGCCCGCACGGCGCCCTCACCCGCCTCACCCGCCCGGGCGCCCTCGCCCGGGCGCCCGGCACCCTCACCCACCTCACCCGCCTCACCCGCCCGCCCGGCACCCTCACCCAGCTCACCCGCCCTCACCCGCCCGCCCGCCCGGCGCCCTCGCCCGCCCGGCGCCCTCACCCGCCTCAACCGCCGGGCGGGCGGGCGGGTGAGGGCGCCCGGGCGATTCCTGGAATCGCCCTGCCGCCTAGGCGATTCCCGGAATCGCCCTGCCGCCCGGGCGATTCCGGGAATCGCCCCGGCGGCAAGGCGATTCCGGGAATCGCACGGGCGCCCTCACCCGCCCGCCCGCACGGCGCCCTCACGGGCGGGCGGGCGGGTGAGGGCCCCCGGGCCGGAATCGCCCGGGCGGCAAGGCGATTCCGGGAATCGCACAGGCGCCCTCACCCGCCCGCCCGCCCGTGCGCCCTCGCGGGCGGGCGGGCGGGTGAGGGCCCCCGGGCGATTCCCGGAATCACCCGGGCTCCCTCACTTGCCTGCCCGCCCGTGCCCTCGCCCGCCCGGCGCCCTCACCAGCCTCACCCGCCCAGTGGGCGGCCGGGTGAGGGCGCTGGGCGGGCGGGCGGGTGAGGGCGCCCGGGCGATTCCCGGAATCGCCCGGTCTCCCTCACCCGCCCGCCCGCCCGTGCCCTCGCCCGCCCGGCGCCATCACCCGCCTCACTTGCGAGTGCCCTCGCCCGCCCGGCGGGTGAGGCGGGTGAGGGCGCCGGGCGGGCGAGGGCGCCGGGCGGGCGGGAGGGTGAGGGCGCCCGAGCGGCCGAGAGCGCCGGGCGGGTGAGGGCGCCCGGGAGATTCCGGGAATCGCCCGGGCGCCCTCACCCGCCCGCCCGCCCGGCGCCCTCGTCCGCACGGCGCCCTCACCCGCCCGCCCGCCGGGCGGGTGAGGGGGGTGAGGGCGCCGGGCGGACGAGGGCACAGGCACGCGGGCGGGTGAGGGCGCCGAGCGGGCGGGGGCGTGAGGGCGCCCGGGCGATTCCCGGAATCGTCCGGGCGCCCTCACCCCCACGCCCGCCCGTGCCCTCGCCCGGCCAGCGCCCTCACCCGCCTCACCCGCCCATGCCCTCGCCCGCCCGGCGGGAGAGGCGGGTGAGGGCGCCCGGGCGATTCCGGGAATCGCCCGGGCGCCCTCACTCGTCCGCCCGCCCGGCGCCCTCACCCGCTCGCCCTCCGGACGGGTGAGGCGGGTGAGGGCGCCGGGAGGACGAGGGCACGGGCGGGCGGGCGGGCGAGGGCGCCCGGGCGATTCCCGGAATCGCTCGGGCGCCCTCACTCGCCCGCCTGCCCGTGCCCTCGCCCGCCCGGCGGGTGAAGCGGGTGAGGGCACGGTCGGGCGGGCGGGTCAGGGCGCCCGGGCGATTCCGGGAATCGACCTGGCGCCCTCACCCGCCTGCCCGCCCGGCGCCCTCGCCCACCCGGCGCCGGGAGGGCGGGCGGGTGAGGGCGCCCGGGCGGCAGGGCGATTCCCGGAATCGCCCAGGCGCCCTCGGCGCCCTCGCCCGCCCGGCGCCCTCACCCGCCCGCCCGCCCGGCGCCCTCACCCGCCCTCCCGCACGGCACCCTCGCCCGCCCGGTGCCCTCACCCGCCTCACCCGCCCGGGCGCCCTCGCCCGCCCGCTCGGCACCCTCACCCACCTCACCCGCCCGCCCGCTCGGCGCCCTCACCCTCCTCACCCGCCCTCGCCCGCCCGGCCCTCGCCCGCCCTCGCCCTCACCCACCCGCCCGCCCGTGCCCTCGTCCGCCCGGCGCCCTCACCCGCCTCACCTGCCCGCCCGCCCATGCCCCCGTCCGCCCGGCGCCCTCACCTGCCTCACTCGCCCGTGCCCTCGCCCGCCCGGAGGGTGAGGCGGGTGAGGGCGCCGGGCGGACGGGCGGGTGACGGCGCCCGGGCGATTCCGGGAATCGCCCGGGCGCCCTCACCCGCCTGCCCGCCCAGCGCCCTCGCCCGCCTGACGCCCTCACCCGCTCGCCCGCCGGGCGGGTGAGGCGGGTGAGGGCGCCGGGCGGGCGAGGGCAAGGGCGGGCGGGCGGGTGAGGGCGCCCGGGTGATTCTTGGCGGGTGAGGCGGGTGAGGGCGCCGGGCGGACGAGGGAACGGGCGGGCGGGGGGGTGAGGGCGCTCGGGCGATTCCTGGCGGGTGAGGGCGCCGGGCGGACGAGGGCACGGGCGGACGGGCGGGTCAGGGCGCCCGGGCGATTCCTGGAATCGCCCGGGCGCCCTCACCCGCCCGCCCGCTCGGCGCCCTAATCGCCCGGGCGTCCTCACCCGCCCGCCCGCCCGTGCCCTCGTCCGCCCGGCGCCCTCACCCGCCTCACCCGCCCGTGCCCTCGCCCGCCCGGCGGGTGAGGGCGCCGGGTGGACGGGCGGGTGAGGGCGCCCGGGCGATTCCGTGAATCGCCCGACGCCCTCACCCGCCCGTGCCCTCGTCCGCCCGGCGGGTGAGGCGGGTGAGGGCACGGGTGAGGGCGCCGGGCGGGCGGGCGGGTGAGCGCGCCCGGGCGATTCCCGCCCGCCCGCCCGGCGCCCTCACCCGCCCGCCCGCCCGGCGCCCTAGCCCGCCCGGCGCCCTCACCCGCCCGCCCGCACGGCACCCTCGCCCGCCCGGCACCCTCACCCGCCTCACCCGCCCGGGCGCCCTCACCCACCCGGGCGCCCTCGCCCGCCCGCCCGCTCGGCGCCCTCACCCTCCTCCCCCGCCCTAGCCCGCCCGGCCCTCGCCCGCCCTCGCCCTCACCCGCCCGCCCGCCCGTGCCCTCGTCCGCCCGGCGCCCTCACCCTCCTCACCCGCCCGTGCCCTCGCCCGTCCGGTGGGTGAGGCGGGTGAGGGCGCCGGGCGGACGGGCGGGTGAGGGGGCCCGGGCGATTCCGGGAATCGCCCGGGCGCCCTCACCCGCCCGCCTACCCAGCGCCCTCGCCCGCCCGGCCCCCTCACCCGCCGGCCCGCCGGGCGGGTAAGGCGGGTGAGGGTGCCGGGCGGACGAGGGCACGGGCGGGCGGGCGGGTGAGGGCGCCCGAGCGATTCTCGGCAGGTGAGGCGGGTGAGGGCGCCGGGCGGACGAGGGCACGTGCGGGCGGGCGGGTGAGGGCGCCCGGGCGATTCCTGGCGGGTGAGGCGGGTGAGGGCGCCCGGGCGATTCTGCGCCCTCATCCGCCCGCCCGCCCGTGCCCTCGCCCGCTCGGCGCCCTCACCCGCCTTACCCGCCCGTGCCCTCGCCCGCCCTGCGGGTGAGGCGGGTGAGGGCGCCCGGGCGCCCTCACCTGGCCGCCTGCCCGGCGCCCTCACCCGCCCGACCGTCGGGCAGGTGAGGAGGGTGAGGCCGCCGAGGGGACGAGGGCATGGGCGGGCGGGTGGGCGGGTGAGGATGCCCGGGCGGGCGGGCGGGTGAGGTCGCCTGGCGGGCGAGGGCACCGGGCGGGCGGGCGGGTGAGGGCGCCCGGGCGATTCCCGGAATCGCCCTGCCGCCCGGGCGATTCCCGGAATCGCCCTGCCGCCCGGGCGATTCCCGGAATCGCCCGGGCGCCCTCACCCGCCCGCCCGCCCGTGCCCTCGTCCGTCCGGTGCCCTCACCCGCCTCACCCGCCCGGTGCCCTCACCCGCCCGGCGGGCGGGCAGGTGAGGGCGCCTGGTGGGTGAGGTCGCCGGGCGGGCGGGCGGGTGAGGGCGCACGTGCGATTCCCGGAATCGCCCGGGCGCCCTCACCCGCCCGCCCGCCCGTGCCCTCGCCCCCCCGGCGCCCTCACCCGCCCGTGCCCTCGCCCGCCCGACGGGTGAGGCGGGTGAGGGCGCCGGGCAAGCGGGCGGGTGAGGGCTTCCTGGCGATTCCGGGAATCGCCCGTGCGCCCTCACCCGCCCGCCCGCCCGGCGCCCTCGCCCGCCCGCCCGTCGAGCGGGTGAGGCGGGTGAGGGCACCGGGCGGACGAGGGCACGGGCGGGCGGGCGGGTGAGGGCGCCCGGGCGGCAGGGCGATTCCGGGAATCGCCCGGGCGCCCTCACCCGCCCGCCCGCCCGTGCCCTCGTCCGCCCGGCGGCCTCACCCTCCTCACCTGCCCGGCGGTCGGGCGGGTGAGGGCACCCGGCGGGCGAGGGCGCCGGGCGGGCGGGCGGGTGAGGGCGCCCGGGCGATTCCCGGAATCGCCCGGGCGACCTCACCCGCCCGCCCGCCCCTGCCCTCGCCCCCCGGCGCCCTCACCCGCCTCACCCGCCCGTGCCCTCGCCCGCCCGGCGGGTGAGGCGGGTGAGGGCGCCGGGCGGGCGAGGGCGCCCGGCGAGCGGGCGGGTGAGGGCGCCCGGGCGATTTCGGGAATCGCCCAGGCGCCCTCACCCGCCCGCCCGCCCGGCGCCCTCGCCCGCCGGCCCGCCGTGCGGGTGAGGCGGGTGAGGGCGCCGGGCGGACGAGGGCACGGGCGGGCGGGCGGGTGAGGGCGCCCGGGCGATTCCGGGAATCGCCCGGCCGCCCTCACCCGCCCGCCCGCCCGGCGCGCTTACCCGCCCGCCCGCCGGGCTTGTGAGGCGGGTGAGGGCGCCGGGCGGGCGATGGCGCCGGGCGGGTGGGCGGGTGAGGGTGCGCGGGCGGCAGGGCGATTCCCGGAATCGCCCGGTCGCCCTCATCCGCCCGCCCGCCCGGCGCCCTCGCCCGCCCGCCAGCCCGGCGCCCTCGCCCGTCCGGCGCCCTCACCCGCCCGCCCGCACGGCACCCTCGCCCGCCCGACGTCCTCACCCGCCTCGCCCGCCCGCCCGGCACCGTCACCCAGCTCACCTGCCCGGGCGCCCTCGGCCGCCCGCCCGCTCAGCGCCCTCACCCTCCTCACCCGCCCTCGCCCGCCCGCCCGGCGCTCTCCCGCCCGGCGCCCTCGCCCGCCCACCCGGCACCCTCACCCGCCTCACCTGCCCGTGTGCCCTCGCCCGCCCGCCCGCCCGGCACCCTCACTCGCCTCACCCGCCCTCGCCCGCCCGGCACCCTCACTCGCCTCACCCGCCCTCGCCCGCCCGGCGCCCTCGCCCGCCCGCCCTCGCCTGCCCGGCGCCCTCGCCCGCCCGCCCTCACCCACCCTCGCCCGCCCGCCCTCGCCTGCCCGCCCGCCGCCGTTACTCGCCACACTCGCTCGCCCGGCGCCCTCACCAGCCTCGCCCGCCCGCCCGCCCCGACGCCCTCACCCGCCCGCCCGGCGCCCTCACCCGCTTGCCCGCCCGCCCCCTCGCACGGGCGCCCTCACCCGCCGGCCCCCTCGGCCACCCTCACCCACCCTGCCTCGGCCGCACCCCCCGCGGCAAGCGGCAGGGCGATTCCGGCAATCGCCCGGGTGGCCCTCACCCGCCCGCCTGCCCGGCGCCCTCACCCGCCTTGCCCCACCAGGCGTCCTCGTCCGCCCGCCCGTCCGGCGCCCTTGCACGCCCGACACCCTCACCCGCCTCACCCGCCCGGGCGCCCTCGCCCGCCCGCCCGCCCGGCACCGTCACCGGCCTCACCTGCCCGCCCGCCCGCTCGGCGCCCTCGCCCGCCCGCCCCGCGCCCTCACCCGCCCAGGCGCCCTCGCCCGCCCGCCCGACGCCCTCACCCGCCTCACCCGCCCGGGCGCCCCCGCCCGCCCGCCCCGGCGCCCTCACACGGTTGCCCGCTCGCCCGACGGCCTCACCCACCTCACCCGCTCGGCCCCCTGACCCGCCCGACCCCTTGCCCGGGCGCCCTGACCCACCCTCCCCCCCCGGGGCGCCCTCACCCACCCTGCGTCGTCCGTGCCACCCGGGCGGCCCCCGCCCCAGCCCGGCAAGCGGCAGGGCGATTCTGGTAATCGCCCTGCCGCCTGTCGGGGGGGGGCCGCGGGCCGCCCGGGTGGCGCCTGCCTCGGCCGCGCCACCCGGGTAGCCCGCGCCCCCGCCTGGTGAATCACGTGTGGCAAAAAAGGCAAAGGATACCCCAACCACCATTACATGGAATGTTTGGAAAGACATACATTGGGAGTTTCGCAGACATCAAAGACCCATTAGAAGAGGAAAATGAGCAAAATGAAACAGAAAATATTGTGGAAGAGGACAATGATGAAACTCTAGAGGACGAAGAGTTTGGATTACGTGACATTGTTGATTAAATTTAAGTTATGCTTGTAAATCAAGCTTTGCAATGTTTTGACTTTGACATTTTATGAGAAGAATAAACACTCAATTATGGTTGTTATACGTTCAATATTGGTAATATGTGATTTTTGCATTGATTTTTAAGTTAATCATTATTTTTTGAAAAAAAAAGTGATTTTTATTATTTTTTTGACATGAAATTCATAGAAAAAACTATTATTTAACCATTTTTAGTTAAAATTATTGTATAAAAATTGTGATTTTGACATGTCAATTCTAACAAAAAATTATCAAAACGTGTAGTTTTTTAGTTATATTTATGTTAAAAATGGTTATTTTTATGTCCATTGTTAAAAAATATTGTTTTTTAGAAACAATTATTTCATGTCGATTGAAAAATTAATTAAGGATGTATAAATATGTAGAATATCGAAAAGTCTAAATATCGACCTTCTAATTTAAAAATGCAAAACAGTAAAAACCTCACGATTTTTTTTTTTTTAATTATAATAAAAAACAAGGAAATGTGAAGAAAACGACCACTTCAAAAATTATCAAATTTACTAAATAATTATTTACATTTTATACATTAAAAAATTTAAAGCCAAAAAACAGGGCTTTTAAGAAAGGAGTGTGATGCAGAATGCTCACTTTTTAAAATCAGCATGAAAATCACTACCATTCTAAAACGTGATGTACATAAAAAAAACTAAAGTGCCAAAAACTATGCTCTAGAAAAAACATGTGCGTTCTGCATCACCCATTTTCAAAATCAGGTCACTTTAGCTATCTCTACGAAACGGGTAACAGTATCAGTTCCCGTTTCATAGTTTACATTGTTAGAATCAAAAGATAGGAATTAGCCAAACATGCTCTTTCCCAAACACTAAACAGTGAATTTTGTACCTTATACAGTACTTTCCCCAATTGGCCCTAGTGGAACTTTAAACTTGAATGTAGAATTTCGAGGTGAAGATGACCTCCATTGGTTCTGAAACCTCTTCCATTAGACTCAGAAGGTCAAAAATAGCAGACATAGGCTTTTGAATCACCAAAAACGGATGAACATAGCCCCCAAACAGCTCAAGCACTGAAATGGCCCTGGTGGCCCTGAAAGCTTCCTTGAAGCTAAACAGTGAGAAGAATGCCTCAGAAGGAAAAATGAGCTGTAGAAATGGATTCAAAATGCTGATAACCTTCAGGAATGACCTTCGTTCCACATTCACTGGCTGAACAATTCCCAATGCAGCTCCCAAACTGATTTGGCCCTAGTGGCTCTTGGAACTTCCACGAAGCAAAAACCTCTGCAAATGACCTCAGATGGCTGTAAAACCCATGCCAATGGCTTCAAAAGGTTGAAGATACCCAAAATCCAAAAAAAATTCGTCCAAAACCGCCTTTCCTAGCCAAAGTTATGGCCAATTAAAGTTTCTCCAGTCTGCCCCTAGAAAAACTCCAGCTAACTGTAGTTGGGGCCAGTTAGGCCCGCCAAATATGGCGGGTCCGCCCAAATTTGGCGCTCCGCCAAAATTTCCGCCAGTCTAACTGCTGTGATTAATGCGCATGTGACCAAAACATTCGGGCTGGCTGTTTGCATAGGATTCCGCGCCGGGCGGTTAAGGGTTTAGCCCACGGTTCAAGGCATAAGGTCGTATGGAATGGGGGCTGGCCGCTTAGGGGCTGGCCCCCTTCATTTCCCGCCCATCAAGCCATTTAAAATTTAAATAAACATTGTTCCAAACGTCATTCAAGTTCCACCGTTTGGCCCAACGGTAAGCCATGGCGCTTGTAATCGGGAGGTCGTGGGTTCGATCCTCCATCCATCCAAACAAATTTTAATATGCGCCAAATACCTTTGCTGACGTCATCCCTGGGCCACGTGGCGCCCTCCGGGCCTGCCACGTGGCAGTTTTTTATTGGTTGTCCAAAAGGAATATTCCCTGGAATATTCCAAGGAATATTCCGTGGAATATTCTTTTTTAATTTTTTTTTTTTTTAAATTCAAAAATTAAGGGTTATTGGGCGATTTTGTTTTTGGCATAACTTTCTCATACGGCGACCGTTTTTCGAACTGTTTGCAGCACCGGAATCAGGAAGACGAGCTCTATCCATTCGTTCATGTTCCAATCAGTTCTAAGCACTTTCATTTTTGACCATTTTGCGACACTTGGTCCTAAGCTCCTGATCATAGTGAGACACTTTCAAACAGAGTCCGGAAGTATCCCACTTATGACAAAGAGATGTATTCCATTGTGAAGGCTTGCCGACAATGGAAGCATTACGTTTTGGGGAAAGAAACAATCATCCAAACAGACCACCGACCTCTGTAGTTCATATAGACGCAAGGGAAGTTGCAGAATGATCGCCATCAGAAGTGGTCCACATACCTGCAATGGTTCCATTTGAATATATAGTACAAGAAGGGGAACACCAATAATGTTGCAGACTACCTCAGCCAACCCCCGATCATGGCGTTAACCATCATGCTCAACTCTTGTGGGAACGAGACTTCTGATTAGCCACTTATTTACAAAATTGACCCATAATTCGGCCACACATACCAGATGCTCTTGGAGTGTCAGAAAGTTCCATATTTTCACCTCCAGGATGCACTGTTATGCCACATGGGACACTTTTGTGTTCCTTCAAGCAAGCGTGCCAAGATGATTTTGGAAGCGCATTACAGTGGGGTCGCGAGGCATTTCAGGGTCAAGAAAATAGTGGCAGTACTACATAAGTATTTCTATTGGCCAAATCTTCGATAGGATGTCAGGAAGTACATCAGATCCTACACTGCCTGTGCCATTTCCAAACTGACCATCAAGAATCAAGGCCTCTATACTCCGTTGCCTACCCCTAGTCGACCTTGGAAATCCATCTCCATGGATTACATGTCGGGCCTTCCTTCTACTAAGCATGGCAATGACTGTGTTTTTGTGGTCGTTGACAGATTCTCAAAGATGGCCATTATGTCGGCTTGTAAGAATAATATCACAACAGAAGCCACTGCTAAACTTTTCTTTGAATGAGTGTCGATACACTTTGGGATCCCACAATCTATCATCTCAAATTGGGACAACAAGTTCCTGAGTACATTTTGGTCCAGTATTTGGTTGATGCTCGACACCAAGCTCACTAAGTCCACAGCTTTCCATCCCAAAACTGATGGCCAGACATAGGTTTTCAACAGTATGATCGTACACATTCTACGCATGTACAACTCAAAGCATCCACACACATGGGATGAGAACCTCCCCTATGTCTAACACAACTATAATTGGGTTCTCCATAGCTCGATTGGCCACAACCCTTTTTAGGTGGGCTTGGGATTCCAGCCGCTATGTCCCATTGATGTGGCCATACCATTTGCCGCTACTCAGGTAGATTTGGCTCATGTCTAGTTCGAAGCCGACAAGGAAAACAACTTCATTGAGCACATTCATCACATCCGCCAACAGGTCCATGACATATTGGACAGAGGCAATGCTAAGTACAGGAAGTGACATGATCAACATCGGGTGCCACATAAGTTCCAGGTGGGCGACAAAGTTTGGCTACATTTGCAGAAGGAGCGCCTCGCTGGGCCCCACTGCAAGCTTCGCCTGCTCCAATATGGGTCATACACCATCACCAAGGCAGTAGAGGATAATGAATTCAAGCTCAGTATTCCACCATTCCTTGGTCTACACCCAATGTTCAATGTGGATAGCCTTTGACCCTACTTTCCACCATTGTTGGACACATCCAACATTGCATAACAACTCACACCAACAGAGTTAAACCCAGAATGCATGGAACAAGCCATAGTTAATCAGATCATGGACACACAAATCAATAACACCTGACAGCAAAGGATCCAACTATATCGAGTTGTCAAAGCAGACCAACTCCTTCACCAGGGCAAGTGGCTCACGAGGGACCAAGTTCAGTAGAAGTTTCCTCATCTCTTAGAGGAACTCAACGAAATGGGGACCATTGCTTCCTGGGGGGGAGGAATGATCCAGGTGGATATTGGTGGCCACTCGCCTATTCCACTTGGACCCCCACCATACGACATTTTTTTGTGAAAACCACTATTAGAAAATATGGGTTTTCATCTTGATATTCACTATCAATAGTAATAGTCCTCAGATATATCTTTCTAATGTGGTATCGTGTGCATCAAACAAAGATCGTATGCCAAAGTTACGACCTCGGGAAGTTGATATACTAACTTACCCCAACGAGGCCTATAGTTTGGTGTTTCATCTCCTGGGGTTAGGTTTTTTGATGTTTAGGGTTCTCCATTGTTTCTCAATAATAAATAGGCCTTCAAGCCTAACTGTAACATAGTTCAGAGGAGGTAGCAGCCACATCTCTTCTAAGAGATAAGCTACCGTCGCCCGAGCTAGTTTATTTCCATTATGTATGTAAGCATATTTCAGTTCTTTGATATTAATGAAATGAAGTTTTATTTCCGTTGCATCTCTGTGTGTATGGTTATATTTGTAATTTGTTGTGTTCATGCTTAAACTCATATTGGTATTGTAGCAACATTATTTGCCTTTGCACACGGTTCCATAAATAGTGATATTGGATATCTATATGCTTGGATCGATCGTGAAAAATAATATTATTAGAGAGCTTGATGAAACTATGATTATCACAGTAGATCACAGTTGGATCCATCATCTGACCAAATAGTCCCACAAGTATCTTTCTCATCTAGATCGCCTCACATGTTGATTGACCTGAAATCATGTATACTACTTCTACCAAGTTGAGTGCCATAAATCTTTGGTTCCTGTTATACTAGGAAATAACTATGGACCCAACACTGAAAATTCCACCTGATGTACTCTTTCATTTTGATGCACTCCCCACCTAATTTGCATCTGTGAAGCCACACAACTACTCTCCCTTTATCTTTATGTACCATAGTCCAAACTGGATAGTGCCTCTAAGGTACCGTAGAACATGATTAGTTTCCTTACAAAACAATTTGGTTGGCCTAACCATAGCTTGGCTCTGTTGGTTGACTACATAGCACATATCTAGTTGTGTGTTCACAAGATACATTAGTGAACCCACTAGTTGTCAATAAATGGTAGCATCCACTTCTTCACCTGAAGTGGAATCTTCCTTCCTCCAGTTGATCGCTAGAGGTGTCTCCATGGGTTTGCAACTCTCCATACAGAATCTCTTTAGTATCTCATTTTCATACTTTCCTTGAGAGACAAATAGTTCCCCATCGCCTTTCCATACTTATGTTATGCAACCAGCTCACAAAATATAAGAAGATATAGACCAACGAATTCAAAATTAGCCTCTTCGAGGGGGAAACCTCCTTTACATTACTCAAATGAACAATTATTGGATGCTTCAAATGGAAAAACCTCCTTTCTGTATATAGGAGTCTTAGGGATCATAATATAATCAGATTTGACATAACAGTAATAATGTAAGGGCACAACAATAACAATAGTGGGCTTCTATGGGGCACAATAATAACAATATGGGGACTACATGGGCACAAAAATAAGGGGGTTACACTGACAATAAGAATGAGGCAATACCTTATTATTATAGGGACCTAACATGCCCCTCTCCTTCAAAAAAGTGTTTTCCTCAACGCTTGAGTAGTTCTATATGCTTTTGTATAAAATTCTCATCCTCCCATATGGAATCTTCAGTGGGTAAGTTCTTCCACTTGATGAGATACTCTGAAATTGATCGATTTTGTAGTTATCGAGTTCTTGTTTCCATGACTGCTTCAGGTTCCAATATGATTTTTCCTTCCTCATTGAGTTCTCGAAATATTGTTTGAATTGGGAGCTTGTCACCTATAACCTTCTTTAAGCATAAAACATGGAAAACTAGGTGCACTTGGGAAGATGCAGGAAGCTCCAATTTGTATGCCATTGTACCAATATTTTGCAACACCTTGTAAGGACCATAATACTTTGGTGATAATTTATTATCCTTTTTAGTTTGCTTGAGAAACATTTGTTTGTATGGTTATAGTCGTAAAAATACCCAACCACCTACATCAAAACGTATTTCGCGATGATGTTGATATGCTTGTTGTTTCATTATATTTTGCGCCAAGGTGAGGTTATCCTTTAAGAGTTGGAGAACTTGTTGTTGATGCTTGATGTGATCTTCCACTACTTGAACATTCAAATTATTGTCCAAGACTTTTTGGATATCTAGAGAAATAGATGATTTCGATGTTTGAACCTCTAGTGAGCATAATTGTGCAATTACGCCCCATTGTTATTTCTTTAGAATCTTTGTCATGACATTAGAGATGACTATGTTTCTTGGTTTCCCTGCAATACACCTTAATTCAACTTCCTTTCCTTCCCAAAAAAAAATCAAGAAAATTTATTGAAAATTAAAAGCCAGCGTACCCAAAGATTGTAACCATTGGACTCCTAGTACAACATCAACACCACCCACTGGGATGGAAAGCATTGGACTATTCAATACAAATTCTCCCACAGATAGCTTGATATTATGACACTTTCTAGAGAAATTTATGGTTCCTCCATTTGCAACCATCACTTGACACTTTGGTGTTGGATATAGGAAGCAATTCAATTCCTTAGCTATATTACAATGATAAAATTATGGGTACTACCCAAATCAGTCAACACTATCACCTTTTTCTTCTTGATATGTCCTTCTATATTGAGAGTTTGAGGAGTGGTAATTCCTTCCAATGCATTACAAGATATGCTTAGATTCTTTTTTTTCTTTCTCTGGGGGTGGTTCCTAGTGTATATCCTCTTCTTTTTACGTTTCTTGTTCCTTTTCTTCCTCCTCTTCATAATCTATGTAAATTAATTTCTTCTCAGCAGACTTATGACCTTTAGTATATTTGCTATCACAACTATAACAAAGCTCTTTTTCTCTTTTTTCTTCCAATTGTTTTTGTGTCAACCTTGTATGTTATGGAAGGCTAGGAGAAACAACACTTCCATCTTTATAGTTGTGAGTGGCAGGCTTCCTTGTTTCCATAATTTTGATTTCAATTTTTCTTGCAACCCTGAATGCCTTCTCCAATGAATCAGGTTCCCAAAGGTGAACCTCATGATTGATGTTATCCTTTAAAGTCCCTATGAACACATCAATCCTATGTTGCTCTGGAATATAATTTACCCTTATATTCAATTTCTGAAAGTCCTCAATGTGCTCTGCCATTGAACCCTTTTGTTTGAGATTTATCAATTGGCTAAAGAAAGTGTTGCTCTTTGTATCCTCCTAATGTGCTATCATTTCCTCCGTAAAAATTAACCAAGTGAAAATTTGTTTACGAGAGAAAATCCATCGATACCATACAAACTGATTGGGTTCTAAATATAAAGTTGCAATGCATACCTTTGGTGTGTTTTTCACATTATGGAGATGAAAATATTGATCCATCTGTAGTATCCAGGTTACGGGATCCTTGCCATCAAACTTCCTCATATCGATCTTTGGAATATGGTGGATCTTCAATCAAACGTTAGAGTCTATGAAATCATGATTAACATTTCCTTTTTTCTCATCATGAGTTTCATCTAATACCTTTTCTCCATTATGAGACATTTGCTGTAGCAACTTTGTCAAACCTTCCATGTCTTCTTTTAAACCATTCTTCAAATCTTCCATGTTGCCTTTCATTTTTGCTTCTATACCATCCATATTAGCTTTCATGCCATCCTTCAAACCTTCCATGTCTGATTTTAAACTATTCTTCAAACCATCCATCTTAGCTTCCATTTCATTTTTGGTTACTCTTTGTGAGAGCGAAATTTGTTGCACTTGATCTCACAATTTTGATATATCATGCTGCATTTCTTCCTCTTCTTCATGTGTCATAGAAGAGATTTCTGGTTGCTTACTAGGTATGCCATATTTTTGTTTCGAGGCATTTTGAAATAAAATAATGATATATGTGCTTCACTATGCCCTTTGAATCACTTGAAACTAATTTTTCAAACAAAAGTTATGCAAAATTTAAAAAATACACACATTTTTCTTGCTTTTTAGGAGCTCAATCTTGAAACGATTATAACTCTGTAATTTTGAACCTCCTAGTTCTAATTTTCTTTTCTTTTTGGTGGCTCTTTGAGTCTTCTTTCCAACCCCACAATTCTAATTGAGATTGGATTCTTCAAGGAAAAGTTATGGCAAAGAGTTATGACCTGATTATGAACTGGTTCTATAGAGAGAAGTTTTACAGGATGCCACATGTCATTTTTCAAACTTTGGATCTCAATTTGCTACATGAAAAACTACATTTTCTGCACTTTCAACCACTTTTTACAAAATTTAAATTGGATGCCTGAAACGAAAGTTATGACGATTTTCCCTAGGTCACTTGTTTGAGACAAAATTATGGAGCCCACAAAAACCCTAAATTCCTCAGAACATATCCCCGAAAATATAGCGAACCAATATCTAAAATTTTTACACGAGGTTATCTGCGAATTTAGCTCCATGTGATAACAATTTTAGCTTCTGAGGCCTCGTAGAAAAAATGTTTTAGATAAAATACAAAGATGACATGTTTGAAGAAGCGAAACCCTAGAATCCAAAGCTCTGATACCAAATGTTATGTGACCCACTCACAAAATAGAAGAAGGGATAGATCAATGACTTCAAAATTAGCCTCTTTGAAGGGTAAATCTCATTAAAATTACACAAATGAACAATTCTTGGATGATTCAAATTACAAGGCCTCCTTTCTATATATAGGAGTCCAAAGGGTCACAATATAATCAGAGCCAACATAACAGTAATAACGTAAGGGCACAACAATAATAATAACAGGCTTCTATGGGGCACATTAATAACAATATGGGGGGTACATGGACACAACAATAACAATAAGGGGCTACACTGACAATAACAATGAGAGAATAGGTTAGTATTATAGGGACCTAACAACTTCCAAACCAAGGAAGTAGTGCATGAGACCCATGTCGTTCATTTCAAATTTAGTTGCAAGGTCCTCCTACCAAGATTTGATCAATTGTTCATCACCAGTTAAAATTAAATCATCAACATATAAGACGATAATAACAAATTTACCTTCTACCAAGATATGATGGAGGTTTGCATACACTTCACTTTTGGTGAAGCCCATGTTGATAAATGACAAGAAGAAATTCCAATTTAAATTTTCCTTGAATTAAACTGAGAATTAAAATCGAATTCTATTCTCATAACAACTTGTAAATAGTTAATTAAGTTTAATTAACTTAATTAGCTTAGGAATTTCGAGTTGGAAGTCTTTCTGAAGTCATGTATATGTTCTCCCTATATTTTAGGGGTCCAGTATGAGTTTAATTGTGAGTTGTAATTAGATAACTTAGTTTACTGAGTTAAGTTCAGTTAAATTAGTTCCAAACTATTTTTGGAACTAATAGAGAGTTAACAATTAGTTGGTGCACTAATGCATCCACTAGTGCTACTCCAGTTAACTGAATATTCCCTCATCAGAAACTCATGCATGTCGATTCTGAGAAAGACCCAGTTGAGACTAGAGTGTAGGGACAATGTACTATCAGTTGTATGATTTACTGAGTTGTATAGATCATGCATGCAATTAGGAATTGAACCTAGTTTGGATTGCGCAGTTTTGGATGCACTGGATTCCCATTAATATGGGTTATTCAACCATAGGAATTGTGCAAGGAAATAGGGGCTTGGAGAGCTGTAGAATTGGCTAAGTGTTGGCCAAGAGCTTGCTTGTGAGCTGAGGATTGATTATACTGAGTGTTGGGATTGTTCTTGTGAGAAAAAGCATTGTATTATCATCTTGGATTTCTGATTTAATGCAATACAGATAGTGGGGGTTTTTAGCTGAGGTTTTCCCTAGATATTTATTGTGTTATGTGCTATTGATTTATCTTCCTCTTGGTGATTATTGTTTTCATTGATCTACTGGCTTCCGCTAGTTGAAAGTAGAATTAGATTCTTGTATTTTTCTTTAGTAAATTGCATGAGCTTGTGAATCTACATGATTTTTCTGCATGGTATCAGAGCTGAGAATAGTGTACTAGAGGAAATTTCGAAGTTTTGAGTTTTGGGTTATAGGTGAAATTTGAATTTGCAATACATACCTCAGGATCAGCACATGGTGTTCTATGGTTTGTGGCTCGAGTATGCCTTGGAAGGCAACTCGAATTTTATAGCCTAGAGGGATAGGATGGCGGTTGTTCTAGAGGATAATGGCTTGAAGGAATTCGTTGATCAAGAAATTCCTAAGCCAGTAGCATCAAATGCACATAATTTAGTTGAATGGAAGAAGTGTGTGGCAAAGGAAAGGCAGATAATCCTTGAGGGAGTTCATGACCACATTGTCTAAAGTCTTCATGGCAAGGAAACTCCATATGCTATGTGGAAAGAGTTGATGAACTTGTATCAGAACAACAGTGACCAAAGGAAATTGGAACTGAAGGACAAACTTTGAAAAATCAAAATGGAGAAAGGTGAGACTATTCCAAAATACTTGACCAAGTTCACTCAATGTCGTGATGAACTTGGAAGTGTTGGAATCATGGTTGCCGAGGATGATATTGTGATTCTTATTCTTTTAGGACTCCCAAAGAGTTGGCATAGTTATCAGGACTCTGTCAATGGTCGGGAGAAGCTGCCAGATTGGGAACAACTGTGGTCGGATTTGATGCAGGAGGAGATCAAGAGGAACAACAGGGATGGCTCTTCATCAAATACTGATGATGAAGAGAATTGTGCCTTAGCGATTAAGGCGAAGAAGGGGAAAGGGAAAGCTTCCCATTCCAAATCGGATTCTTATCATGGAGGTAAGAAGAAAGAAATGACGAAATTTAAGTGCTTTCATTATCATGAGCTGAGCCATTTTACTACAAATTGTCCACTCAAGAAGTCCAAGAAGAAGTCCTCAGTAGGAGCGACGGGTGAGGATTGTGCCTCTCAATTCGAATTTGACTTTTCCCTCATTGCATGCATGGTTTCATCAATTATGGAAGTGTATGGTACTTAGACAATGGAGCTTCATTCCACATGACTGACAACAAAGAGTTATTCAGTGACTTGGAGGAGAAAGATCTCCAAATGCATATCGAGATGGGTGATGATGGGAAGTATAGTGTTATTGGATTGGGCATGATTACTTTTTAGAGGGAGCATGGGGCTCCACTCACCTTGAATAATGTTATGTATGTGCCCAGGCTAAAGAAGAACTTGGTATCTGTTTCCATGCTTGAGGATAGAGGCTATGATGTGATCTTCTCGAAAGGAAAGGCGTTCCTTCGACACATAGCCACGGGTCAGGTAAAGAAGATAGGGATTCGGGTGAAGAATCTCTATAAGTTGGAGGTAGAGGAGTGTGTTTCTTTGAGCACAAAAGAAGAAAGGGTGTAGAGCCGAGACATTGGCGAGTTGTGGCACAGGTGATTGGGCCACTTTCATCATGGAGCTTTGAATATATTGCAACAGATCTCTATCGGTCTTCCCAAAGGTACGCTTGAGCAAGTTGATACATGCAAGGGGTGTACTTTGGGAGAATACACCAAGTCTTCCTCTCACGAAAAAGACATTTGAGCAAAGGCTATTCTATAGAGATTCCATTCATATTTGTGTGTGGACCATTCTTGACAACATCCATGGCCAAACACAGGTATTATGATATATTTGTTGATAATTATTCTCGTAAATGTTGCATATTTTTCATTCATAAAAAGGATCAAACTTTCACAAAGTTTTGTGAGTTTAAAGCATTGGTGGAGAAAAAGTTGGGAAAGAAGGTTAAAGCTCTACGAAGTGATAACGGAGGTGAGTATGTCTCAAACAAGTTTAAGAACTTTTGTGCAGCGGAAGGGATTAAACGAGATTTGACGACACCCCATAACCCTCAGCAGAATGGGGTGGCAAGAGGAAGAACATAAAGATAGTAGGGGCAATGAGGGAAATGTTGCATGATCATGGCCTACCACTACACTTGTGGGCTGACGCATGCAACACAAAATTTTATGTTTAGAACCATAGCCTACATCAGATACTTGAGATGAAGACACCAGAGGAGGCTTTTCGGTAAGAGGCCAGATGTTGGTCACTTTAGGATTTTTGGGTCAGCGGTATATTTCCATGTCACAGAAGATGCACGAAAGAAGCTTGAGACGATAGCAGAGTTGGGAATATTTGTGGGGTACACTCATACACCTCACAACTATCAGGTGTACTTTCCGACCAATAGGATGACAACGGTTCGCATGGATTTCAGATTCGATGAGGATAAGGCCATGCGTGTTTCCCTTGAGAGGGAGATTGACCTACATGTAGATGAGGAGATTTTAGCTCCTAAGGTTGAGGAGCCTCATATTAATGTGGAGAAGCCACATGCAGAGGATCCGAGAGTGGAAACATTCACTCAGGCAGAGTCTTCCAGAGAGGGGAGAAAGCACACCAGAGAGGCTGACAGAGTGTTGGATGATGCACAGGAGAATGTGGGAACACCCACTTCTCATCATAGGCAGAGGAGGTCACTTGAGAGGTACACTGGATAGATGGATCTGATGGGAAAATGTGTTGTGATAGAGCCATCTTCCTTTAAGGAAGCAGTTTAGCAGCTGGTTTGGGTTGATGCCATGGTGGAGGAGTATGACTCCATAGTTCATAACATGTTTGGGATGTGGTCCCGAGACCAGAGGACAAGTCAGTGGTGATCTCCCATTGGCTTTACAAGGTAAAGCAAGCTACAGAGGGTAGTGTGGAGAAGCATAAGGCTCGATTTGTGGCCCATGGCTTTCACAGGTAGAGGGGATTGACTATGATGAGACCTTTGCCCCTATTGCAAGATACTCGTCAATAAAATCTATATTAGAAATATCAACACAAATGGGTTGGAAGATACATCAGATGGATGTGAAGACAACCTTCCTTAATGGCATGATTGAGGAAGAGGTGTACATAGAGCAGCCTGAAGGTTTTGAAACCTTTGACTGTGAGTCGCATGTGTGCTAGCTCAAGAGAGCGTTGTATGGGCTGAAGCAAGCACCCCGTGCTTGGTACACTAGGATAGATAGCTACTTCACTGGGTTGGGCTTCATAAAGAGTGAAGTGGATGCGAACCTATACCACATAGTGGTGGAAGGTAAGTTGTTGATCATTGTACTTTATGTTGATGATCTCATACTGACAGGTGATGATCAGCTGATCAAATCTTGCAAGGAGGACCTTGCAAGAGAGTTTGAGATGAAGGACATGGGGCTCATGCATTACTTTCTTGGCATGGAGGTATGGCAAGGAGATGGGGAGTTTTTTGTGTCTCAGGGAAAGTATGCCAATGAGATACTCTAGATATTCCACATGGAGAGTAACAAACCCATGAAGACTCCTCTAGTAGGTAACTAGAGGAAGGAGAATGCTACTTCAGGGGGATTAGTGGAAGCTACTGTTTACAGGCAGCTTGTGGGTTCACTCATGTACTTCGTGGACACACGAGCAGATATGTGCTATGCAACTACCAGCTTAGTCAAGCAATGACTAGGCCTAGCAAGCTGTATTGGAAGGCAGAAAATCATGTGTTGAGATGCCTCAGGGGAACTGCTCGGCATGGATTATTGTACAAACGGATAAAGGGAGTGAAGCTTCAAGGCTTCATCGATACATATTGGGAAGGGAGTCCATCTGACAGGAAGATCACATCAGGAGGGATCTTCAGTATTGGGTCAACAACATTTTCTTGGTACAACAGGAAACAAGGATCAATTACACTCAGTTCAGCAGAGGCAGAGTACATGGCTACGAGTCAGGAAACATGTGAGGCCATCTGGATGAGGAAGATACTGGTTGGTTTGTCGACAGATGGATCCAACTGTGATTTACTGTGATAATCAGAGTTGTATCAAACTCTCTGAAAATCCAGTTTTTCATGATCGGTCCAAGCATATTGATATCTGATATCAGCATCTTAGAGATTGTGTATTGAGGCAGATTATGTTG
This sequence comes from Pinus tabuliformis, assembly GCA_031772625.1. Classification (NCBI taxonomy): domain Eukaryota; kingdom Viridiplantae; phylum Streptophyta; class Pinopsida; order Pinales; family Pinaceae; genus Pinus; species Pinus tabuliformis. Next base: position 1,332,955,803 of record CM062804.1, on the reverse strand, counting down.
TTAGAGTGCATTCCCATGGAGGAGGAAGATGTTGATATTTTGACAAAGTCATTATCAAAATGTAAATTATAGTTTCAAAGAGACAAGATCGGGGTAGCTGATAATCCCTTTCTTATTAAGAGGGAGTGTTGAGAAATGGCAACAAGAAATTCCAGTTTAATTTGTCCTTGAATTAAACTGAGAATTGAAATCAAATTATATTCTTATAGCAACTTGTAAATAGTTAATTAAGTTTAACTAACTTAATTAGATTAGGAATTTTGAGTTGGAAGTCTTTCTGAAGTCATGTATATGTTCTTCCTATATTTTAGGGGTCCAGTATGAGTTTAATTATGAGTTGTAATTAGATAACTCAGTTTATTGAGTTAAGTTCAGTTAAATCAGTTCCAAACTGTTTGTGGAACTAATAAAGAGTTAACAGTCAGTTGGTGCACTAATGCATCTACTAGTGCTACTCCAGTTAACTGAATATTCCCTCATCAGAAACTCATGCATGTAGATTCTTAGAAAGAACCAATTGAGACTAGAGTGCAGGGACAATGCATTATTAGTGGTATGATTTACTGATTTTTATAGATCATGCATGCAATTAGGAACTGAACCTAGTTTGGATTGTGTAGTTTTGGATGCACTGGATTCCCATTAATATGGGTTATTCAACCATAGGTAAGGAAATAGGGGCTTGGAGAGCTGTAGAATTGGCTAAGTGTTGAGCTTGCTTGTGACATGAGGATTGATTATATTGAATGTTTGGATTGTTCTTGTAAGAACAAGAATTGTATTATCATCTTGGATTTCTATTTTAATGCAATACAAATAGTGGGGGTTTTCAGCTGAGGCTTTCCCTAGATATTTATTGTGTTGTGTGTTATTGATTTATTTTCCTCTTGTTGATTATTGTTTTCATCGATTTATTAGATTCCGCTAGTTGAAAGTAGAAGTAGATTCTCGTCTTTTTCTTTAGTAAATTGCGTGAGCTTGTGAATATATAGGATTTTTCTACAACCCAAACAAGTGAGATAGCTATCGATCCTGGTGTACCAAGCATGAGGTGCTTGTTTGGGACTGTATAATTCTCGCTTGAGTCTGCACACATGAGACTCTCGATCAAAACTCTCAAAGCATTATGGTTGCTCAATGTACACCTCCTCCTCAATAACCCCATTGAGGAATGTTGTTTTTACATCCATTTGGTGGATCTTCCACCCCATCTGCACAACCAGAACAAGAATTGATCTAATGGATGAGTACCTTGCTCCATGAGTAAAGGTCTCCTCATAGTCAATTCCTTCAACTTGAGAGTACCCCTTGGCCGCAAATATGGCCTGATGCTTCTCTATGCTTCTGTTTACTGACTTCTTAACCTTGAAGATCCATCTCGAACCCACAACTGATTTATTTGCTGGTATTGGGACCATTTCCCAAACACTGTACTTTACAATGGATTCGTATTCCTCCACCATTGCATCAATCCATATAGGTTTATCTATTGCTTCCTCGAAATAGGATGGATTAGTCTCTACAGGCTTAGTCATTAGAGCCATGTAGCCAGTGTGCTGAACTGGTAACCTTCTCTACTTGCACAAATTTCAAGGAGCTCCCACATTCTCCCTCGCATCCTACATGAGTCTATCAACTTCCCTAGTCATTTTCTTGTCTTCTTTGGATGGTTCTTCTTGAGTGGTAATCTCCACTCTCTGCTCCTCAATTTGTGGCTGCTCCACAACTTCCCAAGGTTCATCCTTTGGAGCTAAAAGCTCCTCCTTTAGTGGTATCTAAAGCTCCCTCTTAAGAAAGGGCTGCATCACTTTCTCAACATCAAATTTTACATCCCTTCACACAACTGTAATTCTGAGGGATGACAAGTACACACAGTAGTTGTGGCGAGTTTTTGTGTAGCCCACAAATACCCATAATTCTTTTATCGGCTCGAGCTTCTTCCTTGATTCTTTGGAGACATGGTAGTAAACATAGGCTGCAAAAATCCTGAAGTGTGACACATCTGACTTCCTCCTCGAGAAAGCCTCCTTCGGTGTAATCATGCCCAAAATCTGATGAGGACTTTGGTTTTTCAAATAGACTATTGTGTTGCATGCCTTTGCCCACAAGTGTAGTGGTAGACCTTGGTCATATAACATTGCTCAACCACCCCATTTTGTTGTGGGTTGTGGGGTGTTTTCAACACTCGTCGAATGTATTTTGTCGAACATAATTTTTTGAATTCATTCGACATGTACTCACCTCAATTATTTCTCTTGAGAGCCTTCACCTTCTTGCTAGTTTCTTTCTCAACCAGTGCCTTTAATTCTACGAACTTAGAGAATGTTTCATCTTTCTTCTGCACGAAGAGGATCTAGCACTTCTATGAGAAATCATCAATAAAAATGACCAAATATTTGTGTTTGGCAGTGGAGGCTATCAAGAAATGTCCATAGACATCAAAGTGGATCCTTTCAAGGACTGCATGTGTTTTGTTGTCCCGATCATGGAATGTGAGTTTTGTGTACTTCCCCAAAGTACATCCTTTGCATACATGATGTTGCTCAAGTGCTCCTTTGGGGAGGTCTGTGGTTATTTGCTGCATGATCTTCAGGGTGCCATGATGAAAATGGCCAAGTATTCTATGCGATATTTCATCGACATCATGGCTTTGCACCTTCTCCGCATTAGTGCTTAATGCAACACATTCTTCCACATCTACCTTATACAAGTTATTCACACTAACCTTGATTTTTTTCACTTGTACAGTGGCTATGTGTCTGAGGAATTCCTTTGCTTTGCTGAAGATCACATCGTAGCCACAATCTTCCAAAAATGCAACAAAGATGAGAATTTTTGTTAGCACAGAATGAGCATGACATCCTCGTGCTTGAGAGGGAGCTTGACTCCCTCTGAAAGGTGATTGTACCAATCCTGGCCACATTGTACCTTTTGTTGTCCCCCAACTCAATGTGAATCTATAGATATTTCTCTGCCATGTGATTGAAAAGCTCTCTACACCCTTTCATGTGTAACGATGCACCTGAGTCCAAGTACCACAAACTCCCCATCACTATGCTTTCCATGCATGCAATAATGGTAAAGTCAAGCTCGAATTGTGAAGCAAAGGCTTGACCTATTGCCCATGATGTGGTCTTCATCCTTGCCTTTTTGTGTGGACACTTCATGGAATAGTGCCTAAATTCATGAAAATGGAAGCATTTAGTTTTGGACAAATATTTATTCTTGCCCCCTTGGCTGGACTTTGGTCTGGATTGAGATTTCTTCCCTTTTCCCTTCTTTCCCTTTCCAACCAATACAATTTTTTCTTCATCCTCTCCCTTAGATGATGTCTAATCTATGGTATTTTCCCTTATTTCCTCTTGTACCAAATCAAACCATAAGCGTTCCCAATTCAGTATTTTCTCCCTCCCATTCACCAAATCTTGATAACTATGCCAGCCCTTGGGAAGGCCTAGAAGGGCTAGGATTACCAAGTCATATTTTGCGACATTAACACCAACCCGACCTTGCTCATCACGAACATGTGTGAACCTGCTCAAATACTGTGAAATAATTTCATTCTTCTATATATTGATATTTCGAAGTTTATCCTTAAGCACCAACTTCCTATGGTCACTACTATTCTCGAACAATCCTATCAGTGCTTTCCACATTGCAAACAAAGTTTCTTTTCCATGGATATTTCAAACAATGTGATCCCATACTCCCTCCAAGATTATTCTCATTGCCTTGGCTACATATTTCTTCCACTGAGAAAGGTTCTGGGCATCAAATGCTTATCTATGGTTTTGCAACATATGTCTTGATGTATTCTAACAATCCATTGTCATTCAATATCGTCTGCATGAGATCCTTCCATGCGATGAAATTAGAGTTGCCTTCCAAGGCATACTCTAGTCTTAGCCCGTTGAAGGTCATCTTCTCAGCTCTAAAGAGATCCTACTACACTGAGCTCCAAAATGAAACCTCCTTAGAAAAAATTTGAAATTCCTTCTCTAATGTGAATCCTGCTTTGATACTGTGTAGAAATTATGATGTAGATTTGCAACTTCTTATGAAATTTTAATCAAAATCACAAGACACAAACCTACTCTACTGCTTCGTGGAATTCAATTCATAATTTAGAAAATTAATCACAAGCATTCGATGCATGCACATAGTATTTTTTCAGGGGAAAGAAATCTGCTAAAAATCCCAAATTTTGCTTGCATTAATCTGATGAAGAGATGTATTAAAATTGTTTTTCTCAACTAAGCACAACCTGCAAGAAAATAACCTATCTATCGGTTCACTAAGAATATTTGACCCAGAATTATTCAATTTATTTCTCTGCTTTGGCCCTTATTTCGTTGCAAAATCCCTTGAGAAAATAGACCCCTGTTATTTAGGAATTTCTCCAAAATGAATTGCGCAATTCCCAAGGTTGATCATCGGACTGCATGAAACACTTGTACAATCAAGGCTAATCTATAACTAATTTTACACTTCCTTGGAATCTCCACCATAGATGGGGAACTCAAATTCTCTTCATGCACTAGCTATTTTTGGCCGATTGATTAGTTAACTAGATGATCATTGAGTTTTACTGAAGTCCCACTGCACAACTGACCTTCCACTAGTTCCTCCAATAGTTAGAACTAGTTTAAATGAAAACAACTTGAAATAATTGACCTTTATTGCTACAAATTAGCAATCACACATGCTTAAATGAACTCTAACTCCTCCAACTTGAATTTACTGAGCTAACTGAGTGACAAGATCCATGTCACCTTAGTTAATTGCATCAAAGTTGTCTATTGATATGGAAATTCGAATTTTCTCAATTTAATCAAGGCAAAACCAAATTGAGAATTTCTTGCTACATTTTTCAACACTCCCTCTCAGCAAGAAAGGGATTATCAACCACCCCTATTCCGCACCTGTGGAACTTAACCTTCCCTCTTGACAAGGCCTTTGTCAAAATATCGACATCTTTTTCCTCTGTCAGAATGTACTGTAGCAACATTATTTGCCTTTGTACACAGTCTTGTAAATGGTGATATCGGATATCTATATGCTTGAATCGATTGTGAAAAACATGATTTTGAGAGAACTTAACGAAAATCTGATTATCATAGTAGATCACTGTTGGATCCATCATTTGGCCAAAAAATTCCACACATATATTTCTCATCCAGATCATCTCACATGTTGCTTGACTTGCAACCATGTATTATGATTTTTCTGATATAAGCCCCACAAATATTTGCTTCTTGTTGTACCAAGAAACAACTACGGACCCAACACTGAAAATTCCACTTGATGTACTCTAACAATCTTATGGACTCCCCGCCCAATCTGCATCTGTGAAGCCACGCAACTTCCCTCTCTTTGTCTGTATGTACCATAGTCCAAACTGGCTAATGCCTCTGAGGTATTGTAGAACATACTTAGTTTCCTTCCAAAATAATTTGGTTGGCCTAGCCATAACTTGGCTCGATTGGTTGACTGCATAGCACATATTTGGTCATGTGGTCACAAGATACATCAATGAACCCACTAGATGCATCCACTTCTTCACCTGAAGTGGCATCTTCCTTCCTCCATTTGGTCGCTAGAGGTGTCTCCACAGGTTTGCAACTCTCCATGCAAAATCTTTGTAGTATCTCATTTGTATACTTTCCTTGAGAGAAAAATAGTTCCCCATCGCCTTTCCATACTTCCAACCCAAGGAAGTAATGCATGAGACATATGTCCTTCATTTCAAATTCTCTTTCAAGGTCCTCCTTACAAGATATGATCAGTTGTTCATCACCAATTAAAATTAAATCATCAACATATCAGACAATAATAAACAATTTACCTTCTACCAGGATACGATAGGGCTTTACATTTGTTTCACTTTTAGTGAAGCCCAAAATAGTGAGATAGCTATCGATCCTAGTGTACCAAGCACAAGGTGATTTTTTGAGACTGTACAACGTTCGCTTTAGTTTTCACACATGAGACTCTAGATCAAAAGTCTAAAATCCTTTTGGTTTCTCGATGTACACCTCCTCCTCAATAACCCCATTGAGGAATGTTGTTTTTACATCCATCTAGTGGATCTTCCACCCCATCTATGCATCGAGAGCAAGAATTTATCCAATGGATGAGTACCTTGCTACAAGAGAAAAGGTCTCCTCATAGCCAATTCCTTCAACTTGAGAGTACCCTTTTGCCACAAATATTTCCTTATACTTCTCTATGCTTCCGTCTACTTCCTTCTTAACCTTGAAGATCCATCTCGGACCCACAACTGATCTATCTGTTGGTTTGTCTTTGGACCACTTCCCAAACACTCTTCTTTACAATGGATTTGTATCCCTCCATCATTGCATAAACCCATATAGGTTTATCTACTGATTCCTCAAAAGAGCATGGCTCAGTCTCTACAAGATTAGTTATTAGATCCATGTAGCCATTGCATCGATCAGGTGACCTTCTTTTCTAGCGCAAATTTGAAGGAGCTCTCACATTCTCCCTCCCATCCCGCACTAGTCTATCAACTTCCATGGTCATTTTCCTGTCTTCTCTGGATGGTTCTTCTTGAATGATTGTCTCCACTCTTTGCTCGTCAATTTGCGGTTGCTCCACAACTTCCTGAGGTTCATCCTTTGGAGCTAAAGTCTCCTCCTCTGGTGATATCTGAAGCTCCCTCTCAAGAGAGCACCACATCACTTTCTCCTCATCAAATTTTACATCCCTTCAAATAATTGTCATTCTGAAGATTAGAGAATTGCCATAATCTTCCATCCCCTTTTACATTTTGAACCTAATCCCTTTTACATTGATGGCATCCTTGATTGATTATTAAAAATTCTAGCCATAAAGAACACTAAAACTACCTTCAAGCCTCACAAAACCATCAAATAATTATTCAAAAGCATCAAAGATTAATATAATCCAATGATCTTTTAAGTTGTCTATCAACTTCTTTATTCTCATAGGAAATCCTACATTGCTCAATCTCACAGATCCATCCAAACTAGTTTCAAGTAATATATTGTTAATACTTTTGGTATGCGTGATTGTTAAACATTCACAAAGCACTTTAACCATTTAATTTGCTTTCATCAAACTAAATTCTTAGCATGAACACTTCATTACTTATGTTTTATTATAAAAAATCTCTTGAAATTGATAAACATCCTAATAATTTTAATTAAAAAAAATAACTATAAACTTAACTGATCCTAAAAATCTATAATCCACTCACTTTATTAATAAATATTATTCTATCATTTTTTTCCTTGCTTTATTTTTCTATTATATTTTAAATTTTCACAACCTTACTTTCTTTTCAAGTTTATATATATATATATATATATATATATATATATATATATATATATATATATATATATAATTTTTTTTTTTAGTATTTCTCTATGTATTTTACTAGCTTAGATCCATGGTAACTCCAGATCTACCAAGCCCCTAAAGGGATCAAGTCTCTTTTTACTCTAAAAGATATTTGCAGCTCAAGAGATTTGATCCCCTAGACATTTGATACATCTGGAGTTACGATGGATCTAAGATGGTAAATATTAATTTTAATTAATAAAATACAAATAACTACTTTTATTTATATTTTTAAAGTAATTTATTACACTTTAATTTCTCTATTTTTCAAAAAGGTGGTAAAACTTATCATAACTCATTTTTTAATGGGTAAAAGTAATTGTTATTTGTTATTTTTGTTGGTAATGTAAACTAAGTTATCATTATTGTTCAAGAAAAACGCATCAATTTAAGTCATTTACTAGCAATTTATAAAAAGTAGAATTTCACTTTTAAAGGATTACCTTATCTACTTATTTCCAAAAAACATAGACCCTTAACAAATTAAAAATAATTTGAAATCTTTCTAATAAATTAAAATGTATTTTTTATTAATAATAATTATAACAAAACCAATATCCTCTTCTATTATTAAAGTGTCCTCCTCTCCCCTCTCATTTCAACAATTAAACTGAATCTCAAAAGCACAAGCAACTACTTTTATTTAGATTTTAGAAGTAATTTATTATAAATTTAATTTCTCTCTTTTTCTTTTTTAAAGAATGTGGCAAAATCTACCATAACCCTTTGTTAATGGGTAAAAATAATTATAATTTGTTATTATTATTGAAAATGTAAACTAACTCATCACTATTATTCCAAAAATACCACATGAGTTAAAACAATTTATTACTAATTTATAAAAATATATTTTCACTCTTAAAGATTTAGCTTACTTTGTTTCCAAAGAACATGAACTTTTAATTAAAAATAATTTGAAATCTTTCTATAAAATAAAAATATATATTTTTAATTAATAATAATTATAACAAAACTAATATCCCCTTTCATTGTTAAAACTGACCCTTTAACCCTCTCATTTCATTGACTAAAATAAATCTTGAAATGATTGTTGAAATTTTAATTTTCTCAACCTAAATGAATATTGAACTTATAAAGTAAGAAAACATAAATAAAAAATTTAAAAAAGAGAAGAAGTTAATATCAATTTTAATGAATCATCCATGTGGACCCAAAACATAATGAAATATCAACCAAATGTAAATAATAATGGGAATACAAACAATAATAAAATCTCAAAAGTGTTGCACATGATCCCTTGCAGCAAATTATTGACCTTCTCATGCATGTAAACAATGGGGTCTTCCCTAATATTGAGTTCCAAAGGCTAAACTAGTGGATCTTTAGCAGTCTGAAATGTCTTTTATTATTATGCCTTTTATGCTTATCACACCTGTTGTTCCTCTGAGATGATAATGGTCAATTAATCATGCCAGAGCATCTAAGATATTTGTTTTGGGGGTTTTGGTTTTGGTTTTTTATGGAGGACCAATACATAGACAAACTGTAAGAATGATGTATTAACTCTTTTAGATAGTACTAATAGATAATCAAAGGGTTGTTTTTTAACTTCACACAGTGATTTGAATTTATAAAGTGTGTAGAAAGAATTGTAAGGAGATATGATTAATTTAGATTTCAGACAGAAAGATAAATTATCATAAGTGGAAAACCTTTGTCCAATGTTCAAAAGTTAAACAAACTATGCTTAAGATTACATAAGATGCTGACAATTTTATGATTTAGAGGGAGCCTTTCAGACAGACAGTCCAATATCTCAGTCTCTTTATGATAATAACTTCAGAAAGGAATTTTAAGAATAACTGTAACACATTTATTCTCACCTGATATCTCTGTAAAATTTAAACACATGAAGAATAAACAAAATGAATGAAACACATGAAAAACTTACAGAAGAAAACGAAACTGTATGAGACCAAATTCAAAATCCTTTGCTTTATTATCAGTGATCTAGAAACAACTTGTACATCAATGCTTTTACAAAATTGCTTATGAAAGGTACCACCTTTGATAACTCATAGAAGAGAGTTATTTATACAAGTTGAGTGTTAAGAAAATATCTTAAACAAATTTACAAAAATAGCTTAATACAAAATCAGGAAAAATGAACTGATAGTCGATCTGTCACTATTTTGCTGTTGAACTGTTGATGACTGTTCCTCAAAATTCTGAATGTTGTTGACCTGTTGATGACTGTTCCTCAAAATGTTGAATGTTGTTGATCTTTCTTTCAGTCAAGTAAATCAGTTAACTTTTCCCAGCGTTTATTATCTGGGATAGATAACTTAGTTACCCTTCGATAAACCTCATCCATTTCTGTATATTTAGTAAAAGTAGGTTTTACTAAAAATATGTGTTTTATTTCATTAAGGATGAAAAAGGTATCTCGGAGGGCATTCAGCACAAGCCTTGGTGTTGCTGTACCCTTTATATTTGAAACTGTAGCTGCACTGGTCTTGACCTCTGTAAGCTTGCGGACATAGTCTTCAATAGGCATTAACTTATCATTTATCACAAATAGGGAGGGAAAACCCTTGCTGGTCAAGGGTTCCAGCCTGCTGAAAAAACATTGGACTATGACATTAACATTGTTGCACTTTTCCTCCAATTGAAGAATGAGATTTTTCTTTGTAATAACCTTCTTCACTTCCAATATGGTTGTTGTCCTATCATCAATACCCAATTCTTGAAGCTCATAGCTGTCTTTAGAATTCAGAAACTTGATTATATCAGTGGCTATTTCTGGCTTGTCCTCAAGTTGATTTGAGATAGTTTCAATAGCTTCTTGAGCTTTTTCCAACAAGTCTTTTTGATAAAAAAATATTTTGATATAAGGCCAGATATCTTTGATTGATTCAATGATCTCTTCCCATATAATCTCCTTTACTAAACCTAGTGTATTTCCGAGGTAAGAGTCTTTGACTTCTTTCTACAATACCTCAATTTGACCTTTTGCCCTCTGCAACTCAGTTGCATGTGAGCTGTCTGCAACTGCTTTCATGTGTTGTAGTGTCTTCAGCTGATCTTGCAATTTCTTGATTTCCTCTGTCTGAATAGACAGGTTCTGAATGGCTTCAGCAAGCTGTTCAACTCCTTCTGCTATATTTGTGGTTACTATTGTGCTTGAGGCAAAAACTCTAGTTATAGAGACTACTATAAGAGGAACAACATTCAATGGAATATTGGCCTTTTTCACAACTTCCTCTTTCTCTTTGACAAGTTTTTCCATTTGTTCCTCCATCTGTTTTATTTGTAGATTTTGTTCTATGATGAGCTTCATCATGTCAGATTTTTGAGCCTCAGTTTCTTCAATTTCTTTAGTCATTGGGTCCTCTGAAGCTGGCAATTTGAGCTACTTCCTTAATGCTGAAATCTCAACATTTTTCTTCTTGACAATTTCTTCTGCAACCTTTATATTAGAGGGATCATATCCCATCTTCAACACCAGATCTTCCAAAGCTTTGATCTTGGTGTCTTTTTCCAATGAGGAAACTTTCTCAAGCTTGAGCTGTGACTGTGTATTAGCCAAGGTAACCTGCATCTTTGACAGACTCATGGCAGTGTTAGTTAAAGTGGAAGAAATCATTTGGCCAGTCTGTTTGTGCATCTCAATTTGGTCAATTGGATGTACATCTTTAACATTGAATTCAAAGGAAGTTTTCTTCTGGTAATGTGCAACAGTTCTGGGTTGTGGAATCTGAGCTTGTAAGAAAGCCATCTGCATCTTACCCTTTTCAGAGTCAAAGACTGAAAGAAGTCTGGCTTGAGAACTGGAAGAATGTTTCCAGAATTGAGTATAAGTGTTTAACTTTAATTCTTCATTCTTCTTCTTAATTTCATTGAAAACATGAAAAATATCATCTTCTTTATCCTTCTGACTACCTTCACTGATCTGAATCACTTGTTGTTCATGAGATGTGGTGGAATGAGTGGGAGACTGAGTAGATTGTCCACCAGACTGTGTGAAAAGAGATGTCTCTCCAAGTCCATCAAATGTTGTTTTTTGAGACTCATTAGTTGCACTGACCTTCAAGGAGATCTTAGGCCTCTTCTTTCTGTGCACAATTCTAAAGCCTTTACTTGATGCTTCTTCTGTAGGGGATGATTGTTCTTCCCTTCCTCGTTTGGCTATCTTTTCTTGTGCAAGTGGAGTCTGTATATTTGAAGTAGATACTGCCTGTTCTTTAGCTTCTTGAAGGGTGTTTTCCTTCCATTCTAATAGATTTTTGTATTTTTCAATCTCAGGCCTGGCTGTGTGATGATATGGAGTAAATTTATTTTCTACTCTGAGTTTTGAAATCACTCCCATTGGGTCATAAGACCAAGTAAAGTTGAGGCCAAACTTCATCTCTTTCAATAACTTGTCTGCTTCTTCTCCTGTTGCTCTAGTGTTATAGATGAATGGACCAACCTGAGCTTTTAGCTTAAACTGTGATTTCTTCTTTGCAGCCACAAAATGCACTTCATCTGCATTGAGCCTCTGCCTAATATATTCTAATGCAAAAATTCTCATAGGGAGGTACTTAGGCAGCTTGTAAGGTGGAATCTCATAGCCAAAGACTCTGATCTCTGTATAATTTTGGTAAAGATACCAATCTCCTGTTGTGGCTTGATCAACTAGCTGCAAGAATTTTACAATTTCATCACTAATCCTTGGTTCTGGAGTACTTCTTAGAAGATTAATGGCTGGATGAAAAAACAATTCTATGAACTATTTATATGAAAATTTTTCCTTCTCCTTCAGTCCCATAGAAGTCCAAAAGATAACTGATTGTTGGTTCCCTTCTTCATCTAGCTTCTGCAAGGTGAATGGAAACTTGTCTCCCTGAAAATAGATAAAAAGATATACAAGTACTGAAGCATACTTGAATACTTCTTCAGTATTGAACTGGAAAAATTGTTCATGAATGGCCTCAGCTAGAAATTGACTAAAGTTAAAAAGCACAGTGGGTTTGGAACCAACAGAAAAGATAGACAAGAAACTAATGATGACTTCAACTACATATTGATCAGAATAGAAACCAAGGAGATAAGAGAGAATGGTGGTAATTTTTTTGGTACCGTTTGGGAATATAGATGAATCATAGGGAGGGTTTCTTTTAGGCAGAGGGCTATCTACAACTAGGAAAAGTTCTAGGGTTTGAGCTCTTTTAGTGAAATCCAGCTTTTGATAGGCTTCTTTTAGGCTTTCATGAGAAAAAGGAGTGGTTGGCACAATAGTTGGGGCCTGCAACATCTGGTCAATGGACTGGGCATTGATGGAGCACAGGATTTCTCCTGTAGGTGAGATAATAGCTCTTTGACTGGGGTCATAAGCTGCATGACATTTTCTGACAAATTCAGGTGCTCTGTGGATCTGAGGGAAAATGTAATGAGGAAGATGGGAATCCCAAAGTCCAATTTCGTCAGTTTGATCGACGAATTGGTCCTCCATCCAACAATAGATCTCAAACAAGTCAAATTCAGATAAGGACTCATGGATTTTACAGTCTCTGTCAACCAAGGGAATATGATGGAAATCAACTTGAGGAGGAATGAGAGGATTTTGGGTTTCTGCAACTTCCTTTCCCTTAGGAGGCATTCTGTTGATTGGATTACAAACTGAAAGTGACAGAAATGGGAAGGATTTGGCTGAAACATAGTGATAACAGAAAAAACAGTGTAATTGAAAAAGATTGAGTGAACTTGGATGCTGGCTTGCTTGTGAACAGGACAGAAAATTGGCTTGAATGGTGAACTTGTTGTTTTGACTGTAAGCTGCAAGTATCCAGTGATCAATTGAGTTATGGGAATGCATTGTGTAACGATTTTTATGAAAGAATAGGGTTTATAAGGCATAAAATGGAGCGGGTATGTTAATCAATGGCTAAATCATATTAACTCTCCAACGGGACTGAGAAATAGATTGATGGAATATTCATTTGCAGGTGTGGCGAATTAAATGGATAACGGGCAGATAGGCAGAAGATTGGTCCATGTAGGATGATGGGATAGAGGAAGTGATGGGGTGTTGTCGTAGACGATGACGTGGGAGCGGCGGTGATGGAGGAGGTTGAAAACCGCGTTCGGGAGTGAGTTCAGGTGGTAAGAGGTTTGGGATTTTAAGTCTCAAATAACTAGGAGTGGGGGTTGGCAGTTTCGGAGGGCGGTTTCTAAAACTGCCGACTTCGGACCCCCCCTCCACTGATAACGTTCGGATGACAAGGGAGGGCTGAGGAGCAATGTTGGTCGTTAGATTGGAGGAAGAAGTGGGGGATGAAAAGAAAATGGGGGGAGTTTAATTAAGTGAGGCGGAAGGTGATGGTGGGGTCGAAATAAATATGATGGATGTGATAGGTGTGGGGTCTGAAGGGAATCAATGGATAAAGCTGGCAAATAACATTGGGATTTAGAAAATTATGGTTAATTAAAACCATTGGTTACATGCACATATATCCAATGTTTTAAGCTTAGGATAAAAATCCTATCATACTCCAATTTTATTTCATTTCTCTACCTACCCTTAACTCTCCTAACATTTTTGCAATCTTAGTCACCTGAGTGCATTTAGACTAGCAACTCAACATTTTCCTTTTAATGATTAATCTACTTCTATCCCTTATTGCTTCCATTGGCTCATATTAAACTGTTGAGCCAATTTTATTTGCTACCTATTAACAAACAATTTAAATGTAATCCAATCATGATTAAACTTTACGATTGTATGAACTAGTGTGACATTTAAACAATCTGCACAACTTTATTTGCAAAAATAAAATTGACTAAGAGTAGTGGCATTTGGATGTGCAACACTTTTAGAATTTATTATTTTTTTCTTTTATTTCTAACCTAACATTTTATTTTTTGCCTTCCTTTTTTAGGGCATCTATTCTAACATTTTATTTGATATGGACTTATTCATCAAAATATTCCTAACATTTTGTTTCTTTATTCTTTTTGTCCATATCCTAACTTAACATTTTTTTAAAATATATTTTCATTTTTTGCTAACTTACCAAAATAAAAAAATGCTACAACATCAGCTCCAACTGGGGACTACTTTCTCTTGTAGAATGCAGAGAACCTGCAGATCCATGTGCCTTCTCCTCGGGCTATGGAGTCTTAGCTATGAAAAAATCACACTGACAAATGAAAAATTAAAATAAACCAAGCTTTTTACAATGGTAGTATTGAAATCTACTTCAACTTCTCAGTACTAAATGTAATGCTTGAGAAATCATCCATTAACAGGATATGTGGAATATTGGCCCTTTAAATTTTGTAAGACAAAAGTGTTATTTCCTTTTACTTCAGCAGTAACTAGAGGTCCAAAGCATAGGTTGTCAAACTTTCCATCTTTTCTTTTGTCTTCTCTTCTAGAATCCCATCTTAGAACTAGATCACCCTCCTTGAAGTCCCTTTCTCTGGCTCTTCTGTCAAACATGCTACTCATCTTATTCTGATACTTTTTCAATTTGTATTTAACTTCATCTTTGTTCTCATTTAGTTCAATGATTTGATTTATCCTCCTTGAAAAATCATCAGGTTCATCAGTTTGAATCCTGCAGGAAATTTAAAACAGGGAAGGCCAAGTTAGTAGGGGAAATTGCATCTTTCCCATAAACTAATTGAAAGGGATATTTTCCAGTAGATCTCTTTGGAGTAATCCTGTTTTCATGGACTCCATAAATTAGATGAGTGTCCCAGCTCTTTTTATGATCTGCTAACATTTTTCTGATAAGCTTTACCATACTTTTATTGGATGATTATGCAAGACCATTACCTTGAGGACAGTATGGAGTTGAATGATGTAGCAAAATCTAATATTTCTAGCAAAATTCAATCATTTTAACACTGGAAAATGTTGTGGAATTATCAGTAACTATCTGGGTTGGGCAACCAAACCTAGATAAGATGTTTTCTTCAATGAATTTGATTACTACTGAATCAGTAGCATTTCTTACTGGAATTTCTTCCACCCATTTAGTAAAGTAATTTGTTGCAGTGAGGATCCATCTATGCTGATTACTTGAAGTAGGATGAATCTCTCCAATAAAATATAATCCCCATTGGAGAAAAGGTGTTGAAACTATTGTTGGGATCAGTGGGAGAGCTGCTAGTTTTTTCTTACCAGCAAACATCTGACAAGGGACACAACTTTTGACCTTTGCTCCTACTTGCAAGAACAATGTTGGCCAATAAAATCCTGCCCTTAATATTTTATATGTTGTTGCTCTCCAAGCATAATGTCCTCCACAAAATCCTGTATGAAATTGATCAATGATCCCTTCAGTCTCTGATTCTGTTAAACATAATAACAAGATATTGAGTGGGTCCTTCCAATATAGATTTTCATTTATGATACAGTACTTGACTTCTTTCAACTTGAGAGTTTTACATTGAATTTTGGAGAATGATGCAGGACACTCAAAATGAATCAAGAAATTTACAATATCTTGATACCAATTTGATAAAATATATTTCTTATCAATATGTACAGAAATGGTCTGATTTGAAGGTAAAGGTTCTTATGGATTCTTTTCTTCAAGATGTTTGGCAGGTTCTTGTGGATTCTCCCATTTTGTATAGACAAAAGGTTCTTGTGGATTCTTCTCATTTGGATTTTGGGAGGGTTCTTGTGGATTCCCCCCTGGTATTTTCAGAACAGAGTTGATGCCTAACACTTTACAGTTGGATTCAACAAGAAGCTTAGCTAATCCTTGACCCTTTACTATCTTTGTGGTTTTGATAGTTATATCCAACTCTAAAATTTGAGTGGTCCATCTACCTCTCCTCCCACAAGTATCCAGTTGAGCGAGAACAATTTTAACAACACTGTAGGGGACATAGGCTATAATGGTTGAATATAAAACATACATCCTAAAAGATTTCAAGATATGGACTAGGACATAAGCCTGATTTTCAATTATATCATATTTGAGCTCAACATCCCTCATGAATTTGCTAAAAGAGGCTATAGGTTGGTCATGGGAATCTTCATTCTTTTGTAATAAAACAACAACAAGGGTTGTTTTAGAGGTAAAGGAAAAGATACTGAATGGTTTGGTATAATCAGGACTGGCCAAAGTTGGAGCTTCAGAGATGGATTTCTTGATTTGATCAAATGCATGTCTAGAAGAGACAGTCCATTTAACTTCATGACCCTTTTTAAGCATATCAGTTATATCTTTGACAATTTTAGCATAATTGGGTATGAACCTTCTTAAAAAGTTGATTTTACCAAGAAAAGCTTGAACTTCCTTTTTATTTCTTGGTAATGATAATGTTTGGATGGCTGATACTCTGTTTGGATCAATAACTACTCCATCTTTGGAAATTATATGGCCAAGCAATTTACCTTCAGTGATAGAAAATAGAGACTTCTTTGGATTCAATGATATTCCAAATTTCCTGCATCTTTCAAAAACCTTCATCAAGTGCTTTAAATGTTTTTTATCAGAATTAGAATAAACTGTAAGGTCATCAAGATAAATAACAAGAAATTTGTTTACCTGGCCTACAAAAGCTATATCCATAGCTCTTTGGAATGTAGCTCCTGCATTTGTCAAACCAAAAGGCATCCTTGCATACATGAAAGTACCCCAAGGTGTTGTAAAGGCAGTCTTTTCCCTATCCTCTTTGTCAACCATAATCTGATTATAACCAGAGAAACCATCTAACATAGAAAGTCTGTTAGCTCCAGAAACTTGTTGAAGTAACTGATCCATCTTAGGTAATGGATAGTTATCCTTTAATGATGCTTTATTCAAGTTTCTAAAATCAACACAGAGCCTGATTTCACCATTCTTTTTCCTGACAGGTACTAGGTTGGCAATCCAATTAGAATATCTTAGTGGAAGAATAATCTATGCATCTAACATTTTCTTAAGCTCTTTCTCAATAGTTGGTAGAAGAACTGGATTAATTCTTCTAAGCTTTTGCTGGTAGGGTTTAGCTTCAGACTTTAATGGGATCTTATGTTCAATGAGGGATGTGTCATAAGTTTTAAGATCAGCATAAGACCAAGAAAAAAAATCTTTATACTTTCTCAGTAAGGAAACCTTGTTTAAACCCATTTTGTAGATCTGGTCCAAGGTCGAAAAAATGTTATAGAAATGGGAGAAAGGCATGGAAGTCAAGTTGAAGGCCTACCCTAGGCTCAAACTATCATTTATGCTCAAAATGGGTTTAAACAGGGTCTCCTGTAGTTTTAACAAGGTTTCATATAGTTTTAACAGTGTTTCATGTAGTACTACAAGAACCGCTACAGGGTTTCCTGTACTTTTGATAGGAATTACTACATGATGTCCTAGTTCTCATCTAAAGGCATTTTGAAGGTTTAAAAGGTGTCCCAATAGTGGAAAAAAGTAACAGAAGGTTGGAAAATGATGTAGAAGACCTTGCCAAACTGAAAAATATTCAACAAACCATCTTGAATAAGGGAAATAAGGTAGACTAATGGTCTCAAGAAGCACTGTGATTTTTTCTATGCACAAATAGTTTTGAAAATATGAGTGAAAATGGAATGAAAGTTTCAAGGGAGAGGATATGAATGAAATGGATCTACAAGCCAATAGAGCTCACTTGTAAAGAGGAAAGTTATGTTTTTGCTTGAAAGACTGTTAAACAATCATGAAAAGAAAAACTACATTTTTGTTCTTGTCCTTGCATAACATAAAGCCAAAACTTTTAAGAGAAATGACTGAGGAATGAAAAAGAGAGAGGCCACTAGGACCATGAATGAGGCACAATGAGGTCACTAAGTTGCTTAGAGGATGAGCAACACTTTGAGCAGGGGGTATGCCGAGCCTCTAAATTAGACATAAATTAAGGCCCATGCCTCTAAATTAAACATAAATTAAGGCCCATCTGACCATCTTTTAACACATTAAACCTATATTTTTGCATTAGATAGTGTATTTTTAACTTTAATATGTTCATTAGGAAGGTTTATGAATAATTGCATATTTGTGCCTAATATTATTTATTTTTGTGGAATATTATGAGAATATTGGGTAGATTATGAAGATTTGGAGGACGAGATAATTTAGGGACTTTCTCCCTACTACAGGAGGATCAATATTAAATAATAAATCAACACGATATTATGGAATTATGGCACATATTGTGGAGCTCCAATGATTGAGAAAATCTAGGAATATGTTCCATGCCATTTAATGGAGATTCCTAGTATTGGGAACCAGATCCACTAATTAAGGGATTTTTGTGGGGAAAGCTTCCTCCTTTCATGCGGAATGATTCCTAATCATTTTGTATAAGTACCAAGTTGAATTTTCCTCTAGGGGGAGATTTTTATTAGTCTTCTTGTGGAGAGAGATCGTATTTTTGCAACTCCATTGTATTTTCTTGTAGGGATGTAATTTTATTGATGGAATAATGAAGATTGGTGCCAAGTTCAACTTCTAAATCTTGGTTTCCCCCATAGGAATTTGAATTTCCTTGGGCTTGGCCATCCAAGGAGCCTCATATCCCTTTTATGTCATTTGGTTTTCTTCTTTTCACTTCTTATTCACATGCATCTCTTGTTCTTGTTTCTTTCTATTTCTACATTCAGTACTAATGGTTTCTTGTTGTAGGATTCGGTTAAATGGTTGATGTACGTTCTTTCAAAGGATCAAAAGAATAATTTCATCCTTGGAAAATATTTTGAAGGTCATAGTAATCATTGAGCTACTTGGATTAGTTTTCTTATTCCCAAATCTAGATTTCTAGAATTCCTTTGTGGCAAAGAACAATAATTTTCTGCTATTTTTTAGAGCATTCTAACGAGCTTCAATTGAGTTGGTTACACTTGCATTAGATCACAAAAACATTCTAGTTAATAACAAAAATTATCCCATTGCATTTTCACTTTATTAGGTTAGGCATTTGATAGATTTACTAGCTCACTAGTTCTCAAATTTCTAGATTTTAGACTAGTAATTTTCTGCTATTTTTTAGCACGGGTTAAAAAAGGTATTTTTGAGTGATTCCACTTGGAATGGACACCTAAGAAATCCTAGTCAATAAAAAATTTTGTCCCATCTAATTTGTATTTGATTTTCTGGGTCATTCGATGAATTATAACTTCCGTTAGTAAATCTGTAACATCATGTAGTTTCATGTAGTAGCCTTCCAACATGCATTTACTTGCCCATATTCACTCAATAAGCTTGGTTATTGTCCCTTAGGGTTGAATCAAGACCCCTAGGTTCTAAATAAATGATTAGGGAAGACTAAATACCACTTAGGACTCACCTCTTTACGCATGCAAAACATTTCAGCGATATGGTTTAATCGACAGGTTTATGGATTGGATAATACAATGATGATTTTCTTGATTGCCATCTCCAATGAATTCTATTAATGGATATAAACTCTTTGAAATGTAATGGTTTACATTTATTTCAAGATATTTAAGGAAGTAGAATAGGTTTCTTTCCTTTTACTTTATTTCTTGCAATAGGTTAAGGTTTCCATTTCGAGCATTTCATTTTCTGCAATTAGTTTAGGATTTGACTTCAGTACATGCAATCCATTACATCATGACATTAAAGGAAGGACACGTTGTATGCTACACATATGGTGTTGACAACTCTTAAGTTTGTACGAACCCCGTATTGATAATTAAATTTGGTAGCCTTGGGAGTTGCAGCATTCTTGTTGCAATACCAAGGCTCGTCAACAAGAAGAGGAAGAGGACATGTCTCGTGTTCCATACACAAGTGCAGTCAGTACCCTGATGTATGCAATGTTCTGTACTAGACTAGAAATTGCACATGTAGTGCGAGTATTGAGTAGGTTTATGTCAAAACCATGGAAGGAGCATTGGATAGTAGTGAAGCGGGCTTTCAGGTATTTACGTGGCACTAGTGAATATGGTCTTTGCTACCAAGGAAGACCAGGATTGGACAAATTTTTGGACATCTGTGGATTTGTTGATGCAGACTAAGCTGGAGATCTGGATTAGTGAAGATATACAAGTGGGTTTGTGTTTAACCTATTTGGAGGTGCATTCAGTTGGATGGGCAAGAGACAGTTTGTAGTGGCACTTTCAACTACAGAGGCAGAATACATGGCAGCCATTCATGTAAACAAGTAGTTTGGTTGTAGAGATTGTGTTCAAGTATGGGGTTAGTACAACGAGATATAAGGATAGACTAACAGCCAAAGTGAAACTTTCTTGGAAAAGAACCCTTCTTATCATTCAAAGACAAAGCACATTGATGTTTAGTATCACTTTGTAAGGGATATGGTTGAGGACAAAAAGGTGTTGTTGGAAAAGGTGGACACTTTGAAGAATACTGCAGATGCATTGACAAAGTTTGTGAGCACTAAGAAGTTCTCTTGGTGTAGAGAAAAAATGGGCATTCCGTGGCTGGACCAATGACTATGCTCTCTCGTGGCCTCCTGTGGAAAGAAAACAAAAGGTGGGAGAATGTAAGGTGTGTGTTATATTCTTTCCACGACTAGCCCCATGTGCAAACCTACCTATGGTTTTGTGCACAGTTTTCACACATGGTTTTGGGCATAATGGTTTTCTATCCATGGTATTTTGTAGATCTGGTCAAGGGAACTACGGTTATGTTCTAATCCATGGTTAATGGATTGGGGTTTATGGATGCTTTGGCATTTATACATATGTTTTGTAACATTGAAAGAAATATAACGAAAAATCAATCTGGTAGTCCCAGTTTTGGGATCCACGGTAAAAACTTTGTGTATATATGTTTTATTTTTTATGTTCTTGCCATTATTTATTTTCTGTTTTTAGAATTCGTACGTAGGTAATTTCCATACGGGGTTAAAACCTACAAAAAAATGGCCGAAATTTTATACTCGATGCAGTTTTGAAGTAGTTCAACCGGAGTTGAATTTTGGTGTTTGGTTAACCATCTTGGAGGTTGACTTGGTGGATGAAAGGAGGTTCTTTGTCTAGATCTAAGGTCTTGGATTGTCTAAATTTGATTTGAATCTACTAGTGGAAGATTTTGACTTTGTTTTCCCCGCCCTAGAGGTTTTTCCCTCACTGAGTGCCTATGTCTAGTGTCATTGATTTTCATGCTTTTGATTTGATATTTACTTGAACAAAAGAAGATAAAATAAGAACATAAAAAAATTAATAATAATACAATAATTTTCACAAGTAATTTTCATAAACAAGAAAATATTTCAACCTTTCTAATTTTCTAACATAAATTTGAGTAAACATATAAGGAGATAAGCCAAAAATACAATGTAAAAAATTGGTTTCTTTTTTTCCCTCCAAAATTCATAACTCTTATTTTATTATTTTTTGTTTGAAGGCCACTTTTAGGTTGAAGTTTCCTCTAATGTGGAGGGTTCCAGGAATTGGGTAAACCTAACGAAATTGGTTCAACAATGCTTCTCGATGGATTGATGTGGCAATATGGTTGAGCTGGGTTCCATGTAACCCCAGAGGTTCTTCTCTGATAGTTTCAATGGGGGACTACATAGGAAATACCAAAGATTATATTTTTAGGGTGAGGTGGCTAAGAGGGGGGGTGTGCATAATATGTGTGTCTGGAAGTGGTTTAACCCTTGTGTATAATATATATAGGTATGTTCTTAAGCCATGAATAGGTTGAAAAATTACACAATGTGGCACTTACCATGAGTGATTTGGTAGGTGCCATGTGTGAAATTACATGGATTTCCACGTGGGAACCACCTGGGGACCGTGTAGGTGCCACATAGTAGGCCAAACTGATGTGACACTATCTAGTAGGCTAATATTTGAATGGATATAACCTTTGATCTGGGAGTCATATTGAAGAAAATTTTATATTTTTGGAAAGGTCTCAATGAGATGAATGCAACAATGCCATTTGTTTAAAAGTTTGAGGAAGTTGAAAAATATTGAAAAATTTAGACCCCATTTCCATAACTAGAATTTGGATGTCGGGTCATCACAATAACTACATCATTATACCCTTATTAGTGGATAAGAATAGTAGGGGATGTGTTACAAATGATCGATATAGAATAAATAATTCATTCAAGGTGGGAGACAAAGTATATTTACAATTAAACAAGGAGAGACTACATGATCTTGGTGGTGGGCTCCAGTATTGTAGCAATAATGCTACAACTCCTGGAGCTTCCTTCTCTAATTTTATCAACCCGGTAGTTCGTAACAGACTTGGAAGCGACGGTGCTGTATGCACAAGTACTAGCTCTTGCCGCAGCTGTCACTTGGTCAGCTGGCACAAGTCCGCTAGGGGCTCAAGCCAACTTCTATGAGCTCTTAGAAGAAGCTTTTTAACTGATGGACGAAAGCTAACTCAAAGGAAGCTAATCTACTTGCAGAAAGGAACTGAAAGCCAACAAGAAACGCAAACCCTAGCAAACCCTAATTCTACCAACTAGTCCTATTGATGCAAAGGAAAGAATGAAAACTACAGAAAGAGATGCCATTACTTCTATGAAGGTAAAATACATGTGTCTACACTACCTCTAGCTGAAAAAAACATCTTTTTGTATTTTTGACTAAGTTGTGGGAATTATCATGCATGTGCTTTTAATTAGCTTTTCACTGTGCAGAGGTGGATCAAGGAGGAGAAATGCTCGGAAAAGGTTGGGATGGTACGGAGAGGGCCTAAGGGGTCCCTAACATCCTTCCAGAGAGTTTCACGAAGTTTGGCTACCAAGAGACCGTGTTTATGAGCTTCTACAGGAAGTCTGCAGGGGTTCTACAAGATGTTTCAGAATTTCTACAGGATGTTCAGTAATTCCTACAGGATGTTCTACAATCGGATTTTGGATGATGGGTGAGTGGAAGATGCTGCATGGGTGGATAGGGAGGTAGGAGAGGGGCTTGTAATGACTTAGTGACAAGGAGATGAGATGGTGAGGGAGTGTGGGAAACTAGTTTGTCTCAAAGAGAGTAGAGGGAGTGGAAGGCCGAGAAAAAAGGATAACGTGGGCAGAAGAGTAGTTGAGAGACAAGGGGTCTAATTGGGAGGTGAGCAGTTGGCCTGGGCAAGGCTTAGAAAGACGAGAGAGTGAGGTAGTAGCACTGCACAGTGTAAACTGAACCAAATCATCCACGTCCTGCACATAACCAAAATATTCCTAATCTATTCTAACTGTTTAATGAAACCAATGAACAACAACGTTATTTCCAAAGAAAATCATGCATGGTACTGAAGCAAAGAAACATTCCAGGAGGGATGAACACATGGACAACTTCTACAACTGAAAATATTTCATCAAGATTCATGAGCACGTAAACCAATGTTTTTGGTGGGTAACACTGTCTGCAATTCCAGCCCCTAGAAAGAGGTGAAAATGAGAGCAAGTCAACCCTTTTACTGGAACTTTGATCAAGTCTAATCTCTTTATTCTATTCTAAACATATGGAGCAACTCTACCTTCTAACAATAACCTACTTAACCATACCACGAGATCTAATTCAGCAAACTGTGTTTCAAATGCATGTAAAGAAAACCATAATGCTGAAAGAAAAGATAACAATACAAAAGAAGGAGGCCTTAGGCTCTCAGGTTGGGCCCAACCCCGAGAGCTATGGCTCCTTTAAAAGCTCAGAACTGAGATCAAATCTGACTGCTTTCCATTAAAAAATAATAATCATAAGTCAAACAGTATGCCAAGAATGGCTACAAAAGCAAAACCAAGCTAGCAGCTCGTAGTGCAGAATGTGCAACAATGTTTCAAAAAGTCCTTTTCGAAGGCTAAAGCCTTATCATTTATACATCACGAGGCCCCAAGCTGGCCTCCTAAATCAGTGGGACTTGGCTGACCAAACTAGGAGTGAACTGCTGCTTCCTCAAAATCCGTTTGGCTGCCTTCTAAATCCGGTTGTGGTGGCTGTTGGAGCTCGGAGTTGGGGGTGAAGATCCCGAGGAAGGCCATTTAATGTTGGACAACCCTCCTACGAATCCTCAACCCCATCTTGGCTGTCTCCTGGTCCTTATCTGCTCGGTTTTGTTCCAATCATGTGTCAAAAAACCTGAAATGAACACGTGTTAGCCACCTAGGAATAGTGACTACCCTTATTCGTACAAATGACATAAACATGCTAAAAATGATGCATAAGTTATGAAAAATGAAGGATTGAGCAAAGGTAGTTAGGCCAAATGAGCCCAAAATGTTACCAAATTTGGGGCTCATCATCACCCCCCAGCTAAAATGATTGCTCATCCCTGAGCAACTAATCCAGCTCCTCGTCCTTCATTGCTTTCACCGCCACCCTCACATCCCAGGCTTCAGAAGTAGTCTCCTCCTCATCGGCATGGAACCCAGCCTTCCTTTCCACCTCTTCCCACTGCTTTTGTTCTTCTTTTTCTGTGCTGCCTTCCATCAATCCTAACAGCAGAGGTGGGCTTAGCTTGAGGCCAATCCAGCTGGCTTGGAGGTTTTGTATGGACTTCTTGTAGAGGGGCACCCTTGCTAGAGCTTCCCTCATTCGAGTTGGAGTGTGATATTCTCTGATTTTAAGGCTGTGGGATAATGTGTTCCATCGGCGAGTGCAAGCATGAACACAGTTCTCCCCTAATAGTCGCTCCATATCCTCAAAATGTGCTATAGCTTGGGCCTGCTGATCCATGTATTTCAATAACGTTTGAGGATTGGTGGCTAAGTGTTGGTGGGCCGCTATCAATGCAGTGGGATCCCCTGGCTCTGCTCTAATCAGCAGTGGCTCATGTAACTCTCGGTTCATGGCCTCTTTGACTTCCGCTGCCCTCTTCTCTTCATGGTTCATCCATGAGGCAAATGCCATCAACTGCATATCCCCTACAGCTGTGTTGGGATCCCATGAAGTCACATTAGGAAGGGCCAAATTATGGAGATAGAACTCCGATAGTTTGGCCTTATCCTCTGATGAACTGCTATTGCATAATTCTGTGAACTGTTGGGGGTCTTGGATTTGGGAGATACCCCTCTGTGCTAATGCGTTGATTTGAAATTGCAGCCACTGGTCCCGTAGGTACAGTCCATAAGATTTGGCCGGTTGTCTGCATTGTAGAGCATCCATGGCCCAACTGGCCATGCAGGCCAGTTGTGCCTCTTTTTGCTGCAACTGCTGTTTGAGAGCTTGTATCTCAAATTGTGCCTGCAGTTCCCTTTCCTGTAGATGCGGGGTTGGCTCCCCAAGACCAACTTGCAGTCCTTCTTTGCCTTGATGTTCTGCTGTAGTGTCCCCTGATGATGTGCCTTTTCCCTTCTTCAGTTCCTGTAGCTGCAGTTTAAGTTTCTCGTTCTCTTCCTGTAGGAACACCCGCTGGCAGTTTGCCATGTGTTTGGCCATAGCTAATTCGTTTCTTGCCTCCTTGAGTTGTTCCTCCAAGGGGCCTATGTTTGCCACTCCTTTTGACTTAGCTATTTTCATCCACGTGTGAGTTCTCACTCTTTCTTCCTCCAACACAAAGAAAAGTGGCACAGTGAATTTCTGTGGTATAATTTTTCCAGCGTCCAAGAAGTTGTAATACGAGCTCAAACTTGGCTGGGGACTAGGCTCCGGAATATGCTCTTTCTCTTCCTCCCTTGGTGGTTCTACTTCGCCTTCCTTAAGTGGCGATGTGGGTGCCTCTCCTTCCATTTTCTCTGTCTCCTTGAGCCGGGCCAAGGTTTCCTGTAGAACGGCCTCAGCATCCTGTGGTGGGGTTTTCGAAGCCAACCTGTCCAATCTCTCCTTCCAAGCAGTTGTCTTTGGGCTCCCCCGCTCATAAGTGACTGATATTTTTGAGGGGGACCTCTCCCTTGGTGAAGTAGGGGTATCCTCTATAGTAATTGGGCTGCTGGATGGAGGTTGGGGCCTGCCTGTCTTGATCCTTACACTCCTCCGTGCTTTGAAGTACAGAGGGATCTCCCTCTTTCGTTTTTCCTTCGGCTTAGGAGGTGTACTAAGGGTGGCCAGCACGACTGCTGCCTCCCTTTCAAGAATTTCGGCTGTCTTCTCCTTTGGTTTTCCTTTCTCAGGGCTTCCTGTAGAAGGCCCTGTATCAGCTGATTTCTGGCTTCCTGTAGAAGCCATTTTTGGTTTTCCTGTAGAAACAGGTGGCACCGTTTTAGCCTGCTTGGCTGAGGGTGCTTTGCTTTTTGACTTGGGTGAGGCTACCTTCGAGGTGCCTTTACTGACGTGGACCTGTTCCGTCCTTTCCACCCTACTCTGTAGCCTTTTCTCTCTGGGTGTCAATGTGGATTTGTCACCCTCCTTTTCGGCAACCTGGGGTTTCTCTTGCCTCCCCTTTTGTTCTTTCTTCGGTGCTTTGGCCGCAGGTGTTTGGCCTTTCCCTTTCTTCTCTGCGTGTACTGACTCCTTCTCCTCGCTGCTGGAGGAGGTGAGCTCCTCGGTCAATATTTTGATATCGCCATCCTTAGTCAGATTCCGGAAGGCTTCCCACAAGAGAGGGACTGTGTAGGTGTGGAGTGCATCCTCCACAAGGAGCTTAATGAGCCCATGATGGGCTACCTGGTCTGGCGTGCCCTCTCGTAATTTGGTGGCACATTCAGTCATGGACTGCAGGAGGAAGTAAGGGATACTTAGCTTCTTTTCTGAAGGTAGGTCCATTTGGTGCCTCAATTCTGTGAGCAGTCGGAAATGGTACCCATATACGATGCTGAATCGTCCTTCGCATGTGATGTATTTCATAATTTGGAGGCTGACCTCACTCCAAAGCGGCTGTAGGCTAGTTCTGCGAACTCCGTTCTTATCCTCTGAGAATTGCTCCTCCGGCAGAAAGAACTCTTTTTTAGCCTTCTGGCCTAATTTCCTCTCCTCCTTATCCCACGGTACCCCCATTGGGAGGTTAGTGACTCTGCTGATGAACTGTGGGGTGAGTTTGAGATTCAAACCCCTGAAATTGACGACGGCCAGTGTTTTTGATTTTGGCTTCAGAGCCCGCAGGAATTCCTCTGCCACCTCATCATCATAACCTTGAAGCTTGTCGCAGAACGACATCCATCGCGCACGAGTGAACAGTTCTACCACCTCCAGGTTTTCCCGTAGCTTCTTTGAGTCTGTCGGTTCCTTTCTGATGAATCCACCCGGCATGGTGACAGCCTGCTATGTTAGCCGGAGGTGGCGGGTGCGTATCAAAAGATGGCCTTTCAGATTGCTTGAGACAGAGCGCAGAACTACGCCTCTGTCACGCACACACTCGTGAATCCTTGGTTATCCACAGATGAGCCTTGACAGGGGCTCAATTACACCACATCCTGTAGAAAACCCCGCCTATACTACGACGACAATTTACATGCAAACGGAAGACGACGCTTTCAATTTTATGCTCAGACTGTAGTTTTACATTTTTGAGGACGTCGACTTCGCCACCCTTCAAACCAATTGCATGGGAGGAACAGGTTCAGGCTTACCTTTTCCAATTCGCCACCTTTGACGTGAATAGCTCAATTTCCCTTCGTAGCGGCGAGCTTCCTGTAGCGCAGCTTCCTGTAGAAGTTGTGCACAGGTTCTGGAGAGCACGTCAGTGGTTCTGCGACTTCTGTGCCACCACCAGACGTCTGAACGAGCCGAGGACTTGGAGTAGCGAGCTTCAGAGAAATCCGGACGCTTACTCGACTGCAAAACGGCTGGTGATAAATGAATGGAGTGGCTGTCCTTGCCGGACCGTTGGACGACGTCACCTACTCATTTCACTGCAAGTTTCCCTGACCGCCGCATCATCCCCTGCAGATCTGCCGCCACCATTTCCGTTAAATCTCCGCTTCTCCCCGACTGGACGCTTCTCACGTGTCCATTACCCGTTTTGCTTGCCACGACCAACACTTTCCAACTCGGACGAGACCATCTGACTGGTCGTGGTGGCCAGTTGAATGGCTACCCGATTGCTCAACCCATTCATTTCCACACTTGCAAACATTTGAGAGCATAGTTCATGTAATTTGACGAAAGAAGGGTGAGGCACTTACCTGTGCGGCCGCGACGTTACTTTCAGGTTTCAGGACGAAGGTGATTGGATTTGCTTGTTGCTGCTTCATGCACAGGCACGGGGGTCCCTCCTTGCAGACTGCTACTGATTACGAAGCTTTTTACTTGGCTGCGGGTGGTGCATGTGCCCGCTCTATGTGTTGCAGGCGCCTTGATGGTGTACACTCTAGCTGGATGAACTGCTACGGGATTCCTGTAGGATTTCCTGTAGCAGTTGTTCCTCCTCGGGTGCATGCCGGAACGGTGGAGACGGTGGCATCATGGTCACGATCACAGGACCCTCAGATGGCTTTGATAAGTAGTGCATTGTGTCTCTGCATCTTTTTCATTTGAGAATTGCTTCCTTTGATAATTTAATGTTCTGATTTGACTGTGCAGGTATTTCCATTGCATGGCAACTGGGGTGGTAGAAGGAGGCGACAACAGTGCGTGATGGAGAAAGCATTAGCTTGCATGCCTCCGTGTTGGACCTCGGGCGTTAGATCTCCCCACACAGTCGGTTCTGGGCCGTCCAAAGCTTCTACAAGAAGTTTCCTGTAGAAATACAGAACTTCCTGTAGAAAGTCCTGTAGCTTCCTGTAGAAAGCTAAACTGTGATCAAATCATGCCCAGACCTTGGAAGAGATGAGTGTTTCTGGATGGAGTGCTGGTGAGGTCACCTGGTAGCATAGTAGGGACCCTTGTCTTTGAGTTGAGGGGCCTCTTTTCCTGCATGGAATACCTGCAACCTGCATGCATTGCCACATTGTGAACTTGCTTTCCCTCTTTTTTTTGTTTGTTTTTTCTCTTCTTTTTTTTTGAAAGACAGCAGGGGCGCCTCCATGAGGTTTTCACCCTTACCATCTGCCTTGAGTGCCTCAGAGAGGTTTTCACTCAAGGGTCTTTTCCAACATTTTCAGAAAGACAATAGGGATGCCTCAATGAGGTTTTCACCCCTACCATCTACCTTGGGAGCCTCAGAAAGGTTTTCACCCAAGGATCTTTATTATTATTATTTTTTTTTTTTTTGTTTTTTTTTTTTTTTTAAATCTTCAGGGTATGCCCAAAACAGAGGTAGAACCCTTCTCTATGACCAACACTGATTTTTCCACAGTTTTGATGAATTCTTGCCTTGAAAGAGGTTTCCTGTAGATCTTTAGTCGATGCCCATTGACAAGCATAGGGATGGCCTCCTCATCAATGGTCCGAATAAGAACAGATCCATTGGCATTACATTTTTCCACTGCATATGGTCCCAGCCATCTGGTTCTCAGCTTCCCCTTGAAATCCTTATGCCTGGAATCATACAACAACGCCCAATCTCCTGGCTGAAATTGTTTGTCATTGAGGTGTTGGTCATGCCACACCTTCCTCTGAAGTTGAACCACTTCTGAGTGGAGAAGGGCCTGCATTCGGTGCTCGTCCAATCCATTCAGCTGCAATAACCTTTCTTGTTGGGCATGGCTGAGATCCAGGTCCAGCTGAGCTTCCATCCTCAAGGTGTTGTATTCGAACTCAATTGACAGCAAAGCTCTCTTCCCATAGACCAGCTCATAAGGTGTGAAGCCGGTTGTGGTCTTCCAAGTGGTGTTGTAAGCCCACGTGGCCTCATCCAGGCGATCTGCCCAATCTTTTCTACTGCTGCTCACCACCTTAGTCAAGATCCCCTCCAATGCTCTATTGGTGACTTCCACCTGCCCATTCGCTTGAGGATGATAGGGGGTGGAAGTCCTATGCTTTATTTTGTGATGAGCGAGTAGGTCTTCAATTAAGTTGGAGGTGAACTGGCTTCCTTGATCGGTGACTAGCTCTCTTGGGTAACCAAATTTGTAGAAGATGTTTTCTCTTAAGAACTCGGCCACCTTTTCTTCTGTCGCTGCTTTGATTTCCTTGGTTTCTGCCCACTTTTTCAGGTAGTCTGTGCACACAATGATGTAAGACCTTTTCCTCGAAGGAGGATTGATTGGACCCACAAAATCCATACCCCACCTCTCAAATGGCTCGAGAGTCACTTGAGGTTGGAGAGGCATTTCGTCCCTTGGAGTTGGTTTCCCCATCCTTTGGCATCGGTCACATTGGCTGATATACCTTCTGACATCTTGATGAAGCGTGGGCCAATAGTAGCCTGCCTGTAGGATTTTGAAGGCGGTCCTTTTGGCTGCAAAATGTCCTCCACAAGGTCCGTCATGACAGGTTAGGAGGATATCAAAGACTTCCTCCTCCCTTACACAACGCCTTAAGATCTGATCAGGGCCAAGCTTGAACAGGTTGCCCCCGATCCAAGTGAATGAGGCACTCTTCCTCACGATCCTGCTCTTCTCCCTTGAGGATAGGTGCGGAGGGAACTGTGCTGAGACAAGGTAGTTTGCTATATCAGCAAACCATGGAGAGAGTACTGAGATAGCAAACAAATGTTCATTTGGCATTTGGTCATCCACTGTTCCATCCTCACTTGCGGGTAAATCCAGTCTAGACAAAAAGTCAGCAACAACATTTTCTTTACCTGGCTTGTCAACAATAGTCAAATCAAACTGCTGCAACAAAAGTAACCATCTAATAATAAGAGCATTCACATCCGGTTTATTCATTAAATATCTAATTGCAGCATGATCAGTATGTACAAATGTTTGATATCCAGTGATATAATGTCGGAATTTGTTCAGTGCATGGACCACGACCAAAAATTCTTTCGCAGTTACAGTGTAATTCAGTTCTGCCTTGGATAAGTTTTTGCTGACAAAGTATATGGCGTATGGAAGTTTTTGTTCAACTTGTCCTAAGGCTGCCCCTATGGCTTTGTTCGAGGCATCAGTGTGGATGTGGAAAGGTAGGGCCCAGTTTGGACCTCTCAAGATTGGGGCAGACACCAACTTGTCCTTTAATTCATTCAGGGCCTTTTGACAATCGTCAGTCCATTTAAACTCCACATCTTTTGCCAAGAGGCTAAACAATGGCGAGGCTAGCTTGCTGAAGTCTTTAATGAATCTCCTATAATACCCTACTAAACCTAAGAAACTTCGAACATCTCTTACCTTCTGAGGAGGTGGAACCTTCTTGATGAGAGCAATTTTGTTGGGATCCACCTGTAATCCTTGGCGAGAAATGGTATGGCCTAGCACGGTCCCTTCAGTCATCAAGAAATCACACTTTTCAGGACTAAGGGACAAGTTCATCTCAATGCACTTGGTTAGGACTTTTCCCAGATTGGACAATGCTTCCTTGAAGTTGGACCCATAAGGAGTGAAGTCATCCATATAGATTTCCACTGAATCATGGACCAGCTCAGAAAAGATGCTCAAGACGGCTCTCTGGAAGGTGGCAGGAGCATTGCATAGTCCAAAGGGAAGAACTCGGTAAGCAAAGGTACCCCAAGGACAAGTGAAGGTGGTCTTATCTTGGTCTTCCGGGCTGATTTGGATCTGGTTATACCCGCTAAACCCATCTAAGAAAGAAAAAAACTTCTTTCCTGCCAGTCCATCCAACACTTGATCTATGAAGGGTAGAGGAAAATTGTCTTTCTTGGTGGCCTTGTTCAATTCTCGGTAGTCCACACAGATTCTCCACTTCCCATTTTTCTTGGGAACCAACACCAGAGGGGACACCCATTCGCTATCCGAGATGGGGTAAATGAATCCGGCATCCAACAGTTTTTGCAATTCCTCCTTGACGATGTCCTTAAGGGCTGGATTCATTCTCCTTTGGGGTTGCCTAACCGGTTTACAATCTTCTTTGATGTAGATGTGATGGGTACAGACCGAAGGATGGACTCCTTTCATCTCCTTATAGCTCCAAGCAAAAGCATCTAGATGTCTGTCCAACAGACTACACAACTCCTTTTCCTGGGAAGGGGATAGGGAGGAGCTGATATTTAACGTTCTCTCAGGGCCGAACTCCACATTTTTGACTCTGGGAGCGACTGGGTTGGTCACACAAAGGTCTGCTAAGGTGCTGGCTTGGGCATCCTCCACCAATTCCTCTAAAGACAATGCATTGGGAGGTGGATTCTGGATCAAGGTCTCAATCAAATCATCCTCGGTTGGGGGGCCTCCCCTAGTGGTGTCTAGGGTGCACAAAGGTGCTGAGTACACCTCATCCTCTTCTCCTTCCTCTAACCAAAGTGGTAAGTCATGCTCCAATAAGGGTTGGGCAGGAGGGTACATGAATAACTGCTTGGACATAGGACCATTTTTGATGGTCATGTTTCCTGCACGGCAGCTTATGTAAGCATCTGCAGTGGCTAACCAGGGCCTTCCCAAAATAAGAGGGTATCCAGTAAGCTTTTCCTTGGGTTGCAGAACCAAAAAGTCTGCAGGGTACTCCCAAGAGTCAACAGAGACCAAGACATCCTCTACAATCCCTTCGGGAGTCACGATGGAGCGATCTGCTAGTTGCAGGACTGTCGAGGTATTTCTCAAGGAACCCTGAAGGTTGAGTTTGAGCATGGTATCCCTGGTCATCACATTAATGGCAGCCCCCAGATCAATCAATGTGTGGGGTATGATGGTGCCAATGATGTGGACATCAACTACAGGACTCCCAGGATCCAGATACTTTGGGCAGATGACTTGCCCCAACATAAGATCGGACAGTTGTCCTATGACATTGATGGTTGAAGCATCTCTCTTTCACCTGCCTGGGTGTCTGAAACACTTTTCCTTAACCAGTTTGTTGTATATGGGTACATCTTTGATAGCTTGGAGAAGTGGTATTTTCACACACAACTGTTTGAGTTCTCCCAGAAGCTCATCCTCCTCTGGGTTGGGTTGTGTGGTGGCCGTTAGTCTCTCAGGAAAGGGTGGAATGGCCTTTGGTTCAATTTCCTGTTTATCTTCCTCGTCCTCCGGGGGAGGAGGTTGGCGATCCGGAAGAGTCTTTCCAGATCGCAGGTTGATCTCCTGGATCTCCACAACATAGGTAGGGCATGATGTTTCCCCAGTATATACCTACTGGGCCTGTCGGTTGTTGGGGTTCGGGTTCGGTTGAGCAGGCATCTGGGGTTGCCTTGGAGGAGCAGGAGGTAATGGTTGTGGTTGAGCTGGTGGTGGAGGAAAAATGGCGGGAGGAGTATTGTACTGGGGCCCCCACCCCGACTGAGGTGCATTCCACTGAGTCTGTGGCTGGGCATGTGAGTGAAACGCATGAGTAGTGGGTTGAGTATGGTATTGAGGTGGGTAAGACCATGGAGGAGGCACAGACCAGGAAGGATGAACAGGGGGACCCCAGGAAGGCATAGGAGCAGATTGGTTGGGGCTATAATAAGCTTGGGGTGTCCCCTGCATCCCTTGTTGGTAAGGTCTAGGTCCATGTGGCCTCCTTTGGTTGAGGAAATAGAGAGGCTCAGTGGGTGCTTCTGTCCCCTGATACATGGCTTTAAGCCCAGGTAAGGTTGGACATTGGTTTGTGGGGTGGTCCTCCTCACAGACAAAGCATACTTCGACCGAATGTAATGGGCACTCGTTCTTAGGGTGTTTCCTTGTACACCTAGGGTAGAAGATAGCCAAAGCCCTCTCAGCTTCCTCTTTCTTCTGCTGGATTCGGAATGTATCCAGTTGCATGGCAATGGTCTGTCTCACCTCACTCTTGAGGTCCTCTAATTGATTTGCAAACTCATGTTTGGAGAAAGGAATACCAGCTGAGAGGGGGTTTCCTCTACCTCTTTTCCGGGCTGCCCTAGAGTGGTTTCTAAACACAGTCTTTATATCCTCATAAGGTAGTTGGTAAATATCTCCTCCAGCTAGCATGTGAAGGGTATCTAAGAGGTCTTCAGGGACTCCTCGGAGCAGGACCAACTTGAGGGGTTTAGGGTCAAGTGTGCACCTGGCCCGTTTATAGCTAAGTTGGAACCTTTCCTCGTAATCTTCTAAAGACCCATCATTACCCATGGTCATCCGAAAGATTTCTCCCTTGGCTTCCTTGGACCTACAGTAGTCCCGGTATTTGGTATTGAAAGCTTGCTGCATCTGGGCCCAAGTGGTGATACTGTTCCCAGGTAAGCCCATGAACCAGCGTAATGCTGCATCCTTAAGGGTAGAGGGGAAGAGTTTCAGCTTTTGCTCATCTTCGGTATAGTCATAGGTTCGGCAAAGGACAACAAACTCAAACAGGAAGGTATCAGGGTCTTCAGTAGTCAGTCCATGGAAGTGAGGTAAAGCGGAGGGGCTGATGTTCTTCATTTTCATGTCTCCATTGGTCTCTCGGATGGGGAAGGCACCTTCAATTCTCTCATCTTCTCTCCTATTGTCAGCCATAGCTTCAGATGGAATGTTTTCTAACTCTTCTTCTGCTATAGGATCTTCGTATATCTCAGGAGGTTCGCCTATAGGTTCTTCTGGATCACTGTCACCAAAGAAGAGAGAAGGGTGACTGAGTGATGTGGTGGGGGTGTTGGGTAAGAATTTGCCTGTTTTATCTCGATTTCTACGAGGCATGAAATGGAAAGACTTTTGATTGCTTTTGTTTTTTCTGGTACCTGCAAAACTAAAACAAATTGAACTGCAACTAACTATCTTACTGAAGTGGAAATGCGGAATTGAAATGAAGGCATAAAAGAACTAATCTATTTTGCTCAAATGAAATTGCAGGAATGAAATGCTAGGCTACGCTTGTGGAATTGAAATGTTAATCTACAAAGCAGGAAATGTCTATGCTACTTTTGCAGAATGGAAAGGAAATAAACTACTTAGCAGAAGGCGAGAGTAGGAAAATAGAAGAAAAGCAACAATCACCAATACTCTGACGCTTCCCCGGCAACGGCGCCAAAAAGATGGTGGGCTCTAGTATTGTAGCAATAATGCTACAACTCCTGGAGCTTCCTTCTCTAATTTTATCAACTCGGTAGTTCGTACCAAACTTGGAAGCGACGGTGCTGTATGCACAAGTACTAGCTCTTGTCGCAGCTGTCACTTGGTCAACTGGCACAAGTCCACTAGGGGCTCAAGCCAACTTCTATGAGCTCTTAGAAGAAGCTTTTTAACTGATGGACGAAAGCTAACTCAAAGGAAGCTAATCTACTTGCAGAAAGGAACTGAAAGCCAACAAGAAACGCAAACCCTAGCAAACCCTAATTCTACCAACTAGTCCTATTGATGCAAAGGAAAGAATGCAAACTACAGAAAGAGATGCCATTACTTCTATGAAGGTAAAATACATGTGTCTACACTACCTCTAGCTGAAAAAAACATCTTTTTGTATTTTTGACTAAGTTGTGGGAATTATCATGCATGTGCTTTTAATTAGCTTTTCACTGTGCAGAGGTGGATCAAGGAGGAGAAATGCTCGGAAAAGGTTGGGATGGTACGGAGAGGGCCTAAGGGGTCCCTAACATCCTTCCAGAGAGTTTCACGAAGTTTGGCTACCAAGAGACCATGTTTATGAGCTTCTACAGGAAGTCTGCAGGGGTTCTATAGGATGTTTCAGAATTTCTACAGGATGTTCAGTAATTCCTACAGGATGTTCTACAATCGGATTTTGGATGATGGGTGAGTGGAAGAGGCTGCATGGGTGGATAGGGTGGTAGGAGAGGGGCTTGTAATGACTTAGTGACAAGGAGATGAGATGGTGAGGGAGTGTGGGAAACTAGTTTGTCTCAAAGAGAGTAGAGGGAGTGGAAGGCCGAGAAGAAAGGATAACGTGGGCAGAAGAGTAGTTGAGAGACAAGGGGTCTAGTTGGGAGGTGAGCAGTTGGCCTGGGCAAGGCTTATAAGGACGAGAGAGTGAGGGAGTAGCACTGCACAGTGTAAACTGAACCAAATCATCCACGTCCTGCACATAACCAAAATATTCCTAATCTATTCTAACTGTTTAATGAAACCAATGAACAACAACATTATTTCCAAAGAAAATCATGCATGGTACTGAAGCAAAGAAACATTCCAGGAGGGCTGAACGCATGGACAACTTCTACAACCGAAAATATTTCACCAAAGATTGCATGAGTATGTAAACCAATGTTTTTGGTGGGTAACACTGTCTGCAATTCCAGCCCCTAGAAAGAGGTGAAAATGAGAGCACAGTCAACCCTTTTTCTGGAACTTTTATCAAGTCTAATCTCTCTACTCTATTCTAAACATATGGAGCAACTCTACCTTCTAACAATAACCTACTTAACCATACCACGAGATCTAATTCAGCAAACTGTGTTTCAAATGCATGTAAAGAAAACCATAATGCTGAAAGAAAAGATAACAATACAAAAGAAGGAGGCCTTAGGCTCTCAAGTTGGGCCCAACCCCGAGAGCTATGGCTCCTTTAAAAGCTCAGAACTGAGATCAAATCTGACTGCTTTCCATTAAAAAATAATAATCATAAATCAAACAGTATGCCAAGAATGGCTACAAAAGCAAAACCAAGCTAGCAGCTCGTAGTGCAGAATGTGCAACAATGTTTCAAAAAGTCCTTTTCGAAGGCTAAAGCCTTATCATTTATACATCACGAGGCCCCAAGCTGGCCTCCTAAATCAGTGGGACTTGGCTCACCAAACTAGGAGTGAACTGCTGCTTCCTCAAAATCCGTTTGGCTGCCTTCTAAATCCGGTTGTGGTGGCTGTTGGAGCTCGGAGTTGGGGGTGAATATCCCGAGGAATGCCATTTAATGCTGGACAACCCTCCTACGAATCCCCAACCCCATCTTGGCTGTCTCCTGGTACTTATCTGCTCGGTTTTGTTCCAATCATGTGTCAAAAAACCTGAAATGAACACGTGTTAGCCACCTAGGAATAGTGACTACCCTTATTCGTACAAATGACATAAACATGCTAAAAATGATGCATAAGTTATGAAAAATGAAGGATTGAGCAAAGGTAGTTAGGCCAAATGAGCCCAAAATGTTACCAAATTTGGGGCTCATCACTTGGTAAGAAAATTAAGGTTGTTTGATATGATTCCTTTGAGACACTAGAGAATATGGGAGATAACAACATTATAATTATTTTTCCCCATGCACATACATTTACTTAGTGGCGAATGTAGAAAATCTGAAACCTTATGAGTCTTTCATGTAATATCAAGGAGAGGAACATGTGCTACCTTCTGTAGAGGATTTGGCATGATATGCTCTGTTAGAGTTGATAGAGCATACCACTTTAAATAAGAGGTAAAGAACTACAAGATATGGGTAGCATTAGGTTTGGTAGATTGGGTTGAAAGGATAACTCTTAGGCGAGACTAAATGGTATGCTTGAGAGAAGGTAGAGGAAAAAAATCTCCACCTCATTCAATATAAACATTTTGGGACCAAAATCCTCCCAATATGTGGAGATATAATTATTATTGGATAATTATATTATTTTTCAGCCATATTGATGCTTTTGTAGTGGAAAACGTGGAGGAATAGGCTCATAAGGCCATTTTTATTGGTAGGTCCTAGTTTTGTTAATTATGGTCTCAAACGTTTCAAAAGTAATTTGAGGCATTAAATGGCATTTTTTGGGGGTAATAATTTTTCACTTAAGATTGACACCTCCTATAGATATTATACACTCAAATAAATTTCCAACATTGCAAGAAATAAGTACGAATGGAGTCTGTGTGCAAACGTTATGCAACTTGGAAGTTGACCTTTCTAGTTTGTCCACCATGATTCAAGAGGATGCCACATCAACTGCCATTATTCATGGAAAAGGAGATAGCCATGTGATCATGATGAAGAATAATCTAGAAGAGTTAATATTTTAACTATAGTTAAAGGTTGAAGGAGCTAAACTTCACCACTAATAGGCTATTCAATTGTGTTATATTGGGGCCAATAGGAGGAAAAGGGGTTCCATTCTATTGAAGTGCATTTTGTTCCATAGATGAGAAAAGTTGTCGAGGGTGAGAAAATAGAGAGGGTTTGTGTACAACAACATCCAATAGGCCTTAAGTCTCACTCCTTTGTACTTTCATATATTTCCATTCAAAGAAACATAGAATAAAGCAACCTCACCTTGCAATTAATTTTTTCTTGTAGGGTTTCCTAGATCATATCTTATGTTCATTGTGGTTTGTTAGTTTTGTTTTGGTGTTCTCCATTTTCCATATTTTATCCATTGCATGCATAAGAATAACACAATAATTAATTCACAAATCTAAGAAAATATTAACCCTTGTTGTGTAGATTATTTTCAAATATTTTTTAGTAGATCTGTTGTGTTGGGTCCCTATAATACTAGTGATTACCCCATTACTATTGTAGTTATACCCCTTATTTATATTGTTGTGCCCCTATTACCCCCATATTGTTATTTCTGTGCCCCATAGAATCCCTCTATTGTTATTTTTGTGGCTTTATATTATTATTGTTAGGTCGGCTGGATTATATTGTGACTCCTTAGACTCCTATATATAGAAAGGAGGTTTTGTCATTTGTATCATCGAAGAATTGTTCATTTATGTAATGTAAAGGAGGTTGCCCCCTCGAAGAGGCTGAATTCTAAGGCGTTGATCTTCTTTTCTATCTTTTCTTGAGCTGGTTTCATAACATTTGGTATCAGAGCTTTGGATTCTAGGGTTTCGCTGCTCCAAACAGGTCATCGTGGAATTTTCGCTATAAATTTTTTTCTGTGACGTTTCAGAAGTCGCAAAAAAAACCCATTTGAGAAGAAATCGCGCTGAACCTTGGGTCCGAATTTCAGAGCTTTTCGCGTGATATTTCGGAGATATGATCTGAGGAAGTTGGTCTTTTTGCAGACTCCTGAATTACATTCAAAACAGGTGACCTGGGGAAAATCGTCATAACTTTCTTTCTGAGCATCGGATTGAAATTTCGTAAGAAGGTACAGAAAGAGGACGGATTGTAGTTTTCTTTTATATATTTTTCAGAGTCAAAGGTTGAAACAGTGACACGTGGCACTTCATACAAGTTCGCTCTACTGAAATAGTCTATAATCAAGTCACTGTGGGAGATTTGCATAACTCTTTCTTGGAGAATCCAATTTGGATCAGACTTGTGGCATTGGAAAGAGGACAT
Organism: Pinus tabuliformis; assembly: GCA_031772625.1. NCBI lineage: Eukaryota > Viridiplantae > Streptophyta > Pinopsida > Pinales > Pinaceae > Pinus > Pinus tabuliformis. The sequence continues at coordinate 1,332,916,562 of CM062804.1, read as the reverse complement.
AGAAGGCTACTACAGTTCACCATTTCAGAACTAGATGATTCGAAATTACAGAGATACATCAGATTCAATATCAGGCTTCTACAAAGTGAAAAAAGGTGTGTAGTTTTTTTTTTTTAATTTTTGCATAAGCTTGGTTTGAAGGAATTCAAAGGGCATAGTAAAGCATTATTATCGGTAACTGATGCCCCGAGGAAAGAAAATGCAAACACCTAGTAAGGAACCTGAAAGCTCTAGCATGACTCATGAAGAAGAGGAAGAAATGCTACATGATATATCAAAATTACAAGAACAAGTGCAACAAATGTCACGCTCACAAAAGCTAACAGATGCTAAGATAAATGGCGTGGAATCTAAGATAAATGGCGTGGAATCTAAGATAAAGGGCATGGAAGCTAAGATGGATGATCTGAAGACAGATTTGAGGACAGATTTGAAGACAGACATGGCACATTTGAAGACAAATTTGACAAATTTTCTACAAGAAATACTTACTAATGGTGAAAAGGTAGTAAAGGAAACTCATGATGAGAACAAAAGAAATGTTAATCATGATTCCATAGACTCTAATGTTGGATCGAAGACCCACCATATTCCAAAAATCGATATGAGGAAGTTTGATGGCAAGGATCCCGCCACATGGATATTACAGATGGAGCAATTCTTCGATCTCAATAATGTGCAAAACACACAAAAGGTACGTATGGCAACTTTATATTTGGAACCAAATCAGTTTGTATGGTATCAATGGCTTTGTTCTCGTAAACAATTTATCACTTGGGCAATTTTTACGGAAGAATTGATAGCACATTATGAGGATACAAAAAGCAACACTTTTTTTAGCCAATTGATAAGTCTCAAACAAAAGGGTTCAATAATGGAGCACATTGAGGAGTTCCAAAAATTGAACATAAGGGTAAAAGATATTCCAGAGGAGCATAGGATTGATGTGTTCATAGGGTCTTTAAAGGATAATATCCAACATGATGTGCGCCTTTGGGAACCTGATTCATTAGAGAAGGCATTCAGGTTAGCAAGAAAAATGGAAAGCAAAATTATGGCAACTAGGAAGCATACCATTCACAACTATAAAGACGGAAGTGTTGTTGCCCATAGTCTTCCACAACCTACAAGGTTGACACCACAACAATTGGAAGAAAAAAGAGCAAAAGGGCTTTGTTACAATTGTGATAGCAAATACACAAAAGGTCATAAGTGTGCTGAGAAGAAATTATTCTACATAGATTGTGAAGAGGAAGAAGAAAAGGAGCAAGAAAGGTCAAAAGAAGAGGATATATTCCAGGAACAAAGCCTAGATGAAGAACAAATAAATCCGACCATATCTTGTAATGCATTGGCGGGAATTACCACTCCTCAAACCATCAAGATAGAAGGACAAATCAAGAAGAAAAAGGTAATAGTGTTGATTGATTCAGGAAGCACCCACAATTTTATTCATTGTAGGGTAGCAAAAGAATTGAATTGCTTCCTATATCCAGCACCAGAGTGTCAAGTGATGATTGCAAATGGAGGAACAATAAATTGTTCTGGAAAGTGCCATAATATCAAGCTATCCATGGGAGAATATGTATTGACTAGCCCAATGCTTTCCATTCCAATGGGAGGTGCTGATGTTGTACTAGGAGTCCAATGGCTACAATCCTTGGGTACAATAGCTTTTAATTTTCAAGAACTTTTCATGAAATTTTCTGTGGAAGGAAAGGAAGTTGAATTAAGGGGTATTGCAGGGAAACCAGGAAAGATAATCAGCTCTAATGGCATGACAAAGCTTCTAAAAAAGGAGCAAAGAGGTGTAATTGCACAATTATGTTCGCTAGATGTTTCCACATTGGAATCATCTATTTCTCCAGATCTCCAAAAAGTCCTGGACAATCATTCCAAGGTATTTGAGACTCCCAAAGGTCTCCCACCTATGCGTGATCATGATCATGCTATTCATCTGATTCCAGGAAGTGTTCCTCCAAACATCAGGCCGTACAGATATCCCTATGTCCAAAAAAGTGAAATTGAACGTATGGTTGCAGAAATGCTAGAGGCTGGTATAATTCAACCGAGTCAAAGTTCTTTCTCAGCTCCAGTAGTATTGGTGCACAAGAAGGATGGATCATGGCGCATGTGTCCAGATTATAGGGAGCTCAACAAGCTCACTATTAAAGATAAGTTCCCCATTCCTGTCATTGATGAATTACTGGATGAATTGCATGGATCAATTTACTTCACCAAGTTGGATCTTCGTTCGGGATATCATCAAATCAGAATGAAGATTGAAGACATTCCGAAAACGACATTTAGAACTCATGAGGGTCATTATGAATTTTTGGTCATGCCTTTTGGCCTTACCAATGCACCTTCAACATTTCAAGGTTTGATGAATTCAATTTTCAAACCATTCCTTAGAAAATTTGTGTTAGTATTTTTTGATGATATACTAATCTACAGCAAGTCTTGGAAGGATCATGTTGAACATGTTGACAAGGTGCTACAACTATTGGAGGAGAAACAATTATATGCAAAAAGATCCAAATGTTTCTTTGGAGTCCAGGAGGTGGAATATTTGGGTCATATTGTATCTCATGAAGGAGTTAAGGTAGACCCTAGCAAAATTAAAGCCATTAAGGAATGGAAAATCCCCACATCCATAAAGCATCTGCGAGGATTTCTTGGGTTGACAGGGTATTATCGCAAGTTTGTTAAGAATTATGGGAGAATAGCAGCACCTCTAACAACATTATTGAAGAAAGATTCATTTTCATGGACTCCGGAAGCAACAAAGGCCTTTGAACATCTTAAAGAGGCAATGTGCCAAGCACCGTCTTAGCTACACCGGACTTCACAAAAACCTTTATTGTGGAATGTGATGCTTCAGGAAATGGAATTGGTGCTGTTCTAATGCAAGATGAAAGACCCATTGCTTTTGAAAGTCGTCCAATCAAGGGAAAGTTTTTAAGCAAAGCTATTTATGAGAAGGAAATGTTGGCAATACTCCATGCACTTAAGAAATGGCGACCCTACCTAATGGGAAGACACTTCAAGGTAAAAACGGATCATGATAGCCTTAAATACTTTTTAGAACAAAGATTATCCTCTGAAGAGCAACAAAAGTGGGTCACAAAGATGTTGGGTTATGACTTTGAAATCATCTACAAAAAAGGGAAGCAAAATGTGGTGGCAGATGCACTCTCAAGAAAGGATGAGGATGTGGAAGCATTGTTGTGTGCCATTTCTATTATCCAACCAGATTGGATAAACGAAGCAAGGGAGGAATGGAAGAATGACGAAGAAGTGTGGGCACTTATTCGAAAGCTACAACAAGATTCCAGTACTTCTGATACATTTAGCTGGAAAAATGATTCGTTATGGTACAAAGATCGCTTATACCTCTGTAAGAATTCCCAGCTAAAACAAAAGATTCTTATGGAATTGCACACTTCTCCCTTAGGAGGGCACTCAGGATTTTTAAAAACTTACCACAGGGTTAAGAAGGAATTTTTTTGGGATGGCCTTAAATCAGATATTCAAAAGTTTGTGGCGGAATGTTTGGTTTGCCAACAAAATAAAGTTGAAACAATTAAGACACCGGGTCTATTACAACCTTTATCCATTCCAAGCCAACGTTGGGAGGAGGTTTCAATGGATTTTATCACAGGTTTACCCAAGTCTGAGGGAAAGAGTGTCATCATGGTGGTAGTTGACAGACTTACCAAGTATGCACACTTTTGTGCATTATCACATCCATTTAAAGCCAGTACAGTTTCTACTGCATTTATGGAAACAGTTCAAAAGCTACATGGAAACCCAAAGATTATTGTAAGTGACAGAGATCCCATTTTCACTGGAAATTTTTGGACAGAATTATTTTCTTGTCTTGGTACTCAGTTAGCTCATAGCTCATCTTATCATCCTCAATCTGATGGGCAAACTGAGATAGTAAACAAATGTTTGGAAGGATATCTTCGTTGCTTTGTATCTGATAAACAGACACAATGGGTCAAATGGTTGCCTCTGGCTGAATGGTGGTATAACACTTCCTTCCATACAGCAACAAAAATGACCCCATTTATGGCACTTTATGGGTATCAACCACCATCCATCACATCATATTTAAGAGAAAATTCTAAGGTTCAGGCAGTGGAACATCACATCGAACATCAACAACAAGTCCTCCAACTCTTAAAGGATAACCTCGTGTTGGCACAAAATAGAATGAAACAACAGGCAGATCAACATCGCAGTGAAAGAAGTTTTGATGTAGGTGATTGGGTATTCCTACGGCTACAACCATATAAGCAAATGTCCCTAAAGCAAGCTAAGAAGGATAATAAATTATCACCAAAGTATTATGGTCCGTACAAGGTGTTGCAAAAGATTGGTACTATGGCATACAAATTGGAGCTTCCTGCAGCTTCTCGATTGCACCCAGTTTTCCATGTTTCATGTTTAAAGAAGGTTATAGGCGACAAGCTCCCAGTTCAAACAATATTGCCAGAACTTGACGAGGAAGGAAAAATTATATTGGAACCGGAAGCAGTCACAGAAACAAGAACTCGACAGCTACGAAATCGATCAATTTCAGAGTATCTTATCAAGTGGAAGAACTTATCCGCTGAAGATTCCACATGGGAGGATGAGAATTTTATGCAGAAGTATCCAGAACTACTCAAGCGTTGAGGACAACACTTTTTTGAAGGAGAGGGGCATGTTGGGTCCCTATAATACTAGTGATTACCCCATTACTATTGTAGTTATACCCCTTATTTATATTGTTGTGCCCCTATTACCCCCATATTGTTATTTCTGTGCCCCATAGAATCCCTCTATTGTTATTTTTGTGGCTTTATATTATTATTGTTAGGTCGGCTAGATTATATTGTGACTCCTTAGACTCCTATATATAGAAAGGAGGTTTTGTCATTTGTATCATCGAAGAATTGTTCATTTATGTAATGTAAAGGAGGTTGCCCCCTCGAAGAGGCTGAATTCTAAGGCGTTGATCTTTCTTTTCTATCTGTTCTTGAGTTGGTTTCATAACATGTTGTGACAAACTATCTAGTGGAATATCTGAAGAAATTTATGGATCACACTAAAAGTGCAATGCGACATATTGAAGCTTTTGAACAATTAATTGAGAGATTTGTGATAATTAAAGATAGTTTTAATGTTCTTTGTGGTTCTGATTTAGGAGAATTTATCAATGATGCCATTAGTATAAATGGGAGAAATTTGTCCTAGTGAAGGAATGGATTGGATTCCTGGTTTAAATTGAAATATGACTTGAAAAGTCATTGATTTGGGAAAGAGAGTAGCCATTTAATTGAAGGGATTTAGTAAGGTGTGCCTATTATTGTTTAGGTGTTGGGGGACAAACATTTGAATAGCTCTGAAAATGAGAATCTTGAGGACAACATATTTTAAGCAAAGTGGTGGTGGGATTAGGCAAGGAGGTGTCTATCTATATGAGTCCTTTTATGTATAACTTGATGGGACATGGAACCATCAAGTTGAAGTGTAATTAGAACATCTAAGAATAGAAGATAAATTATTTTTTCAATTTCCATGTTAAATTGGATAATGGGATAAGCTAAGATGGTCACCAAACAAATTTAGGGTCGAATGTTGGTTGGGCTAGATAATGGTGTGATGCACAAATTGGAACGAATATCTATTTTTGAGAGGCTAATTGTGATGTACCAAAGGTTCAAATTGCTTCATGAAAATGTAAAAAAAAGATACTTTTGAGTACCAAAACCTCAAAATGTTTTATAATGATAAAGACAATGAAAATACTATTACAATGCCTTCTATCTATTAATAATTTATATTAGAAAAAATTAAAAAAATAATAAAATTTAAAATTTAAAAATAAAAATATTTAATAAAAATAAAAACTATATCCATCGTTATTAAAACGTTTTAATTATTATAACATTTTAATTATTATATTTGTAAAAACAACATCCTCATTACTAATATATTTGTATATTCTTTTAATTTTAATTTTATAAACATTTCACAATTAAGAATATCTTATGTACCTTGGCCCTCGCCATTGCGAATGGCATCTTAAATACGTTAGAACAAACCCTATGAAACACATAAAAACATTTGACAATTAAATATACCTTAGGTTAAATACGTTAGAACAAACCCAATAAAATACATAAAAACATTTAACAACTAAATATACCTTAGGTTAAATACGTTAGAACAAACCCAATAAAATACATAAAAACATTTAACAACTAAATATATCTTATGTTAAATAAGTTAGAACAAACCCTATAAAACACATAAAAACATTTGACAATTAAATATATCTTATGTACCCTGCCCCTCGCCATTGCGAATGACATCTTAAATATGTTAGAACAAATCCTATAAAACACGATATAAGATATTTTCTCCCCTCACCCTCCTTGTCGTTGCTAATGGCATCTTGAATATGTTAGATCAGACTCTAGAAACCGTGTTTCATATTTCTAATACTGACTTTTGTTTTACGTTGAAGTTGTTATGTAGGTAAATAAATATTAAATTTTATATAAATTAAAATAATTTTAATATAATTAGTGTTATTATATAAATTAAATGATTAGTGATTAAGAAATGTAAATTAATATTAATTAAAATAAATATTTAAACTTATTTTGTAATATATTTAAATTTAATAAATCGAAAAAAATCATAGAATAATTCTATTTTAAATTATTATTTAATAAAAAATTAATATATATAAAATAATATTTAAATAACTTTATTTTAAATTATTATTTAATAAAGAATTAATATATATAAAACAAATTTTTTATTTGTAAATAGGCTTTATTATAATACTACAAATTATACATAATTTATTAATATAAATTGTCAAAAAAAATATATTTCATTTTAAATAATATTTATTTATGTATTCAAGTTTCTGTGATCCATAATAAATTAAACAAAGTCTTTCGGTAGAAATCACATGAGAGAATTTTTTTGGCCAAAAAATTCTCTCATGTGATTACCACTGAAAAACTTTGTTTAATATTTATTTAGATAACATTTTTTTAAATAATGAATTTAAAAAGATAAAAATAACATAACTAATTTTGAGATAAATCTCAAACTTTAATTTTTATTCTAAAAAATATTTTAAAATATTCTATAAAATTAAATCTCTATTAATTTAATAATTAAATTAAAATTCTAAAAATCCATTATATATCATAAAGTAATTATTAATATAATAATAATTATAATAAAATCATTGTTGTCATCTCATGAATTTTGCGGCGCCTTTATAAATCTATGATTCAAAAATGACAAAAGCGTTTCTCCTCTTGCTTTTTCATTTGTCCCTTCCACTCTTCCATTTCACGGTTGCAGTTTCCTCCAGCCTTTGTCGTTTAATCTCTTGCATGTGATCTTATTGAATTATATCCATCTTCCTTTTCATTATGGTCTCCCACTTTTGAAGCCTTTCTTGAAATTCACCCTCCCTTTCTTGGTTCTATATGTTTGAGAGAAACATGTCATAAGATACACCGAAGGTTTTTGCAAATACAATATTTCACCGAAGGCGTATATATTTTGACTTATAGATGGATAAAGGTTAGTTGACTTTTTAAATCAACGACAAAGATTTAAACTATTGGGAATATACTTTCGTCTGAAAGCATATATAGGGCTAGGATTTGTGTTAAGTGGCAGATCCCTTAGTTGTTGGTAACGCGACGAATAAAGAAATTGAAGCGGATGGGGAAATGAAACAAATTCAGTTTTGAAATAGATTCAATTGGATCTGAAAGGTGGGCGCTCGGTCTTCTTCCCCAAATGCAACCTAGGAGTTATTCAATGAATTGAGCAACTTGGTAGGGATTGGGGATGCCACCATTAATAGTACTGTCTCCAAGCAGAACTGTTACAGATTGCAGGAAAACAGTTCAATTGGAAACATAAGTATACATGATCTAGAAAGTGTTTCGGCGGGCTCAAAAGTTGGGTTTTCCATTCCAGCAACTGCAGCACCATCATCATCAACTCTACCAACTGAAATGCACAATGCCCAAGAGCAACGAATATCATGAGGATACCCTCACTTCAAAAATCTAAGTTTTTTTTTTTTTTTTTGTGATTGCTCGATGAGGTCAATTTCCTCATTTTCTATGTTTGTTAGAAAATTTTTTGGTTATCATCAAAATAATTTAACACCAAGTGGTATTCGAAGGTTGCATGTAGACTAGTTTAGTCCTAGGGTTGAGTTAGACTAACCAACAACCTGGGGACTTGTCTGGGTTCAATGCAACCTCACATTAGTTTCTGGGGTTGAATAATAAGACCAAAACCTTGTATACCCTAGGGAGGAGCGAAGCATAAATATGAATCTTATAAATGAATTGTGAACCTAACGAAGACAAGAAGTAAAAGACAACGAACAAAATAGTGGTTGTACCAAAGACAAAACAAAACCAGCAAATGAAAACTATACTTGTCTGTAATATATTCAAAATAGCCACATAGAACTAATTATTGATACAAAACCAGGACATAAAACCATTTCTGACGGCATGGGATTAAAAAAAATAATATAATAATAATACATTTCATATATTAACATCCAGACTTTAAAAGGACCATAACTTAATTAAGTCCATTACACCCAGAATCAACAAACATTCTATATCTATATCTATATATAACTTCATGTCACAACAATCCTCAAATAACTTGCGATGGTCCCAAAAATTACAAGAATCAAATAAGAACACTTTGCGAATACATTTGGGCTCGCAGTGTATAATTTGTTCCTAACCATTAATTAAAAAGCTAAGAAAATAGCTATAGGGACCAAATCTAGAAACCATAATGAAAATATCACAAAAATTATGAAACCTCAAACGAAGAAATATGGAGAGAGGTAAACTTGTCGGCCATGTTACTCCTAATTGCAAATGTGCTCAGAGATTAGAAGGAAAAACTGGAGTAGGGTCAAAAGACCAACCTATACAACCACATGTCCAGAAGTAAGCGACATGTAAATATGTAAAAATTTAATGATATTAACCAGGAAAAAACAAACCTAAGAGGTATATAACTTCAAGTCACAACAACCCTCAAATAACTTGCGGCGGTGCCAGAAAATACAAGAATCAAATAACAACACTTTGTGGCCACATTTGGGTTCGCAGTGTATAATTTGTCCCTAGCCATTAATTAAAAACCTAAGAAAATAGCTATAGGTATCAAATCCAGAAACCGTAATGAAAATAACATAGAATTTATGAAACATGGAAAGAAGAAATATATTCGGAGGTCATCTTGTCGGCCCCAACACTGTTACTCTTGTTTGCAAATGTGCTCAGAGATTAGAAGAAAACAATGGAGTAGGGTCACCTCAACCGTTATGTAAACCCGGAGATCGAAAGGCCGTAAATCCAAAAGTGCTCCAATATCGAAGAGAACTCCATGCCAAATGGCAGTAGATCCCAACACATTGAGAAGTTTCGTCACATAAGTTAGGGATCACCTAGGTATGGTTTAATTAAGGGTTAACTTCCAAGGTTTCATAAGGTTTCATTTGCATTCATACTCGATGTCTCAACCCACTTACCTACCGAGCGTTCGAATTTCCCATTAATTTATACGAGCATAGATACAATTGGAAAATGTTAAATTTATACGAGCATAGCTAAAATTGGAAAATGTGTTTGACGAAAATATTTGGTGTAAATGGTTCTCTTCGGCTTAATGTGGGAAATTGCAATTTGCTATGCTCTGGAAGAAAGCCACACAGTGGTTTACGCTTTATAGAGTTCATTTCTTCATAAATCATTTTGGCCTTTGATTCTTTTTATGGTGATCTGGATAATGGGCACTTTTTAATGCTTTTATGGTGATCCTTCTAATATATAAAATTTATGGTAGAAAATATCATCACGACAAATACTTGTCATAAACTTTTATTCTACATTTAAACTTTTCTATGTAATAATAGGTTGGGAATAATTCAAAGTGCATGACAATGATCACATGTAAATAATTTATGGATCATCATTTATTTAATAATAATAGTTTAAATGGTTTTAGTATAGTTTAAAGCAATTGAAAATACAGATTTTATTTTACATTTAAACTCTATTTCTAAGCATTAATGTGTGGGAATAATTTAATTTAAAGTGGATGACAATGATAATCCATAAATATTTTATGGGTAATTATTTATTTAATAAGAATAATTTAAATTGTTCAAAGATAGTTTAATTTTTATACATGTTGTAATTTTTATACAAGGATTATTTAATATAGGTTTTTGTAAAAATCAATGGAAAAAATTTCATACTTGGACATAATGTCAAATTATTATATGAAGTGAATTGGAAAGATGAAAGTTCATGTTGCAAGGTGATAAGGACACTAACTTATTATATGATAAGTTTAAAATAGGTCAAGTCATTAGTTCACTTTTTCAAAAATTTCTTCAATAATTTTTTGAAATGCAAAGATTATTGAATATAGGTTCTTGCGAAAATCAATAGAAAATTTTTCATGCTTTGAGTTTTGACTTTTATATTTTGAAATGCACAAGGATTATTGAATATAGGTTCTTGCGAAAATGAATGGAAAAAATTTCATGCTTGGACATGATGTCAAATTATTGTGTGAAGTGAATTGGAAAGATGAAAGTTCATGTTGCAAGGTGATAAGGACACTAACTTGTCATATGATAAGTTTAAAATAGGTCAAGTCATTAGTTCACTTTTTCAAAAGAAATTTGAATAATTTTATTATTGATCTTTAAAATTATACTTTCGAATTAATCACATCAAAATTATTTGTTGGTCAACATTTCAAACCTTCTAATGAGGTTCATCATCATGCCCAAGATGAAAAAACTGATTTATCATTAGGATTAAATAGAAAAGGTGCATCAAGCTCCAAAGTTAGCTATTATAATTCGTTGTTAAAAATAAAAATTATATAAGGAAGTTTTTCTAAAATTAGGTATGCTTTGAAAATCCCTAGAAAATTGGTGGGTGGGAAGCCACGTGGCACAAATATAAATTTGTAAATTTATTAAAAGTAAATGCAACCTTACAAACTCTATAACACACTATAGTCTATAACACACTACAGTCAATGATAAGCAATTAGATGGAGCATATGCTAAGCATATTCCCTTGAGAATCAATCTAGATCGTCAAATAGAAAAATAAAAAATAAAAGTCAACAGATCTATCCTGAAATAAGAAGCTTTCATCAATTATAATAATAATAAATAAATATTATTAATAATATTAATAAGTAATTATATTCAATATTAAACAATAAAGTATTATTAAATATATAATAAAATGTAATAATATTATAAACAAATAAAAACATTTTATTAATTATAATATTAATAATTTTAAAGAACATTAATAACATAATTTTTTATAATTTAATTATAAATACTTTATAATTCAAAATATTGGATAACATTAAACATTAATTTAATCATGTTTATATATATATATATATATATATATATATATATATATATATATAATTTATTAGTGCCTTGGGTTCATAAATTTATTATCCCTTGTGTTTATTAGTGACTTGATTTTATAATATCAATAATATCAATCTCCTGGGTTTATTAATCTAAGTGTTCATATTCATTGATAGGGTGTATAATATTAATCCTAGGGTTTAATATAAATCCCTTGGGTTTGTAATCAATCATGGTTAACCATGGATCAACGTCGAATTGTGACAAACATTGTGTCAATATTGAAATCAACCATGGTCAACGATTGTCAACCATGTTTATTTTAGGGTTTATATTATTTATCTTAGGTTTACATTCCTTGGGTTTATAGTATTAAACCCTTGAACTTATAATCCCTTGGGATTTTAGTATTGTGAGAAAGATTGTTTGAATATGAAAATCAATCATGGTTAATAATCATGGTCACATTGTGACGAACATTGTCTCTTCATCCAACATCACATTATGACAACCATGGTAAACCATGGTCTAATGTAGCATTGTGACAAAGATTGCCTCACTATGAAAATCAACCATGGTCTACCATTTCCGAACATTGCTAAATTGTCTCAATATGAAAATCAACCATGGTGAACCATGGTCAAGCGTGGTCAACAATGGTCAACAACCATGGTCACATTGTCACAATGATTGTCTCTTGGTCCAACGTCACATTGTGACAACCATGGTCATCCATGGACAACCATGGTCCAACGTCACATTATGATAAAGATTGTCTCAATATGAAAATCTACCATGGTGAACCATGGTCATATTGTCATAATGATTCTTTCTTGATCCAACATCACATTATGACAACCATGGTCCAACGTCGCATTGTGATAAAGATTATCTCAATATGAAAATCTACCATGGTCAACCATTGTCCAACGTTGCATTGTGACAAAGGTTGTCACAATATGAAAATCATCATGGTCAACCATAGTCCATCGTCGCGTTGTGACAAAAATTGTGTCAATATGAAAATCAACCGTGGTCAATCATAGTCAAGCATGTTTATTTTAGGATTTATAATATTTATCCTAGGGTTTATATACCTTGGGGTTTATAATATTTATCCCTTGGGTTTAATTTTATTCCCTTGGGTTTTTAGTATTAATCCATTAGGATTATAATATTTATCTTATGGTTTATATACCTTAGGTTTATAATATTAATACATTGGGTTTATAATACCTTGGGTTTAATATTATTTCCTTGGGTTTATAATACATTGGGGTTTTAGAATTAATCCCTTTGGTTTATAATATCAATCCCTTGGGTTTATCAATCTTGGGGCTCATATTCTTAAGGTATAATATTATTCATCGGGTTTATAATATTAATCCTAGGGTTTAATATAAATCCCTTGGGTTTATAATCATGGTCAACCATGCACAACCATGGTCTAATTTCACATTGTGACAAAGATTGTCTCAATATGAAAATAAAAAACAGTCAACCATCTTCAAATGTCACATTGTGACAAATATTGTCTCAAGATGAAAATCAACCATGGTAAAACGTGGTCAACCATGTTTATTTTAGGGTTTATAGTATTTATCTTAGGGTTTATATGCATAGGGTTTATAATATTAATGCATTGGGTGTAATATTACTCCCTTGGGTTTATAATCCCTTTGGTTTTTAGTATTAATCTATTCAGTTTATTTTTTTTCCGAAGAAAATAGAGTTCATAATTTCTATTAAAGAGAAATAATAGAAATTACATGCTGTTGATGCCGAGGCATATGCTGTAGTGTGGTTGTTCACCACTGTTCAAAGATTTTTACAAAATTACATCCAGTAAGTCCCACTGAGGATACGGAGGTTCTGTATCCGTCATACATAAACAGTGTCGCACAAAAATAACCAAAAATAGACAGAGTTTTGAGGTATATGAGCCCTCATGCAGTGAAATAAAGTATAGAACCGATCAGAACAAGTGCCGTTATATACAAAACATTTAACATGTAGAGCAAAAATTTTAGGTGGGGAGGATGTCCCCCTGTTGCAGACCATCAATATATGGACGGTGATAGAATCTGTGCATCCCCTCTGGATTGTATTCTTCAATCAGCCAGTCTCCTAGAGGTCGATCCGCCGCTTCTTTCGAGAGCCGGTCAGCAGTTGCATTTCTTTCCCTGTAGATGTGAGAAACAGTGATCTGGTCAAAATGTGTTTTTAAAAAAACAATTTCTTCCAAGATGTGTTTCAAAGAATATGCATGACAGATAGATTTATTATTTGCCCAATCAATCACAATCTTTGAGTCCCCAAAGATTTGTATTTGTCGACAGTTTTTGGATAGAGCAAAGTAGAGAAGATGTCTCAGTGTAAGAAGCTCAGCATGGTTATTGGTGCCCGGGCCGAGTCCCATTCTCAGGTGAAAAAAGTGTGATTCTGTTAGATGAAATAATATACCCCCCCCCACATCCTTGCAATGGTGCTGCCCCATCGAAATATGCCCAAGGCATATCCCTGTTGATATTTTCCGGCAAAATGTTCCTGGGTGTGTTGATTTTATTTTCAAAAGGGATTTCCATGTATGCCGCGCAGATGGATGGCGGAAGTAGTTGCCAATTGACCCTGAAGTCTTCAAAAATTATGGCATTACGCCTATTCCAAATGAACCAGGACACCACAGGCGGTAAGTTCCTGGCCTTTTCAGAAGCCACCGCAGTCCACCAGTGATCCCAGGCTGAGGGTATATCTGCACCATGCCAAACTGTGGTTATGTTGAGGGCCTGTGTGACCTGATACCATAATTCCTTTGTAACCTCGCAGGTGAGGAATAGATGGGGAGTAGTTTCCTCCTCTTTTCTGCAGAGTACACACCAAGTTGGTCCCGTAAAAGCCCGTTTTCTGAGAATGGCGCCCGTAGGTAACTTGTCTGCAATAATATTCCACATTAGGAGCCTGGCCCTAGGCTGTGCTTGTAGTTGCCAGATTTCATTCCACCAGTTTTTTTGTATGTCAGGTTTCTTAGCTTCGATAAGCTTTAAGTAGCCAAGCTTTGGTGCATAAATACCAGATTTGGCAGGCGCCCATATTAGTTCATCTTCCTCCTCATGAAGCTTGATGTGTGATTCGGTAAGTGCCTGAATGTATCCTTTCCAGTGTTCAGTCCATTCATCAGACAGATGCCACTGACGATCCGTGACCCATGCCTGTGTGAAGATAGTTGATCGTTGTAGATCTCCAATCTGTGCTAGATATTTAATGCCCCTGTTGTTGAGATGTCGGATCAATCCTTCCGGCAATAAGTGTGCGTTCCCTGAACCAGGCCATGGGTCTAAGCCAATACGGACCTGTGCACCGTTGCCAATTTTCCATAGCAAGTTATCTCGGATGAGTGGCATGGCTTTTAGTGTGGCCCTCCAGATCGCGGATATGCCCTGGAGGTTCCAAGTGGGTCTGCGAATCCATTCAATGATATTGGAGGGCCAAATATATTTTTGGTGTATCACTTCCGCCCATAGACTGTCCATCTTGAGGAGTGACCAGCCCTGTTTCGCTGTTAACGCTTGTGCAAATTCTGAGAGAGATTTAAGACCCCACCCTCCCCATCTCTTTGGCATGGAAACCAGGGACCATCTTGTCCAAGCAAAAAACTTTCCCTTTTTATTGCCATTCCACAGGAACCTGTTGCAGATTTGTTGAATTTTTTGAAGGATGCCTTTTGGAATCCATGTGAGGGACATCCAGTAGACTGGGGTAGCCTCAAGTACAGATTTAATCAACAGTAGTCTACCAGCTTTTGACAGTAGTCGATGTTGCCAGCAGATGATCCTTTTTTCAATTTTGTTTATGAGCCATGACCAGTGTTCAGATTTATATCCATCCGGCCTTAATCTGAAACCAAGGTATTTGATGCCCTCCAGCATGTTACATTCCAAGAAGGGGAAGTGCTGGGTCGCCAGCTGAGTTTCCTGATATGTGCATCTCATCATGGATCTGGTGGATTTCTCCCTGTTGATCTCCATGCCCGTGGCTTTACAAAAGAGTTGTAGAATGTCATTTAGTGCGATGATGTCCCGGACACTTCCATTGAGAAAGATTAAGATATCGTCAACAAACAGTAGATGGGTAAGAGAGTACTGTTCAGTGATTTTGAGACCGCTGAAGTCTCCATTCCTTTTTGCATCAACAATGAGCCTGCTCAGTCCCTCCATAACAATAAGGAAGAGTAGAGGGGAAAGAGGGCAGCCTTGCCTGATACCCCTGTTGATATTAAAGCGAGCAGAGGCTGCACCATTAATAAGGATGGCAAAGGAGACAGTAGATATACAACCCATAATCCAGTTTATGAGCGTATGGGGGAATCCCAAATGGGTAAGAATCATCTTAAGATAGAGCCAATTTACCTTGTCAAAAGCCTTTGCAAGATCGATCTTTAAAGAAATACCTTTGAGGTTCTTCAACTTGATGGAGTGTAAAGCTTCCTGGGCTGTGCCTATGGCCTCTTGGATGTGGCGGTTTTGGAGAAAGGCAAATTGTTCTGCAGATATATGTGTGGACAAAATAGGTTTGATGCGGTTGGCAATGATTTTGGCGATGATTTTATAGAGGCAATTACAGAGAGAGATAGGGCGAAAATCATTGAAGGATGAGGGGTCATCAGATTTGGGGATCAGGGCAATGAAGGTCTGGTTCATAGGCGGATGAATGTGCCCAGTGATCCTGCTCTCCTCAATGACATCCAATAAATCCTCGCCCAGCAGGTCATAAAAAGCCAGGTAGAACTCCACTGGCCAGCCATCTGGCCCCGGACTCTTATCTTTCTTAAACCATTTGAGGGTACTTTCCAGCTCTTGTATAGTAACCGGTTGACTGAGGTCTTCAATGTCCTCCTGTCCAACGAACCGAGGAAACTTTCCTGCAAGACTGATGATGTCTGGTAAATTGACAACATTCGGCGCCGTGAATAGTCGCTTGAAGTGTGTTACCCCCAGGCTAGCAAGTTGCTGGTGAGTGGTAGCCCAACCATCTGGTTCCCTTGGTAGCTTCCAAATGGTATTTGATGCCTTTCTGCCATTGGCTATGTTGTGAAAGTATTTAGTATTACTGTCCCCAGCTTTGAGCCAAATGGCTCTGCTTTTGAGTCTCCATAGCTCCTCCTTTTCTTGTAATATCTTCGATTTTTGCCCAAGCAGCTGACTTAGTAATGTTTTTGAATCGTCGGATTGATAGCCAGTCCCCCTCTCATCAGTCAATAGAGCTATCTGTTCTTCAGTATCCTTCAGTAACTGTTCATCTCGGTTCCTCTTAGATCTCGCCCAGGTCTCGGTCAGTACTTTGAGCTTCTTTAGTCTACCACAGAAATCCATCGCTTTCCTCTGTTCCCTCAGCTGGGGTTGAGATGCCCAGAAATCCGTGACCAGCTTGATGTATTCCGGCTCTTGGAGAAATCCAGCAAAGAATTTAAAGGGGGATCGCGGCTTTGATTTTTTGTCACTGATCTGAAGTAGGATCGGGTGATGATCAGATAGACCCCCAGTACTGACCCATTGTCTGTATAAGGGGAATAATTGTATCAATTCCTCGTGCATCATATATCTGTCTAATCGCCGCCCCAGAGCAGCCTCTCCTGTGCGCTGATTGTGCCAAGTAGGAAGCTTCTTGTTCATGGGGATATCCACTAGATGATGTGCATCTAGTAACATGTTCATTTGATCCGCAATAGGGTCGCACTGTGCATGTTGACCCCAGGATTCTCCAACCCCCAATGAGAAGTTGAAATCGCCCCCAATCACAGTATTCTGAGTGATATGGTTGCCATTTAGGAAGTTTTGCCAAAATAGGAGTCTATTCTGATTAGGCCCGTATATATTAATAATTCTGATGGGGATGCCCAAGTCACCCATGAATATGTCCATGCCGAGGAAGCCACTACCCCCCCAAACTGAGAGTGGTCTGCATTTTCTGGGGTTTATTCCAATGAGCAGTCCGCCAGATCGACCACACGCATCCAATCCATGTAAAACCCAGCCAGGGAGCATAGCTTGTAGACTTCGCACCGCCACCTCGGATGTGCAAAGTGTTTCCTGAAGAAAAATGATATCGCATCTAGATTCATGCAAGAGTCTTTTCAGAGCCAGTCGTTTTTTGGGGTTGGCTAGTCCCCTGCAATTGTATGAGAGCCAGATCATGGGGAACCGCAGGTCAGGGGCTCAATAGCTCTAAGTGCCCGTTCAATGGTAAACTGTCGCCCCATGGCAACGTCCGCAACAGCATTTAGCTTTGCTGAAGAGATATTAGATGGTCTGCCTCGCTTTTGCTTGCGATGGCGACCAGGAGATGATCCCAGGCCCAGTATTCTAGAACGTGCTCGGGGCCTCAGATGATAGTGATGAGAACCGGATCCGACCGGAGAGGTAGGGGAATCAGGACAGCCCAATACCAGATTGTGAGAGGGAGGAGTGGTAGAGAAAGTGGGTGGAGGTGGAGCAATGGTGCAAAGGATGGAGGGAAGGGGGGCATTTTCTGAGAGGGAGGTCCGCAAAGGAGAGTATACAAAAGATTGCATATCATCAGAAAAAAAGTGAGTACAATTTGGGATGGAAGCATTACCCGGATGAGTAGGTGCAGCCTCCGCAGTCTTCGAGCGAGTACGCGGCGGTCCAGGTGTAGATGAAGCCTTCCTTCGAACATTCTTTTTGGCACTATCACCCGCTTTCTTGGATGGAGTCTCCTGTTGAGTCTGCTCCCCTTCCGTAGGAATATTAGCTCCTGCATTTTGTCCCTCTGTGGTCTGCTGACGAGGTCCTTTGGTATCCTCGGAAGTCACCCCCGAATTCAGTGGACAATCCTTATAGAGATGGCCAATTTTATGGCATCTTCGACAGCGGAAGGGAACGCCTTCGTAGTCTAGTAGCTGTTTGCGAGAGACATGGTTGTGGTGCAGAGTGATTTTTTCCTCTAATCCCGGTCTGGTGTCCATGTGGACTAGTATGCGAGCCATTGTCCTGATGCCCGTTTTTTCATACGATCTGTCGTGCTCCAGGTAAGTACCTAGAGTGTCCCCAATTCTCTTAAAAGCATACGGGGTCCAAAAATACCAGGGCAGACCAGGTAGGCGAACCCATATGGGTCCAGCCCCCAGTTGTTCTCGTTCCGGGTCGAAGAGGAGATCCCACCGCTTGAGCATGACTGGAGCTAACTCAATGTGCCAAAACTGAGAGAGGATCCACTCAGTGTATTCTGGTCTATGGAAATGTAAGGCGAACCAGCCCCTCGTGAGAACCATGATATCTGGAAGTTCTTTGAGTAATGTGCCCCATATCTCCTCCACCCAAAGCTTGAGTCGTTCCACAGTGTAGGTGCGTCCACGGACCCTACCGACCAGGACCTTGCGTGCAGCATCCATCACATCCGGCAGCGGGGCTTCAGGCCCAAAGTTGATGTTGAAATCCGAATCAATTGCTCGAAGGCATCTGCCTTTTATCACCTTCTCTGAGCGCTTGCCAAAAGGAAACTCCTTAAGAAGTTTACGGCAAGGGTCAGTTGAGCTATGCTGTGCGGAACCAGCGGATCGAACCGGTATCGGCGGGGTAATAAAACATCCCGAGCGAATCGGAGAGCGGGGAACAGAGCTACTAGTGCCAGGGAGAGGGGATAGGGAGGAGCGGTGGGGGGGCTGTTGGGCCAGCGGCATAAAGGAAACAGATGGTGATTGTGAGTTTGATGGAGGCGGAGGTGGTGGGGGCGGAGGTAATGTAGGTCGGTTATGAAACTGGAGCGGAGCGTCGAGGGAAGGCGAGTTCTGAAAGCATGAGCCCAACAACTGAATCGTCGCGGGGGATAGGGGCGGGCAATCAAGTGGCGAGGAGTCCGCGAGGTTGAAGTCTGTAGTTTTGTTCTTCCCAGTGTGCGGCAGGTGCGGCTGCTGAGACGAAGCACCTGTCTCGTAGCCCAGTGCAACACTTCGCGGTATCATATGGGGCCGCTTTGTATGCGCCCAGATGTCTTGATGAGGCGTGGGGTCCGCCTCATAGTCAACAATGTCTTCATCTCCCATGCTGTCTGTCGGTGCAGTGTATGCCAAACAGAATCGAAACGGGAACCGTCCAGCGGAAAGGTAGGATGGGCCAGTGCGCCAGTGAAACCAGGAGGGGACCGCAGTGTAAAATAATGCGCCGAGAAACCCGAAGCCGCTGTCGTTATTCAGTCCGTCAGTGCTCCCAGTCCCCAAGAGCCCAAAACGCTTGTCGCCATGGTTGACTTCCCTGTAACAAACCCTAGGGTTAGGGTTCCGCCATAGTCGCAGAGCTCTTTCAATCTATTCAGTTTATTATTCTCTAGGGTTTATAATATTAATCTATTAGGTTTATTAATATAAGGGTTCAATTTCCTAGGGTGCAATATTATTCATAGGGTTTATAATATAAATCCTTCGGTTTAATATTAATCCCTTGGTTTTATAATCATGGTGTACCACGGTCAACCATGGTCCAACATCACATTATGACAAAGATTTTCTCAATATGAAAATCAACCAATGTCGCATTGTGACAAGGATTGTCTCAATATGAAAATAAACCATGGTCAACCATGTTCCAACATCACATTGTGACAAAGGTTCTCTCAACCATGCTCAACCATGGTCCATCATGGTCAACCATGCTCATCCATGGTCAATCATGGTCAATAACCATAGTCACATTGTGAAAAATATTGTCTCTTGGTCCAACGTCACATTGTCACAGCTATGACCATCCATGGTCAACCATGGTCCAACATTGCATTGTGACAAAGAATGTCTCAATATGGAGATCAATCATGGTGGTGGTGAGACATTGTTCAACATCGCATTGTGATAAAGCATCTGTCATATGAAAATCAATCATGGTCAACCATAGTCCAACGTTGCATTGTGACAAATATTGTGTCAACATGAAAATCCACCATGATTAACCATGTTTATTTTAAAGTTTATAATATTTATCTTAAATTTTATATACATTGGGTTTATAATATTTATCCCATAGGTTTAATATTATTCCCTTGGGTTTATAATCTCTTGGTATTTAGTATTAATCCCTTGGGTTTATAATCTTTATCTTAGAGTTTATATAGTTATGTTAATAAATGTATATTAATCATACGCCTATCAGCATACGGGCACTATGGCATACGGACGGCTGGAGGAGGCCCCTGCCATTTCATTCTTGATGCTTGGAGAACAGTAGATTGGCATATGGACCTTGGCCATAGACTTCTTCTTTAAAACTGTGTATTACAGAGCTTCTTGGGTTATGAAGCGACAATGATGAACCACTTCGACGAAAATCACAAATTTTTTAGTAAGGCTGTCAATTTTTTTTTCAACCTCCTTGGAGCATTCTGCCTGCTCCTGCAGAGCCAGGCCCATAATGGTCTTCATGTGTGACCAATTGTCAATGGTTCGCGCGTAGAGATTTTATCGCGCTCTGTTAAGAGTGGGGTCAGGTATCCAAGCGAAGTCTGCATCCACATCCTTCGAGGGAACACCTCTATGAAGAGCTCTGGCTTGAGCCTCAAGGCTAGCAATTCTCTCTTGGGTCTCAAGGTTCACTGCCAATGCATAATTTACAGTGGCACGCCTTGTAGAGGATTCATCATCGTTGATGGGGGGAGAACCTTGGTAATTCCAACGAGAGGCCTCTCTCCCGTGGCCGTGCCCCTGAATGGGAGCCAGGATGGAGCTGCGCTTTGGGGCCATGGGGAGGACAGAAGAACGAAAGAATCAGAACAAATAGAGAACAACAGAAAGATGGAAGGGCCAAAGAACAGAAACAGAGGGAATGACAAGAAGGAGAGTGCAAGGGGTGAAATTAATAGGGTTGGGCCTCGGGGGGCGAGGAGCCGAGGGAAGGGGGGAAAAGAAGGAGTGTGGGTGGTACGGGGGGTAGGTGGTGGAGAGGGTTCCTCACCAGGCTGATGGGATAGGAGGGTGACATCCCCGCAGTGGAGAGGGGTTGTGGGTGGGTTATCAAGCACAAATGTCAAACAAAGGATGTGCCTGGGCATATACACGGTAGTACCACTATCCTCCCAATTCCTTGAGCCAGCCTTGACGTGACTGGGGATTTTTGAACAATTATTCTTCATTTTTCTAGTTGTCCTTGACATTTATAGCTTCACAATGTTGATGTAGATCACCTTCTTCCAGATCGTGCCATGACCTAGATCTCAGCCATAGGCTCCTTGCTGTCCCCTCGTTGGCCAACCTATCTGCCAACTTGTTCCCTTCTCTTCTAATGGCCTGGAAATGTAACCCTTCCATGCATTCCATGTTGTTTTTAATTCTCTGTAGGATTTTATTTAGGCACCAATTATCCGAAACCTTGGCCGCTTCCATCCCCTGCTGGATCTTCTTGTAGACCTGTGTAGCGAGAGTTGAATTGACTTCACTGATTAATGGGCTTATCTTGTGGATTTTAGTGTTGGTGATTTCTTGTTCGAATGCATGTAATTTTGTTGCATTATTGGTTGATGAACCAATATTTCCCTCGTAAGTGCATAGAATTTCCCCTTTAGCATTCCTGATGACACCTCTGAATACTTCTAGGCTTTGGTTCCCTTGGTTGCACCATCGGAATTGATCTTAATAGTTCCTTTCTCCGGGGCGACCATTTATCATTCTGTCCTATTTTTCTAGAAATTGAGGGGACCTCAGGGGTGCTGGCTAAATGGAGATCCAACATGGCAAGTATTCTCAAGTCTGTGCTGTTGGGAGGGTTGTTGGCATCTTGAAGAAGAGAGGAGGCCACCAACTCCCAAATAGAATTCTTGACCTTTGAAAGGGTGATTTCCTCCTGTGATGAAGTACCCCGGAATATTCTAGCATTGTGTTCCTTCCAAAGCGCCCAGCAAACAATGCCCGAGACAAGATTCCATGCCATGTTAACAGGAGGATAGGGGGAGAAGGAAGAACACCAGTTAGAGATGGTGTTGAGGATGGAGGAGGGATCCCGATCCGATCCTTTAAAGACCAAATTAACCCAATCCCATAGTTTAGTCGCATAGGGACATTCATTCAGTAGGTGATTTGAAGTTTCTTCTTCTTGCTGACATAGATGGCATCTAGAAGGTCCAATAAAACCTTTTTTTTAGAGGTTTTCCCAGGTTAGAATTTTCCTGTGCAAGACAAGCTAGAGGAAAATGGAAATTTTTGGCCAATGTATTCTATCCCACATTGATTTCCATTTGGGGTCTGGTTGGATTTGATCATGTTGAGCTATGTATCTGTATGCTTCCTTTATATTGAAGTGCCCTGCTAGGTTTTGGCCCCAACGGATCTTGTCCTCGGAGGTGTCATGGAGGATTTGTCTCTTTTGTAGTTCTATTGATAACTTAGACCAAACTTGAGGGTTGATGGGGGGAACCCACTCTTTCTGATCAATCCATTCTCTCCAACTATCCCCTTCTGTGCTTGGTTTCCAATAGTGATAGACCCTGCTCCTACCCCTGTTTTGCATCTCGGACTTAATCAATTGATATTGATCCTTGTCGAGTTCTGGCCTTTGCTGCCAGGCATCTTCCCAGAAGAGTGCCTTGTCCCCATTCCCAATCTCCCAGAAGCTATGTTTTTGTATGATAGCCCAGTTCTCCCACGCTTGATTCCAGATTACCGAACCTTTGATGCTTCCATTGAGCCTTATTATTTTCTCCTGCGAGTGGGTGGGAGCATATTTTTCCTTCCATAGGATATTCGGCGGGGGGGGAACTAGGATTTGCTAACTATCTCCATAGAGTTTTTGCTCCCAAGGCCTTCCCTAGGAGCTCAGCATCCCTGAGTCCAAGGCCACCATCTTTTTTTGGCATACACATTTTTTCCCATGCTACTAGAGTCCAATTCTACTTTTTCTATGCTCCTCTCCATAAGAAGTTCCTTTGCATATTATTGATTGTGTCGGAGATCGCTTTTGGGGCAGCCAAAGCCAAGTATAATTAGAGTGGGATCACTTATAACATTGATTTTCTAAGAACCAGACTGATGAGCCCCAATTTTTGGTACAATTTGGGCTCATTTGGCCTACTTGCTTTGCTCAAACCATTCATTTTTTATTGCTTACGCATTCATTTCTTGGTTTATTCGTGTTGTTTGTAGGAAGAAGGGTAGGCATTCTATCTACGTGACTAATACATGATGATTTCAGGTTTTTGGCATTAAAAGGGAGCAAAGACCACGAGAAAGGAGACAAGGAGACAGTAAGGTGGCACTGCTGGTTTTTAGGAGAGGATGTCCACAGTCTTGGGGACCTTCCTCGTGATTCCCACCATAGCTCCGAGCTCCAACCAATCTCCCCACCGAGCTTAGAGGTAGCCAACCGTTCTACAGGAACAACAGTTACAACTGTTCTACAGGATCAGCAGTTTAACCTTCAGTTGGACAGCCGAGCTCCACAAATCAAGGAAACCTGTTGGATTATCATTTTGCATAAATACTGAGGCCGTAGCCTTTGATAGGAGCTTTTTGAACTTTTGCATTACTCTTGTAATTTGGAAGTACGAGCTACAGCTCGGTGTTAGTTCTTTTTGTAAGCCAGTTTTGGCATGACATCAGATTTTTGGTTATGAATAAAGGCAGGCAGATTTTGATCTCATTCTGAGTTTCTAAGGGAGCTATAGCTCTCAGGTTAGGGCCCAACCTGAGAGCAATAGATCTCCTCGGTGTTGTAATGTCATTTGCCTTTCGTTCTAGCACTTCGTTTCTTTACTTTGACATGCAATTCGAATTTACAGTCTGCTGATTTAGTTTTTTTATGAGATTGAATAGGATTAGTTTATGGTGAATTTGCTTCCAGTTGCTTAGGTTAGAAGAGGATAGTTATAATTCATTGGAGCTCCAGAAAAAGGTTGTTAGAGATCACTGCCATCTTTGCTTAGGGATTGGGGTGCAGTCCATATCAACCACCAAAAAGAAACGCAGTTCTTCTCACGTCCATGCAAGCTGCAACAGTTACTTTAGTCGTAGATCCATCCATGCACTTTGGTCTTGATCATTACTTCTCCATTCCACTTCCATGCACTAGTTTCTTTCACAAATTGCACTGCTGTTCATTGGTTCAAAATAGCACAGTTAACATAGGTTAAAGAGTTCTCGTTTTTGGTGACATTCATAGACAATTTGTTTCATCTACACTGCTCCACACCATTCCATTACCTTCTTCGTCTTTTCAACCACACCTGAAGCCACTCAACCGACCTCTGTTCAGCTCGTTTACCTTCCAAGCTCTCCCATTACTCACATAGCTCCATTTACTTAACTTTTCGTTGATCCCATCCTTCCAGCCATCAACCCACTGCATGCACTCTTTCTCCATCTGACTTCTCTGCTCCTGAGCCATCACCAGTTCCATCTCCATCTCACCTATCCTCCCACACCACTCCAACACTTCACCATCTCCCAAAACTCCCACGGTCGAACATCCTGTAGAATTGCACAGACTTCCTGTAGAATCCCTGAGTTTCCTGTAGGATCCCCTGCAGACTTCCTGTAGAAGCCTGCAAACTCGGTTGCTGAGCATCCGAACATGGTAGAATTCTGTGGACTGATGCTAGAGACCCTCTGGGACCTCCCCTAGCCACCCTGACCTTGCCCATGCTTTCCATCCATTCGAACCGCTCCTGCACAGTCAAACCCTAATCAAAAGCATCATCACAATAAATCCAACCACTTAATGAAAAAATACAAAAACATGTCTTTTCAGATGCAAGTAGCTTAGATGCATGTATTTCAGCTCACTGCAAGTAATGGCATTATTGGTAGTAGTTTCATTCACAGTTTTGCATTGTAAGGGCCTAGCTAGTCAAATTAGGGTTTACTAGGGTTTTCATGCTTTGTTGGCTTTCAGTTTCTTTCTGCAAATAGATTAGTCTCTTTTGAGTTAGCTTTTGTCCATCATTCATAAAGCTTCTTCTGTGAGCATATAGAAGTTGGCTTGAGCCCTAGCGGACTTGTGCCAGCTGACCAAGTGACAGCTGTGACAAGAGCTAGTACTTGTGCATACAGCACCGTCGCTTCCAAGTTTGTACGAACTACCGGGTTGATAAAATTAGAGATAGGAAGCTCCAGGAGTTGTAGCATTATTGCTACAATACTGGAGCCCACCATCTTTTTGGCGCCGTTGCCGGGGAAGCGTCAGAGTATTAGTAATTGTTGCTTTTCTTCTACTTTCTTACTCTTGCCTTCTGCTAAGTAGTTTACTTCATTTCCATTCTGCAAAAGTAGCATAGACATTTCCTGCTTTCATAGATTAGCATTTCCTGCTTTCATAGATTAGAATTTCCTTTCTGCAAGCGTAGACTAGCATTTCCATTCTTGCAATTTCATTTAAGCAAAGTAGATTAGTTCTTTCCTGCTTTCAGTTTAATTCTGCATCTTTCATAGTTAGTTGTAGATCAATCTGTTTCAGTTTTGCAGGTACCAAAAGAAAAGCAAAGCAAAAACAATCAAAAGAAAAAGAAAGTCTTTTCCATTTCATGCCTCGTAGGAACCGAGATAGATCAGGAAAATTCCTACCAAACACCCCCACCACATCACTGAGTCACCCTTCTCTCTTCTTTGGTGACAGTGACCCAGAAGAACCTATAGGTGAACATCCTGAGATATACAAAGATCCTATAGTAGAAGAAGAGTTAGAGACCACTCCATCTGAAGCTATGGCTGACAATAGAAGAGAAGATGAGAGAATAGAAGGTGCCTTCCCCATCCGAGAGACCAATGGAGAGATGAAAATGAAGAACATTAGCCCCTCCACCTTACCTCACTTCCATGGCCTGACTACTGAAGATCCGGATACCTTCCTGATTGAGTTTGTTGTCCTTTGTAGAACCTATGACTATACTGAAGATGAGCAAAAGCTGAAACTTTTCCCTTCCACTCTTAAGGATGCAGCATTACGCTGGTTCATGGGCTTACCTGGGAATAGTATCACCACTTGGGCTCAGATGCAGCAAGCTTTCAATACCAAGTACCGGGATTACTGTAGGTCCAAGGAAACAAAGGGGGAAATCTTTCGGATGACCATGGGAAATGATGAGTCCTTAGAGGATTATGAGGAGAGGTTCCAACTAAGCTATAAACGGGCCAGGTGCACACTTGACCCTGAATCCCTCAAGTTGGTCCTGCTCCGAGGAGTCCCTGAAGACCTCTTAGATACCCTTCACATGTTAGCTGGGGGGGACATTTACCAACTGCCTTATGAGGACATCAAGACTGTGTTTAGAAACCACTCCAGGGCAGCTCGGAAACGAGGTAGAGGAAACCACCTCTCAACTAGTGTCCCTTTCTCCAAACATGAGCTTGCAAATCAATTAGAAGATCTTAAGAGTGAGGTGAGACAGACCATTGCCATGCAGCTTGACACATTCAGGATTCAGCAAAAGAAAAAAGAAGCTGAGAGAGCCTTGGCTGTCTTCCGCCCTAGGTGCACAAGGAGACACCCTAAGAACGAATGTCCATTGCATTCGGTTGAAGTGTGTTTCGTTTGTGAGGAGGACCATCCCACAAATCAGTGTCCAACCTTACCTGGGTTTAAAGCCATGTACCAAGGGACAGAAGCTCCCACTGAATCTCTCTATTACCTCAACCAAAGGAGGCCACAAGGATCTAGACCTTATCAGCAGGGGATGCGAGGGGCATCTCAAGCTTATTACAGCCCCAACCAATCGACTCCTATGCCTTCCTGGGGTCCCCCTGCTCATCCTTCATGGTCCATGCCTCCTCCATGGTCTTATCCACCTCAGTACCCCACTCAACCTACTTCTCATTCATATCACTCACATGACCAGCCACAGCCTCAATGGAATGCACCTCAGTCGGGGTGGAGGCCCCAATACAACACTCCTCCTGCCATCTTGCCTCCACCACCAGTTCAACCTCAGCCATTACCTCCTGCTCCTCCAAGGCAACCTCAAATGCCTGCTCAACCGAACCCGAACCCCAACAATAGACAGGCCCAACAGGTATACACTGGGGAAACCTCATGCCCTACCTATGCTGTGGAGATCCAGGAGATCAATCTTCGATCTGGAAAGACTCTACCAGATCGCCAACCTCCTCCCCCAGAGGATGAGAGAGACAAACAGGAAAGTGAACCAAAGGCTATTCCACCCTTTCCTGAGAGACTAACAGCCACCACACAACCCAACCCAGAGGAGGATGAGCTTCTGGGTGAGCTCAAGCAGTTGTGTGTAAAAATACCACTTCTCCAAGCCATCAAGGATGTGCCTATATACAACAAACTGGTTAAGGAGAAGTGTTTCAAGCACCCAGGCAGACGGAAGAAAGATGCTTCAACTATCAATGTCATAGGACAACTATCTGACCTTATGTTAGGACAAGTCATCTGCCCAAAGTACCTAGATCCTGGAAGTCCTGTAGTAGATGTTCACATCAATGGCACCATTATACCTCATACCTTGATTGATCTGGGGGCTGCCATTAATGTGATGACCAGGGATACCATGCTTAAACTTAATCTTCAGGGTTCCTTGAGGAAGACCTCGACAGTACTGCAATTAGCAGATCGCTCCACCGTGACTCCCGAAGGGATTGTGGAGGATGTCTTGGTCTCTATTGACTCTTGGGAATACCCTGCAGACTTCCTGGTTTTGCAACCAAAGGCAAAGCTTACTGGATATCCTCTCATTTTGGGAAGGCCTTGGTTAGCTACTGCAGATGCTTACATAAGTTGTCGTGCAGGAAACATGACCATCAAAAATGGTCCCATGTCCAAACAGCTAGTCCTATACCCTCCTGCCCAACCCTCCTTAGAGCATGACTTACCACTCTGGTTGGAAGAAGGAGAAGAAGACGAGGTGTACTCAGCACCTCTGTGCACCTTAGATACCACTAGAAGAGACCCCCCAACCGAGGATGACTTGATCGATACCTTGATCCAGAATCCACCTTCCAGTGCACTACCCTTAGAGAAATTGGTGGAGGATGCCCAAGCTAGCACCTTAGTGGATCTTTGTACAACCAACCCTGTTACTCCCAGAGTCAAGAATGTGGAGTTCGGCCCTGAGAAAGCATTGAAGATCAGCTCCTCCCTATCTCCTTCCCAGGAAAAGGAGCTGTGTAGTCTGTTGGCCAACCACCTAGGTGCTTTTGCTTGGAGCTATAAGGAAATGAAAGGAGTCCATCCTTCGGTCTGTACCCATCATATATACATCAAAGAGGATTGTAAACCGGTTAGGCAACCTCAGAGGAGAATGAATCCAGCCCTTAAGGACATTGTCAAGGAAGAATTGCAGAAACTGTTGGATGCCGGGTTCATTTACCCCATCTCAGATAGTGAATGGGTGTCCCCTCTAGTGTTGGTTCCCAAGAAAAATGGGAAATGGAGAATCTGTGTGGACTACCGAGAACTGAACAAAGCTACCAAGAAGGACCATTTCCCTCTACCTTTCATAGATCAAGTGTTGGATGGACTGGCATGAAAGAAGTTCTTCTCTTTCCTGGATGGGTTTAGCGGGTACAACCAAATCCAAATCAGCCCGGAAGACCAAGATAAGACCACCTTCACTTGTCCTTGGGGTACCTTTGCCTACCGAGTCCTTCCCTTTGGGCTATGCAATGCTCTTGCTACCTTCCAGAGAGCTGTCTTGAGCATCTTCTCGGAGCTGGTCCATGATGCGGTAGAAATCTATATGGATGACTTTACTCCTTATGGGGCCAACTTCCAGGAAGCATTGTCCAACCTGGAAAAGTCCTAACCAAATGCACCGAGATGAACTTGTCCCTTAGTCCTGAAAAATGTGAATTCCTAATGACTGAAGGGACCGTGCTAGGCCATACCATTTCTTGCCAAGGGTTGCAGGTGGATCCTAACAAAATTGCTCTCATCAAGAGGGTTCCACCTCCTCAAAAGGTAAGGGATGTCCGGAGTTTCTTGGGATTAGCAGGATACTACCGGAGATTCATTAAAGATTTCAGCAAGCTAGCCTCGCCATTGTTTGGCCTGTTGGCAAAAGATGTGGAGTTTAATTGGACTGACGATTGTCAGAGGGCTTTAAATGAATTGAAGGACAAGTTGGTGTCAGCCCCAATCCTGAGAGGTCCAAACTGGGCCCTACCTTTCCACATCCACACTGATGCCTCGAACAAAGCCATAGGTGTAGCTTTAGGACAAGTTGAGCAAAAACTTCCATATGCCATTTACTTTGTTAGCAAAAACTTGTCCAAAGCTGAGCTGAATTACACTGTAACCGAGAAAGAATTCTTGGTTGTGGTCCATGCACTGAACAAGTTCCGACATTATATTACTGGTTACCAGACCTTTGTACATACTGACCATGCTGCAATTAGATATTTAATGAATAAACCAGATGTGAATGCTCGTATTATTAGATGGTTACTTTTATTGCAGCAGTTTGATTTGACCATTGTTGACAAACCAGGTAGAGAAAATGTTGTTGCTGACTTTTTATCTAGATTGGATTTGTCTACAGATGAGGATGGAACAGTGGATGACCAGATGCCCGATGAACATCTGTTTGCTATTTCAGTACTCTCTCCATGGTTTGCTGATATAGCAAACTATCTTGTTTCAGCACAGTTCCCTCCGCACCTATCTTCTAGAGAGAAGAGCAGAATCATCAGAAAAAGTGCCTCATTTACTTGGATCGGGGGCAATCTGTTCAAGCTTGGCCCCGATCAGATCTTAAGGCGTTGTGTAAGGGAGGAGGAAGTCTTTGATATCCTCCTCACTTGTCATGATGGGCCTTGTGGAGGAAATTTGCAGCAAAGAGAACTGCCTTCAAAATCCTGCAGGCAGGCTACTATTGGCCCACACTTCATCAAGATGTCAGAAGATATGTCAGTCAGTGTGACCAATGCCAAAGAATGGGGAAACCGACCCAAAGGGATGAGATGCCTCTCCAACCTCAAGTGACTCTTGAGCCATTTGAGAAGTGGGGCATGGACTTTGTGGGCCCAATCAATTCCTCTTCGAGGCAAAGGACTTACATCATTGTGTGTACTGACTATTTGACAAAGTGGGCAGAGACCAAAGCAATCAAAGCAGCAACAGAAGAAAAGGTGGCCGAGTTCCTAAGAGAAAACATCTTCTATAAGTTTGGCTATCCAAGAGAGCTGGTCACCGATCAAGGGAGCCAGTTCACCTCCAACCTGGTTGAGGATCTGCTAGCCCATCATAAGATCAAGCATAGGACTTCCACCCCTTATCACCCTCAAGCAAATGGGCAGGTGGAAGTCACCAATAGAGCATTAGAAGGGATCTTGACTAAGGTGGTGAGCAGCAGCAGAAAGGACTGGGCAGATCGCCTGGTTGAAGCCACATGGGCTTACAACACCACTTGGAAGACCACCACCGGCTTCACACTGTATGAGCTGGTCTATGGGAAGAAAGCTTTGCTGTCCATTGAGTTTGAATACAATACTTTGAGGATGGCAGCTCAGCTAGACCTAGATCTCAGCCATGCACAACAAGAAAGGCTACTGCAGCTGAATGGCCTGGATGAGCACCGAATGTAGGCCCTCCTTCACTCAGAAGTGGTTCAACTTCAGAGAAAGGTGTGGCATGACCAAGATCTCCATGACAAGCAATTTCAGCCGGGAGATTGGGCTTTGTTGTATGACTCCAGATACAAAGATTTCAAGGGAAAGCTGAGAACCAGATGGCTAGGACCATATGTAGTGGAGAAATGCCATGACAATGGATCTGTCCTTATTCGAACCATTGATGAGGAAGCCATTCCCATGCTTGTCAATGGGCATCGATTGAAGATCTACAGGAGACCTCTCTCAAGACAAGAGTTCATCAAAACTATGGAGAAATCTGTATTGGTCCTAGAGAGGGGTTCTGCCTCTGCTTTTGGCATACCCTGAGGGATAAAAAAAAAAAAAAAAAAAAAAAAAAAAAGGAAAAAAAATAATAAAGATCCTTGGGTGAAAACCTCTCTGAGGCGCCCAAGGCAGGTGGTAGGGGTGAAAACCTCATTGAGGCGCCCCTATTGTCTTTCAAAAAAAAAAAAAAGAGAAAAGGTTTGAAAAAGATCCTTGAGTGAAAACCTCTCTGAGGTGCTTAGGGCAGATGGCACGGGTGAAAACCTCTTTGAGGCGCCCCTGTTATCTTTCAAAAAAAAAAAAAAAAAAAAAAAAAAAAAAACAATAAGCAAAATATGGTAAAATTGCATGCAGGTTGCAGATGTTCTATGGAGGAGAGGAAGCCCTTCAACTCCAAACCAAGGGTCCTTATCATGCTGTCAAGAGACCTCACCAGCACCTCCTCCAAGGGTACCCATGTTTTTTCAAGGTATGTGCAATTTTATCATGGTTTGAGTCCTCTACAGGAAGATGCAGTCTTTCTACAGGAAGACGCGGATTTTCTACAGGAAAGTGCAGACTTTCTACAGGAAGCCCGAACTTTCTACAGGAAGCTCTGTGTTCTACAGGAAACTTCCTGTAGAAGTTTGGGACGGCCCAGAATTCATCTTAAAAGGAGATTTAGCGACTACGGATTGGTTTGGACGCATGCAAGCCTCTGTTGGAACCCTTGCACATTGTTGTTACCTTGCTCCACCATCCTTGTCGACATGCAACCAAGTTCCCTGCACCAACAAAGCAGATCGATGAGTTCTCGCGGGAAAAGCCATTTTCGAAGATAAACAAGTGCTGAGATCTCATACCACAGGCATCAGAAGCTCTGGGAACGTGATCGAAAGGCCATATCCTCCATCGTGCAGCATGCACCCAAGGAGGAAGAACTGTTACGAGACACCCCGCGGGAATCCTGTAACAGTTAAACCTGCTAGAGTGGATACCATTCACAGCACCACCATCTGCAATGAAACGCGGGCGCATGCAACCAAAGCATCCACTCCATCGTCGACAGCCTGTAACCACGAGCCTCCGGGTCTGTGTAAGTTCGCATGCAGCAGGTAGATCCACCCACCATCGTCCAAAAACTGGAAAAATCGCTTGCAGCCACGCAGGTAAGTGTCTCGACCCTTCCTTCCATCAAATCGCATGAATTTTACTTTGAATTGTTTGCACAGCGTAAAAGTGAATGCTTGAGCGGCCGTATGGCCAGTCGACTGGCCACGTCGGCTAGTTATGGTGTAATTGGATGTTTGGGTGGCGGCCACGACAAAGAGAATGAGCAGCACGCACGTGAGAACACTCCCGTCGGAAGCAATGAGTTTAACAGAAAAAGGCGGCGGCAGATCTGTGGGAATGGATGCGGCAGCAAGTGAATACGCAGGCGAATGATGGATGACGTCGCCCAACGGTCCGGCGGGGACAGCTCACCCCCCGCGCCACGGATTGCGCCGATTCAAAATCTAATCGGCTAGATTATGCGCATGCATTTATCAACCACCACTTCAAACTCGAGTGGCTATTCTGATCTCCTCTGCACTTTGATACGCCGAGCTTTTGGCTACCAGAACGCCGGTGAAGCACACCTCGAGCGCAGGCCAACTATAGTCCTCCCCGAAATTTGCGCACTGCTCCTACAGGAACACAGTTTCTACAGGAACGCAGTCTCTACAGGAACGCAGTCTTCTACAGGGAAGCGGGTGCCTCACGAAAAAAAGGTGGCCAATTAAAGAGGTAACCCTGAACTCTTCATGCAACTGGTTAGTAAGAGTGGCAAGACCATCGTCTACAGTCTGGTCATAAAGATATCGGTGAAATTGTTGTTTGCTGTGCCTATACTGTCGTTCTACAGGATGTCAGTATAATTAGACTGTGTTGAATTTTGTGGATTATGTGCATGCTCTGTCTAAATAGACCAAATCTCTTTCGCATTTGCCACCTTTAGTTAAAACAACCGTGTTCATCATGCCGGGTGGGTTTATAAGACGGGAACCCACTGATTCAACCAAATTAAGGGAAAACCCGGCAGTGGTAGAGCTCTTCACACGAGCACAATGGATGTCTTTTTGTGATAAGCTGCAAGGTTACGATGATGAAGTGGCCGAAGAATTCTTGCAGGCTCTGAGGCCGAAATCCCAGACACTGGCCACAGTGAACTTCAGAGGTCTAAGCTCACCCCGCAACATATCAGTCGGATCACAGAACTTCCTATGGGTCTGCCGTGGGATAAGGAAGAAAGAAAGCTGAGCCAGCAGGCAAAGAAAGAATTCTTTCCACCTGAGGAAGAATTCTCGGAGGACAAAAATGGGGTGCGAAGAACGAGCCTGTTGCCACCATGGAATGAAGTCAGTTTGCAAATCATGAAATATATCACTTGTGAAGGCCGTTTTAGCATCGTGTATGCATATCACTTTCGGCTGCTCACTGAATTGAGGCACCGGATTGATCTTCCTGTAGAACAAAAATTGAGCATCCCTTATTTCCTATTGCAGTCTCTAATGGAGTGTGCCACAAAGCTAAAAGAGGGCATACCAGATCAGATAGCCCACCATGGGTTGATCAAGCTTCTTGTGGAGGATGCGCTGCATTCATATAAGGTTCCCCTCTCATGGGAATCCTTCCGGAATTTGACAAAAGATGGAGACATTAAAATGTTGATCGAAGAAACGGGTTCCTCCAGCAGTGAGGAACAAGAAGCAGTGGCCGAGGGACAGAGAGAAGAAGGCCAGAAGACCCCGACCACAGTGTAGAAGAAATAACAAAGGAAGAAGCATGAGGAAAAGGATGACAAGGAAAAAGGTGGCACACCTATCTTGTCAGCAAGAGAAAAGAGGCTGAAGAGCAGGATGGACAAAGCCGAGGTGGTCCACGTCAGAGCAAGTACCTCAACAGCACCTGCAGCCAAAGCAAAAAGCAAAACTCAGGCAGGCAAGCAAGCAAAGGTGGAGACACCTGTGTCTACAGGAAAGCAGAAACAGGCTTCTACAGGAAGCCCGAAAACAAAGACAAAGGCTTCTACAGGAAGCCCGAAAATCATTGAGAAACAGGCTTCTACAGGAAGCCCAAAAACAAAGACAAAGGCTTCTACAGGAAGCCCGAAAATCATTGAGAAACAGGCTTCTACAGGAAGCCCAAAAACAGAGACAAAGGCTTCTACAGGAAGCCCGAGATTGCAGAAACAGGCTTCTACAGGAAGCCCCGAAAAGGCGAAACCCAAAGAGAAGAAGGTGGACATTCTGGCACGGGAGGCAGCAGCTGTATTAGCTGGCCTCAGTACGCCACCTAAGCCAAAAGAAAATAGGAAGAGGGAGACCCCTCTATACTTTAAAGCTCGAAGAAGTGTTAGGATAAAGACGGGCAAG
Organism: Pinus tabuliformis; assembly: GCA_031772625.1. Lineage (NCBI taxonomy): Eukaryota > Viridiplantae > Streptophyta > Pinopsida > Pinales > Pinaceae > Pinus > Pinus tabuliformis. Next base: position 1,332,881,836 of record CM062804.1, on the reverse strand, counting down.
CCACAGCCTCAATCCAGCAGCCCGATCGTCATCGAAGATACACCTGCTTCTCCCAAGGAAAAGTCACCCTCCAGGATCACAGTCACCTACGAGAAGGGGAGTCCAAAGAAAAATACGTGGCAAGAAAGGTTAGACCTGTTGACCGAAAAAACTCGGCTACAGGAAGCTGAAAATGTTCTACAGGATACTCTGGCCCGGCTACAGGAAACAGAAAAGAGGGAAGGAGAAGGACTCCCATCACCACCAAGGGAGGGTGAGGTAGAACCGCCTGAAGAAATAGAAAGGGAACATATACCAGAACCTAGCCCTTCGCCTAATCTGAATTCATACTACACCTTTTTAGAGGCGGGCAAAATCATACCGCAGAAATTTACTGTGCCTCTATTTTTTGCACTAGAGGAAGAAAGAGTCCGTTCCCACACATGGATGCAGATCGCCAAATCAAAGGGTGTGGTGGACATAGGCCCTTTACAAGAGCAACTCAAGGAGGTCAGGAGTGAATTCACCATGGCTAAACATGTGGCTAATTGCCAACGTGTGCTTCTACAGGAAGAAAATCAGAAGCTGAGATTGCAGCTACAAGAACTAAGGGCAGGGGCAGGAACATCCTCCAAGGACATCAAAAATGAACAACAAAGCAAAAAGGAGCTGACCACCAGTCTTGAAGAGCCAATGACACTTCTACAGGAAGCAGAGCAACAAACAAAAATTGAAGTGCAAGCCCTAAAAGAACAGCTGCAACAAAAGGAAGCACAATTGGCCTGCATGGCCAGTTGGGCCATGGAGGCAATTCAGTGCAGACCACCTGCAAAATCCTATGGATTGTTCTTAAAAGATCAATGGCTACAGTTCCAAATAAACACCTTGGCACAAAGAGGTATTTCACATATCCAAAACCCACAACAATTTTCTGAATTGTGCAGTACTAGTTCGTCAGAAGACAAAGCCAAATTAGCAGAGTTTTACCTCCACAATTTGGCTTTGCCTAATGAAGTCTCCTGGGATCCCAATATTGCCTTGGGGGATATGCAATTAATGGCGTTCGACTCATGGTTAAACCATGAGGATCAAAGAGCAGCTGAAGCAAAATCGGTCATGAACCGAGAAGTGAGCGAGCCACTGTTCATTCGACCAGAACTAGAGGATCCGGTGGCACTCATCTCAGCCCACCAACAGTTGGCTACGGATCCCACAACTTCCTTGAGATTCATGGACCAACAGGCCCAAGCCATAGCTCACTTTGAAGACATGGAAAGGTTGTTGGGAGAAAGTGTTGCCCAAGCATGTGCACGCAGATGGAATACCCTGGCACAGAGCTTGAAAATCCGAGAGTACCATACCCCCATTCGGATGAGGGAAGCTTTGGCAAGGGTTGAAATTTACAAGAAATCCATGCAAAGCCTCTAGGCCAGCTGGATTGGCCTTAAACTCAGCCCACCACTACTACTAGGATTGACTGAAGGCAATACCGAGGAGGATGACAGTCAACAATGGGAAGAGGTGAACAGGAAAGCAGGGTTTCATATCCACAGAGAAGACACTACCACAGAGCCTTGGGATGCAAGGGAAGCAGTGAAGCAATGAAGGATGAAGATTTGGACTAAGTTGCTCAAGGATGAGAAAATAGTTTAGCTGGGGGGTGATGATGAGCCCCAATTTTTGGTACAATTTGGGCTCATTTGGCCTACTTGCTTTGCTCAAACCATTCATTTTTTATTGCTTACACATTCACTTCTTGGTTTATTCGTGTTTTTTGTAGGAAGAAGGGTAGGCATTCTATCTACGTGACTAATACATGATGATTTCAGGTTTTTGGCATTAAAAGGGAGCAAAGACCACGAGAAAGGAGACAAGGAGACAGTAAGGTGGCACTGCTGGTTTTTAGGAGAGGATGTCCACAGTCTTGGGGACCTTCCTCGTGATTCCCACCATAGCTCCGAGCTCCAACCAATCTCCCCACCGAGCTTAGAGGCAGCCAACCGTTCTACAGGAACAACAGTTACAACTGTTCTACAGGATCAACAGTTTAACCTTCAGTTGGACAGCCGAGCTCCACAAATCAAGGAAACCTGTTGGATTATCATTTTGCATAAATACTGAGGCCGTAGCCTTTGATAGGAGCTTTTTGAACTTTTGCATTACTCTTGTAATTTGGAAGTACGAGCTACAGCTCGGTGTTGGTTCTTTTTGTAAGCCAGTTTTGGCATGACATCAGATTTTTGGTTATGAATAAAGGCAGGCAGATTTTGATCTCATTCTGAGTTTCTAAGGGAGCTATAGCTCTCAGGTTAGGGCCCAACCTGAGAGCAATAGATCTCCTCGGTGTTGTAATGTTATTTGCCTTTCGTTCCAGCACTTCGTTTCTTTACTTTGACATGCAATTCGAATTTACAGTCTGCTGATTTAGTTTTTTTATGAGATTGAATAGGATTAGTTTATGGTGAATTTGCTTCCAGTTGCTTAGGTTAGAAGAGGATAGTTATAATTCATTGGAGCTCCAGAAAAAGGTTGTTAGAGATCACTGCCATCTCTGCTTAGGGATTGGGGTGCAGTCCATATCAACCACCAAAAAGAAACGCAGTTCTTCTCACGTCCATGCAAGCTGCAATAGTTACTTTAGTCGTAGATCCATCCATGCACTTTGGTCTTGATCATTACTTCTCCATTCCACTTCCATGCACTAGTTTCTTTCACAAATTGCACTGCTATTCATTGGTTCAAAATAGCACAGTTAACATAGGTTAAAGAGTTCTCGTTTTTGGTGACATTCATAGACAATTTGTTTCATCTACACTGCTCCACACCATTCCATTACCTTCTTCGTCTTTTCAACCACACCTGAAGCCACTCAACCGACCTTTGTTCAGCTCGTTTACCTTCCAAGCTCTCCCATTACTCACATAGCTCCATTTACTTAACCTTTCGTTGATCCCATCCTTCCAGCCATCAACCCACTACATGCACTCTTTCTCCATCTGACTTCTCTGCTCCTGAGCCATCACCAGTTCCATCTCCATCTCACCTATCCTCCCACACCACTCCAACACTTCACCATCTCCCAAAACTCCCACGGTCGAACATCCTGTAGAATTGCACAGACTTCCTGTAGAATCCCTGAGTTTCCTGTAGGATCCCCTGCAGACTTCCTGTAGAAGCCTGCAAACTCGGTTGCTGAGCATCCGAACGTGGTAGACTTTTGTGGACTGATGCTAGAGACCCTCTGGGACCTCCCCTAGCCACCCTGACCTTGCCCATGCTTTCCATCCATTCGAACCGCTCCTGCACAGTCAAACCCTAATCAAAAGCATCATCACAATAAATCCAACCACTTAATGAAAAAATACAAAACCATGTCTTTTCAGATGCAAGTAGCTTAGATGCATGTATTTCAACTCACTGCAAGTAATGGCATTATTGGTAGTAGTTTCATTCACAGTTTTGCATTGTAAGGGCCTAGCTAGTCAAATTAGGGTTTACTAGGGTTTTCATGCTTTGTTGGCTTTCAGTTTCTTTCTGCAAATAGATTAGTCTCTTTTGAGTTAGCTTTCGTCCATCATTCATAAAGCTTCTTCTGTGAGCATATAGAAGTTGGCTTGAGCCCTAGCAGACTTGTGCCAGCTGACAAAGTGACAGCTGCGACAAGAGCTAGTACTTGTGCATACAACACCGTCGCTTCCAAGTTTGTACGAACTACCGGGTTGATAAAATTAGAGATAGGAAGCTCCAGGAGTTGTAGCATTATTGCTACAATACTGGAGCCCACCACAGACGACCTGCCAAATTTAGCAATAAGAAGGTCCAATTTTCCAGCCTTTTTTCTAATTTATTTATCAATGCTTCCCAAGTGACACGAGATAGTGGTCTGTCTGTAAGGGGAACCCATAGATATTTGGAGGGGAGATTACTTATGGGAAAATAAAGGATTCTAGCATTGTTTCTATGAATGGGCATAGGAGTGTTAAAGAAGAACAATTTAGTTTTTCCTTGATTGATGGAGGTGCCAGACGTCACAAAGAAGTCAAACAAAATGGTCTTGAAGGAGGAATATTCTTTGGCAGTCGGGAGACCCATGAGCAAGGTGTCATCCACAAATTGTTGGTGCGTGGAAGGAGGAGATGAAGCATGAGGCTTGAGACCTGATAGATCATTGGTAGATAAGGCCACAATTATGGATCGACTGAGCCCTTCAGCCATTATGACAAAGAGAAAGGGAGAGATTGGGTCCCCTTGCCTAATGCCTCTTGAGGGGTGGAAAGGATGAGAGGGGGAACCATTCAGGAGGATGGAGAAGAACGCACCAGACACCATCACCATGATCCATTTGATACTCTCTTTGTGGAACCCATAAGCTGCTAGAACTGCTCTCATGTAGGCCCAACTTATTTTGTTGAAGGCCTTAGACATATCTAATTGGATCATCATACCCGGTTTCTTTTGCATATTGAGAGAGTGGATTAGCTCATGTGAGAGGATGATACTATCCATTATTTTCCGACCTTCCACATAGCCTGATTGATGATGAGAGATGAGAAGAGGCAAGAAGGATTTCAGACGATTGGCCAAGACTTTGGAGATGATTTTATAAATGACATTGCAGAGGGCTATGGGACAAAACTTATCTGGGGAGTTAGCTGAATCACCCTTGGGAATTAGAGTGAGAAAGGTGGCATTGAGGGATTTTAGGACAAACTTTTGGATTCTGGATTCTTCTACTAGGGCATGGACATCATTTTTTAGGATTGGCCAACAGACTTTGTAGAAATCAATGGTAAACCCATCTGGTCTAGGTGCTTTCCCGTTGGGCATGCTCATCACTACATCCTCCACTTCCTGAAGTGAAACTTTTCTAAGAATCATTTTGTTATGGTCCTCGGTGAGGATCTTGGGAATGTGTTTGGTAATTTTTTTTATGTCCTCTGCCTGATCATTCCTTGGCTCCTTAAGGAGAGAGCTGAAGTACTAAGTTAGCTCTTCTTCCATATCCTCCTGAGAATGAATGAGGTGTCCCTCTTGGTTCTTTAGAGCCAGAATTATGTTATTCCTTCTATGATGGATCATCGATTTGTGGAAGAAAGCAGTGTTCCTTTCCCCACATTTTAGCCAGTTTATTTTGGATTTTTGTTGCCATAGCTTGTCTTCCTGAGTGGCTCTTTCCTCCCAGCTTTGTTGTAATTTTTTCTCTTCTTGTTTGTTATGGTTTGTGATACCTTCTTCAATGATATGTTGCTGGAGGAGCGCCATTTTGAGCTCTAAGTTTTTGTTGTTGTTGTTGTTGTTTTTTTTTTGTTTTTTCGTGATGATGTTGCCGAATGTTTCTCTATTCCATTTTTTTATTTCCTCTTTGATGTATTTTAGTTTCTGTTGAAAGGTGTACATCTTGTTACCAGATCTGGTTGTTGAGTTATTCCACCATTGCCTCATTTTTCCCAGGAAATCCGGGTGATCCAACCAAAAGGCCTCGAATCTAAAAGGCTTATTCTTGGGACCATTAGAGATATGAAACTTAAGAGAGATTGGCCAATGATCAGAGCCAGCTTGTGGAAGAATACGAGCTTCTGTTTCCCAAGAGGTGAGGTATGCATCCTCTAAGAGGAGGAAACGATCTAGCCTGGAAGCTATTTGTCGTTCTCCTCCTCTTCTATTATTCCAGGTGAAAGTACCATTTCTTGTTGGGATGTCGATGAGATTGAGGCTTTCAATAGTTGATAGAAAGGCTTCTGAGTCCTTGTCCAATTTCCGGATTCCTCCCCTTTTTCCCCCAGATTCATGATCATATTGAAGTCCCCAGCAATGATTTTGTAAGGTGTGTGAATGGAATCCATCAAATTAGAGATACAATGCAACATCTTGATTCGATCAATCACCTTATGGGGGCATAGATATTAGTAATATAGATGCTGCCATTAGAACTATAATTCTGAAGACCAAAGTAATAGAGTGATGGGTTGCCATAGAGGAGATGAGGTTGAACTTTGAGCTTTTCCATAAGGTCATGATTCCTCCCACAGATCCTATGGTTGAGTTGGCTAAGTAGCTATATTTCTTGAAGCAATTTTTTGAAGGAGAGGAGAGTGAGCTGATTCAAGTTTAGTTTCTTGAATAAGGAGGATGTTAGGTTTATCAGACATGATTCTGTTTTTCAAGATTCTTTTCTTTCTAGGACCATTAAGTCCTCTTATATTCCAAGAAATGCAATTCATAGGTAAGGAGAGGGGGTTAGGGCTAGGGCTTTTACCTTTCCTTCATTGATGAGCTTGGCACCCAGTTCTTGGAGGAGCTGGCTAGTAGTCTTTCTACCTCTTTTTTGGCTTGGTCCTTTTGGGTTGTACCCTCCTGCTGGAATGTTTTCCATGATGCCTTTAGATGCATTGTTGTCCGGTGAGGGGTGGACTGCACTGTGTTTTAGTTCCTCTTGGAGGAGGTAAGCTCCTTCTATTTTTTGAAGTTGATGTTCTGGGATTTCTTCTATTCCATTTATCTTCCATTCTTCTACTATGGATGCCAAGTATACCCCTTCCAATGCTTCTTCTATAACACTCTCCTATGGGGTTTCCTCAGTCCCTATTTGTTCCATTTCGGTATCCTCTTGTGCGTGCTCATTTTCCCTGTTTCTATGATCTGCTTCTCTGTCTTCTTGTTCCCCATTTGCTTTGATCTACTCCTCTTCTCCTACTTCATCTCCTGTCGGGTAGTTCAGATCTGACTATTCTTGTGTGTTGACCAAGGCATCGAAATGGTTCTGATTTACCGCCATTTGCTGATCCTTCTTAGGATTATTATTTTTTTTCCTACTATTCTTGTTCCTAGTGTTGACTCTGGTGAAGCCTTCGCTGTCCTTTTTCTTGCTTGCATGTTCAACATTTTGAGGGGTTTTGTTTAGAGGACAGTCTCTAAAGAGATGGTCGTGTTCATGTCACTTCCTGCACCTGAAGGGGATGTGTTCATAATCTATACTTTGTAGCCATACTTCATCCCTGAAGATTAGTTTTATTGCTTCTGGGAGGGCTCTAGAGACATCTATATACACGCAAATTCTGGCATAGGATACGTAGTGTCCGTTTCTGGTGCCTTCAGACATTTTTATGTACTCCCCCAGTTGGTCTCCTATGCCTTTTAGGACCGAGGGAGCCCAGTAATCCGTTGGTAAGGAATAGAGGCACACCCAGACCGAGACTCTTATGAAGTCCTCCTTCTCCAGAGTGAATTTTTCCTTCCAAAATATCATGTATAGGCCTGCTGAGTTGAAGAAGTATGGACCTCCTTCAAAAATTATGTCTTTGTCTTCTAAGAGGTCAAAGATTACTGTGAAGAATCCTTTGGATCCCAACTGGAGTTTGATTTCTCCCCTAGGTGTCCATTTGTTTTGTATCCACCAGTTCAGGGCTTTCTTTGTCGGCCAAATTCCCATGAATTTGTAGATGACTACATGTTCTTGCATATATTCTCTGTAAACTGCTACTCCTGAGTCCTGGATTTCCAACTTCGGAATTTTCTTGGTTATAGGGTTGCAGTTACTCATTTTTTTTTTGTTCCTCTTGTTGCACCTGACCTTTTACTGTGGTTTCCTCTGTTGAAGAGGGGATGATAGAGGTGGTGCCCTTTGCTAAGTGAATCTCTTTCTTTTTCCCTTTCTCCTGCCTCATTTCTATGCTTTCAGGTTTCTCTCCTGAGGATCGGAAGGTTGTGCTGGAGGCCAACATAGTGAAGAAGGAGTCTTGGTCCAAAGGGCGACCAATTACAATATCTTTGAAAGAGAGAGCGTCGTGGCTTGAGTTCAGCTCTGCCATGGGGGAGGGGGCCGAGGGGCACCAATAGATGGGGCTAGGCACGCCTGAGGTGGCCGCCATAGGAGGCGAAGGGTCTGGTTAGGTTAGGAGTCGACCGCATGCAAGTTTCATCTCTATCCTCAAAACTTTCCATTCAATTGACTTTTATTATTAGTGGTCCCCAAGGGTTTATAACATTAATCCCATGGGTTATTAAATTTATTAATTAATTAGTTATTATGTTTTTTTATAATAAATCAGAGAGTTTGAATCGTTTTTTAATGGTGTAAATAGATTTAGCGTCCTCAAGAATCTCTAAAGCACCTAAAATTCTAAAACTTGGTAGTTGTAACCTAGATTTCAAAAAAATCAAATTGAATTCGGTGAAGAGATAGGTGGGAAAAACATTATTTAGACTACGCTAAATTTAAATAAATAATATTAAAATAAAATTTTATGTACCTATTAACCTTTTAACTTTCATATTTAATGTCATAATAGATTTAGCATTGATTTTTTTGAGTGATTTTATAGGTCTTTTAAATGTAAATATTATTTTTAAAATTTGAATTAATTATTTAAAAATAATAATGGGGCAGTCTAGCCCGCGTGTAGGGTGATAAGGTGTTGTGCTATGGAATTCCATGGTGTAAAGGTAGTTGGATCGAAACCCTGTGGGAAAAATCCAACCGAGCTAATAGATGATGTAGCCCAGGCCGAGGGCAATCTCTAGGGGATTTTGACGGCTTAGAATATATAATTAAATTATTAATTAATAAATATTTTGAGTAACAATACTAAAAAATATTTATTTTTATTATTTATAATAATAATAATAATAATATTTTTATTGTAATAGTTTTTTTGTAATGTTTTTTTATTATTTATATTTATAAATGGCTTGTGTGGTAGATACAAATGAAGCTTTTGGCATATATCAAGCACATTTAATTAAATGTGATTGTGCTAGTTTTAACAACAATATTAACAATATCTTTAAATGTATTCTAATATCAAAATATCAAATTTGTAGTGTCACGCAAATTTTTTCCACAATACAAGTAATTTTTTTTTCACACTATGGGAAAACTTATCATAACTTAGTTGTCAAACTAGCATAGGGACAACTACTATCACTAGATGTTATCCTTGAATGTAGGTTGACTCATCATCCTTATTCAAGGAAAACTAAGCCACCTCTAATCATCACCCTTATTCAAGGAAAACTAAGCCAACTCATCACCTTTATTCCAGGAAAACTAAACCAGCTTGATGGTCAATAAGGAGTAAGGCTATCACCCGTGCCAAAAACCTCTTCATCATGGGAAGTTAACATGTTTCCTTAAATCTTAAAAAACAAAAACAAACAGAAAAATCTATTCACCAAACAAAAACAATTTTAAAGACATACTCTAGACTCAAAAAATAATTAAAAACAAACAAAAAAATAATTAAAAACAAATAATTTTTATAATAAAAAAGATATGAATATAAAATTTAAAAATTAGATCAGGAAGTCAACTTGGAGAGAATTAAATTATTTCAAGAAGCGTCGAAACTACATCGAGATAAACCAGTATGAGATGACAAACATATTTTTGAAATATTCTAGAAAATAGGAGTGGCCAAGGATTTGATGTGGCGCCTTTGGAAACAGATCCGGAGGTTCCTGAAAAGATTCTGGTCGGGGGTCAGGACGCTGTTGAGATGGCCACTGATGTTTATACGAAAAGTTTGAGAACTAAGAAATTGGAAGTTCCACAGAAAGGGCCTTATTTTTTTTTTTCTCAGTAAGACTATTGCTAGGTAATTATATTATGTACAAAATAACATTACATGCAGTGAAACTAGTTTCCCATGGCCATCTGTGGCACTGTGGGTTGGCAGCTGGCTTCAACATTTATATGTATCCAGGCTGCCTCAAAACTCATCAGAAATCGTCTTTTAACTTTGACATTGCCCTCGCAGGAGCTGTGACTCAAAATACTACCCTCGCAGGGGCGACCGTGGACATGTGCAAACGCCCAGAAAATACTTGCTAACTGAAACCAAAACAGAGAAAGACCTGCAGACAGACTACTAGACCCATATAAAAACATATATTTTATCCCAAGCATAGAAAGCGACCGAGACAGAAGACCTCAGAACAGGACCTGGACAAAAAGAAGGATGGTGGCGCCCATGTCTGCTACTCCTCTGGTTCCAATTCCTCTGGATCCATTTCCACGATCGGGACCCATCCATATTCTTTCTTAGGTTCTGCCCGTGCTTCTCCCGCTCTGGACGTGGACGCCTCCTGCGTCTGAGTTTGGACGGGTGCCTTCCCAGTCGCGTCTCTCGCTTGTTCCTCAGCCTTGCCCACCTGGTCCTCGGAGGGCAATTCGCTGCTGCTCGACTCAGCATTGTCCTCCTCTGCGTCTCTGATGAAGAGGACTGAAATGTGGGCACTGAGACTTCCCAAATTGAACACTGCAGTGCCAAATGCTGGAAGCTCTGGCCGTCCTTCACTTGGGTTGCTTGTATCCAAGAATTGAGTTGCTTGCAGGTGGGGAGTTCCTGCCCTTCTATAACAGTAGCAGCAACAACAATGGTGGTGGGCATCCGCTGCTAGAGGGCGAGAGGAGCTTCCACGCCCAGTTCCACGCCTGCACGGTTGCCGTTCTCTCGTTCTAGCCATGTTGGCAATGGAATTGGCTGCTCGAAACAGAGCTTCCAATGCAAGGTTCCAATTCTTAACACCTGCAGATGGTGCTTTGCTATCTCTCCCTTGCGATGCAGAAAATTCAGAGTCCTCAGCGTCTGCCTGGAGGCAGAGAATGTCCCGGCACGTCTGCGCAGCGAGCTTGTCTTGCTGAGAATGGCGTAACTCCACCCTTTCCCCCATCTTAAGTTCATCAGCTGGCTCTTGAAACCTGAGCGCCATGAATGCGCTCTGCCCTCACAGCCTACCTCCATTAATGCGATTAAGGCATTTGAACGGGAGCCCCTTCATTTATGCCTGTGGCGGCGTCCCTTACATCCCTCCACGCGCTGGCTCGTGGCAACACTTGCTGGCCATGTGGCCTAGCATTTATGCTTGTGCTAACACCCACATCCGGGGGCCTTAATACTTGTTACTTACTGTAGTTTCCAATAATTTATTGTCACCGTTTTCTTTTATTTTCGAAATAGACAGCCGGATATCTCTGCTAAAAATATCCACCCTTTATCTCACTCAGCTGGAGATCCTTTCTCGAAATTTCGATATTAAGTGGCACTTTTGTGACATTTTGATCATGTGAGCAACGCTGCAAATGTAGGTTTTCGCAATAAATAACCGACAATCGGAAAACCTTGCAAATATTTAATGCCACAGTTTTCTTTCATTTTACATAAAAAACCAGATACAGATGGAAATAATTGCTCCACCAGAAAAGGATTATGGAACTTGTCCGTACGGTATGTTGAAGCAATTTGTCTTGGAGTTACATGTATGCAATGAACGTTATCTCCTCTTCTCTGTTTCACGTCATGAGCCTCCGTCATAATATAAGGTCATCATGGTGACGAAATAGACACAATCATATGGTCTTTAAAGATGCGTTCAACATTGTTTAATATATTAGTAAATGACTTGTGAACTATAATTTGGTATATACGGCTTGGTCTTTTCTTTGGATTAGTGGAACATTAATTAATATTTTAGTGATTGACATATGAACTAGCATCATTATTTTTAGTAATTGATATGTCAACTGCGAGCATTATTATATTGTATTTGTATATCAATTACTTGTATTGTATTGTTAAGTTGGTTGCTTTTTTATCGTGAAGTTTTTTCTCACGACACTGTAGCAGATTCGTTGGCCTAGCAAAAATATATCACTTTGATGGTACTTATTGACTTAGCCTTATCGATGGTGCTTTGTAGTGTGATTGATCATAGCATCTTTTCGAACGTGTAAGATATTGATGATGAGATGGTGATATGATGGTTCAAGGTAGTTGTTGACTCATCCATCTGATCCAAAGAACACTTGCCCTCGGCTTCAGCTTCGGTGTCGACATTTCCTCTGCCATAAATGGGAGTGATGTCCATATCCTTGACCTCTCCTTTGCAGATGGGGCATTCTTTGAGATCGTAATGGGGATAGATCCATTGATCAAGACACAACCAACAGAAATTGCCCGCAGGTCCTAACAACAAGCTCGCTGGCCCCTTCTGCATTTTTTCTCCATATGACTGATGGTTGTGACCATCGACTTAGCCTTAAGGTGCTAAGGCTTTTTGTTCGTTATCGGGGGTTATTTTTCTTTGTTAAATACTCTAAGCTTGAGGTTCTTTGAGTCTTAATAATTGTGTGCCAACCCAATATCGAAGCCCCCTCTGTTGGGAACCTTTTTGGTGGTACATGTTACAAACCGTCGATATCATACTATTGCGATCACCGACGTGCGATCACGCTTGGTTCTAAGCCCCACACCTTTGCTTCTTTGTGACCGTGGCTAAGCCCCCACATCAGAGCCCCTCAATCGGAGAATAGCCCTTGCTTATCCACCCCGACCATTGTTTCTTTGTGACCGTGAGTCGGCCCCCATATCGGAGCCCTTCTATCGACGATTCCAATTGGGGATGTAACTTTGGTGCACGACATTTCACTTTCGCCGATTACCGATCACCTTCTGTGCTTAGCCCTTGGTCCTTTGGCTCTTCCCATGACCGCAGGCCAACCCCCATATTGGAGCCCCTCAATTAGAGGTTTCACTTTGATGCACAACATTTCTCAACTTCTGATCGCCGATCTCTGATATGTGACGTCATCATTGCCACATGTCACCCTGTGAGTGTGACAGTGGTCGCCCTTTTTTGACCTCTTATGACCCCTGAAAATGCCAAAACTGTGTCCCATATGTCCACCGTGTTGCCACGTCATGATCACGTTAGCCGCCACGTGGCCCCTATCAAAACCAATCACAACCCACCACATGTACCTTATCCGATCCTATTTTTCGTTGCCATATGTCTCTTATTGGATCCAATATTTGTTTGGAAAGCGTCCCTTATTAGATCTAATCTTTGCTGACTACATGTCCCTTTGAGGATAGAGAAAACACCTCATCCTTCTCTGGTTTTGCCAAGAAATTCTTTGTTAATCTGTAATCGACCCTCCCCGACACTTTAACACTGTTGGCATATTGTTTTGTAATATCACATATCGAAACTTTTTTAAGGTCGACACTTTGAAACCGCTAAACGAAGATATGCCTGGACCTATCGACTGCCGATATGACCATGCACCTCCGATTGGCGATCTTTGATATCGCTCGCCGATATGCCTAATAGGTGATCACAGTTTGCTGATATTATAACTGTTGTGAAGTGTTTTGGAACCTCTGATCGCCGATCTGCGATATGCGATTTGCACCAACTTCCGATATGCAGACCCGATGTAATCTAATAACAAATTTAATTGTCCAATCACATCCACCCTTTATCAGAGCTTTTCGAATAGGATCTCCGATAAGATCCTCTAGTGAAGCCTAATCTTCAATTGCGACATGCTTTGCAGACCCGATTGCCCTTATTATAACGTTTTAAAATGAAATATCGTGTTTGTGCATCGAAACTTTCATATTGCAAGTTTTGCAGGGATGTCATGTTAAAACCTCCGATAAGATCTTCTGATAAGACGAAAGCTCTAATTGCGATATGTTGCTGACCTGATTCGTTTATCAAAACTATTTTATTGCAATATCACATCCGTTGCATTAGAGGTCAGAGCAACTAAGATCAATATGTGATATCCCAATATCGACATTGTTGACATATAGGAACTTTGGCTTGTGCCCAACTTTAAAAAACTCTGATATCCATGTGGTTGCGATGTGCAGGAGTACGGTGAGGATGTGGCATGTGGAACCTCCCAACATCCATTGTAATATCGTTTCGCATTGTTTAAAATCTATAGGCCCTCCTATGTCGCTACTATAATATAGTTTCTGTGAACAATGAAACTATGCTATAGAAACCATCGGAAATCAAGAACAGGAACGACAAGTTGAGGAGGAGCAGATCCAAAGAGAATTTAGAATATGCCCAAGAGAAAGAACCAAAGGGTAGAAATATTGGTATCAGAGGAGCAAAGAGAAATGATATCAGCTAAATATCTAGAAACAAATCAGAGAAAACCATAAAAACATGTCGAAGCATAAAATCATGACTATGGAAAAGATTTTAAGCCATAAAACCAGTGAGAAATAAACATAGGCTTATGTCGCAGGTGCTAAACCCTTTAGCTAGGGACAGGTGGCCCGATTCTTTGAAATATTGTGTTACAAATAGTCCCCATACGTAACACATGGGACCACAACATATGTGCCTAGGCCTTTTATAATATTGGAACCTTCTAATCGGTGATTTCTTTATGTTTAATTTGTACCCTCCAAGGCTTACGATCTTCGATATCTGATAGCCCTTGGTTATCTGCCCTAGCCTTTGTTTCTTTTTTGCCGTGAGTCAAACCCCATATTCGAGCCCTTCTACCGTTGATTTCCAATCGGGGATATAATTTTCGTGCACTACATTTTACTGTCTCTGATCATTGATTGCCGATCACCTTATGTGCTTAGCCCTTGGGCCTTTGGCTCTTCTCGCGACTATAGGCCAGCCCCCATATTAGAGCCCCTCAATCAAAGGTTTCACTTTGATGCACAACATGTCTCAACCTGCGATCACCAATCTCCAATATGTGATGTCATCACTGCCATGTGTCACCTTTTTTGGCCTCTTATGACCCCTGAAAATGCCAAAACTACCTCCCACATGTCCACTGTATTGCCACGTCATGATGATGTCAGCTACCACATGGCCCTAATCGAAGCCAATCACAACCCACCACATGTACCTTATCAGATCCAACCATTGTTCAAAACCTGTACTTTATCGGATCCCGTTTTTCGTTGTCATTTGTCTCTTATTAGATCCAATATTTCTTTGCCACATGCCCCTTATTGGATCCAATCTTTATTAACCATGTGTCCCTCTGAGGAGAGAAAATAGACCTCGTCCCTTCTTTGGTTTTGCAAAGAAATTCTTTGTTAACCTATAATCGGCCCTCCCCGACACTTTAACACTGTTGGCATATTTGTATCGCAATATTGCATATCGAAACTTTGTTAAGGTCGACACTTTGAAACTACCGATCACGAATGCTAATATGTTTGGAACCGTCAACTGTTGATATGAGCATGCACCTCTGATCGCCGATCTCCGATACTGCTCGTCGATGTGCCTAATTGGCAATCGCAGTTCACTGATATTATAACTGTTGCGAAGTGTTTTGGAACCTCCAATCATCAATATTCGATATGCGATTTGCTCCAACAACACATATTTCATTAAATTTGGAAGTATTCTATTACAAGGCCTCCAACAACATTCATTTTTTTTGTAAATTGCCATATTAACTTGATTCAACATTAAAATAATTTGCAAGTAATTTCTAACCAATTAGAGATCATGAATAGGTCAAACATGGGGTTGTTATGTATAATAGTATCAATACACAATAGGAGTGTGAAATCAAACTCTTAGAAGAAATTGATTTAAGTTAAATCATATTAGTATGTCAAACATCCAATATTAGTATGACACTGGTGTTGTCCTTGATGGCAACTCACTCAGATGATAGATCACAGTTCAGGCTGTCAAAATGAAAGAAAAATAGATATACACAGGTTCCACTTTAAAAAGTTGCGTATACACGTGGGATCGCCGGTCAAAAGGCGCGTCTACGTATGCACACACTTTCATGCAAGGAAAAATGTGTACATGTGGGAAAAATTGTTTTTAGTCCATGGTATTTAGTCCTTGGTATTTGGACCTATGGTTTATGGTATCTTGTCCGAAGTGTTGAACCCAGGTATTGGGTCCATGGTATTGATTCTCTATGGTTTTGGACCATGGTATTGAGTAAGGCCTAAGACTATAAAAAGGGAAGGAGATCATTAGGCAAAGGCATTCACTCAAGGATTGAATATCTATGAAGAGCAAGATCTAGAATACTGGTCATTGGGTTATGGTGCATAGCTAGATCTGAATCAAGGAGGAACTTGAGCGCAAGGAGAAGGATAAGTTCTATTGATGGGTCAATATATTAAGGCTTGAAGAGAGGTATCTTTGTGTGATTTTGATCTGTTATATTTTACGCATGATTTGATTTATAAATCTGATGATCTGGGTATTACTAATGTCTGAACAACTAAAAAGGGTAAGATTATCTTTTATAGATTTGTACGCAGGTTCAACGAAGCAAAGGCGCGTATACATGCTGGTTTGATAATTCAAAATAGTGTATACGCAGGTTGACCTTAATACAGTAGCGTATGCACGCAGGTTCTACATATTGAAGTAGCGTATGTCTCATGAAATATGTTTTAGCTACTTATGTTTATTGCTGCAGTGTTCTAGGTTCTGGATTGGTTTCTGGTTACTGTTACTGTATTCTGGTTACAACTTTCAGAGAAGTAATTGTTTCAATCAGTTTTGATTGGAGCAAAGGAGGTTGGTTGATGCAGATGTATTTGATGTTTGATTATTGTTATTGATGGATCCAGTCTGAAAATTTATGAAACGTGGTCCCTGGAAGAAAAGAGAAGGTTGTAGCCTTCTATAGGTCAGCACCTACGTAATAGTACATTAGCTAGTACAAGAGCTAAGGGGGTTGTAGCTCCCTTCCAGGAGAAGTTGGAGAACAAGAGAAGGTTGTAGCCTTCTGCAGGTAGAAGCCTTCATACTAGAATAAGACTGCACAAGTACAAAAACATTGTAAAAAGAAGTTTCTAATTGAAAGAAGATAGAGACGAATTGCAGCAGGTGGCTTTCACCCACATTGGGTTTCCACCTTATATCTTGTGTTCTTGTGTGTGACTTTCTATTCTGTTTTACTGTTCCTGGTTACTATTTATATTGTTTTGACACACAGATTAATGATCAACATCTGAAGAATAAATTAAATTATAAGTCTGCAAGTTATACGTGAGTTTCCTTAACTGCAGTTGCGTATATATGCCATTTTCACTAACTGAAGTAGCGTATACAAATCTAATTATGAAATGAAAAAAAATTGACTTGATAATACTGATTCACCCCCCCTCTCAGTATTATTTCCAACACAACAAAGTATTTTATTTATTTGGTACATAAGAAAACAATTGATCATGTAAAGAAGCAAACCTTCAGATGTTGCTTTTGCGCATTTTCTTCATCCTGAATTAGAATGTGACCATCAACTATCTTTTCAGTACTGAAGAATGGATGCAGCTTTGCAAGAACAACGTCTAACAATACTACTACCATATTTGTTTTGGATTCCCAAAGGGATCCTAGATATGTGCCAGTCCTGTCTACTATTTCAATTTCAACCTAAAATCACGGAATACCCAATCTACCATTAGAATTCTGTAATATATCAGTCCACACACACCAAAATGCAAATAAGTTATGATGTCGTAACTAATAGAAACCCTTTGTGAATAGCATAATTTCTACAAATCTATTACATTTCCAAATATCATAAGTGAAACCCACTGAGTCTTGACTAGGACTCTTGTACAATTGAAGTCAATGCTCCAACACTCACAAACCACATACCTCAACATCCCGCTGCAGAAATTTTCTGCGCATAAATGCTATTTCCTCATCTGCATATGGTTCATCACGCCCTGGGCATATCACTCTTGAAAACGAAAATGCAATAGCACAAGTTGCCTTTGGAATTAGCAGCTTAAAACGATGTCCACTTAAGAGATAGTCAGCAATAGCTGTTTGCCTTTTGGTTCATTGTAGAAAGGGTAGAAAATATTTTGTCTTTTTAGTTGATGCTTACACAGAATTTTTCTTAAGAAATTTAAACTTTCAGACCAGAAAACGCTTGTTTATTTACATAAACTA